>CM040423.1:160040841-161275841 GCA_022702705.1 Papilionanthe hookeriana x Papilionanthe teres
TTACTTTTCTTTGTTTTTGTTAGTGTGTTTGACACGCCTAAAATATATACATTTTTTGCTATATTATCTTACTTATTTTTTGATGAAATTACACTTTAAAGGAAGGTATTTTGTATGTTTATTGATTTTAGGTACAAACGCCTAAAATATATACGTTTTTTGCTATATTATTTTACTTATTTTTTGATGATATTAAACTTTAATGGAAGTTATTTTGTATTTTTATTGATTTTAGGTACAATAAATGGTGATTGGAGCAAAAGGAAGCAAAAACGGTGCAATTTGGAGCAAAAACGAGCAAAAAATGAAATTCTGCCCTAACACCTTTCAATAAGTCTTTTGATGCTTAATCTGTTTTACACTTCTTGCATATTTTTGAATGAGATTACACTTTAAAGAAATGTTGTTTTTATGCTTATTTTGTAGGGCTATCTGTTACGAACACAACGCAACTGAAATGGGGCGAAACGGAGTTGAAACTGAGCCAAACGGAGCGAAACGGTGGAGCTGCGTAGAGTCATCTCACCGACGGTGAGATCGATCTCGCCGACGGCGAGATTTTTCTGAGACCACTGAAAAGTGCCCCAAAAGGCCGCCGACAGTGGCCTCGAACCCGCCGACAGCGGCTCGGACGACCATGAACCGACATTTGGCGGTTTTGGGTCAAAATTTGATGTATTTGGACGCTTTTTCGAAGGGGAGCTTAAAGAAACTCTTCAAACTTCATCCATACTCTTTAAAATGGCGAATATATGTTAGAAATGAGTGAGAAACAATAGAGGAAAGGAGAGAAAAACTTGGAGGAATGTTTTGGATTCTTAGATTAAGAGTAGAAATGTAGATTTCTACCCTTCTAGAGAGATTGGAGCGGATATTTTGAGAGAATTTGTAAGGGATTTCGCTAGCATTGCATGGATTGCCGGGAGACTTTATGGGAGAGATCTTCGTCTTTCTTTCAAGGGGAAAAAACTAAGTATTGTTCTTCATTATCTTATAATTTTGTAAACATTTATTTAGTGGATTTGCGTTGGTTAAATGAAGTTTCTGTTGTGTTTTATTCGCGCTTTGTGACGTATCTCTCTTACAATTTATTTTTCTTTGGAAATAGTGACATAAGAAGATTATGCCATTGTTTTCCTTTTACTTTTCTTTTGTAATGAGTAGAAATCATGTTTAGGATTTTGTGATGCATGATAGAAGTGAATTTAATTATAAATGTGATGGTTTTTACTTACACTTAATTTATATTCCAATAAGGGCCCATTGTAGTGTTAAAATTTGTTGTAATTGCGTTAAGTCCCGAAGGGGCATATGTAATTCTCAACAAAGTGGAACCACATTCAAATTTCATGGATGGTGAAGTTCATGGGGATTGAATGCAAATAAATAGGGAAATATAATTATCGGGCGTAGAATTGGAGATTTTAAAGTGACAGGCTAAAATCCTCAATTCGGTCCTATCATTTGGGTGCTGAAGTGTAGATGTTAGCCCTCAGGCAAGGGGAACGTTGGAGCTCCGAAGTGGCAGCTAGGTATCCTCCCGACTCAGCTGCAGATTCGATGAACCGAGCATGGGATTAGTCAATGTTCTTTATGCCTGGACCAAAGGGTAAAAAATAGGATTGCTCCTATTTGACACATACAATAATTAATGCATCTCATTCCTATATATTATCTATTTCATTACATAAGAATATTAGTTATTAATATCTCAAAACTCTCCAAACCAATTCATCCAAAAAGGTTTTTATTTAGAATTGTTATTTGCATTTAGATATAGTTACTATCTTTACATTTAACTTTGGTATTTATGAGTAGTTGCTACATAAAACACAATTTTAATCGACATTCCAAACTAAGGACTATTAGTAGTAGATTAGAATTTGACTAAAGACCTCTTACTTCACTTCCTCGTGGGATCGATACTGGGGTTTTTGAGGAAAACTCTACATTACTTGAAACGATACGTATACTTGCGTAGTACCTCTAGTGTGTAAAATATTTTTTAATTTTTATATCATTTAAGATCTCGCACACTAGCCGCTATTTATAAATTGGGTCAAGTTTTTTTGCCATCTTTTGGAAGTTAATTTACAACGTAATTGCGGGTCGGGTCAAGCTTTTGGCGCCGTTGCCAGGGAAGTTTCGCTAAGAACTTTAGGAGAATTTTAGTTGAAGTAATTAGGCTTAGACTTGGAAAACTGTAGTGTCATAAAAACTATTTTTGTGTGAAAAGTGTTTTTATATGAAAAAGTGTTGTGAAAAACAAAAAAAAAACTGTTTATATGAAAAATAAGGTGTTCGTGATAATATTTTGTTGTGTTGAATATATTTATCATTTAATTTATTTAATTGTTAATGTATTGTTTGTTATGTTGCGTATGCGAAACAAAGGGTCTACAGGACTTGTGCCTTATGATCCCGAGTTTGAAAAAAATAAAAAAATAAAAATACAGAAAGGACTTGAAAAACTCAAAATGGAAATGGAAAACTTTCAAGATAATAACTTGGAAAATCATCATACTTTATTGTGGGATTACCTAAATCCTACGACAGATGAAATTCACTTAAGTATACAAAACCCTGTCGTAGAAGCTGACTCGTTTGAAATAAATCCAGAGATTATCCTACTGGTGCAAAACAATCAATTTTGGGGAACTCCTTTGGAGGATCCCTATTTACACTTATCAAATTTTCTAAAACTTTGTGCTACATTTCGTTATAATGGTATGTCAGACAATGCTGTTAGACTAAGGCTTTTTCCTTTCTCACTAAGGGATAAAGCTAAAATGTGGTTATTCTCATTAGCACTCGGCTCTATTAAAAATTGGGAGGAGTTAACTCGGAAATTCCTAGCTAAGTATTTTCCACCTTCAAGGACTACTAAACTTAGAAATGATATTATCTCATTTTGTCAATATGAAGGGGAATCAATATACGAAGCCTGGGAAAGATTTAAGGAACTCCTAAGAAAGTGTCCACACCATGCTCGCCCGATCGGTTAATCATTCAAACTTTTTATAATGGGTTAGTAGAATCCCTTAGGTCTATAATTGATGCTGTCACTGGTGGATCATTAATGTCAAAATCATTTGATGAAGCGTATGCATTAATTGAAGAAATGGCTACAAATGAATTTCAATGGCCCTCTGCAAGGGTAAATCATAAAAATGTAGCTAGTGTTCATGATACAGATACAATTACAATTCTTTCATCTCAGATTGCTGCAATATCAAGGAAGTTGGACCAATTTGGAATGAACCAACCTCAATTTACTTCTGTAAGTGAGGAAAGATTATTAGGGCATATAATTGATTCTAACTTATCATATGAGACTTTAAATACCATAAACAACCCGTATTCTAACTTTTACAACCCGAGTTGGGAGAACCATCCTAAATTTAATTGGAATCATACTACTAATGATGGAAACCTAAAATGGGAAAATAATCATGCAAATCATAATGGAAGTTGGAATGATCAGGGGAACACAAACTATAGACCTTCATATCCACTGGACTCTAATAATGATCAACAATTTGAAGATAAGAAAATGTCTATGGAAGAAGTGGTATTGCAAATGGGAAACCAGTTGTAAAGTCAAAATGCTGCGATTAGAAACATAGAGAATCAACTAAGATAAATTGCTAATTCACTTAGCAATAGGCCCCAAGGAACACTTCCTAGCAACAATGAGATCAACCCTAAAGAGAACACTAATGAACAAATAGAAGCTGTCCAATTAAAAATTGGAAGAGATATGGAGGATGTGGTTAGAAAAGAGAAAGATTTTGTGAGAGAAACAAAGGAAACTAAAAGACCTGAAGAACATGTTTCTAAGGATTTGGAAAAATTAATATCTCCAACTAAAATCAGTTTGGAAAAACCACCACCTCCATTTCCTCAAAGACTTAGACAGCATGAGTTGGATAAAAAATTTTCAAAGTTCATGAAAGTACTTAAGAAGTTAACGTTAAATATTCCTTTCACTAAAGCTTTGGAACAGATGCCAAGTTATGCAAAGTTTATAAAGGATATAGTGAACAAGAAAAGGAAATTTGGGGATTATGAGACAGTTGCACTAAGTGAGGAGTGCAGTGCCATACTTCAGAAAAATTTTTCTCGGAAACTTAAAAATCCTTGTAGCTTTACAATTCCTTGTGCAATTGGAGAAAAATTATGTGGAAAAGCTTTATGTGATTTAGGAGTGAGCATTAATGTAATGCCTCTATCTATATTTAGAAGATTAGGTTTAGTCGATATTTCTCCCACTACTGTAACCCTTCTATTAGCTGATCGATCTATCATTTATCCAAAAGGAGTTATAGAAGACGTGCTTGTTAAAGTGGATAAATTTATCTTTCCTTTGGACTTTATTGTATTAGATATGGAGGAAGATAAAGAAATTCCAATTATTTTAGGGAGACTTTTCCTTATTACTGGACAAGCTATGATAGATGTGCAAAAAGGAGAGTTGGCTATAAATATTAATGACCATGAAGTTACTTTTGATGTATTAAAGACTATGAAATATCCAGCTGAGAGAAAAGATGATGAATGTTTTTGGATAGATGAAATTGATTATCTAAGTAAAGATCATTTCCAAGAAAGTTTTGAGAATAAGTTAAAATATGAGATTGAAATAGATTTTCATGATGATTGGAAAACATTACTTAAAGAAGACTGTATGTATGTTCAGGAGAGGTGTGAAATGATGGACGCGACCAAAAATAGTAAACTTTTAATTCCATTTGTTGAAAAATCTCATGAACTTAAGATGAATGTACCCTATACAATTTTAAAGCCTACCTATTTAGGTAATTCATCAACACCACCAGTCTTTATATATTTAGATACGACTCAATCACAAGAAAAACCTAAATTAAATGATAAACAAGATAAAATTATTGAACTAGGACTTGGAAGAGAATTTGAGGATAAATTTCAAAAGAACTTTGAGTTGAGAAAAGAGGATAAGTATATTGGAAGACTATTGGAAGAAATTCCTAGGGAATTAGAAAAACCTATTTCCTTAACTAAGATAGATCCTCCATCATTTAATAATTATAAAGGGCAAGAATTGGAAGATAACTTGAATCATAAGAGTGACAGAAGAATTCGATCCTGAATCTGAATTATCTAGAGAGAATCTGATCCAAAATTTGGGAGATATTGAAGTATTTTATAAAGATCCATTTCTAATAAATTTCAAGGATGATATTAATATGCGGATTGAAAAAATCAATAGAAGAATATTGGATCTAGAAAGAAATATGAGGAATTATGATATAAATTCATCTAAAAATGAAGAGCTGAATGAAAAATTAAAATTTGAGGATTTTATAGGAATCCCTATATCTGGAAATGATTGGGCAATTGATCGAGGATTACTTAAATGGAATTTTGATCCATGTGGAATCATTTATCGGGCTAATGACGTTAAATCAAGCGTTTTATGGGAGGCAACCCATAGTTATCAGTGTGCTTTGAATTAGTGTGCTTAAGAGTCATGATTATTAATGTTGTATTGTGCTTGCTTTAGTGTGGATTGTTTAAGTTTGATTGTTGTTGATAGATGTTTGGATTGTTTGTTATTTTATTTGATTTTTGAGTGTCATGAGAGAGGTGATTCCTTGACTTCTTATTATGGCTAGAATTGATCTCTTGTAGTAGTTGGATTAATGAGTCCACTGTGACTTGGGTCTCACCCAGACATGAGTTTTACAAGAGAAATCATGAATTTCGAACATTGATAGTTTCATCTTAATTTGTTACTTCCTTTCTACAACTTTATTTTCATTAGGTAGGAGTCACGAACCTATTTGATGAATAACATTAGGATGATCTTACACTACAATATGTAACTATTAGAGGTGCTTAATTATAAGGATTAGGTGATGCCTCAGATTGGTGCCTAGGAGCCAATATATCAGGGGTAATCTTATCATTGGGATTATAATCTATAAAATCATTTAAAAGTACCTAATTTACTAGTGTAATGATTCCGTTATAAATTGAAAGTAACGTAGTGAGATTGGTTGAATTAAAGGATGAATTAACCTCATTTATCATATGTGTGTTTATGTTTGTGTTACAACTTTATTTAGGTATTGAAGAACATTTTTATATTCTCTTGCTGATACCTGCTAAGCTAGTTGGACTTTGGTTTAGTTAATTTCATTATGGCATGATTAGTTTAGATTTACTTTCTGCTGCATATTGTTCTGTCCTAATGAATACTTGTAAATGGTTTTGATAGACATTTGTGGTAGATAAAATTTCTAAACTGTTTTTTTTCCTGCTTATATTTTCTGTACTGAATGTTATATATGTTAAAAATTAAGTTTGGGGATAGGAAGAAAAATAAAATTTTAATGTGAAAATACTTCCTTTTAGTATAATTTTATTACAAGCAAGTTTTACTTTAGCTTTACTTTCTCCTACAGTCATTTTATCCTGATTAGGCATGATATGAATTTGATAGGATGTTGTACTAGTAAGTATATTCAACGTTTACTTTTTCTTCCTGCTACATTTTATGAAATTAATTGCAAAATATTTTAAAATTTAAGTTTGGGGGGAAGAAAAATATTAACTCTTATTTGTTCTCAATTATTATATTTTCAAAAATTATTAGCATAACTTCTGGCAATTGAACCTCACTTGAGATAACTAAAACTTTTTATTTCAGTTGAATATTATGGAAGGATTGGATGAAAGTTTTTAGTAATAAAGGTTAATTTTATAAGGATAAGATATTTGGTATGAAAGAATTTGATTATAATTAACTATTTAAAGTAAAGAAAACTGTATTTTTGAAATGTTAAGAGACTTAAAGTATTATGTGTTAAGAAGAGATTGTGACTTTATGATGAATAATAAAGCTCATACCTAATTATAAAGTAAGGATGTGTTTCAAGTTTGAACTTTAGAAAGAGGAGAGTGAAGTTCAAAATCATTACAGTCTCTCCAGATATAGTAATCTGTTGACCTCATTTTTTATGAGGTCTTCTCTTCCTTTTTTTTTTAGTACTTAGGATCTAACCTTAGGCTTTTCCTTTGACTATCCTAGAGAATTAGAATTGGGACCCACCACTTAGAAATTCAAACCACTTCTTAACTCCCTGCAAACTTCACAAACTTGATTGTAGACCCCTAATCACCTAGAGGGTTGAAATCAAATGTGGAAGTTTAAAGGATGAGTTCCTATAGGACTCTTTGGCCTTAGGACTGCCCTGGGTGGCTCTGGTCCAGTGAGGGCTGACTTACACACACACTACACTTATACACTACACTTTCACACACCTCCTAAAACCACACCAATACCCAACTTGACCTCCTGACTCATGAAGGTGATTCACATGGATGGTCCTTAACCCCTAAGCCCTTGGCTAAGAGGGTTAGGAATAACATAGTGAATGCCTCAAATGAGACCCTTCATGGATCATGTGGGCTTGATATGGCTTCATGGCTCAACCAAAATGATTTCATTCCACTTACATTTACCCAATCTTCAATTTTCTAAATTTTCAATTTTTGACCCCCGGGACCTTACATCCGCCTAGCCTACCCAAAACCCTTGAAATTACCCAAATTTTTCAAAAAATCTCCAAATATCCAAAATTCCTCAAAACCAATCCCAAACATTCTTCATTACTCAAATTAATCATTTTTACCCAAAAATCCAAAAATTCAGAAAATTCCTAGAAAATTCCAGAAAATCCCAAATATTTCCAATTTCATTTTGTCCAACTACACCATGGGCCAATTTGGTCAATTTACCCCACTTTTGTCAAAATCCCCAATTTGACCCATTTTAACCCAAAATGAACCCAATGTCAAACCAAACCTACCCAATTGACCCAAATTCTGGTTCAATTCAATTCTAAACTTGAATTCAACATCCCCAACACCAATCTAGACCAAATCCAAGTCCAATTTGATTGGCATTTGAATCTAATTTCACTTTTGACCTTAAAGCCCAATTTGGACCCATGACCCAAACTTAGCCCAAACTATCTCAATTCAACTCCAATTAACCCCAAACCTTTTCTAAGCCTTCCTTAACATCCCCAAAAACAAAACACTAACATTATTTACCCAAAATTTAGACCCAAACCCCACTCAAATTCAACCCAAAGCTAAAAGGCCCAATTTTGACCTAAACCCAAACCTAACCCAAATAAGCCCAAACCCCAAAATCAAAACCCAACCAAAGCCAAAACCTCTTCGAAACACTCCCATAAACATTTCCCAACATTAATTCTACATCAATTTCAACCCTAGCCCAACATTGGCCCAAGTTAGCCCAATTTGACCTACGTTGGCCCATTTACCAAAGAGGTCCAAATCCAACCCCATTCAAACCCAAATCACTCCAAACTTATTTCAAATCATTCATGACATACCCCTAAACCAAACCCAACAATTATTTGGCCCAAGCCTTTACCAAACTTTCATCCTAAAATCCATTTTAAAATCCAAAAGCCTACTTCCTTAAACCATTTTAAAAGCCCATCTTCACTAAATTTCAAAGGCCCAAACTTCATGCTAAAGCCCATATGACATTATTTTCATCACCCCATTAATTGATATCATCCCTTAAATCCTAAATCAATCATCAAATGATTCCAAATCAAGCCTCATGCCAAATCACCCCTAAATACCAAAATTCACAAAATCCTTCTCCATGAAAGTTGACTTAACTTTTCCCAAGCCAAATGGAGCCATGAAGCCATGCATGAGCCCCATGGGAGCCATGAGAGCCATGAAATCTACTTTCCACCTCACCAAACCATTAATGGCAAGAGAGGGGATCTCTTTCTTAAACCCTCTTAAACCCTTTTTTACCTTAAGCATGTCACACACTAAACCATGCTTAGCCACCTCACCATGGATGGAGGCCACACCATTTTCTCTTGGCTGACCCAAGTGACTCTTTTCAACCCAAAACCAGGCCTTGGGTGGTGAATCTAGCCCAAAACCATGGGTTGACTCATTTGAACCCAAAATAGCCTTCCACCCATTCCATTTCAATTCAACTCCTTTACACATGTTCATGGCCAATTGACTGCACTAAGCCCAAGCCCTGACCTCCCTGACCTTGAGGGTGACCTGACCCTGGCCGGCCAGCCACCACAGCCGCCGGAAACCACCAGGCCGAGAGCACCCATGTGAGCCAAAGTTTGGAATTCCCACTTGTCGAGCCGCCCCATGCCCGATGGCCATCATGGCCGTTCTTCCCTTGACCTGAGCAGCTGATCCCAAGCCTTAAACCCCCACGGGAGGCCCTCCACCCTCTCCTATTTAAACCTCGCCTCCTCTCGGCCATGAGAGGTGCTGAACTGAACCTTATCGAAACCCCGCCAAAATTGCTCCGGACCACTCTCCACACTTAGAGCGGTTGATCCCCAGGTGACAATTTGCCACTAATCCCCACCAACAGAGCTCAATTTCTCAGCCAAAATTCCACCCAAAAATAGGACATCTCTCAACTCTCCACCAAATTCAAATTAAACTCACCCACACCTGCACAAGGTCAAGAGAAAGAGTTCCCCAGTGAAAGCCCCCTCTCCAGGCCACCCATCTGTTCCAGACTCCAAGCTTTGTAATCGGCTGTGGTCGAAATCATACTGGACAATTCACCAGGCCAAGGGACTTCATATGGAGCTTGCTTGGACCTAATCGAAGGTGACACAACTCTCAGATCGAAGCTTCACTTCTCTGAGCAAAGGTATGGACTCACTCTTCTTCCCGAGCTTACAGAGATTCTCTATTTAATTTGAGTCAATTTCTATACATGTTTACCGTATGGATGTGTTCGTCTCCTCAAGACAAATCCACAGAGCATAAGAACACGAAAATCCGTTGAGAATCGAGTGAGAAATTAGGGTTAGAAGGTTGACGGTCACGGGTGCACACCAGTCGTAGACGATGACCGGGAGCCGTCGGATCGAGCGTGTATCGAGCGGACGGTCCGGATCGAGCCGGACGGCCGCGATGGTGCATCAACCGCGGGGCCCCGGAGCGCCGAGTCGGATGGCGGCGCCGAATCGAAGACGAC
Source organism: Papilionanthe hookeriana x Papilionanthe teres (assembly GCA_022702705.1). NCBI lineage: Eukaryota > Viridiplantae > Streptophyta > Magnoliopsida > Asparagales > Orchidaceae > Papilionanthe > Papilionanthe hookeriana x Papilionanthe teres. Next base: position 160,050,905 of record CM040423.1, read on the forward strand.
GCGTGTGCGTTCGGAGCCGCTCGAGGTTGAGCCGGCGCCGCGTCACTTAAGTAGAAAAATAGGGATTTTCTTATTTATTTAATTACCGTAACTTGGAAAATTCATAACTCGTGTAGGAAAATCGGAAAAATAAAATAAAAATACCCTCTTGCTCGAGTGAACGAGAGGAGAATAATGTGGAGAAGAAATCATTTAATTTCATCAAGTATTTTATTTTTAATTATTTATTTACTCTCTGCACTATTTCAATTCTCCATGCATGTATACAATTCACCATGGCATGAGACCATAGAGCTTTTGAAGCCTCTGAATTTGGGAACATTCCCTGAATTTTCCAAAGTCAGAGGCCACCCCTATGAAGATTTATTGATTTTTCAATTCTAGGTCACCTTTCTGAGTATTTTAATTCTAATAATTAGCATGTTGTGAAATAAATTCTAGGAAAATTTAGTGATGTTTCTTATGACCAGAGGACCCTAGGGAAAATGGTTTTTGAGTTAACTCACTTGTAATAACCCTAATTGGCTTAAACACCCAAAATGGAGCTTTAATTAATTAGAGCTAATCATACATCAAATTGACTTGAAATCAATTCTCCACTCGACCTTTAGGATCGGCGGAACCCGTCATAAAAGTTTGAAGTCAATTGGACTTGGTTAGCCCTATCAAATGGGTTGATTAAGCCATTTAGCCAAACTCAAACTTCAAAAATTTATAACTTTCAAAATACTTTTCAAAAATTCATCAAATTGGTTTTGGAGCCTCTCTGATATCAGGGGAATTTAAGAAAAATAAAATTGCAATTTTCCAAAAAAGTTGTTTTTTTACATTATTTTAATATTTTTAATAATTAAAAAATAATAAAATTCACCAAAATGTCACATTTTGAATTTTAATCATTTAGAAACAAACCCCATATTTTTCTTAAGTCTCTATGATGAGATATTAAATTTTAAAACCCTAAGGTAATTTTAAAAATATAAAAAAAATGTATTTTCTAGCATTTCCACTAAAATAATTCTAATAAATCAAACAAAAATCAGAAAATTATGAAAATTGGTTCTCTGGTTTCCTTGATATCAGAGAGATTTTTGAAAAATATAAAATTCATTTTTCAACCTTTATTTTATTTTTAAATTAATTAATACTCCAAAACTCAAAATAATTATAATAAAAATAATATAATTCAAAAAATCACCAAAATTGGTGCAAGTGGTCCTCTGATCATTAGGAATGTCCCATGATTTTCTTAAGGACAGAAACTTTCCCTTGGTCATGTTATTAAATTTTCCTTGAAAATTCTTATTTTCCACCAAAAATAATTATATAAATAAATTAAATATAGAAAAATCACATTTTTCTCCTCTAATGTCTTGATTGACATATGAGTGAAGTAACATAAAAATTTCAAATTCATTTAAGCTCAATTTAGTGAGTTATGAAATTAGTAAGTTTAAAGGGCAAAATAGTAACTAAAATTTTAACCTATAATTAAAAATTTTAGGTTTAATTAAAAGGGTGGGTAAAATATTTGATATTAAGTTGATTTTGGATGTTTGAAACTTAGGTAATTAAAGGGTAGAAACCTACCAAATAATTTGAAAGTAATTAAAATAAACCTTAATTAAATAATTGTTTAAACTTGGAAGAATAATAAAAAAAATTAGAATTATTAAAATAGGGATATTATTAGGAAGAAATTTATTATTTAATCTAAGAATCCCTAAATTAATCACCTCAATAACATTTAATTCCTAATTAAAATGATAATCCAAATTCAAAATTTAAAGTGCTAAAAGACTTAATCATTAAATTAAATTAAAGAATTAAAACATTTAAATTAAGTCCTTTTAAAATTTTAATTAAATTAATACTTTAACAATTAAAATTAAATCATCCCTAAAGCATAAAAAAAATAATTAAATTAAATTAAATTAAATTAAATTAAAAATTAAATTAAATTAAATTAAATCACATTGAATTAAATCAAAACATATTAAATTAAATTAAATTAAATAAAAAAAATAATAATCAAGTTAAAATAAAATTAAAATTAAATTAAATAAAATTAAATTAAATTTAAAACTAAACCAAATTAAACCAAAATAAATTAAAATTAAATTAAATTGAATTAAATATAATATCACTTAAGACATAAAGAATTCAAAAGTAAATCTAAAACAACTTGAACATTATTCCAAATTTAAACCCATTAATTAAAATTAAGTCGAATCACAAATCACTTGAATATCGATTTGCCCTCAAAAGCTCTTATTGTCATAACTCCTAAATGGAGTGTTAAGTGAAGTATTATTTCACTCGTAGGATATTCAAATATCCTAGTTCACTGAGCAAGATAACAAAACTTGAACTCCTGGATGATTGATTCATTGTATAATTAAATTCTCTTGGACTTAAAATAATCCTAGAAGTATTGAAAAGATGTTTAAGATTCGTCTCAAGCACTTCCTCGATACGATAGGATGTTTATAAGAACAATTGAACTTAATTGTTCTTTGATGAAGAAAATCGTCCTCAAACCAAAACATAAGAACACTAGACGTCATAGGAGATGACTAGCTATAGGATTAGGAACTTGGTAGAAAACCATAACCCTTCCCTTAGCTTTAACTAGGAACTTGCTTTAAATGCTTAAATATTCTAAATTGTGTTTAAGTGCGATGCTAGGATGACGGGAAGACTCTCCGAGTACGCTTTTATTTTATTGCAATTTACCTTCTTGCAATTTACCTTATTGCAAATGCACTTACTTTTCTTGCATGATAAACAACTGTTGCATGAAAACCCACACATTTAGGATAGTCCCTAAAACTGAAACCAAAACTAAATTAAAAGTCATTACAAGATAAAATTCACCGCCACAACATTTTAAAATATAAAGCAACTCAAAATTTAATCACAAATAGAATACAAAACTACAATTACAACTAAATTAAAACGTCTTGTTGGATGATCGGGAATACCTCGGATGATGTAACCTACGTGTTGCTAACGGGATTTCCCACGGTCTAAATGAAAGTGTAGAACTCATTTAGTTGAGTTTAGCAAATTCATCTAGACTAAGTGAATCCGATAAAAATAACGATGCCGGAAGGATGGAACCGTGGGATCTTAACCGGTGTTGTTATAATCAACTTTAAGATTTATTTTAATTAAAACATAAAAAACAATTGGACTTTAAGATTTCTAAAACCAAACTTCTCCCTTCTCTTTTGATTACAATCTTCTAAAACTAAACCCTCTACAACAACAAGAAGCTCGGAGCATGGTGGACAGCACGACCATCGTCATCAGCAAAACCTGAGTCTACTTCAGCAAAATTTTCTTAGAATTAAATAACCAAACCATAGGACTTTGAGGTAGTTTGTCTAGTGCAACATAAATCCTCAATCTTTTTGTTAGGCATTTGCATTGCAAATTAAGCCCTAACCGGTCTTAGGATTTCTGAGGTAGTCATCCAATACGACATAAACCCTCACATCTTTGAGGCTATTTGTATGATCATGTCATACGAATATAAGTCCTAATTAATTAAAATTGGCAAGATCAAAACATTAAACAAACATTAGGACTTTCTTAAATTCAAGTCAAACAATAGGATAGTCGGGAAATTACCGAAGTTCGCTTCGAATCTGTAATTTCTCCTACCTTTCTTCCTTTGAATTCTCAAAACAAAATGTTCCAAACTTGATCCATTCCCTATTTAAATTCTAAAATTCAATCCCTTGAAAACTTAAACTTTGAAATTCTTGAGAGTAGAACTACTGATTATTATCGAGAGTTTTCTTAGGTGATTCTCGTCACTTAAGATGTAATTAACTATAGGGGCTTGCCCTTATAGGGAACTTTAAGAACCCAGGTAATATAAACCCTGCTTAATTCACTTATATTAAGCAGGGGACCTTGTCGGCTTATAAAATTGATTCACAGACCAAACGGATGTCACAAATCTCCTAGTTTATTTAATCGAGCCTCATCATCAAGCAGTGTGTCTATTCTTCGGGATAGATACACGGTTTGTGGTGCGGTGCTCGTTTATATAAACTATTTGGGATGTGAGATCGGTTTGATTTCATATCTTAAAACTTTTAAACTTAAAATTACTTTCAAAAATCAAATGTTATCTTTTAAACAATATATATATTTAAATTAAATTTAAAATATGAAAATTCGCCGACAATTTCTGTAGGCGACCCCTTTTCAAAACACATAACCTAAAAATATGCCGACATAATCCTCATTTTAAAAAAATATAGAAAAAGAAAAGAGTGTAAAAAAAAAGGGATTGAAAATGATCCCAGAAGAAAAAAAAAAAAAGAATGAAAAATATTTATGAGGAGAAGCTTGAGGATATGCCTAATCAAAAATTGGCTTCACTTGAGTTACCCTAAAGGGAGAACTTGATTTCATTTCTGAATTTATATTTAAAGTATTGGCCAACATTCTAATGAAGTTTGCATGAACTTCTTTTTTCACATAATCTTTCAAGGCATTCTTAATGTGACAAATTATGGTTTATCTTGAAATAAAAAGAAGACTAGAACCCTTAGACTTGATTGCTGAATATTCATATACTTGTAGTGTTAACCTGAGTTACTGAATTTCTTTCTAAAAGTTTAACCAATATATTCTTTTGAATGAAAAATTTTAGTGTCTTACAGGTGAAAAGTACATTGCCTTGTGTTATATTTTTATGTAGTAAAAGTGTTACTTGAGGACAAGTAACAGTTAAGTTATGGGGATTTTGACACGTCTAAAATATATACGTTTTTTGCTATATTATTTTACTTATTTTTTAATGATATTACAATTTAAAGGAAGCTATTTTGTATGTTTATTGGTTTTAGGTATATGAAATGGTGATTGGAGCAAAAGAAAGCAAAAACGGTGCAATTTGGAGCAAAAATGAGCAAGAAATGAAATTCTGCCCTGACACCTTTCGATAAGTCTTTTGATGCTTAATCTCTTTTACACTTCTTGCATATTTTTGAATGAGATTACACTTTAAAGAAATGTTGTTTTTATGCTTATTTTGTAGGGCTATCTGTTACAAACGCAACGCAACTGAAATGGGGCGAAACGGAGTTGAAACGGAGCCAGACGGAGCGAAACGGTGGAGGTGTGCAGAGTCATCTCGCCGACGGCGAGATCGATCTCGCCGACGGCGAGATTTTCCCGAGACCACCGAAAAGTACCCAAAAAGGCCGCCGACAGCGGCCCGGATGACCATGAACCGACATTTGGCGGTTTTGGGCTAATATTCGACGTATTTGGACGCTTTTCGTAGGGGTGCTTAAAGAAACTCTTCAAACTTCGTCCATACTCTTTAAAATGGCTAATATATGTTAGAAATGAGTGAGAAACAATAGAGGAAAGGAGATAAAAACTTGGAGGAATGTTTAGGATTCTTAGATTAAGAGTATAAATGTAGATTTCTACCCTTTTGGAGAGATTGGAGAGGAGATTTTGAGAGAATTTGTAAGGGATTTCGCTAGCATTGCATGGATCGCCGGGAGACTTTATGGGAGAGATCTTCGTCTTTCTTTCAAGGGGAAAAAGCTAAGTATTGTTCTTCATTATCTTATAATTTTGTAAACATTTATTTAGTGGATTTACGTTGGTTAAATGAAGTCTCTGTTTTGTTTTATTCGCGTTTTGTGACGTATCTCTCTTACTTTTTATTTTTCTTTGGAAATTGTGACATAAGAAGATTATGCCATTGTTTTCCTTTTACTTTTCTTTTGTAATGAGTAGAAATCATGTTTAGGATTTTGTGACGCATGATAGAAGTGAATTTAATTATAAATGTGATGGTTTTTACTTACACTTAATTTACTTTGCAATAAGGACCCATTGTAGTGTTAAAATTTGTTGTAATTGCATTAAGTCTCGAAGGGGCATATGTAATTCTCAACAAAGTGGAACAACATTCAAGTTCCATGGATGGTGAAGTTCATGGGGATTGAATGCAAATAAATAGGGAAATATAATTATCGGGCGTAGAATTGGAGATTTTAGAGTGACAGGCTAAAATCCTCAATTCGGTCCTATCATTTGGGTGCTGAAGTGTAGATGTTAGCCCTCAGGCGAGGGGAACGTGGGAGCTCTAAAGTGGCAGCCGGTATCCTCCCAGCCTAGCCGCAGATTCAGTAACCAAGCATGGGATTAGTCAATGTTCTTTATGCCTGGACCAAAGGGTAAAGAACAGGATTGCTCCTATTTGACACATACAATATTTAATGCATCTCATTCTTATACATTATCTATTTCATTACATAAGAATAGTAGTTTTTAATATCTCAAAACTCTCCAAACCAATTCATCCAAAAAGGGATTTATTTAGAATTGTTATTTGCATTTAGATATAGTTACTATCTTTACATTTAACTTTTGTATTTAAGAGTAGTTGTACATAAAACACAATTTTAGTCGACATTCCAAACTAAGGACTATTAGTAGTAGATTAGAATTTGACTAAAGACCTCTTACTTCACTTCCTCGTGGGATCGATACTGGGGTTTTTAAAGAAAACTCTATATTACTTGAAACGATACGTATACTTGCGTAGTACCCCTAGTGTGTAAAATATTTTTTAATTTTTATATCATTTAAGATTTCGCACACTAGCCGCTATTTAGAAATTTGGTCAAGGTTTTTTGCCATCTTTTGGGAGTTAATTTACTGCGTAATTGCGGGTCGGGTCAGTGTTGTATTTTGTTTTGTTTTATTATTGTATGCGTAGTTCAGGTTCTGAAGGACTTGTGCCTTACGATTCTGAATTAGAATGAACTATCAGAAAAATCAAAAAAATTAAAAATACAAAAAATGAAAAAAATATTCAAGAAATGGCAAATCATCAAAATCAAAATGTTGGCATCCATCAAGAATTAAGACCTTCAAGAGATTATTTTAACCCGACAGTAGATGAACTTCGTGGTAGTATTCAAAACCCTGTTGTAGCTGCTAATTCTTTTGAGCTTAAACCTGCTATTATCCAAATTGTGTCAAATAATCAGTTTGGGGGAGCAACAACTAAAGATCCTAATTTGCATCTTGCTAATTTTTTAGAGTTGTGTGCTACTTTTAAATATGATGGTGTTTCGGATGATCCTATTAGACTTAGACATTTTCCTTTATCACTAAGGGATAACGCTAAAATGTGGATACATTTGTTAGCACCTGGATCAATAAGAACTTGGGGTGAACTGTCACAAAAATTCCTTGCTAAATATTTTCCACCATCTAAGACTACTAAGTTGACAAATGATATAACATCTTTTTGTCAGTTTGAAGGAGAATCAATATATGAAGCATGGGAAAGATTTAAAGATCTACTCAGGAAATGTCCACATCATGCGATACCAGATTGGTTAATAATTCAAACTTTTTATAATGGATTAGTTGGATATCTTAGATCAATCATCGATGCTGCTGTTGGTGGATCATTAATGTCTAAACCATTTTCTGATGCTTATGCTTTAATTAAAGAAATGGCTACTAATAATTTTAATGGCCTTCTGAAAGGTTAAATCCTAAAAAGGTAGCCAGTGTTTATGAAAATGATGCTTTTACAATGTTAGCAAATCAAGTTGCTGCTGTATCAAGGAAGATAGACCAATTTGGGATGAATTTTTCTCAGTCAAATCTCATGATTGAAGAAAATTCATTAGGCCAAATGGTTGATTCTTATTCTTCACCAGAAACTGTGAATGCTATAATCAAACCTAACAACCCATATTCCAATTATTATAACCCAGGTTGGAAGAATCATCCAAATTTTAACTGGAATAACAATAATCAGGGTGGTGTTAATCAACAATGGGGAACACCCAAGTAAACCCATTGGGGAATTGGAACAACCAAGGAAATAATAAAAATAGATTAATTTATCCTTCAGGTTATAAGAATGCTTTACAAAATAAAGAGAAGAAGTTGTCTATGGAAGAAGTAGTATCACATATGGGAAATCAATTACAAATTCAAGGAGTAACCATCAGAAAAATTGAAAATCAATTGAGACAAATTGCAAATGCCTTAAGTAATAAATCCCAAGGAATGCTTCCAAGTAATACTGAAGTGAATCCAAGAGAAAAGAATAAAGACCAAGTGAAAGCAATTCAACTGAGAAGTGGAAAAGAATTGGAAGGTAGAGTTCAAAAAGAAACTGAAGTAGAGAAAGAAGGGATTGAAAGACCTAAAGAGGACGCTCCAAAAGGTTTTGAAAGACCTATTTCTCCACTTAAGGTTGATTTAGAAAAACAACCACCTCCATTTCCTCAGAGACTTCGTCAACAAAAGTTGGATAAGCAATTTTCAAAATTCTTGGAGATATTAAAGAAGCTTACCATTAATATTCCATTTGCTGAAGCCCTAGAACAAATGCCAAGCTATGCAAAATTTATGAAGGTTATTATTAATAAAAAGAGGAAGTTTGAAGAAAATGAGACTGTTGCACTTAGTGAGGAGTGCAGTGCGATAATTCATAAAAAGCTTCCTGAAAAACTTAAAGATCCTGGTAGTTTCACAGTTCCATGTGCAATCGGAGAAAGATTCTGTGGAAAAGCTTTATGTGATTTGGGTGTAAGCATTAACCTTTTGCCTCTATCAATATTCAAAAGACTAGGACTAGGAGAAATAATCCCAACTACTGTAACTCTGCAATTAGCATATCGTTCGATCACATATCCTAAAGGAGTTATAAAAGATGTTTTGGAAAAAGTGGATCAATTTATTTTTCCTATGGATTTCATTGTGTTAGATATGGAGGAAGATAAAGAGATACCCATAATTTTGGGGAGACCTTTTCTAGCTACAGGTATAGACATGATAGATGTGCAAAAAGGGGAATTACCGATGAGGGTTAATGATCAGACTGCTACATTTAATATTTCAAAATCGATGAAATATCCTGCAAGAGGTAAAGAAGATGAGTATTTTAGGATGTATGTTATTGAATATTTAAGTGAATGTCATTTTCAAATCAATTTATGAAGAAAAAGCTGAAGAGAAGAATTTGAATATAAGCAAGAACAGGAGTTATTTGATTCTAAAGATTCTCAAGAAGAAGATTTAAAGTATGTTCATGAAAGTTTTGAATTGTTGGATATGACTGAAAAAGATAAATCTTATGGTCCATCAATTGAAAACCTCCTGAACATGAGTTAAAAATTCTTCTTGATCATTTGAAGTATGTTTTTCTAGGTGAATCCTCAACCTTGCCTGTTATATTTTCCTCTCAATTAACTGAAAAAGAAGAAAAGAGTTTGCTTGAAATTCTGAAGAAGCACAAGAAAGCCTTTGGATGGAGATTGCTAATATTAAAGGAATCAGTTCTTCAATTTGTATGCACATAATTCTTATGGAAGATAATAGCAAACCGCGGGCTGATTCCCAAAGGAGATTAAATCCTATTATGAAAGAAGTTGTTAAGAAAGAAATTTTAAAATGGTTGGATGCTGGAATTATCTACCTAATTCAGATAGTGCATGGGTTAGTCCTATTCATTGTGTTCATAAGAAAGGAGGAGTAACTGTGATTGTTAATGAAAAGAATGAGATGATACCAACAAGACAAGTTACAGGGTGGCGAGTATGCATTGATTATAGAAAATTAAACCTTGCCACAAGGAAAGATCATTTTCCACTCCCTTTTCTAGATCAAATGTTGGATAGACTAGTTGGGCATAAATACTTTTGTTTTCTTAATGGATATACTGGTTACCACCAAATTCAAATTACTCCTGAGGATCAAGAGAAAACTACGTTTACCAGTCCTTATGGTACGTTTGCTTTTAGAAGAATGCCCTTTTGTTTCTGTAATGTCTCTGCTACATTTCAGAGATGTATGATGGCTATTTTTTGTGATTTAATTGAAAAAGGGATTGAAGTTTTTATGGATGACTTTTCAGTGTTTGGAATTTCATTTGAATCATGTTTAGAACGTCTATCTAAAGTTCTAAAATGCTGTTAAGAAACTAATTTGGTCCTTAATTGGGAAAAATGCCAATTTGTGGTAGCAGGAGGAATTATTTTGGGACATCAGATTTCAGAAAAAGGTTTGGAGGTAGATCCTGCAAAAATTTAAGTTATATCTAATTTACCTTGCCCAACCAATGTAAGGGGAATTAGAAGTTTTTTAGGATATGCTGGATTCTACAGGCGTTACATCAAAGATTTTTAAATGATTACAAAACCTTTATGTCGTTTACTGGAAAAGGATGCAATTTTTAATTTTGATGATGACTGCCATAAAGCCTTTGAAACATTAAAAGAAAAATAAATCACTGCACCTGTAATAATTTCACCAAATTGGGAAAAACCTTTTGAATTAAAGTGTGATGCTAGTGATTATGCTATTGGTGTTGTTTTGGGTCAGAAATATGATAAAATTTTTAAAGTAATTTATTATGCTAGTAAAACTCTTAATAAAGCTCAAATTAATTATACCACTACTGAGAAAGAGTTATTAGCTATAATATTTGCCTTTGCTAAATTTCGATCATATTTAATTGGAACTAAATGTGTTGTGCATACTGATCATTCTGCTATCAAATACTTATTGAAGAAATATGATGCAAAACTGAGACTTATAAGATGGATTCTTCTTTTGCAAAACTTTGATTTTGAGATAGTAGATAGGAAGGGTTCTAATAATCAAATTGCTGATCATTTGTCCAGGCTTAAAATAGAAAAATCTTTCTGTGATATTGAAGAAATTAATGAACATTTTCCTGATGAAAAACAGTTCACTGTTAATGAATGGAGTGTTCCGTGGTATGCAGACATAGTAAACATTAGGTTTGACATATCATGAAAAGAAGAAATTTCTGTCTGATGCTTAGACTTATTTTTGGGATGACCCATTTTTATATAAATAAGGAAAGGATCTTATAATTCGAAGATGTGTACCTTTGGAAATTATTAAAAAATATCATGATTCTGATTATGGGGGACATTTTGGAAGTGATAAAATTGCATATAAAATATTACAATCAGGATTTTATTGGTCTACAATTTTTAAGGATGTGAATTTTTATATTAAAAATTGTGATAGATGTCAGCGTGTAGGCAATATTTCTAGAAGAAATTAGATGCCCCTCAATTATATGTTGGAAGTTGAAATATTTGATGTTTGGGGATTAGAATTTATGGGACCATTTACACCATCTTTCGTAAATGTTTATATTTTGATAGCAGTAGACTATGTTTCCAAATGGATTGAAGCTATTGCTTTACCTCGATGTGATGCTCAAAGTGTTGCAAAGTTTTTAGAAAAGAATATATTTTGCAGATTTGGAATACTAAGAGTAATCATAACTGATGGGGAAGTCATTTTAGAAATGCGATTATTGGGATGTTAGCATAGAAATATCATATTAATCATCGCATTGCTACTGCTTATCATCCGCAAACAAGTGGTTTGGTTGAATTATCCAATCGTGAAATTAAAAGAATATTGGAAAAAAATGTTAATCCAAATAGAAAGGATTGGTCAATTAAACTGGATTATGCTTTGTGGGCCTATAGGACTGCTTACAGAACATCTATAGGAATGTCCCCATAGAAGCTGATTTTTGGAAAAGCTTGTCATTTACCTTTTGAACTTGAGCATAAGGCTTATTGGGATATTAAAGAGTTCAATTATAATTTGAAAGATGCTGCTGAAAAGAGATTATTACAATTGAATGATCTTGAAGAAATAAGGAATGAATCTCATGAAAATGCTAAGATTTATAAGGAAAAGATGAAGTTATGGCATGATCGGAAGATTCTTACCAAAAATCCTGTACCAGGACAACAAGTTTTGCTGTATAATGCTAGATTGAGAATATTTTCTGGAAAACTTAAGTCCAGGTGGATGGGTCCATTCATTGTGATAAAAGTTTATTCTTATGGAGCTGCAGATATTCAAGATCTTAAGACTGGAAAAATATTTAAAGTTAACGGACATAGACATAAACCATATTTTTTAGTCAATAAATCTAAATCTGAAGAGAATTTAATGTTGGGTCACTCAGAATGAGTTCTGCTTATGTCAGGCTGAAGACGTTAAAACAAGTGCTTTGTGGGAGGCAACCCATATTTATCGGTGTGCTTTGCTTTATGTATTTTTTGTGTGTTTTGTTTGCTTTGTTTGGTTTGTTTTTATATTTTTAGTGGTAGTAATATGGATTTTTTAAACTTAAGTGGAGTTTATTTGATCTTAATTGATGATTTGGAAAAGTCAGAATGAGAATTTGGACACTTAGCAGACCTGTGCTAAATTGTGCACTGGCGACTAAGCGCCGACTAGTTGGCGCTTAGGCGCCACAGTTATAAAAAATGTGAAAAATGTGAATTTAGAGCCTAGATCTTGAGGGAGAAGTTGTGGGAGTTATTTAGGAGATTCTAAACGTGTTGGAGAATATTCTAGCATCTCCCAAGTCTATAAAAAGGTCCTGACTTAAGGAAAACACTTGCCCCAAGTCCTATTTTCATTTCTGAAGTCTAAGAAGAGAATTTTGAGTACTATGTCTTCCTGGGAGAACGAGATGAAGAAGAAGCAAGATTCTGATAAAAGTAAGTTCATTAGTGATAGTGCTAAGGAGTTATTTAATGGATATCTGGCTGTTAGCATTCAAGGTATTGCAGAGATGATTGCAAAAATTGAAGCCCGAGTGACTTCAATGGAAGCAAAGATCAATGATATTACTTTACATCTGGATCACGTGGGATGGCAACTCAAGATAAAATTCAATCATTCAAGGTATGTGGAAGAAATAGATAAGGCGATGTTTGTGAAGAACAAATGGATTGAAGAAGATGATATAAGAATGAACAATGATCGTCTGTTCTATCAAATTTATATTCCTGAAGGGTCAAATGAGAATAATAGTGGTCCTGGTTATATTCTGCCTAATGGAGAGTGGAATTAAAAGTGTTTTTTTTTCTATTTGCTTAGTGTCTTATGTGTTATATTAGTGTTCTTGTGAGTTCATGTTTGGTGTGTTTAATGTTTTTATATATGCCTGATGATGTGATGGGTACATCTTAGAGATGTACACTTATCAGTTTAAGATTATAGTGTCTTGTATTTTGAGAATTTTATCCTTTATGTTTGGATAAAAATTCTAGTATTGTATTGAATGTTATGTTTGTTTTAATATAAGTTTGTGTTTTTATGAAATTTGTGTGGAATCACTGGTTATTTAACTTTGATTTGGAGTATTAGAAGATTTTTGGGGAGAAATAATTATTGTGGACTAATTAGGGGTAATTAACAAAGTGATTTAGTGCATATACCTTAATTATACAAATTTGGGTATTGGCGGCTAAGATCCAAAATAACGGCGCTTACGAGCCAGATTTCAAGCCTAAGCACCGATAGTTCGCGCTTAGGCACCAGTTCGCGAAAATTGATTCCCGAAAGTTAAAAACCTGAAAATTACCATTTTTAACCGCCCCATCGTCTTCAACCTTTGCTTTGCCGTGAAAGAGGAGCCTAGGGTATCATATTGTGGATCATTTAAGAGCTGATCTCAACAAAAATTGTTAGATTTGGATTCCTTGAGGTAAGAACACTACAACTAAGTAAACTTTTTTTTATTTTCACCATGTCTTTTGAGTACATTTTGGAAAATCTTAAAATCACTATTCATGGAGAAAATTTGAGGAAAAAGCTTGATAAATTGCTTAGATTTAGTGAAAATATCTTTTGGAAGATAATTTAGCAATTTTAGTTTGATTTTGGAATTTATGGTGAATTTTTCGTGAATTTTTAGAGATGGCTCCAAAGTCAAAGCATGGACGAGAAAAGATGAAATTTGATTCTGACAAATTTGTTAGTTTGAGGGCTGAGGAACGATACGTCGATGCATTGCAATCACGTAAGTTGATTCCTGAGCGAGTATTTAGTAAGCCAGGAGAGGTGATTGAAGATATGATTGCAAGAAGAAACTGGTAGAATTACTATTGCTTCTCCACTGTTGATGTTGTTTCTGTGGTAAGAGAATTTTATGCAAATTTATCTGCTGCAGAGGAAAATCAGGTGATGGTTAGGAGGCATGAAGTAAACTTTTCTTTGGGTGCAATCAATACCTTTTATGGATTACCTCCTGACATGTTCTGCTTTTATTCTAACTATCATCCTTCGGAAGGAGAATTAGATGAGATTATGGAGTTTCTGACTGATGGAAGAGGATTATGGAAAATTACAAATGATAGAAGAGTGAACTTTCCTGCTTCCAAATTGAATGCCATTTCTAAGGCATGGCATGATTTTATCTCATCTAAGTTGTTACCTTCGAGTCATTCTAGTGAAGTAACGAGAGAAAGAGCTGTGTTGAAACATTGTATTCAGCATGGGAAGCCTATTGATATTGGAAGCATAATTTTTTATTATGTTTTGAACTATGCTAGATCAACCACGACTGCAGGTATGGGATTTCCTTCCTTGATTCATTCACTACGTGAAATATCTGGAGTGAAATTTGAAACATGGGAAGAGGTACTTCAGCCATTGAGACCAATTGCTAGTGTAAACGGTGGTGCTTACACTGTACATTCAGAGTTTGGTTGGAGAGGAGGATTTGGTAGGGCTTCTATTGCTTCTTTTTCTGCTGCTTTTGCTTCTCGTGCTACTACTTCACGTGCTTCGTCATCTACTGATTCACAGACTGGTTTATTAAGAAAGATTTTGAAAAAAGTGAGTCTTACTTGAGAGCATGTGAGAGATATGGATGGTAAGCTGGATAATGTTGAGAGATAAATTGTAGAACATGATGAATATGAGGAGAATTATCAGCAATATTTGGATAGACTGATTAGAGGAGATCAGAGAGCTGAGATGCCACCTTATCCATATTATATACCTTATGTGCCATCCAGAGATTGGAACGAGCAAGATGATGATGATGATGAGGATGAAGAGTAGATGTATGTTGTTTGTTTTAGTTGTTGTATTGATGTGTTGTGTCACTATGTACTTTATCTAGTATTTTGTTTGATGATTGTGTTGTGATGTGAACCTTGATAGTATGCAGATTGTAGTTGTATTATTTATCTGTTATGCATATTCAGGTATTGTTGTTGTTTTATTTTTTATTTATATGTTGCTGTGTGGTAGTGTGTAATAGTAAATGTTTTTATGTGTATGTTATGTCAGATTTTTTAGTAGTATGTATTTTTAAATTCAAAAACTGTTAGGAAATTATAAACCTCTATTTGGAACTTCTACTTAGGAAAACTACATGTTTAAAATTCTTCAAATTCCACTGTCATCTGTTATCTGTATTAGTGTGTTATTTTAGTTGGTGTGTATTTGCTTTAAAAACCTCCACTACTGTAGAAGACTTCTGAAATTTTTACTTTTCTTATTATTATAAAAGAAAAAAAAAAGAAAAATGTTTTGAAAACTAAATTTGATTTCATTTTACTCCTGTATTTAAATTGTTATACCTTGCATATTAGGATATTAAAAATTTCTGCAAGCATGATATGTCAGTTTTTATTTCTCACCTATGTATCATTTCTTATGCTTAAATGTTTTATCTTAATTAAAAATTTAAAGTTTGGGGGGGATTTTAAAAACAAAGATTTTCAAATACCTAAAATTTTTTTTGATTCTCAAGAATACTTAAAAATAAATCTTATTTTTAATTGAAAACAATTATGTACATGAAGTTATATTAGGGAACAAAATTTTGAATATAGAAATGAATAAAAGAATTTAGTTAAAATTTATAGTAATCATGAAAAACTTAAAGTTAAAATTTTCTTAATGAAGAAGTGTTAAATAAAGTTAAACTATCTTTAGTAAGAAGTTTTGTATTTTTGGATAAATAGAAGATTTGACTTTTATTCTTCAAAGCTTAAATTTCTTTTATTGAAGAGTAATTTTCGGATACTATTATTATGATTTTTAAGTGAAAGATGTATATCTGATCTTTATTTTAAATGGAAGGATGGAATTCAAAATCATTAAAGGTCTATCCAGATATAGTAATCCTTGCCTTATAAAAAAAATGTGAAAAATATAGTATATGAAAAGGGAGGAGAAGCTTGAGGATTTAAGGGCCAAATCAAAAATTGGTTTCATACCTAAAGTTTAAGATATAAGTTCAAAGAAAATCTAAAGCTTAAAGTTGTAATATAGTAAGTAAAATTATTTTTCAAATAAAGATTTTTAAGTGAGAAAAATAAATGTTTGAATCTTATATTTTGAAAAATCTACAAATATTTCTGAAATAGATAGAAACTTATATTTGTCATTTTCCTTTACTTAAGAACTTTCTAAACTTTAAATTGGTTTTAATTACTGATATTTTTTCTAAATTGGACTATTCCATTTCTAGAAACAAATTTTTTTATCATCCTAAGAAACTCATTACATAATTTGCATGCTAAAATGTCCTATGAGATTAACTGTCACTTGAGGACAAGTAACATTTTAAGTTTGGGGGATTCTGATACACCTAAAATATATAGTATTTTTATGCATATTTTTATATCTATTTTTAATGATATTGCACTTTAATGGAAGGTATTTTGTGTTTTTCTTGCAGGTATGATGAAAATGGATGGTCATGATGAAAGGAGCAAAATTGGATCAAATTTGGAGCAAAAAAAATGAAAAATAAAAAATTTGGCACTGGCTGCTAAGCGCCGCTGGGCCGGCGCTTAGCCGCCACAGTTAAAAATCGAGATTCAAATGAATTTGGAGCCAATTTCAAAGGGGATGGGATGCAAATCTTCGTGGTAACATCCATAACTTCCTTTGGGCGGCATGTTTGAATGAAGGGGTGTGTTCCTTGGTAGATACATCGAATATGGACACATTTTGAAGAGACACCAAGGCACCTTTTGGTTTACTATTTAAAGAGAGTCTTAGGAAAGATTTAGAAGAGGCAATTTGAGGAGACTCTTCCACTGCATTTTGAAGAGTACTTCCATTGTTCTTCCACTGCATTTTAAATGATTTTATTTAGAGTAGGAGTTGAGAGTAGAAAGGAGTAAAGGGTCGGAGTGAAGTATTCTTCTTCCCACTTCTTTTCTTTCTTTTAGTTTAGTTTTTATTGAAGTCTGAAGTCTGTATTCTGAGTCAACAGAGTTGGGAGACTTGCTCTGAGAAGTAGTTTAGCGAAGAGTCAAAGTTTCAGAGGAACTTCCTAAGTCTTCTTGAGAGGATTTTCATATAAGTGTTTACTTTTATTTAGTTTATTAATACTTGTTTTCATTTATTATTTTTCTTATGGTTGTTTTTAATTTCAAATCAATGTGTTTTTATATTTTCTCAATGCATTATGAGTAGTTTACTTTATCTTTTTCTTTCTTAAATGGAGAAGTAATTAATTTAAAGAGAATTGTTGTGGAAAGTATAAGTGTTTAAAAGTTGGAAAAAGTTGTGAAGATTGATTCTAAAAATTTTATTTACTTCTTAATTTGGCCTATTAAGTTTTAAAATTGCTTGAGATTATGTAAGATCCAATACAATATTGTCTCATAAAAGTTAGTAAGAATCACATGAAATTATATGGGTGAGAAATGTAGTCCATATAATTGAATGTAAAATTAGAAGATATTTTTATAAAAGGGAGTAAAATTAGAGGATTTTAGAGTGACAAAGCTAAAACCCCTAATTTGGTTTGAAGTTTTGAGTTTTTTTATGAGAAATTAGCCTCAGTGTGATGGGAATCGAGGGAACTCTAGAGTGAGAGACTGGTATCTTCCCCGCCTAACCAATTTTAAAATAATATAAATTTCAAATTAACTTATGTTCTTTATAGAACCAAGTAAGGGTAAAGAACACATTTGCTTCTATCTGTCACAACAAAAATTTGAATACTTCCACAACAATACTTTAAGAATTATTACTACTTCATCAAAGGAAAGAAAAAGATATTCTAGTTAATAGTATTTTACATCCAGTGTTATTAGTTATATTATTTTTAATTTATTGTTTAGCATTTTATTAAGAAAATTTCAAAAGACATATCAACCTTCAAAACTTTTCAAAATCAAGACATACTTTTTCGAAAATAATTAAAGAAAATAAAAAGATAATTTCTTTGATTCCTTTAAAGATTTCACATTTTCTTTGTGGGTTCGATATCTCGGGGCTTAATCAGAAAGTCCTATATTACTTGATAAACGATACATATACTTGCGTAGTATCCCATATTATAAAATCATAATTTTCATATCTAAAATCATCAGCGCATTTATCCAGCGAAACCAAGTTTCTGGCATCCGTTGCACTTATATCTATCGGGGATCAGCCTACTCTTAGTTCGTTCATTAATTGGATCCATCCCCACTTAAAACATGTTAGATCCAATAGGCACATTCTTTTCGAAGACCACATTTAATGCTTCATTGACAAGATTAGCTTCTTTATCAGAATCATCTACACCAGAATCTAGAATTACCCCATTGACATTAGGTTGTGTATGGGATATGTTCACCTCGACTGTGGCTTTCGCAGCATTAGATTTCCTTATCTCAGGGATTGCCACAAAGCAATGGTCCTAGGTATGACTAAATATCCTACATTTAGAACAATTACGAGGAACATAATCCACCTCAACATGCTACTGGTAACCATCATTTGAACTTCCTAACTATATGGAATCAGGGAAAGGTTGAGTAATAACTCTTTCAACAAGGAATCTAGCCATTGAAGGTCTAATGAGATTATAGGAAAAAATATCTACCTTCATTGGCTTACCATAAATAGCTCCCAAGGAGTATAAGACTTGCATATTAAAGTAATGCAACTTAGGACCAAAGAATCTAAACCAAACAGGCACAATAAGTGATTCTTAGAGTGTATTAAAAGTCAACTGTCCATTTAAGAATTTTCATATTGCTCTCATCCATTATAAAGTGCTTCCTTAGAAAATACGGGTATAATTTATTTGCAGTTCCAATTTGATCATGATGTGTCTACCATCAATGAGGCCAATATTCTAATCACCTTCCAATTTCAAATTAGAAAAGTACTTACTTATTATTTCCATTTTTGGGTGTAACTAGATGAACTTCCCCACTATGTTGAACTTCAATGGGTCAGCCAAGGTTACATTTTCAACTTCAGAGAAATAAAGGGCTGGCTTTCCATTCTTTTTAACAGCTTTTTTAAGTTGAGAGTTTGGATTACCAAGTTCAAAGTCCTCATGGTAGTTTTAGGAAAAATGCAACTTGAGAGTATCAGAACGAAAGGTCCACTATTCTTATTCTCTTGAGGAGCATCCATATAAGAAGGTTTGTCATGGTGAAAAGAGAAGAGAACTCAAGTCCAGACAACAAAAGCATAGCAAAAACAAATGGAATAGTAACCTAACAGAGGAAAAAAAATCAAAATCTTGAAAACACGAAAAAGCAAGGAAAAGACAAAGTAGAAGAAGAACACAAATTAGTTCTAACAGCACAAAAAAGCAAACAAAAGCTGAAGAGAAGGTAGCCACCCCCATGCTAAGCACAAAAAAGTAAGATGCCAACCCAAGTGCCACTATGTATGTATGTATGTATGTGTGTGTGTGTGTGTGTGTGTGTGTTTATCTATATGTCCTTAAACATGTGACCTAATTATTTGGAAAATGTGATGTTGATCATGCATTTCCAACATTTCTTTATAAGAGAGGTTTATATGACATATGCTACTTTTTTGCCCGATTAATAAAAAAAATAATAGACTTAATAACATAATACAAAAAATCACCAAAATTGAAAGTTCCCAACAACCCCTAAATTTATTAGTATGGAAGCCTTTAGGATAAGCTTTAGAGGTTTAGAGCAAATGCCGGATAATTCAAGCAAATATTCAAAATAATTATATTTGAATGGATATAAAAAATCCTAAACTTAGGATTGAATGTTCTATCCTTATAGTTCCTAGATTTAAATCATTAATAAAAAATTTCTTGAGGTCAATATTTAGAAAGAATGTTTAGTTTTGATGTTTATAGTGCTACAAATTTTTCTTTAATTACAGAGTTATCCTTAGGAATGCTGGCAAAAATTTAATATTTTCATCTTTGATCCAGTCTAAAAAATAATGACTTGTTCAAACGTTGCATAACCCTCACCTATATGAAGATAGTAGATCATATTGTAGTGATGTGTCATGCGTGACTTCTAAAAAGTAAGCAAGGAGCTAACTCCCTTATTGAAAGCATTGGCGTTATAGGTATTTGCAATATAGCATTCCTCCGTTATTCAAGTTTTCTTTTATTTGCCGTGGTCAGTTTAAATGAGATCGAAGAAGATATCCTTAAGTTGGGAGATGAAGGCATAGACATTCTCGCTGACCCAATTAAGAAAAAAAATGAAATCCTCGACTGACTTGCCACTATATTCTGACATATTCGATAACATCGAGAAGAGTTCCACACCCACAAAAAAAAAAAAAGAGAAATTATTGTGTCTGGAGTCCGGTCGTCGGCTATGTCCGGAGAACGGACGCGATATACTGAGCTACTGATCGTGTGAAATTTTTTTCTCTCCAACGATCCGTGTATCGTGTCTGTTGTCCTATGTCCGGACTTATCCTGACGCAATAATTTACTCCTCAAATGTTTCCAAAATTAGAAAATTACGTTCCAAAATGAAGAAATCCAACAATAAAAATTCTGCCTACGTGATATCATCGTTAAAAGAAGCGTCCTTCCAACCCCAAAAAACATTACCCTTAAAATCATAACCAAAATTAGTAAATGACGGCTAAACATCCTATTCATATTATTATCCACTAATCACAATTGGAGACGATAAAGTGACATGAAAGCCGAGCGAGAATGCGGTTTCGCAAAGATCCCTCCTTGCGAGTAAATGCAGCCCGTGGGAGGCTCTAAACGCCAAACCGTCATCCCCGATCTCATTTACTCTTCTCTCACCTTTCTATCTCCCTTCTCAGCAGCGAGTTTTGGCCGGAAAAATCTGTTTTTTTTGGGAGCTGTAGAAGGATGGGGGGTTGTTGCAGCAGAGACGATGTGGCCAAAGAGGGACTCAGGAGCAAAGGCGAGGACGAAGACGATGAGGAAGGAGGCTTGGAGGCCGACGCATGTGCAAAGGATGATGGCACACGTGTAAGATTGGAGGGTTCTTGTGGATTCGCTTCCATGTACACGCAGCAGGGATTGAAGGGGGTGAATCAGGACGCAATGGTGCTTTGGGAGGTAATTTTTCCATGCATTTTGTTACTCGGAGGTCAAGCTTTCTGCGTTTGTGAAATGGAGGTTTTGGGATTTTAAAGGATCAATGACAGCATTCTTTTCAGATTTTCTTTCAATTTTTTAGGATGTTGATTAAAAGAGTTTTTTTTTTTCTTTTTAATTAGTTCTTTCTCTCACTTTAGGAAATAATATTCTTACGATACTATTTTTCGGGAGCATATTGACTGGAGATAAACATGTATATTTGGGCAATGTAGAAACAAAGTCTAATTTTTAATGTTGTAAGATGTGTTTGTCGCTTATCTTTCTGGTTATAGAAAGAATTTGTAAGCAAAATTTCTTATTTGTTTCCCCTCTAATAGTCCAATAAGCTCCTTTTCAATGAATCTTTTGATTTTTTCTTCAATGTTATTTTGGGGCTATTTATTAAAGAATTTTGTTAATCCTGTAAATCTGGTTTTACTAAATTCTGCATTTAGTAATTTCGGGACTTTGGGCAAAACTGACTACATATTGAGAAAAAATCAAAATCACTAAATTCGTGATTTAAAACTTTCCATTTTTTCTCTCCGATAACATTTAAATCAAATCGGACATATATACCTTATCAGACTGCCCCATAAAGAGGAACATCCCTTAAAATATGCAATATCACAGGACAAAAACAAAAGAGGTAAGTGGAGAAAGGACAATATATTATTGAAGATCTTTTTCCTGTAAAAGAACAAATTTCGCACGAAGGAATAAGTTTTGGTTGACGATCATTATCATCGTTATTAATTTTATTCCATTTGTTTAAGATCCGATTTATGAATCCTCGTTTTTCTTTTTTTTTCTTTGAATTCATTTCATTTCATAAATTTTCACATAACTTCCATCTTTAATTGGCCACATAACTCGACATTAAACGAGATGCCTGATATAACAAAGATGGCGAGGGCTTATTGTTTGGAAAAAGCTAAACTTGCCATTCTCTATGTTACATATGAACTTGCATTATGCATGAGTAAACCTTCTTCTTAACTTCTTACCAATGCGTTGTTTAGGATTTTGGGGGCAAAAAGGGCTCGGTTTTCTGCGGTGTTTTCGACGGCCACGGCCCATTTGGCCACAAGGTTGCGGGTCATGTTCGCGATAAATTGCCATCTAAGTTGTCTTCTCATTTAGAAGCATTGGCTTCTACTAAAAACCATGAGGCTGATCGTGATACTAGCTTCTATCAAAACAAATCAGTTGAATTCAATGGCACAACTGAGCCTTATGAAACTAACAAGAATGAAAATGGCAAATGGTTGTCTTCTTGGAAGCACATTTTCACCAACGCCTTCGAGGAATTGGACTATGAGCTTAGCGTGAACACTGGCATCGATTGCATTTGCAGTGGAACGACTGCCGTCTCGGTTGTAAAGCTCGTGAGTTTGATATTTTAATGACTTATTTTGCATTACCATGTACCCCAACCATTTTACTAAACTGCTTCTTAAGCCTGATGGATGGATGCTTTGTATGTTTATGTTAAGAGGGAGAATTTGTTAGTTGCCAACTTAGGAGATTCTCGAGCAATTTTAGGCACGAGAGATGAGAAGAACAAGCTTGTTCCAGTTCAACTCACTGTGGATCTGAAACCAAATCTTCCAAGTGAGCTTGAACTCTGCATTTTTCTTCATTCTGAAAATTCTCTTTATTCTTCCTTCATTTTTTTTTTCCTATGGAAATTCAGATGAAGCTGAGAGGATTAATAGTTGTAAAGGAAGAGTCTTTGCGCTTAAAGAAGAGCCTGATGTGCATCGGATATGGCTGCCTGATGATGACTGCCCTGGACTTGCCATGGCGAGAGCTTTTGGTGACTTCTGTCTTAAGGACTATGGCCTCATATCTACCCCCGACCTCTCTTCCTGGAAACTCACAGAGAAGGATGAGTTTGTTGTTCTTGCAACTGATGGGGTAAATTCGTCATTCATGAAAAAGTTGTTCCAATATTTCATTTTTACTCGTCAATTAAGTTTGTTTTAGTTACAAATTATCTCATTTTCTACTGTTCATGCTTTGTTGCTTCTCTTCCAGTTATGGGACGTGCTATCGAACAAGCAGGTGGTGAAAACAGTATCTTCTTCCAGAAACCGCGCCGACGCAGCCAAGCTCTTGGTGCATCGCGCCGTCAGGACATGGAGAACGAGGTATCCGACATCTAAAATCGATGATTGCGCGGCCATTTGCCTGTTTCTCAAGCACCCATGTCTCTCACCTCACTCCTCATTTAACGGTGGAAGCTGCACTGCAAAATCTCGGGAACTGTCATCCTCTGAAAGCTTCAAAACTGCAAGAAGCAGCGGGACGCCGGAGGTGGCGGAGGCTTTCGTTGGTGAAAACAGAGTGGATTGGACTGCTCTTGAAGGTATCAGCAGGGTGAATTCCCTGGTCAGGATGCCAAGGTTTGCTAGTGTTCTCAGCTGGCGCCGTAATGCGATGAAGATCCAAGAACAAAATTTGAGGGGAGGAAAGAAATTGGACGAGGATAGCTGATGATTTTTAAGTCAAATTGAGATAAAAAGAATTTTGAGTTCAGACATTGAAGTAAAGTGCAAGGGGTGAAGACCAATGGAGGTGAGGAAAAATGGAAGATCTACAAATTTCATGATTTTGCATCTCTTTTATACCGGACTTCTTTCCTTAAACACCTTCTGTAAATCTTAATAATTGAGGGGCTTGCGGTACTTAATTTGGACAATTCAGTATCTTCCGTGCTATGAATAATCGTGACATGTTGCTGGCTATATTTATTGTACGATCACAGGGAATGGTTACATGCGATAATGGAAAAATAAATTATTTATATATGTAGATAGTTAGCTCCGTTAAAATTTTTGTAAGTTATGGTATAATAATTTATGATTTTAGGAATAATTTCATCATGTTTATGATCGAGCAAGTAGCAGGCATTTGAAACGTGAATTAGACTGCAATTAGTAAAGCCACGCTAGAGATTTTAGTTGACGCATAGTTATATGTATTTGTGATCATTGTTTTTTTATTTTGGGAATTTACATACATACCACACAATTCTTTTGTATTTACATATCTAAGACCGAAATTTTAATCTTTTACATTTACACCACCAAAATCATTCGTGTCAATAAAAAAAATGAAAAACCCCTTCATGAATAGGTAGGGTGGTATGTATATAAAAATTGAAGTTTAGGACCTTATTGGTTATGTAAATACTTAAAGAATTGAGTGATTTTTTTGTAAATTTTTTTTTGTTGTCTTGATGTTTTTTATTAGGTTTTTGTAACAAATAGTATTATATCAATAAAAATTGAATTGAGTTATTTATGAAGCTTGTGGCTTATTTGTGTTTTGGACCTTTTGGTGCATTTAGATTTCAAGGGCAAGTGACATTTTTGTTATTATAATGTGATTAATAGGTCATTTGGTGATATCTGATTATGTTAGAAAATTTATTTAGAGAAAGAATGTTGATTAAAGCTTAGATTACTAGCAATATTAGTTTCTGTCGTAATACATATATCATGACAAACCCACTTTGATAGCATTATTCTGCCCGCCGGCCCTCGCGGCCGTTGATCTCTCCTACTTCTCTTGCGTACAGTACTTTTCTTTAGTTTAGAGGCGTCTCTCTCAGGTCTCATTCAATCTGCAATGAAATGTTGAGAGAGACCACATTCAAGGTTCAATGAAATGTTGCTTTCCGAAATATAATAAAGACTTGAGAATTTATTGAACGAAAATTATAAAGGATTAAATTTTTAATTATTGTATAGTTAAACGATTTATCGATATAAATTTTAGTGGTGCATTTATATAAATATAACTCAATTCTAAGAATATTTATAATTTAATCTTTAAACTTTACTTTTTAAATATATAGCCTTCAAATGTTTTATATTATATTAAAAGTATCATTTTGTGGTGTAAATGAGGGGAGTTTGAGTGAGATCAATGTTGTGTAAAACAATGTGCAAGTAAAATCTCATATCAAACAAACAATCAAACTTTGGGTCGCCAAACTAGCATTTATCGGTCGTCGGAATGGGAATCATGTCGGCTGCTTTTGAAAATATAATTTAATTTAATATAAATATAATTTAAATAGTATTTTAATTTTTTTTTTTAAATACGAGACAGAATTTATCTCATATGTTTGATAATTTAAATAATTGAGTCTAACACCAGAATAATACGCTATCTCGGAAGATGAACATACTATTTGATAGGGGCTCAACTATATAAACTTTACAATTTATGACATCCGTATTGTCTGTGAACCATTTAGATGGACCGACAGGTTCCTCAACCTATCATTAAAGATTAGGCAGAGTTTATTTTGCCTGGGATCTTTAGATTCCTATAAGAGCAAACCCTTATAGTTAATTACATCTTATATGATCAAATTTAGTTAAAAAAACTCTCGATTTAGATCAGAGATATTTACCTTCATGAAGTCAATATTTAGGGTCTCAAGGTTGGACCTGGTAAATCAAATGGGAAAGATCAAATAAGAACAATTATTTTTAGAATCCAAAAGAAGAAATGTAAGGAACATCATAGATCCGAGGGTAAACCTCAGTGACGTCCCTGACTATCATACTGTCTGGCTTCAATTTAAATGGATATTATTTAATATTTTATCCTGCCGATTTCATTATTTAGGGCTTATACTTTCATGATCCTGATCATGGAAATAGCTTAGAAAGATAGGAGGGTTTACATCATACTGAATGACAACTTCAGAATCTTAGAAAGATATAGGAATTATTTTGCACTTGATTATGTAATAGCCTAAGGATGAATTGAGGATTTACGCCGTGCTAGACGAACTACCTCGATGTTCTATGATCTTTTGTTTAAGCTAAGAAAAGATTTATCGATGACTATCCCACTTGCTCTCTCGAAGATGTCCTTCTGTATGTCCTCATCAAACTGCCACAGAGTTAGCTCCAAGCTCCTCTTCGTAAAGGCTCCAAGTTCAAGGTTTAATTGTTTTGTAGTTCGTGTCACATTTTGTTGTTCTTTTTCAAGAGTTTGTAGAAAACTTTAATTTAAGTTGAACGAGACCGGTTAATATCCCGCAATTCTATCATCCCAGCATCACTATTTTATCTTGAGTTTGTTGTGTCTAAATGAGTTGTTAACCTCATTTAGACCGGAGAATTCTCGTTAGTAACCGTAGGTTACCTCATTTGAGTGATCCTCATGAACCCAAAATGTGTGAATTGAGTTCTTTCAAAGGGTTTAAAAGTGTATTATTATTTTTGAAAGTCTAATTTTTGTTATTGTCGTTTCACATGTAAAACAAGTAAAGCATGCATGGTAAAGTAAAGTGACAGTAAATTAAGTTTATAAAGTTGCAGTAAATAAACCCTAAATGCACACATGGGCCTCTGCTTCCATTGCATGATTAGTATCATAAAGTATAATATAATTGCGGGGAATTTTAAATAAATTATGGAAAAAGAATGTAGGAAAATCCAGTATGAAGAAGTCAAAAAGTGAGTCGTAAGAAAAAATGAGCAAGCAAAACCAAATCTCATAGTCACATATGAAAGGTCAGAACTAAGTAAGAGTTTGGTGGAGGTTGAAGCTCAGAGCTGAGCTGTGTGCTTCTCAACCTTGGATAAGAGCTACCAACCCGATAATCTATGAAGGGCAATCGTTAACCTCGATCCAATTAATTAACCATGGACCTTTATAAGTTTTCATTTCTAATTTTCAAGCATGTGGAATTTACATCGACAAGCAAAAGTTGTTATGTCATAATAAATTTGTTAAAGTGTTTTATAAGGTATTATAGTCC
The DNA here is from genome assembly GCA_022702705.1 of Papilionanthe hookeriana x Papilionanthe teres. Classification (NCBI taxonomy): domain Eukaryota; kingdom Viridiplantae; phylum Streptophyta; class Magnoliopsida; order Asparagales; family Orchidaceae; genus Papilionanthe; species Papilionanthe hookeriana x Papilionanthe teres. Next base: position 160,077,889 of record CM040423.1, read on the forward strand.
ACATGTTAATTACTCTAATCAAGCTTTGACTGCTAGTAACATAAGAGTGTTGGGGGCAAGAATCCTACCAAATGTCGGTGAATAGTATCATCGGTCCTTACCCTTTCCCCTCACTAAAGGTCATTGAGGTAGGAGATACTATGCATAATACCACTTCGTATCCCTCGTTTAGCACACATAAGCAATGTTGTCACCGCCCTTACAACCTAGACCTCAGACATAATACCAGTCCGATGATCCATATGTGGCATAAAACAAGTATCCTCATTTTCTCTTAAGGATTTAAAAACTTTATCCAAGACTTAAACCCTTAAGCACTGGGTCATAAATGTAGGTTAATTAGTTTAGGTTATTATTGATTTTTGTGAATTAACGGGTCCCTATGTATTTGTTTGAGGATGATGTTCTTCATCAAATCATATTAGATTCAAATCTCTTTCAAAATATCTAAAAGATTGCAAAAGTGTTCGGGGCATAACCCTAAACAACTTTTAAAACTTTCTGAATCACTTCGAGTCCATTTGATCTTATTATGATGTTAAATTACCTATCCATTAGTTAAATTACATTTTTTTTGTAATATTTTAATCTATGATCAATGAACACTAATGGTTTAATTATCCCATGAGAGATGTAATTAGACATTCACCTAACATTTTATTTAGGAATTATGAGGGGGGACACCCCTTAAGAGCAAATTGAATTATCAACGAATCTATGTACTTTCGAATTGGGTCGGTCGTGTAGTGCTTTAAGGGTATTCACAGTTGGTTATGTTTTCTTTTCTAAACCTCATTAAGAAACTTTAGATTAAGCCTAGCTCACTACCAAGCCCTTAATTCTTATGGATGAAATTGTAATTTTTGAAAGTGTTGAATTAAATGGATTTAATTCTAAATAAAGATTGTACTTATCTTATAATCACTGATTAGGGGTTTCACATTAGTGAGTTATTATCTACCGACCCAAGCCCCTTTCACATTAGAATCATCCAGTTAGATTAACTTCTAAATTAAAATAATTTTGGAAATTACAACTTTACCCTTTTGTAGAGAAGTGATGAGTTGGTTAATACCCTTTAAACTCTTATGTTTTAATCATTGAGAGGATTAATTAAGATCAACATTGCCCAGTTACCCTCTGATTTAGCCTAAATTTTAATTAGAGCTCCAAATCTCATAATTACAATTTTGCCCCTAAGGCTTTTGCACTTCATAATTCTTCAAAATTTAAATCAATTGACCTTAAAACTTTGTTGTTGTCTCACTCATGTGTCAATTAAAACATCAGATGAGAGTTTATATTTTATATGATTTTTTATTTAATTTTTAATGATTTTTTAACTTAAAAAATATGTATTTTCAATGTTACTTAATTTAGTTCACTAAAACAAATCTTCTGCACTAAAAAAAATTATTGGAGATTCACTTATCAGAGGACCTCCATGAGTAATTTTAATGAATTTATTTATTTTATTTCAATTTTTTAATTTTTTATTTTTTTAATGGGTTATTAAATAGAAAATTACATTTTTATTTCAAAAATTCATTTTTACATTTTTTATAAATCTCTCTCACTTCAGAAAAGTCAGAAAATTCACTCTGTACTTTTATGATTTTTTTTATTTTCAAAAATTATTTTATTCAAAAACAAGGAAAAAGTGCATTTAAATACTAAAAACACATTTTACACCTCTAAATATTTACAAAAAAAAAATTTAGTTATTTTCTGTGATAATGGGATTATTTGTGATATTTTGAAATATATTTAAATTTTTATGATTACTAATTATTTTTATTTATTTTAAATTGAAAAATAGCTCAAAAAAGAACTTTTTATTTTAACTATAATTCTATTATTCATAGATTGCTCTAATCTCAAGAAACATTCTAAACTACTTTTCATAATTTTCTAATTTTTATATTAATTTATATAATTATTTTAAGTCAAAAATTACTATTTGCATAGAAAATTTATTTTTGCATTAAAAATATTTTTTATGGTCTTCAAATTTTACAGATGTTTCCTAAGGTGGTTCTTTTCAATTTGGCCCATTTTGGTTTTTTTTTTGAATTATTTTGTATTTATCTTATTTTTTTGTAAATTTTATCTATTTTAAATGAGGAAATACATTTTAAATATTGTAATTCTGATTTTTTATTTTTCTTAAGGTCTGCATAACATAGAAAATTTAACTAAACTAATTTTGTAGTTTTTTTGTTTATATTTTAATTTTTATAAATTTTTTAATTAAACAAAGGCGGTGGATGTTGGAAATTTAAGGCTTTTAAGCTTAAGAGTGTTCTCTGACTTTGAAAAAATCTTAGAATACTTCCAAGAAATTGAAGATAAAGCCCTCTAAATTTCACATTATGGTGACTAATATTTAATTAATTATGATTTAAATAATTTTATAATTAATTAAAAATTGAATATCATATAAATAATTTTGCATTTATCCCGCATACTCCTCTGTTCACTAAGCACAGGGATATTTTTTTTAATCATTTTTCTACACCATGATATACATTTTTAAAGTTTTTGAATTAATTTAAATAAAAATACCCTAAATTTCTTCTTATTCACACGACATCCACATAAACCTCAGCGTGTCCAAAGCGCTTCGTCCCGCAGTTGGTCGCTCTTTACGCGTCAACTGCTGACTCGGCTTTTGGTCTCCGCTCCGTCTCCTCATCCGGTGTGATCTGAACCGTCCACTAGATACACGCGGAAACGAACGTCATCCGTTCATCATCCCAAATGCGCCCTAACCTGGTAATTGTCTATTTTTAAACTTAATATCCCGCTCGATACTCAACCAAATCACATGGAATTTATTTATACACCTTCATATAGGTGAGTTGAACTTATCTATATGATTAAATACGTATTAAATACAAGTTCTCTTTACAAAGGTCCAAATCGAGGCAAAAGTTAGGGAGTTTGATCCATAACTTTGTCCGAGAGGTGTGTCCTTAATGAGATGGTTGCAAAAACTTTTTTGAAGTCCTACGAACGTCCTCAAAGTGTTGGATTGATTCGGTGCACGACTTAGGTATGACTTCGATTAAGGAGTGGCTCAGGCTTGATGGAAGTCTAGGCTAAAGGGCTCAGGTAGGCGGGATTTTTATTGGGGAGTATTTAGTAAGCGATGGGGAAGCTTATGGGTTGTTTGATTTGAAGTTTTGTAGATTTTGAAGACACGTTTATAAAATACCATGTTTTGGGTGGCGAAATTATGCCCAGACGTTGGAAATGGGTGGCTGAAAGCAGTGGGATTGAATTTAAAAAAATTGTAGGGAGCTCTGGAATCAAATTGGCAGAGTTTCCTTAAGGAAATGGAACCTTTCTTATGTTTTCCATGGACGGTGGCCATTTATAATTAAGGCCAAGGGGTAGGGCTCAGGCTGCCATTGGCTGGTGCACATAAGCTTAGATGGAGGGCTGTGAGACACATCTAGCCAATGGAGAAATGCTAGAAGGGATGGGTCAAATTTAGGGTTTAAGGCTTGGTGAGGCTTCTCAATTTTTGGTTCTCCAGCCACTAGGACGGCCGGCTAGTCCAAGGTGGCAGCTAACTAGCTCAGGAAAGTTAGGGGATGGTTTAATTGTGGTTAGTCTGGGGGTTTAGTCCTGTGCTGGCATGCATGGGTCACTTAAGCACTTTTAGGAAGAAGTTCCAATTTTTGGGGGACCCTTGGTCCATGACATGAAATGTAACTATTTAGATGATTTGATTAGCATCTCTAGAGTTCAAAGATGGTTTTGTAGATTAAGGTTTGAGTAGTTCAAAGGATTTAATTAAAATTTGGGTTTATGTTCAAAATTGAGGTTTGTGCTTGAAATTGAGTTTGGGTTAGATTTGGGCTTAGAACTAAAGCAATTGAAGGCTCACATTGGTATAGGAAAATGTCTTGACAAATTTAGAAAACAAATTTTGTGGAATTGGAATGATTACATGGCTTAATTTGATGGAATTTTGAATTAGGGTCAATTTAGGGTATTTGACTTGGACTTGAAATTTGGGCTTGGAATTGGGTTCAATTTCAATTGGGCTCACATTTGGTTTCAATTGGGTATGTATGATCTATAAAAAAATACCTATATCTTTATGTCTTAATTCTTATTAATTTCTAAGGATATTATGCTTTAATGAAAGGTATTTTTTGTGTTTTTGGATGTAGGTAATGTAAAAAGGTCTAAGAAGGAAGAAAGGAGCAAAAAGGAGCAAAAATTGAGCAAAATACAAAAAGTATAAAAAAATATGGCCTGGCGCCTAGACGCCAGACTCGATACAAAAACTGTCAAGTTTTTAACAATGTTTGATCAGTTATTTTGACGGAGTGAGCGGTTATTGGACATTCTAGAAGGCTGGCAGTTGTTCCTTGATAATATGACATGTTATACATTGCATTTGGATGCTCCAAAATGGTTTTAATCGCGAAGAGGTGCGAGCCAAAGTGAAGAGGTGCGATGAACTGGACGCGGTGTCCGGCGCCTAGGCTCCAGATTCCGGCGCCTAGGCGCCAGACCGACCTTCTAGAAGATTCATTGAATGTGGACATGTTTTGAAGAGGTGCCTCAAGGCAACCCTTAAAGCTTATAAATAGGGGTCCATTTCTTCAGAAAACGGGCCCCTCCCATTGTACCCCTTTCTCTTATCCACTTTAGGACCTCTCATCCTTAGAGAGAGAAATAGAGAGAGAAATTTAGGGCCACTTTTGTTTAGTTTAGTGAGTTTATTTTCAAGTTATTGCATCTGGAGTTCATTACACTGTGGAGTCAGTAGGAATCAGAAGATCTGTAGAAGAAATATTTGAGATAAGTATTTTTACATTTGATTCAAAGTTTAATTATCATGTTTTGCTATTTATTTTCAATGTGTTCTGAGTAGTTAGTTTACTTTCTTCCTTCAATTATGAAGAGATAGATAAGATAATATAAAGATTCGATGGAGAATTAATTTTCAAAATATTTTCAAAACATTGTGATGACATTAATACCCGATCTTACTTTACTTTTTAAATTGGCCATTTGAATTGTTAAAACCTGTTGAAGAGTTTTGAGACCTTGAAGGAGAAGAACTCTTAACTTGTAAATGTCACATGAATCCTAGGGTAGTCGAAGGCCATGTGCGGGCTATTCAAGGTGAAGTGCAAATAAATAGGAAGATAAGATTTAAAGGGCGTAGAATTGATAAGTTTTTAGAGTGACAAATTAAATTCTTATAATTTGGTTTATAGACTAGGAAAGGGTCACTAGTAAGGCCGACCATAGCCACCCTTGGACATCTAGAAGTGTGAGCCTAGATTAACCATTCTACTAACAATACATCCGGACCTATTCTGTAAATTAGCCAATGTTCTTTGCTCCTGGATCAAATGGTAAAGAATAATAATACTTCTATTTGGCACAATACCATAAATCAAATTCTCCAACGAATATTAAATGATCTTAAAAATCTTAGATTAATTGAAGGAAAGAAAGTTGTTTATTTTATATAGAATTCATAAAATCATTTTCTTATTATTGTTTTCTTTATTTGCATCTAGTAAATTAATAGTAATTTATAATCAAATTAAAAGATAAAATAAAAACATTTTTACTATTTTATTTCGCTTTATAGAAAATTTATTACTATAAAACTTCCCTATGGGATCGATACTGGGATCTTTGTTTAAAAACCCTATATTACTTGAAATGATACGTATACTTGCGTAGTACCTCTAGTGTGTAAAAATATTTTCTAATTATTAATTTTATACACTAGCCGCTATTTATAAATTGAGTCAAAGCTTTTGGCTATCTTTTGGAAGCAAACATTACTGCGTTATTTGAGGTCGGGTCAATGTACATGATGAAATTTGATGTGGATTTGAAATTGGGGCAGTTTGAAATGAATTTGGTGGAATTTGGGGGTGATTTGAGGACTTTAGGAATTTAGGAGAAATTTGTAAATCTTGGCCAATTTTGGCGTATTTGGGTGCAACTGGGGTCATTGGGTGGTTAGGAATTAGTTGGGTGAGGTTTAGGGTGAATTTAGAGATTTTTGGCAATTTTTGAGATGCTTGGAATATTTTGGTAATTTTGGGTGGTGTAGGAGTATTTTAGGAATTTTAAGGAATTTTGGGTATAATAGGCAATTTGAATTATTTGAAGTGGTTTGATATGACTTTGAAAGGAATTAAAAAGTTTGGGCAATTATGGAAATTTTAGAGTTTCAAAGGTAATTTAGTAATTTTGGAGAACTTTGAGGGTAGGACGCAAAAAATTGATGTTCTGGTGAGATGAAAGATCATTGGATATATTAATCATAAAATCACCCCTCTAGTGCCATAAGACCGATGGGAGAGCCCATATGGGATCCTCGTGTTGGTCCTAGCTATCTTGGACAAAGGCTAAAGGCTTGGGGACCACCCACCTGAGTTTCCAAAAGAATGGGGAAATAGGTTAATTGTGAATGATTCTAGGGTTTTAGGATTGTGTGTGATGGGTTGAAATGTGTGTGTGTAAGCTTGACCAAGACTAAGCCACCCAGGGCTAACCATAAGGCCTGACAGTCCTATTATGACACCTCTTGAGCTCCCTCATGTTGGTTTCATCCTATTAAGGCCTAGAGATCAAAACCATACATGTGGAACTCCAAGAAGAGTAAAGAGGTGTTTATAATTTTTAAAGGGGTAGGTTTCCATCACCAGTCCTCTAGGATAATCAAGAGAAAATTCTTATGGCTAGATCTTATGCTTCTAAGGAAGAAAATTATACATTAACAAAATTGAGGTCAACACAAACATGAAGCGACTTATGTTATTAGACATAAATCCGCCTACAACCATGGGGTGATGATATTTCACCATCAATAAAGGGAGAAATAAAAGAACGACCAGGTTTGAGGTACAACTCAATGCCAAAAAATCAGCACTAAATCCTCCTATAATAAGAGAGGATTAGGACATGCTAATACAAAATAAAAAATGATTTATTTAGCCTTTTTACCAATAAGCATCTAATTTAACCATCTTCATATCATCTCTCATTTCTACATAAATGGGAGAAGACCAAAATAAACATCAAAACCAAAATGATTGCACTAAGAGGTTTCCTACATGCTCTCTCTTGAAGGGATCAAGCCTCGTGTAATTCTTTAAATGCTTGAATGGACAATCAATCATAAACTTAGATGTTTACCAAACTCTATACAAGGTGAGCTGCTGGACTGGTTTCATTTTTGTGGGCATGTTTGCACAATTCTCCTTTGTATCAATCTTCTTAAATAGAATATTGTCTTTATAAATCAAGTCTTGAAGATAGTGATACCACAAAATATAAATGTGCTTGGTACAAGCATATGATGAATTGGATTTGTGGCCAAGAATATCACACTCTAAATCACATAATACCAAGAGACTTTTAATTAACCCATAAGTCATTCAATTGGCCCTAAATCCACATCTATCCTTCATTACCTTCATAATTGTCATGTACATAGTCTTCATAACAGACAAAACAAAAATAGACTAAAGAACTGACCTCCAATTGCCTAAATATTATACCAATGTTAACAAATAAGCATTTGTAGACCTACGACTTTTCATAACGCCTGTACAGTATGAATCATTGTAGCATACAAACACATCAACAAAAGTTGAATGTATCTTAAATACCAAGCCAACATCAACTATACATTTTAGATACCTTAAAATACTCCTCAGCTTACTAATGAATCCATCCTTAGTCATGCACAAACCTACTCACAATACCATCCCCTTGTGCAATGTTCTCCTCTTATAAACCATGACGAGCATCTAACTATCCACTACATTAACATAAGAAACCGATCACATATTTTTTGTCCTGTCAACTTTATCATACTGCTCAGAACAAAACTGAATGTGAGATACAATGGATAGACTCACTGTCATGCTTGAGTCATCAACCTCAAACTTTTTAATACCTTTTGAACATATTCTCCTTAAGAGAGCCAAACCTTTCGAGTTGCATTGTCTCTGAGAATCTTCATGCCAAGAATTCTATGAGCTTCAACTAATTATTCTATCTCATAATATCTAGATAGTTGCTTCGTCATCCTATTATCCTTAGTTTGACTGCATTTGTAATTAATATGCCATCAATATATAGAAGCAAGTATATGAACTCAACATTGAACAATTTCTTAAAATATAGACTATGATTGTATTGGCTCCTTGAATAATCCAATCAAAACATGAATTAATCAAAATTTATTGTTTTTTTTATGGATACATTTTATTTATGTGTCTGTGGTAGTTAGTTGTATTCTTTTAAATTCTGTGTCAACGTAACTATTGTACTAATGAAGTTTATTTTATGATGTTAGATTGTTTGTTTTTTACTTTACTACTGTATGTTTTAAATTTACTGCCTATTGTTAAAATTACCATATACTTAGTAAATTGTTTTTGATATATATCATGTCTAATGAAACCTTGTGTATTGCTATATACCTTCTTTTTTACTTAGTAACTGCATATGTTCATGTCAAAACCATGTATAGAAAGTTAATCTTATAAATTTTATTTAATATTTTATTCCTACCTATATTTCTATACAAAATGTTTTAGCCTATAAAAATTTAAATTTGGGGGACGGAGAAATCTTTTTTAAAAGAAAGACTAAACTTTATTTGTCCTCAATAAACTATATTTTTAAAACAATATTATTTTAACATGACCCATGGTATTTGGAGTTAATTTTAGGTAGTTTTATTTTTGATTTTATAAATATCATAGTAGACTTAAGTAAAAGCTTTAAATAGTAAAGGCTAGTTTTAGAGTGATGATATTTTAGTATAAGAGTGAAATATTATGCTTTTACTGTTTAACGTAAAAGAAATTGAATTTTTTAAATATTAAGGATATTAGATTTACACATAAAAAGAAAGAATTGAGACTCTTTAAAAAAATCTTTTTCAGAGCTAATACACATTTATCAAGTAAAGAAATGTGAAAAGTTTTTAAATTCAGAAAGAGGATAGTGAATTTTAAAATTATTAAAGTCTATCCAGATATAATAATCCTCATATAAAGAAAAAAAAGGAAAAAAAAAGTGGGATTAAAAATGATCCTAAAATAAAAAGAATAACAAAAGAAAAAGAAAATAAATGTAAAAATAAAAATATGTGAGGAGAAGCATGAGGAGATGCAAATTGGTTTTACTTGAATCATCTTATAGAAGAAGACTTAATTACATTTCTGATCTTATATTTAAAGTATTAGCATACTTACTATTAGAGTTCTCATGAAATTATTTTTCTTGTAGTTCTTCTAAGCATCCTTGGTATGACAACTTACGATAATTCTTGAAATGAATAGAAAATCAAAACTCTTAGACTTGACAACAAGATATTCATACATTTCTAGTTCTAACCCGAGTTATTGATAATTTTTCTTAAGTATCTCAATTGGATTTAAAAGATAGAAACTATAAAATCTTTAAGTAAAGTTCTCTACTATATGTCATAATTGTTTATATAGTAAAAAAGTTACTTGAGGACATGTAACAGTTAACTTCAGGAAATTTTGACATGTTTAAAATATTCAAACTTTATATGTACAAATATTGCTTATTCTTAGTGATATTTTACATTAAAAGAATTTATTTTTATTTTTTTGTTGTGATGCACTAATTTTAGGCGTTTGAAGCTTAAAGGAAGCAAAAAAAAAAATATGGAGTCAAAAGATGGCTTTTTGTAATCATTAAACTAATGTATAAGCACAAGTCTTTCACTTATGCACCAATTTATATAGAAGACAGTGCACCAGAATCTAGTGCCTAAGAGCGAGTTTATAGAAAGAATGGAGCCTAGGCTCCAGCTTTTAGCGCCTAGGCACCAAAGACGGTTATTTTTCCAAATGCATTGAATTTGGATGAATTTTGATAGGGTGCCAAGAGAGACTCTTGGAAATTTGCCCCTACATTAAATAATAGTCATTTTACAACAGAAAATGTGTGTAAAAATGTTATGGTAAGTGTATTAGAGAGTTAGAAGATTTTCTCTATGAGTGGGAAAGTGAGAGATTTCTTCTTCATTACATTTCTGAGGAGAATTAAGTGATATTGTCAGGAGAGAATGTGATTCAAAGGAACTTTAAAGGGTTTGCTTGCGGAGGAGATTGATATACGTAGTTTGTACTTTTCTTTTCTTATTGTGTAAACTTATTTTTATATATATAAATCCAGGTTTTGTTGCTCCATCCTCGTGAGAGTTGAGTAGTTTACTTTATACTCCTCCCTTCGATGAGATGTAGTCATGTGAAGAATTGAATTTGTCTAAATGTGCTTAAATTTCATAAATGTGATGGTATACACTTGGAGTTCATTTACATTGTAATTTAGGCCTGTTGTAATGTTAAATTTTATTGTAATTACATTAGGATCTCGAAGAACGGTGTAATTCTTAACTAAGTGAAACCACACTCACCTTACGAGAAGGGTAACCAAAATTTAAGGAAAGTGCAAATAGATAGGAAATTATGTTTTTTTGGGCATAAATTGGCGATTCTAGAGTGATAGGCTAGAATATCCAATTTGCTGTAGTTGAGAACCTAAGGCTAGCTATTAGCCTCTAGGCGGAGGGATTGTGGGAACTCTAGTGTGAGAGCTAGTATCTTACCAACCTAACCATGGATTTAGGAACTTGACTCTATGATAGCCAATGTTCTTTATGCATTTGTAAGAAGTTAAAGATTAGGAATGCTCTTATTTGACACAATAAATTTTATCACTGATTATAATCTCATTGTAAATGGGAAGCATACTTTCTAAAAATTAAACTCTTCTTCACCTAACATAGCTTAGTAAAATTATAGTTTGTTTTGAGTTAAGTGATAAGTGTAGTAAGTATAATTCATTTAGTTACAAAATACAAATTTCAACTTAATTCCTTGCCTAAGTCTTCTGTAGTTTAAATATTGTTTCTTTGAGTTATTACTGTAAGAATTCCAACCTCTTTGTGTGATCGATACTTAGGACTCCTTTAGAGCCCTATATTATTTGTGCGATACGTATACTTGCGTTAGCACCTTAGTGATTATTTCAAGTTGAAAGTATAACCTTATTTCACTAGGAGTGACAGCTTTGAAGAATTGAAGAGAAATTAACTATATTGAAGTAAATTATTGCAGCGAATGCCTTGTGCATTCTCTCCTTTAGCTGACCACATTTCTACTGAGGTCATGAACCCGCACCATTGAGCATCTTTATATATTTAATGGGACATAAATTAATTAAAAATAGGAAAAAAATATAAGTCCTAAGAAAAAAAAATACATACTCAAAATACTCTCCATATATGACCAAATAACTCTGTTGGCATTTAGTATTGAAAGATCATCAGTAGCTCCATTCTCTCTAACTTGCTGGTAATCTCCACTAACTACTGGTACACTAGTCGTTTGAGGAGTGCTTTCAATCTCTGTTTGGCCTAGAACCTCTATAATGGTCTTAGTTTACAGACCAACTGTTAAATCACCCAACTCTTTCCTAGTGCTGTGTCGATCCTTCTTCTGGAGCTTACCAGATTGAATCTCGCAACTCCTCCCACTCTTATTTAGAAAACTTTGGCTTCTTAGTGATTGTCTTCTCACTTCTTGCACTTTTAGCCCGACAATATTTCTTCACCCCAAGAGTGTTTAGCATTTTCACTCAGTCCATAGGTTTGGGTGTTGAATCAAATCCTTTCTACATAAAGATGTAACGGAAGTTGAGTAGATGCAAAGAGAAATAAACAATTATGTTATTGAAGACCATCGACTAAGCCCTATTTATAAGGGTCATTAGCCCTATATTTAAGAGTCATTGACACATAATTATAGGGATTATACTTATTACATTAAATTATGACTATAAATATTTAATTTGTTGATTTAAATTTTTTTAATGGGTTAAAACAAAAGAAATTTGATAAGAATCTTCCCTCTGAGAAAAAGCCACAAATCTTCATGAATAACAAGGGCTGAAGATCACTGATGCGGATTCAAACTTTTATATTGCAATAATTTATGAACTCAAATTTATATATATAGATTTATAATGATTTTGTAAAGTCCAAGCATTCAACGCAAGTATACATATCGTATCAAGTAATACAGGGCTCTAATGGAGTCCTGGTTATCGATCCCACAGGGAAGTGACGAAGTAAAAAGAAAGTGTTTCACAATAGGTAATGTAGCACTGAAATCCAATACTTAAATTGCAATTAAAGTTTAATGTTTACTTCTACTACCAAGATGCAGAAAACAGTAACAATTAAAAAAACTACAATTACTTCTGATATCTTTTAAAACATAATTAACTAACAGACACACACTAAGCTATATATTTGAAAGGTTTTTGATATAGAAGAAAAGTATCTTTCCTCTTGCAACGAGAATATAATGTGTGGATGGTATGGAATGATTATATATGGTATTGTGCCAAATAGGAGCATAAATGTTTCTTTACCCTTAAAAGAGTACCCCCTCTTCCAAGCATGAAAAGAACATTGACGTAACCTAAGTTTAATCACTAAATCTAAGGCTAGGCTGGGAGGATACCGACTCTCACTACGGAGCTCCCACTCACCCTTCACCGAATGCTAACCTTCGAGTTAAGTTACTAATCTTAGAACCAAATTGGGGATCTCAGCCTGTCACCCAGAAACCTCAATTTGAAGTCCATCAAAACACATTTCCCCATTTATTTGCAATCAATTCTCATGAACTACGCAATTCATCCATGGAAATTGAATGGATTCTTCATTATTGTTGTAGGAAACTAAATTCTTTCAGAGTTAATGTTCAACAACATATTTTAAGAATTCAATTGGCTAGATCAAAAAACAAATTAAGTTCTAAAATGAAAAAACCATCATAATTTCTTCAATACATTAAAGGAACTTCAAATCCACATAAACACATCATCAAATCTCTATGCAAGAAGAAAGATAAAGGAGACTACTCAGAATTCATGAAGAAGATACAATAAAACATGGATTTTATATATAAAAGAAAACTCATACAAACCATAAAAGAAAATACAACTTCTCTCTTTCTCTTCCCTAATGCAATTCCCTTGAAGTTCCTTTGAATCCTTTTCTCTCTTCTTTGCAACACCTAATTCCCTCTTTAGAATGGAAAGGAAGAAGCAATCTCTCACTTTACTTCTTCTCCTTCACTCCTTAGAGAAGAATTCCTCTCAAATTCTCACCTCTACACTCTTCTCTCCTAAGCCCTAACACTCAAAATAAACTAGACTCTCTAAAACACACAAGACACACACCAAAACCACAAAACCACACACCACTTTTTGTCCAAACACAGTTACTTATAAGTTAGAAATGAAATCCTAAGAGTTTCCATAAGCATCCATTCAAAAAGTCTCCAAAACTCTTCAAATTTGAAGTCCACCGACATTAGGCGACGACAGCGCTTTATCGTCCAGATATTGCCGAGCTCTCTGGAAAATGGCGCCGGCAGTGCCAGAAGTTGTTTTCCTCCTTTTTGCTCCTTTTTGCTCTGAATTTGTTCATTTTCGCTTCTTTTCACTCTAATCACCTAAAATTATCATACCTGGAACAAATCATGAAAAATACCTTTATTTAATGTGCAATATAACCAAAAATGGGTAAAATTATATAGCAAAAACTATATATTTTTGGTGCATCAAAATCCCCCAAACATGACTATTACTTGTCCTCAAGTAATCCTTTTACTACATAAAAATTTAACTCTAGGCAATGCACCTTTCACCTGTAAGATACTAAAATTTTCATTCAAAAGAATATATTGGTTAGATCTTTAGAAAGAAATTTAGTAACTCAGGTCAATACTACAGGTATAAGAATATTTAGCAATCAACTCTAAGAGTTCTAGTCTTCTACTTATTTCAAGATAACCATAATTTTTTACATTAAGAGTGCCTTGAAAGATTATGTGAAAAATGAGTTCATGCAAACTTTATGAGAATGTAGGCCAATACTTTAAATATAAATTCAGAAATGAAATTAAGTTCTCCCTTTAGGGTGACTCAAGTGAAGCCAATTTTTGATTAGGCATTTCCTCAAGCTTCTCCTCATACTTACTTTTTTTCTTTTTCTTTTTGGGTTTATTTTTCAATCCTTCTTTTCTTTTCTTTTCTTTCTTTTTTTTAAAAAAAAGAGGATTACTATATCTGGATAGCTTTTAATGATTTTGAACTTCACTCACCTCTTTCTAAAGTTCAAACTTGAGATACCTCCTTACTTTATAATTAGGTATAAGCTTTATTATTCATCATAAAGTCACAATATCTTCTTAAAACACAATACTTTAAGTCTCTTAACATTTCAAAATTACAGTTTTCTTTAATTTAAATAGTTAACTATAATCAAATCCTTTCATACCAAATATCTTATTTCTATAAAATTAACCTTTATTACTAAAAATTTTCATCAAATCCTTCTATAATATTCAACTGAAATAAAAAGTTTTAGTTACCTATAGTAAGGTTCAATTGCCAGAAGTTATGCTAATAATTTTTGAAAATATAATAATTGAGAGCAAATAAGAGTTAATATTTTTCTACCCTCCCTTAAACTTAAAATTTTCAATAAGTTTGAAACAGTAGAGAGTAAAAGAAAACTAACCTTTTTTGTGCTAGGATCTTGAAATCTTCAACAACTATCTGGTATTAGTCAAAATTTACAACTAGCGGCATGAAACAATTAGTAACAGTGATATATAAATATTTTAAACTTTTGCAAGGTGAAGAGAAATTAACTTTAAACATCTAAACATCCAACAAAACATCACAATATTAAACAAACTATCACATCACTACACAGTTCATTTAGCAATTTCAATTTTTCTTTCAATACAACATAACAGTACACCAACAGGGTTACACATCACATGAAAAGCAAATAACTACTACATCACAACAATACAGCACTAAACAACAAGAAAAACAAATATAGAAATAATCTACCAATCTCCATCACCAGGATCATCAGCAGGGTCAGCAAGATCAGGTCTATACGATGTATAGCTGGGGAAAGTAGGAAATATCACATCAGTCTCCCCCCTCATGAATCTGACCTGAGCATCATAATAGGCAATATCGAACTCAACACTCCTCTTCAAACAATCTTCATTCACATCACTTCTAGCATCAAACACATCCATCCTACCATGGAGTCTATCCACACTAGCACTTTGTAATCTCAGCTGCTCTATAATATCAGATAATGTAGGGGCCTCCCACATGAGACTCATAAGTACGGATAATAGTCTTTGTAATTGGTCTCAGCGGTATAGCTACTTCTTCAGAACTACTGAACTCCACTCCAGACTGAACACACAGGGCATGAACTAAGGCAGGATGTCCTAATCCACCAGTGGTCTCACCTCTAGCAATAGTCTGAATGTTCTTGAAGATAATAGTTCCAATATCTATCTTTTTCATCTTCTGAATACAATAGTTCAGAATTGCTCTATCACTTGTAACT
The DNA here is from genome assembly GCA_022702705.1 of Papilionanthe hookeriana x Papilionanthe teres. Taxonomy (NCBI): domain Eukaryota; kingdom Viridiplantae; phylum Streptophyta; class Magnoliopsida; order Asparagales; family Orchidaceae; genus Papilionanthe; species Papilionanthe hookeriana x Papilionanthe teres. The sequence goes on from CM040423.1 coordinate 160,093,391, forward strand.
TTGCTGTGGTGATAAGAAGGTAATAGTCTTGCAGAGATGAAATAGTGTCAAACTTTTGATGCAACATTTAAGTTGGAAGCGGGGAAGTTAATCATCTGTTTTTGACTTACTTTCCATTCCCCTCTTCCATCCGTCAAAAAAGCAATCACTTCTCTCATATTTTCCTCTCGAGTATCAAAGTTTTCATATTCACAAACAAATGGTTACTAAGTCTGATAGAATGAATTAATACGCTGAGGAGTAAACACAACCAATTTTTCCTCTAACTAACACATACTCAGTCTCAGTCCAGGATACATTTGAATAGAATTCTCTAACAACTCCCATAACAACATTCGCAGTAAAATAACAAAATCGTTCCCAGTTCCGCTCTGTAATAAACTATTCTACAAATCCACCAGGATTATCAAAAGCTCGATCCTGGATACACTTCTTATTGTAAAGGTAAGAGTTAAAGCAAAATTGCGCTTTAACATTAACAAATTTTTCTTCATCAAAATCCAATTTTCTTTTCGCTTTACACATCCTTGGAGCCATGTGAATTTCTAAAATTTGCAAGAAACTTCCAATAAATTCTAAATTCAAAATTTAACAAACTCCAAATACTATTCTAAACAAGTAAGAGCAAATTTCATCATAGGAAATCTCAAAATTTCTTTAAAAATCGAAAAATTCCAACCTAAACAATGTGAGAGATTTCCATGGTGAAACTAAAAAATTTTTAACTTAAATTTAAGCTTTTACCAAGAGAGATGTAGATCTGGTCTCGAAAAGCATTGAAATCACTTCAAATCCGAGATATAGCAAGCCCTAGGTCTTCAAAATCTTGAAAATGGAGGAGAAAGACAAACGCAATGGAAAAAACCGCGGGTCCCAGGGTCAAAATCGTGAAAGGCGCCGGCGGCGATCAATTTATTAAAAATGCCAAAATTCTCTAGATTTGGGAGCCGACGGCGCCAGTCCAAAAATTTTTTTGGGTCCGAAATTTTTTTCGTAATTTCGATCGTTTCGACCTCCACAATGATATATAACACTTCATTAAGAATCTACTTCATCACATAAGCAATAATTAAAACAATTCTTTACATAAACAACACACAATATACTTTTATATATAAAATCTACGTTAAATTATTAACACCAAATATGTTCATTCAAACCAAACCAACAACTCTTAGATGTTTAGTGTTGCAAGAACGCTACGATAAGCAAACACTAAAATCTAAGCACACAATGAAAGTGAACATATAAAATCCAAATTCAAATTACAAAGCAAAGCAAATTAAATACTACACAACCAAACAAAATTAAGCAAAGTAAACTAAACACACATCAAACCTTAAGTAGAATCCAATAAACACTCCACATCACTTTCAGAACTATCTTCTCCTCTGATATCTCAAAGAGATTGCTGATGCACGAAAAAATTGTAGAATGGACGAAATAGGAATTCATCAGATGAATCCTCAGCAATCACCACATTCTTCTTCATCAGATTAATCAGGCACATCTCAATTCGACCAGTGTGATCAAATTGTTCCTTCATTCTCCAATCTATATGATTAAATAAATTAGAAATATTATTGATTGCATTCATAACATTCTGTACCTCTTTTTCCAACTGTTTGATCATCTTCAGTATCATTCTGGAACTTTCAGGAAAATAGAGCTGAATCGGTTGTGAAGTCTGTGTTGGCTGATCAGCAAGCAAATTCATATCATCTTCATCTCCCACTGTTTGGTAGTCATAAAGATTAGTTGGATCAATAGGCCTCCATGGAAGAAGAACCTTTTCCCAACTCTCATATGGAACTTGTGATTGACTACATAACAGAGATATGGTGGACGGGTGTCCAAGCCCATATTTAGATCCATGAACAATTAATCCCAAAACTGATTTCACAATTATATTACCAATATCAATCGGCCTCCCAGTTAGAATACAAAAATTCAAAATGGCACTTTCCTTGGTTACCTTGCTAATTTTCAAAGTTGGAAATAACTTTGGCGAAATAAAGTAATGTCACTGCTTTGACACTAGATTTAAAGATGCAGAAGGGAAACTAATATATCCATTTTCTCTAACTTCCCAATCCTCATTCTCATCCGTCAAATAACGATACACATCATTCATATTATCACTTGTGGCATTGAAATTAGAATAATGGCAAATAGGTACATTCTCAATCATAAAGAGATCATTAATTCTTACAGGAGTGAATTGTACAAACCTACCTCACACAAAGACGAATCCTTGGTTGATCCCGTGAAGATTTGTATAGAATTCTTTCACAACCGGAATAACTACGGCAGTGGTAGTGTAGCAAAGCACGTCCCAACATCTTTCCTTAATTATCTCTTCAATTCTAGTAGTAGGATTATCCATACCTCGATTTATGAAGCTTTTTTCCTTTGATAATCCTCCTCTTCATCATCACTTTGTTGAACAATTGTTGCGCCTTGAAACTTATAAACTTCCTTCGGTTAAAAATACGAGATCGAGGGGTTTCTATAGAGTAGGAATCCATGGGATACAAATTAGGAATGTTAGTTTTCTTTTTTCTGGAGTTAGGAAGTCTAAAATGGAGTTTAGGGAGTTATAAGGACGAAGATCCAGCTCAAAACTGCCAAAACTTGCAATTTGAAACTGCAAAAACCGTCAACAGGTTTTGGGTGCCGGCGGCGCTCAAACCTGTAAGTTCAGTAAACTTCTCTGTAATTGGGCGCAGGCGGTGCCAATGGTAAAAAATTCTCACCGAACTTCGTTTGGCCCAAAATATTCTAATATCTCAATTTGATCTAATATTTATCAATTTTAAAAGTATTTAGGAGTGATTATGATTCAAAAATAACTATCTAAAAAGCACAATTACAAAAAACAAGAAAACACACCACAAAGATACATATGGGTTGCCTCCCATAAAGTGCTTGGTTTAACGTCATCAGCCCGACAAACCATTCAGTTAATCGAGATGACTCAGCATTAAAACCTTTTTGAAGTCAAGTTGAAACTCGTCAATCGATGCCCATTAACTTTGAAAATCTTTCCAGTATCATGATCTTTAATATCAATAGCTCCAAAAGAATTAACTTTTACAACTGTAAAAGGTCCTAACCATTTAGAGTTGAGCTTTCCAGGAAATAGCTTTAATCTTGTGTTGTATAATAAAACTTTTTGTACAAATTCCAATTTCTTTTTCAATATCTTCCGATCATGCCAAAGTTTCATTCTCTCTTTATAGATCTTGTCATTGTGATAAGATGTATTTCTAATCTCTTCCAATTCATTCAATTGCATAAGCCTCTTTTCTCCAACATTTTTCAAATTAAAATTAAACTCTTTTATCGCCCAATATGCTTTATGCTCCAATTCAACCGGTAAATGACAAGTCTTACCAAACACTAGTCTATAAAGAGACATTCCAATAGGGGTTTTAAAAGCAGTCTTATAAGCCCATAAAATAGTATCTAATCGAGCAAACCAATCTAAATTATGATTATTCACAGTTTCTCCAAAATTATTTTAATTTCACAATTAGACACTTCTGCTAAACCACTAGTCTGGGGATGATAAGCAGTTGAGATTCTATGAATAATATTATATTTCTCAATCAATCTGTTAATTTGATTATTCCTGAAATGAGCTTCACCATCAGTTATAATCACTCTCAACATTCCATATCATATAAATATATTTTTCTTTAAAAATTTTGAAACACTCCGAGCATCACATCTAGGTAAAACAATAGCTTCAATCAATTTTGAGACATAATCAATGACAACCAGTATATATAAATTCCTAAATGAAGGAGTAAATGGTCCCATAAAATCTAATCCCTATACATCAAAAATTTCAACTTCCAAATTTTAATTTTAATGCATTTGATTTCTTCTAGAGATATTACCTACTCTCTGACATCGATCATATGATTTAATATATTTATAAACATCCTTAAAAAGAGTAGGCCAATAAAATCCAAATTGTAAAATCTTAAAAGCAGTTTTATCAACACAAAAATGACCTCCAAATTTAGAATCATGACATCGTTGAATAATCAAATTCGTTTCTTCTTGTGGCACAAATCTCCTAATAATCAGATCCTTACACAGTTTATATAGATAGGGCTCATCCCAAAAATAAAATCTTGCATCATATTTATACTTCTTTTTTTGTTGCCTTGTTAGATCAGATGGTACAATATCACTCATAATATAATTCACAATATAAGCATACCAAGGCAAATTTCTTCCCATAATAGTATAAAGTTGTTCATCAGGAAAAGTTTCTGTAACTTCCTTCTCAAATTCAGATAATTTATCATACTCTAATCTTGACAAAGGATCAGCTATTTAGTTATCAGTTCCCTTCCTATTAACTATCATAAAATCAAATTCTTGCATAAGAAGTATCCATCTAATCAGTCTAGGTTTCACATACTTCTTTTGCATTAATAATTTCATAGTCGAATGGTCTGTATGCACATTAATTTTAGCTCTAATTAAATATGGCCTAAACTTTTCAAAAGTAAATATTATAGCTAATAACTCTCTTTCAGTAGTGGTATAATTAATTTGAGCCTCATTAAGAGTTTTACTAGCATAGTAAATGACTTTTAAAACTTTATCATGCCTTTGCCCCAATGCTACTCCGATCGCATAATCACTAGCATCACACACGAGTTCAAATGGTTTCTCTTAATATGGTGAAACAATTATAGGTGCAGTGATTAATTTCTTTTTCACTAATTCAAAAGCACTCAAACAATCATCATTAAAATCAAACTTTCTATCATTTTCTAGAAGTCGGCACAAAGGTTTAGTAATTTTAGAAAAACCTTTAATATATCACCTGTAAAATCCAGCGTTCCTAAGAAACTCCTCACCACTCTCACGGTAGTGGGTGGTGGCAATCTCTCAATCACTCTAATTTTAGCAGGATCGACCTCCATACCTTTTTAAGAAATTTTATGCCCAAGCACAATTCCTCCTGCAACCATAAATTGACATTTCTCCCAATTCAGAACTAAATTTGTTTTCTTGCCAAGCTCCAAAACTTTTGCTAAGTTTTCCAGGAAAATTTCAAATGAAGTCACGAATACAGAGAAATCATCCATAAAAACTTCTATTCCATTATCTATCATACTACTGAAGATAGACATCATACATCTCTGAAATGTTGCAGGTGCATTACATAGTCCAAAAAGGCATTCTTCAAAAAGCAAAAGTTCCATAAGGGCTAGTGAATGTTGTCTTTTCTTGATCCTCGGGAGTAATATTTGTGTCCAGAAAGTCTATCCAACATTTGATCAAGAAAAGGAAGAGGAAAGTGATCTTTTTGGGTGGCGACATTTAATTTTCTATAGTCAATACAAATTTGACATCCATTAATTTGTCTTGTGGGTATAATTTCATTACATTCATTCACTTCAACTGTCACTCCTCCCTCTTTCGGCACAAAATGTATTGGACTCCCCCAAGCACTATCCGAAATAGGATAAATAATTCCAGCATCCAGCCATTTTAAAATCTCTTTCTTAACTACTTCTTTCATTATTGGATTCAATCTCCTTTCTGGATCAACTCTCGATTTATGTTCTTCATCTAATAAAATTTTGTGCATACAAATCGAAGGACTAACTCCTTTAATATCTGCTAAAGTCCATCCAAAAGCTTTCTTGTATTTTTTTTAAAATTTCCAACAACTTCTGTTCTTGATAATCGTTTAACTCTGAAGATACAATAACTGGTAGAGTAGATGATTCTCCTAAAAACATATACTTTAAATGATTAGGGAGAATTTTCATCTTAAGTTCAGGAGGTTTTATTATAGATGGAATTAAGCTTTTATTTCCACCTTCCATAGTGTCTAATACTTCGAATCTCTCTTGAACATACTCCAAATCTTCATTCTTCTTACTATTTTAATTTTCTTCATTTTCAATTTCTTCTTCAAACATATTTTCATACTCTACTTCTTTTTCAAATATATTTTCAAAATGATTGTTTCTCAAATATTCACAGACCTCCATCTTAAAACATTCATTATCTTTTTCCATTGAGGGATATTTCATAGATTTGAAAATATTAAAGGTCACCTCTTGATCAATAACTCTCATAGTTAATTCTCCTTTTTGAACATCAATCACTGCTCTTCCAGTAGCAAGGAATGGTTTTCCCAAAATGATTAGAATTTCTTTATCTTCCTCTATATCAAGTACAATAAAATCCTCAGGAAAGAAAAATTTATCCACTTTCACTAACACATCTTCCACCACTCCTTTAGGGTAAGTAATGAAATGATCGGCCAACTGAAGAGTCACAGATGTAGGAAAAATTTCTCCTATTCCTAACCTTTTGAAAGTTGATAAAGGAATAGGATTAATACTAACTCCCAAATCACATAAGGCTCTTCCGAAAAAATTTTCACCTATAGCACACAGAATAGTGAAACTACCAGGATCTTTAAGTTTTTCCAGAAGCTTCTTCTGAATAATTGCACTACACTCTCCGCTAAGTGCAACTTTCTTTTCTTTTTCAGAATATCCTTCATAAATTTAGCATAGTCAGGCATCTGTTAATGCTTCAACAAAAGGAATATTTATCGTTAATTTCTTAAGGATCTCCAAAAATTTTCTAAATCTGTTATCCCTCTTTTGTTTCTTCAATTTTTGAGGAAATGGAGGTGGTGGTTTTTTATCAGTTATCTTCATTGGCTCAAGAGGATAATCCAAATCTGGATAAATCTTTTTTGAACCTTTTTCGATTTCCACCTTCTCCTTTTCTATTTCAACTTCTTTTTACACTCTTGTTTTAAATTTTTTTCCACTCCTTAATTGAATAGCCTTAAGTTGTTCCTTGTTTTGATCTTTTGGATTGATCTCAATATTACTTGGAAGCAGTCCAGAAGGTATATTATTAAGTGTAGTGAAAATATGCCCCAATTGATTTTCAATATTTTTCATAGCAACACCTTGAGCTTGTAATTGATTTCCCATATCTAGAATTATTTCTTTAGTAGACAACTTCTTATCCTTAAATTGCGGGTTACGATTAAATCTAGGAGGATAAGATGGTCTAAAATTGGTATTTCCTTGATTGTTCAAATTTCCAATTGGATTTATAGAACTGTTCCCCCAATGTCGGTTAACATTGGCATTGCTATTATTCTAATTGAAATTTGGGTGATTCTTCCAACCAGGATTATAATAGTGCGAATAAGGATTGTTAGGTCTATTAATTGCATTCAAAGTCTCATAAGGTGTTTGAGATTCTATTAAATGTCCAAATGAATTTTCCTCTAACACTTGAGGTGGTTGAGCATAATTCATTCCATATTGATCTATTTTCTTAGAAAGGGCTGCAATTTGAGAAACTATCATAGTTATCATATCTGAATCATGAACACTAGCTACTCTCATAGGATTTACCCATTCAGATGGCCATTAAAAATTATCAGTAGCCATTTCATCAATTAATGTGTATGTTTCATCAAAAGGTTTTGACATTAACGATCTACCAGCAACAACATCTATAATTGATCTCAATAATCCCACAAATCCATCATAAAATGTTTGAATTATTAGCCAATTTGGTAAAGCATGATGTGGGCACTTCCAAAGAAGATCTTTAAATCTCTCCCAAGCTTCATATATTGATTCTCCTTTAAACTGACCAAAAGATGTAATATCATTTCTTATCTTAGCAGTCTTTGATGGAGGGAAATATTTTGATAGAAAATTTTTAGATAATTCTCCCCAAGTTCTAATAGATCCAGGTGCTAACCAATTTAACCACGCCTTAGCTTTATCCCTTAATGAAAAAGGAAAAGTCTAAGGCTGACAGCATCACTCGACACTCTGTCATATTTAAATGTAGCACACAGTTCTAGAAAACTTGCAAGATGTAAATTTGGATCCTCATTAGGTGTTCCCCCAAATTGATTATTTTGTGCCATTTAGATAATAGCAGGTTTAAGTTCAAATTTATTAGCAGCAACATCAGAATTTTGAATAGTTATGTGAATTTTATATGTTGTTGGGTTAGCATAATCTCTTAAAGGTGTTGGCAAATTTCCAATATTATTTCTCTGATTATCTTGATTATTCGCCATCTCACAAGGATTTTCAGTTTGTTTTATTGTTTTCTAATTTTTTTAACAGTGCGCTCTAACTCCGAATCGTAAGGCACTAAACCTATAGATCAATTACGACGCATATACAATCACACAAATACTTTAGAAGGTAAACAAACATACAAAATTACACGCTACAAAGTAAAGGTTTTCAGTTACTATATTATCAATAAATTTCGTTTATACTTCCTTCCTTAGTTACCTCGTTACCTCGTTACCTCCCCGGCAACGGTGCAAAAAACTTGGTGCAGATTCAGACTTTTATATTTCAAGAATTTATGAATTCATATATATATATATATATATATATATATATATATATATATATATATATATATATATATATATATATTTATAATGATTTTGTAAAATCCAAGCATTCAACGCAAGCATACGTATCATATCAAATAATACAGGGCTATAATGGAGTTCTGGTTATTGATCCCACAGAGAAGTGACAAAGTAAAAAGAAAGTGCTTCACAATAGATAATTTAACACTGAAATCCAATACTTAAATTGCAATTAAAGTTTAATATTTATTTTTACTAATAAGATGCAGAAAACAGTAACAATTAAACTAACTACAAATACTTCTAATATCTTTTAAAACATAATAAAGTAACAGACACACAATAAGCTATATATTTGAAAGGTTTTTTATATATAAGAAAATTATCTTTCCTCTTGCAACGAGAATATTATGTGTGGATGATATGGAATGATTATCTATGGTATTGTGCCAAATAGGAGCATAAATATTTCTTTACCCTTAAAAAGTAGCCCCTCTTCCAAGCATGAAAAGAACATTGACATATCCTAAGTTTAGTCACTAAATCTAAAGCTAGGTTGGGAGAATACCGGCTCTCACTACGGAGCTCCCACTCACCCTTCACCTGAAGGCTAACCTTCGAGTTTAGTTACTAATCTTAGGACAAAATTGAGAATCTCAACCTGTCACCCTGAAACCTCCAATTTGAAGTCCATTAAAACACATTTCCCTATTTATTTGCACTCAATTCCCATGAATTAATCAATTCATCCAAGGAAATCGAATGGATTCTTCATTATTGTTGTAGGACACTAAATCCTTTCAGATTTAATGTTCAATAACATATTTTAACAATTCAATTGGCCAGATCAAAAAGTAAATTAAGTTCAAAATGAAAAACCATCACAATTTCTTCAATACATTTAAGGCACTTCAAATCCACATCAACACATCATCACATCTCTATGCAAGAAGAAAGACAAAGGAAACTACTCAGAATTCATGAAGAAGATACAATAAAATATGAGTTTTATATATATAAAAGAAAACTCATACAAACCATAAAGGAAAATACAACTTATCTCTTTCTCTTCCCCAATGCAATTCCCTTGAAGTTCCTTTGAATCCTTTTCTCTCTTCTTTGCAACACTTAATTCCCTCTTTAGAATGGGAAGGAAGAAGCAATCTCTCAATTTACTTCTTCTCCTTCACTCCTTAGAGAAGAATTCCTCTCAAATTCTCACTTCTACACTCTTCTCTCCTAAGCCCTAACATTCAAAATACACTAGTCTCTCTAAAACACACAAGACACACACTAAAACCACAAAACTACACACCACTTTTCATCCAAAAATAGTTACTTATAAGTTAGAAACGAAATCCCAAGAGTTTCCATAGGCATCCCTTCAAAAAGTGTCCAAAACTATTCAATTTTGAAGTCCACCGACATTGGGTACTGGCAGCGCACGATAGGGCGCCGACGGTGCTCTATCATCCAAATATTGCTAAGCTCTCTAGAAGGTGGCACCGGTGGTGCCCATTCTGGTGTCGGCGGAGCCAGAAGCTATTTTCCTCCTTTTTGCTCCTTTTTGCTCCGAATTCGTTCCTTTTCACTTCTTTTCGCTCCAATTACCTAAAATCATCATACCTGCAACAAATCATGAAAAATACCTTTCATTAAAGTACAATATCACCAAAAATGGGTAAAATTATATAGTAAAAATATTATATATTTTTGGTGCATTAATCACCAAATTTAGTGATAGCCAACTAACTGACAAAAAGTTTACAAATGGATTGAAGGTCAGTCAGATGATTAAAAAGCAACTCAAGCCAATAATGAATAGACATCCATGAAAACGGTCAAACAATGGTCTACTACCTCCAAAAATTATATTAGTATCAATGAAATAATCCCTCAAAAACTCCCCTAAATACCATCAAAGATGAATAACAAACAAAAATCAAGCAAGCCAACCAGCTTCCTGAAAGCTAACCGACCATCACACTAATAAACTAATTAGTCTTTAAGAGCGAAGGGTGATCATTATTAAAAAAAAATTAGATCAAAATTTTCTCAGTCCCTGATATAACTAAAGTATATAATATTTTTATGCACATTTTTATACCTATTTTTTATGATATTGCACTTTAATGGAAGGTATTTGTGTGTCTTTCTTTTAGGTACACTTAAATGGACCAAATATGTCAAAATAATTGAAAAAGGATCAAATTTAGAGCAATAGTGAAGAAGGTGTTAAAATGAACTGGGGCATTTTAGCACCCAGATCTGGCGCCTAAGCGCCAGCAGACAGAGAAGGTCGTGCCTAAGCACCAAAACCCTGAGCTTAAGAGCCAGGTAGTTACTTTGTAATTTTAAAGAAATTTTGGTGAATTTTAAAGAGGTGTTTGAGGTATCCTTTGGTACAAACATGGGTAACTGATCAAGGGCGCCAAAAGATATTTTGAATATTTTCACAACAAAACTCCTGTACTAATTATTTTTTTCATGATAAGGAAAAAGTTATTTTCATTTGTACTTGTCTAATCTTACAAAAATCTCGTTATAGTTAGTAAATTATTTAAGTTATCTCATAATTTAAGAAAATAACAAAAAGAATCGCATTTTTAAAGTTATCTGATATCTAAAACTGTTTAAGTAAGGGTCTTATCAGAATAGAATTTATGATCTTGGTATAATATAAGTATAATCTAAATAGTCTTATTAAACATATAAGTGTAATCTGATTACCACAAGAATAAATATACCGGTATATGTCTGGTAGTAAATAGAATCAGGATAAAGTTTTTTGGCAGCCATTGCCAGAAAATAAAAAAAATCAAATTTTCTTTGGATTTGAATTTAAAAGAAATTTTAAAAAAGAATTCTTAGAAAAACAAAATTTCTATTTTTAAGAAGTTTTATTTAGACCTTATCTGTGTATGTGAGCTTTATTTTTATTTTTATTGTTATGTTGTAATAATTTATGTGATGTTCAGGTTCTGAAGGACTTGTACCTTACTATTCTAAATTAGAACGAAATATTAGAAAATTTTAAAAAATTAAAAATACAGAAAAATTAAAAAATTTTAAGAAATGGCAAATCAAATTAATCAAAATATTGAAATTCATCATGAATTAAGACTAATAAGAGATTATGCAAACCCTGCAGTGGACGAACTTCATGGCAGTATTCAAAATATTGCTGTAGCTACTAAGTCATTTGAACTTAAACTTGCTATTATCCAAATAGTATCTAATAACCAGTTTGAGGGATCACCAACTGAAGATTCAAATTTACATCTTGCCAATTTTATAGAATTGTGTGCTACATTTAAATATGATGGTGTTTTTGATGATGCTATTAGGCTCAGTCTTTTTCCATTCTCACTTTGAAATGAGGCTAAGATAAGGTTGAATTCTTTGGCACCTAGATCTATCAGAACATGGAGTGATTTATAACAGAAATTCCTTGTTGAATATTTTCCACCATCAAAAACTGCAAAGCTTGGAAATAATATTACATATTTTTATCAGTTTAAAGGGGAATCTATTTATGAAGCATGGGAACGATTTAACGATTTTAAGGGGAATCCTGTACTTATTACCTAAGAATGTGTCCACACCATGCTATGCCAGATTGGTTAATTATTCAAACTTTTTATAATAGATTAGCCAGATCTTTAAGATCTATTATCGATGCCGCTGCTGGTGAATCTTTGATGTCTAAACCATTTCCTGAAGCTTATGCTTTAATTGAGGAAATAGATAATAATAATTTTCAATTGCCTTCTGAAAGGGTACATTCTAAAAATGTAGCTAATATTCATGATTCTGAAGCTTTTGCCATGTTAGCAAATCAAGTTGCTACAATTTTAAGGAAGATAGACCAATTTGGAAAGAATTTTTGTTAAACAATTCCAAATATTGAAGAGAATTCATTAGGCCAAATGGTAGATTCTCAAACATCAATTGAGACTTTAAATGCTATAAATAATAATTCAAATAACCCATATTTTAACTACTATAATCCAGGTTGGAAAAACCATCATAACTTTAACTGGAATAATAATTTAGGTGGTACTAATTAGCAATGGGAAAGCAACCAAGTAAACCCATTGGAGAACCGGAACAACCAAGGTAATAGTAATTATAGACCTACCTATCCTCTAGGTTTCAATAATAATCCTCAATTTAAGGATAAGAAGTTGTATATAAAAGAAGTGGTGTTACAATAGGAAATCAGCTATAAAGTCAAGGAGGTGCTATAAAAAATATTGAAAATCAGTTGGGACAAATTGCAAATTCATTAAGTAATAGAACCCATTGAACACTTCCTAGTAATATAGAAGTTAAATCTAAGGATCCGAATAAAGAGCAAGTAAAGGTTGTTCAACTTAGAAGTGGAAGAGAGTTAGAAGGCTGAGTTAAAAAAGAGATTGAAGTAGAGAAATAAGAAATTAAAGAATCTAAAGAGGATGCTCCAAAAGAATTTTAGAGACCTATTTCTCCACTTAAGAATGATTTAGAATAACTCCCACCACCTCCATTTCCTCAAAGACTACGTTAACAAAATTTGGACAAACATTTTTCAAAATTTCTGGAAATCTTTAAGAAGCTTACAATTAATATTCCTTTTGTTGAAGCTTTAGAACAAATGCCAAGCTATGTGATATTTATGAAGAATATTCTCAACAGAAAAAGGAAGTTTGAAGATAATAAGACTATTACACTTTGTGAGGAGTGCAGCGCTATAATTCAAAAAAAAAAACTTCTTGAAAAGCTTAAAGATCTTGGGAGCTTCGCAATTCCATGTGCAATTGAAGATAATTTTTTTGGAAAAGCTTTGTGTGATTTGAGTCCAACTATTAACCTTATGCCATTATCTGTATTTTAAACACTGGGATTAGGAGAAATATCTCCTACAACTATAACCTTGTAATTAGCAGATCGTTCTATCACATATCCTAAGGGAGTTGTAGAAGATGTTTTGGTGAAAGTGGATCAATTTATCTTTGTTGTTGATTTCATTGTGTTAGATATGGAGAAAGATAAATATATACATATCATTTTAGGGAGACCTTTCCTAGCAACAGGCAGAGCACTAATAGATGTGCAAAATGGGGAATTAACTATGTGGGTTAATGATTAAACAATTACTTTTAATATTTCTAAAGGTAATGAGATGTGTAAAAAGTAAATATGATAAATGTTTCAGGATGGATGTAATGAGATATCTTGGTGAATGCCATTTCAAAAAAACTGATGAAGTGAATTCAGAAATGAATGAATTGGAGCATGAATAAGAAAAGGAATTAGAAAATCTTAATGATCTTATTGAAGAAGATTCAAATTTTGTCAAGAAAATTTTGAAGTTTTGGACATGACAGGAAATATAAAATCTTTTAGTCCATCAATTGAGAAATCTCCTGAACTTGAATTAAAGTTACTTCTGAAGCATTTAAATTATGTTTTTTAGGTGATTCCTCAACTTTGTTGGTTATAATTTCTTCGAACTTAACTTCTGAAGAAGAAGAGTTTCTTGAAAATTTTGAAGAAATATAAGAAATCTTTTGGATGGATAATTGCTTAAATTAAAGGAATCAATCCTTCAATTTGTATGCATAGAATCTTGATGGAAGAAAACTGCAAACTCAGAGCTGATCCTAAAAGGAGATTATATCCCATGATGAAAGAAGTTGTCAAGAAAGAGATATTAAAGTGGTTAGAGGCTGGGATTATCTATCTTATTTCAGATAGTGCCTGGGTTAGACCTATTGACTGTGTTCATAAGAAAAAAGGAGTTATTGTAACTGTTAATGAAAAAATAAACAAATGCCATCAAGTCAAGTTACAGGATGATGAATATGCATTGATTATATAAAATTAAACCTTGCCACGAGGAAAGATTATTTTCTATTACCCTTTCTAGATCAAATGTTAGATAGACTAGCTGAGCAATAATGCTTTTGTTTCCTAGATGGATATACTGGTAATCACAAAATACAAATTTCTCTAGAGGATCAAGAGAAAACAATATTTACCAGTCCTTATGGTACTTTTGCTTTTAGAAGAATATCTTTTGGTTTATGTAATGCCCCTGACACATTTCAAAGATGTATGATGGTTATTTTCTGTGATTTAATTTAAAAAGGAGTTGAAGTTTTTATGGATGATTTTTTGGTGTTTGGAACTTCATTAGAATTGTGTTTAGAACATTTATCATGTGTTCTTAAACGCTGTGAAGAAACAAACTTAGCCTTTAATTGGGAAAAATGCCAGTTTATGGTAGCAGGAGGAATTGTTTAGGGACATCAAATTTCAGAGAAAGGTATGTAAGTAGATCCTGCTAAAATTCAAGTGATCGTTAATTTACCTCATCCAATAAGTTTGAGAGAAATTAGAAGTTTTTTAGGACATGTTGTATTTTATAGGCGATATATTAAAGGTTTTTCAAAAATTGCTAGGCCACTATGCCATTTGCTTGAGAAAGATGTGATTTTTTAATTTTAATAAGGATTGCCAAAAAGCTTTTGAACTTTAAAAAGAAAATTTAACCACTACACCTGTTATTGTTTCACCAAATTGGAAAAACCCATTTGAATTAATGTGCAATGCAAGTGATTCTGCTATTGGAGATGTTCTGGTACAAAAATATAATAAAATTTTTAAAGTAATTTACTATACTAGTAAACTCTTAATGAAGCTCAAATTAATTATACCACAACTGAGAAAGAGTTATTAGTAATAGTATTTGTCTTTGATAAATTCAGATCATATTTAGTTTGACCAAATGTGTGGTGCATACATATCATTCTACTATTAAGTATTTAATGAAAAAGAATGATGTAAAATCAAGACTAATAAGATGGATTCTTCTTTTGTAAGAACTTGATTTTGAAATATTAGATAGAAATGGGGCTGATAATCAAATTTTTGATAATCTATCCATGCTTGAATCTGACAAATCACTATGTTTTGAAAAAGAAATTAATGAACTTTTTTCAGAAGTAAAATCGTTCAATTTTAATGAATAGCGTGTCCCATGGTATGCATATGCTATAAACTTTATTGTTAGTAACATTTTACCTTATGGTCTGACACACCAAAAAAAGAGGAAATTCTTATTTGAAGCTAAAACTTATTTTTGAGAGGACCCATTTCTATATAAACAAAGGAAGGTTCTAATTATTCGAAGACGTGCACCTTTAGAAGAAACTTTTGAAATTATCAAAAAATGTCATGATTCTGATTTTGAGGGACATTTTGTAATTGATAAAACAACATACAAAATCTAAAAATCTAGATTTTATTGTCCTACTATCGTTAAAAATGTAATGCTTATATTAAAAATTGTTATCATTGTCAACGTGTAGACAAAATTTCTAGAGAAATGAGATGCCCCTCATTTATATTTTAGAAGTTGAAATATTTGACATTTGGGGATTAGATTTAATGCGACCATTTAAACCATCTTTGGGAAATTTATATATATTGTTAGCCGTAGACTATGTGTCTAAATGATAGAAGCTGTTAATTTACCTTGATTTGATGCTCAAAGTGTTGCCAAGTTCTTGAAAATGAACATATTTTGCAGATTTTGATGCCGAGAGTTATCATAAGTGAGGAGGGCAGACATTTCAAAAATGTATTAACTGAAAATTATTGAAGACATATTGTATATATCATTGAATTTCTACTGCTTATCATCATTAAACAAGCGGTTTGGTTGATGTTTCCAATCGAGAAATAAAAAGAATTATGGAAAAATCTATAAATCCAACAAAAATGGATTGGTCAGTCAAACTTGATTTTGCTTTGTGGGCTTATAGGATTGCATACATAACTCCTATAGGAATGTCACCATTCAGGCTAGTTTATGGGAAAGCTTGTCATCTACCAGTTGAAATTGAGCATAAAGCTTATTGGGCTATTAAAGAATTTAACTTTAATTTGAAGAATGTTGGTAAAAATAGATTATTACAATTAAATGAGCATAAAGAGATAAGGAATGAGTCTTATGAAAATGCTAATATTTATAAAGATAAGATGAAAAAGTGGCATAATCGGAAGATTCTTACTAAAAATTTTGAGCCAGGACAACAAGTTTTGCTTTTAAGACTATTTTCAAGCAAACTTAAGTCCAGGTGGATGGGCCCATTTATTGTGGTAAAAGTTTATCCCTATGAAGCTGTGGATATTAAGGATCCTAAAACCCTAAAAATCCCTATTTCTTAGGGGATCAAAATAAAATGATTTATTTTTTATGTTGGTTCACCCATAATAAGCATTGGGTACGTCGGGCTAACGACATAAATCCAAGCACTCTGTGGGAGGCAATCCATAAGTTATCAGTGTGCTTTTGTTTTAATAGTTGTATTTATGTCTATTTTGGAGAATTGTGGTAGTATTTTGAACCTTTAGTGATAATTTTAAGGCTTTGAATGATGTTATAGATGAGCAAAATGAGTATTTAGACGTTAAGCTAACATGTGCTTAACTAAGCACTACGCCTAAGCGCCCAAAACTGGCGCTTAAGCGCTGGAGTTATTAAAATGTGCTTGCATGATGTTCTAGAAGAATTAAATGCAGGAAAGTAGCCTTTAACAATATTTGGTGGTTTTTAAACATGGGAAGTGCGCATATGCTCTACTAAAATCTATAAATAGCATGGTATTGAAGAGGGAAGTTGCCCCTTTTAAAAAATTTCCATTCTTAAGTCTAAGTGAAGAAGATTTGAGTTGCTTAAGAAATTAAGATTGCTAAAATATCTTCTTGGAAGAATTATTTGATGAAAAATGATGGAGCCGTCAAGAAGATTTTTGTAAGTCAAAGTGCGCATGAGTTATATAATGGATTTCTAGCCGTTAGTATTGAAGGAATAGCGGCAAAGGTTACAAAAAATTGAGGCTAATGTGCCATCAATTGAGGTGAAGGTAAATGAAACTACCGTACATTTAGCGCATATTAGTTGGCAACTGAAAATGCAATTCAGTCATTCAAGTTATATTGAAGAAGCAGACAAGGCAATGTATCTGAAAAACAAGTGGATTGAAGAAGATTCATTCAGAGTTCTTCATCATCGTTTGTTTTATCAAATCTATGTGCTAAATGGTTCAGATGAAAAAAAATGAAGGTCAAGGATATATTCCACCTAATGGATAATGGAATTAAGTTCTATTTTTAGTTTTTTTTGCTTATTTGTTTGTGTTTATTTGTTTTAAGTGTTTAATGTAAGTTTGTCTTGTGTTACGATGAATTTAGAGGGTATCGCACCAAATACTTTTTGGAATGGAGATTAGATATGTGATGTGTGTTTGTACTTGTTGAATTTATGTTAATAAAATTGTTGTGTTTGTGTGAAAATATTTGTGTTATTGTGATTGAATCTAAGTTGTGAAATGTTGAAATTTTTTTAGAAAGAAGAGAGGAGAAGGGGAAGAATTGTTATTATGACTTTTTAAGACCATATGAGGGTGTTTGACTTGGGAAGTTATGAATTTGAATCAAAATTTGGAAATATCAAAATTTGTGTACTGGCGCCTAAGCGCCAAAATGCGCGCTTAAGCACGGGCAAACCCGACAGCCCCGCGTCTAAGCGCTACAACAGTTGCACTTAAATGTTGGTTCACTAAAACCGATTCATGATGATTTTAAGTGCCGAAAACCACCATTTTCTCTTCATTTCACCTTCTTCTTCCTCAAGCTTTCATGTATTTACACCTAGGCCATCTCTATTAGTGAAGATTTCTTGGTGGATTTCATCTTCTCAAGGTTAGATCTTCTATTTTATGTAAAATTTTTTTATTTTCTCCATGGATTTGGAGTTCATTATGGATATTTTGAAAATTTACTATTCATGGTGAAAATATGATGAAAATTGATGGATTTTAGATGGAAGAGTAATTTTAAGATTTTAAAAGTCAGAACTAGTTGATTTTGGAATTTATTGTGAATTTTTTGCAATTTTTAGAATGATACTAAGAATGAAAAGGATCAAGACGAAGGCTACATTTGATTTGAACAAATTTGTGAGTTCTAAGGCTCAGGATCGTTATGCCAAAGCACTTCAATTGGGAAAGTTAATTCTTGAGCGATGTTTTAAAAACCTGGGCGGAGAAGTGAAGATCATATTGTTTGCCAATAGTGGGATCGATTCTGCTGTTTCTGTACTGTTGCGGCGATCTCTGTAGTTAGAGAGTTTTATGCAAATCTCCCTGAATCTGAAGACGATCTGGTGATGGTGAGAGGAAAGACATTAGCTTTTTTACATGAGGTAATCAATTCATTTTATGAACTTCCTATGGATACTTTATGTTTTTATTCCGATTACAATCCTACAGAGGAGGAGTTAGAAGAAATCATATATTCTTTAATTGCTGGAAAAGGTCTCTGGAAGGTTACCAGTGGTAGAAGGGTAAACTTTTCTACATCAAAGATGGATGCAACAACAAAAGCAAGGCATTACTTTATTTCTGCTCGTCTACTCCCCACTAATCATCTTAGTGAAGTGACCAGAGATAGAGCTACATTGAACTATTGCATTTAGCAGTACAAGCCAATCAATATTGGATCTCTAATTTATTAAATAATTACTAGTTTTGCTAGAGCCACTACTACTGCAGGTTTAGGATTTCCTTCCTTAAGCTTTTCCTTATGTGAGCAAGCTGGTGTTAAATTTGATAGTTGGGAGGAAAATCTTCAACCTCTAAAGCTCTTTATTAGTGTGAAGACTTATTCTAAACATTCAATTTTTTGGCTCGAGTGGAGGATTTTCTAAAATTTTTGGTGCTTCTACATCTAGAGCTTCCACATCTCGTGGTAGATCCAGTCCTGATTCACAATCTAAAATGCTATAGACTATGATGGATAATGTTGATTATGCTATGCATAAGGTATCAAATCTTGTAAACTATGTTGATCATATTGATTCTTATTTAGGGAGACATAGTGATTATAATGAGAAGTACAACACATGTATTGAGAAACTTGTTAGAGGTGATCAGATTGTAATATTTCCTTCTTAACCACAACATACTCAGTTTGATTCTGCTAGTTTTTGGAAGGATGATGATGATGATGACAAAGATAAGGATGAGTAGAGAGTTGGGTTGTATTACATTTTATTTGAACTGTTAGTTGTGTTGATGTTTGGACTACTCTATGTGTTGTTCTTTGTGGTTGTAGTGAAATTTTTTGTTATTGTTTGGTTTCATGTGTATCTATGTGACGATGATATGGTAGTATGTATTTAAACTCTTTTATTTTAAATGTGTTTAGCTAGTTTTGTTGAACTTATTCCTGCTGTTTTAGGAAGTTTAGATAGAGCTAACATTCATTTAGAATTTAATGTTTAAATTTCAGTTTACTACCATGAATTTTCTGTTGTGATTGTGATATTATGTTAGTAGGTGCGATTTGCTTCTATTTTAGCCTCCACTGCATAGAGGTCTTTTGAATCTCTTAAATGGTAAAATCAAAATGAACCGTGATCATTTTTACTCATGTTTTTAAATTTTTTTACTTGTATACATAGGATATGAAATTTCCGGTAAGCATAATCTTTTAATTTTTCATTCATGTTTTTATATATTATATGTAAAAATGTTTAATCTTTGTAAAAATTTAAGTTTGGGTGGGGGGGCATGGAAAATCAATTTTCAAAACTTAAAGTTTATTTGTTCTCAAGTATGCTACAAATAAATTTGTTTTTTTTATTTGAAAAATGATTATGTGTATGAAGTTATATTAGGGTAATAAAAATTTGAATATATAAATGTTTAAGAAAATTTGGTTAAAACTTTATAGTGATGAAGAAAAATTTCAAGTTAAACATTTTTTCTTAATAAAGAGATGTTAAATATTATGTAACTATCTTTAGTAAAAGATATTATATTTTTGTAAAATATAGAAGGATTAGACTTTTATTTTCAATACTTAAATTTCTTTTATTAAAAGTATTTTTGAGAGCTATTATTATATTTTTAAGTAAAACATATATTAGATCTTTGCTTTAGGAAATGAAGAGTGGAATTCAAAAATCATTAAAGGCGTATCCAAATATAGGAATCATTGCAAGAAAAGAAAAATAAAATAAAATAAAAGAAAAGGAAAAGAAAAAAAGAACTAAAAGAAAAAAAAGTAAAGTATAGTATGAGAGGATAAGCTTGAGGATTAGTACCTAATCAAAAATTGGTTCCCCATCTTATCTTTTTAATGCATAAGATTTGAGAAACTCCTAAGCTTAAGGATATAATAAAGTGAGTATGATTATTTTAAATGAAAATTTTAAGTAAAGAAGATAGAATACCTAAACTCTATATTTGGAAAATTTACAAGTATTTCTGAATTAGATTGGAGCTCGTATTTTCTTAGTTTTTCACTTTAGAAAATTTCTAAACTTTTAATAAGTCTCATTCATTAATTTTTTTCTAAATTAGAATACCACATTTCTAGAACAACATATTAGAATCTCCTAAAAAAACTCATTCACATACTTTGCTCTTATTGGTTTTGAAAGATTATAGTGTCACTTGAGGACAAGTAACATTTTAATGTTTGGGAGAATTTGATATACTTAAAAGATATAATATTTTCATGCACATTTTTGTACCTATATTGTGATATTGCACTTTAATGGAAGCTATTTGTGTGTTTTCTTTTGGGTACATTTAAATGGATCAAATATGTCAAAAGGAGTTAAAAAGGATCAATTTTAGAATAACAACAATGAAGGTGTTAAAATGAAATGGGGCACCTAAAAGCTCAAATCTGGCACCTAAGCACCAGCAAACAGAGAAGGTCGTGCCTAAGCACCAAAACCCTGCGGTTAAGCGCCAGGTAGTTACTTTACAATTTTAAAGAACATTTGGTGAGTTTTGAAGAGGTGTTTGAGGTATCACTTGAAAGAATGCATCTCTTGGATAGATTCATTGAATATGAACACATTTTGAAGAGACACCAGGGCATATTTTAGAGAAAATATAAATAAAGGAGTTGTAGAGAAGTGTGAGTGTGTGTAGAAAGGTTGTTAGAAAGTAGAATTAGTGTGTTTTACATAGTTTTATAGTAAGAAGTTGTAGGATTCTTACTTAGGGTTTCTTCACACTTTTCTCATTCCTAGTGAAAGAGAAGGTGAGTAGGGAATCCTAAGTAAAGTATATTTTTGTAGAAAGATTTAAACCCTCAAGGGTTGGGTGACTAGTCCAAGGGAGCCTTGTAAGAGAAAGAAAGAGATTCAAAAGAACTTCAAGATTTTGGTGGAGAGGAACTTGAGATAACTTTTTATCATTGTACTTCATTTGGTTTAATAGAGACTTCCTATGTTTTCTACATGGTTTCAACTTTTAAAACTATTTGTTATTATGTTTTCTCTATGGATTCTGAGTAGTTTTCTTTATTCTTTTTCCTTAAAATGAAAAGTAATTAAGTGTTGGATAAAAGTTGTGGAATTATTGATCGTTAATTTTGGAAGAAGTTGTGTTGATTTAATCCTTGCAATTCATTTACTTCTTGATTTGGTCAATTAAGATGTTAAAATTTATTGTGGGAATATGTAAGATTCAAGTAGTTATTGTCTCGATCAACAATAGGTAGCAATCACATGGGATTGTATGGATGAGAAAGTAATTCATCTAATTTTGTTGAAATAAACAGAGAAATATACTTTGATGGTTTTAGAATTAAAGACTTTAGGGCGACAGACTAAAGCCCTTAATTTGGTTTATTGTTTTAGCTTTGGATGCGAGAGTTAGACCCCAGGTGGAGGGAAAGAAGGGAACTCTAGATTGAGAGCTAATATCTTCCCTACCTAACCCGTCTTCAAAACTATTCAAACTTTAAACTAGCTATTGTTCTTTATAGTAACTCTAGTAAGGGGAAAGAATAAAATTGCTCCTATTTGGCACAATACATTTTGAATATTTCCACAACAGAACTCTTGTACTTATTACTTATTCATGATAAGGAAAAAGATATTTTCATCTATACTTCTTTAATCTTACAAAAATCTTGTTATAGTTAGCAAATTGTTTAATTTATTTCATAATTTTAGAAAATACCAAAAAGAATCGCATTTCTAAAGTTATCTGATATCCAAAACTATTTAATAGTCTTTTCTAAATACAATTTGTGATCTAAAAACCTTTTATCTTTTAATATCCATAAATTTTTCCCAGGGGATTGACATTTCAGGGCTTAATCAGAAAGTCCTATATTACTTGATAGCAATATGTATACTTGCGTAGAATACCTAAATTAAAGTATCACTTTTGTATTCTTCTATACATCAAAATCAAATTTTTAGCACAGTTGTAAAGAAGGAAATTTTATATTAAAAATATAAGTATAATCTGATTACCACAAGTATAAATATACCAGTATTTATCTGGTAGTAAATAAAATCAGGATCAGACCCTCGACCCAAATACTTGTCGACTAGAGGTCCAGGCTGGCGAAAGACAATAAAACCCTGTACAACCCCTTTTAATTAGGGGCAAAACATGTAACTTTTCCTTTTATCCCTCTATCTTCTAAAAATAGGGGACCATACATGTTTTTATTGGCACTTTGGATCCTCTCTTAGACCCATCTTATGTAGGGAGAATCCTTTCCCCATATCTCTTATAACCTCTACTTTCAATATCATAAATGGATCAAGGAGCCCGGGAATACCCCAACTTACCTTAGAGGGGCAATTCGTTGCACATTCTCTTTCCTTCTCTCTCTATCTTGTTGCCTCTCTTTACCTCTCCCTCATGGTTACTACTGCTTCATTACTTGGGCATGCATCAAAAAATAAATCTTGATTCAATATATATATATATATATATATATATATATATATATATATATATATATATATAGGAAATTAGAACAACCAAACATAAACCCTTAGTTGTGAATCCACCACAAAACCCATCAATAGCATAACATCATATGGAGGTTGAGAGCCAAAGAGGTGTGGTCAGAAGATCCAAAAAAGCTGAGAGTACTATCCGAGAAATAGAAAGAGTAATATGAAGCCCCAAAAATATCATCTCATTGCACCGCAGCCACATTATCGAGCATAATATATAAGGGATGTCTCAAAGCATACTCCACACCAAACTTACTAACATTAACATCAAACACAAAGCACAACAACAATGAGATGTATTAAAGCACAGCAAGCAGCAACAGCCTACATTGTTAACTCGTAAAATACCTCCAACAAAAAAAGAACCACAATACAGTAGGAACAAATAATATGAAAAAGTACTTCCCAAATTATCAACTGTATAAACCCAAAAAATCAAATTTATCTATACATGTGTGTATGAGTATAGTTATGTATACAAGTATGCCCAATGGAAAGAAGCCAGAACCTCAACTTTTGGCATTTGTGCATTTTAAATAAAGTAGATTTAACATGAACCTATGAAGCAGTATATTTTCAGATGCGGAGGAGAAACTACATCAATCATTGTTGGTTTGAATCCAATCTATAATTCATGCAAATATTGTTTAATGATTGTTGCTTTGAATCCAATCTAACATGCAAAAAATTTTATGGGGTATTAGCTTTAATTTCATTAGAATGTGGATGGATTTATAATTGTATAAAGGGATCTCTCAAGCAAAAGAGGTACTACTATTGTTTGTCAAAAAAGATGAAGTTTGGGCCATTTACAAACCAAGGTCCCCAAACTAAGTCAAATCATAATCTTTCTTACAATTCATTAAACATCCATAATCTTAGGATATTAAATGGCCTAAGACGCCTTTTTAATAAGGCTTAAATGACTAGTGAATATTTTTAAACACAAGCTCTATAGTTAAAACTCCTTCATGGATAGAGATATTTCATTTTCAAATCCTTTCAAAAAGAAAGTTGACAATTAGAAAATCTTGATTGTTAAATATTAAAAGAGTTTTCTAGATTAGTAATTGATAAATTTATACTTGAGATTCTTTGATGTGATCGATCTCATCAAATGAATATTTCACTTTGAAAATGTTAGTAATGGTGATATTTCTTATGTGATGTTGAAGATTTGATGTTATCACATAAATATAAAGTTTAGCAGGTATATGTATAAAAAGATAAGAATTGTGTGGTATGTCTATAATTTAACATTGAGATTATTCTTCTAGTGGCAAATCCTACATGCTCGCTTAATAAAATTTGTCCATCTCTCAATTATTGTGATAAAATATATAACATTTATAAGAAATATTTTAAAAACAAAACAAGTTCAAATTTGGTTAAAATATCCCTATTGTAGACAATTAAAACCTATGTGAATGCTTATCAATTTTTTCGTAGGGTCACTTCCTTATTTTTGAACAATAAAATGCAACGTTGAAATTTTATGAGCTTGAAAATTATACTATTATTTTTATGAATAGGATCATAAGTATTAAGTATTTCGTCATGAGTATTAGCAAATGATGTTTGAAAAATAATCTTTGTAGTGAATACACAATATGTAATTAAGATATCCTTTTTGCACCTCCAAATTTATCTTTTTAATCACATTGTTGTCCCCATAATGCCCTTTTTATTTGGCAAACTAGTTTACACAAATATTCCTATAGCTTCTTTATTGAGACCTTTCATGACTAGATTGATTAAAGCAGCAAATTGGATCGAAGAAAAGTGTTTATATACAAAGAATGGCGAACAAAAAGATTTCGAAAACTTATACTCATTGTCAATTATTTGGGTATGAGGTTATCTTATCGTGACACTTAAGGAAACAGCTTATCAATAATATCATGTCTACGTATTGTTTTTTATCAGCACAATCAAATCCAATTCCCTGTGCAGTTCTAAAAAAATACTCTTTTATATCATGTTCTTTAGTGTCTTCAAATAAGGCTTATTGCCATGGCTCAGGTAATTTTTAAGTCTATCGGGTCTAGATGCTTCTAAAATTCATGTTAGTGAGGAAATCCGTGATTAACTTATTGGTCCCGCTAGAGATTAGTCCAACCCTTCAAATCTAAGTAAATTAATCTATTGCAACCATAACTTCTCTTTGGAGGCTGTCATCCCCGCTGCATCCTTCATCCCATCCAAAAGAGATATTTAGTACAAGACACTTACCTGCTCTGAGTAATCCTCTTATGTTAATGTTACAAATTTTGGAAAATTCAATATTTTATTTAATGATGCCTCTAATCAAAATTTTATAGCTTCAAGGAACAGTGTGCAAGAGGAAAGAAACAGTATCTGACGTGTTCTCATATCACCATGGTTTCTGCTGTTTTTATTTATATCCGTGGTTCTTCTAAACGGGACATCAACAATTAATTGTTTTTTCTTATGAATGGATGGATGTACTGTGGCTATTTTGACCCAATGATTTCCTTTAATTTAATTTGACCTTTTGTAGTTCCATCTTAGGGTGAGTTTGGGCGAGCGATGACGGTGTGACACTCTCTAGACTGGTGTTTAGTGAAACAGTTTTTTGTTTGCTTTCTCAGGAAGCCTACGTGGTGCGTTATACAACTTGATCTGGCATGCAGCTGCTACTAGAACTGAACAGTCTTAACTTTCTGAAAAATAAAAAAAATAATAATAATAACCAAGAGCATCTTGAAAAACTTCTGCAGCAACTTCAAAGCCGCGTCTTCAAATATTTGCAGCTACCCCAAACAGAAATTTACTTGTAAAATACATCCTTTTGAGCCTTTCGACATTTACATGCATACCATCAAATTGCTATGTATTTATATATATCTAACACCTAGATTTTACCATTCACATTTATACCACCCGTAATTTTCATATCACATCAAATATACCACCATTTTAACTTTAAAAATTGATATTTATTTTTTAATGCATAGGAAATGTGTTCTGCATGTAAAAAATGAAACTGTGGGTGTTAGATATGTAAATACAGAACTACTGAGTCGTATATATGTAAGATATTAATATAAACAATTAATTTACCCTTAAGAAATATACCAAATTAAATCATTAAATGGCCCTCAGAATTTAGGATCAACGCCAACAATCAATATTGTATTTAATTAAAATAGTGAAATAAATAAAAAAATTTGCGGAAGATTGTAATATAGTGAAAAGTAGTTTATATGAAATTCTTTTCTTATTATTTGATGCATTTCTTAGTTAATGCTTACAGTAATCTAAATGTATGAGCAGTTTCCCTCTTATTAGTTAAATTTATACTTGAGGAAATTTTACATTTGATGATTTTGTTCGTCCTAAAAAAATAACAATGATTCTGCTCCTATATAACCTAATTACAATTTCAAACTCTAACAGTGGAGAGTCGCTAGCCATGCCGATCAGTAGCAGCACGTACATATAGAGCTTGTAGTCTATAACTTGTACATGATAATTGATACTTAGATTGTCACGCTAAGCTTGTCACTATATACATGAATAGTTGGTAATACGTTCAGGAATATAGGATATGGATATGTATTGATTATCTCATTTTTCTCTTCATCTCAATCATATTAATTTTTTAATTCTTATTTTGACCCATACATTTTTTCCCTCTTTGAGGCTCTTTGGTTGTTTTGCACAAATTATATGTAAAATCATAGTGATTATCTACAACATATTTTTAGAGAAATTGTACTGTTTCAAGTAAGTGCGTGCATGTAGACGTAGTTCATCCAATATCCACAAAAAAATAATAAACCTAATAAAAAAAATAAATCTAATAAAAGAATCAACATTTTCAATTTTTTTTTTATTTTTTAATATCGAATAAAGCTTTTAGAATCATACAGGAATGGTCCCCCTACCAATTCATAAACAATACTTCATTTCCATTTTATACGCATGCAGGAACATTGAAACAGTTATGCATGATAAAGACAATTTATTGCAGCTTGTCACTCGCGTGGGACTTCCATGTGAGTTGTTGGCTCGCTTATGAGAAAAAATATATTTTTTATTACATTTATTGCCAGCTATCTAGCTTTTTTCCTCTGATTATTACACTGATTTTCTTTATGGAAATAAACCTCCCTCTTATTTTTTTATGGCAAATCTAATTTATTGAGCTCAGCGTAAAAACAAAGGAAAAATAATTTCAAATTTCTCAGATTGAGTGTATGCTTTTGTCGGCAAAAGCACAACATCCATCGTGGCCCTAATAAAAACGATTATTAATAAGACATGACTTTCGTCAAAGTGACCTGTTATGGTGATCCACCAAACTTATTCGCTGATTGCCAGCTATCACATATCAGCTGCTTAGCTAATTTGGCAAACTAACTCGTCAGATTCATCGGACAAACTGATCACGAGAGATTGAATTGTCAAATTATCTTAGAGAATTGATCACGAAGACTATATTCATGGGAAGGTTGATATTATAGATTTTCATATATCACATTTTTCTTTATGGGTCGTTTCATCAAGACGTCATGGATAAATTTTGCTCATCATGACTTCTCCTTTTATACTATTCAAAACATGGATAAAGGGAGGCCAAACAGATTCAAGATGATCAACCCTCCAGGCTTCTATTTCTTTGGTGGGTGATCCATGTCGTGACTCTCATGAGAACATCTACTTGATGAGTTGAAGCATTGAAATGTTGTTGACCTCACTTTTGGTTGAGGTCTAGTCTTTTTTTAGAACAGCCTAGGGTCTAGCCATAAGACTCTCCTGGTAACTTTCTTAGATGACTAGTCTTGAAACCCTCCCCTTAGAAATTAAAATACTTTTTTGCTTCATTTGGAGTTTTCATATGCTTAAGGCCTAATCTCCATCTTTTGCGAGGAAAAGACCAAGCATACGTTAGCCCAGGAGAAGTTTCCTTATAGGTGGTCAGACCGTAGGATCTACCCTAATGGAGGTCTGGAGTTCACACCATGCACAAACTTTACAATCACAACCCTAAACAGTGCACATCCCATTTGATCCCCTACTCTTTTGGAAACTCATAAGCTCTTAATATCAGGCTAGGGTTTGACTATTACCAACACATGGAGGATCCAAATAGAGAGTTCCAATGGTCCATGGCCCAATTGAGTTCCTCAGTCAATATTCCAATTCCATCAAAATTCTATACTTTGGTTCCTTACCTCAAAACTCCACATAAAATACCAAATTGCCCCTAAATAATCAAAATTCCCCAAATTTACCAAAATCCTCCAAAAATCATCCCAAAACATTCCTTACCACTCAAAATACCCAAAGCACCCTAAATTTACAAAATTTCCCAAAATACCCCCGAAGTCCCCAAAATGACCAAAATACCCCTCTTAGCCCAAAATTCCAAATATTCTAAAAATTCCCAAAAATTTCCAAAACCGCCCAAATATTTCTATTTCATTTCTCTCAATTACCACAAAACCCAATTTGATAAATTTAGCCTAATTTGACCAAAAGCCCCAATTTGACCCAATTTATCCAAAAGTACCCAAATTAAACCCAATGTCCACCCAATTGGTCCAAATCTTGCCCAAATTCAATCCTAAACCAAAATTCAATATCCCCAATAACAATCTAAACAAAATTCAAGCTCAATTTAACCCACATTTGAGTTCAATTTCAACATAAACTCAAAATCCCCAATTTTGACTAAGTGATCCATTTCATCCAAATTGGACACAATGTCCATTAATTTTCCCTCAATTTGAATTTCAAACCTCTCGTGACATTCCCTTAGGCCAAATGCAACATTCAGTCTCCCCCAATTTGAACCTAAGCTCCACCCAAATACATTTGAACCAAGCTCACCCAATTTTAACCCAAATTGAATATATGACCAAATGTTACAAAATTGATTGACCAATCCCGAATTTTGCACCCAATTTATGTTGGAAAATCTTATAACATCCCCCTAGACCATTTGGAACCTTCAATTGGCCTTGGACTAAACCATAGCCTAACCTAAACTCAAGCTAACCCAACTTGCCCCAAATTGGCCAAAATCCCAAATCAAGCTAAATTGAAATTCTAAACCAATTCAAAATCATTCCAATCCATCTCTAAACCATTAATGACAACCATACACACCATATTGCGCAATCACTTGGGCTTAATTCAAGCTCAAATCCAAGTTAGCCCAATTTGTACCCAAATGACCAAAATGAACCCATGACACAAATTCATCAAATTAAACCAAATGTGACCAAACCAAGCTCATCAGAGCCAGCCTTGGCACCCTAAGGACCGACCTAGATGCCCTAGCCCAACCTAATATGGCCATGGACCAAGGGTCCCCTAATTTAGGGGATTCCCTTCATAAAATGGCTAAACCTTAGGAGATCTCTTACCCAAAGCCATCAGAACCCAACTAACCACAATTAAGGCCTGGACATTGGCTCACCTGACCATCAGCCACCCTCCCTTATCGTTGCCGGCCAGCATAGTCACCAGAGTACCTCAAAATCGAGAGCCACCTTACACCTAACCAAACCCAAACTCCACCCCATGGCCAGCTCAGCTTTGAATAACGATCAAAACTCTTCAGCATTCCACCTAAGCAGTTCATTACACCTGACTTGAAGCCCTAGCAGCCACCCCAGCCATGGCTATTTAAACCACTACCTTTCATGGCCAAAAGTTTGGCTAAACGAGACCACAACAAAACTCTGCCCAAATCACTCAAAATCCTCTACGTAGCACAGAGAACTTAATCCCCACAGCATTCCTGCCTTGAAGCTCAGTAACTCAGCTCAATTTTGGAGTCCAATCTCAGGCTAGGAACAGGAGATCCGTCGAAGCTCCACCAAAGTTAAATTAAACTCACCCACACCATCCCCACAGCAAGAGAAGGAGTTCCTAACCGAAAGCCCCATCACCAGGCCACTCTAGCAGAGATTTCCACCAAAGCTTCAAATCGAGCCTGGTCACTTTCATACCTGGGCAATTCACCAAGACATGAGGCTTCATCGCTGAGTTCCTGGGACCCCCACGAAGGTGTAGAGCATCTCTGATTAAAGCTTCACTTCTCAGAGCCAAGGTATTGAACTCTTCTTCTTACCGAGCTTCTCTGAATTCTCCAAATAATTAGTGTTAATTTAAACCATGATTTGCCATATGGATTTTTTTGTCATGCTTAGACGAGTCTATAAGATCAAACCCGAGGTGATTTAGTTGAGTCTAGGCTGAGAAATTAGGGTTTTAGTGTGGACGGTCGTGGGTTTAGACCAGTTGGGGACGAAGCTGGGCAGCCATTGGATTACACGGTTCGTGAGTGAAGTACTCTGGTGGAGTTGGATGGATGGACGGTCTGTGAATGCGCCACCAAACCAAATCGCAATGGCTAATCCCGTAGTGTCGTGTGTCCACTTCGATGGCATCGAGGATGACATGGTTAAGTAGAAAAATCTTGTCTTTTGACCTATTTAAATCAGTTAAACTTTAAAATCCATAACTTGATGTAAAAAATTCACAAAAATAAAATAAAAATACCATCTTACTTAGTGAACAGAGGAGAACAATGTGGAAATCGTTTGGAATTTATTTGATGCATGTTTATTTTTAATTAATTAGATACTATCTGGAGTATTTTAATTCTCCATTAGCTCAAACATTTCACCATGGCATCAAATTAGGTTTTTGATCTCTCTATCATAAGGGATCTTCCCTAATTTTTTTATGGTCAGAGGAGACCTCTATGAAGAGATCTCTATTTTTCAAGTTTTTGCATCTGTTTTGGTAAACTAATCATGATAATTACCATGTTGAGTAGAAAAATCTAGGCAAATCATGGTAGGTTCGTTGTGACTAGAGGATTCTAGGATATAATTTTCAAGAGCCAAATCATCAAAAAATGTCCTAATTATCAACTTGAATTAAAAATGAAGTTAAATTAATTTGAGTAAACTAAATATCTAAATGACTTTAAAATAATTCTCTAATGTACTTTGAAGGTCAGAGAACTCCCATAAAAAATTTCAAGTCATTTGGAGTTCATTTATCCAACTAAATGAATTTTTAAGTGAAAATGACAATTTTAAAATTTTATATAATCATAACAATTAAACTACAACTCAAAAAATTATCAAATTGATTTTGAGAGTTCTCTGTGATTAGAAGAATTTGAATAAAATTTTCATTTTTAATCATATTTTAAATATTTAAATAATTAAAAATTAATAAAAATCACAAAAATAATAAAATTCATGTAAATGTTCCAAATAGCCTCTTAAGAAATTAGAAACAATTGGAATATTTTTCCTAGCTTTCGAAATAATGATATTGATTTTCAAAGGCTTAAATTAATTTTTTTAAAGGCTAAAAAATGAATTTCTTAAAAAAATGAATTTCCTTAACCTTCCACCAAAATAATTCTAAAAATTAAAATAAAAATAAAAAAAATATGAAATTTGTTTATCCGAGTTTCACGACCTTAGAGAGATTTTTGAAAAGTATAAAACATAATTTTCAACTTAATATTTAATTTATAATTAAATTAATACTCCATAAATACAAATAATTTTAATAAATGATTTAAAATTTCAAAAATCATAAAATTTGGTCCAAGTGGTCCATTGGCCTAGGCTTCCTCCAGTAAAAGTTTCAAAGGATTAGGCATTGCCATGGTCATGGTATTGGATTTTCTTTGAAAAATTCAATTTTTGCATGTAAATAATTATATAAATTAAATTAAATATTGAAAATTCACATTTCTATCCTTGGGTGTCTTAATTGACCTATAAGTGAGTTAGGATAAAATTCTAAAGCCATTTTGAATTAAATTTAATGAATTATGAGGTGATAAAGCCCTAAGGGCAAAGTTGTAATTTTAAGGTTTTAGCCTTAATTAATATTTATGGTTAATTAAATGGTAAAATGGGAAATTAATAATCTTAAATAACATGTTTAGAAGATTAAAACATCAAGGGGTGAATGGTAGGAACCCACTTTAATTTTGTCACATCAATAATAAATTAATAATTTCCAAATTATGTGAATTTGGAAGGCCATTAAACTGAATGATCCTAAAGATTAGGAGTTGATTTTAGAAGTTATACTAATTATCACTCTGATTTGGTGTATAAAAGATAATCTATTGTTTTTGATGAAAACTAAACTCACATAAATTAATTACAAACGTATTCACTAAATCTTAAGGGCTTGGTAGTGAGCTAGACCTAATCAAACTTTGTTAAAAGAAGTCTAGATAAGTAAACATAATCAAGCTTCAAACATTTGAAAACACCACAAGCCCAATTCTAAAAATTAATTGGATAAATTTCCTAAATAAACTAAATTTGTCCTAAAGGATCTCCACCCACGTAACTCCTAAATGAAATGACAAATGATAATTACCTCATTTAGAGGGGAAAATTAAAACATTATTTCACTAAGCAAAATGGGATGAAATAAATGAATCATTTAATAATCATGATAAGTTCGGAATGAATTCAAGGAAGCTCAAAAGAATTGTGAAATTTTTAGGCATCTCTTAATCCCTTCACACAAATCTTCTAGACACCGTGTAGAACAACTGAACCTATCATTTTTTGTTAAATGAAATAATCTTCTAAATGAATAGGATCCACCAAGTTAGGACATAGGATTTGGTAGGCATGTGACGAATCTATCCATAAGGTTTTACTTTCCTACCAAATATAAATGTTTATTGCAAAATATACTAAAGTTTCAGGTGGAGCAATGAGAAAACTCGCCAGGTACACTTTTACAAAATTACTATGCTTTCTTTCCCGCACTCTCTTT
Organism: Papilionanthe hookeriana x Papilionanthe teres; assembly: GCA_022702705.1. Classification (NCBI taxonomy): domain Eukaryota; kingdom Viridiplantae; phylum Streptophyta; class Magnoliopsida; order Asparagales; family Orchidaceae; genus Papilionanthe; species Papilionanthe hookeriana x Papilionanthe teres. The sequence continues at coordinate 160,126,459 of CM040423.1, forward strand.
ATGTTTGCTTGTGAGCTTGCTTGTTAAAAAACAATGTTGCCCTACATGAAAACCAAAACATTCAGGATAAACACAATACTAAAACCAAAATTAAAATTAAAAATTAAAATAAGATAAAATTTGCCGCCACAACAGTTAAAATATAAAAAAACTCAAAATTTAATAACAAACAAAAAAAAATCTAATTGCAACTAAATTAAAACGTCTTGTTGGATGATCGAGAATCCCTCAGAGGAGCTAACCTTCATATTGCTAACGGGATTTTCCCTCAGCCTAAATGAAAGTGTGGATCTCACTTCAGTTGAGTTTAGCAAATTCATTTGGACTAAGTGAATCCGATGAATTTAGTGGTGTCGGGATGATGGAACCGTGGGATCTTAACCGGTGCCGCTATAATCAACTTTAATATCCCCCTAGTAAAATATTAATACAACTCAACTTAAATTTTTCCAAAACATGACACTTCCCTTTTCTTACAATTGACACTTCTCTAAACTGAACCTGCTACGGCGAGGAGCTTGGAGCATGCACTGTGGGTAGCATGGCCATCTTCAACAAGAAAACTAGTCTACATTAGTAAAACCTTTCTTTTGTCTAAACAACAAGCCATAGGACTTCGAGTTAGCTTGGTTAATGCAGCATAAGTACTCACTTTATCTCTTTAGGCCTTTACATAACCATGTTGTGCAAAATAAGCCCTAACGCGTCTTAGGATTCCGAGGTTGTCATCGGGCATAACATAAACCCTCCTATCTTCCAGGCTATTCACATGATCGGTATCAAGTGAACATAAGACCTCAATAATAAAATTGGCAGGATGAAACATTAAATAAATCTTTTAAATTGGAGCTATAAATTAGGATAGTTTGGGAAAGCACCAAGATTTCTCTTGGATCCATGTTATTCCCATAGCTTTCTTTTCCTTTGAACTCGTATAACAACTGTTCCAAAAATTGAGCCACTCACCTATTGGTTTTCCTATTACCACATTTTCTTGAGGAACCTTACCCTTTGAAAGTCATGAATATAAAATTTTCCTGATATATATCAAGTGTTTTCTTAGGTAACTTCTGTTATTTAAGATGTAATTAACTATAAGGGCTTGCCCTGTTAGGTAACTTTGGTTATTTAAGATTAATATAAACCCTATCTGATTCTGTCATATTATATAGGGGAAATTGTCAGTCAATAATGGTTTGCAGACCAAACGGATGTCATGAATTCTTTAGTTTATTTGATCAGGCCTCACCACAAAACCATGTATTTATTCTTCGAAACAAATACATCTTGTAGCGAAGTGCTTGATTATCTAAACTATCTTTTATATGATATTGGTTTGATTTTGTATTTTCAAATTAAAATATTATTTTTAAAAATCAATATCTTTATATGTAAATTAAACTATATATATATATATATATATATATATATATATATATATATATATATAAAATAAATAAATAAAACGACCGACAACTTTCTGGTGACTCTGTTGGGGATAGTTTATCATCACTAAGATCAAGAAATGTTGTGTTCATCATCGGTAATGAGTTCATGTCCCTCATGAACCAGATAACCATCTTTCTGTTGATATGCTTTACCCTTTTCTTTCTTGGGAAAGTGCGATCAACTTTCCTCAATTTCAAGACCATCTGTTTAACACCTTAAACAGAGGGGTTCAGGGATCTTTAGGTTCATTCTTGATCTTTGCGGGGTTGGACTCCCAATAGGTTTGTCGGCGAACAAGTTTTTCCAAGACAATGTGCATCGTGAAGGGGATCCCAGACGAGTTCCCATACTTCACTTCCTCTTTATGCGTCCCAGGCTCAATCCCGCCCTCAGCATGTTCACCCATTCTTTCTTAAAATCTTAAGATTCCTTTTTTTTAACAAACATACTAAAAGCAAGATAATAATAACGATAAAATATTAAAGTGAAATGAAATTGTGCCCAGTTCACAAAACGATCTTTCATTTTCATAGTGTTCGTACTATGATTCAAAGGTTTAAGCCCTCGCTAATTTCTAGAATTCTTTTCCTTAAACAGTCAAGATGTCAACCCCTATGCTGACTTTATTCTGCAACTTGCCCTCCTCCCGCGAGGCCCATCTTGCAGCACCAATAATTCAGTTCGGAACCGGCTTTAGTGAGTTTGAAACCGTACTCGAAAAAGCCTCGTTTATCTTCATGAAAGTTGCCACCTTTGAAGTTCTCTGTCTTCTGAGTTCGAATTGAACTCCCACCAAGATTTTACATCTGCTAAGAAGGTAAAAGTTTCTACTTCTATCGTATAGTCAGTATTATCCATGCTTAGGAGAGTCATAACCCCTACCGCTATAGGCTTTGTCATCACCACACCTACTTTCCCTTCTACCGCAGGGAAAGAGGTTCTGCATGAAGAAGACTCCGACAACGACTTTCTTAACCCGCCATCAGTTTTTAAGATTGGTTCTAGTTCCAGGGTTCCCCCTCCAACCAGATCTCAAAGGAGGAACCACAATCGAAAAAGTCTCAAAGCTGCCAGGGCACAAGTTACAAGCCTGCCAGTGATTGATGAGATTCCTCAATAGGAGGAACTCGGTTTACCGCATACCTCTCCTCTCCTTCAAGGGAGTAGGTTCAATCCATTAATCAACACTACCGGAAATGAAAGCCTTCACAGGATTACAGCTATGCCACCGTTACCACCTGGTCGTGATGAGGTGAGGGAGAGGCCCACACCCATCACCCGAGACTATACCCTTCTTCAAAAATTGGCTAAAAATGAAGGATGCTTTGCTGCTAAGCTCCTCTAAAGGATGGGATGTGCAATATCCCCCAAAATAAATGACAAAATTCTGAAATGGAGAGGCCCATCCGAGAATCCATCAAACACCATTTGGGAAGACATGTTGATGCTACTACAAATGTTACTACTCTCGTTCCGACACCTGCAGTACGCAGATCAGTCAAATCCCGGCTGGGTCCGAAAGTACCAGCTATCAATGATCATAAGGAACCCAGAAAGAGAAGCAATGAGAGAGGATTATTCTCCTCTGTGCATGGTCTACACCCTAGGGAGCACAGTTCCCCTAACAACTCCGATGTCCCCGCTGAGACAGCCGAGACACCTCATCTCAAGGCATCAACTTTTAAGAGGAAAGTGTGGTTATAGAAGGTCGTTGCACTAATATGTTTCGAAAGGTCTGTTGACCACAAGATTGATCATGAGTCTGATGTTCCTGTTGCCACTACCGTCGTTGCTTCTGAATCTGTTGCAGAGAATAGTGACAGTCAAGAGAAGCCTATGGATTTAAAACTTACAAAAGAGAAAACAGTTGATGATAAAGTTTGAAAGCTCCGAGCAGAAATTTCACAATTAGGAAAACAACAAGGGTTGGGTATCAATGACGAGGATTACTTCTTGTCAGATTATGTGGACTAAGAGTTCATGGAAATTAATATGGTTGAAATTCGGTCCACTTCATCTGTGAGCGATGCTCCTAGTCAGGAGGACACTGCGGATGAACTTTGAATGACCATTCTGACAAGAGATGAGCAGATTATTTTTCTATAAAAGAGAAGTGATGACCGCTACCATAACCACCATGGCTACACTCCACGTACAGTTACAGTTACGACCCGCAGCATCTTCGGAAGTCAACCAGCCTGAAATCATACACGTAACAGATAAGAGAAGAGAATTTCTTCTGCTAATGAAGATGAACCACAAGAAAAGATCCAACTCCAAGTCCACCAGAGAAGGACATTAAACAGATGGTGGAACAATAAGTTCGGGAGGCCTTGGCTCAGTCCAAAGGTGGAGAATCAGTTTTAAAGGGTAGACCCTAATCGGAGGAGTTCGATGTCGTGCCTTACCCTAAAGGCTTCGTGCCCCCTACTTTCAAGACATTTGATGGGACAGAAAATCCTCATCAACATGTGGCACATTTCGGAGCCAGTTGTTGCAACATAAGAGGGAGTGAAGCATTGTTGTCCAACAAATTATGAGTAGCTTGTCAGGCATAGCATTCAATTGGTATGTCGAGCTTCCTAATGGATCAGTGAAGACCTTTGCAGAGATGGAATATAAGTTTGTGAAGAGATTCGCTGGTACCCAGCACCATGTTACTATTGAACATCTCATAGTAGAGCGGCATAAATCTGACGAGGCTTTGGTCAACAACATTCTGCAATGGAGAAACCTTAGAAATGAATGTGAGCCTCAACTACAAGAACAACACGTAATCGAAATACTACTCAATAGTATTCACGGTCCGGTGGCTTTCATGCTTAAAGGTTTTACCATCAAGTCCTTTAAGAAGCTACTCAGCAAGGCTAGCAGTTTGCAAGAAGAAATCAAGCACATGGAGCTTACAGAGAAAGCAAAGAAAACAAGGCCCGCCAAAGCATATGAAAAGAGATCTGGCGTAGTGGCAACGATCAATAAAGGGAAGCAACTGATGAGGACATAGGCTGAATAGTCGCCGCAGTAGAGTCAGTCACCTCAGTATAATCAGTCTCAACAGTATGGTCAGCCTTGTGCACTACAAAGCAATCAGTCTAGTTAGAAGCAGAGGTCATACAGAACAGATGGACGACAAGTTCCGAAAACTTCAAAACGGCTACATAGGAACTATCCCTTCAAAGACGACGTCGTAACCAAAATGTTTAAGAACTTAATGAAGAAGCCCGAGTTCAGATTCCTGAGCCGAAGAAGCTGAAAGAGATGGACAAGAAGGATCAACTCAACTTTTTTCCCTACCACAGGATGCTTGGCCACACCATAGAAAGCTGCTTCAATTTTAAGTATTGGCTCGAAATAAATTATAAAGAAGGGAATATAAAAATACCAAAGAAATATTTGAAAGAACTTGAAAGAGGTTCTATCAATGTGATTTTGGCCGAGGAAATCTCTTCGATCGACCCATATGCCGGCAAGCGTAACTGGAGTATGATTTGGAACGAGCTCAAGAAAGTTTTGCATCAGATCTAGTACACTTCAAAGAAAGCCGCTGCCCGGAAGCTGCCATCAGCCTAGTCCAAGAAGGAGACTTCCCTGAGGCGACTACTGCAACAGGAAAGAAGGAAGAAGGAGATCGTGAATGAGATTGAGGACGATAGCGCGAAGGATATGATAGGCGCTTGTTGACCTCATTTTTATAATAGGTCAACTTTTTGACCTAAAAAGTCAACTTTGGTCAACAAGGTTAATCCAGACCCAATGACCAACATTGTTAACCCCATAGGTCAACCTTTTGACCTAAAAAGTCAACTTTGGTCAAAATGGTCAATCCTGACCCAATGACCAACCCAGTTGACCCCATAGGTCAACCTTTTGACCTAAAAGTCAACCTTGGTCAAAATGATCAATCCTGACACAATGACCAACCCTGTTGACCCCATAGGTCAACCTTTTGACCTAAAAGTCAACCTTGGTCAAAATGGTCAATCCTGACACATTGACCAACCTTGTTAACCCCATAGGTCAACATTTTGACCTAAAAAGTCAACTTTGGTCAAAATGGTCAATCCTGACCCAATGACCAACCCTGTTGACCTAATAGGTCAACCTTTTGACCAAGAATGTCAACTTTGGTCAAATTGGTCAATCCTGACCCAATGACCAACCCTATTGACCCCATAGGTCAACCTTTTGACCTAAAAAGTCATCTTTGGTCAAAATGGTCAATCCTGACCTAATGACCAACCTTGTTGACCAAATAGGTCAACCTTTTGACCTAAAAAGTCAACTTTGGTCAAAATGGTCAATCCTGACCCAATGATCAACCTTGTTGACCCAATAGGTCAACCTTTTGACCTAAAAAAATCAAATTTAGTCAAAATGGTCAAAATGACATGTTTAAAACCCCTAAATGACAAAATGAATCAAATAATTAATTACAAAATTATTTTGATTAATTAAATGACATTGAATAATAATTTAATTTTTCAAATAATTTAATTAATTAAATGACATAATTAATTAAAATGAAAATTAAATTAAAAGTCATAAAATGACAAAACGCACCAAAATGAAATAAAAATGACAAAATCAATCAAATAATTAATCTCAAAATTATTTTGATTAATTAATTGGCTAATAATTTAATTTTTAAGATTTTAATTAATGGCATAATTAATTAAAATGAAAAATTAAATTAAAAAGCCATAAAGTGCACAAATTAATTAAAAATGATGGAATTAATCAAATAATTAATTCCAAAATTATTCTTATTTAATTAATTAACCAATGATTTAATTTTCATATTTTGATTAATGACATAATTAATTAAAGTGAAAATTAAATTGAAAAGTCATGAAAAGAGACAAAATTCAATTTTAATGACATGAATATTAATCAAATAATTAATTTGGAATTATTTCCAATTAATAATTGATTAATAAAATAATTTCCAACATTTAATTAATGACATAATTAATTAAAATGGAAATTAAATCAAGAGGGGTATTAAATGAAATTTTTAAAACCTATGACATATGTTTTTCTAAAAGTTCTAAAACTCCTTTATGACATCACATATGACCCATGGATGACTCACATTTAACCATGGTAAAGGGGCATAATGACATGAAGGTGAGGTGGCAAAATCATGGTGATTTGAAATGTGACTCACCTCTTTTACAAAGTGAGGTGTCTTGCCATGGTGAGATGAGTTTAGCCACCTCCCTAACCACCCAATCGTAAGAAAACAAAGCTTTAACCATCCTCCACACCATGGTTAAGCTCATCATAACATTTTATAAAAATATTAAGGTGGGGAACTAATGTGTCACCGCCCCATGAAATGATAAATGAGGTGTTGCAAGGAGAAGGTCTCAACCATTTGAGTCACCATTAACCTCTCACTTAGCCAATGGAATGGCAACAAAGAGACCAAGAGCTTATTATGTCAATTTGGATCCATGATTGCCATGAAATGTGCACTTGCTTAAGTGGCAAAATTCTCATGGGAAACAATGAGGTGATGCTTGGATTACATGGGGGAGGCTGCACTCTATAGCTCTAACCATACCATGATCAAATCCTAAGCTAACCAAGGTTGAAACATAGCCATCCATGGCTATAAAAGGCCCCCTTGGCCAAAATTCTGAGGAGAGAAAAAAATCCATAGAAAGCTATAAGCTGCCCAAATCCCTTGGCTCCCAACACAAAAAGTCTTCCTAGGGACCTCAACAACCTATTCCAACCAAAATCAAGCCATAGGATTAGCCCAATCAAGCCAATTTGGCCAAAATCCAATATCAACCCAAACTAGCCATTTTGCCAAAATTACTCTCCAAGGCTAGCTACAAAACCAATTTGAAGTGAGAAAGATCTTCTTTGAGAGTCTTAGAAGCTGACCATCAGGCCTGATAAAGCTCGACAAACTTGTGGCTACGAATTGGATTTATTTTGTCCAAAATAAATCATATAATCAAAATATCATGGGTTAAACTAGCCTAGAAATGTATCATCACCGTATAGATATAATCTATATATCCAGATGATTCCATAGCTTCAAAAATCAGTCAATTTCGTTAAGAAATGAGCGAGATATTAAGCTTTAAAGTTGGACGGTTTGAATATTTTCAAATTTCTGGGGGATTTATCTCCGCTGTCCGTTCCCGTGTTTTGGAACGGACGGCGCTGATCTAATGATCCCGTGTCCGCTGTTCTGCGCCGTGCTCCTGATCCTCCCGCCCCTTTGATGGTACGAAGACACGTGTCGCGCTGTTGAATTTTCTGGCCTAAGTTAATTCAGATAAACATTAAAATCTTCAAAAATTCATATCTTTTTATCCAGAGCTCCTAAAAATAAAATAAAAATACCTCTAGAAAGCTCTTGAAGAGAAGAAAATTATGAGACCAAAATCATAATTTTATTCTCAATATTTAATTTTTAAATAACTAAATACTCTCTAGAGCATTTTAATTATTAAAAATTATCTACAAATCAAAAAAATATTAAATTTTTAAAGAAGAACCTTTAAGTTCTTAGACACATCTTCTGATTTTTCTAAGGCTAGGATAACTCTCTAGGATGTGATTTTCTAATTTCCATGACATTTTGTAATTATTTTCAAAAATAATTATATAATTAGGAAAATTGGAAAATTTAAATGCAAAATGATTAAGAACCTTAGGATAATAGATAACAATCTTAAAACAACAATTCTCAAGCCATCAAATCAATCTAAAAGAAACTTTGAAAAAAGGTTAAGATTTATTAATTTTAAAATTAATAATTCAAAACCTTTTTCACATAATTAATCCATTTCATCATGGATTAAGCAAGTGATGAATCCAAACTTAAATGAACTCAAATCAAACAATAATTAGGTTTAAAGACAACTTAAGCCTAATTAAATCATCAAACCTTAGGGTTTAATACAAAAATCAAACCTTTAATTAAGTTTAAGGACATATTAAACTTAATTAACCCATTAAACCTTAACTAAATTAGGTTTAATACCAAAATCAAATTAAATAAGTTTAAGAACATATTAAACTTAATTAACCCATTAAAACTTAACTAAATTAGGTTTAATACCAAAATCAAGACTTTAATTAAGTTTAAGGACATATTAAACTTAATTAACCTATTAAACCTTAACTAAATTAGGTTTAACACAAAAATCAAGACTTTAATTAAGTTTAAGGACATATTAAACTTAATTAACCCATTAAATCTTAACTAAATTAGGTTTAAATACAAAATAAAAACTTTGATTAAGTTTAAGGACATGTTAAACTTAATTAATTCATTAAACCTTAACTAAATTAGGTTTAATACAAAACCAAACTTAAATTAAGTTTAAGAACAAATTTAACTTAATTAACACCTTAAACATTAGGTTTAAGGCAAACTTGAACCTAGATAGGTCTAACCCAGTAAACCTAATTAAACCATTAAGTCTTAACTAAATTAAACTTAATCAAACCTAAACACTAATTAGGTCTAACCCATTCGACCTAATTAAATCATTAAGTCTTAACTAAATTAGACGTAATTAAACCTAAACCCTAATTAGGTCTAACCCATTAGACCTAGTTAAACCATTAAGTCTTAACTAAATTAGACTTAATCAAACCTAAACCTTAATTAGGTGTAACCCATTAGACCTAATTAAACCATTAAGTTTTAATTACATTAGACTTAATCAAACCTAAACCCTAATTAGTTCTAACCCATTAGACCTAATTAAACCATTAATTCTTAACTACATTAGACTTAATCAAACTTAAACCCTAATTAGGTCTAACCCATTAGACCTAATTAAACAATTAAGTCTTAACTAAATTAGACTTAACTAAACCTAAAGCCTGATTAGGTTTAATCCATCCTAAAATCAAATAAAAATCAAATTTAAATTATAATTAAGTCTACCACACTAGACTTAATTAATCTATTAAACCTTAACCAATTAAGGTTTAGTCAAACTCAAACAAAAAACAACTTTAACTTAGGTTCAACCCAACTTGAACCCAAGTTCAATCCTTAATTTAAATTCAACACAACATGAACTCAAGTTCAACCTTTAAGTTAAGACTCAACATAACATAAATCGAAGTTCAAAATCTAACTTGAGTTCAACCCATATTGAACTTAAGTCAATGTTAAGTATAGGTTCAACCTAGCTTGAACCTAACTTAACTCGAACTTAAACCTTAACTTGAGTTCAACCCATATTGAACTTAAGTCAACCTTAAGTCTATGTTCAACCTAAATTGAACCTAACTTAACTCAAACTTAAATCTAACTTGAGTTCAACCCATATTTAACTTAAGTTAACCTTCAATATAGGTTCAACCTAACTTGAACCGAACTTAAATCAAACTTAAATCTAACCTGAGTCCAATCCATATTGAACTTAAGTCAACCTTAAGTCTAGGTTCAATCCAACCTGAACCTAACTAAATTCAAACCCAAATCAAACAAAACCCTAATTTAGTCTACCACATAAGACTTAATTAAACCATTAAACCTTAACTAATTAAGGTTTAATTCAACATAAACCCTAATTAAGTCTACTACATTAGACTTAATTAAACCATTAAACCTTAACTAACTAAGGTTTAATTCAACATAAACCCTAATTAAGTCTACCACATTAGACTTAATTAAACCATTAAACCTTAACCAACTAAGGTTTAATCAAACTTAAACCATAATTAAGTCTACCACATTAGACATAATTAAACCTTTAAACCTTAACCAACTAAGGTTTAATCCAACCTAAACCATAATTAAGTCTACCACATTAGACTTAATTAAACCATTAAACCTTAACCAACTAAGGTTTAATCAAAATTAAACCATAATTAAGTCTACGATATTAGACTTAATTAAACCTTTAAACCTTAACGAACTAAGGTTTAATCTATCCTAAACCATAACTAAGTCTACCACATTAGACTTAATTAAACCTTTAAAACTTAACCAACTAAGGTTTAATCCAACCTAAACCATAATTAAGTCTAACATATTAGACTTAATCAAACCATTAAACCTTAACTAACTAATGTTTAATCAAACCTAAATCCTAATTAAGTCTACCATATTATACTTAATTAAACTATTAAACCTTAACCAACTAATGTTTAATCAAACCTAAATCCTAATTAAGTCTACCACATAAGGCTTAATTAGACCATTAAGCCTTAACCAACTAAAGTTTAATCAAACCTAAACTCTAATTAAGTATACCAAATTAGGCTTAATTAAAACATTAAACCTTAACCAACTACGGTTTAATCAAACTTAAACTATAATTAAGTCTACCATATTAGACTTAATTCAACCATTAAACCTTAACTAACTAAGGTTTAATCAAACCTAAACTATAATTAAGTCTACCACATTAGGCTTAATTAAACCATTAAACCTTAACCAACTAAGGTTTATCAAACCTAAAATTTAATTAAGTCTATCGCATTAGACTTAATTAAATCATTAAACCTTAATCAACTAAGGTGTAATCAATTCTAAACCAAGCATAAATCCTAATTAAGACTAATACATTAGACTTAATTAGGAATGGTTTAACTAAATTAAGTCTAACTAATCAGGCTTAATTAATTTTTAAATCTTACTCAAATTGATCCCGGTTAAATTAAAGTTGACTTAATTAAAACTTAAGCCTTACCTAAAAAGGACTTAGATGGTTGATAATTCATATTAAGTCTTATTTAGTTAGACTTAATTAACATTTAAGTATTATTTAAACAAGGCTTAAAATTTAATTAGGTCTATTCTAATTAGACCTAACTCATAACTTAAGTTCAAATAGACTTGAATCAAGTTAATTAGATTTAACTAGATTGAATCTAACTTAAGTTCAAACAGACTTGAATTCATGTTAACACAATCTATATTAAATCTGACTTTAAATTCTAACTTAAGTTCAAACATATATGAACTTAAGTTAATTCAATCTACATTGAATCCAATTTTCCAAATGAAATTGAAATCAAAATTTAAGCATTAAACTTAATTCAAATTTAAGTTAAAACTTAAGTTTGACCCACATCAAACTTAATCCGAAATCAAACAAAAATCGACATAATCAACATAAATTTTACATTTCAAACATAAACTGACATAAATTTGACATTCCAAACAAATATCGACATAACCAGTATAAATCTGACAAATCAAACAATAATTGATATAATCGACATAAGTTTGACATTTCAAACATAAATCGACATAATCGGCATAAATTCGTCATTCCAAACAAAAATCAACATAAATTCAACATTCCAAACGTAATTCGACATTAATCGACATGATTTGACATAAACCGACATTCAAGACATACAAAATCAAAATATCCTACAAAATTCTGAGACAACAAATTTGACATTATTTTTGACAATGGTTTCTTTGCAGGATGAAGACAAGTTTTGTTTAAATTTTCTTTGCATGATATAGGGTGTGCTAACTCTGTCTTGCAGGATGACATTCTAGACGAACAAAAACAAAACCAAAACTTTTAGGTTAGCCACAAAACCTAAAACTTTCAAAAAAAAACAACGACATAGACAACAATGACATAACCAAAACTTTTATGTTAGCCACAAAACCTAAAACTTTCAACAAACAACAAAAATGACATGGAAATGACATAACACAACAACATTTGGGATTGATAGTGGGTACATCTTTCTTTAAAAAAAATAAAAATTTCTAGAAAACTAGTGATCAACATTAATCAGAAGTTTTCTTAGACAATTATAAATTGCCTAAGATGTAATTAACTATAGAAACTTGCTTCTATAGGTGAATTAAAGAACCCATGACTGAATCTCTGGTTGACACTTCGTGATCTTCCTTACATAGAAACTCTAGGATATGACATTCTAGAATCTTCTTTAGGATTATCACAAAACATCCATTCTTTTTTTCTCTATTTTATATCAGCCCTAAATTTCTTGATTCCTTTATAGGATTCATGGAAATAAGATTAGGGCAATATCAAAATAGAGTGGCAAGTCCATGACACTGAAACGAGATCTTGACGGCGACGAGCTCCGGCATCGGCGACTTGTTTCGCCACCAAGATAGTCTGGCGACTCCGCTGGGACATTCTCTCTGCACATCTTTGGTTAATCAATTTGTCCTCGTGACTATGATAATTTGTATTTTGAAAGGCTAAATAGTCATTTCTTTTGTTCTATATCTTACTCAATCTCGAGTAAAATAGAACTAACACCTCTTCAATTAAAAGATTTGTTCACGACGAACAAATCCTAGAATCTTACATTTTCATAATCGACAAACCAAAAAAGACATAAATGACATACAAAAACAATATATGTTCCCTACCTTCCCACCCAGTTTACATTACAAGTCCTCACATACTGTTTCGAATATGGTCAGGTACGGAGTTTTCATCGATTTTGTTGTCAGACAGATCAATATTACCGTTTTGAATAAGTTCTAGCAAATACTTTCTCAGCCAAACATGTTCAATTTATCTGGCTTGGTGGTTATGCTTTTTACAGCCTCTGAACCACTCTCCTAGGTTATGCCTTTATGGCCTATGAACCGATTCTTTGTGGTTATGCTTTTTACAGCCTCTAAACCATTAACCTAGGTTATGCCTGTATGGCCTATGAACCTATACTTCGAGGTTATGCTTCTGCAGCCTCTGAACCACTCCTATGGATTCCTTGAAGTTGATCTTTTTCCCTGCCATCAAAGTTCTGATTTCTCAATCGACCAAATAGTCTACTATCAAAATCATTAATCAAATTTTGGAAGACGATCGCTTTTGGATGAATTACATCAAGGATTTCCCTTTCGAACAGCTTGACAGAAAGAAATAAATCAATCAGAATGAAAATCAGATGTGTTGAATGTTGAGTCTAGTTCTAGGACTAGTCAACTAACATTTCCTCTGTGGAAAAATGAAAATTGATCTGTGACGAGGAATGGAATTTGAAATCTTTAGATTTATTATCTTTGGAAATGAAATCAAAATTGATCTGCGAGGAGGGATGAAATTTGAACTCTTTGGATTTAATATCTTTGGAAATATTCTTCTCATCCACCTATTGACGAAAAGACAATTAAGAAAGGAAGAATCAAAGAGAAAAATTCTGACATTTTGACAAGAAAATTATGATTTCAAGGGGAAAATGAAATTAATGCCCTAATAACTGGGCCCTTTATCTTAAATCTTCGGACTGGGTCCTAATTAAAAAAAAATATTGTGATCAAAATATAAGTAATTGACTAAAGATGTCATGAGCCTCATAATTTTCTGCCATGTGATTGGGTCCTGACTTCTGAATGAGTTAAAATATCCCAGAATTTGTCTTAAGAAATATTTAAGAATTATGAATTAGGGGAGTTTGGACATTAAAATCATTAAAATATGCTCCATCAGATATAGTAATTCTTTGAGAAGAAGCTTGAGGTGAGTACCAAATCGAAAATTGGTTTTTGAGTTCAGGCATTCAAAATCATTAAAGTGTGCCCTACTAAGAAAAAGAAAAGAAAAAAAAAAGATGTTTCTGAGAAGAAGCTTGAGGGGTGCACAAAATCAAAAATTGGTATCTCAATTCAAACAATCAAAATCTTTAACATGCTCCACCAGATATAGTAATTTCCCGAGAAGAAGCTTGAGGTGAGCATAAATTCAAAAATTGGTGTCCAAATTCTCCCCTAATTGATAAATATTGAAAAATTGTCTTAAGAAAATTCTTTCGATATTATATTCAGGAAAGGATTAAGTGATCTCGTCTTTTGGTTGACTATTAATTGGTTCAGAAATATCTTTAGAAGATAAAAGATATTTTGATCACATAATCAAAATTTTGAGAAATTCCTAAGACCCAGAATGAAGGAACTAAGGTAAATGGCTTTGTTATTGGAGATTAATGGAAATTATACTCTAAAGTCATAATTTTTCAAAGATCCAACCCCAATCCCAATTCAGGAATGTCAAAGAACTAAGGTAAATGGCTTTGTTATTGAAGATTAATGGAAATTATACTCTAAAGTCATAATTTTTCAAAGATCCAACCCTAATCCCAATTCAGGAATGTCAAAGTGATTTTTCAAAGACAATTTGAATAATATTTATAGAATTGGTGATTATTAAACCTATATGACCGACATCATTTGCTCTAATGAACGGGCCCTATGTTGTGCTTCCACTTGAAGTGCAATGATCTTACCTATAAATGACATCAGCAGAAAAAATTACAAAAGAAAATATGAAATTACAACTCGGAGAACTTGGAAGCTTGAATGACTACCAAGCATTGTACGAGCCCATGATAAATTGGTTCACCCTAGGACACTCAGATCAGGGATTTGGATTTAGTACTTCAAACACCTATGCTCATGGGAGGGCCCATATCCTTGTTAAGAAGACACATTTGGGGAAATCCTGTCAGTTGGTAGACTACCAAGAAGACATAATACATCCAATCAATGGGTAATATTTGAAAAAGATGCGACATAAAAAATGATGACTTGTTCTGTAAACTGGGAAACATACAACCAAAACAAAAAGAAAACGACATTGACATGTTTAAGAGATAGTAGAAGAACTCCTTAAATGGAATATGACATCTATTCTCTTTCTCGCTATTAGATGTAAGACCATCATGGAATTGGCCTTCCTTTAGCAACCTTTCTTTGGATAGGATATAAGTCTCATACGCATTCCTATTCCAAAATCGATATTTTGACATTGACATTTCTAAGAGATAATATAAGACCTCCTTAAATGGAATGTGGCATCTATTCTCTTCCTCGTTATTGGATGTAAGACCATCATGGCATTGGCTTTCCTTTAGCAACCTTTCTTCGGATAGGATATAAGTCTCATACGCATTCCTATTCCAAAACCGACATTTTGACATTGACATTTCTAAGAGATTGTGTAAGACCTCCTTAAATGGAAGATGACATCTACTCTCTTTCTCGCTATTGGATGTAAGACCATCATGACATTGCCTTTTCTTTGGCAATCTTTAGTTGGATAGGATATAAGTCTCATACGCATTCCTATTCCAAAATCGACATTTTGACATTGACATTTCTAAGAGATAGTGTAAAACCTCTTTAAATGGAAGACGACATCTACTCTGTTTCTCGCTATTGGATGTAAGACCTTCATGACATTGGCTTTCCTTTGGCAATCATTCTTTGGATAGGATATAAGTCTCATACGCATTCCTATTCCAAAATCGACATTTTGACATTGAAATTTCTAAGAGATAGTGTAAGAACTCCTTATATGGAAGACGACATCTACTCTCTTTCTCGCTATTGGATGTAAGAACATCATGATATTGGCTTTCTTTTGGTAATCTTTCTTTGGATAGGATATAAGTTTCATACGCATTCCTATTCCAAAATTGACATTTTGAAATTGACATTTCTAAGAGATAGTGTAAGTCCTCCTTAAATGAAATATGACATCTATTCTCTTTCTTGCTATTGGACATAAGACCGTCATGACATTGGCTTTCCTTTAGCAATCTTTCTTTGGATAAGATATAAGTCTCATACACATTCCTACTCCAAAATTGACATTTTGACATTGCCATTTTTTCTAGAAAATTGATATGACATTCTCTCTCTTTTGTCTACAATACATCGACAGTTCCAAATAGGGCAAAATAAGGACTTTAAATTAAAAATGCATAATAAACAACTTATGATGATTAACATCTTTCGACCCATAAAGGTCAAATCTCTAGCGGATACACTCTTTTTTTTGAGTTTGCCACTCTCTTTTAGTTGATGGATATAAGTCCCTTCCTGACACGGAAAAATGGCACTCAATTAGCTATAATTTTGAAACGGGATGTAAGTCACATATCATTCCTTCTCAAAATAAACATTTGACATTTTGAGAAATGGAATACGACATCCATTTTCTCTTTCGAGTTATTGGATATAAGTCCTTTTCAGACACGGAATATGTCATTCCTCTAACTTGACACCGAAATTTGACATTTCCGAGAAAAGGAATATGACATCCATTTTCTCTCTCCTGTTATTGGATGTAAGTCCTTTCCTGACAGGGAAGTTATGGCATTCCTATAACTCGATATCGACATTTGACATTTAGAGAAATGGAATATGACATCCATTTTCTCTTTCCAGTTATTGGATATAAGTCCTTTCCTGACACGGAATATGGCATTCGTCTAACTTGACACAGACATTTGACGTTTTCGAGAAATGGAATATGACATCCATTTTCTCTCTCCAGTTATCGGAAGTGAGTCCTTTCCTGACATGGAAATTATGGCATTCCCATAACTCGACATTGGCATTTGACATTTCTGAGAAATGGAATACGACATCCATTTTCTTTTTATAACTTTCAGATGAAAGTCCTTTCCTGTCATGGAAATTATGGCATTCCCATAAATTAACATCACCACATTTGACAGATATTTTCACATTTGACATATCAAAAATTGTTAGCGACATTTGATATATCGACAATTGTTAGCGACACATTGACATTTCGACTTTTGACAATTGTTATCGACATTTGAGATATCGACCTTTCGACATTTGACATATCAACAAGTGTTATCGACATTTGAGATATCGATCTTTCGACATTCGACATATCTACATATCAACAATCGTTATCAACATTTGACACATTGATATTTTGACCTTTGGCAAATGTTAACAACATTTGAGATATCGATCTTTCGACATTTGACATATCAACATTTCAACATATCAACAATTGTTATCACAATTTGACACATTGACATTTCAACCTTTGATATATCAATAATTATTATCGACATTTGACATATCGACAGTTGACATATCAACGTTTGACACTCATCCTCTCCTTTGTTATCGGATGTAAGTCCTTTCCTGACGCAGGAATTGCATTCCTTTAACACGACATCGACATTTGACATTTCGAGAAATGGAATATGTACTCCATTTTCTCTCTCCTGTTATTGGATGTAAGTCCTTTCCTGACATGGAAATCATGGCTTTCTCTAACTAATATTGATACTTTGAGAAATGGAATATGACATCCATTTTCTCTCTTCGGTTATTGGATGTAAGTCCTTTCCTGACAAGGAAATCATGGCTTTCCTCTAAATAATATCGACATTTTCAAGAAATGGAATATGGCATCCATTTTCTTTTTCTGGTTATTGGATGTAAGTCCTTTTCCTGACATGGAAATCATGGCTTTCCTCTAACTAAATATCAACATTTTGAGAAAAGGAATATGGCATCCATTTCTCTCCCCGGTTATTGGAAGTAAGTCCTTTTCCTGACACGGAAATCATGGCTTTCCTTTAACTAAATATCGACACTGACATTTCAAAAATGGAATATGACATCCATTTTCTCTTTCCGATGATTGGATATAAGCCCTTTCCTGACACGGAAATTATGGCCTTCCAATAAATACCCTTCTCAAAACCAACATATGAAACATCTGACATTTCTTCAGACCACTTCAGTCAACGCCAATATGTACAACATACTTGTGCAGTATTCCGCACATATTGAGGGCCCTTTTGTTGACCTCATTTTTATAATAGGTCAACTTTTTGACCTAAAAGTCAACTTTGGTCAATATGGTCAATCCAGACCCAATGATCAACACTGTTGACCCCATAGGTCAACCTTTTGACCTAAAAAGTCAACTTTGGTCAAAATGGTCAATCCTAACCTAATGACCAACCCTGTTGACCCCATAGGTCATCCTTTTGACCTAAATAGTCAACCTTGGTCAAAATGGTTAATCCTGACACAATGACCAACCCTGTTGACCCCATAGGTCAACCATTTGACCTAAAAAGTCAACTTTGGTCAAAATGATCAATCCTGACACAATGACCAACCCTGTTGATCTCATAGGTTAACCTTTTATCCTAAAAAGTCAACCTTGGTTAAAATGGTTAATCTTGACATAATGACCAACCCTGTTAACCCAATAGGTCAACCTTTTGAACTAAAAAGTCAACTTTGGTCAAAATGGTCAATCTTGACACAATGACCAACCTTGTTGACCCCATAGGTTACCTTTCGACCTAAAATGTCAACTTTAGTCGAAATGGTTAATCCTGACCCAATGACCCACCCTGTTGACCTCATTTTTATAATAGGTCAACTTTTTGACCTAAAAAGTCAACTTTGGTCAAAATGATCAATACTGACCCAATGACCAACCCTGTTGACCCCATAGGTCAACCTTTTGTCCTAAAAGTCAATTTTGGTCAAAATGGTTAATCCTGACCCAATGACCAACCCTGTTGACCCCATAGGTCAACCTTTTGACCTAAAAAGTCAACTTTGGTCAATATGGTCAATTCTGAACCAATGAACAATCCTGTTGACCCAATAGGTCAACCTTTTGACCTAAACCTTAATTAACTTAATTAACCTTAACTAAATTAGGTTTAATATTAAAATAGAGAATTTAATTAAGTTTAAGGAAACATTAAACTTAATTAACCTATAAACCTTAACTAAATTAGGTTTAATATAAAAATAAAGACATTAATTATGTTTAAGGACATATTAAACTTAATTAACCCATTAAACCTTAACTAAATTAGGTTTAAATACAAAATAAGAACTTTGATTAAGTTTAAGGACATGTTAAACTTAATTAATTCATTAAACCTTAACTAAATTAGATTTAATACAAAACCAAACTTAAATTAAGTTTAAGAACAAATTAAACTTAATTAACACCTTAAACATGAGGTTTAAGGCAAACTTGAACCTAATTAGGTCTAACCCAGTAGACCTAATTAAAACATTAAGTCTTAACTAAATTAGACTTAATCAAACTAAACCCTAATTAGGTTTAACCCATTAGACCTAATTAAACCATTAAGTCTTAACTAAATTAGACTTAATCAAACATAAACCCTAATTAGGTCTAACCCATTAATCCTAGTTAAACCATTAAGTCTTAACTAAATTAGACTTAATCAAACCTAAACCCAAATTAGGTCTAACCAATTAGACCTAATTAAACCATTAAGTCTTAACTACATTAGACTTTGTCAAACCTAAACCCTAATTAGGTCTAACCCATTAGACCTAATTAAACAAATAAGTCTTAACTACAATAGACTTAATCAAACTTAAACCCTAATTTGGTCTAACCCATTAGACGTAATTAAACAATTAAGTCTTAACTAAATTAGACTTAACTAAACCTAAACCCTAATTAGGTTTAATTCATCCTAAAATCAAATAAAAATCAAATTTAAATCATAATTAAGTCTACCACACTAGACTTAATTAATCTAGTAAACCTTAACCAATTAAGGTTTAGTCAAACTCAAACCAAAAACAACTTTTAACTCAGGTTCAACCCAACTTGAACCCAAGTTCAACCCTTAATTTAAATTCAACAGAACATGAAACCAAGTTCAAATTTTAACTTAGGTTCAACACAAAATTAACCCAAGTTCAACCTTTAACTTAAGACTTAACATAACATAAACCTAAGTTCAAAATCTAACTTGAGTTCAACCCATATTGAACTTAAGTCAACCTTAAGTATAGGTTCCACCTAACTTGAACCTAACTTAACTCGAACTTAAACCTTAACTTGGGTTCAACCCATATTGAACTTAAGTCAACCTAAAGTCTAGGTTCAACCTAAATTGAACCTAACATAACTCAAACTTAAATCTAACTTGACTTCAGCCCATATTGAACTTAAGTTAACCTTAAGTATAGGTTCAACCTAACTTGAACCTAACTTAAATCAAACTTAAATCTAACCTGAGTCCAATCCATATTGAACTTAAGTCAACATTAAATTTAGATTCAATCTAACTTGAACCTAACTTAATTCAAACCCAAATCAAACATAAACCCTAATTAGGTCTACCACATTAAACTTAATTAAACCATTAAACCTTAACTAACTAAGGTTTAATTCAACATAAACCCTAATTAAGTCTACGAAATTAGACTTAATTAAACCATTAAACCTTAACTAACTAAGATTTAATTCAACCTAAACCCTAATTAATTCTACCAAGTTAGACTTAATTAAACCATTAAACCTTAACCAACTAAGGTTTAATCAAACTTAAACCATAATTAAGTCTACCACATTAGACTTAATTAAACCTTTAAGCCTTAACCAACTAACGTTTAATCCAACCTAAACCATAATTAAGTCTACCACATTAGACTTAATTAAACCATTAAACCTTAACCAACTAAGGTTTAATCAAACTTAAACCGTAATTAAGCTACCACATTAAACTTAAAACCTTTAAACCATAACCAACTAAGGTTTAATCCAACCTAAACTGTAATTAAGTCTACCACATTAGACTTAATTAAACCTTTAAACCTTAACCAACTAAAGTTTAATCCAACCTAAACCATAATTAAGTCTGCCATATTAGACTTAATTAAACCATTAAACCTTAACTAACAAAGGTTTAATCAAACCTAAATCCTATTTAAGTCTACCATATTAGACTTAATTAAACTATTAAATCTTAACTAACTAATGTTTAATCAAACCTAAATCCTAATTAAGTCTACTATATTAGACTTAACTAAACCATTAAACCTTAACTAACTAAGGTTTAATCAAACCTAAACTCTAATTAAGTCTACCACATTAGGCTTAATTAAACCATTAAACCTTAACCAACTAAGGTTTAATCAAACTTAAACTATAATTAAGTCTACCATATTAGACTTAATTCAACCATTAAATCTTAACTAACTAAGGTTTAATCAAACCTAAACTATGTCCAAGTCTACCACATTAGGCTTAATTAAAAAATTAAACCTTAACCAACTAAGTTTTAATCAAACCTAAACTTTAATTAAGTCTACCACATTTGACTTAATTAAATCATTAAACCTTAATCAACTAAGGTTAATCAATGCTAAACCAGGCATAAACCCTAATTAAGACTAATACACTATACTTAATTAGCTAAGGTTTAACTAAATTAAGTCTAACTAATTATGCTTAATTAATGTTTAAACCTTACTTAAATAATTCCTGATTAAATTAAAGTAGAATTAATTAAAAATTAAGCTTTACCTAAAAGGACTTAGATGGTCGATAATTCTAATTAAGTCTAATTTAGTTAGACTTAATTAACCTTTAAGTATTATCTAAACAAAGCTTAAAATTTAATTATGTCTATTCTAATTAGACCTAACTCTTAGCTTAAGTTGAAACAGACATGAACTCAAGTTAATTAGATTTAATTAGATTGAATCTAACTTAAGTTCAAACAGACCTGAATTCAAGTTAACTCAATCTACATTAAATCTGACTTTAAATTCTAACTTAAGTTCAAACATATATGAACTTAAGTTAATTCAATCTACTTTGAATCCAATTTTCTAAATGAACTTGAACTCAAAATTTAAGCATTAATCTTAATTCGAATTTAAGTCAAAACTTAAGTTTGACCCACATCAAACTTAATCCGACATCAAACAAAAATTGACATAATCAACACAAATTTGACTTTTCAAACTTAAACTGACATAAATTTGACATTCCAAATAAATATCGACATAACCGATATAAATTTGACAAATCAAATAAAAATTGGCATAATCGACTTAAATTTGACATTTCAAACATAAATCAACATAATCGACATAAATTCGACATTCCAAACAAAAATCGACATAATCAATATAAATTCAACATTCCAAACGTAATTCAACATTAATCAACATGATTTGACATAAACCGACATTCAAGATATACTAAATCAAAATATCCTACAAAATTCTGAGACAACAAATATGACATTATTTTTGACAATGTTTTTTTTGCAAGATGAAGACAAGTTTTTTTTAGATTTTCTTTGCATGTTGTCGGCATATTTTTAGGTTATGTGTTTAATTTTGAAAAGAGGGGTCGCCTACAGAATTTGTCGGCGAATTTTTAATTTAATTTAAATAAATAATTTGAAAAAGTAGTATTTTATTTTGAAAATAATTTTAAATTTGAAAATTTTTAGATATGAAATCAAACTGATTTCACATCCCGAATAGTTCATATAAACGATCACAGCACCACAAACTGTGTATTTATCCCGAGGAATAGACACACTGCTTGATACTGGGGCTCGATTAAATAAACTAGAAAGGTTTGTGACATCCGTTTGGTCTGCGAACCAATTTTATAAGCCGACAAGTTCCCCGCTTAATATGAAAACATTAAACGAGTTTATATTACCGGGTTCTTGAAATTCCCTATAAGGGCAAGCCCCTATAGTTAATTACATCTTAAGTGACGGGAATCACCTAAGAAAAATCTCGATAATAATCAGTAGTTCTGCTCTTCAAGAATTTCAAAGTTTAAGTTTTCAAGGGATTGAGTTTTAAAATTTCAATAGGGAATGGATTAAATTTGGAACATTTTATTTTGAGAATTCAAAGGAAGAAAGGTAGGAGAAATCACAGATTCGAAGCGAACTTCGGTAATTTCTCGACTATCCTATTGTTTGGCTTGGATTTAGGAAAGTCCTAATGTTTATTTAATATTTTGATCTTTCCAATTTTAATTAATTTGGACTTATATTTGTATAATAAAATCATACAAATAGCCTCGAAGATATGAGGGTTTATGTCGTATCAGACGACTACCTCGGAGTCCTAAGACCGGTTAGAGCTTAATTTGCAATGCAAATGCCTAACAAAAGGTTGAGGATTTATGTTGCACTCGGCAAACTACCTTGAAGTCCTATGATTTGGTTATTTAATTCTAAGAAAGTTTTGCTGAAGTAGACTCAGGTTTTGCTGATGACGATGGCCGTGCTGCCCACCATGCTCCGAGCTCCTTGTTGCATAGGTTTAGTTTTAGAAGTCATAAATCAGGAGATGAGAGAAGTGTTCTGGTTTAGAGAAAATCTTAAAATCCAGGTATTTTTAATATTTTAATTAAACAAATCTTAAAGTTGATTATAACAACACCGGTTAAGATCCCACGGTTCCATCCTTCCGGCATTGTTATTTTTATCGGATTCACTTAGTCCAGATGAATTTGCTAAGCTAAACTAAATGAGTTCCACACTTTCATTTAGACCGTGGGAAATCCCGTTAGCAACACGTAGGTTACATCATCCGAGGTATTCCCGATCATCCAATAAGACATTTTAATTTAGTTGTAGTTGTAGTTTTGTTGTTCTGTTTGTGATTAAGTTTTGAGTTGTTTTATATTTTGAAATGTTGTGGCGATGAATTTTATCTTGTAATGACTTTTAATTTAGTTTTGGTTTCAGTTTTAGGGACTACCCTAAAGGTTTTGGTTTTCATGCAACAGTTGTTTATCATGCAAGAAAGGTAAATGCGATGCGATTAAATAAATTGCAATAAGGTAAATTGCAATAAAATAAAAGCGTACCTGAGGGTCTTCCCGTCATCCCAAGCTGCACTTAAAACACATGTTAGAGCATTTAAGTATTTATAACAAGTTCCTAGGTAAAGCTAAGGGAAGGGTTATGGTTTTCTACCAAGTTCCTAATCCTATAGCTAGTCATCTCCTATGACGTCTAGGTTCTTGTGTTTTGGTTTGAGGACGATTTTCTTCATCGAAGAACAATTAAGTTCAATTGTTCTTATAAACATCCTATCATATCGAGGAAGTGTTTAAGACGAATCTTAAACATCTTTTCAATATTTCTAGGATTATTTTAAGTCCAAGAGAATTTAGTTATACAAATGAATTAATCGTCCGGGAGTTCAAGTTTTGTTATCTTGCTCAGTGAACTAGGACATTTGAATATCCTATAAATGAAGTAACACTTCACTTAACGTTCCGTTTAGGAGTTATGACAACAAAAGCTTTCGAGGGCAAATTGATGTTCAAATGGTTTATGATTTAATTTAATTTCAATTAATGGATTTAAGTTTAGAATAGTGTTCAAGTTGTTTTAGATTTATTTTTGAATTCTTTATGTCTTAGGTGATGTTATTTTTTAATTTAATTTAATTTTTTTATTTTAATTTAATTTAATTTAATTTAATTTAATTTAATTTAATATGATTTAATTTAATTTAATTTAATTTAATTTAATTTTAATTTAATTTGATTTAATTTGATTTAATTTAATATGTTTTAATTTAATTTAATTTAATTTAATTTAATTTAATTTAATTTAATTTTAATTTAATTTAATTTAATTTAATTTAATTTAAGTTTTAATTTGATTTTATTTTTAATTTTAATTTAATATTTTATTTTTTATGTTTTAAAGATGATTTAATTTTAATTATTAAAGTATTAATTTAATTGAAATTTTAAAAGGATTTAATTTAAATAATTTAACTTTGATTTAATTTAATGATTAAGTCTTTTAGCATTTTAAATTTTAAATTTGGATTATCATTTTAATTAGGAATTAAATATTATTGAAGTGATTAATTTAGGGATTCTTAAATTAAAGAACAAATCTCTTCCTAATAACATCCCTATTTTAATAATTCCAATTTTTTTATTATTCTTCCAAATTTAATTAACTATTTAATTAAGGTTTATTTTAATTATTTTTAAATTATTTAGTAGTTTTCTACCCTTTAATTATTTAAATTTCAATCATCCAAATCAGATTAAGATCAAATATTTTACTTTTTCATTTCATTAAACCTAAAGTTTTAATTTAAGGGTTAAAATTTTAATTACCATTTTGCCCTTGAAGCTTAATAATTTCATAACTCACTAAATTGAGCTTAAATGAATTTGAAATTTTTATCTGACTTCACTCATATGTCAATAAAGACATTAGAGGAGAAAATGTGATTTTTCTGTATTTAATTTATTTATATAATTATTTTTGGTGGAAAATAGGGATTTTCAAGGAAAATTCAATGACATGACGAAGGGAATGTTTCTGTCCTTAAGAAAATTATGGGACATTCCTAATGACCAGAGAACCACTTGGACCAATTTTGGTGATTTTTTGAATTATATTCTTTTTATTATAATTATTTTGAGTTTTGGAGTATTAATTAATTTAAAAATAAAATAAAGGCTAAAAAATGAATTTTATATTTTTCAAAAATCTGTCTAATATCAAGGAAATTAGAGAACTAATTTTTATAATTTTTATAATTATTTTAGTGGAAATACTAGAAAATACATTTTTTTAATTTTAAAATTACCCTAGGGCTTTAAAATTTAATATCTCATCATAGAGACCTAAAAAAAATATGGGGTTTGTTCCTAAGTGATTAAAATTCAAAATGTGACCTTTTGGTGAATTTTATTATTTTTGTGATTTTTATTATTTTTTAATTATTAAAAATATTAAAATAATGCAAAAAATCAACTTTTTTAGAAAATTGCAATTTTAATTTTCTTAAATTTCCTCGATATCAGAGAGGCTCCAAAACCAATTTGGTGAATTTTTGAAAAGTATTTTGAAAGTTGTGAATTTTTTAAGTTTGATTTTGGCTAAATGGCTTAATCAACCCATTTGATAGGGCTAACCAAGTCCAATTGACTTCAAACTTTTATGGTGGGTTCCTCTGATCTTAAAGGTCAGTGGAGAATTAATTTCAAGTCATTTTGATGTATGATTAGCTCTAATTAATTAAAGATCCATTTTGTGTGTTTAAGCCAATTAGGGTTATTCCAAGTGAGTTAACTCAAAACCTATTTTTCCTAGGGTCCTCTGGTCATAATAAACATCAACAAATTTTCCTAGAATTTATTTCACAATATGCTAATTATTGGAATTAAAATACTCAAACTAGCAACCTAGAATTGAAAAATCAATAATTCTTCATAGGGATGGCCTCTGATTTTGGAAAATTCAGGGAATGTTCCCAAATTTAGAGGCTTCAAAAGCCCTATGGTCTCATGCCATGTGAATTGTATACATGCATGGAGAATTGAAAATGTGCAGAGAGTAAATAAATTATTAAAAATCAAATACTCAATGAAATTGAATGATTTCTTTTTCACATTATTCTCCTCTGTTCACTGAGCAAGAGGGTATTTTTATTTTATTTTTCTGATTTTCCTACACAAAGTTATGCATTTTTGAAGTTTAGGGAATTAAATAAATAGGAAAAAAAACCTAATTTCCTACTTATCCACGCGGCGCCAACTCAACCTAGGCATCTCCGAAGCGCCGCGTGTCGTCTTCTGATTCGGCGCCGCCATCCGACTCAGCACTCTAGGGCCCCGCAGTTCATGTTCCGTTGCTCCGTCCGGCGCGATCCTGGCCGTCTGCTCGATACACGCTCGATCCGACGGCTCCTGTTCATCGTCTACAACTGGTGTGCACCCGTGACCGTCAGCCTTCTAACCCTAATTTCTCACTCGATTCTTAACGGATTTTTGTGTTCTTATGCTCTATGGATTTGTCTTGAGGAGACGAACACATCCATACGGTAAACATGTATTTAAATTGACTCAAATTAAATGGAGAATCTCTGTAAGCTCGGGAAGAAGTGTGAGTCCATACCTTTGCTCAGAGAAGTGAAGCTTCGATCTGAGAGCTGTGTCACCTTCGATTGAGTCCAAGCAAGCTCCAGATGAAATCCCTTGGCCTGGTGAATTGTCTAGGTAAGTTCAACCAAGCCGGATCACAAAGCTTGGAGGCTGGAAGCAATGGCTGGCCTGGTGAGGGGGCTTTTGCTGGTAAACTTCTTCCCTTGGTACGGTGAAGGTGTAGGACCAATCAATTTGGGGATTGATCCACTGTGAAGAAGTGTCCTGGTTTTGTCTTGAGATTTGAACTCAAAATTGAGCTCAGCTGGAGGGAATTGGGGCTGGAATCCAGTGGGAATCAAGTGCTCTATGTGTGGAGAGTGGTCTGGAATGATTTTGGCAGTGTTTCCTTAAGGTTGGTTCAGCACCTCTTCCATGGTCGAGAGGTTTAAATAGGAGAGGCTGGAGGGCCTCCTAGGGGGAGTTAGGGACTGGGATCAGCTGCTCTTGGCAAGGGAAGAACAGCTGTAATGGCCACTGGGCATGGGGCAACTCAGCAAGGTGGAATTTCAATGCTTGGCTCCTTCCCATGTCTCGGCCATGGCTTTTTTCGGCGGCCCAGGTGGCTAGCCGGCAGGCATGGGTCACCCTCAGGGTCAGGAGGTCCAGGGCTTGAAGTTGGTGAAGGCAATTGGTCTTGGACATGTGTAAAGTGTTTGGATTAAAATGGTATGGGGGAGAGGCCATTTTGTCTTGATTTGGGTCAACCCATCCTTTTGGGCTAGGTGTACCTCCCCATGGCTAGTTTGGGCTGAAGAGAAAGTGGTTTAGGTCAGCTTGATTAGTGGGGAAGGGTCACCATCCAAGTACAATTAAGGTTAAACATGGTTTAGGGGAGACATGAACATGGTTAATCACCTTAAGGGAATATGGAAAGGACCCCCTCCATTTGCCCAAGATAGCATGGTGACATGTAAAGGGCTTTCATGGCTTCCATGTGGCTCATGCATGGCTTCATGGCTTGCCTATGGCTTGGAAAAAGTTTGGTCAATTTCATAAAAATGGATTTTTATGGATTTTGGATATTTTGGAGTTATTTAATGGGATTTGGCATAATAACATTTTGGTTTGATTTTCATGATGGATTTAGCACTTAGGGAGTGATATTAATTGAGTGAGGATGAGATGGGATTGTAGTGTGGGCTTTAGGATGGGTTTGGGCTTTTAAAATTTGGTAAAGGTGGGCTTTTAAAATGGTTTAGGGAAGTGGGGTTTTTTTTTTATTTTAGGATGGGCATTTGGGTGAAAATTTTGTGAAGGACCATGTCAAATAAATGTTGCAATTGGTTTAGGGATGTTTCATGAATAGTTTGAAGTCAATTTCGTGTGATTTGGAATTGAATTGGTTTGAATTTGGGTTCATTTGGTAAGTGGGCCAATGCAGGTCAAATTGGGCTAACTTGGGCCAATGTTGGGCTAGGGTTGAAATTGATGTAAAATTAATGTTGGGAAATGTTTATGGGAATGTTTCAAAGAGGTTTTGGCTTTGGTTGGGTTTTGATTTTGGTGTTTGGGCTTATCTGGGTTAGGTTTGGGTTTAGGTCAAAATTGGGTCTTTTAGCTTTGAGTTGAATTTGAGTGGGGTTTGGATCTGAATTTTGGGCAAATCATGTTAGTGTTTTGTTTGTGGGGATGTTAGGGAAGGTTTAGAAAATATTTGGGGTTAATTGGAGTTGAATTGGGTGAGTTTGAGCTAAGTTTGGGTCATGGGTCCAAATTGGGCTTTAAGGTCAAAAGTGAAATTGGATTCAAATTTCAATCAAATTGGGCTTGAATTTGGTCTAGATTGGTGTTGGGGATGTTGAAGTGAAGTTTATAATTGAATTGTACCAGAATTTGGGTCAATTGGGTAGGTTTGGTTTGACATTGGGTTCACTTTGGGTTAAAATGGGTCAAATTGGGGATTTTGACAAAAGTGGAGTAAATTGACAAAATTGGCCCATAGTGTAGTTGAAAAAAATGAAATTGGAAATATTTGGGAGTTTTTGGAATTTTCTGGGAATTTTCTGAATTTTTTGATTTTTTGGCTAAGAGGGGCATTTTGGGTATTTGGAGGGTATTGGGAGGTATTTTTGGAATTTTTGGTATTTTTGCTATGAATGATCAATTTGAGTGATGTGGGAATGTTTGGGATTGGTTTTGAGAAATTTTGGGTGATTTTGGAGGATTTTGAAAATTTTGGGTAATTTCAAGTGTTTTGGGTAGAGTTAGGCGGGTGCGGGGTCCACTGGGTCAAAAATAAAAAATTTGGAAAATTGAAGATTGGGTAAATGTAAGTGGAATGAAATCATTTTGGTTGAGCCATGAAGCCATGTTAAGCCTATATGAGCCATGAGAGGACTCATTTGAGGCATTCACTATGTTGTTCCTAACCCTCTAGCAAGGGCTTAGGGGTTAAGGACCATCCATGTGAATCACCTTCATGAGTCGAGAGGTCAAATTGGGTATGGGTGTGGTTTTAGGAGGTGTGTGAAAGTGTAATGTATAGGTGTAGTGTGTGTGTAAGTCAGCCCCTTCACCAGACCAGGCCACCCAGGGCAGTCCTAAGGCCAAAGAGTCCTATAGGAACTCATCCTTTAAACTTCCACATTTGATTTCAACCCTCTAGGTGATTAGGGATCTACAATCAAGTTAGTGGAGTTTGCGTGGAGTTAAGAAGTGGTTTGAATTTCTAAGTGGTGGGTCCCGATTCTAATCCTCTAGGATAGTCAAAGGAAAAGCCTAAGGCTAGATCCTAAGTACTAAAAAGAAGAAGAGAAGACCTCATCAAAAATGAGGTCAACACATGTTATAGGGTCTACTAACTCTGTCTTGCAGGACGACATTCTGGACGAACAATAACAAAACCAAATATTTTAGATTAGCCACAAAACCTAAAACTTTCAACAAAAACAACGACATCAACAACAATGACATAACCAAAACATTTAGGTTAGCCACAAAACCTAAAACTTTCCACAAAACCTAAAACTTTCAATAAGCAACAAAAATGACATGAAAATGACATGACACACAACATTTGGGATTGATAGTGGGAACATCTTTCCTTAAAAAAACAAAAATTTTCAGAAAACTAATGATCAACATTAATCAGAAGTTTTCTTAGACAATTATAATTTGCCTAAGATGTAATTAACTATAGAAGCTTGCTTCTATAGGAGAATTAAAGAACCCATGACAGAATCTCTGGTTGACACTTCGTGATCTTCCTTATATAGAAACTCTAGGATATGGCATTCTAGAATATTCTTTAGGATTCCTTTCTTTTTTTCTCTATTTTATATCAGCCCTAAATTTCTTGAATCCTTTATTGGATTCATGGAAATAAGATTACGATAATATCAAAATAGAGTGGCGACTCCATGACACCGACATGAGATCTTGACGGCAACGAGCTTCGGCATCGGCTACTCGTTCCACCATCTAGGGTCTCATAATGATAATAAAAGCGATGTTGGCTACGTTCTTACTTTCTCTAGGGATGACGTGACTAATCACAACATATTAAACCCCTATTTCGATTCTTAACGTGATCCTCAAATTATGTTAGCACCAGACGAAGATGTCGATAAAGACGAAGAAGATATTGACAACGCCGATTATGACAACACAGGGAGTGAGAAGCCAGTTCTCAAGTGCAAAGGAACTCTGCTTGCAATCGACTTGGATCTTTTAGTTACAAAAATGATACCAAAAGAGTCAACCATAACATCAGGAGAACCTCCTGGTCTGGAAGAAGAAGATGTAATAGAAGTACATTTAAGAAGTGGAAAGGTGCTACCACCAAGGATAGCTCTAGCAGATAAATGAAAACATATGATTTCTCAAGAAGAAATATCTCCAGCAACAGAAGAAGTCCAAATTCAAGAAGAAATTAAAAACACAAATAAAGTGGTTTACAATGTACTACCATATCTCAGGAAGTTACCAGCCAAACTAAGCATCTACAACACTCTGATCCTCTCAAAGGAGATGAGAGAAAATTTGATCATAGCTTTACTTGATCCAGATATTTGCTTAGCACAGTTGGCTAGAAAATCCTCTGATGGAGTTTGAAAGGACAGACTGGTGTAACATTCACCGATGATGATTTGCTACTCGGTACAGCTGATCAAAACTGTCCGCTCAACTTTTCTGTCATCATTGGCAGGTTTTTACTTTCCTGAGTGTTGGTAGATCCTGGAGCGTCACTCAACATAATGAGTCTACGAATGTTAGCTTACTTGTACATTGACGCATGAGAGCTTACTACAAATAAAATGATGCTAAGAGGATTCAATGAGAAAGGAGAAAGAGCCCTCAGATCAATAACACTGCAAATGAAAATTGGAAAACTTGTAACAACCGCAAAATTCCATGTCCAGATACATCATTCAATACCCTACTCGGTCGGTCGTGGCTTCATGTGTACAATATGCTCCCGTCATCGCTTCACCAATGCATCAAGTACTACAAAGATGGACAAGAACATTGTATCAAAAGAGACTTACAACCTTTCTCAATACATGAAGTAGGCATCCATAAAGATGCCGCCTACTATGCTCCCCCGAAGAAAACAATACTTTCAAGAGAAGTTACAACAAGTAAAATTAAAGATTCAGAAAGATCACGAGAACGAGACCATACACCTTCGCTTCAACAATCTCTACCTCTCCTTCCTAATAGTTGGTGGAGGTTCTTTTAGCCCACGCATCTGAGGTCGAGGCCAGGGACACATGTGAGGAAGAACTCACCAGATTGCTAAATGAACGAAACTAGCAATCAGCATCTACGTAGAAGGAAGCTCTGAAGATGATGAATTCAACAAAGGAACAATGACGATAAGTCAGAAGAAGCCTCAGTTCGAGATTTCAATGGACGCCACAGAAAAGGATGAATATAAATCAATGTATGATCAGATTAATCATTTTATTCAAGACATGACCCTAATCTGATCCATCCTCAAATAGATCGAGAGTATGGAGGTCAAAGAAGTCCATATTGATGGTTTTAAACCGATCAAATTTTATAAAGTTTCTCCTTCTACTTCTGAACCATGTATAATTCTTGAAGAAAATAATTCTAATGAATTAACGGAATTAACTTTTGGTTACTTTTCGCCATGTGTACAAAAATTAATTCAACAAGAACATGTGCCGAAGCAAATGCCAAAGGATAAGATACAATCGTTTGAACTATTATGGAGTACACAAGTAAAGAAACTCAACTCAAAAGAAGCTCTTGGATTTAGTACAATTGGACCTGTTGATGACTCAAAATTTTGCATGGTTGTTACTAGTAAGCCAGAGGAAGATTGTCTTGACATTCGAGATGAATTCAAAGATCAACCAATAGAAGATGCTCCACCGGAGTTCGAAGAGGAAATCAAATAAAATGTGGATGAATTAAAAGAAATTAGCCTCGGGACTGAGGAGCAGCTCCGACCCACTTTCATAAGTTTGTTACTCAATAAAGAATAGATTATATACTTGGTCAAGACACTATCATAATTCAAGGATTGCATCACTTGAAGCTATGATGAAATGCCTGGACTATCTCCAGAAGTTGCAGTTCATCGACTAGGAGTGGATCAAAATACAACACCAACGAAGCAGGCTCCCAGAAGGATGCGCCTCAAAATAGCACAACAAGTTACATCAGAAATAAAGAAATTAATAGATGCTAACTTTGTCGAGAAGAACAGTATTCGATATAGTTGGTGATCCCCGATAAATGCAACGGCGCCAAAAACTTGACTCCGCTGGATAAATGCGCTGATGATTTAAATATCAAACTTATGATTTTATAATATGGGATACTACGCAAGTATACGTATTGTTTATCAAGTAATATAAGGCTTTCTGACTAAGTCCTGAGATATCGAACCCACAGGGAAAATATGAAAATTTTTAATGAAATCAGAAAATTATATTTTTACTTTCTTTAATTGTTTTTTGAAAAAGTATGTCTTGTTTTTGAAAAGTTTTGAAAGTTGATTTGTCTTTTAAAATTTCCTTAATAAAATGTTAAGCAATGAAATTAAAATTATAATAACTAATAACACTGGATGTAAAATACTATTAACTAGAATATCTTTTTCTTTCCTTTTATGAAGTAGTAATAATTCTTAAAGTATTATTGTGGAAGTATTTAAATTTGTTGTGACAGATAGAAGCAAATGTGTTCTTTACCCTTACTTGGTTCTATAAAGAACATAAGTTAATTTGAAATTTATATTATTTTGAACATGGTTAGGCAGGGAAGATATCAGTCTCTCACTCTAGAGTTCCCTCGATTCCCACCACCTGGGGCCTAACTTCTCATAACAAAACTCAAAATTTCAAACCAAATTAGAGGGTTTTAGCCTGTCACTCTAAAATCCTCTAATTTTACTCCCTTTCATAAAAATATCTTCTAATATTACATTCAATTATACGGACTACAATTCTCACCCATATAATTGCATGTGATTCTTACAAACTTTTATGAGACAATACCGCATTGGATCTTACATAATCTCAAAAAATTCTACAACTTAACAGGCCAAATTAAGAAGTAAACAAAGTTTTCCGAATCAATCTTCACAACTTCTTCCAACTTTTAAAAACTTATACTTTCCACAACAATTCTTTATAAATTAATTACTTCTCCATTTAAAAAAGAAAAAGATAAAGTAAACTACTCAGAATGCTTTGGGAAAATATAAAAACACATTGATTTGAAATTAAAAATAATAAGAAAAATAAAAAACAAAAGAAAGTATTAATAAAAAGATTAAAAGTAAACACTTATCTTAAAATTCTCTCCACAAGACTAAGGAAGTTCCTCTGAAACATTGACTCTTCGCTAAACTACTCCTAAGAGCAAGTCTCCCAACTCCGATGACTCAGAATACAGACTTTAGACTTCAATAAAAATTAAACTAAAAGAAGGAAAAGAAGTGGGAAGAAGAAGACTTCACTCTGACCCTTTTCTACTTTCTACTCTCTACTCCTACTCTTAATAAAAACTCTTAAAATGCAATGGAAGAACAATGGAAGTACCCTTCAAAACGCAGTGGAAGAGCCTCCTAAAGCCTCTCATAATCTTTCCTAAGACTCTCTTTAAATAATAAACTAAAAGGTGCCATGGTGTCTCTTCAAAATGTGTCCAGATTCAATGTATCTACCAAGGAACGCACCCCTTCATTCAAACTTGCCACCCAAAGCCAAATATTAGGAAATATACTTCGATGGTGCTTCATCATCTAGAAGAGACATAGGACAACATACAGTGATACTCGACAAAGCAAGAATCTGTTTGGTCTTCATAACTCCGGATCAGCTGATGTTGAGATTTTCCTACCACCTGACAGATCCGTGTACTAATAACAAAGCAAAATATGAAGCTCTAATCACCGGTTTGGAATTGGCAATTTTAATGGTACTAACAGACATTTCCATTTATGGCGACTCACAACTCATTATTCAAAAAGTGACAGGGCAATATACGATTTTGAAGCCAAGATTAGAAGAATATCATTGGCACACGATGAAATTACCTAAGTAGATTCCATGTGTGACATTCTATAGGATCCCTCAAATAGACAATGTTCGGGCTTATGCTTTAGTTAAAATTTCTAAAGAATTGTCTTGTTTGCCCGGAAATTCTATATATATTACTGTGCAAGGACGTCATGTTTTATCGCAGATCGACCTCGACAATTTACATAAGATTGGAAAAGAAGAGATGGTAGCTACAACGTCAAATGATGCAGAAGATTGGTGTCAGCCATTAATAGAATATTTGCAAACAGGAAGATTACCAGATGACAAGTCAATAGCACATCAAAATCAGAAGAGGGCTTTGTCGTATGCCTTATTCAATAATGTTCTATACAGAAGATCCTTCGATCATATGTGAATCAGATGTCCCAGCATAGTAGAAGCACATAATATCATTAAATAAGTACATGCTATATTAGGTGGGGCTCACCAATCAGGACAAAAAATGAAGATGAAAATTAAGAGGCTCAGATATTACTGGCCAGAAATGATGACTGACAACATGGATATAGCTAAGAAATGTCATCAGTGATAAGTACACAGAGTGGTCTTGCACCAACCTCCAAATGTTCTACACCCCATGGTTACCTCGTGGCCACTCAACTGTTGGCCACTGATTTATACTCGCCACTACGGAGGCAGTGCCACTACGGGAAGTCACAGCACAACAGGTTATATAGTTCTTCAAGAATCAGATTGTCTACCGCTTTGGTGTGCCCTGAAGGATCTTCTTAGATAATGGATCCATTTTCAAGAGCATGAAGATAAAAAATTTCGTCAGAAGACATGGGATAGACTAGAGATACTCTACAATGTATTACCCAAGAGTAAACGACTTGGCAGAAGTCTTCAACAAAACACTCATGTAGATCTTAAAGAAAACACTCGACAACAAAGAAAGAGGATGGGACGAAAAGTTACTAGAAGCTTTGTGAGCTTACAGGACGATAGTCAGAATGGCAACACAGTCTATACCTTAAAACATTTTCTTGAGGAACCTTACGCTTTGGAAGTCATGAATATAAAAATTTCCTGATCTATATCACGTGTTTTCGTAGGTAACTTCAGTTATCTAAGATGTAATTAACTATAAAAGCTTGCTCTTATAGTAAACTTAAAGACCCCAGATTAATATAAACTATATCTGATTCTTTCATATTAGATAGGGGAAATTGTCGGTCAACAATGGTTTGCAGAACAAACGGATGTCATGAATTCTTTAGTTTATTTGATCAGGCCTCACCACGAAGCCATGTATTTATTCTTTGGGATAACTACATGTCTTGTACTGAAGTGCTTAATTATCTAAACTATCGTTTATATGAGATCAGTTTTATTTTGTATTTTAAAATTAAAATATTATTTTTAAAAATCAATATATTTATATATAATTAAACTAATATATATATATATATATATATATATATATATATATATATATATATAATAATAGTAAATAAAACGAATGACAAATGTCGGTACATTATTGGAGCTCGTTATGGTTCGGGCGGCTACGGTTCCATTGCCAATGTTACTATTCCATTGATTTGCTTGTTTCTTTTTGATGGTCAGGACTTTCTTTGCAGAGATTGCGGGTCTTTGCTCTCTCCCAACTGATTTTAATAGTTCTTCTCTTATTTTCCTCAACTTTTTTCATGAGAACATGGTAGAAGGTGGCAGTGATGGCCTTTTAAGAAAAGGTAACAAGAAAATGGTAAACCAACCCACATCCTCTCTGATGAAGACAACTTTATGCTCACGGAACCTCTGAAGTTCACTTTGTTGAGGAAATTTCAAATGATCCACCCACAACTTGATCTCATCCGAAAACATTTTGTTGATACAAAAATTGTTGGAGAATGGAATATAAGAAGATTTTGACGACAAACACATAGTGATTCAGGTTAACAGGGAAGAAGATTAAGCTAGAGTTTTTCCTACACGCATTATGATTGAGGGACACTCCATGACAATTCTAGATTGGCCTCAAAAAATTTGATATAACTGCTGAATCTCCAATTATGCTAATTTGGATTAGGTTCTCTCGACCAAAATTACATCTCTACAATAAAAATAACCTTTTTTCGATTAGCTCTCTATTTGGCAAGCCTTTAAAATTTTAATTTCCAACCTATAAGATGGAAAGGCCATCAACTGTAAGAATTCTAATATAGAAGGATGTTAGTATACCTACAATAGAAGAATTTTGGATTGGAACCAATCCTAATGACTACTGATAGAAGTATAAGTGGAAGAAATCCTTATTATTGCACAAGATGCAGAATGTTTAGGCATACTTTATTGGGATGTAAAATTATGCACCATGAGTTGAGACCATCCACAAACAATAAAGGACACAAAATAGGTGGGCAATTAAATGAGCTAGGAATGGAGAAGATAACAAACATAAGGGAAGACCAATTACAATATGGAGAAATGCCAAGAATTCATAATGGAAGGAAACATTTAGCCCAACAAATTGGTGAAAATTATGGTGGGGAAGAAGATAATGTCTGTAGGTAGGAAAAATTAACTACTATAATATGGAAATCAATGGACAACTCAAGACAACCAAGAAAAATTTTTTACTGTCTTAGGGCATACCAGTCAAAAGAAAGGGAATGGTCCAAGCAAGAAAGAGGAGGATTGCAGAGTTAATTTAATGGATGGATTCTTATAGGACTTGGTGGATAAATATGGACATGAAGAAGCTATGGGATTCCTTAGAAAAATCTTGGAGAAAAAATAGATTGTGCATAAAAGTAGAAAGAATAAAGTTATGGGCACTCATGAATTAAAATATCTTAATCCACTCAACATTATAACCAATCATATAATTACTACTCACAGACCTAAAGCAACTAATGGAGCCCTATCCTCTTTTAGGACAGCTAAAGGAGGGAAGACTACCCATAATGAATAACATTTTTATATGGAATACTAGGGGGATTGCTGATCATCAGTCCTTCAACTGACATTTGCACCTAATTAGGATCCATAAACATCTTTGTTTTTCTATTTTTGAACCTATGGCGTATAAAAAGTGACACAAAATAATCAAGAAGTATGGGAGCTTCAATTATTACTACAATTTTTGGAACAAGGTCTGGTTCTTTTGGAAAAATAAAATCTTAAAGTATAAACATTAATTGATGACATTCAAATTCTTCATCTGATGATGGAAAGGGATGGTCTTAAATGCTTTTCCAAACTTGCTTATGCTGGGTATACTAAAGACTCAAGTATTGAGCTAGGTAACTATATGAGAGACATTGGATACACTATGCAAGAAGCTTGGTTTATGGGAGGAGACTTCAATATGCTTAATTTAATGGAATAAAAGAAAAGAGGGAGAAGAGATAATAAGTCCATTGTAAGGCAATTCAATGACTTTATAACAAATTTTTCCCTGTAAATATTTGGGATTTAAAGGCTTCAGCTTCACTTGGAAAAAAGAAACTACCTATGAAAGGCTTGATAGGATATTGGTAAATCACTATTTGTTATAAGGATTTCAACTGAAGTTCAACAATTTTCTAGGCTGGGCTCTAATAATTGCCAATTACTTTTGAATTGGAATTTCTTTGGAAAAGTCATTGATAATATCAAGGAGGTTGAAGATAAATTGTGTGAAGTTGAGGAAAATATTGTAACTAGAATGCAAGAGAGGAAGACATATTGGAAGCCTAGGTATTGCTGCAACAACAAATTAAGAATGAGAAATATTTTCTGAAGCAAAAAGCTATGCCATTTACTGTAAAGAAGATGATAGAAATTCTAAATTTTTTTATGCCTGTATAAAAATGAGAAGGGAACAAAATTCCATTTTGAAGATCAGAGAAAAAGGATGTATTATTGAACCTCAAGAAATTGCAAAATCTGGATTAAACTACTTCAAATAGGTTGTTAGCAAAGGAATAACTTCTTGAGATCTGATTTACAGATCCATTTTCTACTAGGTAGTAGCTATGCTAATCAGCATAAGCTCACAAAAGTACCTAATTAAGATTAAATATTGAAAACTATTAACTCTATTAACAGTAGTAAAGTTGTTGGACCATATGGATTTACTGTAGACTTCTACAAAACATGTTATACAAATATCAATCAAGAGGTGTTTGAGGCTATACAAGCATTCTTTAAAGGGCATGAACCAGGTAAATATTTCACTTCAACCAAAATTGTGCTCATTTCTAATGAGAATATGAAAGATAGTTGGGAACACTTCAGACCTATTAGTCCGACTAATGTTATAACTAAGGTCTTTAGGAAAATCTTTGTTGATAGACTTCAACCTCATCTACATCTGCTAATTTCAGTCCAACAAGCAACCTACTTTAAATGTAGAAGCATTGTGGACAATATATTTTTGTTTAAAGATGTTGAATGAATTAAATAAAAAGAACAGAGGAGAAAGTCATTGTATTAAGATTGACTTGAAGAAATCTTATGATAGCGTGAACTAGATTTTCATGCTTGAAATAATATGACCTATATGATTCCCAATTGATTTCAGTAATCTGATAAAAATGTTGCTTGATAATAACTTATACTCTTTAATTATTAACAAATAGACATATACACATTTTTAAGTGGTGAGGGGAATTAAATAAAGGGATCCTTTGTCTCCTACCATATTCTTCCTTGTTTCTTACTACCCTTTAAGGAAGCTCAATGAAATCCAAACTATTCACAAAAGCACCCAATTTAGTCATAAATCAAAGGTACTGGTCTCTCATCAAGAAGTGAAAATTTATCAAGAGAGAACAATCTAAAATGGCACCAAGGGGGCAAAGGGAACACCAACTGGAGACAAGAATTACGAAATAATTGCTTTACTACTATGTCATTCTTTGCTTCAAAGCTACATCACAAATTGCTTCCACTGGATGATATTTTAAAGATTAAGGAATTAAAAATTCCATCAATTTGCGAACAATACAAGGAGTAGGAGGAAACCTTTAACCATGTTTTTTCTCTTGCATTTTTTCATTATAGTTATGGAGGATAATTAGGAATCAAAAATTCCTTTTCCCAACTTGTGGTTATCAAAATTTGTAGTTGCACCTTATTTTGTTGGGAATCCATTCATAAGAAGGTTCATGTTGCTTCATCCCTTCCCTATATTATTT
Source organism: Papilionanthe hookeriana x Papilionanthe teres (assembly GCA_022702705.1). Lineage (NCBI taxonomy): Eukaryota > Viridiplantae > Streptophyta > Magnoliopsida > Asparagales > Orchidaceae > Papilionanthe > Papilionanthe hookeriana x Papilionanthe teres. The sequence goes on from CM040423.1 coordinate 160,166,077, forward strand.
GTTAGTTTCTTGGATGGTTAGAAAGAACAAGAAGCGTGATGAGGAAATCATTAGTACTACTAGAGTAGTAAGTACTAGTACAACCCTCCAACATTTGCTGCCCATGGGAATATTCCATATGTTTTTTTCATTATGTGGGCTAAGTAAGTGGGACTCTAGAAGAAATTTCCTAGTGGGGTTAAGAAAAAACAAACTAGGTTGTTGATATGGCAGGCCCCAATGAGAACATAGATTAAAATAAGTATTGATGGGAGATGGTATTCTCAGGTGGTAGGAATTAGCATTGTATTTAAGGATTAGAATGTAAATGGTCTCTGATGCAGGATTTTTGAATCCTATCAAATGTTTTGCGACACCACAACTCATGAGGCAGCTAAACCAGTAAATATGAAGACCAATCACAAAAAATATTAATTCAGTAAAATCAGTCTTTTCAATATATTTAAAGATGCCTCTCTTAGCGAATTAATATGTAATTTCAGTTTTTAAAAAGTCACTAGGGTGCAAACAAAAGTGTACATATTGAAAAAGTAATAAAGGGCTCTAATGGAGTCCTTGGTATCGATCCTACCGGGAGGTGGAAATACCTATGGTACTAACACAAAGACGCAATATTCAAACTATAGAATACTAAATTAAGCAGGTCAATTTTTTTTTAATTGTCGTTACAGGAACTAGGTTTACTACACTAATATTTAACCTTCAAAGTTAAATTTACTATGACTAAACTAAGGTATATGACAATGAGTTCAAACTAAAGAAGGTATCCTTCTCCTTTACAATGAGGTTATAGTTAGTGAATGATTTAAATTGTTTTAAAATGTATTGTGGAAAATTGGAGCATTCCTATTATTTCTCCTCTTTACGAGAAAAAAAGAACATTGGCTAATCCAGAGTTCGGTCCCTAAAATTTGCGGTTAGGATGGGAAGATTCTGGCTCTCACTCCAGAATTCCCACATTCCACTCCCCTGAGGGCTAACATATCGCTTTAGTTTCCAAACACCTAAACTCTATCACTCTAAAATCTCTAATTCTACACCCATTAAAGTGTAGTTCTCTTTTTATGTCTACATTCTAATCCATGAAATCAAATGTGATTCTTACTTAGTTATGGAAAGCATAACTCTCTTGGGTTTTATGTTTCATAACAATGTTTAACAAATCAATTGGCCAGATTGATATGTAAATGAATTTTGAAGTTTAAATTTTCACAATTATGAATTTTAAAACATCACAAAATAATCTTGACTCTTCACATAACTATATCTCATTATAAGGAGAAGGGAAAATTATACTACTCAAAATTAATGAGGAAGATACAACAAAACATAGATTTTATATATGAAAATAAGTTTATACAACAATAAAAAGAAAAGAAACACAACTTATCTTAATATCCCCCTAAGCAAATCTCTTGTAGTTCCTTTGAAATACTTTCTCTCTTTACAATAACACTTAATTTTTTCTTAGAAATGTAATGAAGAATAAATCTCTCACTTTCCCTCTCCTCATACATGCCATAGAGAAAATCACTTTTCAACACACACTAACACCAATACACCAACCACACTCGCAAAAACTCCCAAAACAGCACACCCAACACAAGAATCCACAAGATCACACTAATAATCCCACAACGACACACTTTTTTTAATTTAAAAATCTCTATTTTATAATGTAGGGATAAATTTCCAAGAGTTCCATTAAGCACCCATTCAAAATTTGTACAAATTCAATGCATATGAAGAAATAACCGTTTTAGCACTGTTGGTTCTAAAATTTGGCATTGTTGGTGCCTGTTCTAAGAAATATGACATTGCACCGTAAAATCTGGTGCCATGAGCGCCAGTTCTAGTGCCATTGGCGCCAGTGCATGTTGACCTCATTTTTGATGAGGTCTTCTCTTCTTCTCTTTAGTACTTAGGATCTAGCCTTAGGCTTTTCCTTTGACTATCTTAGAGGATTAGAATTGGGACCCACCTTTTAGAAATTCAAACCACTTCTTAACTCCCCGCAAACTCCACTAACTTGATTATAGACCCCTAATCACCTAGAGGGTTGAGATCAAATGTGGAAGTTTAAAGGATGAGTTCCTATGGGACTCCTTGGCCTTAGGATTGCCACAGGTGGCTCAGTCCAGTGAAGGGTTGACTTGCACACACACTACACTTATGCACTACACTTTCACACACCTCTTAAAACCACACCCTACACCTAACTTGACCTCCGACTCATGTAGGTGATTCACATGGATGGTCCTTAACCCCTAAGCCCTTGGCTAAGAGGGTTAGGAACAACATGGTGAGTGCCTCAAATGAGTCTCTTCATGGCTCATGTGGGCTTGATGTGGCTTCATGGCTCAACCAAAATGATTTCATTCCACTTACATTCACCTAATCTTCAATTTTCCAAAATTTTAATTTTTGACCCCGGGGAACCTACACCCGCCTACCTACCCAGAATGCCCGAAAATTACCCAAATTTTTCAAAATCTCTGAATCACCCAAAATTCCTCAAAACTAATCCCCAAAATTTCCACATCACTCAAATTGACCATTCCTAGCCAAAAATGCCAAAAATTCCAAAAAGACCTCCCAATACCCTCCAAATACCCAAAATACCCCTCTTGACCCAAAAATCCAAAAATTCAGAAAATTCCCAAAAAAATTCCAGAAAATCCCAAATATTCCCAATTTTATTTTGTTCAACTACACCATGGGCCAATTTTGTCAATTTACCCCACTTTTATCAAAACCCCCAATTTGACCCATTTTAACCCAAAGTGAACCCGATGTCAAACCAAACCTACCCAATTGACCCAAATTCTGGTCCAATTCAATTCTAAACTTCAATTCAACATCCCCAATACCAATCTAGACCAAATTCAAGCCCAATTTAATTGGCATTTGGATCCAATTTCACTTTTGGCCTTAAAGCCCAATTTGGGCCTATGACCCAAACCTAACCCAAACTCACCCAATTCAACTCCAATTAACCCCAAATCTTTTCCAAACCTTCCTTAACATCCCCATAAACAAAACACTAACATGATTTGCTCAAAATTTAGACCCAAACCCCACTCAAATTCAACCCAAAATCAAAAAGCCCAATTTTGACCTAAACCTAAACCTAGCCCAAATGAGCCCAAATCCTAAAATCAAAACCTAACCAAAGCCAAAATCTCTTTGAGACACTCCTATAAACATCTCCCAACATTAATTTTACATCAATTTCAACTCTAGCCCAACTTTGGCCCATGGTAGCCCATTTTGGCCCACCTTAGCCACTTTACCAAAAGGCCCATATCCAACCCAATTCAAACCCAAATCACCTCAAATTTGTTTCAAACCACTCATGACACATCCCTAAACCAAACTCAACAATTATTTGGCCCAAGCCTTTACCAAAATTTCATCCCAAAATCCATCTTAAAATTTAAAAGCCCACTTTCCTAAACCATTTAAAAGCCCATCCTTTACCACATCCAAAGGCCCAAAATTGATTCTAAAGCCCATATGACATTTTCATTTGTCATCCATTTGATCAAAATCATTCCCTAAGTTCCAAATCAATCATCAAATAATTCCAAATTAAGCCTCATGCCAAATTACCCCCTAAATGTCAAATATTTCTAAAACCCTTTTTTCATGAAACAAGTCAACTTTTTTCAAGCCAAATGCAAGCCATGCAAGCCATAGACAAGCCACATGAAGCCATGAGGGCTTTGACTTGTCATTAGTCCATTTATGGCAAGAAGAGGGGGCTCTTTCCTAATCCTTCTTAAACCCTTTTTACCTTAAGCATGTCACACACTAAACCATGTTTAGCCACCTCATCATGGATGGAGACTTCACCACTCCTTCTAAGCTGACCTAAATGATTCCCTCAGCTCAAAATCAGAGCTTGGAAGGGTGCACCAAGCCCAAAATGGTGGGTTGACCCAAACCAAGCCAAAGTGAGCCTTCCCCCATTCCATTTAAATCAAACTCCTTTACACATGTCAAACCTCAATTGACTGCACAAGCCTCCAGCCCTGACCCACCTGAGCTTGAGGGTGACCTGACCCTGGCCGGCCGGCCACCCAGTCGCCGGAAAACGCCATGCCCGAGACCTTGGGAGTGAGCCAACATTGAAATTCTCCCTTGCTGAGCTGCCCCATGCCTAGTGGTCACCATGGCTGTTCTTCTCCTCACCAGAGCAGCTGATCCCAAGCCCTAACTCCCCCTGGGAGGCCCTCCAGCCCTGCCTATTTAAACTCCACCCCTCTCGGCCATGAAGAGGTGCTGAAACAAACCTTAAGGAAACTCTGCCAAAATTGTTCCAGAATACTCCCCATACTTAGAGCACTTGATCCCCACTGAAATCCCCCTGCTCATTTCTCTCTGATCGAGCTCGATTTCGGAGTTGAAATCCGAGCCGAAACCGGGACACTTCTCCAAGTCGCTACATCCAAACCAAATTGATTGTCTCTACACCTTCACCGGACCAAGGAAGGTGTCCACCAGCAAAAGCCCCATCTCCGAGGCCACCCGGTTGCTCCGGCCTCCGAAGCTTTGTGATCGGGCTTGGTCGAAATCACATCTAGACAATTCACCAGACCAGGAGACTTCATGCGGAGCCTCTTGCAGGACCCGATCGAAGGTGCGACAACTCTCGGATCGAAGCCGCACTTCTCGCGAGCTAAGGTATGAGCTAATTCTTCATCCCGAGCTTCGGAGATTCTCCATTTCAAATGCCTTAATTTCAATGCATGTTTACCGTATGGATGTGTTCGTCTCTTCGAAGACGAATCCATAGAGCATAAGAACACGAAAATCCATTGAGAATCGAGTGAGTTCTTAGGGTTAGAGTGTGGACGGTCACGGGATCACACAGGTCATGGACGATGAACGGATGCCGTCCATTTAATACACGCGCGCACGGACGGCTCGGATGGCGTCGGATCGGGAGACGGTAGCGAGAACCGCGGGGCCCGGAGCGCGCGACTCGGATGGCGGCGTCGAATGGGAGCGCGACGCGTGTGAGTTCGGAGATGCTGAGGATGTCGCGGCGCCGCGTGGACTTAAGTAGAATAAATAGGATATTTTCCTATTTATTTAATTCCCTAAACTTGGAAAATTCATATCTCTGTGTAGAAAAATCACAAAAATAAAATAAAAATACCCTCTTGCTCGAGTGAACGGAGGAGAATAATGTGGAAAAGAAATTAATTAATTTTGTCCAGGTATTTTATTTTTAATTAATTATTTACTCCCTGCATTGTTTTGATTCTCCATGCATCCATACAATTCACCATGGCATGAGACCATAGGGCTTTGAAGCCTACGAATTTGGGAACATTCCCTGAATTTTCCAAAGTCAGAGGCCATCCCTATGAAGAGTTATTGATTTTTCAAATTCATGTCACTGTTTTAAGTATTTTAATTTCAAAAATTAGCATGTTGTGAAATAAATTCTAGGAAAATTTGGTGATGTTCCTTATGACCAGAGAACCCTAGGAAAAATAGGATTTGAGTTAATTCACTCAGATTAACCCTAATTGGCTTAAACACTCAAAATAGGCCTCTAATTAATTAGAGTTAACCATAGATCAAATTGACTTGAAACCAATTCTCCACTGACCTTTAGGATCAGAGGAGCCCACCATAAAAATTTGAGGTCAATTGGACTTGGTTAGCCCTATTAATTGGGTTGATTAAGCCATTTAGCCAATTTAAACTTCAAAAATTCATAACTTTCAAAATATCTTTCAAAAATTAACCAAATTGGTTTTGGAGTCTCTCTGATATCAGGGGAATTTAAGAAAATTAAAATTTCAATTTTCTAAAAAAGTTGATTTTTAATATTATTTTAATATTTTTAATAATTAAAAAATAATAAAAATCACAAAAATAATAAAATTCACCAAAATGTCACATTTTGAATTTTAATCACTTAGGAACAAACCCCATATTTTTCTTAAGTCTATTTGGTGAGATATTAATTTTTAAAGCTCTAGGGTAATTTTAAAATTAAAAAAATGTATTTTCTAGCATTTTCACTAAAATAATTATAATAAATCAAAGAAAAATCAGAAAATTGTAAAATTTGGTTCTCTGAAATCCTTGATATCAGAGAGAATTTTGAAAATTATAAAATTCATTTTTCAACATTTATTTTATTTTTAAATTAATTAACACTCCAAAACTTAAAATAATTCTAATAAATAAAATATAATTCAAAAAATCACCAAAATTAGTCCAAGTGGTCCTCTGGTCATTAGGAATGTCCCCTAATTTTCTTAAGGACAGAAACTTTCCCTTGGTCATGTTATCAAATTTTCCTTGAAAATCTCTATTTTCTACTAAAAATAATTATATAAATAAATTAAATACAGAAAAATCACATTTTCTCCTCTCATGTCTTTATTGACATATGAGTGAAGTCACATAAAAATTTCAAGTTCATTTGAGTTCAATTTAGTGAGTTATGAAATTATTAGGCTTGAAGGGCAAAATGGTAATTAAAATTTTAACCCTTAATTAAAACTTTAGGTTTAATAAAAAATTAACAAGTAAAATATTTGATCCTAACCTGATTTGGATGATTGAAATTTAATAATTGAAGGGTAGAAACCCATTAAACAATTTAAAATGATTAAACTTTAATTAAATAATTGATTAAATTTGGAAGAATAATAAAATTGGAGTTATTAAAATAGGGATATTATTAGGGAGAGATTTATTCTTTAATTTAAAAATCCCTAAATTAATCATCTCATTAATGTTTAATTCTCAATTAAAATGATAATTCAAATTTAAAAAACATTAAAAGACTTAGTCTTTAAATTAAATTAAAACAAATTCCTTTAAAATTAAAAATTAAATTAAAAAATTAAGAATTAAATTAAGATATATTATATTAAATTAAATTAAAAATTAAATTAAATTAAATCAAATTAAACTAAATTAAATTAAATTAAATTAAATTAAATCAAATTAAATTAAGTATTAAATAAAATTAAATTAAATTAAATCAAAATTAAAATTAAATTAAATTAAATTAAATTAAATTAAATTAAATTAAATTAAATTAAATTAAATCACATTACATTAAATTAACTTAAGTTAAATTAATTTAAATTGAACCACATTAAATTAAACCAAATTAAATTAAATTAAATATAAAGACATAAAGAATTCAAAATAAATCTAAAATAACTTGAACAACTATTCGAAACTTAAATCATTAATTTGAAATTAAATCACAAATCATTAAATATCATTTTGCTTTTAGGAGCTTTTGCTATTATAACTCTTAAATGGAATATTAAATGAAATGTCATTTCACTCATAAGGATATTCAAATGTCCTAAGTTCATCTGAAGCAAGTTAACAAAACTTGAAAACCTCGGACGATCGATTCATTTACATAATTAAGTTCATTTGGACTTCAAACAATCCTAGAAATATTGAAAAGATGTTTAAGATTCTTCTTAAGCACTTCCTCAATATGATAGGATGTTTATAAGAACAATTGAACTTAGTTGTTCTTTGATGAAGAAAATCGTCTTCAAACCAAAAACACAAAGAACCTAGACGTCATAGGAAATGACTAGCTATAGGATTAGGAATTTGGTAGAAAACCATAACCCTTACCTTAGCTTTACCTAGGAACTTGCTTAAATATTCTAACTGTGTTTTAAGTGCAGCTTGGGATGACGGGAAGACCCTCCAGGTACGCTTTTATTTTATTGCAATTTACTTTCTTGCAATTTATTTAATCGCAATGCACTTTACTCCTCTCGCATGTTAAACAACGAGTTGCATGAAAACCTACACCTTTAGGACAGAAACCAAAACTGAAACCATAACTAAATTAAAAGTCATTACAAGATAAAATTCACCGCCACAACATTTCAAAATATAAGACAACTCAAAATTTAATCACAAACAGAACACAAAACTACAATTACAACTAAATTAAAACGTCTTGTTGGATGATCGGGAATACCTCGGATGATGTAACCTACGTGTTGCTAACGGGATTTCCCACGGTCTAAATGAAAGTGTGGAACTCATTCAGTTGAGTTTAGCAAATTCATACTGGACTAAGTGAATCCGATAAAAATAATGATGCGGAAGGATGGAACCGTGGGATCTTAACCGGTGTCGTTATAATCAACTTTAAGATTTGTTTTAATTAAAACACAAAGAACACTTGGAAATTAAGACTTCTCTAAACCAAACACTTCTCTCATCTCCTGATTTATGAGTTCTAAAACTAAACCTCAGCAACAACAAGAAGCTCGGAGCATGGTGGGCAGCACGGCCATCGTCATCAGCAAAACAAATCTACATCAGCAAAACTTTCCTAGAATTAAACAACAAAGCCATAGGACTTCGAGGTAGTTTGCCTAGTGCAACATAAATCCTCAACTCTTCGTTAGGCATTTGCATTGCAAATTAAGCCCTAACCGGTCTTAGGATTCCGAGGTAGTCGTCCGATACGACATAAACCCTCATATCTTCTAGGCAATTTGTATGATTCTATCATATAAATATAAGCCCTGATTAATTAAAATCGGCAAAATTAAAACATTAAATAAACATTAGGACTTTCCTAAATCCAAACCAAACAATAGGATAGTCGGGAGATTATCGAAGTTCGCTTCGAATCCGTGATCTCTCCTACTTCTCTTCCTTCGAATTCCCAAAATAAAATGTTCCGAATTTGATCCATTCCTTATTGAAATTCCAAATTTCAATCCCTTGAAAACTTAAACTTTGAAATTCTTGAGAGCAGAATTATTGATTATTATCGAGAGTTTTCTTAGGTGATTCCCGTCACTTAAGATGTAATTAACTATAGGGGCTTGCCCTTATAGGGAACTTTAAGAACCCAGGTAATATAAACCATGTTTAATGTTTTCATATTAAGCGGGGAATTTGTCGGCTTATAAAATTGGTTCGCGGACCAAACGGATGTCACAAATCCTCTAGTTTATTTAACCGAGCCCCACCATCGAGCGGTGTGTCTATCCTTAGGAATAGATACACGGTTTGTGGTGCGGTGCTCGTTTATGTAAACTATTCGGGATGTGAGATCGGTTTGATTCCATATCTTAAAAATCTTCAAATTTAAAATTATTTTCAAAATCAAATACTACTTTCTAAATTATATATATATTTAAATTAAATTTAAAATACGCCGACATATTTACGTAGGCGACCCCCTTTCAAAATAAAGCACATAACCTAAAAAAATGCGACATATTTCTGGCGACTCCGCTGGGGAATAGTTCCTCTCTCCATTTTAATCAAATAATTCTGCTCTTAAAAAATCGGTAGTGCATCCATGTCCCTTGTGGATCAAACTACCCTTCTTTCCGTTGGGATACTATGTTCATTTCTACCTTGAACAAGTACAACCAACATTCTCTCGGATTTAGGAGCCATTGTTTAGACACCCCTAAACGGAGAGGTTCCGAGATCCTTTTACCTCATTTACGAGGTGGGGTGGACCCCCAATAGGTGTTAGTTTAGGAGTGATCCTTCGAGTCGAGAAGTCTTGCTTAAGACTCTCTTTTCCTTTCCAACTCCGATTCGATTCCTTACCTTCTCTACACCTTTGAACACTCCGTTCTAAATAAACAAACCCTCTAATAAGTGATTCTTTTAATAAGTGATTCCTTCTTATAAATACATGGATAAGAATGAGTTCGGACTCTTTTCAATTCCTTTCTTTTCGTCCTAAAGAAAAGAAGCATAACTTGGGACTGACAACCAGAATCTACCCTGCAGAAATGGAAGCCCCGAAACTGATTTTCTCCTTCACCAACGGACTGGACTTCGCTGTCTATAAGGATGAGCTGCCCGACAATGGAATCATCCGATTTGGACAGGGATTTGAAAACACAAATGTCAAGATCACCGACGTCTCCCTCTTTGCACTGATGAACAAGGTATCTGAAGCTGAAGAGCCACTTGCTCGAGTTCGGCCTTAGGTCGACCCAAGAATTCCCTCCTCTCGCAAAGGATCTCGACTAAGAGGAGTACCGATGTCCATAGAAGGACCGTTATCTCTACCCCACCTGGTCTAGTTGTTTCTGCACCTACCCCGACTTTTGCCAAATCAAAGGGGAAAGAAATCCAGAATTATGATGGACCTGTTACCGTGGAGGGTACAGATCTTCCTGTAAGACCTTCCGTTTTCGAAATCGGGTCCAGTTCAAAGATTCCGTCACTGACAAGGACCCAAAGAAGAAACAAAAGTAGAAGGATCGCTAAAGAAGCCAGAGCTGCTGAAATTGCTTTCCTAGAGGAAATTCCGAAGCTCCAGAATATACACCACTGCCAGAATATACACCGCTACCTGAATACATACCGCTCTTGGGAGGAAGCAGGTTTCATCCCCTCTCCGCCGCAGAAGATGAAGAAAATATTCGCAAGATTGCTGCCACATTACCGCAGCCCGCATATTACAACGATAGCCGCAAGAAAAGAACTAGAACTACGCCGTTTGCTCGACTGCACAGACTTTGGTAGAAAAGTTAGCAAAGAAGGAAAAGCTGCCCGTATCGGAAATTCTACGAAGGATAGGGCGGGTGCCGATCAAATCCCGTCTTGGGCCCCGAGTAGAGCCCGCCATCATGACGGAAAAGCCAAGTAAAAGGATGAAGGCTAGTCCGCCCGTTGTCGTCTCGGGATTACGGATTAGGGAGGATACCACCTTCCGAGCATTTGGCCGACGGACCATGCGGTCCTAGACCTTCTGTGCCCGGAAGGATGGTATGGCGTCCCACTACTGGGCGAGTTGAGATTGAAACGACGGCCGAGAAGGAAAGTCTCGCCGGGAGACTTGAATGCGAAGAAAGTGCTACCGCGATGAAGGGGACTCGTGAGAAAGGGACCCGGCAGCTATCGCATGACAACCACGAAGACACACAGAAAGCCCCGCTAGAAGATGCCATGGAAAAGTTGAGAACCGACATTCGACGATTGGCAAAAGAAAGAGAAGAAAAGTTCGGAGACGAGATTGATTCATCGGAATTCATGAACAACGAATACGCAGAAATCAACATGGTAGAAACACGAGCTTCATCAGCTTCGCAAGGTGCTCCTGCAGCCGCAGAAAGAGAGGAGCCAGAAGTAATGAGGAGGCAGCTTCAAGAGAAAGATGATACGATCGCCCAGATGTCGAAAAGGATGGAAGAGATGGGCCGTAGCCCTAGCCACTCTCCGGAGTCGAGTACAACCACAAAGGGAAACACCCCGGAAGTCATTCACATTGTAGACGGAGGAAAGGAGATTACGTCCGTCAACGGGGATGATCAATTAAAAAAGGATACGACACAAAGTATGATTCCTGAAAAGGATATCAAGAACTTAGTGGAACAGCAGGTGCGAGAAGCCTTAGCACAATCAAAGAGCGGGACATCCATTCGGACGGGTAGACCTTACCCAGAAGAATTCGACGTCGTCCAATACCGAAAGGCTTCGTACCACCTCCGTTCAAGACCTTCGACGGAGCCGGGAATCCCCGACGGCATGTGGCACACTTTCGTGCCGGTTGTTGCAATGCGGCGGGAGCGATGCATTACTCTTCCGACGGTTCGTCGGCGATACATCGGGAATCGCCTTCGGCGGTATGCGGGAGTACCAAATGGTTCGGTGAAGACATTCTCGGAGCTAGAAAACCTCTTCATCAAGCGATTCGCCGGAGCTCGGCACCACATCACTATAGGTGATTTAGTGGTAGAGAAACAAAAGCCGAATGAAACTTTGGTGGATTACATACTTCGATGGAGGAACTTAAGCATGAAGTGTGAACCACAACTGCAAGAACAACACGCGATCGGCATTTTACTTAAAAGCATTCACGGCCCGATAGCACTTCTCCTCAAGGGATTCACTATTAAGACTTTCGAGAAGTTGTTAAGCAAGGCCGGAAGCTTGCAAGAAGAGGCGAAGCAATTAAGTTTCACCGACAAGACGAACAAGCAAAAGCACTGTAAAGACTTTTGAAAAGAAATCCGGGATCGTTGCGGCGAGTTGACAAAGGCAAGCAACCGATACAAATACCATCGGAACGGTCGCGGCAACCACAACAGAATTACCGGCAACCCCGGCCCAGCTATCGGTCATCTCCACGAGTATGAACAACCACCTCGTCCGCAACGTACATTAAGAGAGCTTTTGAGCGAGAGAATATCCGTTCAAGAGTGAAGCGGTGCGAAAATGTTCCGTAGTACGATGAAGACTCCGGATTTCCAGTGCACGAGCCTAAAAGACCGGAGGAAGTCAACAAGAAAGGTGATCCCAACTTTTGCCCTTACCACCGGATGCTTGGACACAAAATAGAAGATTGCATTACCTTCAAGAGTTGGCTCAATGACAACCTTCGGAAAGGGAATATAACGATCCCGAAGGAGTACATGAAGGAACCCCAGAAAGGAGGTTCCGTCAATGTTGTCTCGACTGATCCCATCATTCCGATAGATCCCTATACGACTGACGATGGATGGACTACCGCTTGGACGAGGTCTTCGAAAAGATTTTAGACGGCATCCAAACCGCTTCGGTGCGAGCTTCAATTCGGAGTTTGAAACCCGTTAGGCCGGTACTATCACTTGCGATAGAAGAACCACCTCAACAGGAGACGATTGAAGAGAAGAAGAAAATCGACGAAGAAGAGAGGACCGAGGCTCCTAAGGCTAGACTAGGGGCTGCTTATCCTAGGATAGTTGTTTCCGATTCGGGGGAGAAATCCCTCGAACCTCTGACTCTGTATGATTATCTGCTCACTTCGGTGGGGTCATATAATGATAAGGGTGATGGCGTTGGCTACGTTTTGACTGTTTCTAACGATTACGTAACTAACGATAATCCGGACGTCGATTCCGATACAAATAACAATTCTCAAATCATACACAATCTCGACGATCACAATGATGAAGAAGACATCCATCAAGGAGGCTACGAGAGTTCAACAAGCAACGAATCTATCTGCGAGTTTCGAGGAGCTCCAGTCACGATAGAGTTAGAGCCTTCAGACTCCGAAGCTAATCCTGAAGAGCTTGTCATTCCGATTCAAGAAGAGACATCGGCAAGCTCAACAATAGATTCAGAGGAAATTACAGAAGTCAACTTAAGAAGTGGAAGAGTTCTACCTCCGAGAATGGGTCCAAAAGACAAAGGAAAGCAGGTGGTTGTTCAGGAAGAACCAACCCCGGCGGAAGAAATACCCATTCGAGAAGAGAACGAAGCACATGAAAATAAAGTGGACTACAACGTGCTAGCCCATCTTAGGAAACTACCGGCCAAACTGAGCATTTATGATGCTCTCATCTTATCAAAAGAGATGAGAGAAGCTCTGATCAAGGCCTTACTTGATCCGGAAATTTGCTTAGCTCAAATGGCCGGAGAGTCCTTAGATGAGGTTTGCTCGTTAAAGGATCGACGAGGTGTTACCTTCACGGACAACGATCTACTACTTGGGACGATGAGACCACAACCGACCGTTGTACATTTCGGTTACAATCGGAAAATTTACACTCTCCGGAGTATTGGTGGATCCGGGAGCATCAATCAATATAATGAATCTTCGAACGCTAGCATACTTGGAAATTGATGCTCGTGAGCTCGAAGCGGACAAAATGTTATTAAGAGGATTCAACCAGAAAGGAGAAAGAGCCCTCGGATCAATAACACTGCTGATGAAGACCGGTGACTTAGCAAAGACAACCGCAAAATTTCACATAATTGATTCGGAAACATCGTTCAACGCTCTACTGGGCCGACCATGGATACATGAAAACAGGATGGTACCATCATCTCTACATCAGTGCATCAAATACTACGACGGAGGAGAACAATGCATCAAAGGTGACTTACAACCGTTCTCCGTACATGAAATTGGAATCCACGAGGATGCGGCTTATTATGCACCACCGAAGAAAACGATCTTCTCCGGAGATACCATAACAAATGAAGCAAAGAAAGTTCGGGACAAAGAAGAACACTGAAATTCTAGTCCAACGAGTCACTCACCACTCCCTTCCGGCGAGATGGTGAAGGTTTCTCCACAACTCGCATCCGAGGTCGAGGCCGGGGACGAGGCCGTGGTAGAGACGTTAGGACAATTGGACGAAGAAACCGATCATCAATGTTGATTGGGAAGATAGTTCGAAGAAGAAAAAGAAATCAAACAAGAAGCGAGCGACAATAAGTCGAAGAAGCCGCAATTCAAAATCCCTCTCGAAGATGAGAAGAACGAAGAATACAAATCGATGTACGAGAAGATTAACCACTATGTACATACTATGACCCTGACCCCGATCCATCCTAATAAGATCGAGGGTATGGAGGTCAAAGAGGTACGTAGCGGTGGTGCAAAACCAATCAAATTCTACCGTGGCGCTTCTTCCTCCAAAACTGAAAATAATGTACAATTTGAAGATGTCACTTTATCAGAATTAATGGAATTACCTTTTGAGTGGTACTCTCCCTGTGTTCAAAATTTAATTCAACGTGGTTTCTTACCTCGACAGTGGACAAAAGGTCAATCTCAACATTTTGAAAAGTTATGGAATAACTTCGGTCGTCCACCCAACTCAAAACATGGTCTCGGATTCGGCACAGTAGGGTCAGTTGACGATACTGAATTTTGCTTGGTTGTCACTTGCAAATCTAATGAAAACTGCATGGAAACTACGGACGAACTCGAAGATTTACAAATTGGAGACGCTCCACCAGAATTCGAAGAAGAAATCAAATCTACAATAGATGAGTTAACGGAAGTTAACTTAGGTACTAGCGAAGAGCCTAGACCTACCTTTGTTAGCTCCTTACTCGATAAAGAAGACTCGAAGAAATAATCAAGTTATTAATGGAATTTAAAGACTGTTTTGCTTGGAGCTACGATGAGATGCCGGGATTAGCTCCGGAGGTCGCGATCCATAAGCTAGGAGTGGATCCTACTTCCGTCCCAGTCAGACAAGGTCCCAGAAGAATGCGTCTAGAAATCGAACAACAAGTCATAGCCGAAGTTAAAAAGTTAATAGACGCTAAATTTGTCCGTGAAGAACAATACCCGACGTGGTTAGCCAATGTAGTCCCAGTCAGAAAGAAGAATGGTCGGATCGGAATTTGTGTGGACTTCGAGAGATTTAAACAAGGCATGTCCAAAAGATGAATTCCCTCTACCGATCCCGGAATTAATGATCGACATTGCTTCAACACATGAAATATTCTCATTCATGGATGGATCTTCGGGATACAACCGGATAAAAATGGCTCCGAGAAGATGAAAAGCTTACGGCATTCGAACGCCGATCGGAGTATTTTGCTACACGGTGATGCCATTCGGACTGAAGAACGCAGGAGCGACCTACCAAAGAGCAATGACAAGAATTTTTGATGATCTCATCCACAATCAAGTCGAATGCTACGTGGACGATGTGGTCATCAAAAGCAAAATAAAGGACAACCACTTGTATGATTTGAGAATTGTTTTCGAACGATTAAGACAATTTAATCTTAAGATGAATCCCTTAAAATGCGCCTTCGGCGTCACCTCCGGGAAATTCTTAGGATTCGTTGTCCGACATCGTGGAATTGAAATCGACCCGGAGAAGATTAAAGCTATCTTAGAAATGCCGCCTCCCAAAACCTTAAAACAACTACGATCTTTTCAAGGGAAGGCGGCATATCTTCGACGCTTTATCTCAGACACTGTCAGGTAGGTGTCAGCCTTTCTCGGTACTAGTTAAAAAGGACGCCAAATTTATTTGGGAAGAGAAATGCCAGAAGGCCTTCGAGGACATTAAACAATATTTAATGACACCTCCTGTCCTAGCAGCCCCAGTCTCAGGTAGACCGTTGATACTTTACACCGCGGCTTTAGACGACTCTCTCGGAGCCCTGTTAGCCTGAGTCAATGATGAGGGTAAAGAAAATGCTCTTTACTATCTTAAGCCGTCGTTTGCTTCCGACGGAAGTAAGGTATCCCGCAATTGAAAAGCATTGTTTGGCCCCGATCTTCGCCGCTCAAAAGCTCGAGCACTACATGCTTTCTCATAAGGTCAACCTAATCTCGAAGTTTAATCCATTGCAATACTTGATGACTCGTCCAACGCTTTCCGGCGGACTTGCCGGATGGTCAATGATATTATTGCAATTCGATATAACTTTCGTGCCTCTTCGTGCCGTAAAGGGACAAGTCTTAGCGAGACTTCCTTGCGGCACACCCTTTGCGCGCAGAATCTCCTCTCAATGACGATCGCCGGATGAACAAATAATGAACCTAGAAGACCTTGATGATCGACGTTGGGAATTATATTTCGACGGAGCATCTTCGGCGCACAAAGACGAAGAATCGCAAGTGATAGTGCCCGGTAAGGCGGGAATCGGGCTGATCTTTATAACACCGGAGCGGAGGATGTTAAGATACTCCTACCACTTGACGGAACCATGTACAAACAACGAAGCAGAATACGAAGCCCTCATAACGGGATTGGAATTAACCATTCGAATGGGGATAACGGACATCGACATCTACGGGGATTCACGGTTAATCATTCAACGGATCGTGGGACGATACGGAATTTTAAAGCCAAGACTCGAACAATACTTCCGGTATGCCATACAGTCGTTGGAACAGATTCCAAATGTGACAATCTACAAAATTCCCGGAAAAGAAAATGCTTTAGCGGATGCTTTAGCCCGTCTCGCAAAAGAATTTGCTGTTTGCAAGATGAATCGGTAGAAGTGTCGGTTCACGGACGTCGGGTCCTATCACGGCTCGACATAGACACAATACACAAATCGAGAAAAGAAAAAGGATCAGTTGCAACGAGTGACGGAAAACACGAGAAGATTGGCGACGACCATTGATAGACTACCTACAAACGGGAAAGCTACCGGACGATAGGTCGTTAGCCCATCGGATCAAGAAAAGAACTCGCGTCCTACGCATTAATAAACAATACATTATACGGAAGGTCTTTCGATCGAATGTGGCTAAGGTGCCTAAGCGGGTCCGAGGCCCGTGAAATTGTTAAGGAGGTGCATTCGGGACTCGTGGCGCTCACCGGTCGGGTCCGAAGATGAAAATGAAAATTAAAAGACTAGGGTACTACTGGCCCTCGATGATGACCGACCGCATGAAAATCGCCAAGAGGCGTCACCGGTGCCAAGTGCACGGAGTGGTTCTACACCAACCTCCAAATGTGCTACATCCGACAATTGCGTCGTGGCCATTTGAATGTTGGGGCACAGATATAGTGGGTCCAATAGAACCACCATCTTCGAAAGGACATCGCTTCATTCTTGCGGCTACGGATTACTTTTCCAAGTGGGCGAGGCAGTTCCACTTAGAGAAGTGAAAGCACATCACGTGCTACAGTTTTTCAAGAACCAAGTAGTCTACCGTTTCGGGGTGCCGCGCAGGATCATCTCGGATAATGGGTCAGCATTCAGAAGCACGCAAATCAACAATTTTGTCAGGAGACACGGAATCGGCTGGCGATACTCAACAATTTACTACCCAAGAGCAAACGGCCTCGGCGAGGCTTTTAACAAGACTCTCGTTCAAATTTTAAAGAAGACCTTGGACGATAATAAGAGAAATTGGCACGAGAAATTGTTAGAAGCCTTATGGGCCTACCGGACAACCTTCGGAACTCCTACGCAAGCTACACCTTACGCTGCGGTGTATGGGTCCGAGGCGAGTGTTACCTTTAGAGGTTCGGCTTCCTTCACTCGAATTGCGAGTTGCAAATAAAATCACAACGAAGAGAACGCCAAATTACGACTCGAAGAATTAGAGAGCACTGGAAGGGAAAAGACTTGCGGCGCAACGGAATTTAGAACTATACCAAGCTAAGATGGTTCAAGCCCATGACAAGGCGGGTCCGCCCGAGAACCTTCAAAGTTGGTGACTTAGTTCTCGTTCTCAAGAGACCTATTCTTGCACACCGCAAGATAGGAGGAAAATTTGAACCCATTTGGGAAGGACCGTTTGTGGTTGAAGCAGTATACTCAGGAGGTTTCTACCAGCTAGTGAATTGCCAGGGAGAACGACATATGCTTCCGATCAATGGACGATACTTGAAAAAGTACTACGCTACCTGATGTTTCGAAGGAATGAATTCTTCAGCCCTAAGAAACACGGGTGAAGTAATTACTTATGATTGGGTCCGAACCCAAAAAATAATAAAATGTGCTAAAATAAATAAAATCCTGATAATAAAATTTTCCTTGTTTTCTTTTCCAAATCAAAATCTCTTACCTGATCTTATCCCACTTCATTCCTGTTAAAAAAAAAAATAATATAAGAATAAAAAAAAATGTCTTTAATAAACATTTTCTTAATGTTCTTGTTCTTAGTACAGCCCCTGATCCTTTTCCTTGTCTTTTCGCAGGGAAATGTCGAGCGGGCGGTTGGTCTTGAACTTTAAGAATGGCGTAAGCCTTGCACTCGATGAAAAGAGGGTGAAAGATGGAGCGATAATCGAGATTGACTCGGATTTCGCACCGAGCGGGCCTACGATACGAGGAAAGTGGCCGGGTCCCGGTTGACCGAGAAGAGCTGCCCGGACGAGACGGTGATGAAAGTAGGTGGCCCAAGCCACCAATCCGACAACAAGAAAAGAAAGACAAACATTGAAGAAGATAAGAAAATGAAGTCACGTAGTCGCTACGGCGGAAGGCGAGCTTGTCGGCGCCGCGCCCACGAGAGATTCAAGAAGTTCGAAGAGCTACTCTCACGGCTACGCAACGAAGAAATAAGAATCGCCGTATCCGTAAGATGTTAACAAAACTAGCCGCGGACCGGCGCGACGAGACAGATTGCTAATGTCGGTGCATACACTTCAAGGACACCGGTTCACCGGGAACTCGAAGAAAGGAGGCCGGCTCCTAGGATAACGAAAAGAACCGGGGAAATCTCCAGAAGATCGAAGAAAGAAGGCTACCACGCCACCGGATGGAACCACCGGTGATGCATGACCTTGTTGCGGAAGCAACCCGGGGGATGTCCCGACGGGCATCATCCACGAGGAGCCGAGGTATGCGGGGAGAACGTGAAGGGATTGAACCGTATATTCCACAATATGTCACCAGGCCTCGCCATCTGCAGATCATTCCGGAATACGAGCTGGAGAGAATGCAGAATGTTGAAAAGAAAACCTTTGAATACTTCGAGAGAATTAGAGGCAGAAGAATCAATATACTGGAAGGCCTCGAATTACATACGGACGTATTCTCAGAGTATGAACAGCAGCAAATCGTGGATTGTATCCGGGATTTGAAAAGAATGGGCCGAGCAGGCCGCCTAAGGAAAACACATACTCGAGCCCCGGAGATGGATGCCAGGTAAAGGAAGAATCACAATACAATGTGGATGCTGTTACAACTTTGCGGAGGACAGGAAGGGAAACCCACCGGGAATACTCCGTCATGGGCAAGTGGATCCGATGCCTTTAGTCATCAAAAGAATGGTAAAGAGATTGATAACATGGAGGGTATTGCCAGCAGATTGCATACCCAATAGTTGCATTATCAACATCTACAAACAGGGTGACTGTATACCCCCACACATAGATCACCATGATTTTGTCGAGCCTTTACGCACAGATCTCTTTCCCGAGCGAGTGTAACATCATGTTCGGATCCGACCTCCGGATAGCGAGGCCCGGGTGAGTTCCGAGGGCCGATAAAAATACCACTACCGGTAGGTTCCGTCATGATGCGAAAGGCAACGGAGCGGATGTCGCCAAGCATTGCATACCGGGAGTACCGGTAAAGCGGATCTCGGTTACGTTCGGGAGAATGGACGACGAGAAGACACCTTACCATTTCCGGCCGGACCCGGAGCTAGAAAGCCTCCGGCCTTACGAGCTGTGAGTTACATGGAAAATATCACACCTCCAATGTACATCCATACGGCATCCTTGCCGAGGATAGCTTGGAAGGTGATGTTATTGACCATGTACCCCACTATTCGGACATGGATTTTTGACGGATGCTTCTTTGGATGGATCGACAAAGATCATACACGATCCGTTTTGAGTTTACATGGATTGTATGAAATATATTCCGGATCAAGATGTATGATGTATCTTCTACATGATTGGAATGAAAGTGACCATGTCACATTTTTGGCCTTCACCTCTTTTGTGCAAATTGATTGGGAAACGCCATTAAAGTTAAATGAACTTCGAACAAAGAACGAGAAAAGGAATAAAAAAAAGAGAGATAAAAGAAAACTTTCTAAAAAATCTAAAAATGACAAACACCAAATTCACATGAACATTAAATAAACGATAAAATAAAATTTGAATCATTAAAAGATAAACAAAATCAACATAAATGTTAAATCAAATTCTCAATCAAATTTCAAATGTGATCTTCCAAATTTCAAATCAAATCTTAAATCAAATTTCAACCGAGTTCAAACTCATCCTTCCAAATTCAAGTTCAATCCTTCCGGATTTCAAATCTCAATCAAATTCAAGTTCAATCTTTCCAGATTCCAAATCTCAGTCAAATTTCAAATTTCAAATTCGATCTTTCCGGATCTCACATCAAACCTCAGTCAAATTCAAACTCTTGGGTCGAGGATTTTATATCCAAGACTGCACTGCTTTAGGATTCTCTTCCTACCGTCACTCGAAATACATCAAATTCAAACTCTTGGGTCGAGGATTTTTACATCCAAGACTGCACTGCTTTAGGATTCTTTTCCTATTGCACTGAAATACATCAATTCAAACTCTTGGGTCGAGGATTTTATATCCAAGACTGCACTGCTTTAGGATTCTCTTCCTACTGCACTGAAATACATCAAATTCAAACTCTTGGGTCGAGGATTTTATATCCAAGACTGCACTGCTTTAGGATTCTCTTCCTACTGCACTGAAATACATCAAATTCAAACTCTTGGGTCGAGGATTTTATATCCAAGACTGCACTGCTTTAGGATTCTCTTCCTACTGCACTGAAATACATCAAATTCAAACCTTTGGGTCGAGGATTTTATATCCAAGATCGCACCGCTTTAGGATTCTCTTCCTCATTGCATTCGAAATACATCAATTCAAACTCTTGGGTCGAGGATTTTATATCCAAGACCGCACTGCTTTTAGGATTCTCTTCCTACCTGCACCTGAAATACATCAAATTCAAACCTTTGGGTCGAGGATTTTATATCCAAGACTGCCTTGCTTTAGGATTCTTTTCCTACTTGCCTTGAAATACATCAAATTCAAACTCTTGGGTCGAGGATTTTTACATCCAAGACTGCACTTGCTTTAGGATTCTTTTCCTATTGCACTTGAAATACATCAAATTCAACTTCCTTGGGTCGAGGATTTTACATCCAAGACCGCACTGCTTTAGGATTCTTTTCCTACTGCACTCTGAAATACATCAAATTCAAACTCTCGGGTCGAGGATTTTTACATCCAAGACCGCATCGCTTTAGGATTCCTTTCCTATTGCACCGAAATACATCAAATTCAATTTCCTTGGGTCGAGGATTTTACATCCGAGATCGCACTTGCTTTAGGATTCTTTCCCTATTGCACTTCGAAATACATCAAAATCAAACTCTTGAGGTTAAGGATTTTACATCCAATACCGCATTACTCTGAGATCTTTCCTCATTGTAATGATCCAATCCAATCGATTCGATCTTCTTTTGGGGTTGAAGATGTTACATCTAAAACCTCAAAATTCCAATTTTCATTTTAAATCAAATTCCTTCAAAATTAATCTTGACAAAACTTCAATCTAAATTGAAACTCCAAATTGAAATCTAAACTCACACACCAAAACTTAGACTGAAACAAAGATTTAAATCGAAATTCTCCCAGATCATGTGATTTGGGATCCACCTCCCTTTTCCTTTCCCCAGCGAGAGTTCAGGAATCTCCAGTCTTAGAGATACACTTGACACTCCCCAGCGGAAGTTCTTCTACTCTGTCCTAAGTTTGTCACTTGGACTTTTGTGTTGGTTTTGTTGATCGCTTCGGTCAACACCAATACGCGCGGTGTGCTCCGTCGGCTCACCACACCTATTGGGGGTCCATTTGTTGACCTCATTTTTGATGAGGTCTTCTCTTCTTCTCTTTAGTACTTAGGATCTAGCCTTAGGCTTTTCCTTTGACTATCTTAGAGGATTAGAATTGGGACCCACCACTTAGAAATTCAAACCACTTCTTAACTCCCTGCAAACTCCACAAACTTGATTATAGACCCCTAATCACCTAGAGGGTTGAGATCAAATGTGGAAGTTTAAAGGATGAGTTCCTATGGGACTCCTTGGCCTTAGGATTGCCACCAGGTGGCACAGTGCAGTGAAGGGTTGACTTGCACACACACTACACTTATGCACTACACTTTCACACACCTCTTCAAATCACACCCCTATACCTAACTTGACCTCCTGACTCATAAAGGTGATTCACATGGATGGTCCTTAACCCCTAAGCCCTTGGCTAAGAGGGTTAGGAACAACATGGTGAATGCCTCAAATGAGACCCTTCATGGCTCATGTGGGCTTGATGTGGCTTCATGGCTCAACCAAAATGATTTTATTCCACTTACATTCACCCAATCTTCAATTTTCCAAATTTTTAATTTTTGACCCCGGGGAACCTACACCCGCCTAGCCTACCCAAAACCCTGAAAATTACCCAAATTTTTCAAAATCTCTGAATCACCCAAAATTCCTCAAAACTAATCCCCAAAATTTCCACATCACTCAAATTGACCATTCCTAGCCAAAAATGCCAAAAATTCCAAAAAGACCTCCCAATACCCTCCAAATACCCAAAATACCCCTCTTGACCCAAAAATCCAAAAATTCAGAAAATTCCCAAAAAAATTCCAGAAAATCCCAAATATTCCCAATTTTATTTTGTTCAACTACACCATGGGCCAATTTTGTCAATTTACCCCACTTTTATCAAAACCCCCAATTTGACCCATTTTAACCCAAAGTGAACCCAATGTCAAACCAAACCTACCCAATTGACCCAAATTCTGGTCCAATTCAATTCTAAACTTCAATTCAACATCCCCAATACCAATCTAGACCAAATTCAAGCCCAATTTAATTGGCATTTGGATCCAATTTCACTTTTGGCCTTAAAGCCCAATTTGGGCCTATGACCCAAACCTAACCCAAACTCACCCAATTCAACTCCAATTAACCCCAAATCTTTTCCAAACCTTCCTTAACATCCCCATAAACAAAACACTAACATGATTTGCTCAAAATTTAGACCCAAACCCCACTCAAATTCAACCCAAAATCAAAAAGCCCAATTTTGACCTAAACCTAAACCTAGCCCAAATGAGCCCAAATCCTAAAATCAAAACCCATCAAAGCCAAAATCTCTTTGAGACACTCCTATAAACATCTCCCAACATTAATTTTACATCAATTTCAACTCTAGCCCAACTTTGGCCCATGGTAGCCCATTTTGGCCCACCTTAGCCACTTTACCAAAAAGGCCATATCCAACCCAATTCAAACCCAAATCACCTCAAATTTGTTTCAAACCACTCATGACACATCCCTAAACCAAACTCAACAATTATTTGGCCCAAGCCTTTACCAAAATTTCATCCCAAAATCCATCTTAAAATTTAAAAGCCCACTTTCCTAAACCATTTAAAAGCCCATCCTTTACCACATCCAAAGGCCCAAAATTGATTCTAAAGCCCATATGACATTTTCATTTGTCATCCATTTGATCAAAATCATTCCCTAAGTTCCAAATCAATCATCAAATAATTCCAAATTAAGCCTCATGCCAAATTACCCCCTAAATGTCAAATATTTCTAAAACCCTTTTTTCATGAAACAAGTCGACTTTTTTCAAGCCAAATGCGAAGCCATGCAAGCCATAGACAAGCCACATGAAGCCATGAGGGCTTTGACTTGTCATTAGTCCATTTATGGCAAGAAGAGGGGGCTCTTTCCTAATCCTTCTTAAACCCTTTTTTACCTTAAGCATGTCACACACTAAACCATGTTTAGCCACCTCATCATGGATGGAGACTTCACCACTCCTTCTAAGCTGACCTAAATGATTCCCTCAGCTCAAAATCAGAGCTTGGAAGGGTGCACCAAGCCCAAAATGGTGGGTTGACCCAAACCAAGCCAAAGTGAGCCTTCCCCCATTCCATTTAAATCAAACTCCTTTACACATGTCAAACCTCAATTGATCGCACAAGCCTCCAGCCCCGACCCACCGAGCTTGAGGGTGACCTGACCCTGGCCGGCCGGCCACCCAGTCGCCGGAAAACGCCATGCCCGAGACCTTGGGAGTGAGCCAACATTGGAATTCTCCCTTGCTGAGCTGCCCCATGCCTAGTGGTCACCATGGCTGTTCTTCTCCTCACCAGAGCAGCTGATCCCAAGCCCTAACTCCCCCGGGAGGCCCTCCGGCCACGCTCTATTTAAACTCCACCCCTCTCGGCCATGAAGAGGTGCTTGAAACAAACCTTAAGGAAACTCTGCCAAAATTGTTCCGAATACTCCCCATACACAGAGCACTTGATCCCCACTGAAATCCCCCTGCCATTTCTTCATCGTCGAGCTCGATTTCGAGTTGAAATCCGAAGCCCGAAACCGGGACACTTCTCTACAGTTAGATCAATCCCCAAATTGATTGTCTCTACACCTTCACCGGACCAAGGGAAGGTGTCCACCGACGAAAAGCCCCATCTCCGAGGCCACCCGGTTGCTCCGGCCTCCGAAGCTTTGTGATCGGGCTTGGTCGAAATCACATCTAGACAATTCACCGGACCGGGAGACTTCATGCCGGAGCTTCGCTGGGACCCAATCGAAGGTGCGACAACTCTCGGATCGAAGCCACACTTCTCGAGCTAAGGTATGAACTAATTCTTCATCCCGAAGCTTCTGGAGATTCTCCATTTCAAATGCCTTAATTTCAATGCATGTTTACCGTATGGATGTGTTCGTCTCTTCAAGACGAATCCATGAAAGCATAAGAACACGAAAATCCATTGAGAATCGAGTGAGTTCTTAGGGTTAGAGTGTGGACGGTCACGGGATCACACCGGTCATGGACGATGAACGGATGCGCGTCCATTTAATACACGCGCGCACGGACGGCTCGGATGGCGTCGGATCGGAAGACGGTACGAGAGCCGCGGGGCCGGGGCTGCCGACTCGGATGGCGGCGTCGAATGGGAGCGCGACGCGTGTGAGTTCGGAGATGCCGAGGATGTCTTGGCGCCGCGTGGATAAGTAAATAAATAGGGATATTTTCCTATTTATTTAATTCCACTAAACTTGGAAAATTCATATCTCCGTGTAGAAAAATCACAAAAATAAAATAAAAATACCCTCTTGCTCGGTGAACGAGAGGAGAATAATGTGGAAAAGAAATTAATTAATTTTGTCCAGTATTTTATTTTTAATTAATTATTTACTCCCTGCATTGTTTTGATTCTCCATGCATCCATACAATTCACCATGGCATGAGACCATAGGGCTTTTGAAGCCTACGAATTTGGGAACATTCCCCGAATTTTCCAAAGTCGGAGGCCATCCCTATGAAGAGTTATTGATTTTTCAAATTCATGTCACTGTTTTAAGTATTTTAATTTCAAAAATTAGCATGTTGTGAAATAAATTCTAGGAAAATTTGGTGATGTTCCTTATGACCAGAGAACCCTAGGAAAAATAGGATTTGAGTTAATTCACTCAGATTAACCCTAATTGGCTTAAACACTCAAAATAGGCCTCTAATTAATTAGAGTTAACCATAGATCAAATTGACTTGAAACCAATTCTCCACTGACCTTTAGGATCAGAGGAGCCCACCATAAAAATTTGAGGTCAATTGGACTTGGTTAGCCACTATTAATTGGGTTGATTAAGCCATTTAGCCAATTTAAACTTCAAAAATTCATAACTTTCAAAATATCTTTCAAAAATTAACCAAATTGGTTTTGGAGCCTCTCTGATATCAGGGGAATTTAAGAAAATTAAAATTTCAATTTTCTAAAAAAGTTGATTTTTAATATTATTTTAATATTTTTAATAATTAAAAAATAATAAAAATCACAAAAATAATAAAATTCACCAAAATGTCACATTTTGAATTTTAAATCACTTAGGAACAAACCCCATATTTTTCTTAAGTCTATTTGGTGAGATATTAATTTTTAAAGCTCTAGGGTAATTTTAAAATTAAAAAATGTATTTTCTAGCATTTTCACTAAAATAATTATAATAAATCAAAGAAAAATCAGAAAATTGTAAAATTTGGTTCTCTGAAATCCTTGATATCAGAGAGAATTTTGAAAATTATAAAATTCATTTTTCAACATTTATTTTATTTTTAAATTAATTAACACTCCAAAACTTAAAATAATTCTAATAAATAAAATATAATTCAAAAAATCACCAAAAGTTAGTTCAAGTGGTCCTCTGGTCATTAGGAATGTCCCCTAATTTTCTTAAGGACAGAAACTTTCCCTTGGTCATGTTATCAAATTTTCCTTGAAAATCTCTATTTTCTACTAAAAATAATTATATAAATAAATTAAATACAGAAAAATCACATTTTCTCCTCTCATGTCTTTATTGACATATGAGTGAAGTCACATAAAAATTTCAAGTTCATTTGAGTTCAATTTAGTGAGTTATGAAATTATTAGGCTTGAAGGGCAAAATGGTAATTAAAATTTTAACCCTTAATTAAAACTTTAGGTTTAATAAAAAATTAACAAGTAAAATATTTGATCCTAACCTGATTTGGATGATTGAAATTTAATAATTGAAGGGTAGAAACCCATTAAACAATTTAAAATGATTAAACTTTAATTAAATAATTGATTAAATTTGGAAGAATAATAAAATTGGAGTTATTAAAATAGGGATATTATTAGGGAGAGATTTATTCTTTAATTTAAAAATCCCTAAATTAATCATCTCATTAATGTTTAATTCTCAATTAAAATGATAATTCAAATTTAAAAAACATTAAAAAGACTTAGTCTTTAAATTAAATTAAAACAAATTCCTTTAAAATTAAAAATTAAATTAAAAAATTAAGAATTAAATTAAGATATATTATATTAAATTAAATTAAAAATTAAATTAAATTAAATCAAATTAAACTAAATTAAATTAAATTAAATTAAATTAAATCAAATTAAATTAAGTATTAAATAAAATTAAATTAAATTAAATCGAAATTAAAATTAAATTAAATTAAATTAAATTAAATTAAATTAAATTAAATCACATTACATTAAATTAACTTAAGTTAAATTAATTTAAATTGAACCACATTAAATTAAACCAAATTAAATTAAATTAAATATAAAGACATAAAGAATTCAAAATAAATCTAAAATAACTTGAACACTATTCCAAACTTAAATCATTAATTTGAAATTAAATCACAAATCATTAAATATCATTTTGCTTTTAGGAGCTTTTGCTATTATAACTCCTAAATGGAATATTAAATGAAATGTCATTTCACTCATAAGGATATTCAAATATCCTAGTTCACTGAGCAAGTTAACAAAACTTGAAAACCCCGGACGATCGATTCATTTACATAATTAAGTTCATTTGGACTTCAAACAATCCTAGAAATATTGAAAAGATGTTTAAGATTCTTCTTAAGCACTTCCTCAATATGATAGGATGTTTATAAGAACAATTGAACTTAGTTGTTCTTTGATGAAGAAAATCGTCTTCAAACCAAAAACACAAAGAACCTAGACGTCATAGGAAATGACTAGCTATAGGATTAGGAATTTGGTAGAAAACCATAACCCTTACCTTAGCTTTACCTAGGAACTTGCTTAAATATTTTAAGCTGTGTTTTAAGTGCAGCTTGGGATGACGGGAAGACCCTCAGGTACGCTTTTATTTTATTGCAATTTACTTTCTTGCAATTTATTTAATCGCAATGCACTTTACTCCTCTCGCATGTTAAACAACAGTTGCATGAAAACCTACACCTTTAGGACAGAAACCAAAACTGAAACCATAACTAAATTAAAAGTCATTACAAGATAAAATTCACCGCCACAACATTTCAAAATATAAAACAACTCAAAATTTAATCACAAACAGAACACAAAACTACAATTACAACTAAATTAAAACGTCTTGTTGGATGATCGGGAATACCTCGGATGATGTAACCTACGTGTTGCTAACGGGATTTCCCACGGTCTAAATGAAAGTGTGGAACTCATTCAGTTGAGTTTAGCAAATTCATCTGGACTAAGTGAATCCGATAAAAATAATGATGCCGGAAGGATAGAACCGTGGGATCTTAACCGGTGTCGTTATAATCAACTTTAAGATTTGTTTTAAAAAACATAAAGAACACTTGGAAATTAAGACTTCTCTAAACCAAACACTTCTCTCATCTCCTGATTTATGAGTTCTAAAACTAAACCTCAGCAACAACAAGAAGCTCGGAGCATGGTGGGCAGCACGGCCATCGTCATCAGCAAAACAAATCTACATCAGCAAAACTTTCCTAGAATTAAACAACAAAGCCATAGGACTTCGAGGTAGTTTGCCTAGTGCAACATAAATCCTCAACTCTTCGTTAGGCATTTGCATTGCAAATTAAGCCCTAACCGGTCTTAGGATCCCGAGGTAGTCGTCCGATACGACATAAACCCTCATATCTTCCAGGCTATTTGTATGATTCTATCATATAAATATAAGCCCTGATTAATTAAAATCGGCAAAATTAAAACATTAAATAAACATTAGGACTTTCCTAAATTCAAACCAAACAATAGGATAGTCGGGAGATTATCGAAGTTCACTTCGAATCCGTAATTTCTCCTACTTCTCTTCCTTCGAATTCCCAAAATAAAATGTTCCGAATTTGATCCATCCCTTATTGAAATTCCAAATTTCAATCCCTTGAAAACTTAAACTTTGAAATTCTTGAGAGCAGAATTATTGATTATTATCGAGAGTTTTCTTAGGTGATTCCCGTCACTTAAGATGTAATTAACTATAGGGGCTTGCCCTTATAGGGAACTTTAAGAACCCAGGTAATATAAACCACTGTTTAATGTTTTCATATTAAGCGAGGGAATTTGTCGGCTTATAAAATTGATTCGCGGACCAAACGGATGTCACAAATCCTCTAGTTTATTTAACCGAGCCCCACCATCGAGCGGTGTATCTATCCTTAGGAATAGATACACGGTTTGTGGTGCGGTGCTCGTTTATGTAAACTATTCGGGATGTGAGATCGGTTTGATTCCATATCTTAAAAATCTTTAAATTTAAAATTATTTTCAAAATCAAATACTACTTTCTAAATTATATATATATTTAAATTAAATTTAAAATACGCCGACATATTTCTGTAGGCGACCCCCTTTTCAAAATAAAACACACAACCTAAAAAAATGCCGACAGTGCAATTTTAAAAAATGCCAATTTTTGACTCTAAATTTCATCCTTTTTTCATCCTTTTAGCTCCAAATTGTTAGAATTATTATACCTTCAACAAAACATGAGCATACCTTTCTTTAAAATGCAATATCACCAAATTAAAGTATTAAATGTATATATAAAATTGAACATTTTTTAGTTGTACTAAAATCGTCCAAACATAACTATTACTTGACCTTAAGTAACTCTTTCTAATATAAAAGGTAAGAATCATGGTAGTGAGCTTTACTTAAAGACTGGTATAGTTTTTGTTTAATAAATATAATAGTACAACTTAAGAAAATTTTTTAATAAATTAGGTTAAAACTAAAAGTATAAGAATATCTAGTAGTTAAGTTTAGGATTTTTGATTTTTTTATTCATTTCATAAAGAATTGTAATTTGTTATATTAAGGATGCTTAGAAGATTCGTACGAATAAGATTTTTTTTGAAAACTCTATTAGTGAGGATGCTAATACTAAAATACATGTTTAGAAATTTAATTAAGCTTTTCTCCTCAAGTTAATTCAAGTGAAGCCAATTTTTTATTAGGCATCTCCTCAAACTTCTCCTCACACATATATATATATATATATATATATATATATATATATATACACACACACACATATATATATATACATATATATATATATACATATATATATATATATACTATATATATATATATACATATATATATATATATATACATAGATATATATATATATATATATATATATATATATATATATATATATATTTTCTTTATATATATATATATATATCCAAAATCCATTTCAAGCAGAATAAACCCGATCTTATCAATCGGCACAATACTTATCTTCACAAGCTTAACAAAGCATATTTACCTCAAGCATTCATCAGTGGACTAAAATTGATCGGGGTAACTTGATCCGGAGTAAGTTCCTAACCCCTTCCATGTCACTGTTCAATTGGAGAGTCTTCAACAATTGCATCCCAACTGATGACATCCTCAAGTTAAAGGGACTGAGGGGACCTTCAAAATGTTTACTTTGCTGCTCCAATGAGGAATCCATACCACATCTTTTCTTCAGGTGTAAGTTTTCTATTCAAGTCTGGAAAGATGTTACCAAGTTTTTTAACATCAACACTATCCAACTGGATTGGACTGACTTCAGCTCCTGCTGGAAATCTTGGCACCTAACTAAATTCAGCAGTATCCCTTTCATTGTGACTCGGTTTCTGTGGATGCATAGAAATAACATAAAGTTTGATGCCAAGCCACCTTGTGTTCGGATTGTGGTGAGTAACTCGCCTCTCCTATATATCCAAGCTTATCGAGTTTAAAAAGTTCCCTTCCATTCTTAACATCACTTCTCCCAGTCAACCTCCTTTGAAGGCAAAAATTCTGCAAATCTGGTGGAAGCCCCCCATCTCCCCCTTTATTAAAGTCAACACTGATGGTGCTTTCTCTGAGTATGGGGCTGGTATTGGTGGATTATTCAGAAACTCCAATGGGCAGTGTTTAAGTCTTTTTCTCGCCCTCGCCGCACTGCTCGATCCATTAGAAGCCGAACTCATGGCCGTTTTCCGGGCAATCTCTTTTGCTAAGTTATGGAAGTGGACTCATCTGCTGGTGGAGGTGGATTGCCAAACCTTAATCAATTACCTGGTTGTGGGCCTCCCCCCTCCTTGGCATCACTCTCAATGGGTGGGCAAAATTCTTAACCTTGCTACTCTTTGCACTGTCCACTTCTCCTTCATCCATAGAGAAGGTAACCGGCCAGCAAATTGGCTAGCTAAAAGAGGGATTGAGAACATGGAAGTGGTTGTTTCTGATTCCATTCCTCCCCAGCTGGATTTCCTGATTGAAGCAGATTTATTCAAGGCCCCCTACCTCAGATTAGCTTAGTTGTTTTATTTTTGCTTAGGAGTTTTCTGGGGGTCTCTCTCCACTGTTTATTGTGATGGGAAGACCCCTATAGGTCTTTCTCTACATTTTGTCGTTTTGGTATTTTTGAATGGGGACTCTTGCTCCCTCTTATCACTTGTAACTATTTATTATATCAACATGTAAGAGCCTTTGTTGTTAAAAAAAATAAAATATATATATATATATATATATATATATATATATATATATATATAAAGAAAAAAATATATATATATATATATATATATATATATATATATATATATATATATATATATATTTCTTTTAGCTTTATTTTTATTTTAGGACCATTTTCAATCATTTCTTTTCTTTTATTTTTCATGTGAGGATTACTATAACTATATAGCCCTTTAATAATTTTGAACTTCAATATCCTCTTCTTAAAGTTAAAAAAACTTATTACATTCCTTCACTTTATAAATTCATATTAGCTTTAAAGAAGATTTTTCATAAATTCTCAATTCTTTCTTTTGAAATGTAACTCCAAGATTCTTAATATTTCAAAAATTCAATTCCTTTACTTTATACAGTAAATGATTAGTCTTATACTTTCATACTAAATAGCTTTGCTCTAGAGTTAACCCTTATTATTAAAGACTTTTACTTAAGTCTACTTGATATTTAAAAACAAACACTATAGTTGTCTAATGTTAACCTCTAATACCAATAGTCAAAGTAAATTAATTTTAAAAATATAGCTAGTTTAGGACAAATAAAGTTTAGTCTCTTCTTAAGAAAGTTTTTCTTCCACCCCAAACTTACAATTTTAATATAGATAAAACATTTATTATATAACTCTAGGTAGAGAAAAACATTAAATGCATTAAGACTAACCCTCTGTCAAAGTTCTTGAACATTTCAGGTACAAATTAAAACACATGTATAACAGCATATTAAATCTCACCAAACATGATATATAAAAAGGATTTACTAAGTAAAGGAGAGTTCTCAACATAAACAATAAATTTTAAAAGAAATATACAACAACAAACAAACCAAAACATTGAATAACAGGTTCCCAATCACAGTTCAAACTACATATAATTTAAAAGATCAACAATTTAATAAAGACTTATAACAAATAACAGACAACATAAATAATAATAAGCTAGTCATCGAACTCTTCCTCCTCATCGCCATCCTCCTCATCCTCCTCATCATCTTCTTCATAAAATTCTTCAACAACTTCATGTACATAAGGAGTAAAGCTAGGGTAAGTAGGAAACTCCACTGTATGATCACCCTTCAAAAATTTTGTCATAGCATCATGATAAGAAATGTCAAATTCCACTCACCTCTACCAATAATCATCATTATAGTGCATATGTTCCTTTATAACTTTAACTTGGTTATGCAATGTCACTATATCTCCTTGTTGAATAAGCAGTTGCTCCGTGACATCCTATATGGAATGGGTACTTGAAGTGGAAGGTTTAGAAGCAGATTTATAAGTATGATCTACCTAAAAAATATCCATTTTTATGCCTTATTTATGATTCACTTCTTAAGGATATTATGCTTTAATGAAAGGTATTTTCATATTTTTGGATGTAGATGATTAAAAAAAGTTCCAAGAAAGAAAAAGAAGGAAAAACGAGCAAAAAGGAGCAAAAATGGAGCTTATGGAGAAAAACTTTGGAATTATTGGCCTGACGCCTAGGCGCCAGAGTCTAGGCAGATGCTGTTAAGTTTTTTTTTTATGACTTTGGGTAATTATTTTGACGGTGTTAAGCGGTTATTGGAGCTTCCAGAAGACTGGAAGTTACTCCTAATATATAGGACATGTGATACAATGTATTTGGACACAAGGAAAAGGTCTGGATCGCGAAGAGGTGCGACCCAAAGTGAAGGGGTGCGAAAGATCTGGTCACGGAGTCTGACGCCTAGGCGCAAGATCCCGGTGCCTAAGTGTGACGGTTATCTTTTAGAAGATGCATTGAATTTGGAAGAATTTTAAAGAGGTGCCTTAAGCAACCCCTGGTCAAATTCAGAGCTCTATAAATAGGAGCCCATTCTACAGAGAAAATCACACCAAAACCCCCCTAATACACACACCCATTTTAGCATTCTCTCTATCATCTCTTGTTTTATTTAGTCTCTTCCATACTTAGGGTGCCACTTTATTTTGTATCTAGTGAGTTTATTTTGAGTGTTTATTGTGTGTTATTACTGTTGGAGTCTTTCATCATTGCTTTGGAGTCAGTAGAAGTTAGCGGATCTCTTGAAGGAACACTTCATATAAGTATTTGTACTTTGGTTCAAAGTTTTATAAATATGTTTTGTTGTGTTATTTCATTGAGTTCAGAGTAGTTAGTTATCTTTCTCCTTTCAACTATGAAAAGATTATAAATTAAATAAATTTTTTAAGAGAATTAAATATAAAATACTTTTAAATATTGTGATGATATTAATACATGATCTTAATTTACTTTTTAAATTGGCCATTTAATTTGTTAAAACCTGTTGAAAAATTTTGAGACCTATTCGGAGATAAATTCTTAACTAGTAGATATCACATGAATCCTCAAGTAATCGCAAGCTATACGTGGTTTGTTTAAGGTGAAGTGCAAAAAAATAGTAAGATATTATTTATTGGGCGTAAAATTAATTAGTTTTTAGAGTGACAGAGTAAATTCTAATAATTTGGTTTATAGAAAGGTAACGAGCCACTGGTAGGGTCGATCATAGCCACCCTTGGACATCTAGTAGTGTGAGCCTAGATTAACCCATTCTACTAATAAAACATCCTAAGCCTAACTATAGATTAGTCAATGTTTGTTGCACCTGGACCAAAGGGTAAAGAATATAAATGCTTCTATTTGGCACAATACCATAATCTTAATTCCCTACAAAAGATAATTAATCTATAATTCTTGGATTAATTGAAAAAGGAGAAAGTCGTTTTTATAATTGCATTGAATTTTAATTACTGCTTACTTTACTTTCCTGTTTATTGCTTACTTTCTTTTAGTAAAAATTATTTGTTAATTAAATTTGAATATATATATATATATATATATATATATATATATATATAAAGAGAGTATATATAAATTGGTTTCAAAAATTTCAAAATATTATTTATATCTCTTACTTTTTATTTCACTATCCCTGTGGGATTGATAACCAGGACTCCACAAGAGCCCTGTATTACTTGAACGATACGTATACTTGCGTTTAAAATTATGACTTTTACAAAAATACAATCTAAAAATAAAATTATAAAAGTAAACCTCGCACATCAAGTTTTTGAAGCCGTTTGCTGGAAATTAAACATTCTAAAAAGTGGTATCAAATTCTTGTATTTTAAAGCATATTTAAAGTCGCATCACATCAAAGTAATATAACTACTTCCACCTCTAGTTCTCCATCCAACATGCTTCTCATATGTGTGAATATTAGGCTTACTGATAGGCTTACGGGCTGTAATAATTCTTTTAATTTATCATAATCTATTATTGATTGGTCACATAATTGGAAAATCAGTGCAAGATACCCTAATCCTCCATGAGTTTCAACTTTAGAAATAATGCAGACTTTTCAATGAATAAGAGAGCCAATGTCTATACACTTAATTTTCTGAATACAAAATTTTAGTATGGCTCTATCCTCAGTCACTTCACTATCATGTTTCTAAGGTAGAATTCATGTAGAAATAAAATAATGTCATGCGTTAAATTGTGCATTTAACGTCGAAGTAGGGAAGTTTACATCATGATTATTATTTATCTTTTTGAACTCATCTTCCATCAATTAAAAATGCAATAACTTCATTTAAAGGCGAATTAGATGCTGTGAATGTGGAGTATTCATAATGAAATTCATTTGTTATCTTATATAATGCGTTGATTCTTTTGCGAGTGAATTCAACATTCTTACAACGCACAAATACTTGGTCGTCCGAAGTCTCTTAGAGGATGGCATAAAACTCATGAGAAAAGGGAAAAAACTGCTACAGCTGTGAAGTAGCAGAAGGTTTCCCACTGCCTTGCAATAATCAATCCTTCTATAGATCCTCCCAGATTATAAAATGAATGCTCTTCAATTGGTTTCTGTGAACGGATTTGAGTGTTGAAATGATATTGTGCTTTTAAATTCACAAATTTCATTTCATCAAAATTTTCTCTTCCCTTCCCTTCTTTCATCTTACGAGCCATAAGAGTTGTAAAAAAAAATTCAAAACAACTCCACATAAATTCGCAATAAGGATAAAGTGAACTCCTAAAATCAAGATCATTGCTAAGAAAACTTCACACAATGGAATCTAACTAAATCTCTTCCAAAATCTTTAAATTTTTGGATTTCCCATAATGTAGGAATAATCCATGGTGAAAAAAAAAAATTTCTAGGTTAAAGTGAAGTGCTTACCAAGAGAAGATGAAATCCAAGAATATCAAGCCTCGAAATCACATCTAATCCAAGTAGTAGGAAGCCATAAGTACCTTTTCACCCTTACTTTCAAGGTAGGAAACGAACTAAGAAAAAGAAATGGAGTTCCTATTCAGTTTCATGGTTTTTTAAGCAATATGGGTAGTTTCGTTAAAATGGCACCGTTGTTGCCAGATGTGGTGGCGCCGTTGGCGCCAATTTTTTAAACTTCCAGATTCAATTTTTTTGTAAAAACCAATGTACACCAAATCACTCTAACCTCTAATTAGCCTAAATTCACTTCAATTTTTATAAATGTGTAATTTTTTAACAATAAACTTTCACAAACAGCACATAACTTCATATTAATATAAGAATCCAAATAGTTACAAACAAGAGTTTCAAACCACGACATAAAACCGAGTGTAACAATCACACCAACAAATATTTAACGATGAAAAATAAAAATAAAACAACAACAAAAAAACACATAAAGTCTGAAATAAAATATTAAAGAAATCCAACATAACTAAACATTGATAAGTTATATTAATTTAGAATTCTGTACTTTAGAGTTGCTTTATGGTCCCTAATATTTATGCTTGTGTTATATATATGAATTTATATTTCCCTTCTAATTACATCTCTTTCTTTACAATGACGCCAAAAATTTGATGCTGATGCAAATAAGAGACTTAATTGTTATTACTTTAAAAATGGGATTCTACGTAAGTATACACATCATTATCAAGTAATATGAGACTTTTTGTTTAAGCTCCGAGATATCGAAGCCACAAGGAAAGATGTTTAAAAAAAATACAATTTATTAAAAGAAAGAAAATAGAAAAATAACCTTTTAAAAGAAAGAAAGCATAAAAATAACTTTTTTTTTTAAGAAAGATCTTTTTCAAACTACAGAAAATATTCTTGGAAAGAAAGTTCAATTCTTTTTTCTGATAATTTTTTTTTTATAATTTGAAATGAAAGCAAACAACTACTTTAACTATTTTTGTAAGAATAAAGAAAATGCAAATAAAACATCTTTTTCTTTATTATGAACCAGTAACAAGTTATGTAATTTTGCTGTGGAAGTATTTAAAATGTGTTGTGCCAAATAGGAGCTATTATATTCTTTACTATTACTTGAAATGCTATAAAGAACATAAGTTAATCTAATGTTTCAGTAATCTTGAAGACGGGTTAGGCAGGAAAGATACTAGCTTTCACTCTAGACTTTCCACTTCTCCCTCCACCTGGGGGCTTACATCACGTATCAAGACATAAAAAAAATAAATTGAATTGGGGGCTTTAGCTTGTCACTCTAATGTCTTTTATTTCTACACCCATCAAAGTACTTCTCCCTATTTATTTGCACTCAACTATATGGACTACATTCTCACCCATATAATCTCAAGTGATTCATATCAATTGTTGACTAAGAAAATACCATACCGATTCTTACACGTTCTTACAACATATATTAACATCTTAATTGGCCAAATCAAGAAGTAAATGAAATACATTGTTTTGAATCATCACAACTTCTTCCAACATTGATTTCTTATACTTAACACAACATCAATCCATATCTTAATTACTTCATCATTTTAAGGAAAAAGATAAAGAAAACTACTTAGAATTCATGGAGAAAATACAATCACAACTTGGTTTAAAAGTTGAAATCATAGTGAAAACACAAGAAGTCATAATTAAAAACCAAATGTAACAACAAAGATAAAGACTTATATGAAAGTCCTCTCCACCAAACTCTTGAAGTTCCTCTAAAAACTTTGCTTTCCTTACAATATTCCTTAAAGGGTGGCGCCCAACTCTAAGTACACCAATTCTTTATTCTAATCCTAATACAAACTATAGTAAAATATATAGAAATGGTGTAGAGGAGTGGTGTGTTACTAAAATAACTCTCTACACAATAAACATAAACTACACACCCTGCAATAACAATCGCTTTCTGAATTCCAAGCCTTTTTTTTTTATAATTTTCCAACAGGTCCCTTCATGTATCTTCAAATTATGTCCAGATTTAATGAGTCGTTCAAGGGATGTATCTATTCAAGAGTAATTTAAATTAAATTTGGCGCCAATAGGAAGTTTCTCAGGTTTGTGCCAAGAGAGTCTCAGATACCCCTTCAAAATGGCACCAAAAATTATTTAAATCCTCTTAAGTAACGGCCACGCATAAGCGCGGGGACTCGACGCTTAGCTGCGAGGCTTCTGGCGTGTAACTCCAAGTGGCGTGTATGCGAATGTCCAAATGCTTAGCCACCACAAATCAATTTTGCACCTTTCTTTAGTTTGCTCCAAATTTAGTTCTTTTCACTCCTTTCATCACATTGTCCATTTAATCATACTTGTAATAAAATACACAAAATACTCTCTATTTAAGTGCAATATCATCAAAAATAGGTATGAAAATGTGTATAAAAATATTATATATTTTAGGTGTACCCCAAACTTAAAATTTTACTTATCCTCGAGTGACACTATAATTACATAAAATCAAACAAGTAAATTATGTGGATGAGTTTCTTTAGGAGTTTCAAAAATTTTGTTCTAGAAATGTAGTAGTTCAATTTAGAAAAGCAATTAATAAATGAGACTAATTTAAAGTTTAGAAATCTCTTAAGTAAAGGTTTATGAAAATTATGAGCTCCTATCTTATTCAAATATCCTTGTAGATTTTTCTAAAATATAGGGTTTAGGCATTTTATTTTATTTACTTAAAAGTCATTACTTAAAATAATTATACAAACTATATTATATTCATAAGCTTCAAGGTTTTCTCAAATCTTAAACTCTAGAAAGATCAGATGTAGAACCAATTTTTGATTAAGCTCTAAAATCCTTATGCTTCTCTTTCCTTTTTCACATACTAATTTTCACTTTTCTTTTCTTTTCATTTCTTTTTTGTCTCTTTTTTTAAAATTTTATTTTATATGCAATGATTACTATATCTGGATAGGCCTTTAATAATTTTGAATTCCACCATTCCTTTCTTAAAGCATAAGGTAGATATGTATCTTTTACTTAGAAATATAATAAAGTTTTGAAAATTATTTTCAATTAAAAAATTTAGGTATTAAAAATAAAAGTCTAATCATTCTATTTTTCAAAAAATATAACTTTTTCTACTAAAGATAGTTACAAAATATTTATCATTTCTTCACTAATAAATGTTTAACTTAAAATTTTTCATCATTATTATAGATTTTAACTAAATTCTCTTACTCATTTCTATATTAAAAAAATTACTTCCTTAATATAACTTCATACACATAATTATTTTTCAATTAAAATCAAATTTATTTTTAGTACATTTGAAACCAAATAAAATTTAAGTTTTTTAAAGTTGTTCATTCCCCCCAAACTTTAAAGTTTTTGTTATGATAAAACATTTAATCATAGTAAAAAGATACATGGGTAGGAATTAAAAACTATAAGTATCATGCTTGCAGGAATTTTTATATCTAATTATGCAAATATAACAATTAAAAAAAAGGATAAAAACTAGATCAAATTTTAAATTCATATTTTATATAAAAAGAAATTCGAAAGACTCACATACTTAAATAGAAATCCACAACAAAAAGATATACTGTAATAAATTGAAAACGTTAAGCATAAAATTAAATAATGGAATTTTAATAGTGTTCTAAACTTTCCTCATAGTTTTTGGAATAAGTTCTACACTAATAAACAAAATGCACTACAAATTTATTAAAACAATTACTACCACAACTCTAAACATACACATCACATAACACAAACAAAAAACAACCACAAATAACATAAAAACTAAAGTAGTTCACCAACTAGTACATCAGTTTTTACATCACATCTACCAGAGAAAAAAAAATGATAAAATAACCACAAAAAAAGTTCACAACTTATACAGAAGATAACATAAAAGTTCAAACATACATCATAACATAACAGTTCATAACACAAAAAAAATATAAATCCTAATCCTCATTATCTTCCTTATCCTCATCTCCTTCATTTGAAGCACGTGTAGGCTCATATGGGGTATAATGTGGATGTGGAGGTAGCACAACACTATAATCTCCTCTAATCAGTGTATCCATATAACAATGATAATTCTCCTCATATTCACTATGTTTCTACAGATACTCCCCTATATGATCTACCTTTCCTTCAATATCATGAACTCAATCCGCTGTATAATTGATATTATCTTTCATTTTATTTCAAAGTTCAGTTTGCGAATCAGAAAAGTGACCTGATGATGCATAAGAAGTTGAAGCACGAGATGTTGAAGCAGCAGAAGTAAAATCACCTGAAGCTCTAATGAATTCTCCTCTCCAACCAAAAATTGAATGCTCAACATATGTTTTCACATTCACGCTAGTAATAGGCTTAAGAGGCTGAAGAACTTCCCAACTATTATATTTTACACCAGCCTATTCACAGAATGAATGAATAAGGGAAGCAAAACCCATACTTGCAGTAGTAGCAGCTCTGGCAGAACTCCAAATACAATCATAAATAATCATTCCAACAAAAATTGCCTTCCCCTGCTGAATACAACAATTTAATGTGGCTCTTTCCCTCATTACCTCACTCAGATGATTGGAAGGAATCAAATTGGATGATATAAAGTAATGCCAGGCCTTAGAGGTGGCATTCAGCTTTGAAGCAGAGAAGTTAACTCTTCTTTCATTTGTTATTTTCCATTATCCTCTTCCATCCGTCAAAGCAGAAATAATTTTATCCATATCTTCCTCCGTAGGATTATAATTAGAATAAAAACATAATGTATTTGGCGGCAATAGGTAAAACTCGTTAATTACCTAAGGTGTGAAATGAAATAACTGCCCTCGAACCATCACAAAGTTTTCTTTTGCTTCAGGGAGAATTGCATAAAACTCTCGCACAACAGAAGTAACAGCTACGACTAAGAAACAACAAAATATGTCTCAATGTCTTCTAATGATCATATCAACTATCACTCCACTGGGCTTGTCAAAGCCTCACTCCTGAATTAATTTACGAGACTGTAATGCTAGCACGTAACTATCTTGAGCCTTCAAACATACAAACTTGTCTAAATCGAAAGTGGATCTCTCCTTGCTTCTCTTTGGTGCCATTTCTAAAACTTGCATAAAAATTACCATAAATTCTAAAATTAACTTAAAATCACTACTAAAGGCTTAAACTACTAAATCTAAGTAATTTCCAAAGTTTTTTCTTAAATTTTTATCATGAATAGTAAATCTCAAATTTATCTACAATGTTCCTCAAATACATGGTAAAAATAAAAATTTTTATGTAGGAGTAGTGCTTTTACCTTAAGAAAATCAAATCTAGCAAATTTGGCTTGAAAAAACTAAGAAATCACAAATTTGGAGATGTCCTAACTCTATAGATTGCAAACTACGAACGAAGAAGATTAGAGGAAGAAGAGAAAAGGTGATTTTCAAGTTTTTAACACCTGCGAACCGATTTTCGCGAACTGTTGTCTAACACCGAAAGTTCAGCGCTTAGCCATGAAGCTCTAGCATGTAAGCGCGGGGTCTCGATGCACTTTTAAACTCATTTGAACAACTTTAAATGTTT
Organism: Papilionanthe hookeriana x Papilionanthe teres; assembly: GCA_022702705.1. Lineage (NCBI taxonomy): Eukaryota > Viridiplantae > Streptophyta > Magnoliopsida > Asparagales > Orchidaceae > Papilionanthe > Papilionanthe hookeriana x Papilionanthe teres. The sequence goes on from CM040423.1 coordinate 160,207,438, forward strand.
TTAATAAGTATATCTTCTCCTTGTATTCTTCTTATCTTCATAATCACACATTAATACTAAAATAGATTCAATACATGTTTCACACAAACATAAAAATATCTTTACTAAAAAAAATAAGTACAAACTACAAATCTTTAATCCAAGATTCTTGGATAATATCTCATCTTTACTCACTCTTTAACACATTAAACAAAACACAAAAAAAACACTTAAAACACAACAAAAATATAGCATAAAAAATACTTAAAACACTAAACACTAACAACTGAAAAAGTCCAGCAAACAACTTAATACGGCTCAAGAACATAATTCTATTCTCCATTAAGCGGAACATATCTAAAACCTCCCTTAGTTCCTTCTGAACCATTTGGTATATATTTTTGATAAAACGGGCGATGGTTGAAAACTCTTACCCACTTGTTCTTCAAAAACATCACTTTATCTGAATCTTCAATATGACTAGTATGACTTAATTGCATCTTTAATTGCCATCCAATATTTGTTAAATGTGCATTAGCTTCATTTACTTTTGTTTAATTGACGCTACATCAACCTCGATCTTTGCAATCTTCTCCGCTATTCCTTGAATACTAACGGCTAGAAATCTATTATATAACTCCTGCACGCTCTCACTAATGAATTTCTTCTTGTTTGCATGCTCTTTCTTATTAATTTCACTCTCCCAAGAAAGCATTTTTTTAACTTAAACTCTTCTTTTAGGCTTTTAGGATGAATATTTGGGATGGCATGAATAATTCTTATTGTGGTTCCTATTTATAGACTTTAAATGCTTTAGAATCGTCCTCCCACATTCAAAAATCATTAAATCACATCCCATACAACTTCCTAAAGATTAGGACTTCTAGAAACCTATTTTTCACATTTTTCATAACTCCGACTTCTAAGCGCCAACTGCTGACGCTTAGCCAACAGTGCTTATTTTAGCACAGGTATGCTAAACATCCAAATTATTATTTTAATTCATCCAATTTAACAATTAAGCTCTTATTAATCTCCATTAACATAGCATAATCAAAATCTACCACATAATTCTTACTTTAAACCAAACAACAAATACACAAAATAAACTTAAAACAAAGCACACCGATAATATTGAGTTGCCTCCCACAAAGCGCTTGGTTTTACGTCATCAGCCCGACATACCTAGTGCTTATTCTGGGTGACCCAACATCATATTTTCATCAAGTTTAAGTTGGTCTACTGAGTAATATGGTTTTAGTCTATGACCATATACTTTAAATATTTTCTCAGTTTTAGGATATTTAATATCCACAGCTCCAGAGGGATAATGTTTTATTACAATAAATGGGCCCATTCACCTAGACTTAAGTATTCCTGTTGACCTCATTTTTGATGAGGTCTTCTCTTCTTCTCTTTAGTACTTAGGATCTAGCCTTAGGCTTTTCCTCTGACTATCTTAGAGGACTAGAATTGGGACCCACCTTTTAGAAATTCAAACCACTTCTTAACTCCCCGCAAACTCCACAAACTTGACTATAGACCCCTAATCACCTAGAGGGTTGAAATCAAATGTGGAAGTTTAAAGGATGAGTTCCTATAGGACTCTTTGGCCTTAGGACCGCCCGCGGTGGCCCTGGTCCGGTGAAGGGCTGACTTACACATACACTACACCTATGCACTACACTTTCATACACCTCCCAAAAACACACCTATACCCGACTTGACCTCCCGACTCATGTAGGTGATTCACATGGATGGTCCTCGACCCCTAAGCCCTCGGCTAAGAGGTTAGGAACAACATGGTGAATGCCTCAAATGAGTCCCTTCATGGCTCATATGGGCTTGATATGGCTTCATGGCTCAACAAAAATGATTTCATTTCACTTACATCCACCCAATCTTCAATTTTCCAAATTTTCAATTTTTGACCCCCGAGACCCTACACCCACCAACCCTACCAAATGCCCTCAAACTACCCAAATTTCTCAAAAATTTCCAAATTACCCAAAATTCCTCAAAACCATTCCTAAACATTTCCACATTACTCAAATTGACCATTCCTAGCCAAAAATACCAAAAATTCCAAGAATACCCTCCCAATACCTTCCAAATACCCAAAATACCCCTTTCGACCCAAAAATCCAAAAATTCAGAAAATTCCCATAAAATTCCAGAAAATCCCAAATATTCCCAATTTCATTTTGTTCAACTACACCATGGGCCAATTTTGTCAATTTACCCCACTTTTATCAAAACCCCCAATTTGACCCATTTTAACCCAAAGTAAACCCAATGTCAAACCTAACCTACCCAATTGACCCAAATTCTGATCCAATTCGATTCTAAACTGCAATTCAACATCCCAAACACCAATCTAGACCAAAGCCAAGCTTAATTTGATTGAAATTTGGGTCCAATTTCACTTTTGGCCTTAAAGCCCAATTTGGACCCATGACCCAAACCTAACCCAAACTCACCCAATTCAACTCCAATTAACCCCAAATCTTTTCTAAACCTTCCTTTACATCCCCATAAACAAAACACTAGCATGATTTGCCCAAAATTTAGACCCAAACCCCACTCAAATTCAACCCAAAATCAAAAAGGCCCATTTTGACCTAAACCCAAACCTAGCCCAAATGAGCCCAAACCCCAAAATCAAAACCCAACCAAAGCCAAAACCTCTTTGAAACACTCCCATAAACATTTCCCAACATTAATTTCACATCAACTTCAATTCTAGCCCAACTTTGGCCCATGGTAGCCCATTTTGGTCCACTTTAGCCCACTTACCAATTAAACCCAAATTCAAACCAATTCAAACCCAAATCACTTCAAATTTGTTTCAAACCACTCATGACACATCTCTAAACTAAACCCAACATTTATTTGGCCCAAGCCTTTACCAAAATTTCATCCCAAAATCCATTTTAAAATTCAAAAGCCCACTTTCCTAAACCATTTTAAAAGCCCATCCTAAAGCCCACATTACAATCTCATCTCATCCTCACTTAATTAAAATCATTCCTAAGTCTTAAATCAGCAATCAAATCTTTCTAAACAAAGCCATATGACAAACCATCCAAATTTTACACCAAATTACCAAAAATTCTTAAAACCCATTTTCATGAAATTGACCAAGCTTTCCCCCAAGCCAAAGGTGAGCCATGAAGCCATGCATGAGCCACATGGAAGCCATGAGAGCCTCTTTACATGTCACCATACCATATTGGGTAGGAAGGAGGGCCCCTTTCCTTAATCCCTAAAGCTCATTAGCCTTAATCATGATTCACCTAAACCTAAATTTAATCCAAATATATTTGGATGGAGACTTCTCCATGCCAAACCAAGCTGATCCCTTTGATCCCCCACAAGACCCAAAGCCACCTCGAGGGGTGCACCAAGCCCAAATGGGTGAGTTGACCCATTTAGATCCAAAATGGTCTTCCCCCATTCCATTTCAATCCAAGCTCTTTACACTTGGCATTTGCCAATTGCTTGCACAAACACCCGGCCCTCGACCCACTCGACCCCGAGGGTGACCCTCGCTCGCCGGCCGCCCACCCCGGCCGCCGGAAAACTCCATGGCCGAGAGGTCCAAGTCAATCCAAGCTTGGAATTCTCACCGCCGAGCCGCCCCATGCCCGAGTGGCCATTGCGACTGTTCTTCACTTGCCATGAGCAGCTGATCCCGACCCCTAACTCCCCCGGGAGGCCCTCCAACATCTCCTATTTAAACCCCTCACCTTCTCGGCCATGAGAGGTGTCGAACCGAACCTTACTGAAATTCTGCCAAAATTGTTCCAGACTCCTCCCCACACACAGAGCACTTGACCCCCAGTGAGATTCCCCTGCCATTTCTTCTCTGTGAGCTCAATTTCAGAGTTGAAATCTCACCCAAAACCAGGACACCTCTCCACAGTCGACCAATCCCCAAATTGATTGGTCCTACACCTTCACCGCGACCGAGGGAAGGTGTCCACCAACAAAAGCCCCATCTCCGAGGCCACCCGGCTTGCTCCGGACTCCAAGCTTTGTGATCGACTCGTGGTCGAAGTTCAACCTAGACAATTCACTCGGACCGAGAGACTTCATCCCTAGCCTCCCGCAGCTCCAACGAACGTGCCAAGCATCTTCGATCGAGGCTTCACCTCTCGCAGCTAAGGTATGAATTAATTCTTCATCCCGAGCTTCCGGAGATTCTCCATTTCAAATGCCTTAATTGCAATGCATGTTTACCGTATGGATGTGTTCGTCTCTTCAAGACGAATCCATAGAGCATAAGAACATAAAAATCGTTGAGTATCGAGTGAGATCTTAAGGATTTAGTGTGGACGGTTCTCGGGTGAGGACACTTGGGGACGATGAACGGATGCCGTCCATTTAATACACGCGCGGACGGACGGCTCGGATGGCGTCGGACCGAGAGACGCGTACGAGAACCGCGGGGCCCGGGCCGCCGACTCGGATGGCGGCGTCGAATGGGAGCGCGCCACGCGGCATTTCGGAGCTGCCGAGGTCGACGCGGCGCCGCGTGGATAAATAGAAAAATAGGGTATTTTCTATTTATTTAATTCCCGTAACTTTGAAAATTCATATCTTTGTGTAGGAAAATCATAAAAATAAAATAAAAATACCCTCTTGCTCGGTGAACGAGAGGAGAATAATGTGGAAGAGAAATCATTTAATTTCATCAAGTATTTTATTTTTAATTAATTATTTACTCCCTGCATTGTTTTAATTCTTCATGCATGTATACAATTCACCATGGCATGAGACCATAGGGCTTTTGAAGCCTCTGAACTTGGGAACATTCCCCGAATTTTCCAAGGTCGGAGGCCATCTCTCGTGAAAAGTTATTGATTTTTCAAATGCATGTTGCTGTTTTAAGTATTTTAATTTCAAAAATTAGCATGTTGTGAAATAAATTCTAGGAAAATTTGGTGATGTTCCATATGACCAGAGGACCCTAGGAAAAATAGGATTTGAGTTAATTCACTTAGATTAACCCTAATCGGCTTAAATACCTAAAATAGGCTTCTAATTAATTAGAGTTAACCATAGATCAAATTGACTTGAAATCAATTCTCCACTGACCTTTAGGATCAGAGGAACCCACCATAAAAATTTGAGCTCAATTGGACTTGGTTAGCCCCACTAATTGGGTTGATTAAGCCACTTAGCCATTTTAAACTTTAAAAATTCATAACTTTCAAAATATCTTTCAAAAATTCACCAAATTGGTTTTGGAGTCTCTCTGATATCAGGAGAGTTCAGGAAAATTAAAATTTCAATTTTCTAAAAAAGTTGATTTTTAATATTATTTTAATATTTTTAATAATTAAAAAATAATAAAAATCACAAAAATAATAAAATTCACCAAAATGTCATATTTTGAATTTTAATCACTTAGGAACAAGTCCCATATTTTTCCTAGGTCTATTTAGTGAGATATTAATTTTTAAAGCTCTAGGGTAATTTTAAAATTAAAAAAATACATTTTCTAGCATTTTCACCAAAATAATTATAATAAATCAAAGAAAAATCAGAAAATTGCAAAGTTTGGTTCTCTGGAATCCTTGACATCAGAGAGAATTTTAAAAATTATAAAATTTATTTTTCAACATTTATTTTATTTTTAAATTAATTAATACTCCAGAACTTAAAATAATTCTAATAAATAAAATATAATTCAAAAATTACAAAATTTGGTCCAAGTGGTCCTCTGGTCATTAGGAATGTCCCCTAATTTTCTTAAGGACAGAAACTTTCCCTTGGTCATGTCATTGAATTTTCCTTGAAAATTTCTATTTTCTACTAAAAATAATTATATAAATAAATTAAATGTAGAAAAATCACATTTTCTCCTCTCATGTCTTTATTGACATATGAGTGAAGTCTCATAAAAATTTCAAGTTCATTTGAGTTCAACTTAGTGAGTTATGAAATTATTAGGCTTAAAGGGCAAAATGGTAATTAAAATTTTAACTCTTAATTAAAACTTTAGGTCTCATAAAAAATTAACAAGTAAAATATTTGATCCTAATCTGATTTGGATGATTGAAATTAAATAATTAAAGGATAGAAATCCATTAAGTAATTTAAAATAATTAAACTTTAATTAAATAATTAATTGAATTTGGAAGAATAATAAATTTGGAATTATTAAAATAGGGATATTATTAGGAAGAGATTTATTCTTTAATTTAAAAATCCCTAAATTAATCATCTCATTAATACTCAACTCTTAATTAAAGTGATAACTCAAATTTAAAATATTAAAAGACTTAATCATTAAATTAAATTAAATCATTAAACTCTTTCAAAAAAATCTCAATTAAATTAAATTAAATCAAGATTAAAAGTTGCATTAAATTAAATTAAAATTAAGTTAAATCAAATAAACAAATTAAATTAAATTAAATGAATTAAATACATTAAATTAAATAAATAAATAAAATTAAATTAAAATTAAATTAAATTAAATTAAATTAAATTAAATTAAATTAAATTAAATTAAATTAAATTAAATTAAATTAAAAATTAAATTAAATTAAATTAAAATTAAATTAAATTAAATTAAGAAATTAAATCAAATAAATTAAATTAAATTAAGAAATTAAATCAAATAAATTAAATTGAATTAAATTAAATCAAATCAAATTAAATTAAATAAATTAAAATAAATTAAATTAAATTAAATTAAGTTAAATTAAATAACATCACTTAAGACATGAAGAAATAAATCTAAAATAACTTGAACACTATTCCAAACTTAAATCATTAATTTGAACTTAAATTTGAATCACAAATCATTAAATATCATTTTGCCCTTAGGAGCCTTAGTTATCATAACTCCTAAATAGAACATTAAAATGAAATGTTACTTCACTTATAGGACATTCAAATGTTCTAGTTCACAGAGCAAGTAAACAAAACTTGAAAACCCCGGACGATTGATTCATTTACACAATTAAATTCATTTGGACTTAAAACAATCCTAGAAATATTGAAAAGATGTTTAAGATTCTTCTTAAGCACTTCCTCAATATGATAGGATATTTACAAGAACAATCGAACTTAATTGTTCTTTGATGAAGAAAATCGTCTTCAAACCAAAAAACACAAAGAACCTAGACGTCATAGGAAACGACTAGCTATAGGATTAGGAACTTGGTAGAAAACCATAAACCCTTTCCCTTAGCCTTACCTAGGATCTTACTTAAATATTCTAACTGTATTTTAAAGTGCAGCTTGGAATGACGGGAAGACTCTCCAGGTACGCTTTTACTTTATTGCAATTTACTTTATTGCAATTTACTTACATGCACTGTACTTTACTTTTCTTGCATGATAAACAACAGTTGCATGAAAACCGACACCTTTAGGACAGAAACCAAAACTGAAACCCATAACTAAATTAAAAGACACTACAAGATAAAATTCACCTCCACAACATTTCAAAATATAAGACAACTCAAAATTTAATCACAAACGGAACACAAAACTACAACTACAACTAAATTAAAACGTCTCATTGAATGATCGGGAATACCTCGGATGATGTAACCCACGTGTTGCTAACGGGATTTCCCACGGTCTAAATGAAAGTGCGGAACTCATTTAGTTGAGTTTAGCAAATTCATCCGGACTAAGTGAATTCGATGAAAATAACGGTGCCGGGATGACGGAACCGTGGGATCTTAATCGGTTCCGTTTAATCAACTTTAAGATCCGTTTTAATTAAAACATAAAAAACACTTGGAAATTAAGACTTCTCTAAACCGAACACTTCTCTCACCTCCCGATTTATGATTTCTAAAACTAAAACCTCTGCAACAACAAGGAGCTCGGAGCATGGTGGGCAAGCACGGCCATCGTCGTCAGCGAAAACCGAAACCTACATCAGCAAAACTTTCTTAGAATTAAATAACAAAGCCATAGGACTTCGAGGTAGTTTGCCTAGTGCAACATAAATCCTCAATCTCGCGTTAGGCATTTGCATTGCAAATTAAGCCCTAACCGGTCTTAGGATTCCGAGGTAGTCGTCCGATACGACATAAACCCTTATATCTTCTAGGCAATTTGTATGATTCTATCATATAAATATAAGCCCTAATTAACTAAATTGGCAAGATTAAAACATTAGATAAACATTAGGACTTTCCTAAATCCAAGTCAAATAATAGGATAGTCGGGAGATTACCGAAGTCCGCTTCGAATCCGTGATCTCTCCTACTTTTCTTCCTTTGAATTCCCAAAATAAAAATGTTCCAAATTTGATCCATTCCCTATTGAAATTCCAAAATTCAACCCCTTGAAAACTTAAACTTTGAAATTCTTGAGAGCAGAATTATTGATTATTATCGAGAGTTTTCTTAGGTGATTCCGTCACTTAAGATGTAATTAACTATATGGGCTTGCCCTTATAGGGAACTTTAAGAACCTGAGTAATATAAACCCCGTTTAATAGTTTCATATTAAACAGGGGAATTTGTCGGCTTATAAAATTGGTTCGCGGACCAAACGGATGTCACAAACCTTTCCAGTTTATTTAATCGAGCCCCATTATCAAGCAGAGTGTGTCTATTCTTCGGGATAGATACACGGTTTGTGGTGCGGCGCTCGTTTATATAAACTATTCGGGATGTGAGATCGGTTTGATTTCATATCTTAAAATTTTCAAATTCAAAATTATTTTCAAAATCAAATACTACTTTTCAAATTATTTATTTAAATTAAATTATAATTCGCCGACAATTTTTGTAGGCGACTCCCTTTTCAAAATAAAACACATAACCTAAAAATATGCCGACAACTCCAAAAAATAATCTTAATCTGGCATTATATAGAAAAACTTGTTGTCTTGGCTCAATATTTTTAGTCAGAATCCTACGATCATGCCACATCTCCATCTTTTCTTTATATATCTTAGCACTTTCATTTCATTCATTCCTTATCTCTTCAAGCTCATTTAATTGCAATAATATTTTCTCTCCAACATCCTTTAATTATAATTGAACTCTTTAATAGCCCAATATGCTTTATGCTCAATTTATACTGATAAATGACAAGCTTTCCCAAAAATTAGCATATATGGGGACATTCCTATAGGAGTTTTATATGAAGTCCTATAAGCCCACAAAGCAAAATTCACTTTCATTGACCAATCCATTTTGTTTGGATTAACAAATTTTTCTAAAATTATTTTAATTTCATGATTGGATAATTCAACTAACTACTTGTCTGAGGATGATAAGTAGTAGCAATTTTATGATTGATATGATATTTCTTTACTAATTTCTCCATAATTACATTTCTAAAATGACTTCTCCCATCAGTTATGACTACTCTTGGCATTCCAAATCTACAAAATATGTTCTTTCTTAAAAAAATTACAACACTTCGAGCATCATTTTGAGCTAAAGAAATAACTTCTATCCATTTAGATACATAGTTTACTGCTATATATATGTATAAATTTCCAAAATATGGTATAAATGGTCTCATGAAATCTTATCCTTAAACGTCAAATATTTCAACTTCCAACATATAATTGAGGAGCATCTCATTTCTTTTAGAAATATTTCCTACACGTTGACATCGATCATAGTTTTTAATATAAGCATTCATATCCTTAAAAATTTCATACCACTTAAATCCAGAATGCAATTTTTATACTGTTTTATCAACACTAAAATGTCCCCCAAAATCCGAATCATGACATTTTTGAATAATTGCATAAGTGTCTTCTAATTGTACACATCTTTGAATAATTAGATCTCATCCTTATTTATATAAAAATGGGTCATCCCAAAAATGAATCTTAGCTTCAGATAAAAATTTCTTCCTCTGTTGGTATGTCACACAATAAGGTGTTATGTTACTAACAATAAAGTTTAAAATGTCGGCATACAATGGAATATGCCACTCATTAATAGTGAATAATTTTTCATCACAAAAATGTTCATTAATTTCTTCATCAAAATAGTGAGATTTTTCATTTTTAAGCCTAGACAGAATATCAGCAATTTGATTACCAGCATCATTCATATCTACTATCCCAAAGTCAAATTCTTGTAAAACAAGAATCCATCTTCAGTCTTGAATTTGCATCCTTCTTTTTCATTATATATTTAATAGCAGAATGGTTAGTATGCACTACGCATTTTGTTTCAAGTAAATATGATATGAATTTATCAAAAGCATATATTATAGATAATAACTCTTTTTCAGTTGTGTTATAACTAATTTGAGCTTCATTAAGACTTACTAGCATAGTAGATTACTTTGAAAATTTTTCAAATTTTTGTCCTAAAACAACTCCAATATCATAATCACTTGCATCACATATTAATTCAAAAGATTTTTGCCAATCTGGTGAAACAATAATTGGTGCAATAATTAATTTTTCTTTTAACAGCTCAAAAGCTTTTATGCATTCTTCATTAAAATTAAAAATTGCATCTTTTTTTATTAAATGGCATAGAGGCTTAGAAAATTTTAGAAAGTCTTTAATATATCGCCCGTAAAATCCAACACGTCCTAAAAAAATCCTAATCTCCCTTACACTTGTTGGGCAATGTAAATTAGCGATCATTTGAATTTTTGCAGAGTCTGCTTCTATACAGTTTTATGAAATTTGATGTCCTAAACTAATTCTTCCTACTACCATAAATTAACATTTTCCCAATTAAGAAATAAATTTGTTTCTTCACAGCGTTTAAGAACTTTCGATAAATGTGGTAAACATGATTCAAATGAAATTTCAAATACTGAAAAATCATCCATAAACACTTCAATTTCTTTTCTAATTAAATCACAGAAAATATCCATCATATGTCTTTGAAATGTAGGAGGGGCATTACATAAACCAAAGGACATTCTTTCAAAAGCAACTGTACCATAAGGACAAATAAATGTTGTTTTCTCTTGATTCTCAGGAGGAATTTGTATTTGGTGATAACTAGTATACCCATCTCGACAACAAAAGTATTTATGCCCAGCTAGTATATCCAACATTCGATCTAGAAAGGGTACTAAAAAATGATCTTTCCTGGTGGAAAGATTTAATTTTCTATAATCAATGCATATTTTCCATTCTGTAATTTATCTTATTGGTATTAATTCATTTTTTTCATTAATAGTTATAGTAACTCCTCCTTTCTTAGGAACACAATGAATAAGACAAACCAATGCACTATCTGAAATAGGGTAGATAATTCCAGCATCTAACTACTTAAAATTTACTTTCTTAATAATTCTTTCATAATAGGATTTAATCCTTTTGGGAATTAGCCTTTTGCTGTTTTAAGATTTCTTTAATACCATCCATCCAAATGCTTTCTTATATTTCTTTAAAGTTTTAATTAATCCTTCTTCTTCTTCTACAGTTAATTCTGAGGAAATTATAAGTAGCAAGGTTGAGGAATCACCTAAAAAGGCATATTCTAAATGTTTAGGAAGTAACTTTAATTCAAGCTCAAGTGATTTTTCAAATGATGTAATAAAAGATTCATCTTTATTTGTCATGTCCAAAACTTCAAACTTTCTTGAATATAGTTTATATCTTCCTCACTAAAATCAGCAAAGTATTGTACTTCCTCTACTTGCTCGTGTTATGATTTTTTAACTTTGAAATTTCTCTTCTTAAGTTGGTTTAAAAGGATATTCACTCAGATATCTCATTACATTCATCCTAAAACATTCATCAACTTTACCTTTTGCAGGATAATTCATTGATTTTAAATATTAAATGTAACAGTTTGATCATTGACATGCATAGTTAATTCCCCTTTCTGGACATCTATCATTGCTCTTCTTGTAGCTAGGAAAGGTCTCCCAAGCCAAATGAAATTAACAAGAACGATAAATTGATCTACTTTTACTAAAACATCTTTGATAACTCCTTTAAGATGAGTTATTGAATGATCTGCAAACTTTAGAGTTACAGTTGTAGGGGTTATTTCTCTTTATCCCAGTTTATTAAATATAGGTAATGGCATAAGATTAATACTTGCACCTAAATCACATAAAGCTTTCCCATAAAATCTATCTTCGATTGCACATGGAATTGTGAAGCTACCGAAATCTTTAAGATTTTCAGGAAGCTTCTTCTAAGTTATAGAACTGCACTCTTCACTAAGTACAACAGTCTCATTATCTTCAAACTTCCTTTTTCTGTTCAGAATATCCTTCATAAACTTCACATAGCTTGGCATTTATTCTAAGGCTTCAACAAATGGAATATTAATAATAGGTTTCTTAAAATTTTCAAGAATTTTGAAATTACTTATCCAATTTTTGTTATCGAAGTCTATAAGGAAATGATCGTGGTGTCTTTTCTAAATTAATTTTTTGTGGAGAAATAAGTCTTTCCAAACCTTTCAGAGTGTCCTCTTTTGGATCATCAATCTCTTCTTTTTCTACTTCAATCTCTTTTTGAACTTTATATTCCAACTTTCTTCCACTTCTAAATTGAACGCTTTTACTTGCTCTTTACTTTTATCTCTTGGATTTATCTCTGTATTACTTGGAAGCATTCCTTGGGATCTATTACTTAATGAATTCGCTATTTGTCCCAATTGATTCTCAAAATTTCTAATTGTAGCTCCTTGACCTTAGAATTAATTTCCCATTTGTAACACCACTTCTTCTATAGATAACTTCTTCTTCATAAATTGTGAAGTACTGTTAAAACTTAGAGAAGAAGTAGATCTATACTTATTTTTACCTTGGTTTTTCAAATTCCCCAATGGGTTTACTTGATTGTTCCCCAATTGTTGATTACTACCAACTTGATTATTATTCAAGTGAAAGATTGGATGGTTTTTTTGACCTGGGTTATAAATAATTGGAAGACAAGTTATTAGGCTTATTTAAGGCATTCAAAGTTTCTAATGATGTTTGAGAATCTACCATTTGGAATAATGAATTCTCTTCAATCATGGAAATTGGTTGAGAAAAATACATTGAAATTGCATCAACTTAATTTGCTAACATTGCAAAAGCATCAGATTCATGAATATTGGCTACTTTCTTAGGATTTATCCTCTCTGAAGGCCATTGAAATTTATTTGTAGTCATTTCTTCAATTAAAGCATAAGCGTCATTAAATTGTTTAGACATCAATGAACCACCACCAGCAGCATCGATAATAGATCTAAGAGATCCAACTAAACTATTATAAAAAGGTTTTAATTATTAATCAATCTGATATTGAATGATGTAAACACTTTCTCAAGAGATTTTCAAAATGTTCCCAACCTTCATAAATATATTCCTCTTCAAACTGATAAAAAGATGTAATATCATTTCTAAGCTTTGAAGTCTTTGATGGTGGAAAATATTTAACAAGAATCTTTTACTCTAAATCACCCAAGTTCTGATAGATCCAGGTGCTAACAAATTTATCCACATCTTAGCTTTATCCCTCAATGAGAAAGAAAAATGTGTAAATCTAATATCATCATCCAAAACATCATATTTAAATGCAGCACATAATTTTAAAAAAATTGCACGATTTAAATTTGGATCCTCAGTTGGTGCTCCCCAAACTGATTATTAGATACCATTTGGATAATAGCAGGTTTAAGTTCAAATACAACAAGATTTTGAATACTATCATGAAGTTCATCTATTGTAGGGTTAGCATAATCTCTTAAAGGTCAAAATTCCTGATGGATTACGACATTTTGATTATTTTGATTTGTCATTTCTTGAATATTTTTATCTTTTTTTATATTTTTAATTTTTCTAATTTTTCTAATAGTTCGTTATAATTTAAAATCGTAAGGTACAAGTCTTTCAGAAACTGAACTACGCATACACTACTATAAATCACAATAAAAACAATAACTTATATAAAAACATTACAACATCAATTTCCTAGAATAAATCCAACAAGTTTAAATAAAATTTTAAAAAGTAAAAATTAGTCTTTTTTTAAATTCTCTCTCTTTCTTTAAGTACTTTTATTTATTTTATTTTTTTAAACTATTATTTTCTTAACTATTTTTCGTAACTATATTTCCCCGACAACGACGCTAAAAACTTGATCCTTGTTATTAATGCTTATGTTTTATATATGAATTTATATTTCCTTTCTACTTATATATTTTTATTTATAATGACGCCAAAAACGTGATGTCAATGCAAATAAGAGATTTAAATTTTGTTATTTTAGAAATGGGATTCTACGCAAGTATACCAATCTTTATCAAGTAATATATAACTTTCTGATTAAGCCCTAAGATATCGAACCCACAGGAAAAGAAGTTAAAAAAAATAAATTTTCTTAAAAGAAATAAAAAAGAAAAATAACTTTTTAAAATAAATAAAGAAGAAAAATAACTTTTTAAAAGAAAGAAAGCTGAAAAATAACTTTTTACTTTTTGAGAAAGATCTTATACAAACTATAGATAATATTCTTGGAAAGAATGTTTGATTCTTTTTTTTATAATTTATTTTATAATTTGAAATGAAAGTAAACAACTACTTTAACTATTTTTGTATGATTAAAGAAAATGCAAAAAAAATATGTTTTCCTTATTATGAATCAGTAACAAATTAAGGAATTTTGTTGTCGAAGTATCTAAAATGTGTTGTGCCAAATAGGAGAAATTATATTCTTTACCCTTACTAGAGATGCTATAAAGAACATAGGTTACTCTAATGCTTTAGTAATCTTGAAGATGAACTAGGCAAGAAATATAATAGCTCTCACTCTAGAGTTTCTTCTTCTCCCTCCACCTGGGGGCTTACATCACGTTTTAAGACATAAAACAATAAATCTAACTGGGGGCTTTAGCCTGTCACACAAAATTCCTCTAATTCTGCACCCATCAAAGTATATCTCCCTATTTATTTGCACTCAAACATATGGACTACATTCTTATATAATCTCATGTGATTCTTCCCAATTATTATTTAAGACAATACCATACCGGTTCTAGCTTGTTCTCACAACATATATAAATATCTTAATTGGCCAAATCAAAGAGTAAATTAAGTACAAGGTTTTAAATCATCACAACTTCTTCCAATAGAAGTTTCCTATACCTCACACAACATCAGTCCATATCTTAATTACTTCAACATTTTAAGGAAAAAGATAAAGAAAACTACTCAGAATTCATATAGAAATTACAATGACAACTTGGTTTAAAAGTAGAAATCATAGTAAAAATAAAATAAGTCTTAACTAAAAACCAAATGTAATAACAAAGACAAATAATTATATGAAAATTGTCTCCACCAAACTCTTAAAGTTCCTTTGAAAACTTTGTTTTTCCTAACAATCTTCTTTAGAGTGTGTTGCCCAACTCTAAGGACTCCAATTCTCTATTCTAATCCTAATACAAACTATAGTAAAGTAAGTAGAAATGGTGAAGTGGACTGGTGTGTTACTAAAATAACTCTCTACACAATAAACATAAACAACACACCATCCAACAAAAACCAATTTTTGAATTCCAAGCCTTCTTTTTATAATTTTCCAACAGGTGCCTTTGTGTTTCTTCAAATTATATCCAGATTCAATGAATCCTTCAAGAGATGAATCCAATAAAATGTTACTCATGTTTATACCAAGAGATGCCTCAAGCACCCATTCAAAATAGCGCAAAAAATTATTGAAGTCCTCTTAAGTAACTTTCGTGCGTAAGCGCGGGGTCTCGGGGCTTAGCCGCGAGGCTTCTGGCGTGTAAGCTCTAGGTCTGGGCAGTTAGCCGTGAGGCTCTGGAACGTGAGCGTGGGTCCAGGTGCTTTGCTGCCAAAGATCAATTTTGCACCTTTCTTTATTTTGCTCCAAATTTGGTCCTTCTTCACTCCTTTCATCATATTTATCCATTTAATCATACCTGGAAGAAAAATACACAAAAAACCTTCCATTTAAGTGCAGTATCATAAAAAATAAGTATAAAATTATGTATAAAAATACTTTATATTTTAGGTGTATCACTATGCATCTTCATCCTCATTAATTTCGTCTTCTATTATATCTCTGATGGATTAGTGGTGCACAAATAAGTTATAGAAAGTATGGTAAGGAAATTGTTTAGTCAGGTCTTCTTCAATAAAAATATTTTTCTTATACATTCGCACTGTAGTTTCTTCTGTACATCTAGTGTGAGCAAATTACTCTTTCATTCGCCAATCCAGATGATCAAATAGATCTTAAATGTGGCTAATTACATTTAGATTATTACTCATCTCTTTCTCTAATTTTTTATCTTCTTCAAAACAACATGTGAACTATTTGAATATCAGTGTCGTCAAGGTGATAAATTTTGAGATGATTGATTCATAGAAATATTTTGATCATTCCTTTCTCCATTTTCTATGGAATCACAATTTAACATTAGGTCCATGGGTTTCCAAGGAAGATGTAGTTTTTCCCAATTTTCATAAGGAATTTGTTCTTGGCTAAAAAGCAAAAATATCATTGATGAATGTCCAAGTCCATGAGTTGATCTGCTTAAAATCAAACCAAGAATAGATTTTTCTATCAATGCACCCACATCAATAGGTCTTCTCGTTTGAATACAACACTTCAAAATAGCACTTTCCTTCATCACTTTATTGATTTTTGTAGTAGAAAGCAATTTTTCCTTAATATGGAAATGTCAGGGCTTTGATGCAGAACTTAATTATTAAGAAGGAAAAATAATATTACCATCATTTTGTGTCTCCCAAGTTTCATCTTCATCTGTTAAGTATCAAAAGACTTCATTCATATTGTCTTTGGTTGGGCAAAGTTTGCAAAATGAAAAATTAGGACATTCTCAATGGAGAACAAATCATTATTTCTTGAAGGAGTAAAAGGCACCCACTTGCCTTCAACATAGAAAACTCCTTTATTAATCTCATGAGGAATTGCACAAAACTCCTTCCAACAAGAATGTCTAGTGCCGCAGTTGTGCAGCATTGTACTTTCCATCTCCTTTGCACAATGATCTCTTTCACAATAGTACATGGATTATTGAATCCCTGATTCACAAAAACTCTTTCCTTAATCAATAACTTCTTTACAAGACCTCTATCGAATCAAATGATTTTTTTCCAGTTGAAAAAGCCATCCAAAGTAAAATGAATTCATCAGAATAGTTTTATTTTATTTTTATTTAAGTAAAGAAAATTAATTGCAATGATATCTATAGGTTGCCTCCTGGTCCACTGAAAATTTGATAGCTTTTTAATGCCTAATTCATACCTATTTTTGATAATATTGTACTTTAAAGAAGGGTAATTTTCATGATTTTTTGCAGGTACGAGGATTATAGGCCTTTGGACCAATAGGAAGCAAAATATAGTATAACGTACTTTGGTAGAATTAGTAACTACTACTGTCTGAACATCCTTATATTATTAGTAATTGCTGCAATTGTGTTTGAGTGGTAAATTTTGTGCTTCATTATAGAGTTTGCAAACCTACTAGTGAGATCGATAACTACGACTCCACTAGAGCCTATTACTTGAGCGATACATATACTTGAGTTTTGAATTTGTGACTCACTAGAAATCTATATATATATATATATATATATATATATATATATATATATATATATATATATATATATATATATATATATATATATATATATATATATATATATTTGAGTTCATAAAATTTGGAATTTTAAAAAATTGCATGAGGTTTTTGGCATCGTTGTCGGGGAGGTAACAGTAAAAGTAAATTCAGTAGTACTCAAAAACTTATATTCAAACTACAAGTCATAACTGTGTGTGCTTGCTTACTCGCTTGTATGCTTATTGTTATTGTGCTTCGTGTAGATTCGGAACTAAAAATTTAATACCTTTCGATTTTGACTTGAGGTGTACAATTAAAAAGAATCGAAAAGAATAGAGAGAACTTAGCAATATAAATCAAATGGAGAACAATCTAAACAATCAAGGAATTGGAAATGATAACCAACCAAGACCATTAAGAGAGTATGCTAACCGTACATTATATGAAATTCACTTAACTATCCAAAATTCTGATGTAGTTGCTAGTTCATTTGAGCTTAAACCTGCTATTATCCTAATGGTACAAAATAATCAATTAGGTGGAACATCAAATGAAGATCCTAATTTACATCTTGCAAGTTTTTTAGAACTACGTGCTACATTTAAATATGCTGGAGTGTCAAATGATGCTGTCAGACTAAGGCTATCTCATTTTTCATTAAGGGATAAAGCCAAGGCTTGGTTAAATTCATTAGCACCTGAATCTATTAGAACTTGGGGAGAACATTCACAAAATTTCTTATCAAAGTATTTTCCGCCATCAAAGATTGCTAAGCTTATAAATGATATAACATCTTTCAGTCAATTTGAGGGAGAGCAATATATGAATCTTGGAAAAGATTTAAAGATCTTCTTAGGAAATGTCCACATCACGCTCTATAAGATTGGTTAACAATTCAAATATTTTATAATGGATTGGTAGGATATCTTAGATCAATTATAGATGTTGTTGCCGGTGGATCACTAATGTCAAAACCTTTTGAAGAGGCTTATGCTTTAATTGAAGAAATGACTACTAATAATTTTCAATGGCTTGCTGAACGGGTAAATCCTAAGAAAGTAGCCAGTATTCATGATTTTGATGCTATAACTATGATAGTTTCTCAAATCGCTGCTCTTTCAAAGAAAATAGATCAATACATAATGAATTGTCCTCAAATGCCTCCGGTGTTAGAAGAAACATCATTAGGATAAAATATAGATGATTAATCTTCATATGAAACCTTAAATACGATAAACAATAAACAAGACAATCCTTATTCTAACTATTATAATCCTAATTGGAAAAACCACCCAAATTTAAACTGGAATAATAAGAGTAATGTTAACACTTTTAATCCTCAGTGGGGGAATAACCCAGTGAACCCATTAGGAAATATGAACAACAAGGAAAATATGAATCATAGACCTTATCATCCTCCGGGCTTCTATAATAACCCACAATTTAAGGAAAATAAGTTGTCTATGGAAGAAATGGTTCTAAATATGGGAACTCAATTACAAAGTAAGGAAGCTGCAATTAAAAATATATAAAATCAATTAGGACATATTGCTACTACACTTGGCAATAGACCTTCAGAAATACTCCTTAGCAATGTTGAAGTAAATCCAAAAGACCAAAAGAACAAATCAAGGCTATTCAATTAAGAAATGGAAAATAATTGGAAACAAGGGTCCAAAAAGAAACAGAAGTTGAAAAATAAAAGGTGGAAACTGAAAAAGAAAATGAAAATTTATATCCAAAATTAGAATATCCATTAAAACCAAGGAGGATCACTGCAGAAAGACCACCACCACCATTTCCTTAAAGTTTAAAGCAACAAGATAAAGGAAAAATAATTGCTAAATTTTTAGAAATCTTAAGAAAGTTTTCTATGAATATTCCCTTAGTTGAAGCTTTAGAACAGATGCCTGATTATGTTAAGCTAATGAAGGATATACTCAACAAAATCATGAAGTTACTAGATCATGAGACTGTTGCACTCAATGAAGAGTGTGTGCTATAATTCAGATAAAGCTTCCTGAAAAACTTAAAGATCATGTTAGTTTTATTATCCCGTGTTCTATAGGTGAAAAATTTTATGGACGAGCATTATGTGATTTGGGAGCTAGCATAAATCTTATGCCTCTATCAACCTTTAAGAGATTGGGAATATGAGAAATTGCACCAACTTCTGTAACTCTCCAGTTAGCTGATCGATCTATTACTCTTCTTGAAGGAGTTGTAGAAGATGTTTTGGTCAAGGTTGATAAATTTATCTTTCCTGCAGACTTTATTATCTTAGATATGGAGGAAGATAAGGAAATACATATTATCTTGGGAAGACCATTCTTAGCTACATGAAGAGCTATGATTAACGTTCAAAAAAGAGAATTAACTATTAGAATAAATGACCAAGAGGTAACATTTAATATTTCAAAGTCAATGAATTATCCCTCAATATAAAAAGACGATGAATGCTTTAGAATGGAAATATGTGATTACTTGAGAGACGAACATTTTAAAGAAAAATTTGAAGAGAAAATTGAACATGAAGATCTGAAAAACAAGAATCATAATGAGATTGAAGATGATTCTGATGAAACTGATAATGAAGAAATAGAATATGTTCAGGAAAAATTTGAAATATTTGATTCAAGGGAAACTGAAAATAAAGGTTTAATTCCATCTATTGTGAAACCTCATGAACTTGAAATGAAAACTCATCCAAAACTTTGGAAGTATGCATTTTTACGTGAATCATCAACATTACCAATTATCGTGACCTCAAATTTAAATGAGTTACATGAACAACAATTACTGGATATGTTAAAGAAATATAAATAATCTTTTGGTTAGACTTTAACTGATATCAAAAGAATTAGCCCTTCTATTTGTATACACAGAATTTTATTAGACAATGAATATAAACCTAGAGTTAATCCGTAAAGGAGACTGAACCCAATGATAAAAGAGTAGTAAAGAAAAAAATTTTAAAGTGGTTAGATACTGAAATCATATATCCCATTTCTGATAGTTTTTGGGTAAGTTCAATTCATTGTGTTCCTAAGAAAGGAAGAGTGAAAACTGACATAAATGAAAAGAATGAAGTTATACCTACAAAGCAAGTCACTGGTTGGCAAATATATATTGATTATAGAAAATGAAACGCCGCCACCAGAAAAGATCACTTTCATTTACCTTTTCTAGACCAAATGTTAGACAGACTTGCTGGGCACAAGTATTTTTATTTTTTGGATGGATATACCGGTTATCACCAAATACCTATTGCTCCTGAGGATCAAGAGAAAACTACATTTTCTAGTCCTTATGGAAATTTTTCTTTTAGAAGAATGCCCTTCGGATTAAGTAATGCACCTGCAACATTTCAAAGATGTATGATGTCAATATTTAGCAATTTGATAGATGATGGAATAGAAGTGTTTATGGATGATTTCTCAGTATTTAGAGACTCATTTAATGCATGGCTAAGAAACTTAGAAAAAGTTTTAGAGGTATGTGAAATAATAAATTTAGTCTTAAACTGGGAAAAAT
Source organism: Papilionanthe hookeriana x Papilionanthe teres (assembly GCA_022702705.1). Classification (NCBI taxonomy): domain Eukaryota; kingdom Viridiplantae; phylum Streptophyta; class Magnoliopsida; order Asparagales; family Orchidaceae; genus Papilionanthe; species Papilionanthe hookeriana x Papilionanthe teres. The sequence goes on from CM040423.1 coordinate 160,228,487, forward strand.
GTAAATTTATGGTTGCAGGAGGAATTGTACTTAGGCATAAAATATCTGAATATGGCATGGAAGTAGACTCTGCAAAGATTCAAATTATAGAAAAATTACCACCTCCTACTACAGTGAGAGAGGTAAGAAGCTTTTTGAGCCATGCTAGATTCTACAGGTGATACATTAAAGATTTTTAAAAAATAACTAAGCCATTATGCCAATTTTTAGAAAAAATAAGAAGTTTGATATTAACGAAGAACGTTTAAAAGCTTTTGACTCAATAAAGAAAAAATTAATTGTTGCTCCTATAATAGTTTCGCTTGACTGGGAGAAACCATTTGAATTATTGTGTGATGTGAGTGATTATGCTATTGAAGTTGTTTTAGGACAAAGCACGAGAAAATGTTTAAGTTATATACTACACTAGCAAAACTCTTACTGTTGCTCAAACTAATTGCACTACTACAGAAAGTATGTTATTAGCTATCGTTTATGCCTTTAAAAAATTTAGATCATACTTAATTGGAACCAAATGTATAGTGTATACTGATCATTCTGCTATTAAATATTTAATGCAAAAGAAGGATGTTAAACCAAGATTAATTTGATGGATACTTTAATGCAAGAATTCAATTTTGTGATTGTCGATAAAAAAAGAGTCGATAACAAAAGATCTAATCATTTATCTTGACATGAACAACATAAATTGTCTGATTTTGAAAAAGAAATAATTGAAACTTTCCCCAATGAGCAACTGTATAATATTAAAGAAAGAAATTTACCGTGGTATTTTGATATGGTGAACTATATTGTTAGTAAAATATTACCTCAAGAATTAACAATGCAACAATAGAAAATTTCATATATGATGCTAAATCTTATTTTTAGGGACGATCCTTATTTATACAAGCAATGTAAAGAACTTATTATTAGGAGATGTGTGCCTTATAAAGAAACTGAACAAATTATCCGATGATGTCATGATTCTAAATTTAGAGGACATTTCGGAACTAATAGAACAACACATAAGATTTTACAATCTGTATTTTATTGGCCTACTATTTTTAGAGATGTTTATAGATTTATTAAATCCTGTGATCAATTTTAGAGGGTAGGAAATATATCTAGAAGGAATGAAATGCCTCTAAATTTTACATTGGAAGTTGAGATTTTTTATGCTTGGGGATTAGATTTTCTGGGACCATTTATTTTTTCATTTGGAAATTCATATATATTAATTGTTGTGGATTACATATCTAAATGGATTGAGGCAATAGCTTTGCCAAAATGAGATGCTAGAAGTCTTTCAAGATTTTTAATGAAAAATATTTTCACAAGATATGGAATGCCTAGAGTAATCATCACTGATTGAGGATCCCATTTTAAAAATAATGTGTTTCAGAGATTGGCTGAAAAATATAATATTATGCATAGAATCTCTACAGCTTATCATCCCCAAACCAATGGTTTAGTCAATGTATCTAATCATGTAATTAAACAAATTTTAGAAAAAGTTATAAATCCTGATAAATTAGATTAGTATGTTAAATTAGACACCGCTTTATGGGCATACAAAACTGCTTATCAAGCTCCTATAGGAATGTCCTCTTATAGATTAATTTTTAGGAAGACCTGTCACTTGCTAGTTAAATTAGAATGTAAAGCATATTGGGTGGTAAATAAATTAAAATTTAATTTGAAAGATGCTGGTGAGAAAAGATTGTTTCAATTGAATGAACTGGAAAAAATCAGAAATGAATCATATATCAATGATAGAATATACAAGGAGAGAATCAAAACATGACATGATTATAAAATTATTAAAAAGGAATTTGAGCCAGGACAAAAAGTTTTATTATATAATACTAGACTTAGATTATTTCCTGGGAAACTAAAATCAAGATGGATAGGTGATTCGACCACAATTATGGAAGTAAAATAGCTTATAAAATTATGGATAAATGTGACCCCAAATTAGACTAAGTGGCTAAAGTACGATATTTTTAAAGATTAAAGATTTTATAAATAAGTATAAATCGCACACTAGAGGTACTACGCATGTATACATGTCATTTTAAGTACTATATAGCTTTCTAATTAAGCCCCATATGTCGATCCCACGGGGAAGGTTAAGTGCAAATAATTAAAGAAAAAAAAGATGAAAATCAATTTATAAACTAATTAATTATCAAGTATGAATATGCAAGTTATTAAAGTAACAGTAGGAAATAAAACAATACTTTAAATTCATTAACACAATAAATAAAGATTCTTTCCCCATACAAAATATTTAATGATTGGTAAACATCTAAATTAGGTTGAGAACTTAGAATGTGGCATTGTGATGAATAGGAGCATAAATATTCTTTACCCTTTGGTCCGGCGTATAAAGAACTTGGAAGTTTTAGAAGATTGGATCAAGATGTATTATTAGTAGGAAGGGACAAATTACTAAGCTCTCACTTCTAGTTTCCCCCCAAGGGTGCCTATGGTCGGGCCTACTAGTGACCCGTCACTTTCCTAAAAACAAATTGATAGAATTTATCCTGTCACTCTAAAAATATAATCAATTCTACGCCCTTCAAAGATTATCTCTCTATTTATTCGCACCTCCACCTTTAAGGATTTCCCATGTACCTTTCCGAGGAAAATGTGATACTTACATGTTAAGAACTCTTAGCCCACGGTCAGGTCTTAAGAACTCTCCACAGGTTTTAACATTACAAGTGATCAAGTTGTAGTCTAAATGAAAATCAGGTAAAGTAACATCGCAAATTATTGATGAAGAAAATAAGTTCTCAAAACTAAATTAAATCCTTATCTAAATTATTTCATATTCATATGGAGAAAGACAAGAAGACTACTCAGAAAGCATAGGATTCACACCACAAACAATATTTATATAATTCAAATTCAAAGTACAAAACTTAAGAATTAATATATAAATACTTATCTGGAATGATATCCAAGCAATCCTATAAAGTTTCTCTTGCTTCGACTGACTTCTACAAGATTCCAACTCCAGCAATCACACTATAAACACTCTGAACTCTCACAAAAGAAAAGTAAATAACACTAAAAACTCTTTAACTAAATGAAATGGCACACCTCTTTCACTCTTATAACACTTACACACTCCAAACAACCACACATTGCTGTAGAATTGTCCTCTATTTATAGAGCTTCGAAAATGACCAACGGTTGATTCATGGATCTCTTCAAAATTCGTCTAAATTTGTTGAATATTTTAGAAGGTAACTGTGATTCCTAGGCACGAGGCGCTAGTCTTCTGCGTGAATGGACGCATCCCTTCAGGTTTTGAGTCACACATCTTCATTGAATAATTGATTTCCTCTGTCTAAATTTATTGTATCTTGTTTATAACATATGGGAAATTTTCTAGAGGCTTCTAGATTGCTTCTGAGTCATCAATAACTGTCACAAAACTGTCCAAGTATTCTCTAGATTACCCTGCTTTGTCTGGCGCCTAGGTGCAAGACCTGGTGCTTAGGCGCCAGAGTCAGCCCTTTTTTTTCTTCTTTTTCTTCAATTGACTCAATTTTTACTCCTTTTTCTCCTTTCTTGGTTCTTTTTCTTCATAAAATTATTTTCTTATACCTGCAACCAAACACATAAGAAATACCTTTCATTTAAGCATAATATCCTTAAAATATTACTTAAAAATGATATAAAAATTAGGTAATTTTAAGGGTGATTGACCCACTTTTTTTATGTTTGCAAATTATGTTAATAGCAACGACACCAAAAACTTGATCCTGCTTTAATATATATATATATATATATATATATATATATATATTTGATTTTATGATTGAATGTTTAATGTGGATTCTACGCAAGTATACCTATCATATCAAGTAATACAGGGCTCTAGTGGAGTCCTGGTTATCGATCCCACAGGGAAGTTTTTTTAACAGATTTGTATCAGCTAAAATTTAAAGGAATTACTTACTAATAATAATCGAAATTTAAAGTAACTACGACAACTAATGTAAACTAATGCTTGAAATAAAGTTGATTTAAATAATTCAGAAAAAGTATCCTTCTCCTTATTTTTAGAAAATTAAGTGAATGATGAATCTAAATAGAATTCTTGAATTGTATTGTGACATATAGGAGCATTCCTATTCTTTACCCTTTGGTCCAGGTGCAAAGAACATTGACTAATCCTATGTTTGATTACTCGAATGCACGGCTAGGCCTGGGAGGATACCGGCTTCCACTCCAGAGCTCCCACGTTCCCCTCACTCGAGGGCTAACATCTACACTTCAGCTCTCAAACAATAGGACCAAATTGAATATTTTAGTCTGTCACACTAAAATGTCCAATTCTACATCCGATAAATAATATTTCCCTATTTATTTACACCCTCCTTCCAAGGCTTTTGACTTCCATGATTATTGGATGTAATTTTTACTATAGTTGATACTTCAACATATTTTAACAAATCAATTGGCCAGATTGAAAGTAAATTAAGTTCTAAGTAAAAATTATCATAATTTATTTTAATATATTAGGTACTTCTATTTAATTTCATCAATTCGCATAATTTTCATAAACAAGGAGAAAGACTAAGAAACTACTCAGAATGCATGGGAATAAAACAAAGCATGGATTTCATTTAAAGTTAACAACAATAAACAAAGATACTTATCTTAATTTCCTCCCCAAGCAGACTCCTTGAAGTTCCTTTGACTTTTCCTTCTAGTACAGCACACTTCTAACTCACTAAAGATTCACTAAGACTCTCTAAATAAACTCACTTAAGACTCCAGAGACACACACAAATGACACACAAAAGACACACAAAAGACACACAAAAGACACACACAAGACACACAAAAGACACATAAAAGACTAAAATTCGTACTCTATTTATAGAGGTAGGCAAAGGTCCAAGGGATGCTTAAACACCTCTTCAAAAAGTGTCCAGGTAGTTATAATTCCTTCAGAAATTCTCCTCATGATCTCACCGTCGGCGGCGTCGATCTCGCCGTCGGCGACTTAGTTCATTTTGCATGAATTTCTTCCTTTTTGATCCAAATTCGCTCCATTTCATGCTCTTTGCTTCCATCACTTATAAATCTTCGTTCCTGCAGTAAAATAAAGAAAATACCTTTCTTTAAAGTGCAATTTCATCAAAAATAGATAAGAATTTCTTAATGTATTTTTCTGTGATCAAAATTCCCCAAACTTAATTATTAATTGTCCTCAAGTAATTTTAATACTAAATAAAAATAGTGTTTTCTGTAATAGAATTTTTCAATTCAGATAAAATATGAATTAAATTTAAATAGCATTATAGTAAAGTTGAATAGAAATATTTCTAAGTAATTAAAATAACTTTATAGATATAAGATTATCTAGTTATTAGGTCTAAGATTTCTAGCTTTCTATTTAATTCAAGAATGACTATATTTAAAAGAGTAAATTACTTAAGATATTTAGATGATAGGAAGTTCAAGAAAACACTATTTAGTAAAATACTAATCCATATATATAAGTTTAGAAATATAATTAAGTTTTACCCTTTAGGTTGATTCCATTGAAGCCAATTTTTGATAAGGCATCTCCTCAAGCTTCTCCTCACTTATGTTTTTCTTTTCTTTTCTTTTTTTTTCTTTTTTTTTCTTTTTGGATTGATTTTCAATCCTTCTCTTTTTCTTTTTCAAGTGAGGATTACTGTATCTGGATAGCCTGTTAATAATTTTGAACTTCAAGTTTTCTTCCTAAATTTGAAACTTAAAATATTTTCTTGCTTATATATATTTCATAGCCTTTACTTCATTGAGTTTCAATCCTTTCTTTTTCATTTAAATACTTAAAAATTTCAATTTTAAAATATAGTTTCCCTTACTTTAAATAGTTTACTATATTCTTATTCCTTTTAACTAAATATCTTATTCCATTAATTAATTGAATTACTAGAAACATTTTCTTTAACTTTCTATAATAATTAAATAAAGTAATTCATGTTTATTGAATTGAAAAACTACTATAGAAAATCATTTGATAATAATTTTTGAAAATAATATTGAGAACAATTTAATAATTAAATTTGTATTTCTACATTCCCCCAAGCATAAATTTTTCTATCTATACTAAATAGTGAAAAGGGAAAGTATATAGTAAGGTTCATCATACCTTTGAGCTTTAGGTATTTCTTTTCTTTAAAATTTTTGCGGGCTTTTTCATTACTTACGGAACTCGTATCGTTAGTATTCTTCCACATATAGTATTTAAAAGAAAGTGCAGGGATGAAATTTTAAAATAAGTATCAAACATAACAAATGAAAACTTAATCTATTACTACAGATACAATCAACTAACCTACTTAAAAACATATTAAAACAATCTAAACAATATTAACGTTCATAACTTATAAAAACTTAAACAACACATCCTATATAAAAAAAAATTGCAAACTAATTTAACACACATAAGAAGTCTAACATCATAGCATAAGCAAACATACCAACATCCACAGTCCACAGAAAGTACAAAATAATTACATACAGAATAATAAAGTTTCCAAAATAACAACAAATCTAAACAAACTAAACAAAGGCTCTAATCTTCTGCATCAAAATCCCAGGCTATATCATCTCCCTGATCTCCAGGCTGAGAAGGCTGAGCAGGCTGGTACTGTGTATAGTGGGGGCACTCAGGAAAGACAACATCTAAATCACCACTCCTATATCGACGTTCAGCCTCATAATATGCAATTTCGTATTCTGAATGTCGCTGGAGATATTCGCTATCATAATCGTGTCTTCTTTCCAAGCCTCCAATCCTTTGGTCTATATGCTCAAATCTTCTTTCCATATTTTCTCCAAATAGCTCAAAACTCTTTCTACTCAGGGTTAATTCATTCATCAGATCTTGAAGGGTAGGAGTGGTGTATCGAGGGGTTCATAACTAGTAGAGGGTATATCTCTACTTGAAGAAGGTACATAATCCTTTGTCCCAGATCTCCATCCTTCGTGGGATTCATATTTCTTTATATTAGCCTGAGTAATGGGTTTCATAGGTTCAACCCATTCCTCATCATCTCTTGCCTCTACCCCAGATAATTGGTAGAGTGCATAGATAAGATCAGGATGTCCTAGTCCTCCTCCACTTTCATTTCTTGAGTTGGCTAATATATTCTTATAAATTACACTTCCCACATTAGTACTCTTTTGGTTCTGAATACAGAAATTCAGAACTGGTCTATCTCTTGTTACCTCACTATGGTGGTAGGTAGGTAACAAAGTAGAACAAATAAAATAATGCCAGCCTATAGATGTTGCATTTAGCATAGAAAGAGGGAAGTTTACCCGTTCTCGCTGCTTTATCTTCCAGACGCCTTTCCCATCAGTGAGAAAGTCGATCACCTCTTCTAGTGGTCCTTCCATAGTTCCAAAAGTTTCATACTCTCTGGTGTAGGTGTCTCTAACCTCGTAATAAGCATTTATTCTAGCAGCGTTGAATTACACAAAAAATCCTCTAACCTTAACCGGTGCATCTTCAGCCTGTGTTAAATTCGTATAAAATTCTTTTACCACTTCTACAGCGGCTCTGTTGGTCACGAAACAGAAATTTTCCCATCCTCGTTCCTTAATGATTCCCTCAACTTCTCCTCCAGGATTCTTGAAAACTCGATCTTGAATGCATTTTCATGCTGTCGGTGAATTTTAAATTTAATTTAAATATAGATATAATTTTGAAAGTAGTATTTGATTTTGAAAATAATTTTAAATTTGAAGATTTTAAGATATGAAATCAAACCGATCTCACATCCCAAATAGTTTATATAAACGAGCACCGCATCACAAACCGTGTATCTATCCCTAAGGATAGACACACTCGCTTGATGGTGGGGCTCGGTTAAATAAACTAGAAGATTTGTGACATTCGTTTGGTCCGTGAACCAATTTTATAAGCCGACAAATTCCCCGCTTAATATGAAAACATTAAACGGGGTTTATATTACTCAGGTTCTTTAAAATTCCCTATAAGGGCAAGCCCCTATAGTGAATTACATCTTAAGTGACGGGAATCACCTAAGAAAACTCTTGATAATAATCAATAATTCCGCTCTCAAGAATTTCAAAGTTTAAGTTTTCAAAGGATTGAATTTTTGAATCTCAATAGGGAATGGATCAAGTTTGGAACATTTTATTTTGGGAATTCAAAGGAAGAAAGGTAGGAGAAATTACGGATTCGAAGTGAACTTCGATAATCTCCCGACTATCCTATTGTTTGGCTTGGATTTAGGAAAGTACTAATGTTTATTTAATGTTTTAATCTTGCCAATTTTAATTAATTAGGGCTTATATTTATATGATAGAATCATACAAATAGCCTGGAAGATATGAGGGTTTATGTCGTATCGGACGACTACCTCGGAATCTTAAGACCGGTTAGGGCTTAATTTGCAATGCAAATGCCTAACGAAGAGTTGAGGATTTATGTTGCACTAGGCAAACTACCTCGAAGTCCTATGGCTTTGTTGTTTAATTCTAGGAAAGTTTTGCAGAAGTAGGTTCAAGTTTTGCTGACGACGATGGCCGTGCTGCCCACCATGCTCCGAGCTCCTTGTTGTTGCAGAGGTTCAGTTTTAGAAATCATAAATCAGGGGATTAGAAAAGTGTTTTGGTTTAGAGAAGTCTTAATTTCCAAGTGTTTTTTGTGTTTTAATTAAAACAAATCTTAAAGTTGATTATAACAACACCGGTTAAGATCCAACGGTTCCATCCTTCCGGCATCATTATTTTTATCGGATTCACTTAGTCCAGATGAATTTGCTAAACTCAACCGAATGAGTTCCACACTTTCATTTAGACCGTGGGAAATCCCGTTAGCAACACGTAGGTTACATCATCCGAGGTATTCCCGATCATCCAACAGGACGTTTTAATTCAGTTGTAATTGTAGTTTTGTGTTCTGTTTGTGATTAAATTTTGAGTTGCTTTATATTTTGAAATGTTGTGGCGGTGAATTTTTATCTTGCAATGACTTTTAACTTAGTTTTGGTTTCAGTTTTAGGGACTATCCTAAAGGTGTGGGTTTTCATGCAACAGTTGTTTTATCATGCAAGAAAAGTAAAGTGCATTTGCAATAAAGTAAATTGCAAGAAAGTAAATTGCAGGAAAGTAAATTGCGATAAAATAAAAGCGTACCTGGAGGGTCTTCCCGTCATTCCAAGCTTCACTTAAAACACGATTAGAACATTTAAGCAAGTTCCTAGGTAAAGCTAAGGTAAGGGTTATGGTTTTCTACCAAATTCCTAATCCTATAGCTAGTCATTTCCTATGACGTCTAGGTTCCTTGTGTTTTGGTTTGAAGACGATTTTCTTCATCAAAGAACAATTAAGTTCAATTGTTCTTATAAATATCCTATCATATTGAGGAAGTGCTTAAGAAGAATCTTAAACATCTTTTCAATATTTCTAGGATTGTTTTAAGTCCAATTGATTTTAATTATGTAAATGAATCGATCGTCCGAGGTTTTCAAGTTTTGTTAACTTACTCAGTGAACTAGGATATTTGAATGTCCTATAAGTGAAGTAACATTTCATTTAATATTCTGTTTAGGAGTTATGATAACTAAAGCTTTTGAGGGTAAATTGGTGTTCAAATGGTTTGTGATTTAGCTTAATTTCAATTGAAGGGTTTAAATTTGGAATAGTGTTCAAGTTATTTTAGGCTTATTTCTTTATGTCTTAGGTGATGTTATTTAATTCAACTTAATTTAATTTAATTTAATTTAATTCAATTCAATTTAATTCAATTTAGTTTGATTTAATGTTACATTAAATTAATTTGATTTAATTTAATTTTTTTTTTTAATTTAATTTGATTTAATTTAATTTAATTTAATTTAATTTATTTATTTTAATTTAATTTTTAATTTAATTTAATTTAATTTAAATTAATTTTTAATTTAATTTAATTTTTAATTTAATTTTTAATTTGACTTAATTTGATTTAATTTAATTTTTTAATTTAATTTTATTCATTTTAATTTTAATTAAAATTTTAAAAGAGTTCAATAATTTAATTTTAGTTTAATGATTAAGTCTTTTAATGTTTTAAATTTGAATTATCATTTTAATTAGGAATTAAACATTAATGAAATGATTAATTTAGGGATTTTTTAAATTAAAGAAAAAATCTCTTCCTAATAATATCCCTATTTTAATAATTCCAATTTTATTATTCTTCCAAATTTAATCAATTATTTAATTAAAGTTTAATCATTTTAAATTGCTTAATGGGTTTCTACCCTTCAATTATTAAATTTCAATCATCCAAATCAGATTAGGATCAAATATTTTACTTGTTAATTTTTTATTAAACCTAAAGTTTTAATTAAGGATTAAAAAAAAATTTAATTACCACTTTACCCTTTAAGCTTAATAATTTCATAACTCACTAAATTGAACTCAAATGAACTTGAAATTTTTATGTGACTTCACTCATATGTCAATAAAGATATGAGAGGAGAAAATGTGATTTTTCTGTATTTAATTTATTTATATAATTATTTTTGGTATAAAATAGAGATTTCCAAGGAAAATTTAATAACATGACCAAGGGAAAGTTTCTGTCCTTAAGAAAATTAGGGGACATTCCTAATGACCAGGGGACCACTTGGACCAATTTTGGTGATTTTTTGAATTATATTATTTTTATTATAAATATTTTAAGTTCTGGAGTGTTAATTAATTTAAAAATAAAATAAATGTTGAAAAATGAATTTTATGTTTTTTAAAAATCTCTCTGATATCAAGGAAATCAGAGAAGCAAATTTTGCAATTTTCTGATTTTTCTATGATTTATTATAATTATTTTAGTGAAAATGCTAGAAAATACATTTTTTAATTTTAAAATTACCCTAGAGCTTTTAAAAATTAATATCTCACCAAATAGGCCTAAGAAAAATATGGGGTTTGTTCCTAAGTGATTAAAATTCAAAATGTGACATTTTGGTGAATTTTATTATTTTTGTGATTTTTATTATTTTTTAATTATTAAAAATATTAAAATAATATTAAAAATCAACTTTTTTAGAAAATTGAAATTTTAATTTTTTTAAATTCCCCTGATATCAGAGAGGCTCCAAAACCAATTTGGTGAATTTTTGAAAGATATTTTGAAAGTTATGAATTTTTAAAGTTTAAAATGACTAAGTGGCTTAATCAACCCAATTAATAGGGCTAACCAAGTCCAATTGACCTAAAATTTTTATGGTGGGTTCTTCTGATCCTAAAGGTCAATGGAGAATTGATTTGAAGTCAATTTGATGTATGATTAGCTCTAATTAATTAGAGACCTATTTTGAGTGTTTAAGCCAATTAGGGTTGTCTAAAATGAACTAACTCAAAACCTATTTTTCCTAGGGTTCTCTGGTCTTAAGGAACATCACCAAATTTTCCTAGAATTTATTTCACAACGTGCTATTTATTGGAATTAAAATACTCAAAACAGTGACATGAATTTGAAAAATCAATAACTCTTCATAGGGATGGCCTCTAACTTTGGAAAATTCAGGGAATGTTCCCAAATTCAGAGGCTTCAAAAGCCCTATGGTCTCATGCCATGGTGAATTGTATACATGCATGGAGAATTAAATGTATGTAGAGAGTAAATAAATTATAAAAAATAAAATACTTGATGAAATTAAATGATTTCTTTTCCACATTATTCTTCTCTGTTCACTGAGCAAGAGGGTATTTTTATTTTATTTTTCTGATTTTCCTACACAAAGTTATGAATTTTTGAAGTTTAGGGAATTAAAAAAATAGAAAATATCCCTAATTTTCTATTTATCCACGTGGCGCCGCGTCATCCTCGGCATCTCCGAACGCACACGCGTCGCGATCCCATTCGACGCCGCCATCCGAGCCGGCGCTCCCGAGGCCCGCCGTATCTCTCCGTCTTCGATCCGACGCGATCCCGGCCGTCCGTCCGCGCGTGTATTAAATGGACGCGCATCCGTTCATCGTCCCCAAGTGTCCTCACCCGAGAGCCGTCCACACTAAATCCCTAATATCTCACTCGATACTCAATGGATTTTCATGTTCTTATGCTCTATGGATTCGTCTTGAAGAGACGAACACATCTATACGGTTATCATGCATTGAAATTAAAGCATTTGAAATGGAGAATCTCCGAAGCTCGGGATGAAGAATTAGCTCATACCTTTTCTCGGAGAAGTGTGGCTTCGATCCGAGAGTTGTTGCACCTTCGATTGGATCCTAGCAAGCTCCGCATGAAGTCTCCCGGTCCGGTGAATTGTCTAGGTTGGACTTCGACCACGCCCGATCACAAAGCTTGGAGGCCGGAGCAACCGGGTGGCCCGGAGATGGGGCTTTTGCTGGTGGACACCTTCCCTTGGTCCGGTGAAGGTGTAGAACCAATCAATTTGGGGATTGGCTCACTGTGGAGAAGTGTCCTGGTTTTGGGTGGAATTTCAGTTGGGAAATTGAGTTTTATCAGTGGGGATTAGGGCAAATCGACACTGGGGATCAACTGCTCTAAGGGTGGAGAAGGGTCTGGAACAATTTTGGCAGAGTTTCGGCAAGGTTTGTGCAACTCTCTTCTCATGGCCGTGAGGGGGTCGGGTTTAAATAGAGGTGGCTGGAGAGCCTCCCAGGGATGGCCAAGGGTTGGGATCAGCCTGCTCGGTCATGGGAAGAACAGCCATGGTGGCCATTGGGCATGGGGCAACTCAGCAAGGTGGAATTCCAAAGTTGGCTCACATGTGAGCTCTCGGGTGTGGTGTTTTCCGGCGATCCAGGCGGCTGGCCGCAGGCATGGGTCACCATCTTGACCGGGGAGGTCGTGGCTTGGCAATGGTGAAGTCAATTGGGCTTGGACATGTGTAAAGTGTTTGGATTAAAATGGTATGGGGGAGAGGCCACTTTGGCTTCGAAATTGGTCAACCCATTGGTTTGGGTTGGGTTCACCTCCCCATGGCCGGTCTTGGGCTGAGAAGATCGGTTAGGCTAGCTGGTCAAGAGGTGGTGATGTCCTTATCCAAGAATATTTGGATTAAATCTTGGTTAAGGGAAACATGCTTAAGGCTAATGACTTTTAGGAGATGGTTAAAGGACCTCCTCCTTTTGCCATTAATGGCATGGTCACATGCCAAACTTTCATGGCTTCATATGGCTTGTGAATGGCTCATCCTTGGCTCCATTTGGCTTGGGAAAAGCTTCGGGTCAATTTCATAAAAAGGGATTTAAGAAAATTTTGATATTTTGATGGGAATTTGTATGGGGCTTGATTTGGAATTGTTTAATTGATGACTTTGGAACTTAGGGACAATTTTGATTAAATGGATGATGAGGGGAAGTGCCATGTGGGCTTTGGATGAATTTGGGCTTTTGAATTTGAAGGAAGTGGGCTTTTAGGAAAGTTTAAGGGGAAATGGGCTTTTTGATTTTAGGATGGGCATTTGGGTAAAGATTTTGTGAAGGACCTTGTCAAATAAATGTCATAATTGGTTTAGGGATGTTCTATGAAGGGCTTGGAGTCAATTTGGTGTGATTTGGAGTTGAATTGGTTTGAATTTGGGTTTATTTGGTAAGTGAGCCTATGTAGGTCAAATTGGGCTAACTTGGGCCAATGTTGGGCTAGGGTTGAAATTGATGTAAAATTAATGTTGAGAAATATTTATGGGAGTGTTTCAAAGAGGTTTTGATTTTGGTTGGGCTTTGATTTTGGGGTTTGGGCTCATTTGGGTTAGGTTTGGGTTTAGGTCAAAAATGGGCCTTTTAGCTTTGGGTTGAATTTGAGTGGGGTTTGGATCTAAATTTTGGGCAAATCATGTTAATGTTTTGTTTTTGGGAATGTTAAGGAAGATTTAGAAAAGATTTGGGGTTAACTGGAGTTGAATTGGGTGAGTTTGGTTTGACATTGGGTTTACTTTGGGTTAAAATGGGTCAAATTGGGGGTTTTGATAAAAGTGGGGTAAATTGACAAAATTGGCCCATGGTGTAGTTGAACAAAATGAAATTGGGAATATTTGGGATTTTTTGGAATTTTTTGGGAATTTTCTGAGTTTTTGGATTTTTGGGTCAAGAGGGGTATTTTGGGTATTTGGAGGGTATTGGGAGGTATCTTTGGAATTTTTGATATTTTTGGGTATGGATGATCAATTTGAGTGATGTGGAAATGTTTGGGAATGATTTTGGAGAATTTTGGGTGATTTGGAAATTTTTGAGAAATTTGGCTATTCGAGCTTTGGGTAGGTTAGCGGTGTAGGGTCCCTGGGGTCAAAAATTAAAAATTTGGAAAATGGAAGATTAGGCGAATGTAAGTGGAATAAAATCATTTTGGTTGAGCCATGAAGCCATATCAAGCCCACATGAGCCATGAAGGGACTCATTTGAGGCATTCACTATGTTGTTCCTAACCCTCTTAGCCAAGGGCTGAGGGGTTAAGAACCATCCATATGAATCACCTACATGAGTCAGGAGGTCAAATTGGGTATGGGTGTGGTTTTAGGAGGTGTGTGTGAAAATGTAGTGTATAGGTGTAGTGTGTGTGTAAGTCAGCCCTCACCGGACCAGGCCACCCAGGGCAGTCCTAAGGCCAAAGAGTCCTATAGGAACTCATCCTTTAAACTTCCACATTTGATTTCAACCCTCTAGGTGATTAGGGGTCTACAGTCAAGTTTGTGGGGTTTGCAGGGAGTTTAGAAGTGGTTTGAATTTCTAAAAGTTGGGTCTCAATTCTAATCCTCTAAGATAGTCAAAGGAAAAGCCTAAGGCTAGATCCTAAGCACTAAAAGAAGAAGAGAAGACCTCATCAAAAATGAGGTCAAAAAATGGACCCCCAATAGGTGTGGTGAGCTGACGGAGCACACCGCGCGTATTGGTGTTGACCGAAGCGATCAACAAAACCAACACGGATGTCCAAGTAACAAACTTAGGACGAAGTAGAAGAGCTTCGCTGGGAGTGTCAAGTATATCTCTGGAACTGGAGATTCTTGAACTCTCGCTGGGGAAAGGAAAAGGAGGTGAATCCCAAATCACATGATCTGGGAGAAATTTCAATTTAGATTTTATTTTGTTTCATGTTCAAGTCATGATGTGTTAGTTTAGATTTCAATTTGGAGTTTCAATTTAGATTGAAGTTTGTCAAGATTAATTTGAAGGGATTTGATTTGAAATGAAAATTGGAATTTTGAGGTTTTAGATGTAACATCTTCAACCCCAAAAGAAGATCAAATCGATTGGATTGGATCATTACAATGAGGAAAGATCTCAGAGTAATGCGGTATTGGATGTAAAATCCTTAACCTCAAGAGTTTGATTTTGATGTATTTCATTGCGATGGGGAAATGATCCTAAAGCAATGCAGTCTCGGATGTAAAATCCTTAACCCCGGGAATTCGATTTGATGTATTTCAATGGCAATAGTGGAAAGAATCCTAAAGCAGTGCAGTCTTGGATGTAAAATCCTCGTACCCAAAAGTTTGAATTTGATGTATTTCAAAGGCAATAGGAAAGAATCCTAAAGCAAGGCAGTCTTGGATGTAAAATCCTCGACCCAAAAGTTCGAATTTGATGTATTTCAAGGCAATAGGGAAAGAATCCTAAAGCAATGCAAGTCTTGGACGTAAAATCCTCGACCCAAAAGTTTGAATTTGATGTATTTCAAAGGCACAGTGGAAAGAATCCTAAAGCAAGTGCAGTCTGGATGTAAAATCCTCGACCCAAAAGTTCGAATTTGATGTATTTCAAGGCAATAGGAAAGAATCCTAAAGCAAGGCAGTCTTGGATGTAAAATCCGTACCCAAAAGTTTGAATTTGATGTATTTCAAGTGCAACAGGAAAGAATCCTAAAGGCAGGTCTTGGATGTAAAATCCTCGACCCAAAAGTTTGAATTTGATGTATTTCAAGGCAATAGGGAAAGAATCCTAAGCAATGCGAGTCTTGGACGTAAAATCCTCGACCCAAAAGTTTGAATTTGATGTATTTCAAGGCAATAGGAAAGAATCCTAAAGCAAAGGCAGCCTTGATGTAAAATCCTCGACCCAAGAGTTTGAATTTGATGTATTTCAAGGCAATAGGAAAGAATCCTAAAGCAAGGCAGTCTTGGATGTAAAATCCTCGACCCAAGAGTTTGAATTTGATGTATTTCAGAGGCAATAGGGAAAGAATCCTAAAGCAAGGCAGTCTTGGATGTAAAATCCTCGACCCAAGAGTTCGAATTTGATGTATTTCAAAGGCAATAGGAAAGAATCCTAAAGCAAAGGCACTTGGATGTAAAATCCTCGACCCAAAAGTTTGAATTTGATGTATTTCAAAGGCAACAGGAAAGAATCCTAAAGCAAGTGCATCTTGGATGTAAAATCCTCGACCCAAAAGTTTGAATTTGATGTATTTCAAAGGCAATAGGGAAAGAATCCTAAAGCAAGGCAGTCTTGGATGTAAAATCCTCGACCCAAGAGTTTGAATTTGATGTATTTCAAGGCAATAGGAAAGAATCCTAAAGCAAGGCAGCTTGGATGTAAAATCCTCGACCCAAGAGTTTGAATTTGATGTATTTCAATGCAATAGGAAAGAATCCTAGCAAGGTGCAGTCTTGGACGTAAAATCCTCGACCCAAAAGTTTGAATTTGATGTATTTCAAAGGCAATAGGGAAAGAATCCTAAAGCAAGTGCAGTCTTGGATGTAAAATCCTCGACCCAAGAGTTTGAATTTGATGTATTTCAAAGGCAATAGGGAAAGAATCCTAAAGCGAATGCAGGTCTTGATGTAAAATCCTCGACCCAAAGGTTTGAATTTGATGTATTTCAGGGCAGTAGGGAAAGAATCCTAAAGCAGTGCAGTCTTGGATGTAAAATCCTCGACCCAAAAGTTTGAATTTGAATTTTTCTTTGGTAATTGATTTTGCAAAGATTTGTAGTGTTGATTTGAAGAGTGTGGAATTTTGGTTTTTCGAGAATTTCATGAAAGTTGTAAAAGACTTTCGTGGAAGGAAATAGATTAGGAGAGAATATGTAGATGTCACATATCCCATTCAAAAGAGTTGATCGGAAGTTGCTGGTTTGGATTGGATATAATTCCTCGCCATCATATTCGATCTGTGTCAATGGAATCAACCGCTTCCATCCCAGACAAGGGAGAGAACAGAACGGATTGGATTTCAGATTTGGGAGATTGAATTTGAATTTTCGATTGAGATTTGATTTAAGATCCGGAAGATCGAATTTGAGATTTGATAGAGATTTGGAATCCGGAAAGATTGAACTTGAATTTGATCGAGATTTGGAGTCCGGAAAGATTGAATTTGAAATTTGGAAAGATGAGCTTAAACTCGGTTGAAATTTGATTTAAGATTTGATTTGAAATTTGGAAGATCACATTTGAAATTTGATTGAGAATTTGATTTAACATTTATGTTGATTTTGTTTATCTTTTAATGATTCAAATTTTATTTTATCGTTTATTTAATGTTCATGTGAATTTGGTGTTTGTCATTTTTTTTTAGATTTTTTTTTTAAGGAAAGTTTTCTTTTATTCTCTTTTTTTTATTCCTTTTCTGTTCTTTGTTCGAAGTTCATTTAACTTTAACGGCGTTTCCCAATCAATTTGCACAAAAGAGGTGAAGGCCAAAAATGTGACATGGTCACTTTCATTCCAATCATGTAGAAGATACATCATACATCTTGATCCGGAATATATTTCATACAATCCATGTAAACTCAAAACGGATCGTGTATGATCTTTGTTGATCCACCCAAAGAAGCATCCGTCAAAAATCCATGTCCGAATAGTGGGGTACATGGTCAATAACATCACCTTCCAAGCCATCCTTGGCAAGGATGCCGTATGGATGTACATCGGAGGTGTGATATTTTCCATGTAACTCACAGCTCGTAAGGCCGGAGGCTCTCTAGCTCCGTGTCCGGCCGGAAATGGTAAGGTGTCTTCCTGTCGTCCATCCTTCCGAAAGTAACCGAGATCCGCTTCACCGGTACTCCCGGTATGCAATTCTTAGCGATATCCGCTCCGTTGCCCTTCAGTATCATGACGGAACCTACCGGTAAAGGTATCTTTACTGGCCCTCGGAACTCACCTGGACCTGCTATCCGGAGGTCAGATCCGAACATGATGTTACACTCGCTCAGGAAAGAGACTGTGCAGAAAGGTCTGACAAAGTCGTGGTGATCTATGTGTGGGGGTATACAGTCACCCTGTTTGTAGATGTTGATAATGCAGCTATTGGTATGCAATCCGCCGGCAGTACCCTCCATGTTATCAATCTCTTTACCATTCTCTTGATGACTAATGGCATCGGATCCACTTGCCCATGACGGAGTATTCCCGGTGGGTTTCCCTTCCTGTCCTCCGCAAAGTTGTAACAACATCCACATTGTATTGTGATTCTTCCTTTCCCTGGCATCCATCTCCGGGGTTCTGAGTATGTGTTTTCCCTTAGGCGGCCCGCTCGGCCCATTCTTTTCAAATCCCGGATGTAATCCACGATTTGCTGCTGTTCATACTCTGAGAATACGTCTGTATGTAGCTCGAGGCCCTCTAAGTATATTGATTCTTCTCGCCTTTAATTCTCTCGAAGTATTCAAAGGTTTTCTTTTCAACATTCCGCATTCTCTCCGGCTCGTATTCCGGAATGATCTGCAGATGGCGAGGCCTCAGTGACATATTGTGGAATATACGGTTCAATCCCTTCACGTTCTCCCCGCATACCTTGGCTCCTCGTGGATGATGCACGTCGGGACATCCCCCGGGTTGCTTCGCAACAAGGTCATGCATCATTGGTGGTTCTATCCGGTGGCGTGGTAGCCTTCTTTCTTCGATCTTCCGGAGATTTCCCCGGTTCTTTCGTCATCCTAGGAGCCGGCCTCCTTTCTTCGAGTTCCCGGTGAACCGGTGTCCTTGAAGTGTATGCACCGACATTAGCAACTCGTCTCGTCGCGCCGGTCCGCAGTCTAGTTTTGTTAACATCTTACGGATACGGCGATTCTTATTTCTTCGTTGCGTTGTCGTGAGAGTAGCTCTTCGAACTTCTTGAATCTCTCGTGGGCGCGGCGCCGACAAGCTCGCCTTCCGTCGTAGCGACTACGGACTTCATTTTCTTATCTTCTTCAATGTTTGTCTTTCTTTTCTTGTCGCCGGATTGGTGGCTTGGGCCACCCACTTTCATCACCGTCCGTCCGGCAGCTTCTTCTCGGTCAACCGGGACCCGGCCACTTTCCTCGTACTCGTAGGCTCGCCGGTGCGAAATCCGAGTCAATCTCGATTATCGCTCCATCTTTCACCCTCTTTTCATCGAGTGCAAGGCTTACGCCATTCTTAAAGTTCAGGACCAACCGCCCGTTCGACATTTCCCTGCGAAAAGATAAGGAAAAGGATCAGGGGCTGTACTAAGAACAAGAACATTAAGAAAATATTTATTAAAGACATTTTTTTTTATTATTCTTATATTTTAAACTTAACAGGAATGAAGTGGGATAAGATCAGGTAAGAGATTTTGATTTGGAAAAGAAAACAAGGAAAATTTTATTATCAGGATTTTATTTATTTTAGCACATTTTATTATTTTTTGGTTTCGGACCCAATCATAAGTAATTACTTCGCCCGTGTTTCTTAGGGTCGAAGAATTCATTCCTTCGAAACATCGAGTAGCGTAGTACTTTTTTAAGTATCGTCCATTGATCGGAAGCATATGTCGTTCTCCCTGGCAATTCACTAGCTGGTAGGAACCTCCTGAGTATACTGCTTCAACCACAAACGGTCCTTCCCAAGTGGGTTTGAATTTTCCTCCTATCTTGCGGTGTGCAAGAATAGGTCTCTTGAGAACAAGAACTAAGTCACCAACTTTGAAGGTTTTTGGGAGGACCAGTTTATCATGGGCTTGAACCATCTTAGCTTGGTATAGTTCTAAATTCTGCTGCGCTGCAAGTCTCTTCCCTTCCAGGCTTTCCAATTCTTCTAGTCGTAATCTGGCATTCTCTTCGTCGTGAGTTTGTTTGCAACTCGCAATTCGAGTGAAGGAAGCCGAACCTCTAAAGGTAACACTCGCCTCGGACCCATACACTGGAGCGTAAGGTGTAGCTTGTGTAGGAGTTCGAAGGTTGTCCGGTAGGCCCATAAGGCTTCTAACAACTTCTCGTACCAATTTCTCTTATTATCGTCCAAGGTTTTCTTTAAGATTTGAACGAGAGTTTTATTAAAAGCCTCGCCGAGGCCGTTTGCTCTTGGGTAGTAAATTGTTGAGTATCGCCGCCGATTCCGTGTCTCCCGACAAAATTGTTGATTTGCGTGCTTCGAATGCCGTCCCATTATCCGAGATCATCCCGCGTGGCACTCCGAAACGGTAGACAACTTGGTTCTTGAAAAAATGTAGCACGTGGTGTGCTTTCACTTCTCTAAGTGGAACTCGCTCTCGCCCACTTGGAAAAGTAATCCGTAGCCGCAAGAATGAAGCGATGTCCTTTTGAAGATGGTGGTTCTATTGGACCCACTATATCCGTGCCCCAACATTCAAATGGCCACGACACAATTGTCGGATGTAGCACATTTGGAGGTTGGTGCGTAACTACTCCGTGCACTTGGCATTGGTGACGCCTCTCGGCGATTTTCATGCGATCGGTCATCATCGAGGGCCGGTAGTACCCTAGTCTTTTAATTTTCATTTTTATCTTCGGACCCGACCGGTGAGCGCCACGGAGTCCCGAATGCACCTCCTTAACAATTTCACGGGCCTCGGACCCGCTTAGGCACCTTAGCCACATTTGATCGAAAGACCTTCCGTATAACGTGTTGTTTATTAATGCATAAGACAGAGTTCTTTTCTTGATCTGATGGGCTAGCGACCTATCGTCTGGTAGCTTTCCTGTTTGCGTAGTAGTTCATCAATGGCCGTCGCCAATCTTCTCGTGTTTTCCGTCACCGTTGCAACCGATTCTCTTTCTTTTCTCGATTTGTGTATTGTGTCTATGTCGAACCGTGATAGGACCTCGACGTCCGTGAACCGACACTTCTACCGATTCATCTTGCAAACGAGCAAATTCTTTTGCGAGACGGGCTAAAGCATCCGCTAAAGCATTTTCTTTTCGGGAATTTTGTAGATTGTCACATTTGGAATCTGTTCCAACAATTCGTATGGCATACCGGAAGTATTGTTCGAGTCTTGGCTTTAAAATTCGTAATGTCCAGCGATCCGTTGAATGATTAACCGTGAATCCCCGTAGATGTTGATGTCTCGTTATCCCCATTCGAATGGTTAATTCCAGGTCCCGTTATGAGGGCTTCGTATTCCGCTTCGTTGTTTGTACATGGTTCCGTCAAGTGGTAGGAGTATCTTAACATCCCCGCTCCGGTGTTATAAAGATTAGCCCGATTCCCGCCTTACCGGGCACTATCACTTGCGATTCTTCGTCTTTGTGCGCCGAAGATGCTCCGTCGAAATATAATTCCCAACGTCGATCATCAAGGTCTTCTAGGTTCATTATTTGTTCATCCGGCAAATCGTCATCGAGAGGAGATTCCGCCGCAAAGGGTGTGCCGCAAGGAAGTCCGCTAAGACTTGTCCCTTTACGGCACGAAGAGGCACGAAAGTTATATCGAATTGCAATAATATCATCGACCCTCCGGCAAGTCCGCCGGAAAGCGTTGGACGAGTCATCAAGTATCGCAATGGATTAAACTTCGAGATTAGGTCGACCTTATGAGAAAGCATGTAGTGCCCGAGCTTTTGAGCGGCGAAGATCGGGGCCAAACAATGCTTTTCAATTGCGGGATACCTTACTTCCGTAGGAAGCAAACGACGAGCTTAAGTAGTAAAGAGCATTTTCTTTACCCTCATCATTGACCTGGGCTAACAGGGCTCCGAGAGAGTCGTCTAAAGCCGCGGTGTAAAGTATCAGCGGTCTACCTGAGACTGGGGCTGCTAGGACAGGAGTGTTGACCTCATTTTTGATGAGGTCTTCTCTTCTTCTTTTAGTGCTTAGGATCTAGCCTTAGGCTTTTCCTTTGACTATCTTAGAGGACTAGAATTGGGATCCACCATCTAGAATTTCAAAACCACTTCTTAACTCCCCGCAAACTCCACAAACTTGATTGTAGACCCCTAATCACCTAGAGGGTTGAGATCAAATGTGGAAGTTTAAAGGATGAGTTCCTATGGGACTCTTTGGCCTTAGGATCGCCCCAGCGTGGCTCGGTGCGGTGAAGGGTCGACTTACACACACACTACACCTATACACTACACTTTCACACACCTCCTAAAACCATACCCATACCCAACTTGATCTCCCGACTCATGCAGGTGATTCACATGGATGGTCTTTAACCCCTAAGCCCTCGGCTAAGAGGGTTAGGAACAACATAGATGAATGCCTCAAATGAGTCCCTTTCATGGCTCATGTGGGCTTGATGTGGCTTCATGGCTCAACCAAAATGATTTTATTCCACTTATATTTACCCAATCTTCAATTTTCCAAATTTTCAATTTTCGACCCCGGGACCCTACACCCGCCTAACCTACCAAATGCCCTTGAAACTACCCAAAATCTCCAAAATCACCTAAATTACCCAAAATTCCCCAAGACCAATCCTAAACATTTCCCCTCACTCAAATTGATCATCCATAACCAAAAATACCAAAAATTCCAAAAATACCTCCCAATACCCTCCAAATACCCAAAATACCCTCTTACCAAAAAATCCAAAAATTCAGAAAATTCCCATAAAATTCCAGAAAATCCTAAATATTACCAATTTCATTTTGTTTAACTACACCATGGGCCAATTTTGTCAATTTACCCCACTTTTATCTAAACCCCCAATTTGACCCATTTTAACCCAAAGTAAACCCAATGTCAAACCTAACCTACCCAATTGACCCAAATTCTGGTCCAATTCAATTCTAAACTTCAATTTAACATCCCCAACACCAATCTAGACCAAATCCAAGCCCAATTTGATTGGCATTGGGATCCAATTTCACTTTTGGCCTTGAAGCCCAATTTGGACCCATGACCCAAACTTAGCCCAAACTCATCCAATTCAACTCCAATTAACCCCAAATCTTTTCTAAACCCTCCTTGACATCCCCATAAACAAAACACTAACATGATTTGCCCAAAATTTAGACCCAAACCCCACTTAAATTCAACCCAAAATCAAAAAGCCCAATTTCGACCTAAGCCCAAACTTAACCCAAATGAGCCCAAACCCCAAAATCAAAGCTCAACCAAAGTCAAAACCTCTTTGGAACATTCCCATAAACATTTCCCAACATTAATTTTACATCAATTTCAACCCTAGCCCAACATTGGCCCATGCTAGCCCATTTTGGCCCACCTTAGCCTCTTTACCAAAAAGCCCATATCCAACCCAATTCAAACCCAAATCACCTCAAATTTGTTTCAAACCACTCATGACACATCCCTAAACCAAATTCAACAATTATTTGGCCCAAGCCTTTACCAAAATTTCATCCCAAAACCCATTTTAAAATTCAAAAGCCCACCTTCCTAAACCATTTAAAAGCCCATCTAAAACCATTTCAATGAGCCCAAAATCTACCCTAAAGCCCACATGACATTTCCATTTGCCATCCACTTAATCAAAGCCATTCCCTAAGTTCTAATCACATCATCAAATAATTCCAAATCAAGCCTCATGCCAAATCACCCCTAAATACCAAAATTTTTCTTAAATCCATTTCCATGAAATCGACTCGACTTTTCCCAAGCCAAAGGTGAGCCATGAAGCCATGCATGAGCCACATGGAAGCCATGAGAGCCTCTTTACATGTCACCATGCCATTTTGGGCAAAAGGAGGAGACTCTTTCCTTAATTCCTAAAGGTGATTAACCACTCCCATGATTTCACTAAATCTTGCTTAAGCTTAATTGTACTTGGATGGTGACCATTCCCCACTCGATTAAGCCGACCTAAATCACTTTCTATTCAGCCTAAACAAAGCCTTGGGTGGTGCACCTAGCCCAAATGGATGGGTTGACCAATTTCAAGCCAAAGTGGCCTCTCCCCCATACCATTTTAATCCAAACACTTTACACATGTCCAAGCCCAATCGACTTCACCATTGCCAAGCCCCGACCTCCCCGGTCAAGATGGTGACCCATGCTCGCCGGCCGCCCGCCCGGATCGCCGGAAAACACCACACCCGAGAGCTCACATGTGAGCCAACTTTGGAATTCCACCTCGCCGAGCCGCCCCATGCCCAATGGCCACCATGGCTCGTTCTTCCCATGACCAGCAGCACTCGATCCCAACCCTCGCCATCCCCGGGAGGCTCTCCAGCCCACCTCTACTTAAACCCGACCCCCTCATGGCCATGAAAGGAGAGTTGCACAAACCTTGCCAAAACTCGCCAAAATTGTTCCGTACCCTTCTCCACCCTTAGAGCAGCTTGATCCCCAAGTGTCAATTTGCCCTAATCCCCACCGATAAAACTCAATTTCCCAACCGAAATTCCACCCAAAACCAGGACACTTCTCCACAGCTGAGCCAATCCCCAAATTGATTGGTTTTACACCTTCACTAGACCAAGGGAAGGTGTCCACCAAGCAAAGCCCCATCTCCAGAGCTACCCAGCTTGCTCCAGCCTCCAAGCTTTGTGATCGGCTCGTGGTCGAAGTCCAACCTAGACAATTCACCGCACCAGAGACTTCATCCGGAGCTTGCTAGATCCAATCGAAGGTGCAACAACTCTCGGATCGAAGCCACACTTCTCCGAGCAAAGGTATGAGCTAATTCTTCATCCCGAGCTTCCGGAGATTCTCCATTTCAAATGCTTTAATTTCAATGCATGATAACCGTATAAATGTGTTCGTCTCTTCAAGACGAATCCATAGAGCATAAGAACATGAAAATCCATCGAGTATCGAGTGAGATATTAGTGGATTTAGTGTGGACGGCTCTCGGGCGAGGACACTGGGGACGATGAACGGATGCCGTCCATTTAATACACGCGCGGACGGACGGCCGAGATCGCGCCGGATGAGGAGACGGAACGATACAGCCGGGCCCCGGACGGCCGACTCGGATGGCGGCGCCCAATCACAGCGCGACACGTACCCCTTCGGAGTCGCCGATGTGTCGTCGGCGCCGCGTGGATAAGTAGATAAATAGGGTATTTAATGTATTTATTAAATATCGAAACTTTAAAAATTCATAACTTTGTGTAGGAAAATCAGAAAAATAAAATAAAAATACCCTCTTGCTCAAGTGAAAAGAGGAGAATAATGTGGAAAAGAAATCATTTAATTTCATCAAGTATTTTATTTTTTATAATTTATTTACTCTCTCGCATACATTTAATTCTCCATGCATGTATACAATTCACCATGGCATGAGACCATAGTGGCTTTTGAAGCCTCCGAATTTAGGAACATTCCCCGAATTTTCCAAAGTCGAGGCCATCCCTATGAAGAGTTATTGATTTTTCAAATTCATGTCACCGTTTTGAGTATTTTAATTCCAATAAATAGCATGTTGTGAAATAAATTCTAGGAAAATTTGGTGATGTTCCTTATGACCAGAGAACCCTAGGAAAAATAGGTTTTGAGTTAGTTCATTTTAGACAACCCTAATCGGCTTAAACACTCAAAATAGGTCTCTGATTAATTAGAGCTAATCATACATCAAATTGACTTCAAATTAATTCTCCATTGACCTTTAGGATCAGAAGAACCCACCATAAAAATTTGAGGTCAATTGGACTTGGTTAGCCCTATTAATTGGGTTGATTAAGCCACTTAGTCATTTTAAACTTTAAAAATTCATAACTTTCAAAATATCTTTCAAAAATTCACCAAATTGGTTTTGGAGCCTCTCTGATATCAGGGGAATATAAGAAAATTAAAATTTCAATTTTCTAAAAAAGTTGATTTTTAATATTATTTTAATATTTTTAATAATTAAAAAATAATAAAAATCACAAAAATAATAAAATTCACCAAAATGTCACATTTTGAATTTTAATCACTTAGGAACAAACCCCATATTTTTCTTAGGTCTATTTGGTGAGATATTAATTTTTAAAGCTCTAGGGTAATTTTAAAATTAAAAAAATGTATTTTCTAGCATTTTCACTAAAATAATTATAATAAATCGTAGAAAAATCAGAAAATTGCAAAATTTACTTATCTGATTTCCTTAATATCAGAGAGATTTTTGAAAAACATAAAATTCATTTTTCAACATTTATTTTATTTTTAAATTAATTAACACTCCAGAACTTAAAATATTTATAATAAAAATAATATAATTCAAAAAACCACCAAAATTGGTCCAAGTGGTCCCCTGGTCATTAGGAATGTCCCCTAATTTTCTTAAGGACATAAACTTTCCCTTGGTCATGTTATTAAATTTTCTCGGAAATCTCTATTTTCTACCAAAAATAATTATATAAATAAATTAAATACAGAAAAATCACATTTTCTCCTCTCATGCCTTTATTGACATATGAGTGAAGTCACATAAAAATTTCAAGTTCATTTGAGTTCAATTTAGTGAGTTATGAAATTATTAAGCTTAAAGGGTAAAGTGATAATTAAATTTTTTTTTATCCTTAATTAAAACTTTAGGTTTAATAAAAAAATTAACAAGTAAAATATTTGATACTAATCTGATTTAGATGATTGAAATTTAATGATTGAAGGGTAGAAACCCATTAAGCAATTTAAAATGATTAAACTTTAATTAAATAATTGATTAAATTTGGAAGAATAATAAAATCGGAATTATTAAAATAGGGACATTATTAGGAAGAGATTTATTCTTTAATTTAAAAAATCCCTAAATTAATCATTTCATTAATGTTTAATTCTTAATTAAAATGATAATTCAAATTTAAAACATTAAAAGACTTAATCATTAAACTAAAATTAAATTATGGAACCTTTTAAAATTTTAATTAAAATTAAAATGAATAAAATTAAATTAAAAATTAAATTAAAAATTAAATTAAATTAAATAAATTAAATTAAATTAAATTAAATTAAAAATTAAATTAAATTAAATTAAATTAAATTAAATTAAATTAAATTAAATTAAATTAAATCAAATTAAATTATAAAAAAATAATAATTAAATTAAATCAAATTAATTTAATGTAACATCAAATCAAACTAAATTGAATTAAATTGAATTAAATTAAATTAAATTAAATTAAATTAAATTAAATTAAGTTGAATTAAATAACATCACCTAAGACATAAAGAAATAAGCCTAAAATAACTTCGAACACTATTCCAAATTTAAACCCTTCAATTGAAATTAAGTTAAATCACAAACCATTCGAACACCAATTTACCCTCAAAAGCTTTAGTTATCATAACTCCTAAACGAATATTAAATGAAATGTTACTTCACTTATAGGACATTCAAATATCCTAGTTCACCGAGCAAGTTAACAAAACTTCAAAACCTCTGACGATCGATTCATTTACATAATTAAGTTCATTTGGACTTAAAACAATCCTAGAAATATCGAAAAGATGTTTAAGATTCTTCTTAAGCACTTCCTCAATATGATAGGATATTTATAAGAACAATTGAACTTAATTGTTCTTTCGATGAAGAAAATCGTCTTCAAACCAAAAACACAAGGAACCTAGACGTCATAGGAAATGACTAGCTATAGGATTAGGAATTTGGTAGAAAACCATAACCCTTACCTTAGCTTTACCTAGGAACTTGCTTAAATGTTCTAATCGTGTTTTAAGTGCAGCTTGAATGACGGGAAGACCCTCCTGTACGCTTTTATTTTATCGCAATTTACTTTCCCGCAATTTACTCTCGCAATTTACTTTATTGCAAATGCACTTTACTTTTCTTGCATGATAAAACAACTGTTGCATGAAAACCCACACCTTTAGGATAGTCCCTAAAACTGAAACCAAAACTAAGTTAAAAGTCATTGCAAGATAAAATTCACCGCCACAACATTTCAAAATATAAAGCAACTCAAAATTTAATCACAAACGAACACAAAACTACAATTACAACCGAATTAAAACGTCCTGTCGGATGATCGGGAATACCTCGGATGATGTAACCTACGTGTTGCTAACGGGATTTCCCACGGTCTAAATGAAAGTGTGGAACTCATTCAATTGAGTTTAGCAAATTCATCCGGACTAAGTGAATCCGATAAAAATAATGATGCCTAAGGATGGAACCGTGGGATCTTAACCGGTGTTGTTATAATCAACTTTAAGATTTGTTTTAATTAAAACACAAAAAACACTTGGAAATTAAGACTTCTCTAAACCAAAACAATTTTCTCATCCCCCGATTTATGATTTCTAAAACTAAACCTCTGCAACAACAAGAAGCTCGGAGCATGGTGGGCAAGCACGGCCATCGTCGTCAAAGAAACTCGAACCTACTTCAAAGAAACTTTCCTAGAATTAAACAACAAAGCCATAGGACTTCGAGGTAGTTTGCCTAGTGCAACATAAATCCTCAACTCTTCGTTAGGCATTTGCATTGCAAATTAAGCCCTAACCGGTCTTAGGATTCCGAGGTAGTCGTCCGATACGACATAAACCCTCATATCTTCCAGTGCTATTTCGTATGATTCTATCATATAAATATAAGCCCTAATTAATCAAAATTGGCAAGATTAAAACATTAAATAAACATTAGGACTTTCCTAAATCCAAGCCAAACAATAGGATAGTCGGGAGATTATCGAAGTTCACTTCGAATCCGTAATTTCTCCTACCTTTCTTCCTTTGAATTCCCAAAATAAAATGTTCCAAACTTGATCCATTCCCTATCGAGATTCAAAAATTCAATCCTTTGAAAACTTAAACTTTGAAATTCTCGAGAGCAGAATTATTGATCATTATCGAGAGTTTTCTTAGGTGATTCCCGTCACTTAAGATGTAATTAACTATAGTGGCTTGCCCTTATAGGGAATTTTAAAGAACCTGGTAATATAAACCCCGTTTAATGTTTTCATATTAAGCAGTGGGAACTTGTCGGCTTATAAAAATTGGTTCGTAGCACCAAACGGATGTCACAAACCTTCTAGTTTATTTAATCGAGCCCCATCATCAAGCAAGTGTGTCTATTCTTCGGGATAAATACACGGTTTGTGGTGTGGCGCTCGTTTATATAAACTATTCGGGATGTGAGATCAGTTTGATTTCATATCTTAAAATTTTCAAATTTAAAATTATTTTCAAAATCAAATACTACTTTTCAAATTATTTATTTAAATTAAATTTAAAATTCGCCGACAATTTCTGTAGGCGACCACTTTTAAAAAATACAACACTTAACCTAAAAATATGCCGACAACTTCTGGCGACTCCGCTGGGGACAATTCCTCTCTCCATTCTAATCAGACAATTCTGCTTTCAAAAATCGGTAGTGCATCCATGTCCCTTATGGATCAAACTACCCTTCTTTCCGTTGGGATACTATGTTCATTTCTACCTTGAACAAGTATAACCAACATTCTCTCGGATTTAGGAGCCACTGTTTAGACACCCCTAAACAGAGAGGTTCCGAGATCCTTTTACCTCATTTCTGAGGTGGGGTGGACCCCCAATGGGTGTTAGTTTAGGAGTGATCCTTCGAGTCGAGAAGTCTTGCTTAAGACTCTCTTTTCCTTTCCAACTCCGATTCAAATTCCTTACCTTCTCTACACCTTTGAACACTCCGTTCTAAATAAACAAACCCTCTAATAAGTGATTCTTTTAATAAGTGATTCCTTCTTATAAATACATGAACAAGAATGAGTTCGAACTCTTTTCAATTCCTTTCTTTTCGTCCTAAAGAAAAGAAGCATAACTTGGGACCGACAACCGAATCTACCCCGCGAAATGGAAGCCCCGAAACCGATTTTCTCTTTTACCAATGGACCGGACTTCGCCGTCTATAAGGATGAGCCGCCCGACAATGGAATCATCCGATTCGACAAGGATTTGAAAACACGAACGTCAAGATCACCGACGTCTCCCTCTTTGCACTCGACAAACAAGGTATCCGGAGCCGAGGAGCCGCCGCTCGAGTTCAACCTTAGGTCGACCCAAGAATTCCCTCCTCTCGCAAAGGGTTCCACTCGAGAGGAGTACCGCCGTCCATGGAGGACCGTTATCTCTACCCCCACCGGTCTAGTCGTTTCCCGCACCTACCCCGACTTTTGCCAAATCAAAGGGGAAAGAAATCCGAATTATGATGGACCCGTTACCGTGGAGGGTACAGCATCTTCCCGTAAGACCTTCTGTTTTCGAAATCGGGTCCAGCTTCAAAGATTCCGTCACCGACAAGGACCCAAAGAAGAAACAAAAGTAGAAGGATCGCTAGAGAAGCCGTAGCCGCTGAAATTGCTTTCCTAGAGGAAATTCCGTAACCGCGCGAATATACACCGCCGCCCGAATACATACCACTCTTGGGAGGAAGCAAGTTTCATCCCCTCTCCGCCGCAGAAGATGAAGAAAATATTCGCAAGATTGCCGCCACATTACCACAGTACTCGCATATTACAACGATAGCCGCAAGAAAAGAACTAGAACTACGCCGTTTGCTCGACCGCAAACTTTGGTAGAAAAGTTAGCAAAGAAGGAAAACCGCCCCGTATCGGAAATTCTACGAAGGATAGGGCGGGTGCCGGCCAAATCCCGTCTCGGGCCCCGAGTAGAACCCGCCATCATGACGTAAAAGCCAAGTAAAAGAATGAAGGCTAGTCCGCCCGTTGTCGTCTCGTGATTACAAATTAGGGAGGATACCACCTTCCAAGCATTTGGCCGACGCACCATCTCGGTCCTAGACCTTCTCGCCGTTAGAAGGATGGTATGGCGTCCCACTCACTGGGCGACTGAGATCGAAACAAGCAGCTCGAGAAAGAAAGTCTCGCCAGAGACTTGAATCGAAGAAAGTGCTACCGCGATGAAGGGGACTCATGAGAAGGGGACCCGACAGCCTATCGCACGACAACCACGAAGACACACGTAAAGCCCCGCTAGAAGATGCCATGGAAAAGTCGAGAACCGATATCCGACGATTGGCAAAAGAAAGAGAAGAAAAGTTCGGAGACGAGATTGATTCATCGGAATTCATGGACGACGAATACGCGTAAATCAACATGGTTGAGACACGAGCTTCATCGCCTTCGCAAGGTGCTCCCTGCACCGCAGAAGAGAGGAGCCGTAACCGATGAGAAGGCAACTTCAGGAGAAAGACGACACGATCGCTCAAATGGCGAAAAGGATGGAAGAGATGGCCGTAGCTCCGGCCACTCTCCGCAGTCAAGTACAACCACATGAGAGACACCCCCGCAGGTCATTCACATCGTAGACGGAGGAAAGGAGATTACGTCCGTCACATGGGGATGATCACCGAAAAGGATACAACACAAAGTATGATTCTCGAAAAGGATATCAAGAACTCGTGGAACAACAGTGCGAGAAGCCTTAGCACAATCGAGGAGCGGGACATCCATTCGGACGGGTAGACCTTACCCGTAAGAATTCGACGCCGTCCAATACCCGAAAGGCTTCGTACCACCTCCGTTCAAGACCTTCGACGGAACCGGAAACCCCCGACAAAGATGTGGCACACTTTCGTGCCGCTTGTTGCAATGCCGGCGGAGCGATGCATTACTCTTCCGACAGCTTCGTCGCCAGTCCGTCGAGAATCGCCTTCGACCGGTATGCGAATTACTAAATGGTTCGGTGAAGACGTTCTCGCAGCTAGAGAACCTCTTCATCAAGCGATTCGCCGGAGCTCGACACCACATCACTATAGGTGATTTAGTGGTAGAGAAACAAAAGCCGAATGAAACTTTGTGGATTACATACTTCGATGAGGAACTTAAGCATGAAGTGTGAACCACAACCGCAAGAACAACACGCAATCGGCATTTTACTTAAAAGCATTCACGGCCCGATAGCACTTCTCCTCAAGGGATTCACTATTAAGACTTTCGAGAAGTTGTTAAGCAAGGCCGGAAGCTTGCAAGAAGAGGCGAAGCAATTAAGTTTCGCCGACAAGACGGACAAACAAAAGCCTGTAAAGACTTTTGAAAAGAAATCCGGGATCGTTGCAGCAGTTGACAAAGGCAAGCAACCGATGCAAATACCACCGTAACGGCCGCAAAGAACCACAACATGACATTACCAACGAACCCCGGCCCAGCGTATCAGCCATCTCTCGCAAGATGAACAACCACCTCGTCCGCAACGTACATTAAGGGAGCTTTTGAGCAGAGAATATCCGTTCAAGAATGAAGCAAGTGCCAAAATGTTCCGTAGTCCGATGAAGACTCCGGATTTCCACCGCTGTAGCCTAAAAGACCGTAGGAAGTCAACAAGAAAGGTGATCCCAACTTTCGCCCTTACCACCGGATGCTTCGGGCACAAAATGAAGATTGCATTACCTTCAAAAGTTGGCTCAATGACAACCTTCGGAAAGGGAATATAACGATCCCGAAGGAGTACATGAAGGAACCCCGTAAAGGAGGTTCCGTCAATGTTGTCTCGATCGATCCCATCATTCCGATGGATCCCTATACGACCGACGATGGATGGACTACCGCTTGGACGAGGTCTTCGAAAAAGATTTTAGACAAGCATCCAAACCGCTTCGGTGCGAGCTTCAATTCGTAGTTTGAAACCCGTTAAGCCGGTACTATCACTTGCGATGGAAGAACCACCTCAACAGAGACGATCGAAGAGAAGAAGAAAATCGACGAAGAAGAGAGGACCGAGGCACCTAAGGCTGGACTAGGGGCCGCTTATCCTAGATAGTTGTTTCCGATTCGGGGAGAAATCCCTCGAACCTCTCGACTTCGTATGATTATCCGCTCACTCCGGTGGGATCTTATAATGATGAGGGTTATGGCGTTGGCTACGTTTTCGATCGTTTCTAACGATTACGTAACTAGCGACAATCAACCTAATCCGGATGTCGATTCCGATACAAATAACAATTCTCAAATCATACACAATCTCGACGATCACAATGATGAAGAAGACATCCACCAAGAAGGCTACGAGAGTTCAACAAGCAACGAATCTATCTGCGAGTTTCGAGGAGCTCCAGTCACGATAGAGTTAGAGCCTTCAGACTCCGAAGCTAATCCGGAAGAGCCTGTCATTCCGATTCAAGAAGAGACACCGGCAAGCTCAACAATAGATTCGCAGGAAATTACGAAGTCAACTTAAGAAGTGGAAAAGTTCTACCTCCGAGAATGAGTCCAAAGGACAAAGGAAAGCGTGTGGTTGTTCAAGAAGAACCAACCCCGACAGAAGAAATACCCATTCGAGAAGAAGCAGAGACACATGAAAATAAAGTGGACTACAACGTGCTAGCCCATCTTAGGAAACTACCGGCCAAACTGAGCATTTATGATGCTCTCATCTTATCAAAGGAGATGAGAGAAGCTCTGATCAAGGCCTTACTTGATCCGGAAATTTGCTTAGCTCAAATGGCCGGAGATTCCTTAGATGAGGTTTGCTCGTTAAAGGAACAACGAGGTGTTACCTTCACGGACAATGACCTACTACTTGGAACAAGCAGATCACAACCGACCGTTGTACATTTCGACTATAATCGGAAAATTTACACTCTCCGCAGTATTGGTGGATCCAGGAGCATCAATCAATATAATGAATCTTCGAACGCTAGCATACTTGGAAATTGATGCTCGCGAGCTCGAGGCGGACAAAATGTTATTAAGAGGATTCAACCGTAAAGGAGAAAGAGCCCTCGGCTCAATAACACCGCTAATGAAGACCGGTGACTTAGCAAAGACAACCGCGAAATTTCACATAATTGATTCGTAAACGTCGTTCAACGCTCTACTCGGGCCGACCATGGATACATGAAAACAAGATGGTACCATCATCTCTACATCAATGCATCAAATACTACGACGGAGGGGAACAAGTGTATCAAAGGTGACTTACAACCGTTCTCCGTACATGAAATCGGAATCCATGAAGATGCAGCTTTATTATGCACCTCCGAAGAAAACGATCTTCTCCAGCAGATACCATAACAAATGAAGCAAAGGAAATTCGGGACAACGAAGAACCCGAAATTCTAGTCCAACAGCCACTCACCACTCCCTTCCGGCGAGATGGTGAAGGTTTCTCCACAACTCGCATCCGAGGTCGAGGCCGGGGACGAGGTCGTGGCAGAGACGTTAGGACAATCGGACGCAGGAAACCAGCCATCAATGTCGATCGGGAAGATAGTTCCGAAGAAGAAAAAGAAATCAAACAAGAAATCAACAAGAAGCTGACAATAAGTCGAAGAAGCCGCAATTCGAGATCCCTCTCGAAGATGAGAAGAATGAAGAATACAAATCAATGTACGAGAAGATTAACCACTACGTACATACTATGACCCTAACTCCGATCCATTCTAATAAGATCGAGGGTATGGTGGTCAAAGAGGTACGTAGCGGTGGTGCAAAGCCCATCAAATTCTACCGTGGTGCTCCTTCCTCCAAAACTGAAAATAATGTACAACTCGAAGATGCTACTTCATCGAATTAATGGAATTGCCTTTTCGAGTGGTACTCTCCCCGTGTTCAAAATTTAATTCAACGTGGTTTCTTACCTCGACAATGGACAAAAGGTCAATCTCAACATTTTGAAAAATTATGGAATAATTCCGGTCGTCCACCCAATTCGAAGCATGGTCTCGGATTCGACACGAAGAGGTCGACCGATGATACCGAATTTTGCTTGGTTGTCACCTGCGAGTCTAATGAAAACCGCATGGAAACTACGAAAGAACTCGAAGATTTACAAATTGGAGACGCTCCACCGTAATTCGAAGAAGAAATCAAATCTACAATAGATGAGTTAACGGAAGTTAACTTAGGTACTAGCGAAGAGCCTAGACCTACCTTTGTTAGCTCCTTACTCAATAAAGAAGACTCGAAGAAATAATCAAGTTATTAATGTAATTTAAAGACTCGTTTTGCTTCGGAGCTACGATGAGATGCCGGGATTAGCTCCGCAGGTCGCAGTCCATAAGCTAGGAGTGGATCCTGCTTCGGTCCCGCCGACAAGGTCCCGTAAGAATGCGTCTAGAAATCGAACAACAAGTCATAGCTGAAGTTAAAAAGTTAATAGACGCTAAATTTGTCCGTGAAGAACAATACCCGACTTGGTTAGCCAACGTGGTACCGACGTAGAAGAAGAATGGTCGATCGAATTTGTGTGGACTTCGGAGATTTAAACAAGGCATGTCCAAAAGATGAATTCCCTCTACCGATCCTGCACTAATGATCGACATTGCTTCAACACATGAAATATTCTCATTCATGGATGGATCTTCGTGATACAACCGGATAAAAATGGCTCCGTAAGATGAAAAGCTTACAAGCATTCGTAACGCCGATCGGAGTATTTTGCTACACAAGTGATGCCATTCGGATCGAAGAACGCAGGAGCAACCTACCAAAGAGCAATGACAAGAATTTTTGATGATCTCATCCACAATCAAGTCGAATGCTACGTGGACGATGTGGTCATCAAAAGCAAAGTAAAGGACAACCACTTGTATGATTTGAGAATTGTTTTCGAACGATTAAGACAATTTAACCTTAAGATGAATCCCTTAAAATGCGCCTTCGGCGTCACCTCCGGGAAATTCTTAGGATTCGTTGTCCGACATCGTGGAATTGAAATCGACCCGGAGAAGATTAAAGCTATCTTAGAAATGCCGCCTCCCAAAACCTTAAAACAACTACGATCTTTTCAAGGGAAGTCGGCATATCTTCGACGCTTTATCTCAAACTCCGTCAGTAGGTGTCGACCTTTCTCAAGCACTAGTTAAAAAGGACGCCAAATTTATTCGGGAAGAGAAATGCCGAAGGCCTTCGAGGACATTAAACAATACTTAATGACACCTCCTCGTCTTAGCAGCCTCGGCCTCGTGTAGACCGCTGATACTTTACACCGCGGCTTTAGACGACTCTCTCGAGCCCCGTTAGCCTGTGTCAATGATGAGGGTAAAGAAAATGCTCTTTACTACTTAAGCCGTCGTTTGATTCCGACGGAAGTAAGGTATCCCGCAATTGAAAAGCATTGTTTGGCCCCGATCTTCGCCGCTCAAAAGCTCGTGCACTACATGCTTTCTCATAAGGTCAACCTAATCTCGAAGTTTAATCCATTGCAATACTCGATGACTCGTCCAACGCTTTCCGGCAGACTTGCCGGATGGTCAATGATATTATTGCAATTCGATATAACTTTCGTGCCTCTTCGTGCCGTAAAGGGACAAGTCTTAGCAGATTTCCTGCAAGACACCTTTTCACGGCAGACCTCCTCTCAATGACGATCTCGCCGATGAACAAATAATGAACCTAGAAGACCTCGATGATCGACGTTGGGAATTATATTTCGACGGAGCATCTTCAGCAGCACAAAGACGAAGAATCGCAAGTGATAGTGCCCGGTAAGGCAGGAATCGGCTAATCTTTATAACACCGGAGCGGGGATGTTAAGATACTCCTACCACTCGACGTAACCATGTACAAACAACGAAGCGGAATACGAAGCCCTCATAACAGGACTGGAATTAACTATTCAAATGGGTATAACAGACATCAACATCTACGGGGATTCACAGTTAATCATTCAACAGATCGCCGGACAATACAGAATTTTAAAGCCAAGACTCGAACAATACTTCCAAGATGCCATACAGCTGTTGGAACAGATTCCAAATGTGACAATCTACAAAATTCCTGTAAAAGAAAATGCTTTAGCGAGATGCTTTAGCCCGTCTCGCAAAAGAATTTGCCTCGTTTGCAAGATGAATCGCAGAAGTGTCAGCTCACGGACGTCGTGTCCTATCACGGTTCGACATAGTACACAATACACAAATCGAAAAAGAAAAAGAATCAGCTTGCAACAAAGGATGTAAAACACAGAAGATTGGCGACAACCATTGATAGACTACCCGCAAACAGAAAGCTACTGGACGATAGGTCGCTAGCCCATCGTATCAAGAAAAGAACTCTATCCTACGCATTAATAAACAACACGTTATACGTAAGGTCTTTCGATCAAATGCGGCTAAGGTGCCTAAGCGGGTCCGAGGCCCGTGAAATTGTTAAGGAGGTGCATTCGGACTCCGTGGCGCTCACCACCGAGTTCGAAGATGAAAATGAAAATTAAAAGACTAGGGTACTACCGGCCCTCGATGATGACCGATCGCATGAAAATCGCCAAGAGCCGTCACCAATGCCAAGTGCACGGAGTAGTTCCGCACCAACCTCCAAATGTGCTACATCCGACAATTGCGTCGCGGCCATTCGAATGTTGGGGCACGGATATAGTGGGTCCAATAGAACCACCATCTTCAAAAGGACATCGCTTCATTCTTGCGGCTACAGATTACTTTTCCAAGTGCGCAGGCAGGCTCCACTTAGTAGAAGTGAAAGCACACCACGTGCTACAGCTTTTCAAGAACCAAGTTGTCTACCGTTTCGGAGTGCCGCGCAGATCATCTCGGATAATGGGACGCATTCGAAGCACGCAAATCAACAATTTTGTCGTGAGACACGGAATCGACCGGCGATACTCAACAATTTACTACCCAAGAGCAAACGGCCTCGCTGAGGCTTTTAACAAAACTCTCGTTCAAATCTTAAAGAAAACCTTGGACGATAATAAGAGAAATTGGCACGAGAAGTTGTTAGAAGCCTTATGGGCTTACCGGACAACCTTCGTAACTCCTACGCAAGCTACACCTTACGCTCCGGTGTATGGGTCCGAGGCAGTAGTTACCTTTAGAGGTTCAGCCTTCCTTCACTCGTAATCGCAGCTTGCAAATAAAATCACAACAGAAGAGAACGCCAAATTACGACTCGAAGAATTAGAGAGCCCGGAAGAGAAAAGACTTGCAGCAGCAACAGCACTTAGAACTATACCAAGCTAAGATGGTTCAAGCCCATGATAAACCGGTCCGCCCAAGAACCTTCAAAGTTGGTGACTTAGTTCTTGTTCTCAAGAGACCTATTCTCGCACACCGCAGGATAGGAGGAAAATTTGAACCCACTCGGGAAGGACCGTTTCGTGGTCGAAGCAAGATACTCGTGGAGGTTCCTACCAGCTAGTGAATTGCCGTGGAGAACGACATATGCTTCCGATCAATGGACGATACTTAAAAAGTACTACGCTACCCGATGTTTCGAAGGAATGAATTCTTCACCTCTAAGAAACACGGCGAAGTAATTACTTATGATCGGGTCCGAACCCAAAAAATAATAAAATGTGCTAAAATAAATAAAATCCCGATAATAAAATTTTCCTTGTTTTCTTTTCCAAATCAAAATCTCTTACTCGATCTTATCCCACTTCATTCCCGTTAAGTTTAAAAATATAAGAATAATAAAAAAAATGTCTTTAATAAACATTTTCTTAATGTTCTTGTTCTTAAGTACAGACCCCCGATCCTTTTCCTTGTCTTTTCGCAGGAAATGTCGAACGGGCGGTTGGTCCCGAACTTTAAGAATGGCGTAAGCCTTGCACTCGATGAAAAGAGGGTGAAAGATGGAGCGATAATCGAGATTGACTCGGATTTCGCACCGCAGCAGCCTACGTACGAGGAAAGTGACCGGGTCCCGGTCGACCGAGAAGAACCGCCCTGGACATACAAGTGATGAAAGTGGGTGGCCCAAGCCACCAATCCAAAGAAGAAGAAAAGAAAGACAAACATCGAAGAAGATAAGAAAATGAAGTCCGTAGTCGCTTACAAGCAGAGGCAGGCTTGTCGCGCCGCGCCCACAGAGATTCAAGAAGTTCGAAGAGCTACTCTCACAAGCAACGCAACGAAGAAATAAGAATCGCCGTATCCGTAAGATGTTAACAAAACTAGTCGCGACCGCCGCGACGAGACAGCTTGCTAATGTCGGTGCATACACTTCAAGGACACCGGTTCACCAGAACTCGAAGAAAGGAGGCCAGCTCCTAGGATAACAGAAAGAACTGTGGAAATCTCCGTAAGATCGAAGAAAGAAGGCTACCACGCCACCGGATAGAACCACCAATGATGCATGACCTTGTTGCGAAGCAACCCCGGGGATGTCCCGACGGCATCATCCCCGAGGAGCCAAGGTATGCAGGAGAACGTGAAGGGATTGAACCGTATATTCCACAATATGTCACTGTGCCCTCGCCATCTGCAGATCATTCCGGAATACGAGCCTGGAGAGAATGCGGAATGTTGAAAAGAAAACCTTTGAATACTTCGAGAGAATTAAAGGCAGAAGAATCAATATACTGGAGGGCCTCGAGCTACATACGTACGTATTCTCGTAGTATGAACAACAAGAAATCGTGGATTGCATCCGGATTTGAAAAGAATGGGCCGAGCAGGCCGCCTAAGGGAAAACACATACTCGAACCCGGAGATGGATGCCGTGGAAAGGAAGAATCACAATACAATGTGGATGTCGTTACAACTTTGCGGAGGACAGTGAAGGGAAACCCACCGGAATACTCCGTCATGGGCAAGTGGATCCGATGCCATTAGTCATCAAGAGAATGGTAAAGAGATTGATAACATGGAGGGTATCGCCAGCAGATTGCATACCCAATAGCCGCATTATCAACATCTACAAACAGGTGACCGCATACCCCCACACATAGATCACCACGACTTTGTCGACCTTTCGCACGCTCTCTTTCCCGAGCGAGTGTAACATCATGTTCGGATCCGACCTCCGGATAGCAGGTCCAGGTGAGTTCCGAGGGCCGAGAAAGATACCTTTACCGGTAGGTTCCGTCATGATACCGAAGGGCAACGGAGCAGTATATCGCTAAGCATTGCATACCGGAGTACCGATGAAGCGGATCTCAGCTACTTTCGAAGGATGGACGACAGGAAGACACCTTACCATTTCCAACCGTACCCGGAGCTAGAGAGCCTCCGCCTTACGAGCCGTGAGTTACATGGAAAATATCACACCTCCAATGTACATCCATACGGCATCCTTGCCAAGGATGGCTTGGAAGGTGATGTTATCGACCATGTACCCCACTATTCGTACATGGATTTTTGACGGATGCTTCTTTGGATGGATCGACAAAGATCATACACAATCCGTTTTGAGTTTACATGGATTGTATGAAATATATTCCGGATCAAGATGTATGATGTATCTTCTACATGATTGGAATGAAAGTGACCATGTCACATTTTTGGCCTTCACCTCTTTTGTGCAAATTGATTGGGAAACGCCGTTAAAGTTAAATGAACTTCGAACAAAGAACAAAAAAGGAATAAAAAAAAAAGAATAAAAGAAAACTTTCCTTAAAAAAAAAATCTAAAAAAAGATGACAAACACCAAATTCACATGAACATTAAATAAACGATAAAATAAAATTTGAATCATTAAAAGATAAACAAAATCAACATAAATGTTAAATCAAATTCTCAATCAAATTTCAAATGTGATCTTCCAAATTTCAAATCAAATCTTAAATCAAATTTCAACCGAGTTCAAACTCATCCTTCCAAATTTCAAGTTCAATCTTTCCGTACTCCAAATCTCAATCAATTTCAAATTCAATCTTTCCGACCCAAATCTCAATCAATTTCAATTCAATCTTTCCGACTCAAATCTCAATCAAATTCAAGTTCAATCTTTCCGATTCCAATCTCTATCAAATCTCGAATTGATCTTCCGATCTTAAATCAAATCTCAATCAAAATTCAAATTCAATCTCCCAAATCCGAAATCCAATCCGTTCGTTCTCTCCTTGTCCGGGATGGAAGCGGTCGATTCCATCGACACGGATCGAATCCGATGGCGAGGAATTATATCCAATCCAAACCAGCAACTTCCGATCAACTCTTTTGAATGGGATATGTGACATCTACATATTCTCTCCTAATCTATTTCCTTCCACGAAAGTCTTTTACAACTTTCATGAAATTCTCAAAAAAACCAAAATTCCACACTCTTCAAATCAACACTACAAATCTTTGCAAAATCAATTACCAAAAAAAAAATTCAAATTCAAACTTTTGGGTCGAGGATTTTACATCCAAGACTGCACTGCTTTAGGATTCTTTCCCTATTGCACTGAAATACATCAAATTCAAACTTTTGGGTCGAGGATTTTACATCCAAGACTGCACTCCTTTAGGATTCTTTCCCTATTGCACCGAAATACATCAAATTCTAACTTTTGGGTCGAGGATTTTACATCCAAGACCGCACTCGCTTTAGGATTCTTTCCCTATTGCACTCGAAATACATCAAATTCAAACTTTTGGGTCGAGGATTTTACATCCAAGACTGCACTCGCTTTAGGATTCTTTCCTATCGCACCGAAATACATCAAATTCAAACTTTTGGGTCGAGGATTTTACATCCAAGACCGCACCGCTTTAGGATTCTTTCCCTATTGCACTCGAAATACATCAAATTCAAACTTTTGGGTCGAGGATTTTACATCCAAGACTCGCATCGCTTTAGGGTTCTTTCCTCATTGCACCGAAATACATCAAATTCAAACTTTTGGGTCGAGGATTTTACATCCAAGATCGCACCGTTTTAGGATTCTTTCCTATTACACTCGAAATACATCAAATTCAAACTCTTGGGTCGAGGATTTTACATCCAAGACCGCATCGCTTTAGGATTCTTTCCCTATTGCACCGAAATACATCAAATTCAAACTCTTGGGTCGAGGATTTTACATCCAAGACTCGCACTTCGCTTTAGGATTCTTTCCCTATCGCACCGAAATACATCAAATTCAAACTCTTGGGTCTGAGGATTTTACATCCAAGACCGCATCGCTTTAGGATTCTTTCCCTATTGCACCGAAATACATCAAATCAAATTCCGGGGTTAAGGATTTTACATCCGAGACCGCATCGCTTTAGGATCATTTCCCTATCGCAATGAAATACATCAAAATCAAACTCTTGAGGTTAAGGATTTTACATCCAATACCGCATTACTCTGAGATCTTTCCTCATTGTAATGATCCAATCCAATCGATTCGATCTTCTTTTGAGGTTGAAGATGTTACATCTAAAACCTCAAAATTCCAATTTTCATTTCAAATCAAATCCCTTCAAATTAATCTTGACAAACTTCAATCTAAATTGAAACTCCAAATTGAAATCTAAACTCACACATCATGACTTGAACATGAAACAAAATAAAATCTAAATCGAAATTCTCCCGCATCATGTGATTCGGGATTCACCTCCTTTTCCTTTCCCCAATCGAGAGTTCAAGAATCTCCGAGCCCAGAGATATACTTGACACTCCCTAGCTAGAAGCTCTTCTACTTCGTCCTAAGTTTGTTACTTGGACATCCGTGTTGGTTTTGTTGATCGCTTCGGTCAACACCAATACGCGCGGTGTGCTCCGTCACTCACCACACCTATCGGGGGTCCATTTGTCGACCTCATTTTCGATGAGGTCTTCTCTTCTTCTTTTAGTGCTTAGGATCTAGCCTCAGCTTTTCCTTCGACTATCTTAGAGGACTAGAATTGGGATCCACCATCTAGAATTTCAAACCACTTCTTAACTCCCCGCAAACTCCACAAACTTGATTGTAGACCCCTAATCACCTAGAGGGTTGAGATCAAATGTGGAAGTTTAAAGGATGAGTTCCTATGAGACTCTTTCGGCCTCAGATCGCCCCGGCGGCCCGGTCCGGTGAAGGGCCGACTTACACACACACTACACCTATACACTACACTTTCACACACCTCCTAAAACCACACCCATACCCGACTTGACCTCCCGACTCATGCAGGTGATTCACATGGATGGTCCTTAACCCCTAAGCCCTCGCAAGCAGGGTTAGGAACAACATAGCTGAATGCCTCAAATGAGTCCCTTTCATGGCTCATGTGGGCTTCGATGTGGCTTCATGGCTCAACCAAAATGATTTTATTCCACTTATATTCACCCAATCTTCAATTTTCCAAATTTTCAATTTTTGACCCCCGGACCCTACACCCGCCAACCTACCCAAATGCCCTCGAAACTACCCAAAATCTCTCAAAATCACCTAAATCACCCAAAATTCCCCAAGACCATTCCTAAACATTTCCACATCACTCAAATTGATCATCCATAACCAAAAATACCAAAAATTCCAAAAATACCTCCCAATACCCTCCAAATACCCAAAATACCCCTCTTACCCAAAAATCCAAAAATTCAGAAAATTCCCAGAAAATTCCAGAAAATCCTAAATATTCCCAATTTCATTTTGTTCAACTACACCATGGGCCAATTTTGTCAATTTACCCCACTTTTATCTAAACCCCCAATTCGACCCATTTTAACCCAAAGTAAACCCAATGTCAAACCTAACCTACCCAATTGACCCAAATTCTGGTCCAATTCAATTCTAAACTTCAATTCAACATCCCCAACACCAATCTAGACCAAATCCAAGCCCAATTTGATTGGCATCGGGATCCAATTTCACTTTTGGCCTTAAAGCCCAATTTGGACCCATGACCCAAACTTAGCCCAAACTCACCCAATTCAACTCCAATTAACCCCAAATCTTTTCTAAACCCTCCTTAACATCCCCATAAACAAAACACTAACATGATTTGCCCAAAATTTAGACCCAAACCCCACTCAAACTCAACCCAAAATCAAAAGGCCCAATTTCGACCTAAGCCCAAACCTAACCCAAATGAGCCCAAACCCCAAAATCAAAGCCCAACCAAAGTCAAAACCTCTTTGAAACACTCCCATAAACATTTCCCAACATTAATTTTACATCAATTTCAACCCTAGCCCAACATTGGCCCATGCTAGCCCATTTTGGCCCACCTTAGCCTCTTTACCAAATAAGCCCATATCCAACCCAATTCAAACCCAAATCACACTCAAATTTGTTTCAAACCACTCATGACACATCCCTAAACCAAACTCAACAATTATTTGGCCCAAGACCTTTACCAAAATTTCATCCCAAAACCCATTTTAAAATTCAAAAGCCCACTTTCCTTAAACCATTTAAAAGCCCATCCTAAAACCATTTCAATGAGCCCAAAATCTATCCTAAAGCCCACATGACATTTCCATTCGCCATCCATTTAATCAAAGCCATTCCCTAAGTTCTAAATCACATCATCAAATAATTCCAAATCAAGCCTCATGCCAAATCACCACCTAAATACCAAAATTTTTCTTAAATCCATTTTCATGAAATCGACTCGAGCTTTTCCCAAGCCAAAGTGAGCCATGAAGCCATGCACGAGCCACATGGAAGCCATGAGAGCCTCTTTACATGTCACCATGCCATTTTGGGCAAAAGGAGGAGACTCTTTCCTTAATTCCTAAAGGTGATTAACCACTCACCATGATTTCACCTAAATCTTGACTTAAGCCTAATTGTACTTGGATGGTGACCATTCCCCACTCGATTAAGCCGACCTAAATCACTTTCTCATTCAAGCCTCAAACAAAGCCTTGGGTGGTGCACCCAGCCCAAATGGATGGGTTGACCAATTTCAAGCCAAAGTGGCCTCTCCCCCATACCATTTTAATCCAAACACTTTACACATGTCCAAGCCCATCGACTTCACCATTGCCAAGCCCCGACCTCCCCGGCCAAGATGGTGACCCATGCTCGCCGGCCAGCCGCCCGGATCGCCGGAAAACACCATACCCGAGAGCTCACATGTGAGCCAACTTTGGAATTCCACCTCGCCGAGCCGCCCCATGCC
The DNA here is from genome assembly GCA_022702705.1 of Papilionanthe hookeriana x Papilionanthe teres. Classification (NCBI taxonomy): domain Eukaryota; kingdom Viridiplantae; phylum Streptophyta; class Magnoliopsida; order Asparagales; family Orchidaceae; genus Papilionanthe; species Papilionanthe hookeriana x Papilionanthe teres. The sequence continues at coordinate 160,273,198 of CM040423.1, forward strand.
CAATGGCCACCATGGTCGTTCTTCCCATGACCGTAGCAACTGATCCCAACCCTCGTCATCCCCGGGAGGCTCTCCAGCCCACCTCTATTTAAACCCGACCCCCTCATCGGCCATGAAGAGGAGAGTTGCACAAACCTTGCCAAAACTCGCCAAAATTGTTCCGCACCCTTCTCCACCCTTAGAGCAGCTTGATCCCCGCTGTCAATTCGCCCTAATCCCCACCGATAAAACTCAATTTCCCAACCGAAATTCCACCCAAAACCAGACACTTCTCCACAAGCTGAGCCAATCCCAAATTGATCTGGTTCTACACCTTCACTAGACCAAGGGAAGGTGTCCACCAAAGAAAAGCCCCATCTCCAGGCCACCCAGCTTGCTCCGACCTCCAAGCTTTGTGATCGGCTCGTGGTCGAAGTCCAACCTGGACAATTCACCGCACCAGAGACTTCATCCTGAGCTTGCTAGATCCAATCGAAGGTGCAACAACTCTCGCATCGAAGCCACACTTCTCCGAGCAAAGGTATGAGCTAATTCTTCATCCCGAGCTTCGGAGATTCTCCATTTCAAATGCTTTAATTTCAATGCATGATAACCGTATAGATGTGTTCGTCTCTTCAAGACGAATCCATAGAGCATAAGAACATGAAAATCCATCGAGTATCGAGCGAGATATTAGGGATTTAGTGTGGACGGCTCTCGGTGAGGACACTCGGGGACGATGAACGGATGCCGTCCATTTAATACACGCGCGGACGGACGGCCGTGATCGCGCCGGATGAGGAGACGCGAACGATACAGCGGGCCCCGGGACGGCCGACTCGGATGGCGGCGCCGAATCGCGAGCGCGACACGTGCGCCTTCGGAGCTGCCGAGGTTTACGCGGCGCCGCGTGGATAAGTAGATAAATAGGGTATTTAATCTATTTATTTAATATCCGTAAACTTCAAAAATTCATAACTTTGTGTAGGAAAATCAGAAAAATAAAATAAAAATACCCTCTTGCTCAGTGAATAGAGGAGAATAATGTGGAAAAGAAATCATTTAATTTCATCAAGTATTTTATTTTTTATAATTTATTTACTCTCTGCATACATTTAATTCTCCATGCATGTATACAATTCACCATGGCATGAGACCATAGGGCTTTGAAGCCTCCGAATTCTGGGAACATTCCCTGAATTTTCCAAAGTCAGAGGCCATCCCTATGAAGAGTTATTGATTTTTCAAATTCATGTCACCGTTTTCGAGTATTTTAATTCCAATAAATAGCATGTTGTGAAATAAATTCTAGGAAAATTTGGTGATGTTCCTTATGACCAGAGAACCCTAGGAAAAATAGGTTTTGAGTTAGTTCATTTTAGACAACCCTAATTGGCTTAAACACTCAAAATAGGTCTCTAATTAATTAGAGCTAACCATACATCAAATTGACTTCAAATCAATTCTCCATTGACCTTTAGGATCAGAAGAACCCACCATAAAAATTTGAGGTCAATTGGACTTGGTTAGCCCTATTAATTGGGTTGATTAAGCCACTTAGTCATTTTAAACTTTAAAAATTCATAACTTTCAAAATATCTTTCAAAAATTCACCAAATTGGTTTTGGAGCCTCTCTGATATCAGGGAATTTAAGAAAATTAAAATTTCAATTTTCTAAAAAAGTTGATTTTTAATATTATTTTAATATTTTTAATAATTAAAAAATAATAAAAATCACAAAAATAATAAAATTCACCAAAATGTCACATTTTGAATTTTAATCACTTAGGAACAAACCCCATATTTTTCTTAGGTCTATTTGGTGAGATATTAATTTTTAAAGCTCTAGGGTAATTTTAAAATTAAAAAATGTATTTTCTAGCATTTTCACTAAAATAATTATAATAAATCATAGAAAAATCAAAAAATCGCAAAATTTGCTTCTCTGATTTCCTTGATATCAGAGAGATTTTTGAAAAACATAAAATTCATTTTTCAACATTTATTTTATTTTTAAATTAATTAACACTCCAGAACTTAAAATATTTATAATAAAAATAATATAATTCCAAAAATCACCAAAATTGGTCCAAGTGGTCCCCTGGTCATTAGGAATGTCCCCTAATTTTCTTAAGGACAGAAACTTTCCCTTGGTCATGTTATTAAATTTTCCTTGGAAATCTCTATTTTCTACCAAAAATAATTATATAAATAAATTAAATACAGAAAAATCACATTTTCTCCTCTCATGTCTTTATTGACATATGAGTGAAGTCACATAAAAATTTCAAGTTCATTTGAGTTCAATTTAGTGAGTTATGAAATTATTAAGCTTAAAGGGTAAAGTGATAATTAAATTTTTTTTAATCCTTAATTAAAACTTTAGGTTTAATAAAAAATTAACAAGTAAAATATTTGATCCTAATCTGATTTGGATGATTGAAATTTAATAATTGAAGGGTAGAAACCCATTAAGCAATTTAAAATGATTAAACTTTAATTAAATAATCGATTAAATTTGGAAGAATAATAAAATTGGAATTATTAAAATAGGGATATTATTAGGAAGAGATTTATTCTTTAATTTAAAAAATCCCTAAATTAATCATTTCATTAATGTTTAATTCCTAATTAAAATGATAATTCAAATTTAAAACATTAAAAGACTTAATCATTAAACTAAAATTAAATTATTTAACTCTTTTAAAATTTTAATTAAAATTAAAAATGAATAAAATTAAATTAAATTAAATTAAATTAAAAATTAAATTAAATTAAATTAAATTAAATTAAATTAAATTAAATTAAAAATTAAATTAAATTAAATTAAATTAAATTAAATTAAATTAAATTAAATCAAATTAAATTATAAAAAAATTAATTAAATTAAATCAAATTAATTTAATGTAACATCAAATCAAACTAAATTGAATTAAATTAAATTAAATTAAATTAAATTAAATTAAATTAAATTAAGTTGAATTAAATAACATCACCTAAGACATAAAGAAATAAGCCTAAAATAACTTGAACACTATTCCAAATTTAAACCCTTCAATTGAAATTAAGTTAAATCACAAACCATTTGAACACCAATTTACCCTCAAAAGCTTTAGTTATCATAACTCCTAAACGGAATATTAAATGAAATGTTACTTCACTTATAGGACATTCAAATATCCTAGTTCACCGAGCAAGTTAACAAAACTTGAAAACCTCTGACGATCGATTCATTTACATAATTAAATTCATTCGGACTTAAAACAATCCTAGAAATATTGAAAAGATGTTTAAGATTCTTCTTAAGCACTTCCTCAATATGATAGGATATTTATAAGAACAATCGAACTTAATTGTTCTTTGATGAAGAAAATCGTCTTCAAACCAAAAACACAAGGAACCTAGACGTCATAGGAAATGACTAGCTATAGGATTAGGAATTTGGTAGAAAACCATAACCCTTACCTTAGCTTTACCTAGGAACTTGCTTAAATGTTCTAATCGTGTTTTAAGTGCAACTGAATGACGGGAAGACCCTCCGTGTACGCTTTTATTTTATCGCAATTTACTTTCCCGCAATTTACTTTCTTGCAATTTACTTTATTGCAAATGCACTTTACTTTTCTTGCATGATAAAACAACCGTTGCATGAAAACCTACACCTTTAGGATAAATCCTAAAACCGAAACCAAAACTAAGTTAAAAGTCATTGCAAGATAAAATTCACCGCCACAACATTTCAAAATATAAAGCAACTCAAAATTTAATCACAAACAGAACACAAAACTACAATTACAACTGAATTAAAACGTCTCGTCGGATGATCGGGAATACCTCGGATGATGTAACCTACGTGTTGCTAACGGGATTTCCCACGGTCTAAATGAAAGTGTGGAACTCATTCAACTGAGTTTAGCAAATTCATCCGGACTAAGTGAATCCGATAAAAATAATGATGCCGAAGGATGGAACCGCGGATCTTAACCGGTGTCGTTATAATCAACTTTAAGATTTGTTTTAATTAAAACACAAAAAAACACTTGGAAATTAAGACTTCTCTAAACCAAAACACTTTTCTCATCCCCCGATTTATGATTTCTAAAACTAAACCTCTCGCAACAACAAGGAGCTCGGAGCATGGTGGGCAAGCACGGCCATCGTCGTCAAGCAAAACTCGAACCTACTTCAAAGAAACTTTCCTAGAATTAAACAACAAAGCCATAGGACTTCGAGGTAGTTTGCCTAGTGCAACATAAATCCTCAACTCTTCGTTAGGCATTTGCATTGCAAATTAAGCCCTAACCGGTCTTAGGATTCCGAGGTAGTCGTCCGATACGACATAAACCCTCATATCTTCCGAAGCTATTTGTATGATTCTATCATATAAATATAAGCCCTAATTAATTAAAATTGGCAAGATTAAAACATTAAATAAACATTAGGACTTTCCTAAATCCAAGCCAAACAATAGGATAGTCGGGAGATTATCGAAGTTCACTTCGAATCCGTAATTTCTCCTACTTTTCTTCCTTTGAATTCCCAAAATAAAATGTTCCAAACTTGATCCATTCCCTATCGAGATTCAAAAATTCAATCCTTTGAAAACTTAAACTTTGAAATTCTCGAGAGCAGAATTATTGATTATTATCGAGAGTTTTCTTAGGTGATTCCCGTCACTTAAGATGTAATTAACTATAGGGGCTTGCCCTTATAGGAATTTTAAAGAACCCATGTAATATAAACCCTCGTTTAATGTTTTCATATTAAGCAGGGAATTTGTCGGCTTATAAAATTGGTTCGCAGTACCAAACGGATGTCACAAATCTTCTAGTTTATTTAATCGAGCCCCACCATCAAGCAAGGTGTCTATTCTTCGGGATAGATACACGGTTTGTGGTGCGGTGCTCGTTTATATAAACTATTCGGGATGTGAGATCGGCTTGATTTCATATCTTAAAATCTTCAAATTTAAAATTATTTTCAAAATCAAATACTACTTTTCAAATTATCTTATTTAAATTAAATTTAAAATTCGCCGACAACTTCTGTAGGCGACCCCTTTTAAAAATACAACACTCAACTCAAAAATATGCCGACAACTTCTGGCGACTCCGCTGGGGACAATTCCTCTCTCCATTATAATCAAATAATTCTGCTTTCAAAAATCGGTAGTGCATCCATGTCCCTTATGGATCAAACTACCCTTCTTTCCGTTGGGATACTATGTTCATTTCTACCTTGAACAAGTATAACCAACATTCTCTCGGATTTAGGAGCCACCGTTTAGACACCCCTAAACAGAGAGGTTCCGAGATCCTTTTACCTCATTTCTGAGGTGGGGTGGACCCCCAATAGGTGTTAGTTTAGGAGTGATCCTTCGAGTCGAGAAGTCTTGCTTAAGACTCTCTTTTCCTTTCCAACTCCGATTCGATTCCTTACCTTCTCTACACCTTTGAACACTCCGTTCTAAATAAACAAACCCTCTAATAAGTGATTCTTTTAATAAGTGATTCCTTCTTATAAATACATGAACAAGAATGAGTTCGGACTCTTTTCAATTCCTTTCTTTTCGTCCTAAAGAAAAGAAGCATAACTCGGGACCGACAACCGAATCTACCCCGCGAAATGGAAGCCCCGAAACCGATTTTCTCTTTCACCAATGGATCGGACTTCGCCGTCTATAAGGATGAGCCGCCCGACAATGGAATCATCCGATTCGGACAAGGATTTGAAAACACGAACGTCAAGATCACCGACGTCTCCCTCTTGCACCGACGAACAAGGTATCCGAGCCGAGGAGCCGCCGCTCGAGTTCAACCTTAGGTCGACCCAAGAATTCCCTCCTCTCGCAAAGGGTTCCGACTCGAGAGGAGTACCGCCGTCCACAGAAGGACCGTTATCTCTACCCCCACCGGTCTAGTTGTTTCGCACCTACCCCGACTTTTGCCAAATCAAAGGGGAAAGAAATCCAGAATTATGATGGACTCGTTACCGTGGAGGGTACAGATCTTCTCGTAAGACCTTCTGTTTTCGAAATCGGGTCCAGCTTCAAAGATTCCGTCACCGACAAGGACCCAAAGAAGAAACAAGTAGTATGATCGCTAGAGAAGCCGTAGCCGCCGAAATTGCTTTCCTAGAGGAAATTCCAGTAATCGCCGTAATATACACCGCCGCTCGAATACATACCACTCTTGGGAGGAAGCAGGTTTCATCCCCTCTCCGCCGCGAAGATGAAGAAAATATTCGCAAGATTGTCGCCACATTACCACTGCACCCGCATATTACAACGATAGCCGCAAGAAAAGAACTAGAACTACGCCGTTTGCTTCGACCGCAAACTTTGGTAGAAAAGTTAGCAAAGAAGGAAAACCGCCCCGTATCGGAAATTCTACGAAGGATAGGGCGGGTGCCGACCAAATCCCGTCTTGGGCCCCGAGTAGAACCCGCCATCATGACGAAAAGCCAAGTAAAAGAATGAAGGCTAGTCCGCCCGTTGTCGTCTCGGGATTACAAATTAGGGAGGATACCACCTTCCGACATTTGGCCGACGTACCATCCGGTCCTAGACCTTCCGCCGTTAGAAGGATGGTATGGCGTCCCACTCACCGGCGACTGAGATCGAAACAACAGCCTCGAGAAAGAAAGTCTCGCCAGAGACTTGAATCCGAAGAAAGTGCTACCGCGATGAAGGGGACTCGTGAGAAGGGGACCCGCAGCCTATCGCACGACAACCACGAAGACACACGTAAAGCCCCGCTAGAAGATGCCATGGAAAAGTTGAGAACCGATATCCGACGATCGGCAAAAGAAAGAGAAGAAAAGTTCGGAGACGAGATCGATTCATCGGAATTCATGGACGACGAATACGCGGAAATCAACATGGTCGAGACACGAGCTTCATCGCCTTCGCAAGGTGCTCCCGCAGCCGCGTAAAGAGAGGAGCCGGAAGCGATGAGAAGGCGAGCCTTCGAGAGAAAGACGACACGATCGCTCAAATGGCGAAAAGGATGGAAGAGATGGCCGTAGCTCGGCCACTCTCCGCAGTCAAGTACAACCACATAGAGAGACACCCCGCGAGGTCATTCACATCGTAGACGGAGGAAAGGAGATTACGTCCGTCAATGGGGATGATCACTGAAAAGGATACAACACAAAGTATGATTCCCGAAAAGGATATCAAGAACTTGGTGGAACAACAGATGCGAGAAGCCTTAGCACAATCGAAGAGCGGGACATCCATTCGGACGGGTAGACCTTACCCGTAAGAATTCGACGCCGTCCAATACCCGAAAGGCTTCGTACCACCTCTCGTTCAAGACCTTCGATGGAACCGGAACCCCCGACAAGATGTGGCACACTTTCGTGCCGCTTGTTGCAATGCCGGCGGGAGCGATGCATTACTCTTCCGACAGCTCGTCGCCAGTCCGTCGGAATCGCCTTCGACCGGTATGCGGAATTACCAAATGGTTCGGTGAAGACGTTCTCGTAGCTAGAGAACCTCTTCATCAAGCGATTCACCGGAGCTCGCACCACATCACTATAGGTGATTTAGTGGTAGAGAAACAAAAGCCGAATGAAACTTTGGTGGATTACATACTTCGATGGAGGAACTTAAGCATGAAGTGTGAACCACAACTGCAAGAACAACACGCAAGTCGGCATTTTACTTAAAAGCATTCACGGCCCGATAAGCACTTCTCCTCAAGGGATTCACTATTAAGACTTTCGAGAAGTTGTTAAGCAAGGCCGGAAGCTTGCAAGAAGAGGCGAAGCAATTAAGTTTCGCCGACAAGACGTGACAAACAAAAGCCCGTAAAGACTTTTGAAAAGAAATCCGGATCGTTGCAAAGCAGTTGACAAAGGCAAGCAACCGATGCAAATACCACCGTAACGGCCGCAAGAACCACAACGTAATTACCAAGCAACCCCGGCCCAGCCTATCGACTCATCTCTCGCAAAGCATGAACAACCACCTCGTCCGCAACGTACATTAAGGGAGCTTTTGAGCGAGAGAATATCCGTTCAAGAATGAAGTAAAGTGCCGAAAATGTTCCGTAGTCCGATGAAGACTCCAGCATTTCCAACTGCCGGAGCCTAAAAGACCGTAGGAAGTCAACAAGAAAGGTGATCCCAACTTTTGCCCTTACCACCGGATGCTCGGGCACAAGATAGTAAGATTGCATTACCTTCAAAAGTTGGCTCAATGACAACCTTCGGAAAGGGAATATAACGATCCCGAAGGAGTACATGAAGGAACCCCGTAAAGGAGGTTCCGTCAATGTTGTCTCGATCGATCCCATCATTCCGATAGATCCCTATACGACCGACGATGGATGGACTACCGCTTGGACGAGGTCTTCGAAAAGATTTTAGACGAAGATCCAAACCGCTTCTGGCGAGCTTCAATTCGTAGTTTGAAACCCGTTAAGCCGGTACTATCACTTGCGATAGAAGAACCACCTCAACAGGAGACGATCGAAGAGAAGAAGAAAATCGACGAAGAAGAGAGGACCGAGGCACCTAAGGCTGGACTAGGGGCCGCTTATCCTAGGATAGTTGTTTCCGATTCGGGGAGAAATCCCTCGAACCTCCGACTTCGTATGATTATCCGCTCACTCCGGTGGGATCTTATAATGATGAGGGTTATGGCGTTGGCTACGTTTTGATCGTTTCTAACGATTACGTAACTAGCGACAATCGACCTAATCCGGATGTCGATTCCGATACAAATAACAATTCTCAAATCATACACAATCTCGACGATCACAATGATGAAGAAGACATCCACCAAGAAGGCTACGAGAGTTCAACAAGCAACGAATCTATCTCGCGAGTTTCGAGGAGCTCCAATCACGATAGCAGTTAGAGCCTTCGTACTCGAAGCTAATCCGGAAGAGCCCGTCATTCCGATTCAAGAAGAGACACCGCAAGCTCAACAATAGATTCAGAGGAAATTACAGAAGTCAACTTAAGAAGTGGAAGAGTTCTACCTCCGAGAATGAGTCCAAAGGACAAAGGAAAGCGTGTGGTTGTTCAAGAAGAACCAACCCCAGCAGAAGAAATACCCATTCGAGAAGAAGCAGAGACACATGAAAATAAAGTGGACTACAACGTGCTAGCCCATCTTAGGAAACTACCAGCCAAACTGAGCATTTATGATGCTCTCATCTTATCAAAGGAGATGAGAGAAGCTCTGATCAAGGCCTTACTTGATCCGGAAATTTGCTTAGCTCAAATGGCCGGGAGATTCCTTAGATGAGGTTTGCTCGTTAAAGGAACAACGAGGTGTTACCTTCACGGACAATGACCTACTACTTGGAACAAGCAGATCACAACCGACCGTTGTACATTTCAGCTATAATCGGAAAATTTACACTCTCCGCAGTATTGGTGGATCCAGGAGCATCAATCAATATAATGAATCTTCGAACGCTAGCATACTTGGAAATTGATGCTCGCGAGCTCGAGGCGGACAAAATGTTATTAAGAGGATTCAACCGTAAAGGAGAAAGAGCCCTCGGCTCAATAACGCTATCGATGAAGACCGGTGACTTAGCAAAGACAACCGCGAAATTTCACATAATCGATTCGAAACATCGTTCAACGCTCTACCGGGCCGACCATGGATACATGAAAACAGGATGGTACCATCATCTCTACATCAATGCATCAAATACTACGACGGAGGGAACAAGTGCATCAAAGGTGACTTACAACCGTTCTCCGTACATGAAATCGGAATCCATGAAGATGCAGCCTTATTATGCACCTCCGAAGAAAACAGATCTTCTCCGCAGATACCATAACAAATGAAGCAAAGGAAAGTTTGGGACAACGAAGAACCTGAAATTCTAGTCCAACAGCCACTCACCACTCCCTTCCGGCGAGATGGTGAAGGTTTCTCCACAACTCGCATCCGAGGTCGAGGCCGGGACGAGGCCGTGGCAGTAGACGTTAGGACACTGGACGGAGGAAACCAGCCATCAATGTCGATCGGGAAGATAGTTCCAGAAGAAAAAGAAATCAAACAAGAAATCAAACAAGAAGCAGCGACAATAAGTCAGAAGAAGCCGCAATTCGAGATCTCTCTCGAAGATGAGAAGAATGAAGAATACAAATCAATGTACGAGAAGATTAACCACTACGTACATACTATGACCCTAACTCCGATCCATTCTAATAAGATCGAGGGTATGGTAGGTCAAAGAGGTACGTAGCGGTGGTGCAAAGCCCATCAAATTCTACCGTGGTGCTCCTTCCTCCAAAACTCGAAAATAATGTACAACTCGAAGATGTTACTTCATCGAATTAATGGAATTGCCTTTCGAGTGGTACTCTCCCCGTGTTCAAAATTTAATTCAACGTGGTTTCTTACCTCGACAATGGACAAAAGGTCAATCTCAACATTTTGAAAAATTATGGAATAACTCTGGTCGTCCACCCAATTCGAAGCATGGTCTCGGATTCGGCACAGAGAGATCGCCGACGATACCGAATTTTGCTTGATTGTCACTCGCGAGTCTAATGAAAACTGCATGGAAACTACGAAGAACTCGAAGATTTACAAATTGGAGATGCTCCACCGTAATTCGAAGAAGAAATCAAATCTACAATAGATGAGTTAACGAAGTTAACTTAGGTACTAGCGAAGAGCCTAGACCTACCTTTGTTAGCTCCTTACTCAATAAAGAAGACTCGAAGAAATAATCAAGTTATTAATGGAATTTAAAGACCGTTTTGCTTCGGAGCTACGATGAGATGCCGTGATTAGCTCCGCAGGTCGCAGTCCATAAGCTAGGAGTGGATCCTGCTTCCGTCCTGCCGACAAGGTCCCGTAAGAATGCGTCTAGTAAATCGAACAACAAGTCATAACTCGAAGTTAAAAAGTTAATAGACGCTAAATTTGTCCGTGAAGAACAATACCCGACTTGGTTAGCCAACGTGGTACCGACCAGAAGAAGAATGGTCGATCGAATTTGTGTGGACTTCGCAGATTTAAACAAGGCATGTCCAAAAGATGAATTCCCTCTACCGATCCTGCAATTAATGATCGACATTGCTTCAACACATGAAATATTCTCATTCATGGATGGATCTTCGAGATACAACCAGATAAAAATGGCTCCGTAAGATGAAAAGCTTACAAAGCATTCGTAACGCCGATCGGAGTATTTTGCTACACAAAGGATGCCATTCGGATCGAAGAACGCAGGAGCAACCTACCAAAGAGCAATGACAAGAATTTTTGATGATCTCATCCACAATCAAGTCGAATGCTACGTGGACGATGTGGTCATCAAAAGCAAAGTAAAGGACAACCACTTGTATGATTCGAGAATTGTTTTCGAACGATTAAGACAATTTAACCTTAAGATGAATCCCTTAAAATGCGCCTTCGGCGTCACCTCCGGAAATTCTTAGGATTCGTTGTCCGACATCGTGGAATTGAAATCGACCCGAGAAGATTAAAGCTATCTTAGAAATGCCGCCTCCCAAAACCTTAAAACAACTACGATCTTTTCAAGGGAAGCCGGCATATCTTCGACGCTTTATCTCAAACCCGTCAGTAGGTGTCACCTTTCTCAGCACTAGCTAAAAAGGACGCCAAATTTATTCGGGAAGAGAAATGCCGTAAGGCCTTCGAGGACATTAAACAATACTTAATGACACCTCCTCGTCTTAGCAGCCCCAGCCTCGTGCGATCACTGATACTTTACACCGCGGCTTTAGACGACTTTCTCGAGCCTCGTTAAGCCATGTGTCAATGATGAGGGTAAAGAAAATGCTCTTTACTACTTAAGCCGTCGTTTGCTTCCGACGGAAGTAAGGTATCCCGCAATCGAAAAGCATTGTTTGGCCCCGATCTTCGCCGCTCAAAAGCTCAGTGCACTACATGCTTTCTCATAAGGTCAACCTAATCTCGAAGTTTAATCCATTGCAATACTTCGATGACTCGTCCAACGCTTCCTGCAGTACTTGCCGCATGGTCAATGATATTATTGCAATTCGATATAACTTTCGTGCCTCTTCGTGCCGTAAAGGGACAAGTCTTAGCAGATTTCCTTGCAAAGACACCCTTTGCCGGCAGAATCTCCTCTCAATGACGATCCGCCGCATGAACAAATAATGAACCTAGAAGACCTCGATGATCGACGTTGGGAATTATATTTCGACGGAGCATCTTCGCCGCACAAAGACGAAGAATCGCAAGTGATAGTGCCCGTGAAGGCAGGAATCGGGCTAATCTTTATAACACCGGAGCGGGGGATGTTAAGATACTCCTACCACTCGACGTAACCATGTACAAACAACGAAGCGAATACGAAGCCCTCATAACGAGACCGGAATTAACTATTCAAATGGGGATAACAGTACATCAACATCTACGGGGATTCACAGTTAATCATTCAACGTATCGCCGGACAATACAGAATTTTAAAGCCAAGACTCGAACAATACTTCCAAGATGCCATACAACTGTTGGAACAGATTCCAAATGTGACAATCTACAAAATTCTCGTAAAAGAAAATGCTTTAGCAGATGCTTTAGCCCGTCTCGCAAAAGAATTTGCCTCGTTTGCAAGATGAATCAAGCAGAAGTGTCAGCTCACGTGACGTCGAGTCCTATCACGGCTCGACATGACACAATACACAAATCGAAAAAGAAAAAGAATCAATTGCAAGTAATGGATGTAAAAACACAGAAGATCGGCGACAACCATTGATGATTACCCGCAAACAGAAAGCTACCAGACGATAGGTCGCTAGCCCATCGATCAAGAAAAGAACTCCGTCTTACGCATTAATAAACAACACGTTATACGTAAGGTCTTTCGATCAAATGCGGCTAAGGTGCCTAAGCGGGTCCGAGGCCCGTGAAATTGTTAAGGAGGTGCATTCGAGACTCCGTGGCGCTCACCACCGGGTCCGAAGATGAAAATGAAAATTAAAAGACTAGGGTACTACCGGCCCTCGATGATGACCGACCGCATGAAAATCGCCAAGAGCCGTCACCAATGCCAAGTGCACGGAGTAGTTCCGCACCAACCTCCAAATGTGCTACATCCGACAATCGCGTCGCGGCCATTCGAATGTCGGGGCACGGATATAGTGGGTCCAATAGAACCACCATCTTCAAAAGGACATCGCTTCATTCTTGCGGCTACGACATTACTTTTCCAAGCGGGCAGAGGCGCTCCACTTAGAGAAGTGAAAGCACACCACGTGCTACAGCTTTTCAAGAACCAAGTTGTCTACCGTTTCGGAGTGCCGCGCAGATCATCTCGGATAATGGGCACAGCATTCGAAGCACGCAAATCAACAATTTTGTCGGAGACACGGAATCGACCGGCGATACTCAACAATTTACTACCCAAGAGCAAACGGCCTCGCCGAGGCTTTTAATAAAACTCTCGTTCAAATCTTAAAGAAAACCTTGGACGATAATAAGAGAAATTGGCACGAGAAGTTGTTAGAAGCCTTATGGGCCTACCGGACAACCTTCGTAACTCCTACGCAAGCTACACCTTACGCTCCGGTGTATGGGTCCGAGGCAAGTGTTACCTTTAGAGGTTCAGCCTTCCTTCACTCGTAATCGCAGCTGCAAATAAAATCACAACGAAGAGAACGCCAAATTACGACTCGAAGAATTAGAGAGCCCGGAAGAGAAAAGACTTGCAGCGCAACAGAATTTAGAACTATACCAAGCCAAGATGGTTCAAGCCCATGATAAACTGGTCCGCCCAAGAACCTTCAAAGTTGGTGACTTAGTTCTTGTTCTCAAGAGACCTATTCTTGCACACCGCAGGATAGGAGGAAAATTTGAACCCACTCGGGAAGGACCGTTCGTGGTCGAAGCAAGATACTCAGGAGGTTCCTACCAGCCTAGTGAATTGCCAGGGAGAACGACATATGCTTCCGATCAATGGACGATACTTAAAAAGTACTACGCTACTCGATGTTTCGAAGGAATGAATTCTTCAGCCTCTAAGAAACACGGCGAAGTAATTACTTATGATTGGGTCCGAACCCAAAAAATAATAAAATGTGCTAAAATAAATAAAATCCCGATAATAAAATTTTCCTTGTTTTCTTTTCCAAATCAAAATCTCTTACCCGATCTTATCCCACTTCATTCCCGTTAAGTTTAAAAATATAAGAATAATAAAAAAATGTCTTTAATAAACATTTTCTTAATGTTCTTGTTCTTAGTACAACCCCTGATCCTTTTCCTTGTCTTTTCGCAGGGAAATGTCGAACGGGCGGTTGGTCCTGAACTTTAAGAATGGCGTAAGCCTTGCACTCGATGAAAAGAGGGTGAAAGATGGAGCGATAATCGAGATCGACTCGGATTTCGCACCGGCAGCCTACAAGACGAGGAAAGTGACCGGGTCCCGGCCGATCGAGAAGAACTGCCCGGACATACAAGGATGAAAGTGGGTGGCCCAAGCCACCAATCCAAAGAAGAAGAAAAGAAAGACAAACATCGAAGAAGATAAGAAAATGAAGTCTGTAGTCGCTACAGCAGGCAGGCTTGTCAGCGCCGCGCCCACGGAGATTCAAGAAGTTCGAAGAGCTACTCTCACAGCAACGCAACGAAGAAATAAGAATCGCCGTATCCGTAAGATGTTAACAAAACTAGCTGCGACCGAGCGCGACGAGACAGTTGCTAATGTCAGTGCATACACTTCAAGGACACCGGTTCACCAGAACTCGAAGAAAGGAGGCCAGCTCCTAGGATAACGTAAAAGAACCGTGGAAATCTCCGTAAGATCGAAGAAAGAAGGCTACCACGCCACCGGATAGAACCACCAATGATGCATGACCTTGTTGCGAAGCAACCCCGGGGATGTCCCGACGGCATCATCCCCGAGGAGCCAAGGTATGCAGGAGAACGTGAAGGGATTGAACCGTATATTCCACAATATGTCACTGTGCCTCGCCATCTCAGCATCATTCCGGAATACGAGCCGGAGAGAATGCGTAATGTTGAAAAGAAAACCTTCGAATACTTCGAGAGAATTAAAGGCGTAAGAATCAATATACTAGAGGGCCTCGAGCTACATACGTACGTATTCTCGCAGTATGAACAACGAAGAAATCGTGGATTGCATCCGGGATTTGAAAAGAATGGGCCGAGCGGGCCGCCTAAGGGAAAACACATACTCGAACCCCGAGATGGATGCCGTGGAAAGGAAGAATCACAATACAATGTGGATGCCGTTACAACTTTGCGGAGGACAGAAGGGAAACCCACCGGAATACTCCGTCATGGGCAAGTGGATCCGATGCCATTAGTCATCAAGAGAATGGTAAAGAGATTGATAACATGGAGGGTACCGCCAGCAGTATCGCATACCCAATAGCCGCATTATCAACATCTACAAACAAGGTGACCGCATACCCCCACACATAGATCACCACGACTTTGTCGACCTTTCGCACGCCTCTTTCCCGAGCGAGTGTAACATCATGTTCGGATCCGACCTCCGGATAGCAGTGTCCAGGTGAGTTCCGAGGGCCGAGAAGATACCTTTACCGGTAGGTTCCGTCATGATACCGAAGGGCAACGGAGCGTATATCGCTAAGCATTGCATACCAGGAGTACCGATGAAGCGGATCTCGGTTACTTTCGAAGGATGGACGACAGGAAGACACCTTACCATTTCCAGCCTGTGACCCGGAGCTAGAGAGCCTCCGGCCTTACGAGCCGTGAGTTACATGGAAAATATCACACCTCCAATGTACATCCATACGGCATCCTTGCCAAGGATGGCTTGGAAGGTGATGTTATCGACCATGTACCCCACTATTCGTACATGGATTTTGACGCATGCTTCTTTGGATGGATCGACAAAGATCATACACAATCCGTTTCGAGTTTACATGGATTGTATGAAATATATTCCGTATCAAGATGTATGATGTATCTTCTACATGATTGGAATGAAAGTGACCATGTCACATTTTTGGCCTTCACCTCTTTTGTGCAAATTGATTGGGAAACGCCGTTAAAGTTAAATGAACTTCGAACAAAGAACGAAAAGGAATAAAAAAGAGAATAAAAGAAAACTTTCCTTAAAAAAAAAATCTAAAAAAAAAATGACAAACACCAAATTCACATGAACATTAAATAAACGATAAAATAAAATTTGAATCATTAAAAGATAAACAAAATCAACATAAATGTTAAATCAAATTCTCAATCAAATTTCAAATGTGATCTTCCAAATTTCAAATCAAATCTTAAATCAAATTTCAACCGAGTTCAAACTCATCCTTCCAAATTTCAAGTTCAATCTTTCCGTACTCCAAATCTCAATCAATTTCAAGTTCAATCTTTCCGACTCAAATCTCAATCAATTTAATTCAATCTTTCCGACTCCAAATCTCATCAAATCGAATTCGATCTTCCGGATCTTAAATCAAATCTCAATCGAAAATTCAAATTCAATCTCCCAAATCAAATCCAATCCGTTCGTTCTCTCCTCGTCCGGGATGGAAGCGGTCGATTCCATCGACACGGATCGAATCCGATGGCGAGGAATTATATCCAATCCAAACCAAGAACTTTCGATCAACTCTTTTGAATGGGATATGTGACATCTACATATTCTCTCCTAATCTATTTCCTTCCACGAAAGTCTTTTACAACTTTCATGAAATTCTCAAAAAACCAAAATTCCACACTCTTCAAATCAACACTACAAATCTTTGCAAAATCAATTACCAAAAAAAAATTCAAATTCAAACTTTTGGGTCGAGGATTTTACATCCAAGACTGCACTGCTTTAGGATTCTTTCCCTATCGCACCGAAATACATCAAATTCAAACTTTTGGGTCGAGGATTTTACATCCAAGACCGCACCGCTTTAGGATTCTTTCCCTATTGCACCGAAATACATCAAATTCAAACTTTTGGGTCGAGGATTTTACATCCAAGACCGCACCGCTTTAGGATTCTTTCCCTATTGCACCGAAATACATCAAATTCAAACTTTTGGGTCGAGGATTTTACATCCAAGACCGCACTCGCTTTAGGATTCTTTCCCTATCGCACCGAAATACATCAAATTCAAACTTTTGGGTCGAGGATTTTACATCCAAGACCGCATCGCTTTAGGATTCTTTCCTATTGCACCGAAATACATCAAATTCAAACTTTTGGGTCGAGGATTTTACATCCAAGACCGCACCGCTTTAGGATTCTTTCCTATCGCACCGAAATACATCAAATTCAAACTTTTGGGTCGAGGATTTTACATCCAAGACCGCATCGCTTTAGGATTCTTTCCCTATCGCACCGAAATACATCAAATTCAAACTTTTGGGTCGAGGATTTTACATCCAAGATCGCATCGCTTTAGGATTCTTTCCTATCGCACCGAAATACATCAAATTCAAACTTTTGGGTCGAGGATTTTACATCCAAGACCGCATCGCTTTAGGATTCTTTCCCTATCGCACCGAAATACATCAAATTCAAACTTTCGGGTCGAGGATTTTACATCCAAGACTGCACTCGCTTTAGGATTCTTTCCCTATCGCACCGAAATACATCAAATTCAAACTCTTGGGTCGAGGATTTTACATCCAAGACCGCATCGCTTTAGGATTCTTTCCCTATCGCACTCGAAATACATCAAATTCAAACTCTTGGGTCGAGGATTTTACATCCAAGATCGCACCGCTTTAGGATTCTTTCCCTATCGCACCGAAATACATCAAATTCAAACTCTCGGGTCGAGGATTTTACATCCAAGACCGCATCGCTTTAGGATTCTTTCCCTATTGTACCGAAATACATCAAATCAAATTCTCGAGGTTAAGGATTTTACATCCGAGATCGCATCGCTTTAGGATCATTTCCCTATCGCAATGAAATACATCAAAATCAAACTCTTGAGGTTAAGGATTTTACATCCAATACCGCATTACTCTGAGATCTTTCCTCATTGTAATGATCCAATCCAATCGATTCGATCTTCTTTTGAGGTTGAAGATGTTACATCTAAAACCTCAAAATTCCAATTTTCATTTCAAATCAAATCCCTTCAAATTAATCTTGACAAACTTCAATCTAAATCGAAACTCCAAATTGAAATCTAAACTCACACATCATGACTTGAACATGAAACAAAATAAAATCTAAATCGAAATTCTCCCGCATCATGTGATTCGAGATTCACCTCCTTTTCCTTTCCCTAGCCGAGAGTTCAAGAATCTCCGGCCCGCAGATATACTCGACACTCCCCAGCCAGAAGCTCTTCTACTTCGTCCTAAGTTTGTTACTCGGACATCCGTGTTGGTTTTGTTGATCGCTCGGTCAACACCAATACGCGCGGTGTGCTCCGTCACCACCACACCTATCGGGGTCCATTTGTTGACCTCATTTTCGATGAGGTCTTCTCTTCTTCTTTAGTGCTTGGGATCTAGCCTTAGGCTTTTCCTTCGACTATCTTAGAGGACTAGAATCGGGATCCACCATCTAGAATTTCAAACCACTTCTTAACTCCCCGCAAACTCCACAAACTTGATCGTAGACCCCTAATCACCTAGAGGGTCGAGATCAAATGTGGAAGTTTAAAGGATGAGTTCCTATGTGACTCTTCGGCCCTAGGATCGCCCCGCGTGGCCCGGTCCGGTGAAGGGTCGACTTACACACACACTACACCTATACACTACACTTTCACACACCTCCTAAAACACATACCCATACCCGACTTGATCTCCCGACTCATGCAGGTGATTCACATGGATGGTCTTTAACCCCTAAGCCCTCGCTAAGAGGGTTAGAGAACAACATAGTGAATGCCTCAAATGAGTCCCTTCATGGCTCATGTGGGCTTGATATGGCTTCATGGCTCAATCAAAATGATTTTATTCCACTTACATTCACCTAATCTTCAATTTTCCAAATTTTTAATTTTTGACCCCCGTGACCCTAAACCCGCCAACCTACCCAAATGCCCTCGAAACTACCCAAAATCTCTCAAAAATTTCCTAAATCACCCAAAATTCTCCAAAATCATTCCCAAACATTTCCACATCACTCAAATTGATCATCCATAACCAAAAATACCAAAAATTCCAAAAATACCTCCCAATACCCTCCAAATACCCAAAATACCCTCTTAATCAAAAAATCCAAAAATTCAGAAAATTCCCAGAAAATTCCAGAAAATCCTAAATATTCCCAATTTCATTTTGTTCAACTACACCATGGGCCAATTTTGTCAATTTACCCCACTTTTATCTAAACCCCCAATTTGACCCATTTTAACCCAAAGTAAACCCAATGTCAAACCTAACCTACCCAATTGACCCAAATTCTGGTCCAATTCAATTCTAAACTTCAATTTAACATCCCCAACACCAATCTAGACCAAATCCAAGCCCAATTTGATTGGCATTGGGATCCAATTTCACTTTTGGCCTTGAAGCCCAATTTGGACCCATGACCCAAACTTAGCCCAAACTCATCCAATTCAACTCCAATTAACCCCAAATCTTTTCTAAACCCTCCTTGACATCCCCATAAACAAAACACTAACATGATTTGCCCAAAATTTAGACCCAAACCCCACTTAAATTCAACCCAAAATCAAAAGGCCCAATTTTCGACCTAAGCCCAAACTTAACCCAAATGAGCCCAAACCCCAAAATCAAAGCTCAACCAAAGTCAAAACCTCTTTGGAACATTCCCATAAACATTTCCCAACATTAATTTTACATCAATTTCAACCCTAGCACAACATTGGCCCATGCTAGCCCATTTTGGCCCACCTTAGCCTCATTTACCAAAAAGCCCATATCCAACCCAATTCAAACCCAAATCACCTCAAATTTGTTTCAAACCACTCATGACACATCCCTAAACCAAACTCAACAATTATTTGGCCCAAGCCTTTACCAAAATTTCATCCCAAAACCCATTTTAAAATTCAAAAGCCCACTTTCCTAAACCATTTAAAAGCCCATCTAAAACCATTTCAATGAGCCCAAAATCTACCCTAAAGCCCACATGACATTTCCATTCGCCATACACTTAATCAAAGCCATTCCCTAAGTTCTAATCACATCATCAAATAATTCCAAATCAAGCCTCATGCCAAATCACCCCTAAATACCAAAATTTTTCTTAAATCCATTTCCATGAAATCGACTCGAGCTTTTCTCAAGCCAAAAGTGAGCCATGAAGCCATGCATGAGCCACATGGAAGCCATGAGAGCCTCTTTACATGTCACCATGCCATTTTGGGCAAAAGGAGGAGACTCTTTCCTTAATTCCTAAAGGTGATTAACCACTCCCATGATTTCACTAAATCTTGCTTAAGCTTAATTGTACTTGGATGGTGACCATTCCCCACTGATTAAGCCGACCTAAATCACTTTCTATTCAGCCTAAACAAAGCCTTGGGTGGTGCACCTAGCCCAAATGGATGGGTTGACCAATTTCAAGCCAAAGTGGCCTCTCCCCCATACCATTTTAATCCAAACACTTTACACATGTCCAAGCCCAATCGACTTCACCATTGCCAAGCCCCCGACCTCCCCGGTCAAGATGGTGACCCATGCTCGCCGGCCAGCCGCCCGGATCGCCGGAAAACACCACACCCGAGAGCTCACATGTGAGCCAACTTTGGAATTCCACCTCGCCGAGCCGCCCCATGCCCAATGGCCACCATGGTCGTTCTTCCCATGACCGAGCAGCTCGATCCCAACCCTCGTCATCCCCGGGAGGCTCTCCACCACCTCTATTTAAACCCGACCCCCTCACGGCCATGAAAGGAGAGTTGCACAAACCTTGCCAAAACTCGCCAAAATTGTTCCGCACCCTTCTCCACCCTTAGAGCAGTTGATCCCCAGTGTCAATTTGCCCTAATCCCCACTGATAAAACTCAATTTCCCAACTGAAATTCCACCCAAAACCAGGACACTTCTCCACAGTGAGCCAATCCCAAAATTGATTGGTTTTACACCTTCACTAGACCAAGGGAAGGTGTCCACCAGCAAAAGCCCCATCTCCAGGCTACCCAGTTGCTCCAGCCTCCAAGCTTTGTGATCGGCCGTGGTCGAAGTCCAACCTAGACAATTCACTGCACCGGGAGACTTCATCCGGAGCTTGCTAGGATCCAATCGAAGGTGCAACAACTCTCGGATCGAAGCCACACTTCTCCGAGCAAAGGTATGAGCTAATTCTTCATCCCGAGCTTCCGGAGATTCTCCATTTCAAATGCTTTAATTTCAATGCATGATAACCGTATAGATGTGTTCGTCTCTTCAAGACGAATCCATAGAGCATAAGAACATGAAAATCCATCGAGTATCGAGTGAGATATTAGTGGATTTAGTGTGGACGGCTCTCGGCGAGGACACTTGGGGACGATGAACGGATGCCGTCCATTTAATACACGCGCGGACGGACGGCCGGGATCGCGCCGGATGAGGAGACGGAACGATACAGCGCGGGCCCCGGACGGCCGACTCGGATGGCGGCGCCCAATCGCGAGCGCGACACGTACCCCTTCGGAGATCGCCGATGTTGTCGCCGGCGCCGCGTGGATAAGTAGATAAATAGGGTATTTAATGTATTTATTAAATATCGTAAACTTTAAAAATTCATAACTTTGTGTAGGAAAATCAGAAAAATAAAATAAAAATACCCTCTTGCTCAGATGAATAGAGGAGAATAATGTGGAAAAGAAATCATTTAATTTCATCAAGTATTTTATTTTTTATAATTTATTTACTCTCTGCATACATTTAATTCTCCATGCATGTATACAATTCACCATGGCATGAGACCATAGGGCTTTTAAGCCTCTGAATTTGGGAACATTCCCCGAATTTTCCAAAGTCGAGGCCATCGCTATGAAGAGTTATTGATTTTTCAAATTCATGTCACTGTTTTGAGTATTTTAATTCCAATAAATAGCATGTTGTGAAATAAATTCTAGGAAAATTTGGTGATGTTCCTTATGACCAGAGAACCCTAGGAAAAATAGGTTTTGAGTTAGTTCATTTTAGACAACCCTAATTGGCTTAAACACTCAAAATAGGTCTCTGATTAATTAGAGCTAATCATACATCAAATTGACTTTAAATTAATTCTCCATTGACCTTTAGGATCAGAAGAACCCACCATAAAAATTTGAGGTCAATTGGACTTGGTTAGCCCTATTAATTGGGTTGATTAAGCCACTTAGTCATTTTAAACTTTAAAAATTCATAACTTTCAAAATATCTTTCAAAAATTCACCAAATTGGTTTTGGAGCCTCTCTGATATCAGGGGAATGTAAGAAAATTAAAATTTCAATTTTCTAAAAAAGTTGATTTTTAATATTATTTTAATATTTTTAATAATTAAAAAATAATAAAAATCACAAAAATAATAAAATTCACCAAAATGTCACATTTTGAATTTTAATCACTTAGGAACAAACCCCATATTTTTCTTAGGTCTATTTGGTGAGATATTAATTTTTAAAGCTCTAGGGTAATTTTAAAATTAAAAAAATGTATTTTCTAGCATTTTCACTAAAATAATTATAATAAATCGTAGAAAAATCAGAAAATTGCAAAATTTGCTTCTCTGATTTCCTTAATATCAGAGAGATTTTTGAAAAACATAAAATTCATTTTTTAACATTTATTTTATTTTTAAATTAATTAACACTCCAGAAATTAAAATATTTATAATAAAAATAATATAATTCAAAAAATCACCAAAATTGGTCCAAGTGGTCCCCTGGTCATTAGGAATGTCCCCTAATTTTCTTAAGGACAGAAACTTTCCCTTGGTCATGTTATTAAATTTTCCTTGGAAATCTCTATTTTCTACCAAAAATAATTATATAAATAAATTAAATACAGAAAAATCACATTTTCTCCTCTCATGCCTTTATTGACATATGAGTGAAGTCACATAAAAATTTCAAGTTCATTTGAGTTCAATTTAGTGAGTTATGAAATTATTAAGCTTAAAGGGTAAAGTGATAATTAAATTTTTTTTTTATCCTTAATTAAAACTTTAGGTTTAATAAAAAATTAACAAGTAAAATATTTGATCCTAATCTGATTTGGATGATTGAAATTTAATGATTGAAGGGTAGAAACCCATTAAGCAATTTAAAATGATTAAACTTTAATTAAATAATTGATTAAATTTGGAAGAATAATAAAATTGGAATTATTAAAATAGGGACATTATTAGGAAGAGATTTATTCTTTAATTTAAAAATCCCTAAATTAATCATTTCATTAATGTTTAATTCTTAATTAAAATGATAATTCAAATTTAAAACATTAAAAGACTTAATCATTAAACTAAAATTAAATTATTGAACTCTTTTAAAATTTTAATTAAAATTAAAATGAATAAAATTAAATTAAAAAATTAAATTAAAAATTAAATTAAATTAAATAAATTAAATTAAATTAAATTAAATTAAAAATTAAATTAAATTAAATTAAATTAAATTAAATTAAATTAAATTAAATTAAATTAAATTAAATCAAATTAAATTAAAAAAAAATTAATTAAATTAAATCAAATTAATTTAATGTAACATCAAATCAAACTAAATTGAATTAAATTGAATTAAATTAAACTAAATTAAATTAAATTAAATTAAATTAAGTTGAATTAAATAACATCACCTAAGACATAAAGAAATAAGCCTAAAATAACTTGAACACTATTCCAAATTTAAACCCTTCAATCGAAATTAAGTTAAATCACAAACCATTCGAACACCAATTTACCCTCAAAAGCTTTAGTTATCATAACTCCTAAACAGAGTATTAAATGAAATGTTACTTCACTTATAGGACATTCAAATATCCTAGTTCACCGAGCAAGTTAACAAAACTTGAAAACCCTCGACGATCGATTCATTTACATAATTAAGTTCATTTGGACTTAAAACAATCCTAGAAATATTGAAAAGATGTTTAAGATTCTTCTTAAGCACTTCCTCAATATGATAGGATATTTATAAGAACAATTGAACTTAATTGTTCTTCGATGAAGAAAATCGTCTTCAAACCAAAAACACAAGGAACCTAGACGTCATAGGAAATGACTAGCTATAGGATTAGGAATTTGGTAGAAAACCATAACCCTTACCTTAGCTTTACCTAGGAACTTTCTTAAATGTTCTAATCGTGTTTTAAGTGCGGCCTGGAATGACGGGAAGACCCTCCGTGTACACTTTTATTTTATCGCAATTTACTTTCCTGCAATTTACTTTCTTGCAATTTACTTTATTGCAAATGCACTCTACTTTTCTTGCATGATAAAACAACTGTTGCATGAAAACCCACACCTTTAGGATAGTCCTTAAAACTGAAACCAAAACTAAGTTAAAAGTCATTGCAAGATAAAATTCACCGCCACAACATTTCAAAATATAAAGCAACTCAAAATTTAATCACAAACGAACACAAAACTACAATTACAACCGAATTAAAACGTCCTGTTGGATGATCGGGAATACCTCGGATGATGTAACCTACGTGTTGCTAACGGGATTTCCCACGGTCTAAATGAAAGTGTGGAACTCATTCAAGTTGAGTTTAGCAAATTCATCTGGACTAAGTGAATCCGATAAAAATAATGATGCCGGAAGGATGGAACCGTGGGATCTTAACCGGTGTTGTTATAATCAACTTTAAGATTTGTTTTAATTAAAACACAAAAAAACACTTGGAAATTAAGACTTCTCTAAACCAAAACAATTTTCTCATCCCCTGATTTATGATTTCTAAAACTAAACCTCTGCAACAACAAGAAGCTCGGAGCATGGTGGGCAGCACGGCCATCGTCGTCAAAGAAAACTTGAACCTACTTCAACAAAACTTTCCTAGAATTAAACAACAAAGCCATAGGACTTCGAGGTAGTTTGCCTAGTGCAACATAAATCCTCAACTCTTCGTTAGGCATTTGCATTGCAAATTAAGCCCTAACCGGTCTTAGGATTCCGAGGTAGTCGTCCGATACGACATAAACCCTCATATCTTCCAGTGCTATTTGTATGATTCTATCATATAAATATAAGCCCTAATTAATCAAAATTGGCAAGATTAAAACATTAAATAAACATTAGGACTTTCCTAAATCCAAGCCAAACAATAGGATAGTCGGAGATTATCGAAGTTCACTTCGAATCCGTAATTTCTCCTACCTTTCTTCCTTTGAATTCCCAAAATAAAATGTTCCAAACTTGATCCATTCCCTATCGAGATTCAAAAATTCAATCCTTTCGAAAACTTAAACTTTGAAATTCTTGAGAGCAGAATTATTGATCATTATCGAGAGTTTTCTTAGGTGATTCCCGTCACTTAAGATGTAATTAACTATAGGGGCTTGCCCTTATAGTGGAATTTTAAAGAACCTGTGTAATATAAACCTCGTTTAATGTTTTCATGTTAAGCGGGGAACTTGTCGGCTTATAAAAATTGGTTCGCGGACCAAACGGATGTCACAAACCTTTCTAGTTTATTTAATCGAGCCCCATCATCAAGCAAGTGTGTCTATTCTTCGGGATAAATACACGGCTTGTGGTGCGGCGCTCGTTTATATAAACTATTCGGGATGTGAGATCAGTTTGATTTCATATCTTAAAATTTTCAAATTTAAAATTATTTTCAAAATCAAATACTACTTTTCAAATTATTTATTTAAAATAAATTCAAAATTCGCCGACAATTTCTGTAGGCGACCCCTTTTAAAAAATACAACACTCAACCTAAAAATATGCCGACAAGGAGGTGTCATTAAATATTGTTTAATGTCCTCGAAGGCCTTCTGGCATTTCTCTTCCCAAATAAATTTGGCGTCCTTTTAACTAGTGCCGAGAAAGTGCCGACACCTACTCGACGAGTTTAAGATAAAGCGTCGAAGATATGCCAGCTTCCCTTGAAAAGATCGTAGTTGTTTTAAGGTTCTGGGAGGTGGCATTTCTAAGATAGCTTTAATCTTCTCCGGGTCGATTTCAATTCCACGATATCGGACAACGAATCCTAAGAATTTCCCGGAGGTGACGCCGAAGGCGCATTTTAAGGGATTCATCTTAAGGTTAAATTGTCTTAATCGTTCGAAAACAATTCTCAAATCATACAAGTGGTTGTCCTTTACTTTGCTTTCGATGACCACATCGTCCACGTAGCATTCGACTCGATTATGGATGAGATCATCAAAAATTCTTGTCATTGCTCTTTGGTAGGTTGCTCCTCGCGTTCTTCAATCCGAATGGCATCACCGTGTAGCAAAATACTCCGATCGGCGTTCCGAATGCCGTAAGCTTTTCATCTTCCGGAGCCATTTTTATCCGGTTGTATCCCGAAGATCCATCCATGAATGAGAATATTTCATGCGTTGAAGCAATGTCGATCATTAATTCGGGATCGGTAGAGGGAATTCATCTTTTGGACATGCCTTGTTTAAATCTCCGAAGTCCACACAAATTCCGATCCGACCATTCTTCTTCTCGATCGGGACTACATTGGCTAGCCAAGTTGGGTATTGTTCTTCACGGACAAATTTAGCGTCTATTAACTTTTTAACTTCGGCTATGACTTGTTGTTCGATTTCTGGACGCATTCTTCCGGGACCTTGTCCGATCGGGACCGAAGTAGGATCCACTCCTAGCTTATGGATCGCGACCTCCGGAGCTAATCCCGGCATCTCATCGTAGCTCCAAGCAAAACAGTCTTTAAATTCCATTAATAACTTGATTATTTCTTCTGAGTCTTCTTTATTGAGTAAGGAGCTAACAAAGGTAGGTCTAGGCTCTTCGCTAGTACCTAAGTTAACTTCCGTTAACTCATCTATCGTAGATTTGATTTCTTCTTCGAATTCTGGTGGAGCGTCTCCAATTTGTAAATCTTCGAGTTCGTCCGTAGTTTCCATGCAGTTTTTATTAGATTCGCAAGTGACAACCAAGCAAAATTCAGTATCATCAACTGACCCTACTGTGCCGAATCCGAGACCATGCTTCGAATTGGGTGAACGACCGGAATTATTCCATAATTTTTCAAAATGTTGAGATTGACCTTTTGTCCACTGTCGAGGTAAGAAACCATGCTGAATTAAATTTTGAACACAGGGAGAGTACCACTCAAAAGGCAATTCCATTAATTCTGATGAAGTAGCATCTTCAAGTTGTACATTATTTTCAGTTTTGGAGGAAGGAGCACCACGGTAGAATTTGATTGGCCTTGCACCGTCGCTACGTACCTCTTTGACCACCATACCCTCGATCTTATTAGAATGGATCGGAGTTAGGGTCATAGTATGTACGTAGTGGTTAATCTTCTCGTACATTGATTTGTATTCTTCATTCTTCTCATCTTCGAGAGAGACCTCGAATTGCGGCTTCTTCTGACTTATTGTCGCTGCTTCTTGTTTGATTTCTTTTTCTTCTTCAGAACTATCTTCCCAATCAACATTGATGACTGGTTTCCTTTGTCCAACTGTCCTAACGTCTCTACCACGGCCTCGTCCTCGGCCTCGACCTCGGATGCGAGTTGTGGAGAAACCTTCACCATCTCGTCGGAAGGGAGTGGTGAGTGACTGTTGGACTAGAATTTCGTGTTCTTCGTTGTCCCGAACTTTCTTTGCTTCATTTGTTATGGTATCTCTCGGAGAAGATCGTTTTCTTCGGAGGTGCATAATAAGCTCGCATCTTCATGGATTCCGATTTCATGTACGGAGAACGGTTGTAAGTCACCTTTAATACACTCGTTCCCCTCCGTCGTAGTATTTAATGCATTGATGTAGAGATGATGGTACCATCCTCGTTTTCATGTATCCATGGTCGGCCCAAGTAGAGCGTTGAACGACGTTTCGAATCAATTATGTGAAATTTCGCGGTTGTCTTTGCTAAGTCACCGGTCTTCATTAGCGATGTTATTGAGCCGAGGGCTCTTTCTCCTTTCCGGTTAAATCCTCTTAATAACATTTTGTCCGCTTCGAGCTCGCGAGCATCAATTTCCAAGTATGCTAGCGTTCGAAGATTCATTATATTGATTGATGCTCCTCGGATCCACCAATACTCCGGAGAGTGTAAATTTTCCGATTGTAATCGAAATGTACAACGGTCGGTTGTGATCTGTCGTTCCAAGTAGTAGGTCATTGTCCGTGAAGGTAACACCTCGTTGTTCCTTTAACGAGCAAACCTCATCTAAGGAATCTCCGGCCATTTGAGCTAAGCAAATTTCCGGATCAAGTAAGGCCTTGATCAGAGCTTCTCTCATCTCCTTTGATAAGATGAGAGCATCATAAATGCTCAGTTTGGCCGGTAGTTTCCTAAGATGGGCTAGCACGTTGTAGTCCACTTTATTTTCATGTGTCTCTGCTTCTTCTCGAATGGGTATTTCTTCTGCTGGGGTTGGCTCTTCTCGAACAACCACCGCTTTCCTTTGTCCTTTGGACTCATTCTCGGAGGTAGAACTTTTCCACTTCTTAAGTTGACTTCGTAATTTCCTCCGAATCTATTGTTGAGCTTGCTGGTGTCTCTTCTTGAATCGGAATGACGGGCTCTTCCGGATTAGCTTCGCAGTCCGAAGGCTCTAACTCTATCGTGATCGGAGCTCCTCGAAACTCGCAGATAGATTCGTTGATTGTTGAACTCTCGTAGCCTCCTTGATGGATGTCTTCTTCGTCATTGTGATCGTCGAGATTGTGTATGATTTGGGAATTGTTATTTGTATCGGAATCGACATCCGGATTATCGTTAGTTACGTAATCGTTAGAAACAGTCAAAACGTAGCCAACGCCATCACCCTTATCATTATAAGATCCCACCGGAGTGAGCAGATAATCATACAGAGTCAGAGGTTCGAGGGATTTCTCCCCCGAATCGGAAACAACTATCCTAGGATAAGCAGCCCCTAGTCTAGCCTTAGGAGCCTCGGTCCTCTCTTCTTCATCGATTTTCTTCTTCTCTTCAATCGTCTCCTGTTGAGGTGGTTCTTCTATCGCAAGTGATAGTACCGGCTTAACAGGTTTCAAACTCTGAATTGAAGCTCGCACCGAAGCGGTTTGGATGCTCGTCTAAAATCTTTTCGAAGACCTCGTCCAAGCGGTAGTCCATCCATCGTCGGTCGTATAGGGATCTATCGGAATGATGGGATCGGCCGAGACAACATTGACGGAACCTCCTTTCGGGGTTCCTTCATGTACTCCTTCGGGATCGTTATATTCCCTTTCCGAAGGTTGTGACTGAGCCAACTTTTGAAGGTAATGCAATCTTCTATCTTATGCCCAAGCATCCGGTGGTAAGGGCAAAAGTTGGGATCACCTTTCTTGTTGACTTCCTCTGGTCTTTTAGGCTCTGGCAGCTGGAAATCTGGAGTCTTCATCAGACTACGGAACATTTTCGGCATCGTGCTTCATTCTTGAACGGATATTCTCTGCTCAAAAGCTCCCTTAATGTACGTTGCGGACGAGGTGGTTGTTCATACTGCAGAGATGACTGATAGCTGGGCCGGGGTTGCTGGTAATTCTATTGTGGTTGTTGCGGCAGTTCTGGTGGTATTTGCATCGGTTGCTTGCCTTTGTCAACTGCTGCAACGATCCCGGATTTCTTTTCAAAAGTCTTTACAGGCTTTTGTTTGTCCGTCTTGTCGGCGAAACTTAATTGCTTCGCCTCTTCTTGCAAGCTTCCGGCCTTGCTTAACAACTTCTCAAAAGTCTTAATAGTGAATCCCTTGAGGAGAAGTGCTATCGGGCCGTGAATGCTTTTAAGTAAAATGCCGACTGCGTGTTGTTCTTGCAGTTGTGGTTCACACTTCATGCTTAAGTTCCTCCATCGAAGTATGTAATCCGCCAAAGTTTCATTCGGCTTTTGTTTCTCTACCACTAAATCACCTATAGTGATGTGGTGCTGAGCTCCGGCGAATCGCTTGATGAAGAGGTTCTCTAGCTCTGAGAACGTCTTCACCGAACCATTTGGTAATTCCCGCATACCGGCCGAAGGCGATTCCCGACGGATCGCCGACGAACTGTCGGAAGAGTAATGCATCGCTCCCGCCGGCATTGTAACAACCGGCACGATAGTGTGCCACATGCCTGTCGGGGTTCCCGGTTCCGTCGAAGGTCTTGAACGGAGGTGGTACGAAGCCTTTCGGGTATTGGACGTCGTCGAATTCTTCCGGGTAAGGTCTACCCGTCCGAATGGATGTCCCGCTCTTCGATTGTGCTAAGGCTTCTCGCACTCTGCTGTTCCACCAAGTTCTTGATATCCTTTTCGGGAATCATACTTTGTGTTGTATCCTTTTTCGACTGATCATCCCCTTTGACGGACGTAATCTCCTTTCCTCCGTCTACAATGTGAATGACCTCCGGGGGTGTCTCTCATGTGGTTGTACTTGACTGCGGAGAGTGGCCGAGCTACGGCCATCTCTTCCATCCTTTTCGCCATTTGAGCGATCGTGTCGTCTTTCTCCCGAGTCGCCTTCTCATCGCCTCGGCTCCTCTCTTTCGCGGCTGCAGGAGCACCTTGCGAAGCCGATGAAGCTCGTGTCTCAACCATGTTGATTTCTCGCGTATTCGTCGTCCACGAATTCCGATGAATCAATCTCGTCTCCGAACTTTTCTTCTCTTTCTTTTGCCAATCGTCGGATATCGGTTCTCAACTTTTCCATGGCATCTTCTAGCGGGGCTTTCGTGTGTCTTCGTGGTTGTCGTGCGATAGGCTGCCGGGTCCCCTTCTCACGAGTCCCCTTCATCGCGGTAGCACTTTCTTCGCATTCAAGTCTCCGGCGAGACATTCTTTCTCGGCCGCTCGTTTCAATCTCAATCGCCCAGTAGTGGGACGCCATACCATCCTTCTAACGACAGAAGGTCTAGGACCGGATGGTCCGTCGGCCAAATGCCGGAAGGTGGTATCCTCCCTAATTTGTAATCCCGAGACGACAACGGGCGGACTAGCCTTCATTCTTTTACTTGGCTTTTCGCGTCATGATGGCGGGTTCTACTCGGGGCCCAAGACGGGATTTGACCGGCACCCGCCCTATCCTTCGTAGAATTTCCGATACTGGGCGCTTTTCCTTCTTTGCTAACTTTTCTACCAAAGTTTGCGGTTGAGCAAACGGCGTAGTTCTAGTTCTTTTCTTGCGGCTATCGTTGTAATATGCGGGTCGTGGTAATGTGGCAGCAATCTTGCGAATATTTTCTTCATCTTCGCGGCGTGAGAGGGGATGAAACTCGCTTCCTCCCAAGAGTGGTATGTATTCGAGCAGCGGTGTATATTCCGCGATTCCGGAATTTCCTCTAGGAAAGCAATTTCAGCGACTTCGGCTTCTCTAGCGATCCTTCTACTTCGTTTCTTCTTTGGGTCCTTGTCGGTGACGGAATCTTTGAACTCGGACCCGATTTCGAAAACGAAGGTCTTACGAGAAGATCTCGTACCCTCCACGGTAACGAGTCCATCATAATTCTGGATTTCTTTCCCCTTTGATTTGGCAAAAGTCGGGGTAGGTGCGAAACAACTAGACCGATGGGGTAGTAAGAACAGCCCTCCTGCGGACAGCAGTATTCCTCTTAGTCGGGATCCTTTTCAGAGGAGGGAATTCTTAGGTCGACCTTAGGTTGAACTCAAGCAGCGGCTCCTCAGCTTCAGATACCTTGTTCGTCAGTGCAAAGAGGGAGACGTCGGTGATCTTGACGTTCGTGTTTTCAAATCCTTGTCCAAATCGGATGATTCCATTGTCGGGCAGCTCATCCTTATAGACAGCGAAGTCCAGTCCATCGGTAGATTCTGGTTGTCAGTCCCAAGTTATGCTTCTTTTCTTTAGGACGAAAAGAAAGGAATTGAAAAGAGTCCGAACTCATTCTTGTTCATGTATTTATAAGAAGGAATCACTTATTAAAAGAATCACTTATTAGAGGGTTTGTTTATTTAGAACGGAGTGTTCAAAGGTGTAGAGAAGGTAAGGAATCGAATCGGAGTTGGAAAGGAAAAGAGAGTCTTAAGCAAGACTTCTCGACTCGAAGGATCACTCCTAAACTAACACCTATTGGGGTCCACCCCACCTCGAAATGAGGTAAAAGGATCTCGGAACCTCTCTCGTTTAGGGGTGTCTAAACAAAGTGGCTCCTAAATCCGAGAGAATGTTGGTTATACTTGTTCAAGGTAGAAATGAACATAGTATCCCAACGGAAAGAAGGGTAGTTTGATCCATAAGGGACATAGATGCACTACCGATTGTTGAAAGCAGAATTGTCTGATTAGAATGGAGAGAGGAATTGTACCCAGCGGAGTCGCCAGAAGTTGTCGGCGAATTTTAAATTTAATTTAAATATAGATATAATTTAGAAAGTAGTATTTGATTTTGAAAATAATTTTAAATTTGAAGATTTTAAGATATGAAATCAAACCGATCTCACATCCCAAATAGTTTATATAAACGAGCACCGCATCACAAACCGTGTATCTATCCCTAAGGATAGACACACCGCTTGATGGTGGGGCTCGGTTAAATAAACTAGATGATTTGTGACATCCGTTTGGTCCGTGAACCAATTTTATAAGCCGACAAATTCCCCGCTTAATATGAAAACATTAAACGGGGTTTATATTACTCGGGTTCTTTAAAATTCCCTATAAGGGCAAGCCCCTATAGTTAATTACATCTTAAGTGATGGGAATCACCTAAGAAAACTCTCGATAATAATCAATAATTCCGCTCTCAAGAATTTCAAAGTTTAAGTTTTCAAAGGATTGAATTTTTGAATCTCAATAGGGAATGGATCAAGTTTGGAACATTTTATTTTGGGAATTCAAAGGAAGAAAGGTAGGAGAAATTACGGATTCGAAGTGAACTTCGATAATCTCCCGACTATCCTATTGTTTGGCTTGGATTTAGGAAAGTCCTAATGTTTATTTAATGTTTTAATCTTGCCAATTTTAATTAATTAGGGCTTATATTTATATGATAGAATCATACAAATAACTCGGAAGATATGAGGGTTTATGTCGTATCGGACGACTACCTCGGAATCCTAAGACCGGTTAGGGCTTAATTTGCAATGCAAATGCCTAACGAAGAGTTGAGGATTTATGTTGCACTAGGCAAACTACCTCGAAGTCCTATGGCTTTGTTGTTTAATTCTAGGAAAGTTTTGTTGAAGTAGGTTCAAGTTTTATTGACGACGATGGCCGTGCTGCCCACCATGCTCCGAGCTCCTTGTTGTTGCAGAGGTTCGGCTTTAGAAATCATAAATCGGGGGATGAGAAAAGTGTTTTGGTTTAGGGAAGTCTTAATTTCCAAGTGTTTTTTGTGTTTTAATTAAAACAAATCTTAAAGTTGATTATAACAACACCGGTTAAGATCCCACGGTTCCATCCTTCCGCATCATTATTTTTATCGGATTCACTTAGTCCGAGATGAATTTGCTAAACTCAACCGAATGAGTTCCACACTTTCATTTAGACCGTGGGAAATCCCGTTAGCAACACGTAGGTTACATCATCCGAGGTATTCCCGATCATCCAACGGGACGTTTTAATTCGGTTGTAATTGTAGTTTTGTGTTCCGTTTGTGATTAAATTTTGAGTTGCTTTATATTTTGAAATGTTGTGGTGGTGAATTTTTATCTTGCAATGACTTTTAACTTAGTTTTGGTTTCAGCTTTAGTGGACTATCCTAAAGGTGTGGGTTTTCATGCAACAGTTGTTTTATCATGCAAGAAAAGTAAAGTGCATTTCGTAATAAAGTAAATTGCAAGAAAGTAAATTGCAGGAAAGTAAATTGCGATAAAATAAAAGCGTACACGAGGGTCTTCCCGTCATTCCAAGTCGCACTTAAAACACGATTAGAACATTTAAGCAAGTTCCTAGGTAATGCTAAGGTAAGGGTTATAGTTTTCTACCAAATTCCTAATCCTATAGCTAGTCATTTCCTATGACGTCTAGGTTCCTTGTGTTTTTGGTTTGAAGACGATTTTCTTCATCAAAGAACAATTAAGTTCAATTATTCTTATAAATATCCTATCATATTGAGGAAGTGCTTAAGAAGAATCTTAAACATCTTTTCAATATTTCTAGGATTGTTTTAAGTCCAAATGAATTTAATTATGTAAATGAATCGATCGTCCGAGGTTTTCAAGTTTTGTTAACTTACTCAGGTGAACTAGGATATTTGAATGTCCTATAAGTGAAGTAACATTTCATTTAATATTCTGTTTAGGAGTTATGATAACTAAAGCTTTTGAGGGTAAATTGGTGTTCAAATGGTTTGTGATTTAGCTTAATTTCAATCGAAGGGTTTAAATTTGGAATAGTGTTCAAGTTATTTTAGGCTTATTTCTTTATGTCTTAGGTGATGTTATTTAATTCAACTTAATTTAATTTAATTTAATTTAATTTAATTTAATTTAATTCAATTTAATTCAATTTAGTTTGATTTAATGTTACATTAAATTAATTTGATTTAATTTAAATTTTTTTAATTTAATTTGATTTAATTTAATTTAATTTAATTTAATTTAATTTAATTTTTAATTTAATTTAATTTAATTTAATTTAATTTTTAATTTAATTTAATTTTTAATTTAATTTAATTTTTAATTTAATTTTTAATTTGACTTAATTTGATTTAATTTAATTTTTTAATTTAATTTTATTCATTTTAATTTTAATTAAAATTTTAAAAGAGTTCAATAATTTAATTTTAGTTTAATGATTAAGTCTTTTAATGTTTTAAATTTGAATTATCATTTTAATTAGGAATTAAACATTAATGAAATGATTAATTTAGGGATTTTTTAAATTAAAGAATAAATCTCTTCCTAATAATATCCCTATTTTAATAATTCCAATTTTATTATTCTTCCAAATTTAATCAATTATTTAATTAAAGTTTAATCATTTTAAATTGCTTAATGGGTTTCTACCCTTCAATTATTAAATTTCAATCATCCAAATCAGATTAGGATCAAATATTTTACTTGTTAATTTTTTATTAAACCTAAAGTTTTAATTAAGGATTAAAAAAAATTTAATTACCACTTTACCCTTTAAGCTTAATAATTTCATAACTCACTAAATTGAACTCAAATGAACTTGAAATTTTTATGTGACTTCACTCATATGTCAATAAAGACATGAGAGGAGAAAATGTGATTTTTCTGTATTTAATTTATTTATATAATTATTTTTGGTATAAAATAGAGATTTCCAAGGAAAATTTAATAACATGACCAAGGGAAAGTTTTTGTCCTTAAGAAAATTAGGGGACATTCCTAATGACCAGGGGACCACTTGGACCAATTTTGGTGATTTTTTGAATTATATTATTTTTATTATAAATATTTTAAGTTCTGGAGTGTTAATTAATTTAAAAATAAAATAAATGTTGAAAAATGAATTTTATGTTTTTTTAAAAATCTCTCTGATATCAAGGAAATCAGAGAAGCAAATTTTGTAATTTTCTGATTTTTCTATGATTTATTATAATTATTTTAGTGAAAATGCTAGAAAATACATTTTTTAATTTTAAAATTACCCTAGAGCTTTTAAAAATTAATATCTCACCAAATAGGCCTAAGAAAAATATGGGGTTTGTTCCTAAGTG
This sequence comes from Papilionanthe hookeriana x Papilionanthe teres, assembly GCA_022702705.1. NCBI lineage: Eukaryota > Viridiplantae > Streptophyta > Magnoliopsida > Asparagales > Orchidaceae > Papilionanthe > Papilionanthe hookeriana x Papilionanthe teres. The sequence continues at coordinate 160,308,763 of CM040423.1, forward strand.
ATTAAAATTCAAAATGTGACATTTTGGTGAATTTTATTATTTTTGTGATTTTTATTATTTTTTAATTATTAAAAATATTAAAATAATATTAAAAATCAACTTTTTTAGAAAATTGAAATTTTAATTTTCTTAAATTCCCCGATATCAGAGAGGCTCCAAAACCAATTTGGTGAATTTTTGAAAGATATTTTGAAAGTTATGAATTTTTAAAGTTTAAAATGACTAAGTGGCTTAATCAACCCAATTAATAGGGCTAACCAAGTCCAATTGACCTCAAATTTTTATGGTGGGTTCTTCTGATCCTAAAGGTCAATGGAGAATTGATTTGAAGTCAATTTGATGTATGATTAGCTCTAATTAATTAGAGACCTATTTTGAGTGTTTAAGCCAATTAGGGTTGTCTAAAATGAACTAACTCAAAACCTATTTTTCCTAGGGTTCTCTCGGTCATAAGGAACATCACCAAATTTTCCTAGAATTTATTTCACAACATGCTATTTATTGGAATTAAAATACTCAAAACAGTGACATGAATTTGAAAAATCAATAACTCTTCATAGAGATGGCCTCGACTTTGGAAAATTCGAGGAATGTTCCCAAATTCGGAGGCTTCAAAAGCCCTATGGTCTCATGCCATGGTGAATTGTATACATGCATGGAGAATTAAATGTATGCAGAGAGTAAATAAATTATAAAAAATAAAATACTTGATGAAATTAAATGATTTCTTTTCCACATTATTCTCCTCTCGTTCACCGAGCAAGAGGGTATTTTTATTTTATTTTTCTGATTTTCCTACACAAAGTTATAAATTTTTGAAGTTTAGGGAATTAAATAAATAGAAAATATCCCTAATTTTCTATTTATCCACGCGGCGCCGCGTCATCCTCGGCATCTCCGAACGCACACGCGTCGCGATCCCATTCGACGCCGCCATCCGAGTCAGCGCTCCCGGGGCCCGCTGTATCGCTCCGTCTTCTGATCCGACGCGATCCTGGCCATCCGTCCGCGCGTGTATTAAATGGACGGCATCTGTTCATCGTCCCCAAGTGTCCTCACCTGAGAGCCGTCCACACTAAATCACTAATATCTCACTCGATACTCAATGGATTTTCATGTTCTTATGCTCTATGGATTCGTCTTGAAGAGACGAACACATCTATACGGTTATCATGCATTGAAATTAAAGCATTTGAAATGGAGAATCTCCAGAAGCTCGGGATGAAGAATTAGCTCATACCTTTGCTCGGAGAAGTGTGGCTTCGATCCGAGAGTTGTTGCACCTTCGATTGGATCCTAGCAAGCTCCGGATGAAGTCTCCGGTCCGGTGAATTGTCTAGGTTGGACTTCGACCACAGCTCGATCACAAAGCTTGGAGGCTGGAGCAAGCTGGGTGGCTCTGGAGATGGGGCTTTTGCCGGTGGACACCTTCCCTCGGTCCAGTGAAGGTGTAGAACCAATCAATTTGGGGATTGGCTCACCTGTGGAGAAGTGTCCTGGTTTTGGGTGGAATTTCGGTTGGGAAATTGAGTTTTATCGGTGGGGATTAGGGCAAATTGACACCGGGGATCAACTACTCTAAGGGTGGAGAAGGGTCCGGAACAATTTTGGCGCAGTTTCGGCAAGGTTTGTGCAACTCTCTTCTCATGGCCGTGAGGGGGTCGGGTTTAAATAGAGGTGGCTGGAGAGCCTCCCGGGGATGGCCAAGGGTTGGGATCAGCTGCTGCGGTCATGGGAAGAACAGCCATGGTGGCCATTGGGCATGGGGCAGCTCAGCAAGGTGGAATTCCAAAGTTGGCTCACAAGTGAGCTCTCGGGTATGGTGTTTTCCGGCGATCCAGGCGGCTGGCCGGCAGGCATGGGTCACCATCTTGACCAGGGAGGTCAGGGCTTGACAATGGTGAAGTCAATTGGGCTTGGACATGTGTAAAGTGTTTGGATTAAAATGGTATGGGGGAGAGGCCACTTTGGCTTGAAATTGGTCAACCCATTGGTTTGGGTTGGGTTCACCTCCCCATGGTTGGTCTTGGGCTGAGAAGATCAGTTAGGCTAGCTGGTCAAGAGGTGGTGATGTCCTTATCCAAGAATATTTGGATTAAATCTTGGTTAAGGGGAAACATGCTTAAGGCTAATGACTTTTAGGAGATGGTTAAAGGACCTCCTCCTTTTGCCATTAATGGCATGGTCACATGCCAAACTTTCATGGCTTCATATGGCTTGTGAATGGCTCATCCTTGGCTCCATTTGGCTTGGGAAAAGCTTGGGTCAATTTCATAAAAAGGGATTTAAGAAAATTTTGATATTTTGATGGGAATTTGTATGGGGCTTGATTTGGAATTGTTTAATTGATGACTTTGGAACTTAGGGACAATTTTGATTAAATGGATGATGAGGGGAAGTGCCATGTGGGCTTTGGATGAATTTGGGCTTTTGAATTTGAAGGAAGTGGGCTTTTAGGAAAGTTTAAGGGGAAATGGGCTTTTTGATTTTAGGATGGGCATTTGGGTAAAGATTTTGTGAAGGACCTTGTCAAATAAATGTCATAATTGGTTTAGGGATGTTCTATGAAGGGCTTGGAGTCAATTTGGTGTGATTTGGAGTTGAATTGGTTTGAATTTGGGTTTATTTGGTAAGTGAGCCTATGTAGGTCAAATTGGGCTAACTTGGGCCAATGTTGGGCTAGGGTTGAAATTGATGTAAAATTAATGTTGAGAAATATTTATGGGAGTGTTTCAAAGAGGTTTTGACTTTGGTTGGGCTTTGATTTTGGGGTTTGGGCTCATTTGGGTTAGGTTTGGGTTTAGGTCGAAAATGGGCCTTTTAGCTTTGGGTTGAATTTGAGTGGGGTTTGGATCTAAATTTTGGGCAAATCATGTTAATGTTTTGTTTGTGGGAATGTTAAGGAAGATTTAGAAAAGATTTGGGGTTAACTGGAGTTGAATTGGGTGAGTTTGGTTTGACATTGGGTTTACTTTGGGTTAAAATGGGTCAAATTGGGGGTTTTGATAAAAGTGGGGTAAATTGACAAAATTGGCCCATGGTGTAGTTAAACAAAATGAAATTGGGAATATTTGGGATTTTCTGGAATTTTTTGGGAATTTTCTGAGTTTTTGGATTTTTGGGTCAAGAGAGGTATTTTGGATATTTGGAGGGTATTGGGAGGTATCTTTGGAATTTTTGATATTTTTGGGTATGGATGATCAATTTGAGTGATGTGGAAATGTTTGGGAATGATTTTGGAGAATTTTGGGTGATTTGGAAATTTTTGAGAAATTTGGGCTATTCAGGGCTTTGGGTAGGTTGGCGGGTGTAGGGTCCCGGGGGTCAAAAATTAAAAATTTGGAAAATGAAAGATTAGGCGAATGTAAGTGGAATAAAATCATTTTGGTTGAGCCATGAAGCCATATCAAGCCCACATGAGCCATGAAGGGACTCATTTGAGGCATTCACTATGTTGTTCCTAACCCTCTTAGCCAAGGGCTTAGGGGTTAAGGACCATCCATATGAATCACCTACATGAGTCAGGAGGTCAAATTGGGTATGGGTGTGGTTTTAGGAGGTGTGTGTGAAAATGTAGTGTATAGGTGTAGTGTGTGTGTAAGTCAGCCCCTCACCAGACCAGGCCACCCAGGGCAGTCCTAAGGCCAAAAAGTCCTATAGGAACTCATCCTTTAAACTTCCACATTTGATTTCAACCCTCTAGGTGATTAGGGGTCTACAGTCAAGTTTGTGGGGTTTGCAGGGAGTTTAGAAGTGGTTTGAATTTCTAAAAGGTGGGTCTCAATTCTAATCCTCTAAGATAGTCAAAAGAAAAGCCTAAGGCTAGATCCTAAGCACTAAAAGAAGAAGAGAAGACCTCATCAAAAATGAGGTCAACACATGCTTGTATGGTTTGAAAGTATCGAGTTTGTGCTCTTGCATTAATGAATCGGGTTTCGTCGTAATCTATCTGTCGCTTTTGTCGTGGAGCCATTTTCGATCTGTGAAATTTGCAAAAATTTTAACTAAATTTCGAAATATTACTAAGAAGGCTTCCTACAACATCTAAAATCCATTTAAATCAATTTCCATGAAATTCTTCCAAATATTTTCTCCACATTTTGAAAATTTTCAAAATTTCCCAATGTAGAAGAAATCCATGGTGAAAATAAAAAATTTTTTCATAGGAGTGAAGTTCTTACCAAGGGAAGATGAAATCTGGTGTCAAAAAGTGTTGAAATCGCTTCAAATCCAAGATCTCTCAAGCCCTAGGTCGGTTTTTCGAAGTTTTGAGGAAGGGGATGATGAATAGTGTCGGTTGACTGGTCAAATATAGGTCTTTTCGCGATCTCGCTGTCGGCGAGATTTTTCTCGCCGTCAGCGAGCTAATTAATTTGATAAGGCAAAAGTTTCGGAAAAATCTGCCGTCGGTGAGCTCGGTCTCGCTGTCAGCGGGTTTTCTCGCTGTCGGCGAGATAATTCTTCGCCGTCGGCGAGATCCCAAAAAATTTAAATTTTTGAAATTCGTCAATCATTTTCAACCTCGATTTGCCCTTAATCAATCTTCCGATCACTTAATTTAATAATAATATAAAGATTAGATACCTATACTCACAAAAAGTTCACACAACACAAACAATATAAATTTATATATGAAATCAATTAAACATACAAAATTCACACTAACTACTTAACACATACTTAACTTAAATGTTCAAATCCATAAAACTCAGCATCGCAATCTATACTACAACACTCTAAATGTTGAGACATAACAATTACAAATAATCTCATCAGATCTGAGATGATCAAATTAAAATTCAAATCATAATAAAACCTAAATCCAAATCAACACATATATACGCAAATATATGACATAAAATAGAAATCTTTCCTACTCTTCAGTGTCTGAACTATCATCATCTCTGATATTCCCGATGCAACGCAGGTGCACAAATAAATTATAGAAAGGCCTGAAAGGGAATTCTACAATAGATTCTTCATTAATCCATCCCTTTTGTCTTAGTAAATGAATAAAACTGGCCTCTAAATGTCCAGGTATGATCAAAGTGCTCCTTCATCCTCCAGATCAATGTGATCAAACATATCAGAGATATTGTCGATGGAATTCATCACATTTTGCAATTCTTTCTCCAATCCTTTAATCTTCTTCAGAATGAAATTTTTTTTATCAGTAAGGGGCCTTCCTAAAGGATTGTTCTGTGATGCTCTGTCAGAAATAATGGTTATCTCATCATTGTTATCCAAGGTTGGAAACATATCAGTAGGATCAAGTGGTTTCCATGACAAAAGTACTTTTTCCCAAGCCTCATAAGAAACTTGGTACTGACTGCATAAAGCAAATATAGTCGATGGGTGTCCAAGTCCATGAACTGACCCATGCACAATCAATCCCAATGCAGACTTTACTATTATTGATCCAACATTGATAGGTAGTCCAATTTGAATACAATAGTTTAATATAGTGCATTCCTTTGAAACTTTATTTACCCTCATAGTAGGTAATAATTTTGATGAGATAAAGAAATGCCAGTGCTTCGAGGCAGGGTTAAGAAGTGATGTAGAAAAACCGACATACCCGTCTTCGCGTAACTCCCAATCATCAGGTTTGTCAGTCAGGTATCTATAGATCTCGTTCATATTGTATCTTGAAGGCACAAAGTTGGAATAATGACAAATAGAGGTATTCTCTATAGAAAACAATTCATTTACCCTTGAAGGAGTAAATGTTACCCATCTTCCTCTGACGTAGACATTTCCATTGTTGATCGCATGTAAATTAGAGTAAAACTCTTTAACTACTGGAATAACTACAACGGATGTCGTATAAAAAAATACCTCCCAATGCCGCTATGCGATCATTTCTTCGATTTTTGTGGTGGAATTCTCTACTCCTCTATTGACAAATCCCCTTTCTTTAATAAGTCTTTTCTTCATCAAGCCTTTGTTGAAGATACTCTTTGCCTCCGAACTGACGAATTTTCTTCGGTTGAAAACTTCAGTTTTTGTGGTTTCTAAGAATTTGGTTGCCATTTCGGATTGAAAGAATTGGTCTCTAGTCGTTTCTAAGGAAGAAAATGGTGTAAAATTGGATTTCGGATAATTTCCTACAAAGAAATGGCTTAGATCCGTCCAAAACCGCACGAAAATCTTTAAGGAACAATAATTTCAACTGCCTCGCCATCGGCGGGAAGTTTCTCTCCGTCGGCGAGCTAGTTAATAAACCAAATTAAGTCATGGCACATGATCTCGCTGTCGGCGGGCTCGGGCTCGCTGTCGGTGAGATTCGTAAAAATCGCCCATTTTCGCTCTGGTCCGAATATTTTCTGATCTCATCATCTAGGTTCGAATTTGTGATGATTCTAATTAAAAATTTGAGTAGTAAGATTTGTTTTAATAATATAGACTCACTAATTTGTAGATAATTAAAAATAAAAGATTAATATGGGTTGCCTCCCATAAAGCGCTTGGTTTAACGTCGTCAGCCCGACCTAATTTCAGTTAGTAATCAAGTTGACTAAGCATTAAAACCTCTTTAAAATTTGGTCTTCTACCTTCAAAATATGATTTTAATCTATGTCCGTTTACCTTAAATCTTTGTCCTGTTTTTGGATCTTCAATTTCTATAGTTCCATATGAAAATATCTGAGTTATGGTGAAAGGTCCTAACCATCGAGATTTCAATTTCCCAGGAAATAATTTCAATCTAGTATTATATAGTAGAACTTCTTGTCCTGGTCTAAAATTTCTCTGATTAATCTTCCGATCATGCCATAATTTCATCCTTTCTTTATAAATCCTATCATTATCATATGATTCATTCCTTAGTTCTTCCAATTCATTTAATTATAACAATCTCTTCTCACCAGCTTCTTTCATATTATAATTGAATTCTTTAATCGCCCAATATGCTTTATGTTCTAATTCAACTGGTAAGTGGTAAGTTTTTCCATATATAAGCCTATAAGGAGTCATTCCAATCGGAGTTTTATAAGCAGTGCTGTATGCCCATAATGTAGTGTCTAGTCTTGCAGACCAGTCTGATATTAGGGTTTACAGACTTTTCTAATATACGCTTAATCTCTCGATTAGAAACTTCAGCTAATCCACTAGTTTGTGGATGATAAGCAGTTGATATCTTATGCATAATATTATATTTTTCTACTAGTTTGTGAATATATTTGTTTCTAAAATGAGTTCCTCCGTCAGTGATAATCACTCTCGGCATTCCAAATCTAGTTAAAATATTTTTCATTAAAAATTTTGAAACACTTTTAGCATCACACATAGGTAAAGCTTGTGCTTCGATCCATTTGGAAACATAATCAACAGCTACTAATATATATGAGTTTCCAAATGAAGGAATAAAAGGTCCCATGAAATCTAATCCCCAAACATCAAAAATTTTAATTTCTAATATAAAATTCGAGAGGCATTTCATTTTTCTTGATATGTTTCCTACTCTTTGGCATTTATCGCAGGTTTTTATATATCCGTATACATCTCTAAATAGAGTAAGCCAATAGAATCCAGTATTGTAGAATTTTATACACAGTTTTATCTGTCCCAAAATGTCCTCCAAAATCAGAATCATGACATTTTTGAATGATTTGTTCAGTTTCTTCATAAGGCACGCATCTTCTAATAATTAAATCCTTACATTGCTTATATAAGTATGGTTCATCCCAAAAGTATGTTTTAGTATCATGAATGAATTTTTTCTGTTGTTGTAAAGTTAACATAGGTGGTAAAATGTCACTTACAATATAATTTACTATATCAGCATACCAAGGTAATTTCCACTCATTTATATTATAAAGTTGTTTATCAGGAAAACTGTCTAAAATTTAATTATCAATATCAGATAATTCATGATTTTCTAATCTTGATAAATGATCTGCAATTTGATTATCAGTTCCCTTTTTGTTAATGATCTCAAAATCAAATTCTTGCATTAATAATATCCATCTAATTAATCTTGGTTTAGAATCTTTCTTTTGCATTAAATACTTTATAGCAGAGTGATCGAGTATGTACAATACATTTAGTTCCTATTAGATAATGCCGAAATTTATTAAAAGCATATACAATTGCTAATAATTCTCTTTCGATAATCGTATAATTTATTTCAGCATCATTTAGAGTTTTACTAGCATAGTATATAACTTTGAAAATCTTATCATATCTTTGCCTAAGAACTGCTCCTATAGCATAATCACTAGCATCACACATAAGCTCAAATGGTTTCTCCCAATTAGGTGAAACTATTATAGGTGCTGTAATTAATTTATCTTTTAATAATTTGAAAGCATTTAAGCATTTAGTTGTAAATTCAAATTTCTTGTCCTTTTCAAGAAGTTGGCATAGAGGTTTAGTAATTTTTGAAAAATCTTTAATATAACGTCTGTAGAATCCAGCATGTCCAAGAAAACTTCTTACCCCTTTTACCATAGTTGGAGGTGGTAATTTAGCTATAACTTGAATTTTTGCAGGTCTACTTCCATGCCTTTTTCCAAAATTTTATGCCCTAATATAATGCTGCTCTGTAACCATAAATTGACATTTCTCCCAATTAAGAACTAAATTAGTTTTCTCACATACTTCAAATACTTTTTTAAGATGATTTAAGCATGTGTCAAATGTTGTTCCAAATACGGAGAAATCATCCATAAATACTTCTATTCCATTATCAATTAATTTACTAAATATAGACATCATACATCTCTCGGAATGTTGCGGAGTTCATTACATAATCCAAAAGGCATTCTTAAAAAAGCGAAAGTTCCATAAGGACTAGTAAATGTAGTTTTCTCTTGATCCTCGGGAGCAATTTGTATTTGATGATAACCGGTATATCCATCTAAGAAACAAAAATATTTATGTCCGACTAATCTATCTAACATCTGGTCTAGAAATGGTAAAGGGAAGTGATCTTTCCTTGTGGGTCGTGTTTAATTTTCTATAATCAATACATATTCGCCATCCAAGTAACTTGTCTTATAGGGATAAGATCATTATTTTCATTAGCTTTTACGGTCACTCCTCCTTTCTTAGGTACACAGTGAATTGGGCTTACCCAAGCACTGTCAGAAATAGGATATATAATACCATTATCTAACCATTTTAAAATTTCCTTTTTGACTACTTCTTTCATTACCGGATTTAATCTCCTTTGTGGATCTGCTTTAGGCTTATGTTCATTATCTAAAATAATTTTGTGCATACAGATTGAAGGACTAATCCCCTTAATATCCGCTAAAGTTCAACCAAAAATTTTCTTATATTTTTTTAATGTATCTAAAAGTTTTTGTTCTTGAGATTCATTTAATTCAGAGGAAATAATAACTGCTAAAGTTGTAGAATTACCTAAATAAGCATATTTCAAATGATTAGGTAACATTTTTAACTCAAGTTCAGGAGGTTTAATAATCGATGGAACTATATTTTTTTCAGAGTTCTCTGTGTTATCCAAAAATTCAATTTTCTCTTGAATATAGTCTAGTTCTTCATTTATATTGGCTTTTTCAATTATTTCAGTATTTTCTTTTTCTAATTTTTCTTCATAATATTCCTTAAAATGTTCTCTTTGTAAATGATCGAGTACTTTCATTCGGAAACACTCATCATCTTTTTCTAACGCAGGATATTTCATTGATTTAGCAATATTAAAAGTTACTTTTTGGTCATTTACTCTCATAGTTAATTCTCCTTTCTGAACATCAATCATAGCTTTTCCAGTGGCTTAAAATGGTCTTCCTAAAATGATAGGAATTTCTTTATCTTCTTCCATATCTAAAATAATAAAATCTACAGGGAAGATAAATTTATCCACTTTTACTAATATATCTTCAATAACTCCTTTAGGATATGTAACGAACGATCGAGTAGTCGAAGAGTTATCGAAGTAGGTGAAATTTCTCCCAATCCTAATCTTTTAAAAATTGATAGAGGCATTAGATTGATGCTTGCTCTTAAGTCACACAAAGCTTTTCCATAGAATTTTTATCCAATAGCGCAGGGTATAGTGAAACTACCAGAATCTTTTAATTTTTCAGGAAGCTTTTTCTGAATAATAGCACTACACTTTTCACTAAGTGCGACCATTTCATTATCGGTAAACTTTCTTTTTTTATTTAAAATATCTTTCATGAATTTTACATAGTTTGGCATCTGTTCTAAAGCTTCTACGAAAGGAATATTTATTGTTAATTTCTTCAGAATTTCAAGGAATTTAGAAAAAATGTTATCTTTTTTATGGTGAATTAGTCGTTGAGGAAATGTTGGTGGAGGTTTTTCAACAGAAATTTTCGTTGGTATTAAAGGATTTTCTAAGATTGGATCTTGTTGATTCTTTTCCTTTTCAATTTCCACATCCTCCCTTTGACTTTCAAGTTTTTTCTGAATTCGAGGATCTAATTCTTTTCCACTTCGTAATTGTATCGCTTTAATTTGTTCATTTCCCTTGTCTTTGGGATTTATTTCCACATTACTAGGAAATGTTCCAGGTATTCTATTATTAAGTGCAGTAGCGATATGTCCAAGTTGAGTTTCAATATTTTTAATAGCTATTCCTTGATTTTGTAAATGGTTTCCTTGTATTTGTAATTGATTTCCTTGATTTTGTAAATGTTGACCCATATTTAATATTAATTCTTCTATAGATAATTTCTTATCTTTAAATTGTGGGTTATTATTATTAAATCCAGGTGGATAATTAGGTTTATAATTTGAATTTCCTTGATTAGAGGGATTTCCTAATGGTTGTGTTATGTTATTCATCCATGGTTGATTAGTTGTGTTATTATTCCAATTAAAATTAGGATGATTTTTCCATCCAGGATTATAATAATTTGCATAAGGATTATTGGTTCTGTTATTAATTGCATTTATAGTTTCATATTGAGATTGGGATTCTATAAGTTGTCCGGATGAATTTTCTTCTAATATAGTTGGAGAGTAATTCATTCCAAAATGATCTAATTTTTTAGATACGACGGCGATTTGCGAAGCTAACATAGATATTGCATCATTTTCATGAATACTAGCTATCTTTTCGGATTCATTCTATCAGCAGGCCATTGAAAATTATTGGTTGCCATTTCTTCGATTAGTGCATAGGCTTCATCAAATGGTTTTGACATTAATGATCCTCCAACAGCAGCATCGATGATTGATCTTAAAGATCCTACTAATCCATTATAGAAAGTTTGAATAATTAACCAATCTGGTAACCATGATGTGGGCATTTCCTAAGAAGTTCTTTAAATCTCTCCCAAGCTTCATATATTGATTCTCCATCAAACTGACTAAAAGAAGTTATATCATTTCTAAGCTTAGCGGTTTTGGATTGTGGAAAATATTTGGATAGAAATTTTTGTGGTAACTCTCCCCAAGTTTTAATAAATCCAGGTGCTAACGAATTTAACCACATTTTAGCCTTATCCCTCAATGAAAAAGGAAAAAGTCTAAGTCTAATAGCATCGTTAGATACTCCTTCATATTTGAAAGTAGCACATAGTTCTAAAAAACTAGCAAGATGTAAATTAGGATCTTCAGTAGGTGAACCACTAAATTAATTATTTTGTACCATTTGGATAATTGCAGGTTTAAGTTCAAATGAATTAGCAGCTACATCAGGGTTTTGAATAGTTAAATGAATTTCATATAATGTAGGGTTGGCGTAATCTTGTAATGGTCTCTGTTGATTAATATTTTCATTTTCAGGAATATTTGCCATTTGTGTTAAATTTATAATTTGTCTTTTTTGTTTTCTAATTCTTTTAATTGTACGCTCTAATTCTGAATCGTAAGGTATTAAATTTTCGTTTCCAAATTTTCGCATACAATGTAGTCCGTTACTCTAGTAAATAATTTCTTTACTTCCCCGACAATGACGCCAAAAACTTGACCCACATTTTTTATGTTTGCAAATTATGTTAATAGCAACGACACCAAAAACTTGATCCTTCTTTAATATATATATATATATATTATTTTATGATTGAATGTTTAATGTGGATTCTACGCAAGTATACGTATCGTATCAAGTAATACAAGGCTCTAGTGGAGTCCTGATTATCCATCCTACAGGGAAGTTTTTTTAACAGATTTGTATCAGCTAAAATTTAAAGGAATTACTTACTAATAATAATAGGAAATTTAAAGTAACTACAGCAACTAATGTAAACTAATTCTTGAAATAAAGTTGATTTAAATAATTCAGAAAAAGTATCCTTCTCCTTGTTTTTAGAAAATTAAGTGAATGATGAATCTAAATAGAATTCTTGAATTGTATTGTGACAAATAGGAGCATTCCTATTCTTTACCCTTTGGTCCAGGTGCGAGAGAACATTGACTAATCCTATGTTTGATTACTGAATCTGCGGCTAGGTCGGGAGGATATCGCTGCCACTTCAGAGCTCCCACGTTCCCCTCGCCTGAGGGCTAACAACTACACTTCAGCTCTCAAACAATAGGACCAAATTGAATATTTTAGTCTGTTACACTAAAATGTCCAATTCTACGTCCGATAAATAATATTTCCATATTTATTTGCACCCTCCTTCCAAGGCTTTTGACTTCCCTGAATATTGGATGTAATTTTTACTATAGTTGATACTTCAACATATTTTAACAAATCAATTGGCTAGATTGAAAGTAAATTATGTTATAAGTAAAAATTATCACAATTTATTTTAATATATTAGGTATTTCTTATTAATTTCATTAATTCGCGTAATTTTCATAAACAAGGAGAAAGAATAAGAAACTACTCAGATTGCATGGGAATAAAACAAAGCATGGATTTCATTTAAAGTTAACAACAATAAACAAAGATACTTATCTTAATTTCCTCTCCAAGCAGACTCCTTGAAGTTCCTTTGACTTTTCCTTCTAGTACAACACACTTCTAACTCACTAAAGATTCAATAAAACTCTCTAAATAAACTCACTTAAGACTCCAGAGACACACACAAATGACACACAAAAGACACACAAAAGACACACAAAAGACACACACAAGACACACAAAAGACACACAAAAGACTAAAATTCGTCCTCTATTTATAGAGGTAGGCAAAGGTCCAAGGGATGCTTAAACACCTCTTCAAAAAGCGTCCAGGTTCAATGTATATGCATTTTGAACTGTCTCGCCGTCGGCGGGAAACGACCTCGCCGTCAGCGGGGCTTCTAGAAGGTCTTCAAACCGCGCTATCTCGCTGTCGGCGAGCTTGGGATCGCTGTTGGCGAGGTAGTTATAATTCCTTCAGAAATTCTCCTCATGATCTCGCCGTCGGCGGCCTCGATCTCGCCGTCGGCGACTTAGTTCATTTTGCATGAATTTCTTCCTTTTTGATCCAAATTCGCTCCATTTCATGCTTTTTGCTTCCATCACTTATAAATCTTCGTTCCTGGAGTAAAATAAAGAAAATACCTTTCTTTAAAGTGCAATTTCATCAAAAATAGATAAGAATTTCTTAATGTATTTTTCTGTGATCAGTGATCAATTCCCCCGAACTTATCCTCAAGTAGCTCGTAACTCTTTACTACTAAAAATAATTATGTATGGAGAAAAGTATTCTTTAAGACTTCTATAACTGTTTATTTTATAAATAGAACAATGAAACTTAAAAAGCTTTTTAAATAACTTAGGCTAAAACCAAAAATATAAAATATTTAATATGCAAGTGTTAAGAACTTTCTTCTCCTATCTATTTCAAAAAATAATTGCAATTTGTCATATTATGAACATGTAGATAATTTATAGGAAAAAGATTTTCATGATAACTCTACAAGTAAGGATGCTTATACATAAGACTTCAAGTAAAAAAATTGCATTAGGTATCTTTCTATAAGATAATTCAAGTGAAGCCAATTTTAGATTTAGGCTTTTCCTCAAGCTTCTCCTCACTTTTCTTTTTCTTTTCATACTTGGACTGCTTTAAATAACTTAAATATTTACTTTGTTGCTCTTTTTTAGTGATTGTTTTAGTGTTATTTATATTGTTGCTTTACAATCCTATATATTGTTTTCAATCCTATATATTTTTTTTTCTTTCTCAAGTGAGGATAACTATATCTGGATAGCCTGTTAATGATTTTGAACTTCACTATCCTTAACTTATATTTAAAGACTTAACACATTTTTCTCTTAATGAATATGTGTTTAGCAAAAATATTTTTCATAGAGTTTCAATTCCATCTCCTCAAGTAAATATCTAGATTCCTTAATACTTTCAAAAATACAACATTTTTAATTTAGAGTTTTGAATCAAGTTTCTAACACCTTTTTTACTAAGTAATTACAATTTTTAGAATTATCCCTTATTATTTAAAAATACTTTTATAAGTTTATTATAACATTCATGAAAACAACAATATATCTTTCTTAAATTAACTTTTCTTCCATAAGCTATTTTATTAATTTTGAAAATATTGTTTACTAAGGACAAGTAAAGTATAAATTTAAGTTCTTTTCCCTCCCCCAAACTTAGTTCTTTTAATAAGGTTTAAAACATTTTTCACTATGAAATTTTAAACTAAGCAGGAAGAGAAGATATAACATTTAAGGTATTTAAAGCAGTATAGTTATACAGGTATAAGCATCAATATAAAAGAGCAACAAAGTAAATAACACTAAAAAAAACTAACACTCTTTTATATTTTATACATTTAAAACAACAGGAGCATAAATAGGATTAAATTCTAAGAAATCAGATAACATAAATAAACCGAGTTACTACTAAGTTCTCAATCAGTACAATAATACATAAAAAGTAAAAGCATACATAACATGCACTTCAGCAAAGCAAAGCAAAAATAAAGTCTAATCATCCTCAATTGCCTCCTCATCATCAGAAGAAACATCCGGAATAGGACTTCTTGGGTTGATCCATGGGGTGATTTTAGGACAAGTAGGAATTCAATATTTCTATCAGCCTTCAAAAATTTTACCAGTGCTTCATTATACTACCCATCATAGTCACTCTTCCTCTGTATATATCCAGACACATGATCAATCTTACTATCTATCTCATCTACTCTGTATTGCATCATAAATATATCACTTTGATGCTCCAAATATCTCTGACAAACAGTGTTCCACACATCTGGTGGAGGCTCAAAAGTAGAAGTGGAAGGTCCAGGTACAGAAGTAGAAGGCATAGAAGAAGTATATGTTGTAGAACCTTGACTTTTTTACTTTCCATATATATCCACATAAGTTTTTCCAATGGGTTTAAGTGGCTTAAGCATCTCTTCAGAATGAGAATAAGTAATACCGACATTCTTGCAAATGAAGAAAATGAGAGTCGGGAAGCCTAAACTAGAAATAACACTTCCTCTAGCTGAAGTGTTGATCACATCATATATTATGGCTCCCACATCTATAGGCTTCATTTCTTGAATGTAGTAATTTAAAATAGCTCGTTATTTCATCACTTAATTCAGGTGATGTGATGGAAGAATACAAGCAAAAATAAAGTAATGTCAGGCCTTAGAAGTTGCGTCAAGCAAAGAAGAGGAAAAATTTACCCGTTTATTGTTATGAATTTTCCATGATCCTCTTTCGTCAGCCAGGTAAGCTAAAATCTCATCAAGCTCTCCTTCAAAGGAAACAAAAACATCATAAAAGCAATCTGTAGCAGGGGGTCGACTGTAAAACATGTTGATGACTTCAGGAGTAAACTTTACTCCCATCCCTCTAATATAGACTTCATTGTCAGTTGTTTCTGGAAAATTTGCATAGAACTCTCAAAAAACTGAAATGATAGAAACTGCAGAGAAATAACAGAACTGCTCCCACTATCGAGCAACAATAATATTCTCGATCAATCCTCTGGGATGATAAAAACTTAGTTTTGCTATGAAATTGTGGGATGATGCAAATTCATTGTAGCGCACTTGAGCACTTGTGCTAGCGAACTTAGACTGATCAAATTCACTCCGCTCATTTCCTCACTTCGATTTTCGTGCCATACTGTAATTTTTAAAAGTAATTCCAAATAATTTAAAAATCTAAAACTTGGCACAAAATCTAAGTTTAAAACACTATATTAAGCTTAGATCCATAGATTTTCTACTTAAAAATAAAAAATTTCTTCCAAATTTTTGGCACTATTCATATGTAGAGAAATCCATGATGATAACTCAAAATAATAATGCCAAAGTGTAGATCTAACTTCGAGAAGTTGGAATCTGGTGTTTTTATACGTCGAAACTTCATGAATAAAGCACAATAAGGAGCCCTAAAACTGGTTTTTGCAGGTTTTTGGAATTAAGATGAAGCTTAGGCATTAAAAATGTGTTGGATTCAGTTATATGGTTGAATTTATGGTTCAGGTGAACCCTAGGCGCCAATTCTGGTGCCTAGGCGCCAGATTCGCCAAAATTTCCAAAAATTTCCCAAATTTTTACATTATGTAATTTAGGTATTTCTAACCTCTGTAAACTTAAAATTAAGTTATAAAGTTCTTCAAACATCTCCCAGAAATAAAATAAAATATCCAAGTCTAAAATAGATTCTAAATTTAAGATTCATTCCAAACATAATTTGAAATAATCCAAACTCAAATTTTACTTCATTCCATTTCAGACCTTCAAGATAAGGTTCAAAAAAATACAGAAAACACACATGCACAACTTCTCACATCTCACAACAACACATAACATTCACATAAATCACTTACACAATAGATCAAAAAAATCACTTAACCCTTCATATTCACAATCGATTTCTCCACATAAAGTCATCTTAAATTTAAGGATTCACATCAGAACCTTCGTTAGTTTCACAAGGTAATTCACTTCAAATAAAGGAGTGGAAGAAAGGGACACGAGGAAATTCCAAGGCCGTCTTTTCATCAATCCATTTGTTTTGAGCATACATGGTTACCTTGTAGTATTCATATGCAGCCAAATGATCAGATTGTACCTTCATTTTTCATTCTATATGCTCATATTGATGGTACATTTCATGTATCCTTTCTTCAATATGCACCAATTCTCCTTCAATCTTCTCAAGTTGACCAAAAAGTTTCTCTATTGTCATGACTAAGTAGCCATTGAAGTAGGTTTGAGAATCTTTGTGCATGAATTTGGCTTTCCCTCCATTCTCCATTGTAATTTTCTCCACAGAAGCAATCAAACCTTTATTTTCTCTCAAAAGTGTTGTTCTATGGTGGAGAGTTGATGGCTTGACGTTTGGGGACGAAGAAGTAGCGATTTATAGAGGTTTGAGTTGGTAAAAACTGCGATTGGGTGATTTTACCACGAAAGAGAACTGTAGCGCCTATGTGCCAATTTTCGCGCTTAGGCGCCTGGATTTCTGATGTATGGCGCATAGGCGCCAGTTCTGGCTCTTAGGTGTCAGAATCCTAAAACTCACAGGTTCACCCTTCGTCAAATTTTCATAAGTTTCATACCAAAATAGGGTCTCAAAATGTTGATCAAAAGATATGTAACTAAGTGAAGTAACATATAAAGAACTCTTAATATAGAAACAAATCAAATAATACTACGGGTTGCCTCCCACAAAATGCTTGGTTTAACGTTGTCAGCCCGACCTAATCTAATAATTTATTCCAATTGGTTTAAATATAACACATCTTTAAAAGATGGAAAATTTCCTTCAATATTGGGCTTCAATCTTTGTCCATTTACTTTAAATATAGAATTTGTTTTCCAATAAATTATATCCACTTCTCCATAAGGATAAAATTTCTTAACAATAAAAGGCCCTATCCATTTAGATTTTATTTTTCCAGGAAACACTTTAAATTTTGAATTGTATAATACTACTTCTTGTCTAGGCTCAAAAGTTTTTCTTAATATTATTTTTCATGCAATTTCTTCATTTTATCTTTATAGATCTGATAACTTTCATATGAATCATTTCTAATTTCTTCAAGTTCATTCAATTGCAATAATTGTTTATCTCCAACATCACTTAAATTATAGTTAAACTCTTTAATAGCCCAATAAGCTTTATGCTCCAATTCAACAGGTAAATGACAAGGTTTTTCATATATGAGACTATAAGGTGACATCCCAATAGGTATTTTATAAGTAATTCTATATGCTCATAAAGCATCATTGAGTCTATCAGTCCAATTAATTAGTTTTAGGTTAACTATTTTCTCTAAATTTATTTTGATCTCCGGATTTGATACTTCAGCTAGTCCACTAGTTTGGGAATGATAAGCAGTTGAAATTCTATGGTTAATCCCAAATTTACTCATTAATCTTTAAATCATAAAATCTTGAAGTAACTTCCCCCATCTGTGATAATTATTTGTGGCATTCCAAATCTGTTAAAAATATTTTCAGTTAAAAATTTTTCAACACTTTTAGCATCACAATGAGGTAAAGCTTTTGCTTCAATCCATTTCGAAACATAATCAATAGCTAATAACATATTAATTTTTCTAGAAGAAAGTATAAATGGTCCCATGAAATCTAAACCCTAGACATCCAAAATTTCCACTTCCAAATTAAAATTTAGAGGCATTTCATCTCTCATAGAAATATTGCCTATACGTTGACATCGATCATAGGATTTAACGAAACTGCTAAAATCCTTAAATAATGTAGGCCAATAAAATCTGGATTGTAAAATTTTAAAAGCAGTTTTATCAATTCTAAAATGTCAGTCAAATTTAGAGTTGTGGCATTTTGAATAATCTCGAAAGTTTCTTCATAAGGAACACATCTTCATATAATAGAATCCTTACAGTGTTTAAACAGAAAGGGATTATCCGAAGATTAAAATTTCACATCATGTAAGAATTTCTTTTTCTGTTGATGATCTAATCCATATGGTATAATGTTACTTGCTAAATAATTAACTTTATCAGCATATCATGGGATTAATCCATCAGAAACAGTATAAATTCGTTCATCAGGAAAACAATCATTAATTTCATCCTTATCATTCACTTCCTTATTATTTTCAATTCTTGAAAGATGATCACTGATTTGATTATCAGACCCTTTTCTATCAACAACTTGAAAGTCAAATTCTTGCAAAATAAGGATCCATCTAATCAATCTCGATTTAGCTTCTTTTTTTGTCATCAAATATTTAATAGCAGAATGATGCGTATGCACAATACATTTATGCTCAATTAAATATGATTGAAAATTGTCAAACGAATATACTATAGCCAAAAACTCTTTTCAGTAGTAGTGTAGTTAATTTGAGCATTATGAGTTTTACTGACATAATATATAACCTTAAACATCTTATCATACTTTTGTCCTAAAGTTGCCTCTACAGTGTAATCACTCGGATCGCACATTAATTCAAACGATTTTTCTCAATTTGGTGCAACTATGATTGGTGCAGTGATTAACTTTTCTTTTAATAAGTTAAAGACATTCAGGTAATTTTCATCGAATTCAAATTTTATATCTTTTTCTAAAAGATGGCATAAAGATTTATTAATCTTGGAAATCTATAATATATTTTCTATAAAATCAAGCATGTCCAAGAAAACATCTTATACCCGTTATATTAGTTGGGAGTTGTAATCCAATAATAACTTGAATTTTTACTTGATCAACTTCCATTCCATTTTTAGAAATTTTATGTCCCAGTACAATTCCTTCTATCACCGTAAATTGACACTTCTCCCAATTCAGAACTATATTTGTTTCTTGACAGCGTTTTAATAGTTTAGTCAAATTATGTAAGCAATAATCAAAAGAAGTTCCAAATACAGAAAGATCGTCCATAAGGATTTATGTTCCTTTTCAATTAAATCAGAAAAGATAGCCATCATACACCTTTGAAAAGTAGCAGGTGCATTAAATAACTTAAAAGGCATTCTACGAAAAGCAAATGTTTCGTAAGGATTTGTAAACGCAGTCTTTTCTTGATCCTCAGGAGTTATAGGTATTTGATGATAACCAGAATATCCCTCAAAAAAGAAAAAATATGAATGTCCCACTAATCTATCCAGCATTTGATCTAAGAACAGAAAAGGCAAATGTTCTTTCCTAGTGGCAGTATTTAATTTTCTGTAATCAATACAGATTCGCCAACAAGTAACTTGTCTTGTTGGAATTAATTCATTATTTTCATTTTCGACAACAGTCACTCCTCCTTTCATTGGAACACAATGAATGGGACTAATATAAGGACTATCAGATATTGGATAAATTATTCCAGCATCCAACCATTTCAACATTTCTTTTTTCACCACATCTTTCATAACTGGGTTTAATCTTCTTTAAGGTTTAATACTGGGTTCACTGTCATCTTCCAATAATATTTTTTGCATATATTGATGGGTTAATTCCTTTAATATCTGTTATTATCCATTCAAAAGGTTTTTTATACTCTTTTAATAATTCAATCAATTTCATCTCATGTTCTGTAATTAATTCAGAAGATATAATAACAGGTAAAGTTAATGAATTCCCTAAAAAGGCATACTTTAAATGAGAGGGTAATTCCTTCAATTCCAATTTAGGAGCCTTTTCAATTGATGGTTTGAATTCATTACTTTAATTTGTATCCAATAATTACCAATTTTCATTAACATTATCAATATATTTTATATCTTCATCAGCATCATTCTCATCACTTAAATCTTCAGGGTCTAAAAACCCTTCTTCTTTAGAAATGATCTGACATTTTTCTTGATAGTGTTGTGCTATTATGTAGTCAAAAATATCTATTCTGTAACACTTCTCTTTGTTAGGATACCGCATTGATTTAAGAACATTGATTGTTACTTCTTGATCATTAACTCTCATGGTTAACTCCCCTTTTTGTACGTCTATCATAGCACGCCCAGTAGCAAGGAAAGGTCTTCTTAAAATAACAAGAATCTCTTCATCTTCTTCCATATCCAGAATTATAAAATCTACAGGAAAAATGAATTTATCCACTTTTACCAACACATCTTCTATCATTCCACTTGGGTGAGTAGTAGATCAGTCTGCTAATTGTACGGTTACAGTAGTAGGAGATATTTCTCCCAAATCTAACCTCTTTAAGATGGATAAAGGCATGGGGTTAATACTTGTTCCTCAACCACATTAGGCTTTTCCATGAAGCCTATCTCCTATAGCACAAGGTATAGTAGAACTTCCAGGATCGTTAAGCTTTTGAGGTAGCTTTTTCTGAATAATTGCACTACATTCTTCGCTTAGTGATACTGTTTCAAAAGCTTCAAATTTTCTTTTCTTATTAAGAATATCTTTCATAAATTTAGCATACGTAGGCATTTGTTCCAAAGCTTCAGCAAATGGGATATTAATGCTAAGCTTTTTAAATGCCTCAAAAAATTTCAGAAATTTTGATCCAATTTTTGTTGTTTCAGTCGTTGTGGAAATGGGGGTGGAGGTTTTCAAATTCATCTTGAGATAGAGATTTTTTTTTCTTCTTCAATAAGTATTTCCTTAGGTTTCTCAATCACTTCAGTCTCTTTTTGAATTTTATTTTCCTCTCCATCCCTTAGTTCTTTTCTACTTCTAAGTAATACAGCTTTAATTTGCTCTTGATCTTTTCCATTTTCTCTTAGATTTACTTCAACAGTACTTGGAAGTGTTCCCTGTGGTCTGTTGTTAATTGCATTTGCAATTTTCATCATTTGATTTTCAATATTTCTTATCGCAGCATTTTGGCTTTCCAACTGACTACCCTCATTTGTAAAATTAATTCTTCTATAGACAATTTCTTTTCCTTAAATTGCATCTTATTAAAACTAGGAGGATAAGAAGGTTGATAGTTAGAATTACCTTGATTATTCCAATTTCTAATTTGGTTAGGTTGGTTATTACCCCATTGTGGATATGCATTATTCCAGTATTAGTTAGGGTGAATTTTCCAACCTAGATTATAGTAATTGGAATATGGGTTATTAGTTTTGCTAGCGATAGCTTACAATGTCTTTAAAGTTTGAGATTTGTCCATACTTCTAGAATTATCATTACTTAAATGCGATAATTTAGATAAATTATCCAATTTCTTAGATATTGCAACAACTTGATATATTAAAATAGAAAAGGCTTCATTTTCTTGAATACCAGCCACTCTTTTTATATTTATTCTATTAGAAGGCCATTGAAAATTATTAGTTGTCATTTCTTCTATTAAAGTAGAAGCTTCATCAAATGACTTAGCCATTAAGGAACCTCCAGCAGCAGCATCTACAATAGATCTATGAAAACATATTAATCCAATATGAAATGTTTATATAATTAACCAGTCTGGTATAGCATGATGTGGGCACTTCTTAAGTAGTTCTTTAAATTGTTCGCATGCTTCATAAACAGTTTCTCCTTCAAATTGAGTAAATGAGGTTATATTATTTCTATGTTTTGATGTTTTGGAATGCGAAAAATACTTAGCTAGAAATTTTTGCGCCATTTCTCCCCAAGTTTTAATAGATCCCGTTGCTAACGAATTTAGCCACATCTTAGCCTTATCCCTTAAAGAAAAAAAAAGTCTAAGCCTAATAGCATCATCAGAAACATTATCATACTTGAAAGTAGCATAAAGTTCTAGAAAACTGGCAAGGTGTAAATTAGGATCTTCAGTAGGAGATCCTCCAAACTGCCTATTTTGGACCATTTGTATAATTACAGGTTTAAGTTCAAATAAGTTTGCCGCTACAATAGGGATTTGATTGCTTAAGAGAATTTCATCAGCTGTAGGGTTAGCTTACATGTCGGCGTATTTTTTAGGTTTTGGTGTTTTATTTGGAAAAGGGGGTCGCCTACAGAAATTGTCGGCGAATTTTAATTTAATTTAAATAAATAATTTGAAAATTAATATTTGATTTTGAAAATAATTTTAAATTTGAAAATTTTAAGATATGAAATCAAACTGATCTCACATCCAGAATAGTTTATATAAACGAGCACCGCATCACAAACCATGTATCTATCCCGAAGAATAGACACATTGCTTGATGATGGGGCTCGAATAAATAAACTAGAAGATTTGTGACATCCGTCTGATCTGCGAACCAATTTTATAAGCCGACAAATTCCATCGTTTAATATGAAAACATTAAACGGGGTTTATATTACTCAGGTTCTTAAAATTCCCTATAAAGGCAAGCCCCTATAGTTAATTACATCTCAAGTGACGGGAATCACCTAAGAAAACTCTCGATAATAATCGGTAGTTCTGCTCTCAAGAATTTCAAGGTTTAAGTTTTCGAGGGATTGAATTTTTGGAATTTCAATAGGGAATGGATCAAATTTTGAACATTTTTATTTTGGGAATTCAAAGGAAGAAAGGTAGGAGAAATCACAGATTCGAAGCGAACTTCGGTAATTTCCCGACTATCCTATTGTTTGGCTTGAATTTAGGAAAGTCATAATATTATCTTATATTTCAATCTTGCCAATTTTAGTTAGTTAGGACTTATATTTGTATAATAAAATCATACAAATAGCCTCGAAGATGTGAGGGTTTCTGTCGTATCGGACGACTACCTCAGAAATCCTAAGACCAGTTAGGGCTTAATTTACATGACATGATCTTGCAAATGCCTAACGAAGAGTTGAGGATTTATGTTGCACTAGGCAAACTACCTCGAAGTCCTATGGCTTGGTTATTTAATTCAAAGGAAGTTTCTGTCGGAGTAGACTCGGGTTTTCATTGATGACGATGGCCGTGCTTGCCCTCCATGCTCCGAGCTCCTTGTTGTTGCGAGAGGTTTGGTTTTATAAATCATAAATCAGGGGATGAGAGAAGTGTTCTGGTTTAGAGAAGATCTTAAAAT
Organism: Papilionanthe hookeriana x Papilionanthe teres; assembly: GCA_022702705.1. Classification (NCBI taxonomy): domain Eukaryota; kingdom Viridiplantae; phylum Streptophyta; class Magnoliopsida; order Asparagales; family Orchidaceae; genus Papilionanthe; species Papilionanthe hookeriana x Papilionanthe teres. Next base: position 160,332,507 of record CM040423.1, read on the forward strand.
CCAGGTGTTTTTAATATTTTAATTAAACAAATCTTAAAGTTGATTATGACAACACCGGTTAAGATCCCATGGTTCCATCCTTCCGGCATCGTTATTTTTATCGGATTCACTTAGTCCAGATGAATTTGCTAAACTCAACTGGATGAGTTCCACACTTTCATTTAGACCGTGGGAAATCCCGTTAAGCAACACGTAAGTTACATCATCCGAGGTATTCCCGATCATCTAACAAGACGTTTTAATTTAGTTGTAGTTGTAGTTTTGTTGTTCTGTTTGTGATTAAATTTTGAGTTGTCTTATATTTTGAAATGTTGTGGCGGTGAGTTTTATCTTGTAATGACTTTTAATTTATTTTTTGTTTCAGTTTTAGGGACTATCCTAAAGGTGTAGGTTTTCATGCAACAGTTGTTTATCATGCAAGAAAAGTAAGTGCAATGCGATTAAATAAATTGCAGTAAAGTAAATTGCAATAAAATAAAAGCGTACACTGGAGGGTCTTCCCGACATCCCAAGTTGCACTTAAAACACGGTTAGAATATTTAAGCATTTAAAGTAAGCTCCTAGAGTAAAGCTAAGGGAAGGGTCATAGTTTTCTACCAAGTTCCTAATCCTATAGCTTAGTCATTTCCTATGACGTCTAGGTTCTTGTGTTTTGGTTTAAAGACGATTTTCTTCATCAAAGAACAACTAAGTTCGATTGTTCTTATAAATATCCTATCATATTGAGGAAGTGCTTAAGACGAATCTTAAACATCTTTTCAACATTTCTAGGATTATTCTAAGTCCAAATGAATTTAATTATACAAATGAATTAATCGTCCGGGAGTTTAAATTTTGTTATCTTGCTCAGTGAACTAGGACATTTGAATATCCTATAAGTGAAGTAACGCTTCTTTTAACACTCCTTTTTAAGAGTTATGACATCACGAGCTTTCGAGGGCAGATGGATGTTCAAGTGAGTTGTAATTTAATTTTAGTTAATGGATTTAAGTTTGGAATAGTGTTCAAGTTGTTTTAGATTTATTTTGGATTTCTTTATGTCATAAGTAATGTTATATTTAATTCAATTTAATTTAATTTAACTTAATTTAATTTAATGTGGTTCAATTTAATTTAATTTAATTTTGAGTTAATTTAATATGATATGGTTCAGCTTAATTTTATTTAATTTGATTTAATTTAATTTGATTTAGTTTTAATTTAATTTAGTTTAATTTAATTTAATTTAATTTTAATTTAATTTAATCTAATTTAATTTAATTTAATTTAATTTAATTTAATTTAATTTAATTTAATTTAATTTGATTTAATTTGATGTGTTTTAATTTAATTTAATTTAATTTAATTTAATTTAATTTGTTTTAATTTAATTTAATTTAATTTAATTTAATGTAATTTAATTTAATTTAATTTAATTTAATTTAATTTAATTTAATTTAATATTTTATTTTAAAGGGATTTGCTTTAAATAATTTAACTTTAATTTAATTTAATGATTAAATCTTTTAGCATTTTAAATCTTAAACTTGGATTATCATTTTAATTAGGAATTAAATATTATTGGGATGATTAATTTAGGGATTTTTTAAATTAAAGAACAAATCTCTTCCTAATAACATCCCTATTTTAATAATTCCAAATTTATTATTCTTCCCAAATTTAATTAATTGTTTTATTAAGGTTTATTTTAATTATTTTTAAATTGTTTAGTAGGTTTCTACCCTTTAATTATTTAAATTTCAATCGTCCAAATCAGATTAAGATCAAATATTTTACTCTTTCATTTTATTAAGCCTAAAGTTTTAATTAAAGGTTAAAATTTTAATTACCATTTTGCCCTTCAAACTTAATAATTTCATAACTCATTAAATTGAGCTTAAATGAACTTGAAATTTTTATGTGACTTCACTCATATGTCAATGAAGACATTAGAGGAGAAAATGTGATTTTTCTATATTTAATTTATTTATGTAATTATTTTTGGTGGAAAATAGAGATTTCCAAGGAAAATTTAATAATATGACCAAGGGAAAGTTTCTGTCCTTAAGAAAATTATGGGACATTCCTAATGACAAGAGGACCACTTGGACCAATTTTGGTGATTTTTTGAATTATATTCTTTTTATTATAATTATTTGAGTTTTGGAGTATTAGTTAATTTAAAAATAAAATACTGGTTGAAAAATGAATTTTATATTTTTCAAAAATCTCTCTGATATCAAGGAAATAAGAGAATCAATTTTTACAATTTTCTGATTTTTCTTTGATTTATTAGAATTATTTTGATGAAAATGCTAGAAAATACATTTTTTTAATTTTAAAATTACCCTAGGGCTTTAAAATTTAATAACTCATCATAGAGACCTAGGAAAAATATGGGGTTTGTTCCTAAGTGACTAAAATTCAAAATATGACATTTTGGTGAATTTAATTATTTTTGTGATTTTTATTATTTTTTAATTATTAAAAATATTAAAATAATGCAAAAAATAAACTTTTTTAGAAAATTGCAATTTTAATTTTCTTAAATTCCCCTGATATCAGAGAGGCTCCAAAACCAATTTGGTGAATTTTTGAAAAGTATTTTGAAAATTATGAATTTTTTTAAGTTTAATTTTGGTTAAATGGCTTAATCAACCCATTTGATAGAGCTAACCAAGTCCAATTGACTTCAAACTTTTATGGTGGGTTCCTCTGATCCTAAAGGTCAGTGGAGAATTGATTTCAAGTCAATTTGATGTATGATTAGCTCTAATTAATTAAGAACCTATTTAGGGTGTTTAAGCCAATTAGGGTTATTCCAAGTGAATTAATTCAAAACCTATTTTTCCTAGGGTCCTCTGGTCATAAGAAACATCACCAAATTTTCCTAGAATTTATTTCATAACATGCTAATTATTGGATTTAAAATACTCAAAACAGTAACATGAATTTGAAAAATCAATAACTTCTCATAGGGATGGCTTCTGACTTTGGAAAATTCAGGGAATGTTCCCAAATTCAGAGGCTTCAAAAGCCCTATGATCTCATGCCATGGTAAATTTCCTATATGCATGGAGAATTAAAACAATGCAGAGGGTAAATAAATCATTAAAAATAAAATACTAGATGAAATTAAATGATTTCTTTTCCACATTATTCTCCTCCGTTCATCGAGCAAGGGGGTATTTTTATTTTATTTTTCCGATTTTTCTACACAAAGTTATGAATTTTCAAAGTTTCGATATTTAATAAATACATTAAATACCCTATTTATCTACTTATCCACGCGGCGCCGGCGAAACATCGGCGACTCCGAAGGGGTACGTGTCGCGCTGTGATTGGGCGCCGCCATCTGAGTCAGCCGTCCCGGGACCCGCGGTTCACGTAACATTCTCTGATCCGGCGCAATCTGAACCGTCCGCTCGATACACGCGTGATCCAACGGCTCCTGGTCATCGTCTACGACTGGTGTGCACCCGTGACCGTCAACCTTCTAACCCTAATTTCTCACTCGATTCTCAACGGATTTTTGTGTTCTTATGCTCTATGGATTCGTCTTGAAGAGACGAATACATCCATACTGGTAAACATGCATTGAAATTGATTCAAATTAAATGGAGAATCTCCGTAAGCTCGGGAAGAAGAATGAGTTCATACCTTTGCTCGAGGAAGTGAAGCTTCGATCCGAGAGTTGTGTCACCTTCGATTGGGTCCAAGTAAGCTCCGGATGAAGTCCTTGGCACCAGTGAATTGTCTAGCTATGAAAGTGACCACGGTCGATCACAAAGCTTGGAGTCTGGAACAGATGGGTGGCCTGGAGAGGGGGCTTTTGCTGGTGGACTTCTTCCCTTAGTCTGGTGAAGGTGTAGGACCAATCAATTTGGGGATTGGCTCACTGTGGAGAAGTGTCCTGGTTTTTGGGCTAAAGTTTGAGCTCAAAATTGAGCTCGATTGGAGGGAATTGGGCTGGAATTCAGTGGGGATCAAGTGCTCTATGTGTGGAGAGTGATCTGGAATGATTTTGGTAGAGTTTCCTTAAGGTTTGGTTCAGCACCTCTCATGGCCGAGAGGGGGTGGTGTTTAAATAGGCATGGCTGGAGGCTCTCTCAGGGGTGGCCAAGGGTTGGGATCAGCTGCTCTTGGCATTTGAAGAACAGCCATGGTGGCCATTGGGCATGGAGCAACTCAGCAAGGTGGAATTCCAAAGTTTGGCTCCTCCCAAGGTCTCGGCCATGGTGTTTTCCGGCGACCCAGGCGGCTGGCCGGCAGGCATGGGTCACCCTCAGGTCCAGGTGGGTCAAGGTTGGAGGTTTGTGCAATCGATTGGCCATGGACATGTGTAAAGGGTTTGGATTAAAATGGTATGGGGAGAGACTCATTTTGGGTCCAAATGGGTCAACCCACCATTTTGGGTTTGGTGCACCCTTCCATGGATGATTTGGGGTGAGGGAGGATCGGGTGAATCAGCTAGAAAAGGGTGGAGAGGTCACCATCCATGAATATTTGATTAATCATGGATTAAGGTGAAGCATTAAAAGGGTTAAAACCTTTTTAAGGGGGCTTAAAAGAGGCTCCTCCTTTTGCCATTAATGGCTTGATCCCATGTCAAACCTTCCATGGCTTCATGTGGCTTGTTCATGGCTTTCATTTGGCTCCATTTGGCTTGGGAAAAGTTTAGTCAACTTCATAAAAATGGATTTTAAGGATTTAGGATATTTTGGTGGAAAGTTGGATGAAGCTTTATTTAGAATTATTTGATCATTGGATTAGGACTTAGGGATGATTTTGATTGAATGCATGATGAAGAGAATTTGTCATATGGGCCTTGGATTGATTTTCCCCTTTGGATTTTGGTGGAGATGGGCTTTAGGAAGGTTTAAGAAAGTGGGCTTTTGGTTTTGGAAATAAATTTATGGATGGGGAATTTGTGAAGGATTGGGCCAAACAAATGTTGGTTTTAGCTCATGGATGGGTTATGAGTGATTTGGAGCAAATTTGGGGTGGTTTGGGTTTGAATTGGGTTGGATTTGGGCTTTTTTGGTGAATGGGCCAATATAGGTCAAATTGGGCTAACTTGGGCCAATGTTGGGCTAGGGTTGAAATTGATGTAAAATAAATGTTGGGAAATGTTTATGGGAGTGTTTCAAAGAGGTTTTGGCTTTGGTTGGGTTTTGATTTTGAGGTTTGGGCTCTATTTGGGTTAGGTTTGGGTTTAGGTCAAAATTGGGCTTTTTGATTTTAGGTTGAATTTGAGTGGGGTTTGGGTCTAAATTTTGGGCAAATCATGTTAGTGTTTTGTTTATGGGAATGTTAAGGAAGGTTTAGAAAAGATTTGGGGTTAATTGGAGTTGAATTGGGTGAGTTTGGGCTAAGTTTGGGTCATGGGTTCAAATTGGGCTTTAAGGCCCAAAGTGAAATTGGATTCAAATGTCAATCAAATTGGACTTGGATTTGGTCTAGATTGGTGTTGGAGATGTTGAATTGAAGTTTAGAATTGAATTGGACCAGAATTTGGGTCAATTGGGTAGGTTTGGTTTGACATTGGGTTCACTTTGGGTTAAAATAGGTCAAGTTGGGGATTTTGATAAAAGTGGGGTAAATTGACAAAATTAGCCCATGGTGTAGTTGAACAAAATGAAATTGGGAATATTTGGGATTTTATGGAATTTTCTGGGAATTTTCTGAAGTTTTGGATTTTTTGGCTAAGAGGGGTATTTTGGGTATTTGGAGGGTATTGGGAGGTATTTTTGGAATTTTTGGTATTTTTGGGTATGGATGATCAATTTGATTGGTGAGGCAATGTTTAGGATTGATTTTATGGAATTTTGGGTGATTTGGAAATTTTGGAAGATTTGGGTAATTTCAAGGGTTTTGGGTAGGCTAGGCGGGTGTTGGGTCCCGGGGTCGAAAATTGAAAATTTGGAAAATTGAAGCTTGGGTGAATGTAAGTGGAATGAAATCATTTTGGTTGAGCCATGAAGCCACATCAAGCCCACATGAGCCATGAAGGGACTCATTTGAGGCACCCACTATGTTGTTCCTAACCTCTTAGCCAAGGGCTTAGGGGTTAAAGACCATCCATGTGAATCACCTGCATGAGTTAGGAGGTCAAATTGGGTATGGGTGTGGTTTTAAGAGGTGTGTGAAAGTAGTGTATAGGTGTAGTGTGTGTGTAAGTCAGCCCCTTCACCAGACCAGGCCACCCAGGGCAGTCCTAAGGCCAAAGAGTCCTATGGGAACTCATCCTTTAAACTTCCACATTTGATTTCAACCTTCTAAGTGATTAGGGGTCTACAATCAAGTTTGTGGAGTTTGCAGGGAGTTAAGAAGTGGTTTGAATTTCTAAGTGGTGGGTCCCAATTCTAATCCTCTAGGATAGTCAAAGGAAAAGCCTAAGGTCAGATCCTAAGTACTAAAGAGAAGAAGAGAAGACCTCACCAAAAATGAGGTCAACATTACTCTCTTAAAGGTCTATGTAACTTTTGATGTTCCTTTTCTACAATATTTTGTTCCATATTATTTTGAGGTATATTAGCCATTTCTAGCAAATTATGAATTTGTTTTTCTATTCTAATTCTTCTTTCACTGCATTCTAATTTAGAATTATAAGGTATTAATCCTTCAGATCCTGAACTTCGCATAAAAAGGAATTAGAAAATATTTTTTTAATTAATAAAATATAAATATAAATATTATATAAAAAATAAAGTTTTTATCTTTCCTTAATTATTTAATTTTTAGGGTTTATGTTCCCTCCCCAGCAACGGCGCCAAAAAAATTGACCCGACAATAATTACGCAAGTAAAATAGCATATAAAATTATATACCCTAAATTAGATTAAGCGACTAATGTACGATATTTTTAAAGATTAACGATTTTATAAACAAATATATATCGCACACTAGGGGTACTACGCAAGTATATGCATCGTTTCAAGTAATATAGAGCTTTCTAATTAAGCCCCAGATATCGATCCACAGGGAAGGTTAATTGTAAATAATTAAGAAAAGAAAGATGAAAATCAATTTATAAACTAATTAATTATCAAGTACGAATAAGCAAGTTATTAAACTAGCAGTAGGAATAAAATAATACTTTAAATTCTTTAACATAATTAACAAAGATTCTTTCCCCATACGAAATATTTAATGATTAGTAAACATCTAAATTAGTTTAAGAACTTAGAATGTGGTACTGTGACGAATAGGAGCATAAATATTCTTTACCCTTTGGTCCAACGTATAAAGAACATTGGCTAGTTTAAGAAGATTGGATTAGGATGTATTATTGTAAGGGAGGAATTTCTAAGCTCTCACTACTAGTTTCCCCTCCAAGGGTGCCTATGGTTGGGCTTACTAGTGACCCATCACCTCCTCATAAACTAAATTGATAGAATTTAGCCTGTCACTCTAAATACATAATCAATTCTACGCCCTTCAAAGATTATCTCCCTATTTATTTGCACTTCCCCCTTTCTACCATTCCAAGGGAAATGTGATACTTACAAGTTAAGAACTCTTAGCCCACAGTTAGGTCTTAAGAACTCTCCACAGGTTTTAACATTATTGTTGGCATATTTATAGGTTATGTGTTGTATTTTTAAAAGGGGTCGCCAAACATAAACTGTCGGCACATATTATTTTAACTTAAATTTATTGTATATATAGTTTTAAATAATTTAAAAAGTAGCATTTGATTTTGAAAATAATTTTAAGTTTGAAAATTTTAAGATATGAAATCAAACCGATCTCACATCCAAATAGTTTATATAAATTAACACTACACCACAAACCGTGTATCTATCCCGAAGAATAGACAAACTGCTTGATGATGGGGCTTGATTAAATAAACTAGAAGATTTGTGACATCCGTTTGGTCTGTGAACCAATTTTTATCAGCCGACAAGTTCCCTTACTTAATATAAAGGAATTAAGCAGGGTTTATATTGCCCGGGTTCTTAAAGTTCCCTATAAGGGCAAGCCCCTATAGTTAGTTACATTCTAAGTGACGGGGATCACTTAAGAAAACTCTCGATAATGATCAGTGGTTTCGCTCTCAAGAATTTCAAATTATAAGGTTTCAAAGGATTAAATTTTAGAATTTCAAATGGGATTAGCTCAAATTTGGAACAGTTTATTTTGAGAGTCCAAATGAACGAAGAAGTAGGGGATGTCACAGATCTAAGGTGAACCTCGGTGACTTCCCAACTATCCTATTTATTTGGCTTCAATTTGAGAGTTTATTTAATGTTTCAATCTTGCCAATTTTAGTTAATTAGGACTTATGTTTGTATGATATAATCATACAAACAGCCTCGAAGATGTGAGGGTTTATGTCGTACCAAGAGACTACCTCGGAGTCCTAAGACCGGTTAGGGCTTAATTTGCATATTAAAATTATGCAAATACCTAACAAAAAGTTGAGGATTTATGTTTCACTAAGCAAACTACCTCGAAATCCTATGACTTAGTTATTTCAAACTAAGAAAGGTTTTGCTGAAGTAGACACAAGTTTTGCTGATGAAGATGGTCGTGCTGCCCACTGTGCTCCAAGCTCCACGTTGTTGCAGAAGGTTTAGTTTGAGAAAGTGGCAATCAAGAGATGAGAGAAGTGTTCTGGTTTAGAAAAATTGAAAATTGAGATGGCTTAGTATTTTAATTAAAACAAATCTTAAAGATGATTAAGCAGAACCGATTAAGATCCCACGGTTCCGTCATCCAGGCACCACTATTTCAATCGGATTCACTTAGTCCAAATGAATTTGTTAAACTCTACTGAATGAGTTCTAAACTTTCTTTTAGACTGTGGAAAATCTCGTTAGCAACATGTGGGTTACATCATCCGAGAGATTCCCGATCATCCAACGAGACGTTTTAATTTAGTTGTAGTTGTAGTATTGTTGTTCTATTTGTGATTAAATTTTGAGTTGTCTTATATTTTAAATTTTGTGGTGGTGAGTTTTATCTTGATTTGATTTTTATTTTAGTTTTGGCTTCAGATTTGTGGCTATCCTAAGAGTTTCAGTTTTCATGCAGGGTGACATTGTTATTTAACATGCAAGAGAAGAAAAGTACAGTGCAGGTAAATAAATCGCAATAAAATAAAAGCATGCCTGGTGGGTCTTCTCGTCATTACCGGCTTAACTTAAAACACATGTTAGAGCATTTATATATTTTAAGGGAAGCACTTAGGTAAAGTAAAGGGAAGGTTCTGGTTGTCTACCAAAATCCTAATCCTATCGCAAGTCAATTCCTATGACGTCTAGGTCCTTGTGTTTTATTAAGGATGATTTTCTTCACCAAAGAATAATGAAGTTTCATTGTTCTTTGAAACATCCCATCAAGTTGGAGAAGTGCTCGGAATTGAATTCTGAACATCTTCTTAAACATTTGTAAGGATTACTTTAAGTTCAGTTGGTTTCATTGAGGTGGTGAATCAATCACCCGGGTTACTCTTGGTCAGTGAATTAGGATGTTTGATTATACTCTAAGTGAAGTGACATTTCATTTGATGCTTCATTTAAGAGTTATAATAATGAAAGTCTTTATGGGTAAATTAGTTTGTTAAAGAATTTAACCGTTTGATTAAGGTTGAATTGGTGATTTGGGATAATTCAATTTATTTTCAAAATTCGAGTTGATTTTTTTTTAATGTTTTAAATTACTTGAGTTGAAAGAGGTGTTTAAATTACTTAATTTCATTAAATTTTGATGATTTAAATTTGATTTGAATTAATCATATTACATTAGGTTAATTTTAGTTAGTTTGATTTTCACATTTTTAATTATGAATTGTTTTGAGATTATTTAATGTTTCAAATTTGTTTTAAGTTTGTTCTTAAGTGATTTCAAATTAGTTTTAATTTTTAAATCTATTTTAGTTTAATTATTAAATTGTTTAATGTTTTAAGCTTTAACTTGTTTTAAAAAAAATTATTTCCCATTTTAATTATTAATTTCAATCATCATTTCTTTCTTAAAATTAATTAAGAGTTAAATATTATTGAATTACTCCATTTAGGGATTTTAGATTAAAGAATTGATATCTTCTTAAGTCATATCCCTAATCTTAATAATCCAAATTTTAGTTATTCTCCTAAAATTTAAATGATTTAATTAATTAATGTTCCATTTTGATGTAATAAAAGTGATTAATGGGTTTCTACCTTTTAATTCCCTATGTTTCAATCATCAAAGAGAAAATTAAGATCAGATATTTTACCCTCCCTTTGATTAGGCGTAAAGTTTTAATTAGGGTTAAAATCCTTATTTAACTTTATGCCCTCTTAAGCTTATTCATCTCATAACTTATTAAATCAAGCTCAAATGAACTTGAAATTTTTATGTCACCCCTCTCATATGTCAATTAAGACATTAGAGGAGAAAATGTGATTTTTCCATTTTTAATTTAATTTATATAATTTGTTTTTTGAAAAATAAGGGTTTTCAATGACAATTCAACAACATGACCAGGGTGAGGTTTCTATCCTTAAGAAAATTATTGGATGTTCCTATTGACCAAAGGACCACTTGGACTAATTTTACTAATTTTTTTAATATATTTTATTTATTATAATTATTTTAATTTTTGGGGAGTTAATTAATTTAAAAATAAAAATAAGGTTGAAAATTGAGTTTTATATTTTTCTTAAATCTCTCTGACCTCAAAGAGCTCAGAGAAATGAATTTTATATTTTTATGATTTTTCTTTAATTTATTAGAATTATTTTCATGGAAGGTTAAGAAAATTCATTTTTTAAATATTAAAAATTATCCTAGGCTTTTAAAAATTCATATTTTAACTTAGAGACTTAGGAAAAATATTTTGATGGTTCCCAAGTGATTAGGAGACCAAATGTGATGTTTTGGTGAATTTTTATATTTTTGTGAATTATTTATAATTTTTAATTATTAAATACTTAAAAATGATTAAAGATCAAATTTTTATGAAAAACACAATTTTATTTATCTTGGACTCCTCTAATCACAAAGAACTCCCAAAATTAACTTGGTGAATTTTTGAAATGTATTTTAGGTTTTAAGAATTTTTTAATTTTCAAAATGGCTATGTCGCTTAATTAATTTTTTTAATAGGTTTAATTAATTCCAATTGACTTGAAATTTTTATGTGAGGTTCTCTATATCCTAAGGACAGTGGAGAATTGATTTCAAGTGATTTTAATTTGTAGTTACTCCTAATTAATTAAAATCTAATTTTAGGTATTTAGGCTAATTAGGGTTATTTTTAAGGAGTTAAGCCAAACCATAAATTTCTTAGGGTCCTCTGGTCATGAGATACCTCCCCAAATTTTTCTAGAATTTTCCAAGCAATATACAAATTATTGGAATTAAAATACCAAAAACTGACACATAAACTTGAAAAATAGATAACTTTCCATAGTGGTGGCCTCTGACCTTAAAAAATTCAGATAATGTTCCCAAGAATGGAGGCTACAAAAGCTCTATTGTCTCATGGCATGGTGAAATGTGTGTGTGAATGGAGAATTAAAATACTCAATTCAATTTTTAATTAACTAAAAATTAAATACACAACAAAGTAGATCAATTCTTTTTTCCAGATGATTCTCCTCTTCTCATTGAGCAATAGGGTAATTTTAGTTTATTTTTGTGATTTTTCTATGCAAAGATATAAATTTTTAAAGTTCTGGGCATTTAATTAAATAGGAAAATAGCCTAATTTCCTACTTAACCGCGTGGCACCATGTTAACCTAGGCAGATCCGAAGCTCCACGCGGCGCTTCCTCATTCGACGCTACCGTCTAACTCAGCAGCCACACGACCCGCAGTTTCGTTCCATCTCCTGGTCCGGATTGATCTCCATCGTTCATTCGATACAAGCGCGAATGGACGACATCCGTTCATCGTCCCCAAGCGTCCTAACCTGAGAACCGTCCACACTCAAACCTTAAGTTCTACCTCATTTCTCAACAAAAATACATGATCTTTGACTCTATGAACTCGTCTCAACATGATGAACACATATATACGGCTATGATTCTTTGAAATTGACTCAAACAAAATAGAGAATCAAAACGAGCTCTCGAGAACGAGGAGTTCAACAGCTTGGCTCTGAAAAGTGAGGCTTCAATCAGAGGATCTTGACACGTTCGTTGGAGTCGGGGGAAGCTAGGGATGAAGCCTCTGGTTGCGGTGAAATGTCTAGGTACGATTTCCACCAAACCCGATTTTGAGCTTTGGTCTCCAGCACAAATGGGTGGCCTGGTGAGGGTGCTTCCACTGGAGAACTTCCTCTCTTGGTTTGGTGATGGTGTAGGGTTGATCAATTTGAGGTTTTACTCACTGCGGTGAAGTGTCCTATTTTGGCCTGAGAATTGAGCTATGAAATTGAGCTCAATATATGGGGATGAGGGCAGGAGAACAGTGAGAAACTTCTTCTCTGTGTTAGGGAAAGAATCTAAGCGACTTGGATGGAGGTTTTGAGAGACTTGATTTTAGCCAACCTTTTGGCCGTGGAGGATGGCTGTTTAAATATTCATGGCTATGGAGCTTCACAAGACTGGCTAGGGGTTGGCATCAACTGCTCAGGGAAGGAGAAGAAGAGCTCAAGTGACCAGTAGCAATGGGACAGCTCAGCCATCAAGATTTGGATTTTTAGATTGATTTTAGGCCTCTAGTCTTGGTGGTTTCTGGCGGTTGGGGTGGTGGTTCGGGCAGAGTCAGGTCAGGCTCAAAGTCAGGTAAGCTAGGGAGGTTGAGTGGTGGCATCAATTTGAGTATTTGATGGTTTGGATGGGAGATTTAATGGTTATTTGGAGTATGGGTTAAGTTGTGTTATGTTTGGGTTTAGCCATTGGTTCATGGCTTGGTTCCTTGCCCAAAATGCTTAGGCCTGGTTTTAAGGTCCATGAGGATGTTTGGGTGAGTTCTAATGCTGGTTTGGGAGTTTGGGTATGAGATTTGATGGTTTGGAAGTGGGGGAAATTTGAAGTGAAGGGGGAGAAGGAGAGGTCACCTCCCCTTGCTAAATTTGGCAAATTTGACTTTGGATGGTTATGGGATGATCCATGGGGTATGTTATGCCATGCATGATGCAATGAGAAAGTTTCATTGAAATGGAATTAATGATTTTCATGATTTTAGGATTTTTATGCCCACATGCCTAATTTGGTATGATGCCATGAATGCAAGCGTTAGATCGGGTATGATGCCATGAAATGATGAGTTAAATGCCATGGGAAGATAATAAGATGGAATTATGACATGTGGGCTCAATTTTGGTCTTTTAAAATTAATGAGGTGGGCTTTTTAAAATGCATGAGGGAAATGGGCTTTTAACATGCATGTCATGAATTTAATTTTTAAAATTGATTTTGGGTTCATCAAAATGAATTTAAAATGATTGAAATTGATTTTGGTCATGTTAAAATTTGATTGAAAATTGTTTTGGGGCATTTCAATGGGTCATGGGGTTTAATTTGACGAAATTTGGGCTTATGGGCCAAAATTGGGCTTTTTGGGTTTAAGTTGAAATTATATTAAATTTAAATCAAATTGGGCTTAGATTTGGTTTAGATTGATGTTGGGGATGTTGAATTGAAGTTTAGAATTGAATTTTGGCAAAATTGAGGTCAGATGAGTTGATTTGGTTTGACATTAAGTCCATTTAGGTTAAAAATGGGTCAAATTAGGGACTTTGGTAGAAGTGGGCTAAATTGGCAAAATTAGTTTATGGTGTAGTTGAAAAAAATGAAATTAAGAATATTTGGAATTTTTTGAAATTTTTTGGGAATTTTTGGAATTTTTGGAATTTTGGGCTAAAATGGTATTTTGAGGGTATTAGGATATTATGGTGGATTTAAATGGTATTTTGCTGGGGAGTATCAGGTAAATCTCCAAGACTGAAGATTCCAGAACTCTCGCTGGGGAAATAGGAGGTGAATTCCAAATCACAAGATCTGGAGAGATTCGATTTCAAATTCATTTAATTTCTATTTTAAGTTTTAAGTTTGAGTTTTGAGTTGATTTGAGTTTCGATTTTGATTGGAATTTGACTTAAGATTGATTTCAAGGTGGATTTCGTAGAAATTTTGGATTTAAAATGAGAATTAGAACCTAGGTTCCAACCTCGGGATTGCAAAGAGAACTGGAATTTAGGTACCAGCCTAGAGGAGAGAATAAAAAATTAGGTACAGATCGAGAAAAAGGTGTGAACTGGAAGTTAGGTACCAGTCTCAGAAGAAAGTCAGAAGTTAGGTACCGACCTCGAAAAGGGTGAGAACTAGAAGTTAGGTACCAGTCTTAGAAGAGAGTCAGAGTTAGGTATCGACCTCAAAAAGGGTGAGAACTAGAAGTTAGGTACCAGTCTCGGAAGAGAGTCAGAAGTTAGGTACCGATCCAAAAAAGGGTGAGAACTGGAAGTTAGGTACCAGTCTCAGAAGAGAGTCAGAAGTTAGGTACCGACCTCGGAAAGGGTGAGAACTGGAATTTAGGGACCAGTCTTGAAAGAGAGTCAGAAGTTAGGTACCAGTCTCGGAAGAGAGTCGAAAGTTAGGTACCGACCTCGAAAAGGGTGAGAACTGGAAGTTAGGTACCAGTCTCGGAAGAGAGTCGGAAGTTAGGTACCGACCTCAAAAAGGGTGAGAACTGGAAGTTAGGTACTAGTCTCAGGAAAGATGGGAACTGGAATTTTAAGTACCAATCCCAAAAGTTGATATTCGATTTGTTTTTTTGAAGATTTTGCGGAAGTTTGGCGTAGTAGAAGATTGGAATGAGACATGAAAGTGTTTCATATCCCAAGTGAGTTGATCAAAGTTTGATTGTTTGGTTAAGGATATGAATCCATGCCACCAGAACCAAATCAAAAATTTCGTGGTTCTATGTCAGTAGACTCAGTCGACCTTCTCAAAAGAGGAAGGAGATTGCAGGGAGTCAAAAGGGTTTGAGAACAGTCTGAGGCCAAGGATTTCAAATTTGGAGTTTCGTTTTCATTGTTCGTTGCTTTTAGTGATTTGATTTTGTTTTAATTTTCGAATTTCGTTTTGATTGAAATTTCATTTTTTTGGGGTTTTTATTTTGCTGTTATTATTTCATTGAAATTGTTCTTCATTCAACTTTTCTTTAAATCGAGTGAAACTCAGATTTAGTGGCCTTTGCTGTCAATTGAACAAAACTGAAGGCAAAATACCATAGTCATTTCCATTAAATATGTCAAAGGTACATCAGATGATTCCATCAAAACATTTCTGATGCCATCTTTCCGAAGACAAACTTTTACAAAATTTATATATATATCTGAACACAAGCTGCACTGATATCCTCATGTATTCTGACAAAACTGTCTGTTCGATTCATCCATGTCTGAAAAGTAAACTGCATAGGTAGTAACATCACCTTCTAAGCCACTTTCCGGATGAGAATCCCACGTAACTGTGTTTTAGAGGTGTGCTACTACTATGTAGCTTACAGGTCGTAGGGCTTCAAATTCTTTATTTCTGGATCTGGCTGGAAGTAGACCAGAATCTTGCTCTCATCCATGCTCCTGAAAGTGATGGAGACCCGCTCGTAGAAACTCCCGGTATGCAGTGCTTCGCCACATCTGCACCATTTCCTTGTAGTACGAGGACAGAGCCTACCGGTAGAGGTATCTCTACTGGCCCTCGAAATTCTCCGGGGCCGACTATCCGGAGTTTTGTCCCGAACATGATGTTGCATTGGTTGATAAAGGAAACAGTGCAAAAGGGTCTCACAAAATCATGGTGGTCAACGTGAGGTGGAATGCAGTCTCCTTCTGCATAGATGTTGATTATGCAGCTATTCGGTATGCAGTCAGCGGGTAAGACTCGCCAAGCCACCATCCTCTTTATCATCTTCTTAATCAGAACTGGCTGTCGACATATTTTTAGGTTAGGTGTTTTATTTTGAAAAGGGGGGGTCGCCTAACAGAAATTGTCGGCGAATTTTTTTTAATTTAATTTAGATAAATAATTTGAAAAGTAGTATTTGGTTTTGAAAATAATTTTAAATTTGAAAATTTTAAGATATAAAATCAAACTGATCTCACATCCCAAATAGTTTATATAAACGAGCACCGCACCGAAAACCGTGTATCTATCCCGAAGAATAGACACACTGCTTGATGGTGGGGCTCGATTAAATAAACTAGGAGATTTGTGACATCCGTTTGGTCTGCGAACCAATTTTATAAGCCGACAAGTTCCCCTGTTTAATATGAAAACATTAAACAGGGTTTATATTACCTGGGTTCTTAAAATTCCCTATAAGGGCAAGCCCCTATAGTTAATTACATCTTAAGTGATGGGAATCACCTAAGAAAACTCTCGATAATAATCGGTAGTTCCGCTCTCAAGAATTTCAAAGTTTAAGTCTTCAAGGGATTGAATTTTGGAATTTCAATAGGGAATGGATCAAATTTAGAACATTTTATTTTGGGAATCCAAAGGAAGAAAGGTAAGAGAAATCACAGATTCGAAGCGAACTTCGATAATTTCCCGACTATCCTATTTGTTTGGCTTGGATTTAGGAAAGTCCTAATGTTTATTTAGTATTTTGATCTTGCCAATTTTAATTAGTTAGGAATTATATTCGTATGACAAAATCATACAAATAGCCTCGATGATGTGAGGGTTTATGTCGTATCGGACTACTACCTCGGAGTCCTAAGACCGGTTAGGGCTTAATTTACATGATATGATCATGCAAATGCCTAACGAAGAGTTGAGGATTTATGTTGCACTAGGCAAACTTCCTCGAAGTCCTATGGCTTGGTTATTTAATTCTAAGAAAGTTTTGCTGAAGTAAACTGAGGTTTTGCTGATGACGATGGCCGTGCTGCCCACCATGCTCCGAGCTCCTTGTTGTTGCAGAGGTTTAGTTTTAGAAATCATAAATCAGGAGATGAGAGAAGTGTTCGGTTTAGAGAAAGTCTTAATTTCCAAGTGTTTTTTATGTTTTAATTAAAACAAATCTTAAAGTTGATTATAACAACACCGGTTAAGATCCCACGGTTCCATCCTTCCGGCATCGTTATTTTTATCGGATTCACTTAGTCCAGATGAATTTGCTAAACTCAACTGAATGAGTTCCACACTTTCATTTAGACCGTGGGAAATCCCGTTAGCAACACGTAGGTTACATCATCCGAGGTATTCCCGATCATCCAACAAGACGTTTTAATTTAGTTATAGTTGTAGTTTTGTTGTTTTGTGTGTGATTAAATTTTGAGTTGCTTTATATTTTGAAATGTTGTGGCGATGAATTTTATCTTGTAATGACTTTTAATTTAGTTTTGGTTTCAGTTTTAGGGACTATCCTAAAGGTGTGGGTTTTCATGCAACAGTTGTTTATCATGCAAGAAAAGTAAGTGCGATGCGATTAAATAAATTAAAATAAGATAAATTGCAATAAAATAAAAGCTTACCTGGAGGGTCTTCCCGTCATCCCAAGCTGCTCTTAAAACACAATTAGAATATTTAAGCATTTAAAGCATGTTTCTAGGTAAAGCTAAGGGAAGGGTTATGGTTTTCTACCAAGTTCCTAATCCTATAGCTAGTCACCTCCTATGACGTCTAGGTTCTTGTATTTTGGGTTTGAGGACGATTTTCTTCATCAAAGAACAATTAAGTTCAATTGTTCTTATAAATATCATATCATATCGAGGAAGTGCTTAAGACGAGTCTTAAACATCTTTTCAATATTTCTAGGATTATTTTAAGTCCAATAGAATTTGATTATACAAATGAATTAATCGTCCAGGAGCTCAAGTTTTGTCATCTTGCTCAGTGAACTAGGACATTTGAATATCCTATAAGTGAAGTAACACTTCACTTAACGCTTCGTTTAGGAGTTATGACAACAAAAGCTTTTGAGGGTAAATTGATGTTCAAGTGGTTTATGATTTAAGTTAATTTCGGTTAATGGATTTAAGTTTGGAATAGTGTTCAAGTTGTTTTAGATTTATTTTTGAATTCTTTATGTCTTAGGTGATGTTATATTTGATTCAATTTAATTTAACTTTCATTTAATTTAATTTGGTTTAGTTTCAATTTTAATTTAATTTATTTAATTTAATTTAATTTCAATTTTAACCTGATTTTATTTTTTTATTTTAATTTAATTTAATTTAATTTAATTTAATTTAATTTAATTTAATGTGATTTAATTTAATTTAATTTAATTTAATTTGATTTAATTTGATTTAATTTAATTTAATTTAATTTAATTTAATTTAAATTTTAATTTAATTTTATTTTTAATTTTAATTTAATATTATTATTTTTTTATGTTTTAAAGATGATTTAATTTTAATTGTTAAAGTATTAATTTAATTGAAATTTTAAAAGGATTTAATTTAAATAATTTAACTTTAATTTAACTTAATGATTAAGTCTTTTAGCATTTTAAATTTTAAATTTGGATTATCATTTTAATTAGGAATTAAATATTATTGAGATGATTAATTTAGGGATTCTTAAATTAAAGAACAAATCTCTTCCTAATGACATCCCTATTTTAATAATTCCAATTTTTCATTATTCTTCTAAATTTAATTAATTATTTGATTAAGGTTTTATTTTAATTATTTTTAAATTGTTTAGTAGGTTTCTACCCTTTAATTATTTAAATTTCAATCATCCAAATCAGATTAGGATCAAATATTTTACTATTTCATCTTATTAAGCCTAAAGTTTTAATTAAGGGTTAAAATTTTAATTACCATTTTGCCCTTCAAGCTTAATAATTTCATAACTCACTAAATTGAGCTTAAATGAATTTGAAATTTTTATGTGAGTTCACTCATATGTCAATAAAGACATTAGAGGAGAAAATGTGATTTTTCTGTATTTAATTTATTTATGTAATTATTTTTTGTAGAAAATAAGGATTTCCAAGGAAAATTCACTAACATGACCAAGGGAAAGTTTCTGTCCTTAAGAAAATTATGGGACATTCCTAATGACTAGAGAACCACTTGGACCAATTTTGGTGATTTTTTGAATTATATTCTTTTTATTATAATTATTTTGAGTTTTGGAGTATTAATTAACTTAAAAATAAAATAAAGATTTAAAAATGAATTTTATATTTTTCAAAAATCTCTCTGATATCAAGGAAATCAGAGAACCAATTTTTATAATTTTCTGATTTTTCTTTGATTTATTATAATTGTTTTAGTGGAAATGCTAGAAAATACATTTTTTTTAATTTTAAAATTACCCTAGGGCTTTAAAATTTAATATCTCATCATAGAGACCTAAGAAAAATATGGGGTTTGTTCCTAAGTGATTAAAATTCAAAATGTGACATTTTGGTGGATTTTATTATTTTTGTGATTTTTATTATTTTTTAATTATTAAAAATTTTAAAATAATGCAAAAAAATCAACTTTTTTAGAAAATTACAATTTTAATTTTCTTAAATTCCCCTGATATCAGAGAGGCTCCAAAACCAATTTGGTGAATTTTTGAAAAGCTTTTTGAAAGTTATGAATTTTTTAAGTTTAATTTTGGCTAAATGGTTTAATCAACCCATTTGATAGGGCTAACCAAGTCCAATTGACTTCAAACTTTTATGGTGGGTTCCTCTGATCCTAAAGGTCAGTGGAGGATTGATTTCAAGTCAATTTGATGTATGATTAGCTCTAATTAATTAAAACACCATTTTGGGTGTTTAAGCCAATTAGGGTTATTCCAAGTGAGTTAACTCAAAACCTATTTTTCCTAGGGTCCTCTGGTCATAATAAACATCACCAAATTTTTCTAGAATTTATTTCACAATATGCTAATTATTGGAATTAAAATACTCAAACTAGCAACCTAGAGTTGAAAAATCAATAACTCTCCATAGGGATGGCCTCGACTTTGGAAAATTCGGGGAATGTTCCCAAATTCGGAGGCTTCAAAGCCCTATGGTCTCATGCCATGGTGAATTGTATACATTCATGGAGAATTGAAAATGTGCTGAGAGTAAATAAATTATTAAAAATCAAATACTCAATGAAATTGAATGATTTCTTTTCCACATTATTCTCCTCTGTTCACTGAGCAAGAGGGTATTTTTATTTTATTTTTCTGATTTTCCTACACAAAGTTATGCATTTTTGAAGTTTATGGAATTAAATAAATAGGAAAATAACCTAATTTCCTACTTATCCACGCGGCGCCCTGTCATCCTCGGCATCTCCGAACGACCACGCGGCGCGCTCCCATTCGACGCCGCCACTTGAGTCAGCAGCCCGGGTCCCGCCTTCCGCGTATCATCCGCTGGTCCGACCTAATCTGAGCCGTCCATCCGCGCGTGTATTGAATGAACGGCATCCGTTCATCGTCCCCAAGCCTCTTAGCCCGAGAACCATCCATCTTCTAGGCTTAAGATCTCGCTCGATACTTGGCCAAATTAAACGTTCTTATGCTCTATGGATTCGTCTCGAGAAGACGAACACATCCATACGGTTTATGTGGCATGAAATTGACTCAATAAAAATGGAGAATGATCAGAAGCTCGGGAAGAAGAGTAAGACCATACCTTTGCTCAGAGAAGTGTGGCTTCGATCTGAGGGTTGTGTCACCTTCGATTGGGTCCAAGAAAGCTCCAGATGAAGTCTCCTGGCTCGGTGAATTGCTCAGGTATGATTTCGACCACGACCGATTACAAAGCTTGGAGTCCGGAACGGATGGGTGGCCTGGAGAGGGGGCTTTCACCTGGGAACTTCTCCTCTCGACCTTGTGCAGGTGTAGGTGAGTTTAATTTGACTTTGGTGAAGGATTTGGGAATGTCTTGTTCTGGCTTGAGAATTGAGCTCCAAAATTGAGCTCAATTAGTGGGGATTAGGGCAAATTGACAGTGGGGATCAAGTGCTCTAGGTGTGGGGAGAGTCTGGAGTGATTTTGACAGAGTTTCCTTAAGGTTGGTTCAGCACCTCCTCATGGCCGAGAGAGGTGGGGTTTAAATAGGAGAGGTTGGAGGGCCTCCCAGGGGGAGTTAGGACTTGGGATCAGCTGCTTAGGTCAAGGGAAGAACGGCCATGGTGGCCATTGGGCATGGGGCAACTCAGCAAGGTGGAATTCCAAAGTTTGGCTTCTCCCCATGTCTCGGCCATGGCGTTTTCCGGCGGCCTGGTGGTTGGCCGGCCGTGCACTCGGTCACCATCTTGTTCAGGTGGGTCAGGGCTGGGGTTTAGTGTAGGCAATTGGCCAATGCCATGTGTAAAGGGCTTGGATTAAAATGGTATGTGAGAGAGGCAATTTTGGCTCCAAATGGGTCAACCCATCCTTTTGGGCTAGGTACACCACCCAATGCATGGTTTAGGCTGAAGGGAAAGTGATTTGGTTCAGCATAATCAGTAGGGTCAAGTCACCATCCAAGCACAATTAGGCATAAGCATGGTTAAGGGGAATCATGGGAGTGGTTAATCACCTTAAGGGAATGTGGAAAGGATCTCCTCCTTTTGCCCAATGTAGTAAGGTCACATGTGAACAACTCACATGGCTTGCATGTGGCTTAAGAGTGGCTTCATGGCTTGCCTTTGGCTTGGAAAAAAGCTTGGTCAATTTCATGAAAATGGATTTTAGAAATTTTGGTAATTTAGGGGTGATTTGATGGGATTTAGCATATGGCTTGATTTGGAACCATTTGATGATTGATTTAGGACTTAAGGGATGATTTTAATTGAAGTCATGATGAAGAAGAGTGTCATATGGGCTTTGTATGAATTTTGGGCCTTTAAAATTTAGTGAAGATGGGCTTTTAAAATGGTTTAGGGAAGTGGGCTTTTAGATTTCAAAACAAATTTTAGGATGAAAATTTTGCAAAGGATTGGATCCAATGAGTGTTGAATTTAATTTAGGAATGTTTCATGAATGATTTGGAATCAATTTGAAGTAGCTTGGGCTTGAATTGGGTTGGATTTAGACTTCTTTGGTAAATGAGCCAATGTAAGTCAAATTGGGCTAACTTGGGTCAATGTTGGGCTAGAGTTGAATTTGATGTAAAATTAATGTTGGGAAATGTTTATGGGAATGTTTCAAAGAGGTTTTGTCTTTGGTTGGGTTTTGATTTTGGGGTTTGAGCTTATTTGGGTTAGGTTTGGGCTTAGGTTAAAATTGGGTCTTTTAGCTTTGGGTTGAATTTGAGTGGGGTTTGGGTCTAAATTTTGGGCAAATCATGTTAGTGTTTTGTTTGTGGGGATGTTAGGGAAGGTTTAGAAAAGATTTGGGGTTAATTGGAGTTGAATGGGGTGAGTTTGAGCTAAGTTTGGGTCATGGGTCCAAATTGGGCTTTAAGGTCAAAAGTGAAATTGGATTCAAATATCAATCAAATTGGGCATGGATTTGGTCTAGATTGGTGTTGGGGATGTTTAATTGAAGTTTAGAATTGAATTGGACCAGAATTTGGGTCAATTGGGTAGGTTTGGTTTGACATTGGGTTCACTTTGGGTTAGAATGGGTCAAATTGGGGATTTTAACAAAAGTGGGGTAAATTGACAAAATTGGCCCATGGTGTAGTTGAACAAAATGAAATTGGAAATATTTGAGATTTTCTGGAATTTTCTGGGAATTTTTTGAATTTTTGGATTTTTTGGCTAAGAGGGGCATTTTGGGTATTTGGAGGGTATTGGGAGGTATTTTTGGAATTTTTGGTATTTTTGGCTATGGATGATCAATTTGAGTAATGTGGGGATGTTTGGGATTGGTTTTGAGGAATTTTGGGTGATTTGGAGATTTTGAAAATTTTGGGTAATTTCAAGGGTTTT
The DNA here is from genome assembly GCA_022702705.1 of Papilionanthe hookeriana x Papilionanthe teres. Lineage (NCBI taxonomy): Eukaryota > Viridiplantae > Streptophyta > Magnoliopsida > Asparagales > Orchidaceae > Papilionanthe > Papilionanthe hookeriana x Papilionanthe teres. Next base: position 160,355,239 of record CM040423.1, read on the forward strand.
GGGTAGGCTAGGCGGGTGTAGGGTCCCGGGGGTCAAAAATTGAAAATTTGGAAAATTGAAGATTAGGTAAATGTAAGTGGAATGAAATCATTTTGGTTGAGCCATGAAGCCATGTTAAGCCAATATGAGCCATGAGAGGACTCATTTGAGGCATTCACTATGTTGTTCCTAACCCTCTAGCCCAAGGGCTTAGGGGTTAAGGACCATCCATGTGAATCACCTTCATGAGTCAGGAGGTCAAATTGGGTATGGGTGTGTTTTTAGGAGGTGTGTGAAAGTGTAGTGTATAGGTGTAATGTGTGTGTAAGTCAGCCCTTCACCAGACCAGGCCACCCAGGGCAGTCCTAAGGCCAAAGGGTCCTATAGGAACTCATCCTTTCCACATTTGATTTCAACCCTCTAGGTGATTAGGGGTCTACAATCAAGTTTGTGGGGTTTGCAGGGAGTTAAGAAGTGGTTTGAATTTCTAAGTGGTGGGTCCTAATTCTAATCCTCTAGGACAGTCAAAGGAAAAGCCTAAGGCTAGATCCTAAGTACTAAAGAGAAGAAGAGAAGACCTCATCAAAAATGAGGTCAACACCGGCATTGGATCCACTTCATCGTAGTAGAGTATCCCTGACAGATTTCATTTCTTGTCGTTAGCAAAGTTGTAACAGCATTCAAATTGGATTGTAATCCTCCCCTTGCCTCATTTCTATTTCTTTGGGTCAAAGTAGGTATTGCTTTGTAGTCATCCTGCACAACCTTGCTTCTTCTGCTCGAAGACGTAGTCCACGATCTCATTCTGCTCGTAGTGAGAGAAGACATCTGTATGCAACTCTAGTCCTTCCAGGATGTTGACATATCTGCCTCGGATTCTCTGAAAGTATTCAAAATTCTATTTTCGTACCCTCTGGACCATCTCCAACTCATGCTATGAAAGAATCTGGAACTGTCGAGGTCTAGTGACGTACTGTGGGATGTACGCCTCCACACCGTCACGTTCTCCTGGAATCATTACTGTCTCAAGTGCAGACTCTGTAGTAACCTTCTTTGGAACAACCTCTGCTGTGGTGCTCCTGAGGGCTGGCCTCCTTGGGACAACTGCTGTGGTCGTCAGAATTTCTACTTGGTTTCGTTCTTCTGTTAATTTCTTCAGCATCTTATGGATACGGTGGTTCTTCTTTGAGTTGGGGTCATAGTAGCTCTCCTCTCTCCCTGGATTTCAGTAAGGACGACACTGACAAGCTTCCCTCCTGCGGCAGTTATCACCGATTTCATCTTGTAGTCGTCGATCACGTTGATCTTCCTTTTCTGGTATGCATTATGGTGAACTTTCTCGCTAAGTTTCATCACTGTCTTTCCATGGGACTGCCCGAGGTCTACAGTAGTCTAAGCAGTTTCTTCATATTCTAGCTTCAGCTGCGCAAAGTTTGAGTCAACCTCGATCACAGCACCAGCTTTCAGCTCTTCTTTGTTAAGTGCAAGACTTACGCCATCCTTAAAGTTCAGAAACAACCGCCCGTTCGACATTTTCCTACTAAAAAAAACAAGGAAAGGATCAGGGGCTGTACTCAGAACGAGAACAATAAGAAAATTTACTTATTAATGGAAAATTCTTATTCATTTCTTTCAAATTTTAAGGGAAAGGGAAAAGATGAGGAAAGATCAAGAGTGAGATTGACTTGAAAGAAAGGATCAAAATTTATTATTATGATGATTTCTTTCACAACTTTTTCTCTCTCTTTTTTTTAGACATATATTCTCTTTGTTAATCATTTTCTTTCTTTTTTTTATTAATTTTAGGTTCGGACTCAGTTACAAGTGATTACTGTGCCCGTGCTTATAGGAATGAGACTTCATTCCTCGAAACATGAGGTTGCATAATACTTCTTTAGATATCGTCCATTGATTGGAAGCGTAGGCCATTCTCCACGGAAATTCACAAGCTGGTACGAACCTCCTGAGTAAACTGTCTCGACCACAAATGGCCCCTGCCAAGTTTGTTCAAATTTGTCTCCTATCTTGCGGTGTGCAAGAATAGGTCTCCTGAGAACTAGAACTAGGTCACCGACTTTGAACGTCCTTAGGCAGACTAGTTTATTGTGGGCCTGGATCATCTTGGCTTGATATAATTCGAGATTCTGCTGTGCTGAAAGTTGTTTCCCTTTCAAGCTTTCCAGTTCTTCCAATCATCATTTGGCGTTCTCTTCTGTAGTGATCTGTCGGCATTTTTTTAGGTTATGTGTTTTATTTTGAAAAGGGGGTCGCCTACAGAAATATGTCGGCGTATTTTAAATTTAATTTAAATATATATATAATTTAGAAAGTAGTATTTGATTTTGAAAATAATTTTAAATTTGAAGATTTTTAAGATATGGAATCAAGCCGATCTCACATCCCGAATAGTTTACATAAACGAGCACCGCACCACAAACCGTGTATCTATTCCTAAGGATAGACACACCGCTTAATGGTGGGGCTCGGTTAAATAAACTAGAGGATTTGTGACATCCATTTGGTCTGCGAACCAATTTTATAAGCCGACAAATTCCCCTGCTTAATATGAAAACATTAAACAGGGTTTATATTACCTGGGTTCTTAAAGTTCCCTATAAGGGCAAGCCCCTATAGTTAATTACATCTTAAGTGACGGGAATCACCTAAGAAAACTCTCGATAATAATCAATAATTCTGCTCTCAAGAATTTCAAAGTTTAAGTTTTCAAGGGATTGAAATTTGGAATTTCAATAAGGAATGGATCAAATTCGGAACATTTTATTTTGGGGATTCGAAGGAAGAGAAGTAGGAGAGATCACGGATTCGAAGCGAACTTCGGTAATCTCCGACTATCCTATTGTTTGGCTTGGATTTAGGAAAGTCCTAATGTTTATTTAATGTTTTAATTTTGCCGATTTTAATTAATCGGGGCTTATATTTATATGATAGAATCATACAAATTGCACTAGAAGATATGAGGGTTTATGTCGTATCGGACGACTACCTCGGGATCCTAAGACCGGTTAGGGCTTAATTTGCAATGCAAATGCCTAACGAAGAGTTGAGGATTTATGTTGCACTAGGCAAACTACCTCGAAGTCCTATGGCTTTGTTGTTTAATTCTAGGAAAGTTTTGCTGATGTAGATTTGTTTTGCTGATGACGATGGCCGTGCTGCCCACCATGCTCCGAGCTTCTTGTTGTTGCTGAGGTTTAGTTTTAGAACTCATAAATCAGGAGATGAGAGAAGTGTTTGGTTTAGAGAAGTCTTAATTTCCAAGTGTTTTTGTGTTTTAATTAAAACAAATCTTAAAGTTGATTATAACGACACCGGTTAAGATCCCACGGTTCCATCCTTCCGCATCATTATTTTTATCGGATTCACTTAGTCCGGATGAATTTGCTAAACTCAATCGAATGAGTTCCACACTTTCATTTAGACCGTGGAAATCCCGTTAGCAACACGTAGGTTACATCATCCGAGGTATTCCCGGTCATCCAACAAGACGTTTTAATTTAGTTGTAATTGTAGTTTTGTGTTACGTTTGTGATTAAATTTTGAGTTGTTTTATATTTTGAAATGTTGTGGCGGTGAATTTTATCTTGTAATGACTTTTAATTTAGTTTTGGTTTCAGTTTTGGTTTCTGTCCTAAAGGTGTAGGTTTTCATGCAACTGTTGTTTAACATGCGAGAGGAGTAAAGTGCATTGCGATTAAATAAATTGCAAGAAAGTAAATTGCAATAAAATAAAAGCGTACCTGGAGGGTCTTCCCGTCATCCCAAGCTGCACTTAAAACACAGTTAAAATATTTAAGCAAGTTCCTAGGTAAAGCTAAGGTAAGGGTTATGGTTTTCTACCAAATTCCTAATTCTATAGCTAGTCATTTCCTATGACGTCTAGGTTCTTTGTGTTTTTGGTTTGAAGACGATTTTCTTCATCAAAGAACAACTAAGTTCAATTGTTCTTATAAACATCCTATCATATTGAGGAAGTGCTTAAGAAGAATCTTAAACATCTTTTCAATATTTCTAGGATTGTTTGAAGTCCAAATGAACTTAATTATGTAAATGAATCGATCGTCCGGGGTTTTCAAGTTTTGTTAACTTGCTCAATGAACTTAGGATATTTGAATATCCTTGTGAGTGAAACGACATTTCATTTAATACTTCATTTAGGAGTTATAATAGTAAAAGCTCCTAAGGGCAAAATGATATTTAATGATTTGTGATTTAATTTCAAATTAATAATTTAAGTTTGGAATAGTGTTCAAGTTATTTTAGATTTATTTTGAATTCTTTATGTCTTTATATTTAATTTAATTTAATTTGGTTTAATTTAATGTGGTTCAATTTAAATTAATTTAACTTAAGTTAATTTAATGTAATGTGATTTAATTTAATTTAATTTAATTTAATTTAATTTAATTTAATTTAATTTTTTAATTTTGATTTAATTTAATTTAATTTTATTTAATACTTAATTTAATTTGATTTAATTTAATTTAATTTAATTTAATTTAGTTTAATTTGATTTGATTTAATTTAATTTTTAATTTAATTTAATATAATATATCTTAATTTAATTCTTAATTTTTTAATTTAATTTTTAATTTTAAAGGAATTTGTTTTAATTTAATTTAAAGACTAAGTCTTTTAATGTTTTTTTTTTTTTTTTTTTTTTAATTTGAATTATCATTTTAATTGAGAATTAAACATTAATGAGATGATTAATTTAGGGATTTTTAAATTAAAGAATAAATCTCTCCCTAATAATATCCCTATTTTAATAACTCCAATTTTATTATTCTTCCAAATTTAATCAATTATTTAATTAAAGTTTAATCATTTTAAATTGTTTAATGGGTTTCTACCCTTCAATTATTAAATTTCAATCATCCAAATCAGGTTAGGATCAAATATTTTACTTGTTAATTTTTTATTAAACCTAAAGTTTTAATTAAGGGTTAAAATTTTAATTACCATTTTGCCCTTCAAGCCTAATAATTTCATAACTCACTAAATTGAACTCAAATGAACTTGAAATTTTTATGTGACTTCACTCATATGTCAATAAAGACATGAGAGGAGAAAATGTGATTTTTTCTGTATTTAATTTATTTATATAATTATTTTTAGTAGAAAATAGAGATTTTCAAGGAAAATTTGATAACATGACCAAGGGAAAGTTTCTGTCCTTAAGAAAATTAGGGGACATTCCTAATGACCAGAGGACCACTTGAACTAATTTTGGTGATTTTTTGAATTATATTTTATTTATTAGAATTATTTTTAGTTTTGGAGTGTTAATTAATTTAAAAATAAAATAAATGTTGAAAAATGAATTTTATAATTTTCAAAATTCTCTCTGATATCAAGGATTTCAGAGAACCAAATTTTACAATTTTCTGATTTTTCTTTGATTTATTATAATTATTTTAGTGAAAATGCTAGAAAATACATTTTTTTAATTTTAAAATTACCCTAGAGCTTTAAAAATTAATATTTCACCAAATAGACTTAAGAAAAATATGGGGTTTGTTCCTAAGTGATTTAAAATTCAAAATGTGACATTTTAGTGAATTTTATTATTTTTGTGATTTTTATTATTTTTTAATTATTAAAAATATTAAAATAATATTAAAAATCAACTTTTTTAGAAAATTGAAATTTTAATTTTCTTAAATTCCCCTGATATCAGAGAGGCTCCAAAACCAATTTGGTTAATTTTTGAAAGATATTTTGAAAGTTATGAATTTTTGAAGTTTAAATTGGCTAAATGGCTTAATCAACCCAATTAATAGGGCTAACCAAGTCCAATTGACCTCAAATTTTTATGGTGGGCTCCTCCGATCCTAAAGGTCAGTGGAGAATTGGTTTCAAGTCAATTTGATCTATGGTTAACTCTAATTAATTAGAGGCCTATTTTGAGTGTTTAAGCCGATTAGGGTTAATCCGAGTGAATTAACTCAAATCCTATTTTTCCTAGGGTTCTCTCGGTCATAAGGAACATCACCAAATTTTCCTAGAATTTATTTCACAACATGCTAATTTTTGAAATTAAAATACTTAAAACGAGTGACATGAATTTGAAAAATCAATAACTCTTCATAGGGATGGCCTCCGACTTTGGAAAATTCGAGGAATGTTCCCAAATTCGGAGGCTTCAAAACCCTATGGTCTCATGCCATGGTGAATTGTATGGATGCATGGAGAATCAAAACAATGCAGGGAGTAAATAATTAATTAAAAATAAAATACTTGGACAAAATTAATTAATTTCTTTTCCACATTATTCTCCTCCGTTCACCGAGCAAGAGGGTATTTTTATTTTATTTTTGTGATTTTTCTACACAGAGATATGAATTTTCCAAGTTTAGGGAATTAAATAAATAGGAAAATACCCTATTTTTCTACTTAAGTGACGCGGCGCCGCGTCAACCTTAACGTCTCCGAAGGCACACGCGTCACGATTCCATTCGACGCCGCCATCCGCGTCAGCGCTCCCGGGACCCGTCGTATCGCTCCGTCTTCTGATCCGGCGCGATCCTGGCCGTCCGTCTGCGCGTGTATCAAATGAACGGCATCCGTTCATCGTCCCCAAGCCTCCTAACCCGAGAACCGTCCACCTTCTAGCCCTAAGATCTCACTCAATTCTCCATGGATTTTTATGTTCTTATGTTCTATGGATTCGTCTTGAAGAGACGAACACATCTATACGGCTATCATGCATTGAAATTAAGGCATTTGAAATGGAGAATCTCCAGAAGCTCGGGATGAAGAATTAGCTCATACCTTAGCTCCGAGAGGTGAAGCCTCGATCGGAGATGCTCGACGACGTTCGTTGGAGCTGCAGGAGGCTAGGGATGAAGCCCGGAGGTGTGGTGAATTGCCTAGGTGTGATTTTCACCAAGGCTGATCACAACCTTTGGAGTCTGGAACAACTGGGTGGCCTGGAGATGGGGCTTTTGCTGGTGGACACCTTCTCTTGGTCTGGTGAAGGTGTAGAGACAATCAATTTGGGGATTGGCTCACTGTGGAGAAGTGTCCCGGTTTTGGGCTTGGATTTCAACTCCGAAATCGAGCTCGCAGAGAAGAAATGGCAGGGGGATTTCGGTGGGGATCAAGTGCTCGTGTATGGGGAGTAGTCCGGAACAATTTTGGCGGAGTTTCCTTAAGGTTTGTTTCAGCACCTCTTCATGGCCGAGAGGGGTGGAGTTTAAATAGGCGAGGGCTGGAGGGCCTCCCGGGGGAGTTAGGGCTTGGGATCGCCTGCTCGGTGAGGAGAAGAACAGACCATGGTGACCACTAGGCATGGGGCGGCTCGAGCAAGGGAGAATTCCAATGTTGGCTCACTCCCAAGGTCTCGGGCATGGCGTTTTCCGGCGACCGGGTGGCCGGCCGGCCGAGGTCGGGTCACCCTCAAGCTCGAGTGGGCCGAGGTCGGAGGCTTGTGCAATCGATCGAGGTTTGACATGTGTAAAGGAGTTTGATTTAAATGGAATGGGGGAAGGCTCACTTTGGCTTGGTTTGGGTCAACCCACCATTTTGGGCTTGGTGCACCCTTCCAAGCTCGATTTTGAGCCGAGGGAATCATTTAGGTCGGCTTAGAAGGAGTGGTGAAGTCTCCATCCATGATGAGGTGGCTAAACATGGTTTAGTGTGTGACATGCTTAAGGTAAAAAAGGGTTTAAGAAGGATTAGGAAAGAGCCCCCTCTTCTTGCCATAAATGGACGAATGACAAGTCAAAGCCCTCATGGCTTCATGTGGCTTGTCTATGGCTTGCATGGCTTGCATTTGGCTTGAAAAAAGTTGACTTGTTTCATGAAAAAAGGGTTTTAGAAATATTTGACATTTAGGGGGTAATTTGGCATGAGGCTTAATTTGGAATTATTTGATGATTGATTTGGAACTTAGGGAATGATTTTGATCAAATGGATGACAAATGAAAATGTCATATGGGCTTTAGAATCAATTTTGGGCCTTTGGATGTGGTAAAGGATGGGCTTTTAAATGGTTTAGGAAAGTGGGCTTTTAAATTTTAAGATGGATTTTGGGATGAAATTTTGGTAAAGGCTTGGGCCAAATAATTGTTGAGTTTGGTTTAGGGATGTGTCATGAGTGGTTTGAAACAAATTTGAGGTGATTTGGGTTTGAATTGGGTTGGATATGGGCCTTTTTGGTAAAGTGGCTAAGGTGGGCCAAAATGGGCTACCATGGGCCAAAGTTGGGCTAGAGTTGAAATTGATGTAAAATTAATGTTGGGAGATGTTTATAGGAGTGTCTCAAAGAGATTTTGGCTTTGGTTAGGTTTTGATTTTAGGATTTGGGCTCATTTGGGCTAGGTTTAGGTTTAGGTCAAAATTGGGCTTTTTGATTTTGGGTTGAATTTGAGTGGGGTTTGGGTCTAAATTTTGAGCAAATCATGTTAGTGTTTTGTTTATGGGGATGTTAAGGAAGGTTTGGAAAAGATTTGGGGTTAATTGGAGTTGAATTGGGTGAGTTTGGGTTAGGTTTGGGTCATAGGCCCAAATTGGGCTTTAAGGCCAAAAGTGAAATTAGATCCAAATGCCAATTAAATTAGGCTTGAATTTGGTCTAGATTGGTATTGGGGATGTTGAATTGAAGTTTAGAATTGAATTGGACCAGAATTTGGGTCAATTGGGTAGGTTTGGTTTGACATTGGGTTCACTTTGGGTTAAAATGGGTCAAATTGGGGGTTTTGATAAAAGTGGGGTAAATTGACAAAATTGGCCCATGGTGTAGTTGAACAAAATGAAATTAGGAATATTTGGGATTTTCTGGAATTTTTTTGGGAATTTTCTGAATTTTTGGATTTTTGGGTCAAGAGGGGTATTTTGGGTATTTGGAGGGTATTGGGAGGTCTTTTTGGAATTTTTGGCATTTTTGGCTAGGAATGGTCAATTTGAGTGATGTGGAAATGTTTAGGAATGGTTTTGAGGAATTTTGGGTAATTTGGAAATTTTGGAGGATTTTGGGTAGTTTCAAGGGCATTTGGTAGGGTTGGTGAGTGTAGGGTCCCTGGGGTCAAAAATTGAAAATTTGGAAAATGGAAGATTAGGTGAATGTAAGTGGAATAAAATCATTTTGGTTGAGCCATGAAGCCACATCAAGCCCACATGAGCCATGAAGGGTCTCATTTGAGGCATTCACCATGTTGTTCCTAACCCTCTTAGCCAAGGGCTTAGGGGTTAAGGACCATCCATGTGAATCACCTTTATGAGTCAGGAAGTCAAGTTAGGTATAGGGGTGTGATTTTAAGAGGTGTGTGAAAGTGTAGTGCACAGGTGTAGTGTGTGTGCAAGTCCTATAGGAACTCATCCTTTAAATTTCCACATTTGATTTCAACCCTCTAGGTGATTAGGGGTCTACAGTCAAGTTTGTGGAGTTTGCAGGGAGTTAAGAAGTGGTTTGAATTTCTAAAAGGTGGGTCCCAATTCTAATCCTCTAAGATAGTCAAAGGAAAAGCCTAAGGCTAGATCCTAAGTACTAAAGAGAAGAAGAGAAGACCTCATCAAAAATGAGGTCAACATGATCTTGTTTGCAACTACGATTTTGAGTGACAGAAGCTGCACCTCCAAGGGCAGGACAACCTCGGACCCGTACACTAGAGCGTAGGGTGTAGATTGAGTAGGAGTTCTGAAAGTTGTTCTATAGGCCCATAAGGCTTCTAACAACTTCTCGTGCCAACTTCTTTTGATGTCGTCCACATTTTTCTTTAAGATCCGGACAAGATTTTTATTAAAAGCCTCAGCCAAGTCGTTTGCTCTTGGGTAGTAGATCATCGAAAAACACCAATCGATCCCGTGCCTTCTAACAAAACTGTTGATCTTCATATTTCTGAATGCTGACCAGTTATCTGAAATAATTCTGCGCGGTACTCCAAAATGGTAGATGACTTATTTCTTGAAAAACTGTAACACAAGATGTGCCTTCACTTCTCTGAGTGGTACTGCTTCTGCCCACTTAGAAAAGTAATCTGTAGCTGCAAGAATAAAACAATGTCCTCTAGAAGAAGGCGGTTCTATCAGACCCACTATATCTGTGCCCCAACACTCAAATGGCCACGACACGATTGTCGGATGTAGCACATTTGGAGGTTGATGTAGAACCACTCCATGCACTTGGCACTGGTGACAACTTTTGGCATCTTTCAGGCAGTCGGTCATCATTGAGGGCCAGTAGTACCCTAGTCTCTTAATCTTTATTCTCATCTTCGGACCTGACTAATGATCGCCATAAAGTCCTGAATGCACTTCTTTAATAATTTCACGAGCCTCAAACCCGCTTAGGCACCATAACCACATCTGATCAAAAGACCTTCTGTATAACGTATTGTTTATTAATGTGTAAGACAGAGTTCTTTTCTTGATCTGAAGGGCTAATGACTTATCGTCTGGCAGGTTTCCTGTTTACAAATAGTCCACGAGCGGTTGACACCAATCTTCTGTATTTTCTATTACTACTGCAACTGTTTCTTCTGCTTTTTCTGATTGGTGTATTGCATCCATGTCGAGCTGCGATAGGACCTGTCGTCCCTGAACTGACATTTCAACTGACTCATCCTTTAAGCAGGAAAATTTTTTTGCAAGGCAAGCTAGCACGTTTGCGAGAGTATTTTCTCTCTGGGAATTTTGTAGATCATTACATTCGGAATCTGCTCTAGCAACTTCATGGCATACTGAAAGTATTGCTCGAGTCTTAGTTTCATAATTCTGTACTGTCCAGCGACCTGTTGCTGAGAATTCCCATAGATGTTGATATCTGTTATCCCCATCAGAATGGTTAACTCCAATCTGACTATAAGGGCTTCATATTCTACTTCGTTGTTTGTACATGGTTCTGTTAAATGGTAGGAGTACCTTAACATCCCTCCCTCCAGTGTTATAAATATTTGTCTGATTCCTGCCTTACCGGGCACTATCGTTTGTAATTCTTTATCCTTCATGCTGAGGATGCTCCGTCAAAGTATAGTTCCTAACACTGATCATCAGGATCTTCTAGGCTCATTATCTGTTCATCTGGCAAGTCGTCATTGAGAGGCGATTCTGCCGGTAAAGGGTGCGCTGCGAGGAAGTCTGCTAGGACTTGTCCCTTTACGGCATGAAGAGGAACGAAGGTTATATCGAATTGCAATAATTTCATCGAACACATGGAAAGTCTGCCAGAAAGCGTCGGGTGAGTCATCAAATATTGTAACGGGTTAAACTTTAAAATAAGGTTGACCTTATGAGAAAGCATGTCATGCCTGAGCTTTTGAGCGGCGAAGATCAGAGCCAAACAATGTTTCTAAATAGGAGGATACTTTACCTCCGTTGGAATTAGACGATGACTCAAGTAGTAGAGAGCATTTTCTTTACCCTCATCATTGACCTGGGCTAGCAGGGCTCCAAGAGATTCGTCTAAAGCTGCGGTATAAAGTATCAATGGTCGACTCGAGAATAGGGCTGCTAAGATAGGAGGTGTCATTAAATATCGTTTGATGTCATCGAAGGCATGTTGACATTTGGAGTCCCAAGTAAACTTGGCATCCTTCTTAACCAAAGCAGAAAAAGGCTGACACCTTCCTGACAAACTCGAAATCAAGCGTCGAAGATATGCCAACTTCCCTTGAAAGGATCGTAGTTGTTTCATGGTTTTGGGAGGAGGCATTGCTAAGATAGCTTTAAACTTCTCCGGATCGATTTCAATTCTGCTATTTCGGACAACAAATCCTAAGAATTTCCCAGAGGTAATGCCGAAGGAGCATTTTAGGGGATTCATCTTAAGGTTTTATTGTCTCAATCGCTCAAAAACAATTCTCAAATCATACAAGTGATCTTCATTCAGTTTGCTCTTGATGAACACATCATCCACGTAGCACTCAACTTGGTTGTGAATGAGATCATAAAAAATTATTGTGATTGCTCTTTGATAAGTTGCTCCTACGTTCTTTAATCTGAAATGCATCACTGTGTAGCAGTATATTCTGATTGGCGTTTTGTCGTCATATTTTTAGGTTATGTGTTGTATTTTGAAAAGGGGGTCGCCTACAGAAATTGTCGGTGAACTTTAAATTCTAAATTTAACTTAATTATATATATAATTTAGAAAGAAGTATTTGATTTTTGAAAATAATTTTAAGTTTAAAATTTTTAAGATATGAAATCAAACCGATCTTACATCCCAAATAGTTTATATAAACGAGCACCGCACCACAAACCGTGTATCTATCCCGAGGAATAAACACACTACTTAATGAGGGGCTCGATTAAATAAACTAGAAGATTTGTGACATCCGTTTAGTCTGTGAACCAATTTATAGGCCGACAAGTTCCCCTGCTTAATATAAAGGAATTAAGCGGGGTTTATATTACCTGGGTTCTTAAAGTTCCCTATAAGGGCAAGCCCCTATAGTTAATTATATCCTAAGTGACAGGAATCACTTAAGAAAACTCTCGATAATGATCAGTGGTTTTGCTCTCAAGAATTTCAAAGTTTAAAGGTTCAAACAAATTGGATTTTGAAAATTTCAATAGGGAATAGCTCAAATTTGGAATAGTTTATTTTTGGGAATCAAAGAAAGAGAAGTAGGAGAAGCTGAGGATCTAAGAAGAATCTTGGCAACTTCCCAAACTATCCTATTGTTTGGTTTCAATATAAGAGTTTATTTAATGTTGTAAATCTGACAATTTTAATTAATTAGGACTTATATTTGTATGACATGATCATACAAATAGCCTCGAAGAAGTGAGGTTTTATGTCGTACCAAACGACTACCTCGGAGTCCTAAGACCAGTTAGGGCTTAATTTGCATAATATGATAATGCAAATGCCTAACGGAAAGTTGAGGATTTATGTTGCACTAGGAAAGCTACCTCGAAATCCTATGGCTTGGTTATTTAATTCTAAAGAAGGTTTTACTGATGTAGATCCAAGTTTTGCTGATGAAAATGGTTGTGCTGCCCACTATGCTCCACGCTCTTTCTTATTGCAGTGGTTTGGTTTTAGAAAGTGGCAATCAAGGGATGATAGAAGTGTTTTGGTTTAGAAGAGTCTTAAGGTTCCAATGTCTTAATGTTTTAATTAAAACAAATCTTAAAGTTGATGAAGCAGGACCGATTAAGATCCCACGCTTTCGTCATTACGACACCGTTATTTTCATCGGATTCACTTAGTCCAAATGAATTTGCTAAACTCAACTGAATGAGTTCCACACTTTCATTTAGACTGTGGGAAATCTCGTGAGTAACACGTGGGTTACATCATCCCGGGGATTCCCGATCATCCAACGAGAAGTTTTAATTTAGTTGTAGTTGTAGTTTTGTTGTTCTGTTTGTGATTAAATTTTGAGTTATTTTATCTTTTAAATGTTGTGGCGGTGAATTTTATCTTGTGTTGATTTTTAATTTAGTTTTGGGTTTCAGTTTTGTGGCTATCATAAAAGTTTCAGTTTTCATGTAGAGTGACATTCTTGTTTAAAATGCAAGAGAAGTAAAGTATAGTGCAGGTAAATAAATTGCAATAAAATAAAGCGTACCTGGAGGGTCTTCTCGTCATTCGCTGCTGCACTTAAAATACATTTCAGAGCAATTATATATTTTCAACAAGTACCTAGGTAAAGCTAAGGGAAGGTTCTGGTTGTCTACCAAAATCCTAATCCAATCGTTCCTATGACGTCTAGGTTCTTGTGTTTTGTTAAGGATGATTTTCTTCACCAAAGAACAATTAAGTTCAATTGTTCTTTTAAAACATCCCATGATATTGAGAAAGTGTTTAAGACAAGTCCTGAACATCTTTTCAATGCTTCTGGGATTATTTCGAGTCCAAATGAATTTCATTCTAAGGCTATATTAGTTTATTAAGAAATTTAACCATCTTTAATTAAAGTTGAATAGCATATTAAAGATAATTCAATTTCAAAATTCAGTTTAGTTTTCTTTTAAGTGTTTTAAGTTACTTAAATTGAAAGAAGTGTTTAAATCATTTAATTTCATTAAATTTTGATGATTTAAATTTGATTTGAATTAATCATATTATTTTAGGTTGGCTTTAATTGGTTTAATTTTCACTTTTTTAATTATGAATTGTTTTGATATTACTTAATATTTCAAATTTGTTTTATGTTTGTTCACATGTGTTTCAAATTAATTTTAATGTTTTAACTTTATTTTTAATTTGATTATTAAATCATTTAATGTCTTAAGCTTTAATTTATTTAACAAGTTATTTCTCTTTTAATTATTAATTTTAATCATCATGTATTTAAAATTAATTAAGAGTTAAATATTATTGGAGTGATTCATTTAGGGATTTTAGATTAAAAGATTGCAATTTTCCTAAATTATATCCCCATTTAAACTATCCAAACTTTTAATTATCTTTCCAAAATTTCAATTATTTAATTAATTAAGATTCACTTTGAATATTTTCAAGGTAATTAATGGGTTCCTACCTTTTAATTTCCCAGGTTTCAATAATCTAAAAGAGAATTAAGATCAGATATTTTACCCTCCCTTTGATTAGGCTTAAAGTATTAATTAGGGTTAAAATCCTTAATTACTTTTATGCCCTTTTAAACATATTCATTTCATAACTCACTGAATTGAGCTCAAATGAACTTGAAATTTTTATGTCACCCCACTCACATGTCAATTAAGATATTAGAGAAGAAAAAGAGATTTTTCCATTTTTAATTTAATTTATATAATTATTTTTGTGGAAAATAAGGGTTTTCAATGAAAATTCAACAACATGACTGTTGACCTCATTTTTGATGAGGTCTTCTCTTCTCTCTTTAGTACTTAGGATCTAGCCTTAGGCTTTTCCTTTGACTATCTTGGAGGACTAGAAGTGGAACCCACCCTTTATAAGTCCAAACACCTCTTGACTCATTACAAACCCCACAAGCTTGATTGTAGACCCCTAATCACCTAGAGGGTTGAAATCAAATGTGGAAGTTTAAAGGATGAGCTCCTATAGGACTCTTTAGCCTTAGGACTGCCCTGGGTGGTTTGGTCTGGTGAAGGGCTGACTTACACACACACTACACTTTTATACTACACTTTCACACACCTCCTAAAACCACACCCATACCCAACTTGACCTCCTGACTCATGCAGGTGATTCACATGGATGGTCCCTAACCCCTAAGCCCTTGGCTAAGAGGGTTAGGAACAACATACTGAATGCCTCAAATGAGTCCCTTCATGGCTCATGTGGGCTTGATATGGCTTCATGGCTCAACCAAAATGATTTCATTCCACTTACATTTACCCAATCTTCAATTTTCTAAATTTTCAATTTTTGACCCCCGGGACCCCAGACCCGCCTAGCCTACCCAAAACCCTTGAAATTACCCAAAATTTTCAAAATTCTCCAAAATCACCCAAATTCCTCAAAATCAATCTCAAACATTCTCCTACCTCTCTTCCTTTGAATTCCCAAAATAAAATGTTCCAAATTTGATCCATTCCCTATTGAAATTCCAAAATTCAATCCCTTGAAAACTTAAACTTTGAAATTCTTAAGAGCAGAATTACTGATTATTATCGAGAGTTTTCTTATGTGATTCCCGTCATTTAAGATGTAATTAACTATAGGGGCTTGCCCTTATAGGTAACTTTAAGAACCCAGGTAATATAAACCCTGCTTAATTTCTTTGTATTAAGCAGGGGAACTTGTTGGCTTATAAAATTGGTTCGCAGACCAAACGGATGTCACAAATCTTCTAGTTTATTTAATCGAGCCCCATCATCAAGTAGTGTGTCTATTCTTCGGGATAGATACACAGCTTGTGATGTGGCGCTCATTTATATAAACTAATTGGGATGTGAGATCAGTTTGATTTCATATCTTAAAATATTCAAATTTAAAATTATTTTCAAAATCAAATGCTACTTTCTAAATTATATATATATATTTAAATTAAATTTAAAATCTAAAATTCGCCGACAATTTCTATAGGCGACCCCTTTTCAAAATACAACACACTAACCTAAAAATATGCCGACAATTTCTGGCGACTCCGCTGGGGAAAATTCCTCTCTCCATTTTTAATCAAATAGTTCTGCTTTCAAAAAAATCGGTAGTGTATCCATGTCCCTAGTGGATCAAACTACCCTTCTTTCCGTTGGAATACTATGTTCATTTCTACCTTGGACGAGTATAGCCAACATCCTTTTGGATTTAGGAGCCACTGTTTAGACACCCCTAAACAGAGAGGTTCCGAGATCCTTTTACCTCATTTCTGAGGTGGGGTGGACCCCCAATAGGTATTAGTTTAGGAGCGGTCTTGCGGGTCGAGAAGTTTCTACAAGACTTTCTCTTCCTTTTCCGGTTCCTAATCAATTCCTTTACCCTTCCTACAACTCTCCTTCTTTTAATAATTCTCTGTCCTAACGAACAAATCTTTTCGAAAAACAATTATCTAAATAAATTTTCTTTTAATACCACAAATACACTAAGATAAACGGAATTGTGTTCGGATTCTTTCTTTTTCGTCATAAGTTTTACGACAAGAAGAAGCACGATTCGGGGACTAACACTTGGAATCTGCCCTGCAGAAATGGAAGCCCCAAAACTGATCTTCTCCTTCATCAATGGACTGGACCTGGCTGTGTTCAAGGACGAACTACCTAATAATAGAATCATTCGATTCCGACAGGGATTCGGGGACACCGACATCAAAATCCCCGATGTCACTCTCTTTTCACTCGCAAGCAAAGTACCGGAAACTGAGAAGCCGTTGATTGAGTTTAACCTCAAGTCAACTCATGAATTCCCTCCTCTACAAAAGATTCCAACTAAGAGGAGTACTGTTGTTCGCAGAAGGACTGTTGTTGCTACTCCCACCGGTCTAGTTGTCTCTGTACCAACCCCGGCTTTTGCCAGACTAAAGGGGAAGGAAATTCAGAACTGTAATGAACCTGTGGAGGGTACAGATCTTCCTGTGAGACCTTCCGTTTTTGAGGTCGGGTCCAGCTCGAGAATTCCACCACTGACACGGACTCAGAGGAGGAACAGAAGTAGAAGGATTGCTAGAGAAGCCAGAGCTGCTGAAGTTGCTTTCCTGGAGGAAATCCCGAAGCCGCCTGAGTATACACCGCTGCCTGAATACATACCACTTTTGGGAGGAAGTAGGTTCCATCCCCTCTCCGCCGCAGAAGACAAGGAAAATGTCTGCAAGATTGCTTCTGCATTGCCTCAGCCCGCATATTACAACGACGGGCGTAAGAAAAGTGCTAGAATTACGCTATTTGCTCGACCGGACACCGATAGAGAAGTTAGCAAAGAAAGAAAAATGCCCCGTAACGAGAGATTTTAAGAAGGATAGGGCGGGTGCCGCCAAATCCCGTCTTGGGCCGCGAGTAGTAACCTCGCTATCGCCTGCGAAAAGCTGAATAAGAGAATGAAAGCTAGTCCACCTGTCGTTGTTTCAGGACTACAAATTTGGGAGGATACCACCTTCCAGCATTTGGCTGACAGACCATCCGGTCCTGACCTTATTCTGCTAGAAGGATGGTATGGCGTCCCACTACCGGACAATTAAGATTAAAACAACAACCTGAGAAGGAAAGTCTCGTCAGGAGACTTGAGTCCGAAGTGAGTGCTACCGCAATGAAGGGGACTCATGAGAAGGAAACCCGACAGTTATCGCATGACAACTGCAAGGATGTACAAAAAAGATCATTAGAAGATGCTATGGAAAAGCTAAGAACCAATATTCAGCAATTAGCAAGAGAAAGAGAAGAAAAATTCAGAGATGAAGTCGACTCGTCAGAGTTCATGGATGATGAATATGCAGAAATTAACATGGTTGAAACACGAGCTTCGTCAGCTTCACAAGGTGCTCCTGCAGCCGCAGAAAGAGAGGAGTCGGAAGTGATGAGGATGTAGCTTCAAGAGAAAGATGATACGATCTCCCAAATGGCAAAGAGGATAGAAGAGATGGTCGCAGCCCCTAGCCACTCTCCGGAGTCGAGTTCAACCCCAAAGAGAAACACCCCCGAAGTTATTCACATTGTAGACGAGAGGAAAGGAGATTACATCCGTCAACGGGGATGATCGGTTAAAAAGGATGCAATACAAAGCATGATTCCGAAAAGGATATCAAGAGCATGGTGGAACAAGCAGGTGTGAGAAGCTTTGGCACAATCAAAGAGCGGGACATCCATCCATTCAGACGGGTAGGCCTTACCTCGAAGAATTCGACGCTGTCCAATATCCGAAAGGCTTCGTACCACCTCTGTTCAAGACCTTTGATGGAACCGGAAACTCCCGGCAGCATGTTGCACATTTTCGTGCCGCTTGTTGCAATGCCGGCGGAAGTGATGCTTTACTCTTCGGACAATTTGTTAGCGAGCTCGTCGTGGATCACCTTTGATTGGTATGCGGAATTACCGAACGGTTCGGTGAAGACATTTTCAGAATTAGAGAACCTCTTCATCAAGCGATTTGCCGGAGCTCAGTACCACATCACTCTAGGTGATTTAGTGGTAGAGAAGCAGAAGCCGAACAAAACTTTGGTAGACTACATACTTCGATGGAGGAATCTAAGTATGAAGTGTGAGCCACAGCTACAAGAACAGCAATGAGTCGGCATTTTACTTAAGAGCATTCATGGCCCGATAGCACTTCTCCTCAAGGGATTTACTATTAGGAGGCGAAGCAATTAAGTTTCACTGACAAAACAGACAAACAGAAGCCCATGAAAACTTTTGAAAAGAAGTCTGGGATCGTCGCAGCAGTCAATAAAGGCAAGCAACCAATATAAATACCTCCATAACGGCCGCAGCAAATTCAACAGAATTACCAGCAACCCCGACCCAGCTATCAGTCATCTCAACAGTATGAACAACCGCCTCGTCCACAATGTACGTTAAGGGAGCTTCTGAGCAGGGAGTATCCGTTCAAGAATGAGGCAGTGCCGAAAATGTTCCGCAGTCTGATGAAGACTCCAGATTTCCAACTGCCAGAGCCTAAGAAACCAGAAGAAGTCGACAAGAAAGGTGATCCCAACTTTTGCCCTTACCACCGGATGCTTGGACACAAGATAGAAGATTGTATTACCTTCAAAAGTTGGATCAACGACAATCTCTGAAAAGGGAACATAACGATCCCGAAGGAATACAAGAAGGAACCCCAGAAAGGAGGTTCAGTCAATGTTATCTCGACGGATCTCATTGTTCCGATAGATCCCTATGCGACTGATGATGGATGGACTACCGCTTGGACAAAGTCTTCGAAGAAGATTTTGGATCGCATCCAAACCACTTCGGTGCGAGCCTCAATTCAGAGTTCGAAACCTGTCAAGTCGGCACTATCACTTGCGATAGAAGAACCACCTCAACAAGAGACGATTGAAGAAAAGAAGAAAATTGATCAAGAAGAAAAGACCGAGGCTCTTAAGGCTAGACTAGGGGCTGCTTATCCTAGGATGGTTGTTTCTGATTTGGGGGAGAAATCCCTCGAACCTCTGACTCTATATGATTATCTGCTAATTCCGGTGGGATCTTATAATGATAAGGGTTATGGAGTTGGCTACGTTTTGACTGTTTCTAATGATTACGTAACTAGCGACAACCAACCTAATCCGGACATCGATTCCGATACAAGTAACAATTCTCAAATCGTACACAATCTCGACGATCGCAATGACAAAAAAGACATCCACCAAGGAGGGTACGAGAGTTCAACAAGCAACGAATCTATTTGTGAGTTTCGAGGAGCTCCAGTCACAATAGAGTTAGAGCCTTCAGATTCTGAAACTAATCCAGAAGAACCTGTCATTCCGATTCAGGAGGAGACACCAGCAAACTCAATACTAGATTTGGAAGAAATTACAGAAGTCAACTTAAGAAGTGGAAGAGTTCTACCTCCGAGAATGGGTCCAAAGGATAAAGGAAAGCAGGTGGTTGTTCAGGAAGAACCAACCCCGACAGAAGAAATACCCATTCGGGAAGAAACCGAGACACATGAAAATAAAGTGGACTACAACGTGCTAGCCCATCTTAGGAAACTACCAACCAAACTGAGCATCTACGACGCTCTCATCTTATCAAAGGAGATGAGAGAAGCTCTGATCAAGGCCTTGCTTGATCCAGAAATTTGCTTAGCTCAAATGACCGGAGATTCCTTAGATGAGGTTTGCTCGTTAAAGGAACAACGAGGTGTTACCTTCACTGACAATGACTTACTACTTGGGACAGCAGACCACAACCGACCATTGTACATTTCGGTTACAATCGGGAAGTTTACACTCTCCGCAGTATTGGTGGATCCGGGAGCATCAATCAATATAATGAATCTTCGAACGCTAGCACACTTGGAAATTGATGCTCGCAAGCTCGAAGCGGACAAAATGTTATTAAGAGGATTCAACCAGAAATGAGAAAGAGCCCTCGGATCAATAACACTGCTAATGAAGACCGGTGACTTAGCAAAGACAACCGCGAAATTTCACATAATTGATTCAGAAACGTCATTCAACGCTCTACTGGGCCGACCATGGATACATGAAAACCGGATGGTACCATCATCCCTACATCAGTGCATCAAATACTACGATGGAGGGGAACAGAGTGCATCAAAGGTGACTTACAACCATTCTCCGTACATGAAATTGGAATCCATGAAGATGCAGCTTATTACGCACCTCCGAAGAAAACAATCTTCTCCAGAGATACCATAACGAATGAAGAAAAGGAAGTTCGGGACGATGAAGAACCTGAAGTTCTAGTCCAACAGTCACTCACCACTCCCTTACAGCGAGACGGTGAAGGTTTCTCCACAACTCGCATCCGAGGTCGAGGCCGGGGACGAGGTCGTGGCAGTAGACGTTAGGACAGGTTGGACGGAGGAAACCAGCCATCAATGTTGATTGGGAAGACGAGTTCCGAAGAAGAAAAAGAAATCAAGCAAGAAGCAGAGATAATAAGTCAGAAGAAGCTGCAATTCAGGATCTCTCTCGAAGATGAAAAGAACGAGGAATATAAATCGATGTACGAGAAGATTAACCACTATGTACATACTATGACCCTGACCCCGATCCATTCTAATAAGATCGAGGGTATGGTGGTCAAAGAGGTACGTAGTGGCGGTGCAAAGCCCATCAAATTCTACCGTGGTGCTCCTTCCTCCAAAACTAAAAACAATGTACAATTTGAAGATGTCACTTCTTCCGATTTAATGGAATTTCCTTTTGAGTGGTACTCTCCCTGTGTTCAAAATTTAATTCAGCGTGGTTCCTTACCTCGACAATGGACAAAAGGACAATCACAACATTTTGAAAAATTAAGGAATAACTCCGATCGTCCACCCAATTCAAAGCATGGTCTCGGATTCGGCACAGTAGGATCAGTTGATGATACTAAATTTTGCTTGGTTGTCACTTGCGAGTCTAACGAAAACTGCATGGAAACTACAGAAGAACTTGAAGATTTACAAATTGGAAATGCTCCACCAGAGTTCGAAGAAGAGATCAAATCTACAATAGATGAGTTAACGGAAGTTAACTTAGGTACTAGCGAAGAGCCTAGACCTACCTTTGTTAGCTCCTTACTCAATAAAGAAGACTCCGAAGAAATAATCAAGTTATTAATGGAATTTGAAGACTGTTTTGCTTGGAGCTACGATGAGATGCCAGGATTAGCTCCAGAGGTCGCAGTCCATAAGCTAGGAGTGGATCCTGCTTCTGTTCCAGTCAGGCAAGGTCCCAGAAGAATGCGTTTAGAAATCGAACAACAAGTCATAACTGAAGTTAAAAAGCTAATAGACGCCAAATTTGTCCGTGAAGAACAGTACCCGACTTGGTTAGCCAATGTGGTGCCAGTCAGGAAGAAGAATGGTCAGATCGGAATTTGTGTGGATTTCGGAGATTTAAACAAGGCATGTCCAAAAGATGAATTCCCTCTACCGATCCCGGAATTAATGATCGAGATTGCTTCAACACATGAAATATTCTCATTCATGGATGGATCTTCGGGATACAACCGGATAAAAATGGCTCCAGAAGATGAAAAACTTACGACATTCGAACGCCAATCGGAGTATAGTGCTACACGATAATGCCATTCGGATCGAAGAACGCAGGAGCAACCTACCGGAGAGCGATGACAAGAATTTTTGATGATCTCATCCACAATCAAGTCAAATGCTACGTGGATGATGTGGTCATCAAAAGCAAAGTAAAGGAAAACCACTCGTATGATTTGAGAATTGTTTTCGAACGATTAAGACAATTTAACCTTAAGATGAATCCCTTAAAATGCGCCTTCGGCGTCACCTCCGGGAAGTTCTTAGGATTCGTTGTCCGACATCGTGGAATTGAAATCGACCCGGAAAAGATTAAAGCTATCTTAGAAATACCACCTCCCAAAACCTTAAAACAACTACGATCTTTTCAAGGGAAGTTGGCATATCTTCGACACTTTATCTCGAACTTGTCAGGTAGGTGTCAGCCTTTCTCGGCATTAGTTAAAAAGGACGCCAAATTTATTTGGGAAGAGAAATGCCAGAGGGCCTTCGAGGACATTAAACAATATTTAATAAAACCTCCTGTCTTAGCAGCCCTAGTCTCAGGTAGACCGTTGATACTTTATACCGCGGCTTTAGACGACTCTCTCGGAGCCCTGTTAGCCCAGGTCAATGATGAGAGTAAAGAAAATGCTCTTTACTACCTAAGCCGCCGTTTACTTCCGATAGAAATAAAGTATCCCACAATTGAAAATCACTGTTTGGCCCTGATCTTCGCTGCTCAAAAGCTCAGGCACTACATGCTTTCTCATAAGGTCAACCTGATCTCCAAATTTAATCCTTTGCAATACTTGATGACCCGACCTACGCTTTCGGCGGACTTGCTGGGTGGTCAATGATATTATTGCAATTCAATATAACTTTCGTGCCTCTTCGTGCCGTAAAGGGACAAATCCTAGCAGACTTCCTCGCAAAGACACCCTCTCGCCGGCAGAATCTCCTCTCAATGACGACTTGTCGGATGAACAAATAATGAGCTTAGAAGACCCCGATGATCGACGTTGGGAATTATATTTCGACGGAGCATCTTCAAGACACAAAGACGAAGAATCGCAAGGGATAGTGCCCGGTAAGGCAGGAATCAGACTAATCTTTATAACACCGGAGCGGGGGATGTTAAGATACTCCTACCACTTAACAGAGCCGTGTACAAACAACGAAGTAGAGTACGAAGCACTCGTAACAGGACTGGAATTAACTATTCAAATGGGGATAACAAACATCAACATCTACGGGGATTCGTAGTTAATCATTCAACAGATCTCCGGACAGTACAGAATTGTAAAGCTAAGACTCGAGCAATACTTCCAGTATGCCATACAGTTGTTGGAACATATTCCAAATGTGACGATCTACAAAATTCCCAGAAAAGAAAACGCTTTAGCATATGCGTTAGCCCGCCTCGCAAAAGAATTTGCCTGCTTGCAAGATGAGTCAGTGGAAGTGTCAGTTCACGAACGTCAGGTCCTATCATAGCTCGACATAGACACAATACACAAATAAGAAAAAGAAGAAGAATCAGTTGCAGCAGTGATAGAAAACACGGAAGATTGGCGACGGCCATTAATAGACTACCCGCAAACAGGAAAAGTACCGGACGATAGGTCGTTAGCCCATCGGATCAAGAAAAGAACTCGTCCTACGCATTCATAAACAACACGTTATACGAAGGTCTTTTGATCAAATGTG
Organism: Papilionanthe hookeriana x Papilionanthe teres; assembly: GCA_022702705.1. Taxonomy (NCBI): domain Eukaryota; kingdom Viridiplantae; phylum Streptophyta; class Magnoliopsida; order Asparagales; family Orchidaceae; genus Papilionanthe; species Papilionanthe hookeriana x Papilionanthe teres. The sequence continues at coordinate 160,378,940 of CM040423.1, forward strand.
GCTAAGGTGCCTAAGCGGGTCCGAGGCCCGTGAAATTGTTAAAGAGGTGCATTCGGGACTCGTGGCGCTCACCGGTCGGGTCGGAAGATGAAAATGAAAATTAAAAGACTAGGGTAATATCGGCCCTCGATGATGACCGACCGCATGAAAATCGCCAAGAGCTGTCACCAATGCCAAGTGCACGGAGTGGTTCTACACCAACCTCCAAATGTGCTACATCCGACAATTGTGTCGTGGCCATTTGAATGTTGGGGCACAGATATAGTGGGTCCAATATAACCACCATCTTCAAAAGAACATCGCTTCATTCTTGCGGCTACAGATTACTTTTCCAAGTGGGCGAGGCGGCTCCACTCGTAGAAGTGAAAGCACACCACGTGCTACAGTTTTTCAAGAACCAAGTTGTCCACTGTTTCGGAGTGCCGCGCAGGATCATCTCGGATAATGGGTCAGCATTCAGAAGCACACAAATCAACAATTTTGTCAGGAGACACGGAATCGACTGGCGGAATTCAACAATTTACTACCCAAGAGCAAACGGCCTGGCTGAGGCTTTTAATAAAACTCTCGTTCAAATTTTAAAGAAAACTTTGGACGATAATAAGAGAAATTGGCACGAGAAGTTATTAGAAGACTTATGGGCCTACCGGACAACCTTCAGAACTCCTACTCAAGCTACACCTTACGCTCTGGTGTATGGGTCCGAGGCAGCTTTTCCCTTAAAGGTCCAGCTTCCATCACTCAGAATTGCAGTTGCAAACAAAATCACGACAGAAGAGAATGCCAAATTACGACTAGAGGAATTGGAAAGCCTGGAAGGGAAAATACTAGCAGTGCAGCAGAATATAGAACTATACCAAGCTAAGATGGTTCAAGCCCATGACAGAATGGTCCGCCCAAGAACCTTTAAATTTGGTGACTTAGTTCTCGTTCTCAAGAGACCTATCCTTGCACACCGCAAGATACGAGGAAAATTTGAACCCACTTGGGAAGGGCCGTTTCGTGGTTGAGGCGACCTACTCAGGAGGCTCCTACCAGCTAGTGAATTGTCAAGGAGAACGACATATGCTTCCGATCAACGAACGATACTTGAAGAAGTATTACGCTACCTGATGTTTCGAAGGAATGGATTTTTCATCCCTAGAAGCACGGGTGAAGTAATTACTTATGACTGGGTCCGAACCCAAAAATAATAAAAAATGTGCTAAAATAAATAAAATCATGATAATAAAGTTTTCCTTGTTCTCTCTTCCAAATCAAAATCTTTTTCCCGATCTTTTCCCACTTCATTCCTGTTGAATTTAAAAATACAAAAGGAATAACAAAAAAAAAAGAGAAAAAAGAAAACTCTGTCTCTAATAAACATTTTCTTAATGTTCTTGTTCTTAGTACAGCCCCTGATCCTTTTCCTTGTCTTTTCGCAGGGAAATATTGAACGGGCGGTTGGTCCTGAACTTTAGAAATGGCGTAAGCCTTGCACTCAGCGAAAAGAGGGTGAAAGATGGAGCAATAATAGAGATTGACTCAGACTTCGCACCAGCAGGCTTGCAATACGAGGAAGGTGACTGGGTCCCAGTTGACCGAGAGGAACCGCCCGATCGGACGAGAATGAAAGTTGGCTACCCAAGCCACCAACCCGACAGAAGAAGAAAAGGAAAACAAACACCGAGGAGGACAAGAGAATCAAGTCCGTAGTCGCTACTAACGGAGGGCGGGCTTGTCGGCGCCGCACCCACAGAGATTCAGGAAGTATGAAGAGCTACTCTCACGCAACTCAGCGAAGAAATAAAAATCGCCGTATCCGCAAGATGTTAACTAAACTAGCAGCGGACCAGCGCGGCGAGGCAGTCGCTACTACCAGTGCATATACTTCAAGGATACCGGTTCGCCGAGAACCCGAAGAAAGGAGGCCGACTCCGAGGATAACGAAGAGACCAGGGAAATCTCAAGAAGATTAGAAGAAGGAAGGCTACCTCGTCACCAGATAAAGCCACCAATAATGCATGACCTTGTTGCAGAAGCAACCCCGGAGGATGTCCCGACGGAGACCATCCCCGAGGAGCTGAGGTATGCAGGAGAACGTGAAGGGATTGAGCCATATATCCCACAGTACGTCACCAGGCCTAGCCATTTGCAGATTATTCCAGAATACGAGCAAGAAAGAATGCAGAATGTCGAGAAGCAAACTTTTGATTACTTCGCGAGAATTAGAGGCAGGAGGATCAATATACTAGAAGGCCTCGAGCTACATACAGACGTGTTCTCAGAATACGAACAACAACAAATCATTGACTGCATCCGGGATTTGAAAAGGATGGGTCTAGCAGGCCGCCTAAGAGAAAACACTTACTCGGAACCCCGGAGATGGATGCCAGGGAAAGGGAGAATTACAATACAATGTGGATGCTGCTACAACTTCGCAGAAGACAGGAAGGGAAACCCACCGGGGATACTCCGTCATGGCAAGGTAGATCCAATGCCACTTGTCATCAAAAGGATGGTAAAGAGAATGATAACATGGAGGGTACTGCCAGCAGATTGCATACCCAACGGTTGCATCATTAACATTTACAAGAAGAGTGACTGCATACCTCCACACATAGATCACCACGACTTTGTCGGACCTTTCGCACGGTTTCTTTTCGAATGAGTGTAATATCATGTTCGGATCCGACCTCCGGATAGCGAGCCCGGGTGAGTTCCGAGGGCCGATAAGGATACCATTATCGGTAGGTTCCGTCATGATACTAAAGGGCAACGGAGCGGATGTCGCTAAACATTGCATACCGAGAGTACCAATGAAGCGGATCTCGGTTACTTTCGAAGGATGGATGACGTGAAAGCACCTTACCACTTCCAGCCAGACCCAAAGCTAGAGAGCCTCCGGCCTTGCGAGCTGTGAGTTACATGGAAAATATCACACCTCCAACGTACATCCATACGACATCCTTGCCAAGGATGGTTTAGAAGGTGATGTTATTGACCATGTACCTCACTATTCAGACATGGATTTGACAGATGCCTTTTTAGATGGATCGACAAAGATCAAACATAGTCCGTTTTGAGTCTACATTGATTGTATGAGATGTATTCCAGATTGAGTTGTATGATGTATCTTCAACATGATTGGAATGAAAGTGACCATGTCACATTTTTGGCCTTCACCTCTTTTGTGCAAGTTGACTGGGAAACGCCATTAAAGTTAAATGAACTTTGAACGAAGAACAGAAAAGAAACAAAAAGAATAAAAGAAAACTTTCCTTAAAAATCTAAAAAAAAAATGATGAATGCCAAATTCACATGAACATTAAATGAACGATAAAGCAAATTTGAATCGTTAAAGGACAAACAAAATAAACACAAATCTCAAATAAAATCTCAATCAAATTCAAACTCAACCTTCCAAATCTAAAATCCAATCCGTTCTACTCTCTCCCTTGTCTGGGATGGAAGCGGTCGATTCCATTGACACGGAGCCACGAGGTTTTCGATTCGGATCTGATGGCGAGGAATTGTATCCAATCCAAACCAGCAACTTTCGTCAACTCTTTTGAATGGGATATGTAGCATCTACATATTCCCTCCTAATCTGTTTCTTTCCACAAAAATCTTTTACAACTTTCATGAAATTCTCGAAACACCAAAATTCCACACTTTTCAAATCAACACTACAAATCTTTGCAAAATCAATTACCATTCAAAATCAAATTCTTGGGGTCGAGGATTTTACATCCGATACTCGCATTGGTTTAGGTTCTTTCCCTATCGCAATGAAATACATCAAAATCAAATTCTTGGGGTTGAGGATTTTACATCCGATACTGCATTGCTTTAGGTTCTTTCCCTATCGCAGTGAAATACATCAAAATCATATTTTTGGGGTTGAGGATTTTACATCTCATACTGCATTACATTAAGTTCTTTCCCTATCGTAATGAAATACATCAAAATCAAACTCTTGGGGTTGAGGTTTTTACATCTGATACTTCATTGCTTTAGGTTCTTTCCCTATCACAATGAAATACATCAAAATCAAATTCTTGGGGTTGAGGATTTTACATCCGATACTGCATTGCTTTAGGTTCTTTCCCTATCGCAATGAAATACATCAAAATCAAATTTTTGGGGTCGAGGATTTTACATCCGATATCGCATTGCTTTAGGTTCTTTCCCTATCGCAATGAAGTACATCAAAATCAAATTCTTGGGGTCGAGGATTTTACATCCGATACTCGCATTGCTTTAGGTTCTTTCCCTATCGCAATGAAATACATCAAAATCAAATTCTTGGGGTCGAGGATTTTACATCCGATACTCGCATTGCTTTAGGTTCTTTCCCTATCGCAATGAAATACATCAAAATCAAATTTTTGGGGTCGAGGATTTTACATTCGATACCGCATTGCTTTAGGTTCTTTCCCTATCGCAATGAAATACATCAAAATCAAATTTTTGGGGTTGAGGATTTTACATTCGATACAGCATTGCTTTAGGTTCTTTCCCTATCGCAATGAAATACATCAAAATCAAACTTTTGAGGTTAAGGATTTTACATCCAATACCGCATTGCTTTGGGTTCTCTCCCTATTGCAATGAAGCACACCAAATCAAGCTGTTGAGGTTAAGGATTTTACATCCAATACCGCACTGCTCTGAGTTCTTTCCTCATTGTAATGGTTCAATCCAATCAATTCAAATTTTTTGAGGATGAAGATGCTACATCTAAAACCACAAAATTCCAATTTTCATTTCAAGTTCAAATCCCTTTAAATTAATTTTAACAAAACTTCAATCTAAATTGAAACTCAAACTAAAATCTGAGCTCACACATCAAAACTTAAACTGAAACAAAATGAAATCTAAGTCGAAATTCCCCTAGATCATGTGATTTGAGATTCACCTTCTTTTCCTTTCCACAGCGAGAGTTCAGGAATCTCCAGTCTCAGAGATATACTTGACACTCCCCAGCGAAAATTCTTCTACTTTGTCCTAAGTTTGTCACTTGGACATCTGTGTTGGTTTGTTGATCTTTTCGGACAACGCCGATACGCGCGGTGTGCTTGGATAGCACACCACACCTATCGGGGTCCATTTGTTGACCTCATTTTTGATGAGGTCTTCTCTTCTCTCTTTAGTACTTAGGATCTAGCCTTAGGCTTTTCCTTTGACTATCTTAGAGGACTAGAAGTGGAACCCACCCTTTAGAAGTCCAAACACCTCTTCACTCCTTGCAAACCCCACAAGCTTGATTGTAGACCCCTAATCACCTAGAGGGTTGAAATCAAATGTGGAAGTTTAAAGGATGAGCTCCTAGAGGACTCTTTAGTTTTAGGACTGCCCTGGGTGGTCTGGTCTGGTGAAGGGCTGACTTACACACGCACTACACTTATACACTACACTTTCACACACCTCCTAAAACCACACCCATACCCAACTTGACCTCCTGACTCATGCAGGTGATTCACATGGATGGTCCTTAACCCCTAAGCCCTTGGCTAAGAGGGTTAGGAACGAAGCATAGTGAATGCCTCAAATGAGTCCCTTCATGGCTCATGTGGGCTTGATATGGCTTCATGGCTCAACCAAAATGATTTCATTCCACTTACATTTACCAAATCTTCAATTTTCTAAATTTTCAATTTTTTACCCCCGGGACCCCAGACCCGCCTAGCCTACCCAAAACCCTTGAAATTACCCAAATTTTTCAAAATTATCCAAAATCACCCAAATTCCTCAAAATCAATCTCAAACATTCTTCTACCTTTCTTCCTTTGAATTCCCAAAATAAAATGTTCCAAATTTGATCCATTCCCTATTGAAATTCCAAAATTCAATCCCTGGAAAACTTAAACTTTGAAATTCTTGAGAGCAGAATTACTGATTATTATCAAGAGTTTTCTTAAGTGATTCCCATCATTTAAGATGTAATTAACTATAGGAGCTTGCCCTTATAGGGAACTTTAAGAACCCAGGTAATATAAATCCTGCTTAATTTCTTTGTATTAAGCAGGGGAACTTGTCGGCTTATAAAATTGGTTCGCAGACCAAACGGATGTCACAAATCTTCTAGTTTATTTAATCGAGCCCCATCATCAAGTAGTGTGTCTATTCTTCGGGATAGATACACAGCTTGTGATGTGGCGCTCATTTATATAAACTATTTGGGATGTGAGATCAGCTTGATTTCATATCATTAAATTTTCAAATTTAAAATTATTTTCAAAATCAAATGCTCCTTTCTAAATTATATATATATATATATATATATATATATATATATATATATATATATAAATTAAATTTAAAATCTAAAATTCGCCGACAATTTCTATAGGCGACCCCTTTTCAAAATACAACACACTAACCTAAAAATATGCCGACAATGACCAAGCTAAGTTTTCTCGTCCTTAGGAAAGTTATGGGATGTTCCTACTAACCAGATGATCACTTGGACCAATTTTTGTGATTTTTTTAATTATATTTAATTTATTATAATTATTTTGAGTTTTGAGGTATTATTTAATTATAAAATGAAATTAAATTTGAAAAATAAAATTTTCATTTTTCATATGTCTCTCTAGCCTCAAGGAAGTTAGAGAAGAAAATTTATATTTTTTTGATTTTTCTTTAATTTATTAGAATTATTTTGGTGGCAAGGTTTGAAAATTCATTTTTTTAACATTAAAAATTACATTAAAGTTTTAAAATTCAATATCTTAACCTATAGACTTAGGAAAAATATTTGGTTGGTTCTTATGTGATTAGGGAATAAAATATGACATTTTTTGTGATTTTTAATATTTTTATGATTTTAAAAGATTTTTAATTATTAAAATATTAAAAATAGAGTTAAAAATGGAAATTTTTAGAAAATTCCAATTTTAATTTTCATGGACTCCTCTGATATCAGAGATGCCCCAAAACCAATTTGGTGAAATTTTGAAATGTATTTTGGGTTTTATGAATTTTTTAATTTTAAAATAGCTATGTCACTTAATTAATTCATTTAATGGGTTAAATTAACTCCAATTGACTTGAAATTTTTATGTGAGGTTCTCTGCATCCTAAGTGATAATGGAGAATTATTTTTAAGTGATTTTGATGTGCGGTTACCCCTAATTAATTAAAATTCAATTTTAAGTGTTTGGGCTAATTAGGGTTATTTTTAATAAACTAAACCAAACCATAATTTTCTTAGGGTCCTCTAGTTATAAGATACCTCCCCTAATTTTTATATAATTTTCTAAGCAATATACTAATTATCAGAATTAAAAAACTAAAACAGACACATAAACTTGGAAATTCGATAACTCTCCATAGAAATGGCCTCTGGTCTTGGAAAATTTAGGGAATGTTCCCAAGAACAGAGGCTACAAAAGCCCTATGGTCTCTTGCCATGATGAATTATGTATGCAAGTGGAGAATTAAAACATCACAGAGAGTATTTAAATCATTAAAAAATCATAGACTCAACAAATTAATTTAATTCTTTTTCCATATTATTCTCCTCTGTTCACTGAGTAAGAGGGTATTCTTATTTTATTTTTATGATTTTTCTATGAAAAGTTATGCATTTTCAAAGATCAGGGCATTTAAATAATTCAAAAATACCCTATATATCTACTTAAACATGTCGGCGCCGCATCATCCTTGTCCGGGTCGATGCTCCACGTGGCGCGCTCTTGTTCGACGCTACCATCTGACTCGACAGCCACGCGGCCCGCTGTCCCGTTTCATCTCCTCGTCCGGCTTGATCTCCACCGTTCATTCATTACAAGCGCCATCCGATGGTGGTTGGTCATCGTCTACGACTGGTGCATCCCGAGAGCCGTCCACGTTCTAACCCTAAGATCTCCCTCATCTCTCAACCAAATTGCGTGATCTTGGGCTCTATGAACTCGTCTCGACAAGACGAACACATCTATATGACTATCATGCTTTGAAATTAGCTCAAACAAAATGGAGAATCAAAATAAGCTCTCAGGAAGGAGGAGTTCAATACCTTGGCTCTAAGAAGTGAAGCTTCGATCAGAGGGGCTTGGCACGTTCGTTGGAGTCTGAGGAAGCTAGGAATGAAGCCTGGAGCTATGGTGAAATGCCTAGTCCTAACTTACACCAAGAGCAATCTCGAGCTCTGGCCGATAGATGAAATGGCTAGCCTGCTGAAGGGGCTTCCATTGGGGAACTTCTTTCTCTTGGTCTGGTGAAGGTGTAGAGTCGATCAATTTGAAGATTGGCTCACTGTGGTGAAGTGTCTTGTTTTTGGGCTTAAAATTGAGCTCAGATATTAAGCTCACATAAAGAATTTTAGGGCTGGATTTCAGTGGGGATCAACTGCTCTAGGTTAGGAGAGGAGTTTGGAACCAATTTGATAGGGTTTTACTAAGGTCCAGTGCATCCAACCTTTTGGCCGTGGAGGTGAGGAGTATAAAGAGCCATGACTATGGGGCTTCCCAAAGGCAATTCAAGGCTGGGATCAGCTGCTCAGAGGAGGAGAAAAAGAGCCCTGGTGTCCACTGGGGTTTGGACAACTCAGCAAGCTCAAATTTGAAATTTTGGCTCACATGGAGCTCTCAGGTGTGGTGTTTTCCGGCGACCCAGGCGGCTGGTCGGCAGGCATGGGTCACCACCTGACTCAGTGAGGTCAGGGCTAGAGATTGGTGAGTTCAATTGGCTTTGAACATGTGTCAAAGGTTTGATTTAAATGGAATGGGGAAGGGTGAATTTTGACCTTAATTGGGTTCAATCATGGTTGGGGTTTGGTGCACCCCCCAAGACATGACTTTAGGCTGAGGGAGAATTATTTGGGTCAGCTCAAAGATGGGTGGTGAAGTCTCCATCCATGGTGAGGTGGCTAAACATGGTTAAAGTGTGACATGAATGGTGTTAAAAAGTTTAGTGAGGGATTAAGAAAGATACTCCCTCTTTTGCCATTAATGTCATGGTGAGGTGGAAAGGGCTCCTCATGGCTTGCATATGGCTTGCCCATGGCTTCTTGGCTCACGTTTGGGTTAGAGACTTGTATGAGAAAGGAATTTGGAATTTTGGGGTATTTTTGTGGAATTATCAGGAGGCTTTATTTAGAATTATTTGATGATGAAATTGGAATTTAGGGAATGATTTTAATTAAAGCGATGACAAATGAAAATGTCATGTGGGCCTTAGGATAGATTTTGGGCTTTTAAATTTGGTGAAAGATGGGCTTTTAAAATGTTTTAAGGGGATGGGCTTTTAAATTTTAAAATAAACTTTTGGAAAAAAATTTGGTAAAAGGTTATGCCAAATAAGTGTTGCATTTAATTAAGGAATGTGTTATGAAGGTTTTAGAAAAGATTTGGGATCATTTGGAGTTGAATTAGATTTAATTTTGGTCTTTCAATAATAAGGTTAAAGTGGGTCAAATTCGGCTAACTTAGGCTAAGGTTGGGCTAATGTTGGTTTTGATGTAATATTAATGTTGTAAAATGTTTTTGGTAGTGTAACAATGAGTTTTCAATTTTGGTTGGGTCTTGATTTTGGGATTTGGGCTTTTTTGGGTTCATAGTTGGTTTAGGCCAATTTGGGGAATTTTGGTTTGAGTTGGGTTTGGGTGGAGTTTGGGTTCAAATTTAGGGCAAATTAATGTAGATTTTTGTTTGTGGGGATGTTAGGAAGGTTTAAAAAAAATGGGGAAAATTGGGTGACATTTGGGTTGAATTTGGGATGGATTGGGTTTGTTGGTCATTTTGGGCCTTAAGGGCTAATTTGGGATTTTTGATCAAATTGGGTTAAATTGACAACATTGGGGTATGTTCCAGTTGAAAAAAATGAAATTGGGAACATTTGAAATTTTCTGGAATTTTTTGAGAATTTTTTGGAAGTTTTGGATTTTTAAGCCAAAAAGGGTATTTTGGGTATTTGGAGGTTATTTGGAGGGTATTGGGGGTATTTTTGGAATTTTTGGTATATTTAGCCATGGATGATCAATTTGAGTGGAGGGGAGTGTTTAGGATTGATTTTGAGGAATTTTGGTAATTTGGACAATTTTTGAGAATTTTTGGCAATTTCAAGGGTATTTGGTAGGTTTGGTGGGTTTAGGGCCCCGGGGGTCAAAAAATTAAAATTTGGGAAAAATTAAGATTGATTAGATGTGAGTAAAATGAAACCATTTTGTTGAGCCATGAAGCCATGTTAAGCTCATAAGTGCCATGAGAGGACTCATTTAGGCCCTCAATATGTTGTTCTTAACTCTCTTAGCCAGGGGCTTAGAGGTTAAGGCCCATCCATATGAGTTTCCTACATGAGTCAGGAAGCCAAGCTGGGTAAGAGTGGTTTTTGGGTTTGGAATGAGTGTGAGAGTGTGGTGTGTGTAGGATTTAGGTACCAGCCTTAGAAGGATGGGAATTAGAAGTTAGGTACCAATCCCAAAAATTTGTAGTTGATTTGGTTTTGAAGATTATGTGGAAATCTTATTTTAGCGGAAGATTGGAATGAGACATGAAAGTATTTCACATCTCGAGAGAGTTGATCAAATATTGATTGTTTGGCGAAGGATATGAATTCATGTCATCAGAAACAAATCGAAAAATTTCATGGTTTTCTGTCAGTAGACTCAGTCAACCTTCTCGAAAGAGGAAAGAGATTGCGTAGAGTAGAAAGGATTTCAAGACAACGAAAAAGTTTAGAAGTTTGAAACTGAAGTTAAAGTCTTCTGTGGGGAAGAATCAACTCGAAAGAGAACTGGAAGTTAGGTACCAGCCTTGGAAGAGAGTCGGAAGTTAGGTACCGACCTCGAAAAGAGTGAGAACTGGAAGTTAGATACCAGTCTCGGAAGAGAGTCGAATGTTAGGTACTGATCTTGAAAAAAAGGTGAGAACTGGAAGTTAGGTGCCAGTCTCGGAAGAGTGTGAATATAGCTAAGACCGAGATTAGGATGCCTTGTCGGTCTTATACCCAAGTCGGAGGATTAGAATGCGAAAAAGTTTCTCGGAAAGAGTATGAGATTAGTGGACACCGAGATCAAGATGCCTTGTCGGTCTTATACCCAAGTCAGAGGATTAGAATGTGAAAAAGTATCTCAGAAAGAATGCAAGATTTGTGGACACCGAGATCCGGATGCCTCGTCGGTCTTATACCTAAGTCGGAGGATTAGAATGCGAAAAAGTTTCTTGGAAAGAATGCGAGATTAGTGTACACCGAGATCAGGATGCCTTGTCGGTCTTATACCCAAGTCGGAGGATTAGAATGCAAAAAAGTTTCTCAGAAAGAATGCGAGATCAGTGGACACCGAGATCAGGATGCCTTGTCGGTCTTATACCCAAGTCGGAGGATTAGAATGCGAAAAAGTTTCTCGGAAAGAATGCAAAATTAGTGGACACCGAGATCAGGATGCCTTGTCGGTCTTATACACAAGTCGGAGGATTAGAATGCAGAAAAGTTTCTTGGAAGGATACGAGATTGGCGGGAATTGAGAGAAGAGAATCAAAATTCAAGTGTCGATCTCGAAATGAGAACTAGAATTTAGGTACCAGCCTCAGAAAGATGGGAATTAGAAGTTAGGTACCAATCCCAAAAGTTTGTAGTTGATTTGGTTTTGAAGATTATGTGGAAATCTTAGTTTAGCAGAAGATTGGAATGAGACATGAAAGTATTTCACATCCCGAGAGAGTTGATCAAATTTTGGTTGTTTGGAGAATGATATGAATCCATTCCATCTGAACCAAATCAAAATATTTTGTGGTTTTGTGTCAATAGACTCAGTCGACCTTCTCAAAAGAGGAAAGAGATTGCGTAGAGTCGAAAGGATTTCAAGACGACAAAAAAGTTTAGAAGTTTGAAACTAAAGTTGAAGTCTTCTGTGGGGAAGAATCAAATCAAAAGAGGGCTCACAGGAGCTTCAAATGGATTTCAGTCGAAAGATTCAAATCGACAGATTCAGATCAGAATTCAATTCGAGATTTAGATTATTTTCGTTTGTTTTAGTGATTCAATTTCATTTTTGTTTATTTAGAGTTCGTTTTAATTTGGAGTTTGTTTTGACATTTGGATTCTTAAAAGAGTTCTTTATTCATTTTCTTTTCTTTCGTTCTTTGTTCGATGTACATTTAACTTAATGGCATTTCCCAGTCAATTTGTAGAAAAGAGGTGAAGGTAAAATACGACATGGTCGTTTCCATTCTAATTTTTTGAAAGTACATCATATAGCTTGATCCAAAACATGATGATATTTTCCATGAAAAATCAGTATCTCGTACGATCCACATGAATCCAAAATGGATTGCGTAAGATTCTTGCAAGTTTCTTCCAAAAGCATATGTCGAAATCCATGTCTGAATAGTGAGACACATGGAAAATAACATCACCTTCCAGGCCATCCTTGGCAGGAAATTCCATCTGGATGTGCATTGGAGGTGCGCTATCTCCCATGTAGCTCACAGCTCGTAGGGCCGAAAGCTCTCTAATTCTGGATCTGGCTGAAAGTGGAAAGGCGTTTTGCTATCGTCCATCCTCTTGAAAGTGACGGAGATCCACTCAACAGGCACACCTAGAATACAGTGTTTTGCTATGTCCGCTCCATTTCCTTTTAGCACCAAGACGGAACCTACTGGTAGTGGTATCTCCACGGCCCTCAGAATTCTCCAGGGCCTGCTATCTGGAGGTCAGATTGAAATATGATGTTACATTAGTTAATGAAAGACACTGTCCAGAAAGGTCTGACGAAGTCATGATGATCTATGTGTGGGGGTATGTTGTCGCCCTCCCTATATATGTTAAAGATGCAGCTGTTGGGTATGCAATCTGCAGGCAATACCCTCCATGTCACCATCCTTTTTACCATTCTCTTGATAATTCTTGGCATCGGATCCACCTCGCTACGACGGAGTATCCCTGGTGGATTTCCCTTTCTATCCTCGGCAAAGTTGTAGCAACACCCGCACTGGATTGTAACTCTTCCTTTTCCTTTCATCCATCTTCGAGGTTCCGAATAGGTCTTCTATCTCAAATGACCAGCTCGACCCATTTTCTAAAGTTCGATGACGTAGTCCACAATTTGCTGCTTCTTGTTGTCTGAGAACACATCCATATGCAGCTCAAGGCCTTCCAAGATGTTGATCCTCTTGTCTCGAATTCTTTTAAAATATTCAAAAGTTTTCTTTTCAACCTTTTGCATTTTGTCCAGCTCGTATTCTGGTATTATCTACAATCAGCGAGGTCTGGTAATGTACTGTGGGATGTATTGTTCAACCCCAGCGCTTTCTCTTGCATGTCTCGGCTCCTCGGGGATAGTCTCTGTCAGGACATCCCCCGGGTTGCTTTCGTAACAAGACTCTTCAAAACTGGTGCACCTGTCTGGCGTCGTGACACCGATTCTGTTTCTGCTCTCCTTGGGATTTCTCTCATTTTTTCTGCTGTTCTTGGAGTTGATCTCCTCCTTTCTGGTTCCTGACGAAGCGATTTCTTTGAAGTATTTGTACTGACGGTAGCAACTTTCTCTTCATGTTGATCTCCTGCTAGGTTGCTCAGCATCTTGCGAATGCGTCGGTTCTTGTTTCATTGTTGGGTCGGAGTGAGAGTAGCTCTCCTTACCTCTTAAATTGTAGGAATACCTTAACATCCCCCACTATGGTGTTATAAATATTAGTCTGATTTCTGCCTTATCGGGCACTATCATTTACAATTATTTGCCTCTCTGTGTTAAAGATGCTCCTTCGAAGTACAATTCCCAACACAGATCATCGGGGTCTTCTAAGCTCATTATCTGCTCGTCGGGCAAGTCGTCATTGAGAGACTATTATGCCGGTAAAGGGTGTGTTGCGAGGACGTCTGCTAGGACTTGTCCCTTTACAGCATGAAGGGGAATAAATGTTATATCGAATTACAATAGTATCATCTACCACGTGGCAAGTCTGCTAGAAAGCGTAGGTCGGGTCATCAAATATTGCAATGGATTAACTCTCGAGATAAGGTTGACCTTATGAGAAAGCATGTAATGCCTGAGCTTTTGACTGGCAAAGATCAGGGCCAAACAATGCTTCTCAATCGGGGGATACTTTACCTCCGTCAGAATTAGATGATGACTTAAGTAGTAGAGAGCATTTTCTTTCCCCTTGTCATTGACCTGGGCTAGCAGGGCTCCAAGGGAGTCGTCTAAAGCTGTGGTACAAAGTGTCAACGGTCTTCCCAAGACTGGGGCTGCTAAGACAGGAGGTGTCATTAAATACTGCTTAATGTGCTCGAAGGCCCGCTGACATATCTCTTCCCAAAATAATTTGGCATCCTTTATAACTAATGCCGAGAAGGACTGACACCTACCTGACAAATTCGAGATAAAGCGTCGAAGATATGACAATTTTTCTTGAAAGGATCATAGTTGTTTCAAAGTTTTGGGAGGCAGCATTTCTAAGATAGCTTTAATCTTTTCCAGATCGGTTTTAATTCCACGATGTCAGACAACAAATTCTAAGAATTTTCTGGAGGTGACGCCGAAGGCGCATTTCAGGGGATTCATCTTAAAGTTAAATTGTCTTAATCACTCAAAAACAATTCTCAAATCATACAGGTGATTTTCTTTCAGTTTGCTCTTGATGACCACATCATCCACGTAACACTCGACTTGGTTGTGAATGAGATCATAAAAATCCTCTTCATTGCTCTTTGGTAAGTCACTCCTGCGTTCTTTAATCCAAAAGGCATCACTGTGTATTAGTATACTCCAATTGGCGTTCCGAAGGCTGTGAGCTTTTCATCTTCTGGTGCCATCTTTATTTGATTGTATCTTGATGATCCATCGATGAAAGAGAAGACTTCGTGTGTTGAAGCGATGTCAATCATCAATTCTGGAATTAGTAGCGGGAACTCATCCTTCGGGCATGCTTTGTTCAAATCCCTGAAATCCACGCAGATTCTGATCTGTCTATTCTTCTTTCTAACTGGTACCACGTTGGCTAACCAAGTTGGATATTGCTCTTCACAAATAAATTTAGTGTCTATTAGCTTCTTAACTTCAGCTATTACCTGTTGTTCAATCTCTAGACGCATTCTTCTGGGAGCATGTCTGACTGGAACGGCAGTGTGATCCACTCCTAGCTTGTGAACCGCAACCTCTGGAACTAATCCCGACATTTCATCATAACTCCAAGCAAAACAATCCTTGAATTCCATTAATAGCTTGATCATGTCGTCGGAGTCTTCTTTATTGAGCAAGGAGCTAACAAAGGTCGGTCTAGGCTCTTCATTAGTACCTAAGTTAACTTCCATTAACTCGTCTATTGTAGATTTAATTTCTTCTTCAAATTCTGGTGGAGCATCTCCAATTGGTAGATCTTCAAGATTATTTGAAGCTTCCAAGCAGTCTTCATTAGGCTCGCAAGTGACAACCAAGCAAAATCTTGTATCATCAACTGATCCTACCGTGCCGAATCCAAGACCATACTTTGAATTAGGCGGTCGACTGGTATTTCAAAGTGTTGTGCTTGACCATTTGACCACTGTTTAGGTAAGACACCACGTTGGATTAAATTCTGAACACAGGGAGAGCACCACTCAAAAGGTAATTCCATTAATTCAGAGGAAGCAACATCTTCAAATTGTACATCATTTTCAATTTTGGAAGAAGAAGCACCATGGTAAAATTTGATCCTCTTAGCACCGCCACCATGTACTTCTTTGACCACCATACGCTCGACCTTGCTAGGATGGATCAGGGTTAGGGTTATAGTATGCACATAGTGGTTAATCTTCTTGTACATCGATCTGTATTCTTCATTCTTCTCATCTTCGAGAGAGATCTTGAACTGAGGTTTCTTTTGATTTATCTTCATTACTTATTTCTTGGTTTCTTCTTCTTCGAACTGTTCTCCCAATCAACATCGATGACCAGTTTCTTTTGTTCAACTATTCCACTGTTTCTTCCTTGACCTTGTCCCCGGCCTTGAACTCGGGTGTGAGTTCTGGAAAAACCTTCACCATCTCGCCGTAAGGGAGTGGTGAGTAATTGTTGAATAAGAATTTCAGGTTCTTCATTGTCTCGAACTCCTTTTGCTTCATTTGGTATGGTATTTCTGGAGAAGACAGTCCTTTTTGGAGGCGATTAGTAAGCTGCATCTTCGTGAATTCCAATTTCATGCTCGGAGAACGGTTGCAAATCACCTTTGATACATTGTTCTCCTCCTTCATAATATTTTGTGCACTGGTGAAGAGACGACGGTACCATCCGGTTCTCATGGATCCACTGTCGACCCAGTAGAGCGTTGAATGATGTCTCAGAATCAATTATATGGAACTTTGCGGTTGTCTTTGCCAAATCACCGGTCTTCACTGATATTGTTATCGATCCAAGGTCTCTTTCTCCTTTCTAATTGAAGCCTCTTAATAACATTTTGTCTGCTTCGAGTTCGCGAGCATCAATTTCCAAATATGCTAACGTATGAAGGTTCATTATGTTGATTGATGCTCCTGGATCAACTAGCACCCTGGAGAGCGTAAACTTTCTAATAGTGATTGAAATGTACAATCGTTGGTTGTGATCGGCTATTCCAAGTAGCAGATCACTGTCCGTGAAGGTAACACCGTGCTGTTCTCTTAACGAGCAAACCTCGTCGAAGGAATCACCGACCATTTGAGCTAAGCAAATTTTTGGGTCAAGTAAGGCCTTGATCAGACCTTCCCTCATCTCCTTCGACAAGATCAGAGCATCATAGATGCTTAGTTCGGCTGGTAGCTTCCTAAGATGGGCTAGCACGTTATAATCCACTTTATTACCAGGTTCTTCAGTCTCTTCTTGAATGGCCAGTTCTTCTGCTGGGGTTGACTCTTCTTGAGCAACCACCTACTTTCCTTTATCTTTTGGACCCATTCTCGGGGGTAGAACTTTTCCATTTCTTAAATTGACTTTTGTTATCTCTTCTGCATCTGGTGCTGGAACTGTCAATGTCTCCTCTTGAATCGGAACGGGTGACTCTTCTGAAGTTGCTTTGGTTTCTGATACCTCTAATTCTATTGCAATTAGAGCTCCTCATAATTCACAAATGGATTCATCACTTTTTGAGCTTTCATAGCCATTCTTGTGAACGTCTTCTCCTTCATCGTGGTCATCAAGGTTTAGTATGATTTGAGAATCGTTATTTGTATCGAAATTTAGATCGGG
Source organism: Papilionanthe hookeriana x Papilionanthe teres (assembly GCA_022702705.1). Taxonomy (NCBI): domain Eukaryota; kingdom Viridiplantae; phylum Streptophyta; class Magnoliopsida; order Asparagales; family Orchidaceae; genus Papilionanthe; species Papilionanthe hookeriana x Papilionanthe teres. The sequence goes on from CM040423.1 coordinate 160,396,065, forward strand.
ATTTGGTTGGTTTTCATTAGTTACGTAATCATTATAAACAGTCAAAACGTAGCCAGCACCAAAACTCTTATCATTATAAGATCTTACTGGGGTGAGCAAATAATCATACAGAGTCAGAGGTCTGAGGGATTTCTCCCCCGAATCAGAAACAACCATCCTAGGATAAACAACCCCTAGTCTACCCTTTGGAGCCTCGGTCTTCTCTTCTTTCACGATCTTCTCCTCCTTCTGGGGCGGTTCTTCAATCGCAAGCGATAGTGCCGGCTCGGCAGTTTTCAAACTATGAGTTGAAGCGCGCACCGAAGCGGTCTGGATGTGGTCCAAAATTTTCTTCGAAGACTTTATCCAGACAATACTCAATCCTTCATTGGACTTGTACGGGTCTATCGGAACAATAGGATCTGTTGAAATAACATTAACGAAACCTCCTTTTTGGGGCTCCTTCATGTATTCCTTCGAGATCGTTATGTTCCCTTTCCAGAGGTTATCCTCGAGCTAAATTTTAAAGGTGAACCAGTCTTCTATCTTATGTCTGAGTATCCTATGGTAGGGACAGTAATTTAGATGATCTTTCTTATTGACTTCTTCTAGCCTCCTGGGCTCTGGTAGATGAAAGTTAGGTGTCTTCATCAAACTACGAAACATCTTAGCCAGTGCTTCAGTCTGGAAGGGGTATTCCTTATTCAAAAGTTTTTTTAGGGCACCTGGTGGATGAGGTGGCAGCTGATCATGCTGCCATGATTGATAGCTCGGTCGAGGCTGTTGATAGCTCTGTTAAGGCTGTTGGTAAGTCCGTTGCGGTGGTTGATAACTTAGTTGTGGCCGCTCTGGCTATATTTGCACTGGCTGTTTACCTTTATCCACTGCGGTGACGATCCCAGATTTCTTTTTAAATCCCTTTATAGGCTTCTGCTTATCAGTCTTGTCGACGAAACTCTGCTGTTTTGCCTCCTCCTGCAAGCTCCTGGCCTTGCTACGCAACTTCTCGAAAGTCTTAATTGTGAATCCTTTGAGGAGAAGTGCTATCGGGCCATGGATACTTTTTAACAGGACACCAACTGCATGCTGTTCCTGAAGCTGTGGTTCACACTTCATACTTAAGCTCCTCCATCGAAGTATGTAATCCACCAAAGTTTCATTTGATTTCTGTTCTCCACCACTAAATCATCGATAGTGATGTGGTGCGAGCCTCGGAAAAACTCTTAACGAAAAGGTTCTCCAGTTCTGAAAAGGTCTTGACTGATCTGTTCGGCAATTCTGCATACCAATCGAATGAAATTTCTGATAAAATGCTTACGAATTGACGAAAGTGCAAAGCATCGCTCCCACCGGCATTGCTGCAACTAGCACGAAAATGTACGACATGCTGCCGGAGGTTTCCTGTACCGTCGATAGTATTAAATAGAGCTGGTACGAAGCCCTTCGGGTATTGGACTGCATCAAACTCCTCAGGGTAAGGTCTACCCTTCTGAATAGATGCTCCTCTCTTAGACTGGGCTAAGGCTTCTCGCACCTGCTGTTCCACCATATTCTTGATATCCTTTTTGGGAATTAAGCTCTGCGTTGAATCCTTCTTTGGCAGTTCATCTCCGTTGATGGATGTAATTTCTTTTCCTCCATCTGCAATGTGAATGATCTCTGGGGGTGTTTCCTTCTGAGGTTGAAGCTGACTCTGGAGAGTGGCTAAGGCTGCCGCCATCTCCTCCATCCTCTTTGCCATTTGGGAGATCGTGTCATCCTTTTCTTGAAGATGCGCTCTCATTGCTTCTGGTTCATCTCTTTCTGAAGTTGATGGAGCTCCCTGCAGAGCTGACGACGCTCGGGTCTCGGCAATGTTGATCTCAGCACATTGTTCATCCATGAATTCTGATGAATCCACTTCTTTTCCAATTCCTTCTCTTCTTTCCCTTGCCAACCGTCAGATATCCTTCCTTAGATTTCCTATAGCATTCTCAAGTGGTCTTTTCCAAACAAATTTGCGGTTGTCAGGTGACGACTGTTGAACTTCTTTTTCAGGGGTTTCCTTTAATGCAGTAGCACTTTCTTCATATTTGGTCTCTCTGACGAGACTCCTCTTCCCAGAGCATTCTGTTTGTATCGGTTCGGCAATAATAGGTTGCCACGCCATCCTTCTTGCAGTAGAAGGCCTAGGACCAGATGGTCTGTCAGCTGTACGTCGGTAGGTGGTGTCCTCCCTTATATGGTGACCTGATACAACAACAGGCGAACTTCTCTCGCTAGCTCGCACTTTCTTCTTTGGCCTCTCTGGAGTAGTAATAGGGTCTACTCGTGGTCCGAGGTGGGATCTAGTTGGTACTCGTCCCATTCTTCTCATAATTTTTGACATGGGGCAACCTTCCTTCTTAGCTAATTTCTCTACCACTGTTCGCAGACGGGTAAGTGGCGTAGTCTTGATCTCTTTCTTCTTACAATCATTGTAGTATGCAGCTCAGGGTAACATAGCGGCAATCCTTCGAGCATCTTCTTCATCGGATGCAGCAGAGAGAGGGTGAAACCTACTCCCTCCTAACAGCGGTGAGATCTCAGGCAGTTCTTCTTCTTCCTCAGGAATCTCTTCCAAAAAAGTAACTTCAGCAGCCTTAGTCTTCTTGATCCTGGCGATCTTTCTGCTCCTATTTCTTCTTTGAGTCCAGGTTAAGGGTGTAACCCTTGAACTGAACCCTATCTCAAAAACAGATGGTATTGCAGTGAAATCTGAACCCTCCATGGTAACACGCTCATCACCAACTTGGACTTCTTTTTCTTTCAGTTTGGCGGGAGCCGGGGTAGGTGTAGTAATGACCAGACCGGTAGGGGTTGAGATGACAGTTCTGGGGGTAGCACCTAACCTCCTATGAACAGCAGTGTTTCTTTCAGTTGAGACCCTTTTCAGGGGAGGAAACTCTTGAGTCTACTTCAGGTTGAACTCAATTATGAAATCTTCAGTTTCTGGTACTTTGTTCATCAGCGCGAAAAGAGTAACATCTGCGAACTTAATGTACGTATTGTCAATTCCTTATCCAAAGAGAATGAATGCATCATTAGGTAGCTCGTCCTTGTAGACAGCTAAGTCTATCCCGTTGGTGAAGGAGATTATCAGTTTTGGCGCAGACATTTTCTACAGAGTAGATTCTAAGCGTCAGTTCCAAATTATGCTTCCTTTCGTCGGGACGAAAAGGAGAGGAATTTCTCCAAACGAGTCCGAACACATTTCCATTTATCTTTTCATTTTTTTTATAAAAGTATTTTGGATTCTCTTTTTTATTTTTGTATTTGTGGTTTAACAGAAAGTTCATTTATTAAAGGGTTTGTTTATTAAAAGGTTTGTTCATTAAGAACGAAACAAATTAAAAGGGGAAAGGTTAAAGGAAAGATTAGGGATCCAATCTAGAAACTGGAAAGGAAGAGAGTGTCTCACAAGACTTCTCGATCCGAGGAATCACTCCTAAGTTAACACCTATTGGGGGTCCACCCCACCTCAAAGAGGTAAAATGAATCTGGAACCTCTCTGTTTAGAGGTGTCTAAACAGTGGCTCCAAAATCCAAGAGAATTTACTATACCCGTTCAAGACAGAAATGAACATGGTATTTCAATGGAAATAATGATAGTTTGATCCAAAAGGGGCATGGATTCACTATCGATTTATGAAAGCAAAACCATCTGATCACGTTGGAGAGAGGAACTTGTCCCCAATGGAGTCGCTAGAAATTGTCGGCATATTTTTAGGTTATGTGTTGTATTTTGAAAAGGGGGTCGCCTATAGAAATTGTCAGCGAATATTAGATTTTAAATTTAATTTAATTATATATATAATTTAGTAATAAGTATTTGATTTTTGAAAATAATTTTAAGTTTGAAAATTTTAAGATATGAAATCAAACCGATCTTACATCCCAAATAGTTTATATAAACAAGCACCGCACCATAAACCGTGTTTCTATCCCGAGGAATAGATACACTGCTTGATGATGGGGCTCGATTAAATAAACTAGAAGATTTGTGACATCCGTTTAGTCTGCGAACCAATTTTATAAGCCGACAAGTACCTATGCATAATATAAAGGAATTAAGCAGGGTTTATATTACCTGGGTTCTTAAAGTTCCCTATAAGGGCCAGCCCCTATAGTTAATTACATCCTAAGTGACGGGAATCACTTAAGAAAACTCTCGATAATGATCAGTGGTTTTACTCTCAAGAATTTCAAAGTTTAAGGTTTCAAACAAATTTGATTTTGGAAATTTCAATAGGGAATAACTCAAATTTGGAACATTTTATTTTTGGGAATCAAAGGAAGAGAAGTAGGAGAAGCTGAGGATCCAAGAAGAATCTTGGAAACTTCTCAAACTATCATATTGTTTGGCTTCAATTTGAGAGTTTGTTTAATGTTGTAATCTTACCAATTTTAATTAATTAGCACTTATATTTGTATGACATGATCAAATAAATAGCCTCGAAGATGTGAGGGTTTATGTCGTATCAAACGACTACCTCGGAGTCCTAAGACCGGTTAGGGCTTAATTTGCATAATATGATTATGCAAATGCCTAACGGAAAATTGAGTATTTATGTTGCACTAGGCAAACTACCTCGAAATCCTATGGCTTGGTTATTTAATTCTAAGGAAGGTTTTACTGATGTAGATCCAAGTTTTATTGATGAAGATGGCCGTGCTGCCCACTATGCTCCAAGCTCCTTGTTGTTGCAGTGGATTGGTTTTAGAAAGTGACAATCAAGGGACGAGAGAAGTTTTTTGGTTTAGAAGAGTCTTAAGGTTCAAATGTCTTAATGTTTTAATTAAAACAAATCTTAAAGTTGATTAAGCAGGACTGATTAAGATCCCACGGTTCCGTCATCCCGGCACCGCTATTTTCATCGGATTCACTTAGTATAAATGAATTTGCTAAACTCAACTGAATGATTTCCACACTTTCATTTAGACTGTGGGAAATCTTGTTAGCAACACATGGGTTACATCATCCGAGGGATTCCCAATCATCCAACGAGATGTTTTAATTTAGTTGTAGTTATAGTTTTGTTGTTCTGTTTGTGATTAAATTTTGAGTTGTTTTATCTTTTGAATGTCGTGGCGGTGAATTTTATCTTGTGTTGATTTTTAATTTAGTTTTGAGTTTCAGTTTTGTGGCTATCCTAAAAGTTTTAGTTTTCATGTAGGGTGACATTCTTGTTTAACGTGCAAGAGAAGTAAAGTACATTGCAGGTAAATAAATTGCAATAAAATAAAAGCGTACCTGGAGGGTCTTCTCGTCATTCTCGGCTGCACTTAAAACACATGTCAGAGCATTTATATATTTTCAACAAGTACCCAGGTAAAGTTAAGGTATGGTTCTGGTTGTCTACCAAAATCTTAATGCTATCGCTAGTCAATTCTTATGACGTCTAGGTTCTTGTGTTTTGTTAAGGATGATTTTCGTCACCAAAGAAAAATTAAGTTCAATTGTTCTTTTAAAACATCCCATCATATTTAGAATGTGTTTAGGACAAGTCCTGAACATCTTTTCAATGCTTCTAGGATTATTCCGAGTCTAAATGAATTTCATTGTACAAGTGAATTAATCATCAAAGAATTTAGTTGAGTTTTGTTTCTTGCTCAGTGAACTTGGACATTTGATTGTCTAATGAGTGAAGTGACATTTCACTTGATGCTTCGTTTATGAGTTATAATAATGAAATCCTCTAGGGATATATTAGTTTATTGAAGAATTTAACCATCTTTAATTAAAGTTGAATTGCTGATTTAAGATAATTCAATTTCAAATTTCAGTTTGGTTTTATTTTAAGTGTTTTAAGTTACTTAAAATGAAAGAAGTGTTTAAATTATTTAATTTTATTAAATTTTGATGATTTAAAATTGATTTGAATTAATCATATTATTTTAGGTTGGCTTTAATTGGTTTAATTTTCACATTTTTAATTATGAATTGTTTTGATATTACTTAATATTTCAAATTTGTTTTAAGTTTGTTCTCAAGTGATTTCAAATTAATTTTAATGTTTTAAATATATTTTTAATTTGATTATTAAATCATTTAATTTCTTAAGCTTTAATTTATTTAACAAGTTATTTCCCTTTTAATTATTAATTTTAATCATCATGTCCTTAAAATTAATTAAGAGTTGAATATTATTGGAGTGATTCATTTAGGGATTTTAGATTAAATGATTGCAGTTTTCCGAAATTATATCCCCATTTTAACAATCCAAACTTTTAATTATCTTTCCAAAATTTCAATTATTTAATTAATTAAGATTCACTTTTTATATTTTCAAGGTAACTAATGGGTTCCTACCTCTTAATTTCCCATGTTTCAATCATCTATAAGAGAATTAAGATCATATATTTTACCCATTCTTTGATTAGGCTTAAAGTATTAATTAGGGTTAAAATCCTTAATTACTTTTATGCCCTTTTAAGCATATTCATTTCATAACTCACTAAATTGAGCTCAAATGAACTTGAAATTTTTATTTCACCCCACTCACATGTCAATTAAGACATTAGAGGAGAAAATGTGATTTTTCCATTTTTAATTTAATTTATATAATTATTTTTATGGAAAATAAGGGTTTTCAATGAAAATTCAACACACGACCAAGGTATGGTTTCTGTCCTTAGAAAAATTATGGGATGTTCCTACTGACAAAGGATCACTTAGACCAATTTTGGTGATTTTTTGAATTCTATTTAATTTATTATAATTATTTTGAGTTTTGAGGTATTAATTAATTATAAAATAAAAATAAAGTTGAAAATAGATTTTTTAATTTTTCTTAAGTCCCTCTGGCCTCAAGTAAGTTAGAGAAGTAAATTTAATACTTTTTTTATTTTTCTTTGATTTATTAGAATTATTTTTGTGGGAAGGTTTGAAAATTCAGTTTTTTAACATTAAAAATTACATTAAACTTTTAAAATTCAATATCTTAACTTAGAGACTTAGGAAAAATATTTGGTTAGTTCCTAAGTGATTAGGGAATAAAATATGACATTTTTGTGATTTTTAATAATTTTATGATTTTTAAAATTTTTTAATTATTAAAATATTAAAAAAAGAGTTAAAAATAAAATTTTTTAGAAAATTCCAATTTTAGTTTTCTTGGACTCCTCTGATATCAGAGAAGCCCCAAAACCAACTTGGTGAAATTTTGAAATGTATTATAGGTTTATGAATTTTTTAATTTTTAAAATAGCAATGTCACTTAATTAATTCATTTAATGGGTTAAATTAACTCCAATTGACTTGAAATTTTTATGTAAGGTTCTCTGCATCCTAAGTGATAATGGAGAATTGTTTTCAAGCTATTTTAATGTGTGGTTACCCCTAATTAATTAAAATTCATTTTAAGTGTTTGTACTAATTAGGGTTATTTTTAATAAATTAAACCAAACCCTAATTTTTCTAGGGTCCTCTAGTTATATGATACCTCCCCTAATTTTTCTAGAATTTTCTAAGCAATATTCTAATTATTCGAATTAAAATACCAAAACAGACACATAAACTTGGAAATTAGATAACTCTCCATAGAGATAGGCTCTGGTCTTGGAAAATTTAGGGAATGTTCCTAAGAACAGAGGCTACAAAAGCCCTATGGTCTCATGTCATGATGAATTATGTATGCAAGTGGAGAATTAAAACATCACATAGAGTATTTAAATCATTAAAAATTATAGTCTCAACAAATTAATTTAATTCTTTTGCCACATTATTCTCCTCTGTTCACTGAGGGGTATTTTAATTTTATTTTTATGATTTTTCTATGTGAAGTTATGCATTTTCAAAGATCAGGGCATTTAAATAATTCAATAATACCCTATTTATCTACTTAAACACGTCGGCGCCGCGCCATCCTTGTCCGGGTCGAAGCTCCACGCGGCACGCTCCTGTTCGACGCCGCCATCTGACTCATCAGCCACGCGACCCGCTGTCCTGTTTCATCTCCTCGTCCGGCTTTATCTCCACCGTTCTTTCATTACACGCGCCATCTGACGGTGGCTGGTCATCGTCTATGATTGGTGTGTCCCAAGAGTCGTCCACGTTCTCACCCTAAGTTCTCCCTCATCTCTCAACCAAATTGCGTGATCTTGGGCTCTATGAACTCGTCTCGATAAGATGAACACATCTATACAGCTATGATGCTTTGAAATTAACTCAAACAAAATGGAGAATCAAAATAAGCTCTCGGGAAGGAGGAGTTCAATGCCTTGGCTCTAAGAAGTGAAGCTTCAATCAGAGGGGCTTGGCACATTCGTTGGAGTCTGAGGAAGCTAGGGATGAAGCCTGGAGCTATAGTGAAATGCCTATACCTGACTTCCACCAAGACCGATTTCTAGCTCTGGCCGATAGAAGAAATGGCTGGCCTGGTGAGGGGGCTTCCACTGGGGAACCTCTTCTCTTAGTCTGGTCAAGGTGTAGAGTCGATCAATATGAGGATTGGCTCACTGTGGTGAAGTGTCTTGTTTTTGGGCTTAAAATTGAACTCAGAAATTGAGCTCACAAAAAGAATTTTTGGGCTGGATTTCAGTGGGGATCAACTGCTATAGGTTAGGAGGAGTTTGGAACCAATTTGAGAGGGTTTTACTAAGGTCCAGTACATCCAACCTTTTGGCCATAGAGTTGAGGAGTTTAAATAGCCATGGCTCTGGGGCTTCCTAGAGGCAATTGAAGGCTGGGATGAGCTGCTCAGGGGAGGAGAAGAAGAGCCCTGCTGTCCACTGGGGTTGGGACAACTCAGCAAGCTCAAATTTGAAATTTTGGCTTACATGGAGCTCTCAGGTGTGGTGTTTTCTGGCGACCCAAGCGGCTGGCCGGGAGGCGTGGGTCACCATCTAACTCAGTGAGGTCAAGGCTGGGGTTTGGTGAGATCAATTGGCTTTGAACATGTGTCAAAGGTTCGATTTAATTGGAATGAGGAAGGGTGAATTTTGAGCTTAATTGGGTTTAATCATGGTTTGGGGTTTGGTGCACCCCCCAAGACTTGACTTTGGGCTGATGGAGAATCATTTAGGTCAGCTGAAAGATGGGTGGTGAAGTCTCCATCCATGGTGAGGTGGCTAAACTTGGTTAAAGTGTGACATGAATGGGGTTAAAAAGTTTAGTGAGGGATTAAGAAAGAGACTCCCTCTTTTGCCATTAATGGCATGTTGAGGTGGAAAGGGCTCCTCTTGGCTTGCATATGGCTTGTCCATGGCTTGTTGGCTCACATTTGGCTTAGAGACTTGAATGAGAAAGGAATTTGAAATTTTGGGGTATTTTTGATGGAATTATCATGAGGCTTTATTTAGAATTATTTGATGATGAAATTGGAATTTAAGGAATGATTTTAATTAAAGGGATGACAAATGAAAATATCATGTGGGCTTTAGGATAGATTTTGGGTGTTTAAATTTGGTGAAAGATGGGTTTTAAAATGTTTTACGGGGATGGGCTTTTAGATTTTAAAATAAACTTTTGGATAAAAATTTGGTAAAAGGTTATGCCAAATAAGTGTTGCGTTTAGTTTAGGAATGTGTAATGAAGGTTTTAGAAAATATTTGGTGTCATTTGGAGATGAATTAGATTTAATTTTGGTCTTTCAATAATAAGGTAAGAGTGGGTCAAATTGGGCTAACTTGGGCTAAGGTTGGGCTAATGTTTGTTTTGATGTAAAATTAATGTTGTAAAATATTTATGGAAGTGTAACAAATGGTTTTCAATTTTTTTTGGGTCTTGATTTTGGGATTTGGGCTTGTTTAGGTTCATTGTTGGTTTAGGCCAATTTGGGGAATTTTGGTTTGAGTTGGGTTTAGGTTCAAATTTATGGCAAATTAATGCAGAGTTTTGTTTGTGGGGATGTTAGGAAGGTTTGAAAACAAATTTTGGAAAAATTAGGTGACATTTTGGTTGAATTTGGGATGCATTGGGTTTGTTGGTCATTTTGGGCCTTAAGGGCTAATTTGGGATTTTTGATCAAATTGGGTTAAATTGAAAAAATTTTGGTATGTGGTAGTTGAACAAAATAAAATTAGAAACATTTGGGATTTTCTAGAATTTTTTTAGAATTTTTTGCAATTTTTGGATTTTTGAGCCAAAAAGGGTATTTTGGGTATTTGGAGGTTATTTGGAGGGTATTGGGGGGTATTTTTGGAATTTTTTGTATATTTGGCCATGGATGATCAATTTAAGCGGTGGGGAGTGTTTAGGATTGATTTTGAGGAATTTTGGTAATTTGGACAATTTTTGAGAATTTTGGGCAATTTTAAGGATATTTGGTAGGTTTGGTGGGTTTAAGGCCCCGGGGGTCAAAAAATTGAAATTTGGGAAAAATGAAAATTGATTAGATGTGAGTAAAATGAAACCATTTTGGTTGAGCCATGGCGCAATGTTAAGCTCATAAGAGCCATGAGAGGATTCATTTTAGGCACTCAATATGTTGTTCCTAACCCTCTTAGCCAGGGGCTTAGGGGTTAAGGCCCATCCATATGAGTTTCCTACATGAGTTAGGAAGCCAAGTTAGGTAAGAGTGGTTTTAGGATTTGGAATGAGTGTGAGAGTGTGGTGTGTGTAAGTTGAACCTCACCAAGACTAGGCTAACCAGGTTTGTCCTAAGGCTTGACCATCCTATATGAACTCATCCTTGAACCTCCACATTTGACTTTTAACCTTTCAAGTGGCTTGGAGGTTTATGGTCATCTGTGTGGTTCAATAAGAGTTAATAAGCATCTGAATTTCTAAGTGGTGGGATCCATTTCTAGTCCTCTAGGATAGTCAAAGAGAAAACCTATGGCTAGATCCTAAGCACTAAGAAGAGAAAAGACCTCACCAAAAATGAGGTCAACAGCGTTCTGAAGGCTGTGAGCTTCTTGTCTTCTGGTGTCATCTTTATTTGATTGTATCCTGATTATCCATCCATGAAAGAGAAGATCTCGTGTGTCGAAGCGATGTCGATCATTAATTCTTGAATTGGTAGTGAAAATTCATCTTTTGGGCATACTTTGTTCAAATCTCTGAAATCCACACAGATTCTGATCTGAACATTCTTTTTTCTGACTGGTACCATGTTGGCTAACCAAGTTGGATATTGTTCTTCACAGACAAATTTAGCGTTGATGAACTTTTTAACTTCAGCTATAACTTGTTGTTCGATTTCTAGACGCATTTTTCAGGGAGCTTGTCGGACTAGGACGGCATCATGATCCACTCCTAGCTTGTGAACTGCAACCTTTGGAGCTAATCTAGGCATTTCATCATAACTCCAAGCAAAGCATTCCTAAAATTCCATTTGTAGCTTGATCATTTCTTCGGAGTCTTCTTCGTTGAGTAAGGAGCTAACAAAGGTCGGCCTAGGCTCTTCACTAGTACCTAAGTTAACTTCCATTAACTTGTCTATTGTAGATTTAATTTCTTCTTCAAATTCTGGCGGAGCGTCTCCAATTGGCAGATCCTCGGGATCATTTGAAGCTTCCAGGAAGTCTTCATTAGGCTTGCAAGTGACAACCAAGCAAAATTTTGAATCGTCAGCTGGTGCTACTGTACCGAATCCGAGACCATACTTTGAATTAGGCGGTCGACCGGTATCATTCCATAACTTTTTAAAGCGCTGTGATTGATCTTTTGTCCATTTTTTAAGTAAGACACCACGTTGCATCAAATTTTTAACACAGGAAGAATACCACTCAAAAGGCAATTACATTAATTCAGATGAAGCAACATCATCAAATTTTACATCATTTTCAATTTTGGAAGAAGAAGCACCATGGTAAAACTTGATCGGCTTAGCACCGCCACCATGCACTTCCTTGACCACCATACCCTCGACCTTACTAGGGTGGATCGGGGTTAGGGTCATAGTATGTACATAGTGATTAATCTTATCGTACATTGATTTGTATTCTTCATTCTTTTCATCTTCGAGAGAAATCTTAAACTGAGATTTCTTTTGATTTATCTTCATTGCTTCCTTCTTGACTTCTTCTTCGGAACTGCTTCCCCAATCAACATCGATGATTGGTTTCTTCTGTTTAACTGTTCCACCTTTTCTCCCTCGACCTTGTCCCGGCCTCAACCTCGGTCCGATTTCTGGAGAAACCTTCACCATCTTGCCGTAAGGGAGTGGTGAGTAACTGTTGAACAAGGACTTCAGGTTCTTCATCTTCTCGAACTTCTTTACCTTGTTTGGTATGGTATTTCTGAAGAAGATTGTCTTTTACGGAGGCGCGTAGTAGGCTGCATCTTCGTGGATTACAATTTCGTGTACAGAGAAAGGTTGCAAGTCACCTTTGCTGCACTGTTCTCCTCCTTCATAATACTTTATGCACTGGTGCAGAGACGACGGTACCATCCAGTTTTCATGTATCCACGAGTGACCCAGTAGAGCATTGAACGACGTCTTAGAATCAATTATATGAAACTTTGCGGTTGTCTTGGCAAAATCACCGATCTTCATTAATAGTGTTGTCGATCCAAGAGCTCTTTCTCCTTTCTGATTGAAGCCTCTTAGTAACATCATGTTTGCTTCGAGATCACGGGCATCAATTTCCAAGTATGCTAACTTCCGAAGGTTCATTATGTTGATTGATGCTTCTAGATCAACTAACACTCTGGAGAGCATGAACTTTCTGATGGAGACTGAAATGTACAACGGTCGATTGTGATCAGCTGTTCCGAGTAGTAGATATTTGTCTGTAAAGGTAACACCGTACTGTTCTTTCAATGAGGAAACCTCGTCTAAGGAATTACCGGCCATTTGAGCAAAGCAAATTTTTGGATCAAGTAAAGCCTTATCAGAGTTTCCCTCTTCTACTTCGACAGGATCAGAGCGTTGTAGATGCTTAGTTTGGCTGGTAGCTTCCTATGATGGGCTAGCACATTATAGTCCACTTTATTACAAGTTTCTTCAATTTCTTCCTGAATGGGCAATTCCTCTGCTGGGGTTAGCTCTTCCTGGGTAATCACATGCTTTCCTTTATCCTTTGGACCCATTCTCGGGGGTAGAACTTTTCCGCTTCTTAGATTGACTTCTGTTATTTCTTCCAAATCTGCCGGTGTCTCCTCTTGAATTAGAACGACTGGCTTTTTTGAAGTTGCTTCGTAATCTGTCGGCTCTAATTCTATTGCAATCGGAGCTCCTCGGATTTCACACACGGACTTGTTGCTTGTTGAGCTTTTGTAGCCACTCTTGTGAATGTATCCTCCTTCGTCAGGGTAGTCGAGGTTTAGTATGATTTGAGAATCATTATTTGTTTCAAAATCGATATCGGATTAGGTTGGTTGTCGTTAGTCACAGATTGGTTAGAAACAGTCAAAACGTAGCCAACACCATAACTCTTATCATTATAAGATCCCACCGGGGTGAACAAATAATCATATAGAGTCAGAGGTCCGAGGGATTTCTCCCCCGAATCAGAAACAATCATCCTAGTAAAAGCAGCCCCTACTCTACCCTTCGGAGCCTCAGTCTTCTTTTCTTCCACGATCATCTTCTCCTTCTGGGGCAGTTCTTCAATTGCAAGCGATAGTACCGGCTCGACAGGTTTTAAACTCTGAACTGAATTACGTGCCGAAGCGGTCTGGATGTGATCCAAAATTTTCTTTGAAGACTTCTTCCAGACAGTACTCCATCCATTATCGGTCACGTATGGGTCTATCAGAACAATAGGATCCGTTGAAATAACATTAACGGAACATCCTTTTTGGGGCTCCTTCATGTATTCCATTGGGATTGTTATGTTCCCTCTCCAAAGGTTATCCTCGAGCCAACTCTTAAAAGTAAATCAGTCTTATATTTTGTGTCCAAGCATCCTATGGTAAGGGCAGTAGTTCGGATGATCTTTCTTGTCGACTTCCTCTGGCCTCCTGGGCTCCGGTAGCTGAAAGTCGGTGTCTTAATCAAACTGCGAAACATCTTGGCCACTGCTTCAGCCTTGAAGGGATATTCCTTATTCATAAGCTCCTTCAGGGCACGTGGTTGACAAGGCGGCGACTGATCATGCTGCAGCGACTGATAACTTGGTCAAGGCTGTTGATAGCTCTGCTGAGGTTGTTGGTAAGTCGGTTGCGGTGGTTGATAACTTGGCTGCGGCTGCTCTAGCCGTATCTGCACTGGCTGTTTACCTTTATCCACTGCCGCAACGACTCCTGATTCCTTCTCAAATGCTTTCATTGGCTTCTGCTTATCAGCTTTATCGACGAAACTCAATTGTTTTGCCTCCTCCTGCAAGCTCCCGGCCTTGCTAAGCAACTTCTCGAAAGTCTTAATTGTGAATCCTTTGAGGAGAAGTGCTATCGGGTCATGGATATTTTTCAACAGGATATTGACTGCATGCTGTTCTTGAAGTTGTTGTTCACACTTCATGCTCAAGTTCCTCCAGCGAAGTATGTAATCCACCAAAGTTTCATTCAGTTTTTGTTGCTCTACCACTAGATCACCGATAGTGAAGTGGTGCTGAGCCCGAGCAAACCGCTTAACGAAAAGGTTCTCTAATTCTGAAAAAGTCTTGACTGAGTTATTTGGTAATTATGCATACCAATCGAAGGCGATCCCTAACAAGCTGCTGACAAACTGACGGAAAAGCAAAGCGTCGCTCTCACCGGCGTTGCAGCAACTAGCACGAAAATGTACGACATGTTGCCGGGGGTTTCCCGTATCATCGGAAGTTTTAAATAGAGTTGGTACGAAGCCTTTCAGGTATTGGACTGCATCAAATTCCTCAGGGTAAGCTCTACCCGTCTGAACAGATGTTCTACTCTTGGACTGGGCTAGGGCTTCTCGCACCTGCTGTTCCACCATTTTCTTAATATCCTTTTTGGGAATCATGCTCTGCGGAAAATCTTTCTTCGACTGTTCATCTCCGTTGACAGATGTAATCTCTTTCCCTCCATTTACAATGTGAATGATCTTTGGAGACATATCCTTCTGAGGTTGAAGCTGACTCTGTAGAGTGGCTAAGGCGGCCGCCATCTCCTCCCTCTTCTTTGCCATCTGAGAGACCGTGTCATCTTTTTCTTGAAGGCGTGCTCTCATCGCTTCTGGTTCGTCTCTTTCTGAAGTTGATGGAGCTCTCTGTAGAGCTGACGACACTTGGGTCTCGACCATGTTGATCTCAGTAAATTCTTCAGCCATAAACTCTGATGAATCCACTTCATTTCCCAATCCTTCTCTTCTTTCCCTTGCCAACCGTCAGATGTCCGTTCTTAGCTTTCCAATAGCATCCTTAAGTGGTCTTTTCCAGACGGTCTCGCGGTTGTCAAGCGACGACTGTTGAACCTCTTTTTCAAGAGTTTCCTGTAATGTTGTAGCACTTTCTTCAGATTCGGTCTCTCTGACGAGACTTCTTTTCCCAGAGCATTTTGTTGGTATCGGTTCGGCAATAATAGGTTACCACACTATCCTTCTTGCAATAGGTGACCTACGACTGGATAGTTCGTCGACTGTACGTTGGAAGGTGGTGTGTTCCCTAATATGGTGACCTGATACAACAACAGGCAAACTCCTTTCGCTAGCTCGTACCTTCTTCCTCGGCCTACTCGTGGTCTGAGGCGGGATCTAGCTAGTACTCATCCCATCCTTCTCAGAATTTCTGACACAGGGCATCCCTCCTTTCTGGCTAACTTCTCCACCAGAGCTTGCAGTCAGGTAAGCGGGGTAGTCTTGATCTTCTTCCTCTTATAATCATTGTATTATGCAGGTCGGGGTAACACAGTGGCGATCCTTCGATCATCTTCCTTATCGGATGCAGCAGAGAGAGGGTGGAATCTACTCCCTTTCAATAGCGGTGAGATCTCAGGTAGTTCTTCTTCTCCCTCGGGAATCTCTTCAATAAAGTCAGCTTCAGCATCCTTGGTCTTTCTGATCATGGCAATCTTTTTGTTCTTATTCCTTCTTTGTGTCCAGGTTAAGGGTGTAAATCTCAAACTGGACCCTATCTTGAAGACAGATGGTATTGTAATAAAGTATGAACCCTCCATGGTAACAGGCTCATCACTGACTTGGACTCCTTTCCCTTTCAGTTTGGTGGGAGCCAGGATAGGTTCAGAATGACCAAACCTCCTACTGTTCACCTCATTTTTGGCGAGTTCTTTTCATTCCTCTTAATTCTTAGGATCTAGCCATAGGACTTCTCCTTGACTATCCTAGAGGACTAGAATTGGGACCCACCCTTTAGCAATTCAGCTACCTCTTGACTCCTCTTGGACCCCACTTGGATTGTTGTAAACCTCTAAATCACCTTGGAAGGTTAAAACCACCATATGAGCAACCAATAGTGAATTCCTATAGGATGTCCAAGCCTTAGGACTACCCTGGGTGACCTTGGATGACTTGAGCTTCTCTTGCACACACACACACCCCTAAGCCACTTAACCACAACCTTGAAGCCTTGCCTTTCTACCCTTATGAAACTCACATGGTTGAAACCAAGCCACTAATATTTGATTAAGATGGCTAAGGTCAATATGTGAAGGATCATAAAGTGGTTACCATTTGGCTAGACTTGGTCCCAAAGTGGTTGGACTTAGCTAAGTTAATGGCACATGCTTCCAAACCCTAATTCCATTTCAAATCAATTTTTACACAATCTTGACTCCACTAAAATGGTCTCATATTCATTATTTAAAACCCCATTCAATTGCAAAAATTTCTGGTTTTGACATTGGGTCCCCTAAGCTTTCCCAAAACTACCTAAATGGCCCCCAGAACCACCAAAATTATCCAAAAATTCCCAAATATTACCCAAAATTCCTAAAAATCCTAAGAATCATTTCAAAGCAATGCCTACCTTTTAAATCCACCAAAATACCCCAATACTCTCCAAATAACCTCCAAATACCCTAAATACCTCTTCTGGCCTGAAATTCCAAAAATTTAAAAAATTACCAAAAAATTTCCAGAAAATCTCAAATATTTCCAATTTTATTGTTCAACTACACCATAAGCCAATTTTGCCAATTTAACCCACTTTTATCAAACTCCCCAATTTGACCCATCTTTAACCCATGTAGACCCAATGTCAAACCAAGTCAACCCCCAATTTTTATCAAACACAATTCTAAACTTCAATTCAACATTTCCAATACTAATTTAAACCAAAACCAAGCCCAATTTGACTCACAATTGAATTCAATTTCAACTTGAAACCAAAACCCCAATCTTAGCCACTGACCCAAACCTACCCAATTCAAATCCAATTCAACTCAACGTTCCCCAATTTCAATTCCATATTCTTCCTAATACATCCATACACCAAAAAAACATCAATTGGCTCTCAGTTTAAACCCTAACCCAACTTAAAATCCATTTGAAATCAAAACCCCCAAATTTGCCCTAAAGTTGTCACCTACCCCTAAATCTCCAAATTGAATCCCCTAAGCCCAAAATTTCCAACAAATTTCTATCCTAAACCCTTCCTAACAATCACTTGAAACATTTGGACCATCAATTGGCCTTGAACCAAACTCTAGCCAAACCTAAACCCAACCTAACCCATGGTGACAAAAATTGACCAAGACCCCAAAATCCTCCAAATTGAAACCCCAAATAAACTCAAATCCACTTCATGTCTTCATAAAAAATCTTCCTTACAATCATCTACACAATGTTGACCAATCAATTTGATCCAATTCAAACCCAAATTCAAGTTAGCCCAACTAATACCCATGTGAACCCATGTGTACACATGAACCAAATTGAACCATACCAAACCAAAATTGACTAAACCAACTTCTTGGCTGCTGAACCTAGGCCTTCTAGGGTGGGTTTGGCCTGACATGTCCCATGCCCCATGAGCTATGGAACAATGGTCCACCAATTTGGACCAATGGGCTAAGCCACATGACTAAGGCCATGTCCCATCCTTAATCTCCCTTTAAGCAACCATCTCTACCAAAATAATTGGCTAAACTCCTCCTCCACTCCTCCTCAGCCTGCTCAGCCGCCTGACTGTCCTTGCCAGCCACCCTAGCCGCCGGAACAGTCACGCCCGAGCACCCCTTTTTCCTTCGAAATTCAAAATTGAGGCAGTGGCTAATCCTTTCACCAGCCACCCTGCCTGCACTGCCCTCACCCTAAGAGGCCTAAATCACTCATTGCCTGGCCCTGAGCTCCCCTCTCCTGCCATGGTTATAAAATCTCCACCTTTCGGCCTCGCCAAAGGTACTGAAATTTCTTCCACCAAACTTTCCTAAATTTCTTCCAGACCATCTCTCAGCTTAGAGAAGAAGAGCCCTACTGTCCTCCTGCCCTAATTCCCACTGATTGAGCTCAATTTTGGAGCTTAATTCTCAGGCCAGAATAGGACAATCCTCAAATCTCCACAGAAGTCAAATTAACTCCTCTCACACCTTCACCAGAGGTAGAGAAGGAGTTCCACAGTTAAAGCCCCCTCTCCAGACCACCCAATCTCTCCAACCATCAAAGTCTGAAATCGGCCCTGGTCGAAGTCGTACCTAGGCAATTCCCCAGAGCTAGAGACTTCATCTGAAGCTTCCTTGGGCTCAATCGAAGGTGCCACAACTCTCTGATTGAATCTTCTCTTCTCAGAGCCAAGGTATTGACCTCTCCTTCCTACTGAGCTTTTGTGAATTCTCCATTTTGTTTGGCTCAATTTCATAGCATGTTAGCCATATAGATATGTTCGTCTCGTCAAGACGAGTTCATAGAGCATAAGAACGTTAGTTTTGGTTAAGTATCGAGTGAGATATTAAGCCTAGAAGGTGGACGGCTCTTGGGTTTAAGGCGCTCGGGGACGATGAGTGGATGCCGTCCATTCGCGCGTGTATCGAATGAACGATCCAAATCACGTCGAACCAGGAAATGGGGCAGGAACCGCGGGCCGCGTGGCATTAAGTCAGATGGCGGCGCCGAATGGGAATGCGCCATGTGGACCTTTGGAGCTGCCGAGGTTGACGCAGCGCTGACTGGTTTAAATAGAAAAGTAGGGTATTTTTGATTTATTTAATTACCCAGTACTTCAAAAATTTATATCTTTGTGTAGAAAAATCATAAAAATAAAATAAAAATACCCCCTTGCTTAGTGAACAGAGGAGAATAATGTGGAAAAAAATTAATCTATTTTGATGAGTATTTTATTTTTAATTAATTATTTACTGATTTCAATATTTTAATTCTCCATGCATGCATACAATTCACCATGGCATGAGACCATAGAGCTTTTGTAGCCTCTAATCTTAGAAACATTCCTTGAATTTTCCAAGGCCAAAGGCCATCTCTGTTACAAGATATTGATTTTTCAAATTTATGTGTCTGTTTTGCCGCTTTAATTCAAGTAATTAGCATGTTACTTAGAAAATTCTAGAAAAATTAGGGGAAGTATCCGAGGACCAGATGATCCCAGGAAAATTATGGTTTGGTTTAATTCCATTAAAATACTTCTAATTGGCCCAAATACCCAAAATTGAATTTTAATTAATTAGGATTAACTACATATTAAAACCACTTGAAAACAATTCTCCACTGATCTTTAGGGTCAGAGGAGTCCCACATAAAAATTTAGAATCAATTGGAAATGGTTTAACCCATTAAATGGATTAATTAAATCATATGGCTATTTTCAAACTTTAAAAAATTCATAAAATCCAAAATACATGTAAAAAATCTACCAAATTAGTTTTTGGACCTCTCTGATACCATAGGAGTCTAAGAAAATTAAAATTGGATTTTTCTAAAAAACTTCATTTTTTACCCTTTTTTTTAATATTTTAATAATTAAAAAATAATAAAAATCACAAAAATATTAAAATTCACAAAAATGTCATATTTTGCTCCCTAATTATTTAGGAACAAACCAAATATTTTTCCCAAGTCCCTAGGTTGAGATATTGAATTTTAAAGGCTTAATGTAATTTTTAATATTTAAAAATGAATTTTCAAACTTTCTCATTAAAATAATTCTAGTAAATCAATGAAAAATTAGAAAAATATAAAATTTATTTCCCTAGACTCCTTGAGGTCAGAGAGATTTCATAAAAACATAAAATCCATTTTTCAACTTTAATTTTATTTTAAAACTAATTAATAGCTTAAAATTTTAAATATTTATAATAAATCAAAATATAATTCAAAAAATCACCAAAATTGGTCCATGTGGTCCTCTAGTAGGTAGGAACATCCCATAAATTTCCTAAGGATAGAAAACTTACCTTGGTCATGTTGTTTAATTTTCATTGAAAATCCATATTTTCCACAAAAATAATTACATAAATTAGTTTAAAAATTGAAAAATCACATTTTCTCCTCTAATGTTTTAATTGACATGTGAGTGAAGTGACAAAAAAATTTCAAATTCTTTTGATCTCAATTTAGTGAATTATGAAGTGAATAGGCTTAAGAGGGCATAAAGGTAATTAAGAATTTTAACCTTAATTAATATTTTAGGCCTAATAAAGTGGGAGGGTAAAATATTTGATTTTAATCTTCCCTTGGATGATTGAAACTTAGGGAATAAAAGGGTAGAAACCCATTAATCACCTTAACAATATCAAGATGGAACCTTAATTAATTAAACCATTTAAATTTTGGAAGTATAATTAAAATTTTGGATTATTAAAATTAGGGATATAACTTAAGAAGATATTAATTCTTTGACCTAAAATCCCTGATTGAAGTAATACAATAACATTCAATTCTTAACAATTATAATTGAAATTATTAATTAAATAATAGATAATCCATAATTAATTAAAATTTAAAACTTTAAAATAATTTAGTAATTAATTAAAATTTAAAACATTAAATCATTTAATAATCTAATTAAAAGAAACTTAAAATATTTGAAACTAACCTAGAATCATTCTAATAACAAATCTAAAATAAATTCAAAACATTAAATGATCTCAAAACAACCTCTAATTGAAATGTGAAAATTAAATTAATAATTAAAATTAACTTAAATTAATGTGATTAATTCAAAAATTAAAATCATCAAAACTTAATGAAATTAAAAAACTCAAATATCTCTTTCAATCTAAGTAACTTAAGACACTTAGAGGAAACTAAGTTGAATTTTAACATTAAATTATCTTAAGTCAGCAATTCAAATTTAATTAAGGGTGATTAAGTTCCTTAACAAACCAATTTGCCTCTTAAAGACTCTCATTATTATAACTCCTAGATGAAAGATCAAATGAAATGTTACTTCACTCATAGGATAATCAAATATCCTAATTCACTGAGCAAGAGTAACCCGGGTGATTGATTCGTCACCTCAATGAAATTAACTGAACTTAAAGTAATCCCTAAAATGTTTAAGATGTTCAGAATTCAATTCCGAGCACTTCTCTAACTTGATGGGATGTTTTCAAAGAATTGTGAAACTTCAATGTTCTTTGATGAAGAAAATCATCGTTAACAAACACAAAAGAACTTAGACGTCATGAGGATTGACTAGCAAAAGGATTAGGATTTTGGTAGACAACCAGAACCTTCCCTTAGCTTTACCTAGGTATTGATTGCAAATATTTAAATGCCCTAACATATGTTCGAGTGCAGCTTGGAATGACGAGAAGACCCTATCAGGTACGCTTTTGTGTTATTGCAATTTACTTACATGTACTGCGCTTTACTTTTCTTGCATGTTAAACAAAATTGTCACCCTGCATGAAAACTGAAACCCAAAACTAAACTAAAAGTCACAACAAGATAAAATTCACCGTTACAACATTCAAAAGATAAAACAACTCAAAATTTAATCACAAACAGAACAACAAAACAACAAAACTACAACTACAACTAAATTAAAATGTCTCGTTGGATGATCGGGAATACCTCGGATGATGTAACCCATGTGTTGCTAACGAGATTTCCCAGAGTCTAAATGAAAGTGTGGAATTCATTCAGTTGAGTTTAGCAAATTCATTTGGACTAATTGAATCCGATGAAAATAATGGTGTCGGGATGACGGAACCGTGGGATCTTAATCGGTTCTGTTTAATCAAATTTAAGATTTGTTTTAATTAAAACTTAAAGGCATTTGAACCTTAAGACTTCTAAAACAAAACACTTCTCTCATCTCTTGATTGCCACTTTCTAAAACTAAACCTTTTCAACAACAAGGAGCTTGGAGCACGGTGGGCAGCACGGTCATCGTCGTTAGGAAAACTGGAATCTACTTCAACAAAACCTTTCTTAGAATTAAATAACAAAGTCATAGGATTTTGAGGTAGTTTTCCTAGTGCAACATAAATCCTCAACTTTTCGTTAGGCATTTGCATAATCATATTATGTAAATTAAACCCTCACCGGTCTTAAGACTCCGAGGTAGTCGTTTGGTACGACATAAACCCTCACATCTCTGAGGTTATTTGTGTGATTATATCATACAAGCATAAGTTCTAATTAACTAAAATCGGCAGGATTACAACATTAAATATACTCTCAAATTGAAGCTAAACAATAGGATAGTTGGGAAGTCACCGAAGTCCACTTTGGGTCCGTGACATCCCCTACTTCTCTTTCTTTGGACTCCTGCAATAAATTGTTCCAAATTTGATCCATTCCCTATTGATATTTCCAAAACTTCAATCCTTTGAAAACCTTAAACTTTGAAATTCTTGAGAGCAAAACCACTGATCATTATAGAGAGTTTTCTTAAGAGATTCCCGTCATTTAAGATGTAATTAACTATAGGGGCTTGCCCTTATAGGGAACTTTAAGAACCCAAGTAATATAAACCCTGCTTAATTCATTTATATTAAGTGGGGAACTTGTCGGCTTATAAAATTGGTTTATAGACCAAATGCATGTCACAAATCTTCTAGTTTATTTAATCGAGCCCCATCGTCAAGCAGTGTGTTTGTTCTTCGAGATAGATACACGGTTTGTGATGTGGTGCTCGTTTATATAAACTATTTGGGATGTGAGATCGGTTTGATTTCATATCTTGAAAACTTTCAAACTTAAAATTATTTTCAAAAGTCAAATGCTTCTTTCTAAAATTATATATATATATTTAAATTAAATTTAAAATCTAATGTTTCCCGACAACTTCTGTAGGCGACCCCCTCTTCAAAATACAACACAACCTAAAAATATGTCGACACCTTCGAACAGTAGTACCTCTTTCAACTGGGACCCTTTGCAGAGGAGGAAACTCTTGTGCCGACTTCAGATTGAACTTAGCTATGGGTTCCACAGTTTTGGGTACCTTGGCCATTTGTGCAAGGAGAGTAACATCAGCGAACTTAATGTCCGTGTTGTCAAATCCTTATCCAAAGCGAATGATTCCATCGTCAGGTAGCTTGTCCTTGTAGACAGCGAAGTCCATTCCGTTGGTGAAAGAAAAAGTCAGTTTCGGTGCAGACATCTTCTGCAGGGTAGTTCTGATTGTCAGTCCCGAATTACGCTTCCTTTCGTCACAAAACTTTCTAAGACGAAAAAGAATGAATTTCAATTCTGTCTTATTCATGTATTTGCGATTTTAAAAGAGTTTTTTTATTAAACAATTGTTTATTAGATGGTTTGTTTGTTAGGAACAAAACCATTAATGGAGGAAGGTTATAGAAAAGGTAAGGGATTCGATCCAGAATTGGAAAGGAAGAGAAAGTCTCGTATGACTTCTCAACCCGAGAGACTGCACCTAAGCTAACACCTATTGGGGGTCCACCCCACCTCTAAGAGGCAAAAGGATTCTGAAACCTCTCTGTTTAGGGGTGTCTAAATAGTAGCGCCAAAATCCAAGAGAGTTGACTATACCCGTTCAAGACAGAAATGGATGTGGTATGTCAATGAATAGAATGATAGTTTG
The DNA here is from genome assembly GCA_022702705.1 of Papilionanthe hookeriana x Papilionanthe teres. Lineage (NCBI taxonomy): Eukaryota > Viridiplantae > Streptophyta > Magnoliopsida > Asparagales > Orchidaceae > Papilionanthe > Papilionanthe hookeriana x Papilionanthe teres. Next base: position 160,419,816 of record CM040423.1, read on the forward strand.
ATCCATAAGGGGCACAGATTCACTACCGATTTGTGAAAGCAAAACCACCTGATCAAAATGGAAAGAGGAACTAGTCCCCAACGGAGTTGCTAGAAATTGTCGGCATATTTATAGGTTATGTGTTGTATTTTGAAATGGGGTCGCCAAACAGAAATTTTTGGCGCATTTTATTTTAAATTAGATTTATTGTATATATAGTTCTAAATAATTTAGAAAGTAGTATTTAATTTTGAAAATAATATTAAGTTTGAAATTTTTAAGATATGAAATCAAACTGATCTCACATCCAAAATAGTTTATATAAACGAACACCACACCACAAACCACATATCTATCCCGAAGAATAGACACACTGCTTGATGATGGGGCTCAATTAAATAAACTAGAAGATTTGTAACATCTGTTTGGTCTACGAACCAATTTTTATCAGCCGACAAGTTCCCCTGCTTAATATAAAGGAATTAAGCAGGGTTTATATTACCTGGGTTCTTAAAGTTCCATATAAGGGCAAGCCCCTATAGTTAATTACATCCTAAGTGACTGGGATCACTTAAGAAAACTATCGATAATGATCAGTGGTTTTGCACTCAAGAATTTCAAAGTTTAAGGTTTCAAAGGATTAAATTTTGGAATTTCAAAAGGGATTAGCTCAAATTTGGAACAATTTATTTTGAGAGTCCAAATGAACGAAGTAGGGGATGCCACAGATCCAAGGTGAATCTCGGTGACTTCCCAACTATTCTATTTGTTTGGCTTCAATTTGAGAGTTTATTTAATGTTTCAATCTTGTTAATTTAGGTAATTAGGACTTATGTTTGTATGATATAATCATACAAACAGCCTCGAAAATGTGAGGGTGGTTTATGTCGTACCAAGAGACTACCTCGGAGTCCTAAGACCGGTTAGGGCTTAATTTGCATAATTCAATTATGCAAATGCCTAACGAAATGTTAAGGGTTTATGTTGCACTAAGCAAACTACCTCGAAATCCTATGGCTTGGTTATTTAAAACTAAGAAAGGTTTTGTTGAAGTAGACGCAAGTTTTGCTGATGAAGATGGTCGTGCTGCCCACTATGCTCCAAGCTCCTCGTTGTTGCAGAAGGTTTAGTTTTAGAAAGTGGTAATCAAGAGATAAGAGAAGTGTTCTGGTTTAGAAAAAATGAAAATTGAGATGGCTTAGTATTTTAATTAAAATAAATCTTAAAGTTGATTAAGAAGAACCGATTAAGATCCCACGGTTCCGTCACCCCGACACCGCTATTTTCATCAAATTCACTTAGTCCAAATGAATTTGCTAAACTCAACTAAATGAGTTCCCAACATTCATTTATACCATGGGAAATCTTATTAGAAACACGTGGGTTACATCATCCGAGGGATTCCCGGTCATCTAACAAGACATTTTAATTTAGTTGAAGTTGTAGTTTTGTTGTTTTATTTGTGATTAAATTTTGAGTTGTCTTATATTTTGAATATTTTGGCGGTGAGTTTTAACTTGATTTGATTTTTATTTTAGTTTTGGCTTCAGTTTTGCAGCTATCCTAAGAGTTTCAGATTTCATGCAGGGTGACATTGTTGTTTAACATGTAAGAGTAGTAAAGTACAGTGCAGGTAAATAAATCACAATAAAATAAAAGTGTACTTGGTGGGTCTTCTCGTCATTCCCGGTTGCACTTAAAATACATGTCAGAGCATTTATATATTTCAAGGGAGGCGCCTAGATAAAACTAAGGGAAGGTTCTGGTTGTCTACCAAAATCATAATCCTATCACTAGTCAATTCCTATGACGTCTAGGTCCTTGTGTTTTATTAAGGATGATTTTATTCACCAGAGAACAACGAAGTTTCACTATTCTTTGGAACATCCCATCAAGTTAGAGAAGTGCTTGCAATTGAATTCTGAACATCTTCTTAAACATTTTTAGGGATTACATTAAGTTCAGTTGGTTTCATTGAGGTGGTGAATCAATCACCCGGGTTACTCTTGTTCAGTGAATCAGGATGTTTGATTACCCTCTGAGTGAAGTGACATTTCATTTGATGCTTCAATTAAGAGTTATAATAATGAAAGTCTATAGGGGAAAATTAGTTTATTAAAGAATTTAACCGTTTTGATTAAGGTTTAATTGGTGATTTAGGATAATTCAATTTATTTTCAAAATTTGGGTTGATTTTTTTAAATGTTTTAAATTACTTGAGTTAGAGGTGTTTAAATTACTTAATTTCATTAAATTTTGATGATCTAAATTTGATTTGAATTAATCATATTACTTTAGGTTAATTTTAATTGGTTTCATTTTCACATTTTTAATTATGAATTGTTTTAGATTATTTAATGTTTCAAATTTGTTTGAAGTTTGTTCTCAAGTGATTTCAAATTAGTTTTAATTTTTTAAATCTATTTTAGTTTAATTATTAAATCGTTTATTGTTTTAAGCTTTAACTTATTTTAAAGAAAATTATTTCCCTTTTTAATTAATAATTTCAATCATCATTTCTTTTTTAAAATTAATTAAAAGTTAAATATTATTGAATTGCTCCATTTAGGGATTTTAGATTAAAGAATTGATATCTTCTTAAGTCATATCCCTAATCTTAATAATCGAAATTTTAATTATTCTCCCAAAATTTAAATGATTTAATTAATTAAGGTTCCATTTTGATGTATTAAAAGTGATTAATGGGTTTCTACCTTTTAATTCCCTAAGTTTCAATCATCCAAGAGAAAATTAAGATCAGATATTTTACCTTCCCTTTGATTAGGCTTAAAGTATTAATTAGGGTTAAAATGCTTAATTACCTTTATGCCCTCTTAAGCTTATTCAGCTCATAACTTATTAAATCATGCTCAAATGAACTTGAAATTTTTACGTCACCCCACTCATATGTCAATTAAGACATTAGAGGAGAAAATGTGATTTTTCCTTTTTTAATTTAATTTATATAATTATGTTTTTAAAAAATAAGGGTTTTCAATGACAATTCAACAACATGACCAAATTGAGGTTTCTGTTCTTAAGAAAATTATGGGATGTTCCTCCCGACTAGAGGACCACTTGGGCCAATTATGTTGATTTTTTGAATTATATTTTATTTATTATAATTATTTTATTTTTTTGGGTGTTAATTAATTATAAAATAAAATTAAGGTTGAAAATTGAGTTTTATGTTTTTCTTAAATCTCTCTGACCTCAAAGAGTTCAAAGAAACATATTTTATATTTTTCTGATTTTTCTTTGATTTATTAGAAGTATTTTTATGGAAGGTTAAGAAAATTCATTTTTTTAATATTAAAAATTAGCCTAGGCTTTTAAATTCATATTTTAACTTAGAGACTTAAGAAAAATATTTTGATGGTTCACAGGTGATTAGCAGACCAAATGTGATGTTTTGGTGAATTATTATATTTTTGTGAATTATTTATAATTTTTAATTATTAAATATTTAAAAATGATTAAAAATCAATTTTTTATGAAAAACACAATTTTATTTTTCTTGGACTCCTTTAATCACAGAGAACTCCTGAAATTAACATGGTGAATTTTTGAAATGTATTTTGGGTTTTATAAATTTTTTAATTTTCAAAATGGCTATGTCCCTTAATTAATTCATTTAATAGGTTTAATTAATTCCAATTGACTTAAAATTTTTATGTGAGGTTCTCTGTATCCTAAGTGACAGTGGAGAATTGATTTCAAGTGATTTTAATGTGTGGTTACTCTTAATTAATTAAAATCCAATTTTAGATATTTAGGCTAATTAGGTTTATTTTTAAGGAGTCAAGCCAAACTATATTTTTCCTAGGGTCCTCTGGTTATGAGATACCTCCCCTAATTTTTCTAGAATTTTCCAAGAAATATGCAAATTATTGGAATTAAAATACCAAAGACAGAGACATAAACTTGAAAAATAGACAACTTGCAATAGAGGTGGCCTCTAGCCTTGGAAAATTTAGGGAATGTTCCCAAGAATAGAGGCTACAAAATCCCTATGGTCTCATGCCATGGTGAAATGTGTGTGTGAATGGAGAATTAAAATACTCAATTCAATGTTTAATTAATTAAAAATTAAATACACAACAAAGTAGATCAATTCATTTTCCACATTATTCTCCTATTCTCATTGAGAAATAGGGTATTTTTTGTTTATTTTTGTGATTTTTCTATGTAAAGATATCAATTTTTAAAGTTCTGGGCATTTAATTATATAGAATAATAGCCTAATTTCCTACTTAACCACACTGCGCCATGTCAACCTAGGTAGATCCGTAGCTCTACGAGGCGCTTCCTCATTCGACGCCGCCCTCTGACTCAGCAGCTATGCGGCCCGCAATTTCGTTCCATCTCCTTGTCCGGCTTGATCTCCACTGTTCATCCGATACACGTGTGAATGGATGGTATCCGTTCATCGTCCCCAAGCATCCTAACCCGAGAACCGTCCACACTCAAACCTTAAGCTCTCCCTCATTTTTCAACCAAAATACATGATCTTAGGCTCTATGAACTCATCTCAACAAGCTAAATACATCTATACGGCTATGATGCTTTGAAATTGACTCAAACAAAATAGAGAATCGAAACAAGCTCTCAGGAAGGAGGAGTACAATACCTTAGCTTTGAGAAGTGAGCCTTCGATCAGAGAAGCTTGGCACGTTCGTTGGAGTCTAGGGAAGCTAAGGATGAAGCCTCTAGTCGTGGTGAAATGTCTTGGTACGATTTCCACCAAACCTGATTTCGAGCTTTGGTCTCCAGCACAAATGGGTGGCCTTGTGAGGGGGCTTCCACAGAAGAACTTCCTCTCTTGGTCTAGTGATCGTGTAGGGTTGATCAATTTGAGGTTTTACTCACTGCGGTGAAGTGTCATGTTTTGGCCTGAGAATTGAGCTCTGAAATTGAGCTCAATCAATGGGGATGAGGGCAGGAGAATAGTGGGGAACTTCTTCTCTGTGTTAGGGGAAGAATCTAAGCCACATGGATGGAGTTTTTGAGAGACTTGATTTTAGCCCACCTTTTGGCCGTGGAGGATGGCTGTTTAAATAGCCTTGGCTATGGGGCTTCACAGGACTGGCTAGGGGTTGGGATCAACTGCCCAGGGAAGGAGAAGAAGAGCTCAAGTGACCGGTAGCAATGGGATAGCTCAGCCATCAAGATTTGGATTTTTAGATTGATTTTAAGCCTCTCGGCTTGGTTGTTTTTGGGGGCTGGGGTGGTGGTCCGGCCAGAGTCAGGTCAGGCTCAAAGTCAGGTGAGCTAGGGAGGTTGAGTGGTGGCATCAATTTGCGTATTAGATGGCTTGGAGGGGAGATTTAATGGTTATTTGGAGTTTGTATTAATTTGGGTTAAGCTTGGGTTTAGCCATTAGTTCATGGCTTGGTTCCTTTCCCAAAATGCTTAGGGCTGGTTTTAAGGTCGATGAGGAGGTTTGGGTGAGTTCAAATGGCTGGTTTGGGGGTTTGGGTATGAGATTTGATGGTTTGGAAGTGGGGGAAATTTGAAGTGAAGGGGGAGAAGGAGCGGTCACCTCCCCTTGCTAAATTTGGCAAATTTGACTTTGGATGGTTATGGGATGATCCATGGGGTATGTTATGCCATTCATGGTGCCATGAGAAAGTTTCATTGCTATGGGATTAATGATTTTCATAATTTTTGGATTTTTATGACCACATGCCTAATTTGGTATGATTCCATGTATGAAAGCGTTAGATCTGGTATGATGCCATGAAATGATGAGTTAAATGCCATGGAATGATAAGAAGATGGAATTATGACATGTGGGCTCAATTTTGGGATTTTAAAATTAATGAGGTGGGCTTTTCAAAATGCATGAGGGAAATGGGCTTTTAACATGCATGTCATGATTTTGATTTTTAAAATTGATTGTGGGTTCATCAAAATGAATTGAAAATGATCGAAATTGATTTTGGACATGTTAAAATTTGATTGAAAATTGTTTTGGGGCATTTCAATGGGTCATGGGGTTTAATTTGAGGAAATTTGGGCTTATGAGCCAAGATTGGGCCTTTTAGGTTTAAGTTGAAATTGGATTAAATTTGAATCAAATTGGGCATATATTTAGTTTAAATTGATGTTGGGGATGATGAATTGAAGTTTATAATTGAATTTGGGCAGAATTGAGGTCAAATGAGTTGATTTGGTTTTACATTGGGTCCATTTGGGTTAAAAATTGGTCAAATTGGGGATTTTAGTAAAAGTGGGCTAAATTGGCAAAATGAGGTTATGGTGTAGTTAAACAAAATGAAATTAAGAATATTTGGGATTTTTTGGCATTTTTGGGAATTTTTGGAATTTTTGGAATTTTGGGCTAAAAGGGTATTTTAGGTTATTTGAAGGTTATTTTGAGGGTATTATGGTATTTTGGTGGATTTAAGAGGTGGGAATTGTTTTAAAATTATTATTAGGATTTTTGAGAATTTTGGGTAATTTTTGGGGATTTTTGGACGATTTGGTGATTGTGGGGGTAATTTAGGTAATTTAGATAAGTTTAGGGGACCCAATGTCAAAACTAGAAATTTTGGTAAAATGAATGGGGTTCCAAATAAGGAAGCATGAGACCATTTTAGTGGGTTTAGAATCAATTAGAAGTAGCTTAAAATGGAATTAGGGTTTGGAAGCATGAAATATGGACCGAGAAGTGTCCATTTTGAACATCTCATAGGTTGTTCCTAACCCCCCTAGCCAAGGAGCTAGGGGTTTGGACTTAACCACATGAGTGCTCTAATGGACCAGGAGTCAAGATTGGGTAAGGATGGTTTAGGGTTTAGGATGGTTGTGAGAGTGTAGTGTGTGCAAGCTAGACCTCACCAAGACCAGGCCACCCAGGGTTGTCCTAAGGCTTGACCATCCTATAGGAATTCATCCTTGTCTTCCTGCACATTGGTCCTAACCTTCCAACTGAATTATAGGTTAATGAACATCCATGTAGGATTCTAAAGAGAGTCAAGATTTGGTTTGAATTTCTAAATGATGTGTTCCATCTCTAGTCTTCTAGGATAGTCAAGGAGAAGTCCTATGGCTAGACCCTAAGCACTAAGAGGAAAGAAAAGACCTCACCAAAAATGAGGTCAACAATTACAAGTGATCAAGTTGTAGTGTAAATGAAAATCAGGTCACGTAACATCACAAATTATTGATGAATAAAATAAGTTCTCAAAACTAAATTAAATCCTTATCTAAACATTTCATATTCGTAAGGAGAAAAATAAGAAGACTACTCAGAAAGCATAGAATTCACACCACAAACCATATTTTTATAAATAAAATTCAAAGTACAAAAATTAAGAACCAAATTATAAATTCTTATCTGGAATGATATCCATACAATCCTTTGAAGTTTCCCTGACTCCGACTGACTTCTACAGGACTCCAACTCTAGCAATCACATTATAAACACTTTGAACTCTAACCAAAGAAAAGTAAATAACACTAAAAACTCTTTAACTAAATGAAATGGCACACCTCTTTTACTCTTGTAACACTTACACACTCCAAAAGACCACACATTTCTGTAGAATTGTCCTCTATTTATAAAGCTTCAAAAATGACCAGGGGTTGCTTGAAGCACCTCTTCAAAATTCATCTAAATTCGTTGAATATTCTAGAAGGTAATTGTGGCACCTAGGTGCCAGTCTTCTATGCGAATGGACGCGTCCTTTCAGGATTTGAGTCACACCTCTTCATTGAATAACTGATTCCCTGTGTCTAAAATCATTGTATCTTGTTTATAACATATGGGAAATTGTCCAGAGGCTTCTAAATTGCTTCTGAGTCATCAATAACAGTCACAAAACCCTCCAAGAATTCTCTAGATTCCCTACTCAGTCTGGCGCATGGGCGTTAGAGTCAGCTCTTTTTTTCTTCTTTTCTTCAATTGACTTAAGTGTTTATCCATTTTCTCCTTTTTTGGTTCTTTTTCTTCATAAACTTTTTTTCCTATACCTGAAACCAAAAATATAAGAAATACCTTTCATTAAAGCGTAATATCCTTAAAATATTAGTTAAAAATAATACAAAAAATTAGGTAATTTTAAGGGTGATCAATAGGACCATTCACTGTTTTAAAAATCTATCAATTCAGCGCTGTTGTTATTGAAGACCCTAAAATTGGAAGAATATTCAAAGTTAATGGACACAGATTAAAATTGTATTTTGAAGGCAATTGACCTAATATTAAAGAGGTTAAACCAAGTGCTTTGTGGGAGGCAACCTACAATTATGTTTAATGTCTTTCTTGTTTTAATTGTGATTTTTGTTAGATTTCCACATAATTAATTCCTACCCATCCTTAAATATCATAAACAACGTTAAAGAAATGAATCGAATTGAAGATTGGAATGAATTCAAAGAAAATGAAAATTTGGCCAAAACTGTGCTCGAGCGCCAGACCCGCTAAAACCAGTGTCGAATTACGCCGCAGAACAAAAACAATATTCTTGTTCTTAAATTCAAATTTTGGAAATTTTAGGTGGAAATCGTAGCATTTAAACTCCCAAAAACTACCTCTAAACTCCAAATCTACTCAGAAACGAAAAGGAAGATCCCAAATCGCATCCAAAATGATTCCGACTTGATCGAAACTTCAAGATTTCAAGTTTTCAACTGTAGAAAGTTTGTCAGTTTCGAAGCACAACGTCTGTTCAACAAAAACATTTCAAAGAAGAATCTAATTAAGGAGCGAGGCTTCATGAATCAAGGTTTGAACTCTCCTACTACTCAGATTGAAGAAATTATTGTTCAAAGATGTTGGGATGTTTTATGTTACACCACTGCTACCATTGTTGTCTTTATTGTAAAAGAATTTTATGCAAATCTTCATGAGATCAACCAAGGAGCAATTTATGTGTGAGGTAGGTTTGTCACATTTACTCCTGCAAAGATTAATGACTTATATATGATTGAGAATGTGTCGATCTGTCATTATTCAAATTTTGTCCCAAAGAGAGATAATATGTATGATATATACAGATATTCGACGAATGAGAATGATGATTGGGAGATAAGAGATAACAGGTAAGTGAATTTTTTGACCACCCTTTTAAATCCTATGTCAAAGAACTTAAATTATTTTATATGCGCAAAACTACTCCCAACTATGAAAATCAGTAAAGTAACTAAGGAATGTGTTATTTTGAATTAATGTATTCAAATGGAGATGCCTATTGATATTGGTTATATTATTGTGAAATCTGTTTTGGGATTGATCATACATGGATCATAATATGGGCTTTGACATCCTTCCACCATATTTCTTCTTTGAAGTCAATCACAACTGCAATATAAAATTTGGGAGAGAGTACTTCTTCCCTGGAAGCCTTTGAACCCCAATGATGAACACAGTAACCAGGCAGTCGGAGATATGAATGACATGAGTATTATTGAAGATTAACCATATCAAAGTTCAAAGCCTATTCCTCCTTACTTTCCTTAAAGTTCATAGATAATTTTGAAGAAGATTAAGAAACTTGAGAAGGGGATGCAACACTTGATGAGTGCAATCAACTAAATATCTGACTTCCTTAATCACCTGGATTGGAGAATGAAGGAGTACTTTGAAAATTTTGGGCAACTTGAAGGAAGTCTGATACACTTGATGAAAAGAAGGGACTAGATTGAGGAGGATTCAATTGAAGACTTCTCGTATCATACCTTCTATAATTTGTCCATTCACATTCAATCAATTGGAAACATTAGAGATAACAATAGTTCTGAGGATGAGTAGAGACTTGATTATGTGTTTATGTATTTGAGCTTATTACTTAGTTTTCTTTGCTTGATTGCTATGTTTGAATTTTCTTTTATGTTTAGTTTTCTGTGTTTGAGTGTCGTGGTTGTGAGCAACGCTGAAATTTAGTGTTTTATGACCTGACAAATGTGTAGAGTCTACTATCACTTATGTGTTTTTGTAATTTGGATTTTATATATCAAAGTTATGTTTTATGTTTTTTGTGTAAAAATTGTTGTTTACCATAGCTTTAATACGTTATTTGATGCTTAAATGGACATATTAGACGTCAGTGCGGGCTTGAAATGATCAAAATTGCAAACAAAATTTGGGAGCCCAAAATTTGAACTGGCGTCGGACAGTACTACCATCAGCGCCGGACCGTGCCAAATTATAGAGATTTTGGCCTATTGAATTGAAAATAGCATCGGACGGTGCTATCACTAGTGCTGGACCGCGCCCGACACTCAAAAAGTCCAGATTACTTAAATCTCACGATTTAACCCTGGGACCCACTATATTAACCCCTTCCATCGTCTTCTACCTCCAGCTTGGATTTCACCTTCTCTCGGTAAAAGCTTTACTTTAAACTAAAAATTTTTTATTTTGACCGTGGAAATCTCCTACATTAGGAGGATTCAAAATTTTGAGGTTTTTAGAGAAAATTTGGAGATTTAAAGTTCTCATTTACTTAAATTCACTTTCGAGCCTACTACATTGCAATTTTGAGATTGATTTGGATTATTTTGATATTTTTAGAAAAATGGCTCAAAAAATGGTGAAAGGGAAGAGAAAATTTGAATATAATGGAAGAATAGTTGTGAATTTTAAAGCCCACTCTCGTTTTAGTATTTTTATTAGTATTAAGAAGTGTATTCAAGAGAAAGCTTTCGAAAATCCAAGAGGAGTGATAGAAGAATTAATTGCAAATCGTCAGTGAGAAATTTTTTATTATTTTATTGTCAATGCGTTGCTAGGGATAGTACGAGAGTTTTATGCTAATCTCTATTACTCTGAGAGTGAATATATACTTGTTAGAGAAAAAATGGTTGAGTTTACCCCTGCACGCATCAATACATTTTACCAGTTGAGAGACACTTAACATTTTGAATATGAGCATTTTGTTATTAATGACAAGGGACTTAATATGATTATAAACTATTTGACTGACGAAAAAGAAGAATGGAAGATTAAACAGATGCAAAAAAGTTAACTTCACCATTTCTATGTTGAATCCTGTATCGAAAGCCTCACATTATTTCATATATGTATGACTTATGCGTACTAGCCACCACAATGACGTAAATGTACAGAGAGCCGTTCTGAATGACTGTAATCAGAACATGAAAGATATCAATATTGGGCCTATTATTCATAAAAGTATTTTGAATATTTCAAAAGGAGAGACTACAGGTGGACTAGGACACCCTGGCCTAATTCATGTCCCGTGTATTCAGCCAGGTGTAGAAATTGAAGATAATAATGAGGTAGTCCACCTCTTAAAGCCCATAAGTAAATTAAACGTGAAGACATATATAGCCCATGTAGGTTAGAGTTTGAGTAAAAGTACTGATACCTTCTTCTAGTCAGGGGAAACCATCTACATCTAGGGACCCTACTCTTTATGATGTTATGGATCAATTAGAAATGTTGAACACCAAAGTAGGAGAACTAGAAGCATGGAATAAAATAAATGATGATTATCAAGTGCGGTGGCGAGAGTACGAAATAACTTATCAAGACGCACAAATGAGATTCTTGAGGGGAGACACTAGTGTTTTATTCCCTACATACCCAGAGTACACTCCATACTAGCCTGATGAACCTAAAGATGCTGGACTCTTGCAGATTATGATTGGTATTGTATATCTTTATTTTAATTGCATTAAGTATTTCTTGTTGAAACTGTGATTTGTATTGGTGATGTAAGTTTTCTTTGGTTGTATGTGATGTGGAACATTAATTTGTAATATGTTATAATGTGATGTGATCTGATATGTGAATTTGCAAATATTTGGTTTATTAATTTAATCTCTGATTGTAACAGTTGGATGTTAATATGTGATGTTTAGTTTATGTTTGATGTTTTCAAAGTTTCAAAATTCTTCGCCCTACAAATTTCTAATATATTATGCTTGTAGAAATGCTCTTAATTATTTCTGGCCAATTATTTTAATTTTATGAAGATGACCTGCCTAAATTCAAAGGTATGAAAAGCCCAACACAACGAGGTTTGAGTTATATACATGTTTACGTCTTTTCTTTCTACATATGCTAGTTTTATTAGTAATCAAAAACTTAAGTTTGAGGGAGGGAAAGAATTAAATAATAACTGTTCTCATTTAAAATTATTTTTAAAAATATTAACATGATTTTCTGTAATAGAGCTTAACTTCATATAACTGTATTTTGATTCTATTTAAGGACTCTAGTAAACTTGAATGAAAGTTTTTAGAAAGTAAAAGTAATTTGGTAGGCTAATGATCACTAAAAAATTTATTAAGAAATTCATACCTATTTTTGATGAAATTGCACTATAAAGAAGGGTATTTTCTTTATTTTATTGCAGGAATGGAGAATTTATGTGATAAAGGCAAAAATCATAAAAAGGAGCGGATTTAGAGCAAAAAGGAAGAAAATAATGCAATTTGTGCTGAGTCGCCGACGGCGAGATCGAGCCCGCCGACGGCGAGGTTACGAGGAGACATTTCTGAAGGATTTATAAATGTCGGCGAGATAACGCGGTTTGAAGATCTTCTAGAAGCCTCACCGACAGCGAGGTAGTTCGTCGCCGACGGCGAGCTAGTTCAAATGGCACAGATACATTGAACCTGGACACTTTTTGAAGAGATGATTACACACCTCTTGGACCTTTGCTTACCTCTATATATAGAGGCCGAAATTCAGTCTCTAGGGTGTTAATTTTTGTGCAGTTAAGTGTGGTGTGTGTTCTAAGGGTGTTATCTTTTAGTCTTTAGTGAGTTTAGTGAGTAATTAGTGAGTCGTGCTGTACTGGAAGGAAGAGTCAAAGGAACTACGAGGAGTCTGTTTGGGGATAAATCAAGATAAGTATTTGTATTTACTGTTTTTAACTTTAAATGAAATCCATGCTTAGTTTAATTCCCATGCATTCTGAGTAGTTTATTTAGTCTTTCTCCCTGTTTATGAAATTAAGTGACTTGATGAAATTAAAATAGAGATGCTTTTATATATTAATAAATTGTGATAATTTTTACTTAAAACTTAATTTACTTTTCAAATCGCCCATTTGATTTGTTAAAATGTGTTGATTTACAACTATAGTAAAAATTACATCCGATATTCGGGAATTCAAAAGCCTTGGAAGGAAGGTGCAAATAAAAAGGGAAATAATATCATCGAGCGTAGAATTGAGCATTTTAGTGTGACGGACTAAAATATTCGATTCGGTCCTATTGTTTGAGAGCTGAAGTGTAGATGTTAGCCCTTAGGTGAGGGGAACGTGGGAGCTCTGAAGAGCCAGTCGGTATCCTCCCAGCCTAGCCGCAAATTCGGTAATCAAACATAAGATTAGTCAATATTCTTTACACCTGGACCAAAGGGTAAAGAATAGGAATGCTCCTATTTGTCACAATACCTTAAAATTATCTATTTAAATTCATCAATCACTTAAATTTCTAAACAAAGGGGAAAGATACTTTCTCTAAATAGTTAAGACTTATTTAGTTTAATTTCCTGCATTTTTAAATACGTTTTAATTCTCTACTTAGTTAAGTTACCTGATTAGAATTCTTAGTTTACTTTATTGCGCTTAAATTTAGAATTCCAAATTTTCGTATACTAGTTTTATTATTATTATTATTATTATTATTATTTTAAAATTAGTTGTTATTTAATTTTCTCTTTCCCCGTGGGATCGATAGCCAGGACTCCACTTAGAGCCTCGTATTACTTGATACGATACGTATACTTGCGTAGCATCCACAACATAAATAATTACAATTCTATACATATAATATAGCGTGGTCAAATTTTTGGCGTCGTTGCAATTAAATTAAAAATATCATAATATAAAATTGTGGGTCAAGTTTTTGGCGCCGTTGCCGGGGAAAGTAAGAAAACTTACTAGAGTAACGGACTATTTTAAAATAATCATAATAAATAAATTAATATCTATTAAAAAATTGTATGCGCAAATTTGGAAACAAAAATTTAATACCTTACGATTCTGATTAGAGCGTACAATTAAAAGAATTAGAAAACAAAAGAAACAAATTATAAATTTAACACAAATGGCAAATATTCCTGAAATTCAAAATATGAACCAACAAAGACCGTTAAGAGATTATGCCAACCCTACATCAGATGAAATTCATTTAACTATTCAAAACCCCGATGTAGTCTGCTTAATTCATTTGAACTTAAACCTGCAATTATCCAAATGGTCCAAAACAATCAATTTAGTGGTTTACCTACTGAAGATCCTAACTTACATCTTGCTAGTTTTCTAGAACTTTGTGCTACTTTTAAATATAAAGGAGTATCTGACGATGCTATAAGACTTAGACTTTTTCCTTTTTCATTAAGGGATAAGGCTAAAATGTGGTTGAATTCGTTAGCACTCGGATCTATTAAAACTTGGGGAGAATTATCACAAAAATTTTTATCCAAATATTTTCCACCATCTAAAACTGCTAAGTTTAGAAATGATATAACTTCTTTTTGTCGATTAGATGGAGAATCAATATATGAAGCTTGGGAGAGATTTAAGGAACTTCTTAGGAAATGCCCACATCATGCACTACCGGATTAGTCGATTATTCAAACCTTTTATAATGGATTAGTAGGATCTTTAAGATCAATCATCGATGCTGCTTCTTGGAGGTTCATTAATGTCTAAACCATTTGATGAAGCTTATGCACTAATCGAAGAAATGGCAACAAATAATTTCCAATGGCCTGCTGATAGAATAAATCCGAAAAAGATAGCCAGCATTCATGAAAACGATGCAATATCTATGTTAGCTTCTCAAATTGCTGTTATATCTAAGAAATTAGATAATTTTGGAATGAACTACTCTCCTACTTTAGAAGAAAACTCATCTGGACAAATCATAGAATTTCAATCTAATTATGAAACTTTAAATGCTATTAATAATAGAACTAATAACCCTTATTCAAACTATTATAATCCCAGTTGGAAAACTCATCCAAATTTTAATTGGAATAACACATCTAATCAACAATGGATGAATCAACCTAATCAAGCAAATCCAAACTATAAACCTAATTACCCACTGGATTTAATAACAATAACCCTCGATTCAAAGATAAGAAATTATCTATGGATGAATTAATTTTGAATATGGGTCATCAACTACAAAATCAAGGAAATCAACTACAAATTCAAGGAAATCAATTACAAATTCAAGGAACATCTATTAAAAATATCGAAACTCAACTTGGACATATTGCTATCTGCGCTAAATAATAGAATACTCGGAACTTTTCCTAGTAATGTGGAAATAAATCCTAAAGATCAAGGAAAAGAACAAATTAAAGCAATACAACTAAGGAGTGGAAAAGAATTAGAACCTCAAATTCAAAAAGAACTTGAAAGCCAAAAGAGGAAGTGGAAATTGAAAAGGAAACAATTCAACAAGATTCAAACTTAGAACATCCTTTAATACCTATGAAATTTCTGTTGAAAAACCTCCACCACCATTTCCTCAACGACTAGCTCAACATAAAAAAGATAAACAATTTGCTAAATTCCTTGAAATATTAAAGAAATTAACAATCAATATACCTTTTGTCAAAGCCTTAGATCAGATGCCAAATTATGTAAAATTTATGAAAGATATTCTAAATAAGAAAAGAAAATTCATCGATAATGAAACGGTCGCACTTAGTGAAGAGTGTAGTTCTATTATTCAGAAGGAGCTTCCTGAAAAATTGAAAGATCCTGGTAGTTTCACTATACCCTGCGCTATAGGAGAAAATTTTTATGGAAAAGCTTTGTGTGACTTAGGAGCAAGCATCAATCTAATGCCTCTATTAATTTTTAAGAGATTAGGATTAGGAAACATTACACCTACTTCAGTAACCCTTCAATTAGCTGATCGTTCGGTTACCTATCCTAAGGGAGTTATTGAAGATGTGTTAGTAAAAGTGGATAAATTTATCTTCCCAGTAGATTTTATTGTTTTAGATATGGAGGAAGATAAAGAAATTCCTATCATTTTAGGAAGACCATTTTTAGCTACTGGAAAGCTATGATTGATGTTCAGAAAGGAGAATTAACTATGAGAGTAAATGACCAAAAAGTTACATTTAATATTGCAAAATCAATGAAATATCTGCGTTAGAAAAAGATGATGAATGTTTTCGGATGGAAATACTTGAACATTTACAACGCGAACATTTTAAGGAATATTACGAAGATAAATTAGAAAAAGAAAACACCGAATTAATTGAAGATAATAATGAAGAACTAGATTATATTCGGGAAAGATTTGAATTTTTGGATAATACTGAAAATACCGACAAGAATATATTTCCATCAATTATTAAACCTCCCGAACTTGAGCTAAAAATATTACCCGATCATTTGAAATATGCTTATTTAGGTAATTCTTCAACTTTACCGGTTATTATTTCATCCGCATTAAACGAATCTCAAGAACAAAAACTTTTAGAAACTTTAAAAAAATATAAGAAAACTTTTGGTTGGACTTTAGCGAGATATTAAAGGACTTAGTCCTTCAATACGTATGCATAGAATTATTTTAGATGATGAACATAAACCTAAAGCGGATCCCAAAAGGAGATTAAACCCGATAATGAAAGAAGTAGTTAAGAAAGAAATTTTAAAATGGTTAGATAATGGTATTATATATCCTATTTCGACGGTGCTTGGGTAAGCCCAATTCATTGTGTTCCTAAGAAGGGAGGAGTGACCGTCACTTGTTAATGAAAATAACGATCTTATTCCTATAAGACAAGTTACCGATTGGCGTATATGTATTGATTATAGGAAATTAAATACCGCCACCAGGAAAGATCACTTCCCTTTACCATTTCTAGACCAGATGTTAGATAGATTAGCCGGACATAAGTATTTTTGTTTTCTAGATGGATACACCGGTTATCATCAAATACAAATTGCTCCTGAGTTTCAAGAGAAATCTACATTTACTAGTCCTTATGGAACTTTCGCTTTTCGAAGAATGCCTTTTGGATTATGTAATGCACCGAAGAACATTCCGGAGATGTATGATGTCTATATTTAGTAAGTTAATTGACAATGGAATAGAAGTATTTATGGATGATTTCTCCGTATTTGGAACATCATTTGACACATGCTTAACTCATCTTGAAAAGTATTAGAAGTATGTGAGAAAACAAATTTTGTTCTAAATTGGGAGAAATGTCAATTTATGGTTGAGGGCGGCATTGTATTAGGGCATAAAATTTCAGAAAAAGGCATGGAAGTGGACCCTGCAAAAATTCAAGTTATAGCTAAATTACCACCTCCAACTACGGTAAAAGGGGTAAGAAGTTTTCTTGGACATGCTGGATTCTACAGACGTTATATAAAATATTTTTCAAAAATTACTAAACCTCTATGCCAACTTCTCGAAAAGGACAAGAAATTTGAATTTACAATCGAATGCCTGAATGCTTTTGAACTCTTAAAAGAAAAATTAATTACAGGACCTATAATAGTTTCACCGAACTCGGGAGAAACCATTTGAGCTTATGTGTGATGCTAGTGATTATGCTTGTAGGAGCGAGTTCTTGGGCAAAGATATGAAAAGATTTTTAAAGTTATATACTATGCAAGTAAAACTCTAAATAATGCTTGAAATAAGTTATACGATTACTGAAAAGAGAATTATTAGCGGTAGTATATGGTTTTAATAAATTTAGACCTTATCCGATTAGAACAAAATGTATCGTGCATACCGATCATTACTGCTATCAAATATTTAATGCAAAAGAAAGATTCCAAACCAAGATTAATTAGATGGATGCTATTAATGCAAGAATTCGATTTTGAGATCGTTAATAAGAAAGGAACTGAAAATCAAATTGCGGATCATTTATCAAGATTAGAAAATCATGAATTATCTGATATTGAAAATGAAATTATAGACAGTTTTCCTGATGAACAACTATATAATATCAATGAGTGGAAAATACTATGGTATGCTGATATAGTAAACTATATAGTTAGTAATATTTTACCACCTATGCTAACTTTACAACAACAGAAAAAATTCATCCATGATACGAAAACCTATTTTTGGGATGAACCATATTTATATAAGCACTGTAAGGATTTAATTATTAGAAGATGTGTACCTTATGAAGAAAGCTGAACCAATTATTCAAAAATGTCATGATTCTGATTTTGGAGGACATTTCGGGACTGATAAAATCGCTTATAAGATTCTACGATACGGATTTTACTGGCCTACTCTATTTAGAGATGTATACAGATATATTAAAACTTGCGATAAATGCCAAAGAGTAGGAAATATATCTAGAAGAAACGAAATGCCTCTAAACTTTATACTAGAAGTTGAAATTTTTGATTTTTGGGGATTAGATTTTATGGGACCTTTTATTCCTTCGTTTGGAAACTCATATATATTAGTAAGTCGTTGATTATGTTTCCAAATGGATTGAGGCACAAGCTTTACCTAGGTGTGATGCTAAGAGTGTTTCAAAATTTCGATGAAAAATATTTTTACTAGATTTGGAATGCCGAGAGTGATTATCATCGATGGAGGAACTCATTTTAGAAATAAATACATTCACAAACTAGTAGAAAAATACAATATTACTCATAAGATATCCATCGCTTATCATCCACAGACTAGCGGATTAGTTGAAGTATCTAATCGTGAGATTAAACGTATTTTAGAAAAATCTGTAAACCCAAATAGGTTAGATTGGTCTATTAGATTAGACACTGCATTATGGGCTTATAGGACTGCTTATAAAGCTCCGATTGGAAGACTCCTTACAGGCTTATATATGGAAAAACATGCCACTTACCAGTTGAATTAGAACATAAAGCATATTGGGGGATTAAAGAATTTAATTATAATATGAAAGAAGCTGGTGAGAAGAGACTGCTGCAATTAAATGAATTGGAAGAATTAAGAAATGAATCATATGATAATGATCAGATTTATAAAGAAAAAATGAAATTATGGCATGATCGAAAGATTAATCAGAGAAATTTTGAACCAGGACAGGAAGTTTTGTTTTATAATACTAGATTGAAATTATTTCTGGAAAATTGAAGTCTCGATGGTTAGGACCTTTCACCATAACTCAAATATTTTCATACGGAACTATAGAAATCGAAGATCCAAAAGCTGGACATAAATTTAAAGTTAATGGACATAGATTAAAACCATATTTCGAAGGTATAAGACCTAACTATAAAGAGGTTTTAATTCTTAGTCGACACGATTAATAATTGAAATTAGGTCGGGTCGACGACGTTAAACCAAGCGCTTTATGGGAGGCAACCCATATTAGTTATCTATTTTTATTGTATCTTAATAGTTAGTTTATATTATTGAAACTTTACTACTCAATTATTATTAAGAATCATCAGATATTCGAACCATTATGATGAGAAAAGAAATTATTCGATTTAGAGCGAAATTGGACATTATTTTGGAATCTCGCCGACGTCGAGGTCGATACTCGCCGACAGCGTGGTTCGCGCCTAAATTAGATTCAGTTTATTTATCGAGCTCGCTGACAGTGAGAAACGTCCTCGCCGACAGCGAGAACCGGAAAGGCAGTTTTTATAACTAAGTCGCCAACGGCGAGAAACGTCCTCGCCGATAGCGAGGAAGTTATAAAGATGAGTTATTTATACTTCGAATGCCGATTTGAACGGTTTCAACACCAATTCCTTTGTGAAAACCCATTCTTAAACCACTCTAAGTCTGCCTTCTTCACTAGAATTCATTCCATTCACCATAATGGCCTCCAAATTCTTAGATTCCTCTAAATCTGGAGTGTTTAACCGGAGGAAATTTGTGAGTGCGGAAGCGCAGCGGATCTTCAACAAGGTTTTGATAAAGAAAATAGTAATCAAGGAACGGGGATTTGTAAATCGAGGATTAGAGAATTCCACTACGAAGATAGAAGAAACGATCACGCAGCGGCACTAGGAGGTATTTTGTTACACTACGTCTGCTGTTGTTATTCCAGTTGTGAAAGAGTTCTACTCTAACTTACATGCGATCAACAATGGGAATGTCTACGTCCGAGGAAGATGGGTGACGTTTACTCCATCAAGAGTAAATGAATTATTCTCTATAGAAAACACCCCGGTATGTCACTTATTCAAATTTTGTGTCTTCTCGATATAATATGAATGAGATATTTCGATATCCGACCGATGAACCGGAAGATTGGGAAATGCGTGAAGACGAGTATGTTAGTTTCTCTGCATCACTTTTGAATCTCGTCTCAAAGCAATCGGCACTTTTTCATCTCATCTAAATTGTTACCTACTATGAGGGTAAACAAGGTTTCGAAGGAATGCGCTATATTGAATTATTGTATTCAAAGTGGATTGCCTATTGATGTTGGATCAATAATTGTTAAGTCTGCATTGGGTTTAATTTTGCATGGGTCAGTTCACGGACTAGGACACCCATCTACTATTTTTGCATTATGCAGTCAGTACCGAGTTTCTTATGAAGCTTGGGAAAAGGTTCTGTTACCTTGGAAGCCGCTTGATCCTACAGATATGTTCCCTACTTTGGACAATAATGAAGACATTACATTTATCTCTGATAGAGCTTCACAGAATAATCCTATAGCAAGGCCTATTTCGGATAAAACAGAGTTACTTTTGAAGAAAATTAAAGGAATGGAGAAAGAACTGCAGAAAGTGAGAGATTCGATCGACAATATATCCGATTTATTTGATCACATTGAGCTGGAGGATGAAGGAACACTTTGATCATTCCGGACACTCGGAAGCTAGCTTTCTTCATTTGCGAGACGGAAGGGTTGGATCATTGAAGAATGCGCTTCGGAATTTCCCTTCGGGCCTTTCTATAACTTATTTGTGCATCATCGTCATATCGGAAATAACGAGAGAAGATGAAGATTCGACCTTGAAGAGTAGTAGTAAAGATTTCCATAGTATGTTTGTATTGATGTTATTTGATTTGATTTAGATTTTATTATGTCCGGAGTGATGATTTGAATATCTCGAACCTAATTGAGATATGCGTCATAGTTTTGTATCGGCATTTAGTGTGTCGTGGATTGGTTTGCGATGCTGATTAGTAGTAAGGATTGAAGTTTGAAGTTTGATTATAGAGTCTAAAATTATGTTAGTTTGTATATCTCATGGATTTCAATATTAAAGTTAATTTGTTGTGTTGTGTGAATTTGTTTGTGTATAAGTATCTAATCTTCATATTAAATTAATAAATGATGTGATCGGAAATATAATATAAGGCAAATTAAGGACGAAAATGAGTGACGAATTTCAAAAATTTAAATTTTTGGAATCTCGCCGACGGCGAGAAAAATCCCGCCGACAGCGAGATCGATCTCGCTGACAGCGAAGAATTTCTCGCCGACAGTGGATTTTTCCAGAGAGTTTTTGGTTCCGAAAAATATTAGCTCGCCGACGGCGAGAAAAATCTCGCTGACAGCGAGGTCGGGAAAAACATATATTTGACCGGTCAAAAACACTATTCATCATCCCCAACCTCTCATTTTCGCAAAAACCGACCTAGGGCTTGAGAGATCTTGGATTTAGAGGCGATTTTATCACTCAAAAACACCGGATTTCATCTTCTCTTGGTAAGTGCTTCACTCCTATGCAAAAATTTTTGATTTTCACCGTGTATTTTCACCACATTGCAAATTTTGGGAAAAATCAAAATATGGAAGAAATATTCGGTGGAAATCCGTGGAATTTAATTTAAATTGCTTATAAATGTTGTAGGAATCCTTCTTAGGATTATTTTTAAGTTTAGTGAAAATTTTCATGATTTTCACAGATCGATCGTATGGCTCCACGACAAAAACGTCGAGTAGAATTCGACGAAGACCGATTCATCAATGCACGAGCACAGACTAAATATTTTGAAAATATTCAAGGAAGAAAGTGCATTGCGGATCGGGTTTTCAAAAATCCGGGAGGAGAAGTAGAGCGAATTATTAAGGAACGAGGTTGGGAGAATTTCTGTTACGTTCAATATAGAGCAGCTGTAGAAGTGGTTAAAGAATTTTATGCCAATTTAACTGCCGCTGAAGATGCACCAGTAAAGGTACGAGGGTTTTTTGTAGAATTCAATGCTGCAAGAATTAACGCGTTCTATGAAGTTCATGACTTGCACTTTAGCGAGTATGAAACTTTTGGAACGATGGAAGGGCCACTGGAGAAAGTCATTAACTTTCTCACTGATGGGACCGGAGTTTGGAAAATTAAGCAGCAGGAAAGAGTGAATTTTCCTCATTCTAAATTAAATGCGATCTCAAAGCCTGGCATTACTTTATTTGTTCTACTCGTTACCCACTTATCACCACGGTGAGGTAACACGAGATAGAAGCAATTCGAATTTCGTATTCGGAATAATAGAAGCATCAACATCGGGAGAATTATTTATCAAAACATCCTAACCACTCCTCGAAATGAGAGTGGAGCTGGATTGGGACACCCTGGATTAATTTTTACACTCTGCCAACTCTCTGGAGTTGAGGCTAGAGATAATGAAGAATGGGTAGAACCAATGAAACCACTCACAGCTGCCAATATTAAGAAGTATGAATCTCATGAAGGGTGGAGAGCAGGAGTAAGAAGTTATTTCACTCAGTCAAGTAGAGATATACCCTCTACTAGCCATGAACCTCCTGAGCCTACCACCCCTACCCTACAAGATCTGATGAATGAATTGACACTGCATAGAAGAAGTTTTGAGCTGTTGGAGAAACAATGGGGAGAAGATTTGATCATTTTGATTAAAGAATTGATAATCCGGAGAGGAGACATGATTATGATAGCGAATATCTCCGGCGACATTCGGAATACGAGATTGCATACTATGAAGGCTGAACGTCGTTATAGGAGTGGTGATTTAGATGTTGTCTTTCCCGAGTGCCCCCGATATTCACGGTATCATCATGCTCGGTCTTCTCGGCTCACGGATCGGGGAGGAGATGATATAGCACAGGACTTTGATGCTCGAAGATTAGGACTTTATTTGTTTTATTTGTTTGATGTTAAGTTATTTTGAAGACTTTATATATTTGTAATATTCAGTACTTTATGTTTTGAGACATTGGATGTTTGTTAAATTATTTGCTTGAATTGTTGTAGTAGTTTAGTTTTTGTTTTTGTGTTAGTTAATTACATTTGTTTTTATGTTAAATAGGATGTTAGTTTTCTTTAGTATGTTTTTATTTTATTACGTATTGTTTTAAGTTGTAAAATTGTTAATGCGTTAGTTAAATTGTTTTTAATATGTTAGTAATTCATATGTGTAGTGTAGAGTTAATTTTAATTGTTATATTTAATACTTATCTTAGATTTTATCCCTGCATTTTCTTTAAATTGTTATATATATATGGAGAATACTAACGAGTACGAGTTCAATGAAAAATGAAAAAGCTCGCAAAAATTTCAAAGAAAAAGAAATACCTAAACTTCAAAGGTATGATTTATTTACTTTCCCTTTTTCATTATTTATAATAGATATAAAAATTTAAGTTTGGGGGGAGTAAAATACAAATTTAGTTATTAACTTGTTCTCAATTTCTATTTTCAAATTATTATAAAATGATTTTTATAGCAAATTTTTCAATTTAATTAATATGAATTATTTTATTTAATTATTATAAAAGGTTAAATGAATTATTTCTAGTGCTTTAATTAATTAAATAGAATAAACTATTTGGTTAAAGGAAATAAGAATATAGTAAACTATTTTTAGTAAGGAAAACTATATTCTAAAATTAAAATTCTTAAGTATTCAAGTGAAAAAGAAAAGATTGAAAATCAATAAAGTAAAAACTATGAAGTATATATAAGCAAAGAAATATTCCTAAGTTTCAAATTTAGGAAGATGAAAATGAAGTTCAAAATTATTAACGAGCTCTCCGGATACGATAATCCTCAAAAGAAAAAGAAAAAGAAAAAGAAAAAGAAAAAGAAAAGAAAAAGAAAAAGAAAAAGAAAAAGAAAAAGAAAAATGAGGAGAAGCTTGAGGAGATGCCTTATCAAAAATTGGCTTCATTTGAATTAACCTAAAAGGAAAAACTTAGATATTTCCAAACTTATGTTTATGGATTAGAATTTTACCTAATAGTGTTTTCTTGAATTTCTTTTCATATGAATATCTTAAGTAATTATTCTTTTAAATATAGTCATTCCTGAAATGAATAGTAAGCTAGAAATTTTAGACCTGATAACTAAATAATTTATTTCTATAAAATTAATTAAATTACATGAATTATTTTTATTTAACTTTATTATGATATTAATTAATCTAATTCATAGTTTATTTGAATTGAAAATCTTATTATAGAAATCATTATTTTTATGTAGTACTAAAATTACTTGAGGACAAGTAATAAGTAAGTTTGGGGGATTTTGATCATCGAAAAATTTATTAAGAAATTCATACCTATTTTTGATGAAATTGCACTTTAAAGAAGGGTATTTTCTTTATTTTATTGCAGAGAATGGAGAATTTAGGTGATAAAGGCAAAAATCATAAAAAGGAGCGGATTTGGAGCAAAAAGGAAGAAAATAATGCAATTTGTCTTTGAGTCGCCGACGACGAGATCGAGCCGCCGACGGCGAGGTTACGAGGAGACATTTACGAAGGATTTATAACCGTCTCGCTGACAGCGAGCCCGAGCCCGCCGACAGCGAGATAGCGCGGTTTGAAGATCTTCTAGAAGCCTCGCCGACAGCGAGGTAGTTCGTCGCCGACGGCGAGCTAGTTCAAATGGCACAGATACATTGAACCTGGACACTTTTTGAAGAGATGCTTACACACCTCTTGGACCTTTGCTTACCTCTATATATAGAGGCCGAAATTCAGACTCTAGGGTGTTAATTTTTGTGCAGTTAAGTGTGGTGTGTGTTCTAAGGGTGTTATGTTTTAGTCTTTAGTGAGTTTAGTGAGTAATTAGTGAGTCGTACTGTACTGGAAGGAAGAGTCAAAGGAACTACGAGGAGTCTGTTTGGGGATAAATCAAGATAAGTATTTGTATTTCTTGTTTTTAACTTTAAATGAAATCCATGCTTAGTTTAATTCCCATGCATTACGAGTAGTTTATATAGTCTTTCTCCCTGTTTATGAAATTAAGTGACTTGATGAAATTAAAATAGAGATACTTTTATATATTAATAAATTGTGATAATTTTTACTTAAAAACTTAATTTACTTTTCAAACTGGCCATTTGATTTGTTAAAATGTGTTGATTTACAACTATAGTAAAAATTATATCTGATATTCGGGGAATTCAAAAGCCTTGGAAGGAAGGTGCAAATAAATAGGGAAATAATATCACTGGGCGTAGAATTGAGCATTTTAGTGTGACAGACTAAAATATTTAATTCGGTCCTATTGTTTGAGAGCTGAAGTGTAGATGTTAGCCCTAAGGCGAGGGGAACGTGAGAGCTGCGAAGTGGCGATCGGTATCCTCCCGGCCTAGCCGCAGATTCGGTAATCAAACATAGGATTAGTCGATATTCTTTACACTGGACCAAAGGGTAAAGAATAGGAATGCTCCTATTTGTCACAATACCATAAAATTATCTATTTAAATTCATCAATCACTTAAATTTCTAAACAAAGGGGAAAGATACTTTCTCTAAATAGTTAAGACTTATTTAGTTTAATTTCCTGCATTTTTAAATACGTATTAATTCTCTACTTAGTTAAGTTACCTGATTAGAATACTTAGTTTACTTTATTGAGCTTAAATTTAGAATTCCAAATTTTCGTATACTAGTTTTATTATTATTATTATTATTATTTTTTTTAAATTAGTTGTTATTTAATTTTCTCTTTCCCTGTGGGATCGATAACCAGGACTCCACTAGAGCCTTGTATTACTTGATACGATACGTATACTTGCGTAGCATCCACAACATAAATAATTACAATTCTATACATATAATATAGCGGGGTCAAGTTTTTGGCGTCGTTGCAATTAAATTAAAAATATCATAATATAAAATTGTGGGTCAGCTAACATATTTGGTATAGAAGAATAGGAATATAGTCAACTATTCAAAGTAAGGAAAACTGTATTTTTGAAATATTAAGAATCTTAAAAATTTATGTGAAAGGAAAGGATTGGGACTCTATGATGAATCAATTATAAGCTAAAGAAATATCTATAAGGTAAAGGTTGTGGTAAGTTCCAAATTTAGGGAAAGAAAGATGAAGTTCAAAATTATAAAAGGCTATCCATATATACTTAAAAATAAAGATAAAGAATTTAAAGGATTGAAAAGCAATCAAAATATAAAAAGAAAAAAAAAGTGAGGAGAAGCTTGAGGAGATTCCTAATAAAAAATTGGCTTCACTTGGATCTACCTAAATGGAGAACTTATTTAATTTCCTAAACTTATATGTATTAGCATCTTTACTAGTAGTGTTCTCATAAACTTCTTTTCATGTAATCCTTTTAAGTGCCTTAATAGGACAATCTACAGTCATATTTGAAATAAATAGGAGACTAGAACTCTTAGACTTGATGACTAGATACCTTTACACCTGCACAATTTACCTGAATTACTCAAAAATCTTTCTGAAAATTATACTATTGTATTTATGTAAATCAAAATCATGGTATTCTGGAAGGAGAGTTCTTTGCAGTGGATCATTATTTTATGTAGTAACCAAATTACTTGAGGACATATAATAGTTAAGTTTAGGGGATCTTAATCCACTGAAAAATTGATAGCTTTTTAATGCTCATTTCTTACCTATTTTTGATAATATTGCACTTTAAAGAAAGATATATTTCCTGATTTCATGCAGTTATGATGATTTCAAGCATTTGGAGCAAAAGAAAGCAAAAAGGAGCGAATTCGGAGCAAAATGAGACAAATTGGACATTTTGACCGAGAGCGCCGGAAAGCGCCCTATCGAGCGCCGTACCACGCCCAAATCTAGAGAGTTTGGACAGAAAACTTAAAATGGCACTGGACAGTGCCCTATCGAGCGCCAAACTGTGCCCTATCGTGAATTCAATCAGATTCAATGTATTTGGCCAGATTTTGGAGAGGTGCTTGAGGGAACTCTTGGGAAAGTCAATTCTACCAGAATTTATACTAATTTGGAGCCAAAAATAAAAAGTCTCTTCAGTGTTTTTCAGAGTCTTTTCATTGTTCTTGAGTGGAGAGTTCATTAGAGAGAGTCTAGGGTTTAGTGTTTAATGTGTTTTTCTCTACTAAAGTGTATAGGAGAAGAGGAAAAGTGAGATATTTCTCCTTCTTTACTCATCATAAGAGGGAATTGTGTGTTTTTGTGGAGAAAGAAAAGGAGTCAAAGGAATTTCAAGAGATTCTCTGAGGGATGGAATTGAGAAAAGTTATATTCACTTTTATTTGTTTGTATAATGTTGATTTTTTATATAAAATCCATCTTTCGTCGTATTTTTCTTATGAGTATTGAGTAGATTTCTTTGTCTTCCTCCTTTTCATGTGAGGTATTGATGTCGTGATATGAAAATGATGTGTCGAATTAATTTGAAAAATTTGTGATGACCTTTTCACTTCGTACTTCATTTACTTTTTGATCTGGCCAACTAAATTGTTAAAACTTGTTGTGAGACATGTTCTGAATGGACTATGAGTTCTACAACAAAAGTGAAGGTCACATTCAATGTCCATGAATGAGTGACGTAGTTCATGGGGGTTGAATGCAAATAAATATGGAAATATAATTTGATGGACGTAGAATTGGAGATTTTAGAGTTAAAGACTAAAATCCTCAATTTGATCCTAGGGTTTGGAAACTAAAGCGAGAGTTAGCCTTCAGACAAAGGGAAGTAGGAGCTTCATAGTGACATCTGGTATCCTCCCAGTCTAACCACGGATTTAGGGACTAAACCCTGGTTTAGCCAATGTTCTTTATATTGCTCGGAAGAGAGTAAAGAATAGGAACTCCTATTTGGCAAATACAGGTGCATCACTGATCCATGTCACTAAATCTTCACATTATCTTTAAAAAGGAGGAGGATTATTTCTTGCAATTTAAACTTTTGTTATAAAGTCTAGTCTTGCGTTTGTTAATTGTGTTAGAAGAGTAGAACGTATATTGGTAGAATTAGTAATTGCTACTGTCTGAACGTCCTTATATTATTAGTAATTATTGCAATTGTGTTATAATTCGAGTAGTGATTTCTATGCTCCATTATAGAGTTTGCAAACCTCTTCGTGGGATCTATAACCAGGGCTCCACTAGAGCCCTGTATTACTTGAGTAGTACGTACATTAAAAATCTAAATCAATATATATATATATATATATCTGAGTTCATAAAATTTTGGCATTTAAAAAAGTCGCACCACCTCCCACAAAGTGTTTAGTTTAATTT
This sequence comes from Papilionanthe hookeriana x Papilionanthe teres, assembly GCA_022702705.1. Classification (NCBI taxonomy): domain Eukaryota; kingdom Viridiplantae; phylum Streptophyta; class Magnoliopsida; order Asparagales; family Orchidaceae; genus Papilionanthe; species Papilionanthe hookeriana x Papilionanthe teres. The sequence goes on from CM040423.1 coordinate 160,448,158, forward strand.
CATCAGCCTAAACTTCCCAATCATTACTATGGGTGATCCGACATTAAAACCATTTTAAAATTCTTTTATGCTCATCACAATCAAGTTTCAACCTATGTCCATTATCTTTAAATATTCTCTTTGTGTTTGGATTTTCAATTTCTACTACACCATATGGGTAAACGTTTGTAACAGTAAATGGCCCCATCCATCTTGACTTTAATTTTTTGAGAAATAATTTCAATTGTTTATTAAACAATAAAACTTCCTATCTAAATTCGAATTCTCCTTTTATTATTTTATGATCATGCCAACCTTTGCTCCCAATCTATTTAAAAGCAAAAAAACTACAAAAGTGATTAGAAGAAGGATACCCCTCTAATCCCAAAACATAGCATTCAAAAGCCTATGGGTTCCTTCTTCAACTACAACTCCACACAAAGAAAAGCAAAAGTTGGTAATATAAACACCCAACCTTACAAGTATACCAAATCTGTAAAAATCCTTGTATAACTCTTTAATAGATAAAGTTAGCTGGTCTTTATTCTGTGGTATGGGGTAGTAAGTAGATCTCCACCAATCAACAGTTTTAGGTAGGGAAGAGGAGTTGCAGAGAGGACCACTGAAGAGGAGTGTGATCCAAAATGAGATAACCAATCTGCTTTCCCCAAACTTCAAAAATTTCAACTTTCAAAATAAAATTTAGAGGCATTTCATTCCATTTTGAAATATTATCTACTCGTTAACACTGCTCACATATTTTTATATAAGTATTAATATCCCGAAATAGAGTAGGCTAATAAAATTCAGATTGTAAAATTTTGTGTGTCGTTCTATCAATTCTGAAATGTCCTCTAAGTTCAGAATCATGGCTTTTTTGAATGAATTTTTCTGTTTCTTCATAATGTATACATCTCCTAATAACTACATTTTTACATTATTTATATAAATATGGATCATCCCAAAAATAAAGTTTTGCATTGTGAATGTATTTCTTTTGTTGTTGAATTGTCAATCTGTAAGGTATAAGATCACTAACAATAAAGTTAATTATGTCTGCATACCAAGGTATCTGCCTTTCATTAATTGTGTATAATTTTTCATCATAAAAAATTTAATTTTCAAGATTAAATAATTTTTCCTGATCCAACATAGTTAAATTTTCAGTTATTTGATTTTCAGACCCCTTCCAATCTACCACTACAAAGTCAAATTCTTGCATAAAAAAAACCCCATCTAATTAATCTTGGTTTTGCGTCCTTCTTTTGCATCAGATATTATCAGATATTTTATAGCAGAGTGATCTATATGCACAACACATTAAACTCCAATGAGATATGGTTGAAATTTATCAATAGCATATAAAATTGCTAATAACTATTTTTTAGTAGTTGTATAATTAATTTGAGCTTCATTCAGAGTTTTAGTAGCATAATATACAACTTCGAAAATTTATCACATCTTTGCCTTAAAATAGCTCCATTGCATAGTGATTATCATCACACATTAACTCAAATGGTTTTGTCCAATTAGGCAAAACTATTATAGTAGCAGTGATTAATTATTCTTTTAATAATTCAAAGGCATTAATGCACTCTTGGTTAAAATCAAATTTTGCATCCTTTTCTAAAAGTTGGCATAAATGCTTAGTAATTTTTGAAAAATCTTTAATGTATCACTTGTAGAAACCAGGATGTCCTAAAAAACTTCTATCCTCTCTCACAGTTATAAGAGGAGGTAGTTTAGCTATAACTTGAATTTTTATCAGATCTACTTCCATACTAATGTTCAAAATTTTATGCTCAAGTACAATTCCTCCTGCAACCATAAATTGACATTTCTCCCAATTTAAAACTAAATTTGTCTTTTCACATAGTTCAACATCATCACAAAACATTTTCAAAATGATTTAAACATCATTCAAATGAATTTTTGAACACTAAAAAATCACCCATAAAAACTTCTCTCTTCTTTGATGAGATCATAGAAAATTATCATCATACATTTTTAAAATGTTGCAGGTGCAATATATAAACCAAAAGGCATTTTTCTAAAAGCAAAAGTGTCATAAGGACTAATGAATTTTATTATTTCTTAATCCTCCTGAGCAATAGGAATTTGATGATACCTAGTATAGCCATAAAAAAGTAGAAAAATATGTGCCCAGCCAGTCTATCCAACATTTGATCTAGAAAAAGTAGAGGAAAGAGATGTGTCATAGTGGTGGAATTTAATTTTATATAATCAATACAAATTCGCTAACCAATGACTTAGCTTGTTGGTATGAATTCATTTTTCTCATTTGAATCTACAGTCACACCCCCTTTCTTAGGAATGCAGTGATATGGACTCACCCAAGCACTGTCCGAAATAAGATAGATAATTACAGTATTTAAGCACTTTAAAATTTCTTTTTTAACTACTAATTTCATCATTAATCTCCTTTGAGAATCAGCTTTATGTTCATGAAATTCTTCCAATAAAACCCTACACATACAAATCAAAGGACTGATTCCTTTGATATTAGCTGATGTCTATAAAAAACCTTTATTATATTAATCGAGGATAATATAACAGGTAATGTAGATAAAATTCCTAAACATGCATACCTTAAAAGTGTAGGAAGTATCTTTAGATCAAGTTCAGGTGGTGTTTCCATTGAAGGACGGTGATTTTTACTATTTTCTATAGTGTCCAAAAGGTCAAATCATTCCTGAACATAATCTAAATCCTCATTACTTATTTCTATGGATTTATCTTGCATTTTATCCTCCTATTCATGCTCCAAAAGTTCTGCTCCAATTTTCTCTTCAAAATTATGTGTGAAATGTTTGTTGCTTAAATAATCACTAATATCAATTCTGAAGCATTCATCATCTCCTCCTTTTGCTAGGTATTTCATTGATTTTGATATATTAAATGTTACTTCTTGATCATTGACTTACATGGTTAACTCTCATTTTTCTACATCTATCAATACTCTTCAGTAGCAAAATAGGTCTCCCTAAAATGATTGGAATTTCTTTAACTTCTTTCATATCTAACATAATGAAATCCACAGAGATGATAAATTTATCAACCTTTACCAATACAACTTCAAAAATTCCCTTAAGATAAGTGATTGAACGATTAGCCAACTGAAGGGTTATAGTGTTAGGTGAAACCTCTCCTAAACCTAACTTTCTGAAAATAGTTAAAGGTATAAGGTTAATACTGTCTTCTAAATCACACAAAGCTTTTCCCAAAAATCCCTCCAATAGCACAGGGAATAGTAAAACTGTCGAGATCTTTAAGTTTTTTAGGAAGCTTTTATCTGAATTATAGGGCTACACTCTTCACTAAGTGCTACAGTCTCATTATCTGTAAACTTCCTTTTTTATTAAGTATATTCTTCATAAACTTTACATAACTTGGCATTTATTGCAGGGCTTCAATAAATGGAATGTTTATGGTTAATTTCCTCAATATTTCCAAGAATTTCAAAATCTACTTATCCATTTTGTTCTATCTCATTATTTTTGGAAAAGGAGGTGGAGGTCTTTCTACTTTAAACTTTATTTATTTAATAGGGTATCCTAAGTCGTGAGAAATATCTTCCTCAGGCATTTCAGTTCTAACCCTTCTTTCTCAATTTTTATCTCCTTTTGAACCTTTATCTCTACTTCTCTTCCACTTATTAATTGAGTAGCCTTAATTTGCTCTTTATTTTGGTCTTTAGGATTGATTTTGACAGTGCTCGGTAGAGTTTCCTGAGGCCTATTACTAATTACAGTAGCAATATGTCCCTATTGACTTTCAAGGTTTCTAATTACAGCTTCTTGACTTTGTAATTAATTACCCATTTGTAATGTGAATTCTTACTTATACAATTTCTTTTCCTTAAATTGTGGGTTTATATTAAAGCCTGAAGGATAATATGGTCAATAGTTATTACCTCCCTAGTTGTTATCATTTCCCATTGGGTTCACTTGGTTGTTCCCCCATTGTGGATTTACAGCATTAAAGTTATTATTATTCCAATCAAAATTAGGGTGATTTTTCCAACTAAAATTGTAATAACTAGAATAGGACTTATTAGGTTGATTATTTATTGCATTCAAAGTCTCGTATAATGGTTGAGAGTCTATTAATTGTCCCAATGAATTTTCCTCAACCATAAGAGGTGTTTGAGATAAGTTCATTCCAATTTGATCAATCTTTTCTTATATTACAACCATTTGAGCAGCAAAAATAAACATAACATCAAAACTATGAACACTAGCTACTCTCTTGGGACTCTCCCTTTAAAAGGGACATTGAAATTTTTTAGGAGCCATTTCTTCAATTAAAAAATATGCTTCATCAAATGGTTTTAACATTAATGAACCACCAACAACAGCGTCAATAATAGATCTAAGAGATCCCACTAATTCATTATAAAATGTTTGAATTATTATCCAATCACGTAAAGCATGGTGTGTACACTTCCTAAAGAGATCTTTAAATCTTTCCCAAGCTTCGTTTATTGATTCCTTTTCAAACTGACAAGAAGAGGTAATATCATCTCTTAGCTTAGCAGTTTTTTATGATGGAAAATATTTAGCTAAACATTTTCAAGATAAATCTCCCTAAGTTCTAATAGTTCCTATTAATGTGTTGACGCCAATCTTCTGTATCATCAGTAGCTGTTATCTCTTCTTTTCTAATCTTGTGCAAACTATCAAGGTCGATCTGTGACAAAATCTGACGTCCTTGTATTTTAATGTCTATGGAATCTTATTGTGGACATGCAAATTCATTAGCTAATTTAGCTAAAGCGTCTGCGTGAGCATTTTTCGCTTAAAAAATCTTATAGAATATCACACTTGGAATCTGATGTATCAATTTCATCGTATATTGGTGGTATTCTTCTAATCTCAGCTTTAGATTCTTATATTGTCCTGTCACTTGCTGAATGACAAGTTACGAGTCGCGATAAATGACAATGTTTGTTATTCCATTAATATTGCCAATTCCAGGCTGGTTATCATTGCTTCATATTCTCCTTCGTTGTTGGTGCACGGCTCTGTCAAGTGATAAGAGAATCTTAATATTCCCTGATCCAGAGTCACAAAGACTAAACTAATTCCTGCTTTTCCTGGTATCACTGTCTACTGTCATTTGTTTTTCCTGACTTACAACACCCCATCGAAGAACATCTCCCAATGTCAGGCACTGGGCTGTTCCACTTCTAGTATCTGCTCATCTAGTTGGTCATCATTGAGCGGATACTCAGTTGGCAGTGGGTGCGCTGCGAGAAAGTCTGCAAGAATCTATCGTTTGATAGTGCGAAGGGGCACAAAAGTTATGTCAAATTGAAATAGTATCATTGAACACCTTGCTAAATGTCTAGAAAGTGTTGTTTGGGGCATCAAGTATTACAATAGATTAACTTTTAAGATCAGATTGACCTTATGAGATAACATGTAGTGTCTAAGCTTTTGAGCAGTGAAAACCAATGCTAGAAAATTTCTTAATAGGAGGATACTTTACCTCTATCAGTATTAGACGTCGACCCAAATAGTAGAGTGTGTTCTCTTTACCCTTATAATTGACTTGGGTAAGTAAGGCTCTGAAGATGTCATCAAACGCCGCGGTATAAAGTATCAACTATCTACCTGGGATAGGGGCTACTAAAACAGGAGGTGGCTTCAGGTATCATTTAATATCTTTGAAAGCCCATTAGTATGGCTCTCCCCAGACAAATTTAATATCCTTTCAAAGTAAGTTTAAAAAGGGTAGACACCTTCCTGATAGATTAGTTATAAAGCGTCTTAGGTATGCCAATTTGCCTTGGAAAGAGCGTAGTTGTTTTATGGCTTTAGGAGGAGGCATTTCTAATATAGCTTTAATCTTCTCTGGGTTAATTTCAATTCCTTGATCACAGACCACGGATCCTAGAAACTTCCCAGAGGTAACACAAAAAGTGCACTTTAAGGGATTCATCTTGAGATTATATTGTTGTAATCATTCAAATACGATCCTCAAATCATATAGGTAGTTTTCCTTTGCTTTGATCTTGATGAATAAAATGTCCACGTAGCATTCAACTTGGTTATGGATGAGGTCATCAAAGATCTTCATCATTGCTTTTTGGTAGGTTGCTCTAGCGTTCTTCAATCCAAATGGCATCACAGTGTAGCAATAAATCCTGATCGAAGTTCTGATTGTTGTGAGCGCTGCATTTTTTAGAGCCATCTTGATTTGATTATATCCCGATGATCCGTCCATGAATGAGAAAATTTCATGTGCCAATGTAATGTCCACCATTAGTTCCAGTATCAGTAACAAGAATCTGTCTTTTGGACATGCCTTGTTTAAATCTCTGAAGTCGATACACACTCGTATCTGTCCATTTTTCATCTTCACTAGTACAACATTAGCTAACCATGCTGGTTTTGTTCTTCTCGGACAAAGTTACCGTCTAAATATTTCTTTATTTCTGTTGTAAATTGTTGTTCTATTTCGAGATGCATTCTTCTGGGAGCTTGCTTCACTAGCATTGTATTTTAATCTACTTCAAGTCGGTGAACTGCAACCTCTGGAGATAATCCGCGCAATCATCGTAGTTCCAGGAGAAAAAATCTTTGAATTCTGAGAATAACTTGATCAGATCCATAAACATCGCTTTACTGAGTAGCAAACTTATGAAAGTTGGTCGGGGCTGCTCCTCAGTCCCGAGATTGATTTCTTTTAATTTTTTTACTATAAAATTGATCGCTTCTTCAAATCTGGCAGAGCATCATCTATTGGTTGATCTTCAAATTCATCTTACATGTCTAAACAATCGTCCTCTGACTAGCTAGTAACAACCATACAAAATCCCGAGTCATAAATGGGCCTAATCGTTCTAATCTCAAGACCTTCTTTTGAATTGAATTTCTTTCCTTTTGCATCTCACAATTTTTTCAAATTACTGTAGCTTATATTTTGGTATTTGCTTCGGTACATATCCTTGTTGAATTATATTCTGTACACATAAAGAAAATTAACCAAAAGGTAATTCCATTGATTGATTATAATCTTTTTTATCAAGAGTTACACGAGGTTCAGAAGTAGAAGGAGAAGCTCGGTAAAACTTGATCGATTTAATACCACCACTATGGACTTCCTTGACTTCAATACTCTTGATCTATTGAGGATGGATCGAGGATAGGGTAGTAGCTTGAACATAATGGTTAATCTGATCGTACATCGTTTCATATTCATTATTTTCTATGTCTTCCAAAGAGATTTCGAACTGAGGCTTCTTCTGACTAATCACCATTGTTTTTTGGCTGAATTCATCCTCTTCGGAGCTTCCTTCTACGTTTATGTTGATCATCAGCTTTGTCTAATCAACAATCTAGTGACTTCTTCCTTACCAGCGTCCCCGTCCTCGACCTCAGATGCGTGGGATAAATGAACCTTCACCAACTCGTTGCGATGGAGTGGTGGGAGATCATCAAATTGGAGTTATATGGTCTCGTTCTTCTATTTCTTCTGATTCTTCAACTTTGTTTGTCACTACTTCTCTTGAAAATATTATTTTCTTTGGGGACCGTAGTAGGCAGCATCCTTGTGAATGCCCACTTCATGTACTGAGGATGGCTATAGATCTCCCTTGATGCAATGCTTTTGTCCATCTTTGTAGTATTTTATAGATTGGTGAAGTGATGGGACTATATTTTACTCCTGAAGCCACGGCTGACCAAGCAAAGTATTGAATGAAGTATCTATGTCGATGACATGAAATTTTGTGGTTGTTACTAGATTTCTAACTTTCATTTACAATATTATAGATCCGAGGGCTCTTTCACCTTTGTGGTTGAATCCTCTTAACAACATCTTATTTATGGAGAGCTCTCGTGCGTCGATGTCTAAGTAAGCTAACGTTCTTAGACTCATTATGTTGAGTAACGCTCTAGGATCTACCAATACTCTGGAAAATACAAATCTGCCAGTTGTGTTTAGCTGTACCAAGTAGCAAGTCTTCATTGGTGAAGGTCACGCCAGGCTATTCCTTCAAAGTACAAACTCTACCTGAGAATGTGCTAGGCAACTATGCTAAGCAAATATCTAGATCAAGTAGAGCCTTGATTAGATTTTCTCTCATCTCCTTTGACAGGATCAGAGCGTCGTAAATTCTTAGTCTGGCTGACAACTTCCTGAGATGAGCTATACATTGTAATCCACTTTATTTGAACTTTCCATCTCATTTTAAATATGTACTTTTTCTGTTGCTGGAGGCATTTATTCTTGAGTAATTATCTTCTTTCCTTTCTCAACTAGAGTGTCCTTGGCGGTAGCACCTTGCCACTTCTTAAATATTCTATTATTTCTTCTTCCTCTAGAGCTAGAGGTTCTCTTGATGTTGTAGCTGACAGTAAGAACGTAGCCAAAATCATTTCTATTATCATTATGAGACCCTTGAGGGGCATAAAGTAAATCACAAAGTCAGGGGTTTGAGAGGTTTCACCATCGAATCTGAGATAACCAATCTAACAAGCGCAACCTCTATCCTAGCCATCGCGCTATCATCCTTAATTTCATTTGCGATCTCCTTCTTCCTCCTTTCCCACTGCGATATCTCCTTGGTGAAGTCTTCATCTTAGACGAGGCTAGTGGCAGATTCTGGGCAGCGGGTTTCTTTGAAATGGATTGGATCTGATCCAGGAATCTCCCGAGCTCATTCCAAATCATACTCCATCCACCCTTGCCGGCATACGGGTCAATTGGAGAGATTGGCTCAGCCGAAATCATAATTATAGAAAATATTTAAGGTTCTTTAAAATTTTTTTTTGGTATTGTTATATTCCTTTTCCTTGTAATTCCTCTCAAGCCAATCCTTCAAACTCAAGGTTCCTTCTATTGTGTGTCTGAGCAATATGTGCTAGGGACAAAAAATAGGTTGATCCTTCTTGTTCATCTCCTCCAGGTTCTTCGGCTCAGGCAATATGAACTCAGGCTTCTTCATTAAGTTTTTGAACATCTTTGCTATGGCCTCATCTTCGAAGGAGTAAATCCTACGTAGCCTGTAATGTTATTTGGTGGTTTCTAAACGTGGGAAGTGTGTATAAGCTCTAGTAAAATCTATAAATAGCATAGAATTGAAGAGAAAAGTTACCCATTTTTAAAAATTTCCATTCTTAAGTCTAAGTAAAGAAGATTTGAGTTTCTTAAGGAATTATGATAGCAAAGATATCTTCTTGGGAGAATGATTTGAAGAAAAAAGATGGAGCCGTCAAGAAGATGTTTGTAAGTCAAAGTGCACAAGAGTTATATAATGGATTTCTTGCCATTAATATTAAAGGAATAGTGGAAAAGATTGCGAAAATTGAGGCTAATGTGGCATGAAATAAGGTGAAGGTAAATGAAACTAATGCACATTTAACACATATTTGTTGGTAACTCAAAATACAATTCAGCCATTCAAGTTACTGAAGAAGCGGACAAAGCAATGTATCTAGAAAACAAGTGAATTGAAGAAGATTCTATCAGAGCTCTTCATCATCGTCCATTTTATAAAATTTATGTGCTAAATGGTTTGGAAGGAAAAAATGAAGGTCAAGGATATATTCCACCTAATGAATAATGTAATTAAGTTCTATGTTTAGTTTTTTTTTTCTTATTTGTTTGTGTTTGTTTTTTTTAAGTGATTAATGTAAGTTTGTTTTGTGTTATGATGAATTTAGAGGGTATCTCATCCAAAAAATTTTGGAATGGAGATTAGATATGTGACGTGTGTTTGTACTTATTGAATTTATGCTAATGAAAGTGTTGTGTTTGTGTGAATATTTGAGTTATTGTGATCGAATCTAAGTTGTGTGAAAAGTTGAAAATTTTTTAGAAAGAAGAGAGGAGAAGGGGAAGAAATTTTTATTATGACTTATTTAAGACCATATGACGGTATTTGACATGGCAAGTTGTGCATTTGAATCAAAATTTAGAAATATCAAAATTTGTGCACTGGAGCCAAAACGCGCGCTTATGCACTAGCAAACCCGAGAGTCGCGTGCCTAAGTGCCGTAATAGTCGCGCTTAAGCGTTGGTTCACTAAAACCGTTTCATGACAGTTTTAAGTGCCAAAAACCGCCATTTTCTTCTCATTTCACCTTCTTCTTCCTCAAGCTTTCACATCTTTACACCGACGACATATGTATAAGTGATTATTTCTCGGTGAATTCAAGCCAAATTTGTTGGATTTCATCTTCTCAAGTTTAGAGCTTCTATTTTATGTAAAATTTTTTTTATTTTCACCATGGATTTGGAGTTCATTATGGAAAATTTGAAATATATAACTCATGGTGAAAATATGATGAAAATTGATGGATTTTACATGGAGGAGTGAGTTAAGCTATTAGAAGTTAAATCTAGTGAGTTAGTGTTGATTTTGGAATTTATTGTGATTTTTTTTTTTTGTAATTTTTAGAATGGCACCAAGAATGAAAAGGATCAAGACGAAGGATACATTTGATTCGAACAAATTTGTTAGTTCTAAGGCTCAGGATCATTATGTCGAAGCACTTCAATCGAGGAAGTTAATTCTTGAGCGATGTTTTAAAAATTAGGGCGGAGAAGTGGATGATCTAATTGTTCACCGACAGTGGGATCGATTCTACTATTTCCATGTTGTTGTGGTGATCTCTGTAGTTAGGGAGCTTTATGCAAATCTCCTTGAATCTGAAGATGATCTGGTGATGGTGAGAGGGAAAATAGTAGCTTTTTCACCTGAGGTAATAAATTCATTTTACAAACTTTCTACGGATACTTTATGTTTTTATTCCAATTACAACCCTACAAAGGAGGAGTTAGATGAAATCATATCTTCGTTAACTGCTAGAAGAGGTCTATGGTAGATTACCAGTGGTAGAAGAGTAAACTTTTCTACATCAAAAATGGATGCCACAGCAAAAGCAATACATTATTTTAACTCTGCTCATCTACTCCCACTAATCATCTTAGTGAAGTGACCAGAGAGAGGGCTACATTGAACTACTGCATTTAGCAGTACAAGCCGATCAATATTGGATCTCTCATTTATCAAATAAATACTAGTTATGCCAGAGCCGCTACTACTGCAGGTTTGGGATTTCCTTCCTTAAGCTTTTCCTTGTGTGAGCAAGTTGTTGTTAAATTTGATAGTTGGGAGGGAATTCTTCAACCTCTAAAGCCCTTTACTAGTGTGAATGTGAACGCTTATTTTGACCATTCAATTTTTGGCTGGAGAGAAGGATTTTCTAGAAGTTCTGGTGCTTCTACATCACAAGCTTCTACATCTAGAGCTTCCACATCTCTTGGCAGATCCAGTTCTTATTAACAATATAAAATGCTACAAACTATGATGGATAATGTTGATTATGTTATGCATAAGGTATCAAATCTTGAAAACTATGTTGATCATATTGATTCCTATTTAAGGAGACATAGTGATTATGATGAGAAGTACAACACATGTATGGAGAAACTTTTTAGAGGTGATCATATTGTATTATTTCCTCCTTAACCACGATATACTCAGTATGTTTCTTCTAGTTTTTGTAAGGATGATGATGATGATGATGATGATGTAGATAAGGATGAGTAGAGATTTAGGTTGTATTGCATTTTATTTGAACTGTTAGTTGTGTTGATGTTTGGACTACTTTATGTGTTGTTATTTGTGGTTATAGGGAACTTTGTTGTTATTGTTTGTTGTCATGTGTGTCTATGCGACGATGATATGGTAGTATGTATTTGAACTCTTTTATTTTAATGTGTTTAGTTAGTTTCATTGAACTTATTCCTGCTGCATTAGGAAGTTTTGATAGAGCTAACCTTCATTTAAAATTTAATGTTTAAATTTTAATTTACTATCATGAATTTTCTGTTTTGGTTGTGATATTATGTTAGTATGTGTGATTTGCTTTTATTTTAGCCTCCACTGTATAGAGGTCTTCTGAATATCTTAAATGTTAAAATCAAAATGAATTGTGATCATTTTTACTCTTGTTTTAAAATTTTTGTACTTGTATACATAGGATATGAAAATTCCTGTAAGCATAATGTTTTAATTTTTCATTTCTGTCTTTATATATTATATGAAAAGATGTTTAATCTTTATAAAAATTTATGTTTGGGGGGTGAAAAATAAATTTTCAAAACTTAATGTTTATTTATTCTCAAGTACGCTACAAATAAATTTGAATTTTGATTTGAAAAAAGATTATGTGTATGAAGTTATATTAGGGTAAAAAAATTTTGAATATAGAAATGTGTAAGAAAAGTTGTTAAAACTTTATAGTGATAAAGAAAATTTTCAAGTTAAAAAATTTCTATTAGTAAAGAGATGTTAAATATGATGCAACTATCTATAGTAAGTGATATTATATTTTAGAAAAATATAGAAGGATTATACTTTTATTTTCAATACTTAAATTTCTTTTATTAAAACTATTTTTTAGAACTATTATTATAGTTTTAAGTAAAAGTTATATCAGATCCTTGCTTTAGGAAATGAAGAGTGGAATTCAAAAATCTTTAAAGTCCTATCCAAATATAGTAACCCTTGTGAGAAAAGAAAAAAAAAAGAAAAGAAAAGAAAAAGAAAATAAAGAAGAAAAAGAAAAAAAAGTATAGTATAGTATGGGAGGATAAGCTTGAGGATTAGTGCCTAATAAAAAATTAGTTCCCCATCTGATCTTGTTAATGCATAAGATTTGAGAAACTCCTAAGCTTAAGGATATAATATAGATAGTATGATTATTTTTAGTGAAATTTTTTAAGTAAAGAAGATATAATGCCTAAACTCTGTATTTAGAAAATTTACAAGTATTTCCGAATTAGATAGGAGCTCATATTTCCATACTTTTTCACTATAGAAAATTTCTAAACTTTAACTTAGTCTCATTCTCTAAAGTTTTTTCTAAATTGGAATACCACTTTTCTTTAGCAAAGTTTTAGAATCTCCTAAAGAAACTCATTCACATAATTTGCTTTTATTAAGTTTTGAAAAATTATAGTGTCACTTAAGGACAAGTAACATTTTAAAGTATGGATGAATTTGATATACTTAAAATATTTAATATTTTTATGCACATTTTTATACCTATTTTTGATGATATTACACTTTAATGGAAGGTATTTGTATGTTTTTCTTTCAAGAAAACTTAAATGGACCAAATATATCAAAAAGAGTGAAAATTGATCAAATTTGGAGCAATAATGAAAGTGTTAAAATGAACTGGGGTGCCTAAGCGCCCAGATCTGGTACCTAAACACCAGCAGACAGAGAAGGCCACGCCTAAGCACCAAAACCCTGTGCTTAAGCGCCAGGTAGTAGCTTTTCAATTTAAAGAACTTTTGGTATAATTTAAAGAGGTGTTTGAGGCATCCTTTGGTACAAACGTGGGTAACTGATTAAGGGCGCCAAATGACATTCAAATATCACTTGAAATGATGCATCTCTTAGATAGATTCATTGAATATGGACACATTTTGAAGAGACGTCAAGGCACCTTTTGGAGAAAATATAAAAGAAGAACTTAAAGAGAAGTGTGAGTGTGTGTAGAGAGGTTGTTAGAAAGTAGAATTAGTGTGTTTTTACATAGTTTTATAGAAAGAAGCTGTAGGATTCTTTCTTAGGGCTTCTTCACACTTTTCTCATTCCTAGTGAAAGAGAAGGTGAGTAGGGATTCCTAAGTAAAAATATATTGTTGTAATGAGATTTAAACTCTCTTAGGTTGGGTGACTGGTCCAAGTGATCCTTATAAGAGAAAAGAACAGATTCAAAAGAACTTCAAGATTTTGGTGGAGAGAAATTTGAGATAAATTTTTATCTTTCTTCTTCATTTGGTTTTAATTGATACTTCTTGTTTTTTCTACATGGTTTCTACTTTTAAATTATGTTTTGTTATGTTATCTCCATGGATTCTAAGTATTCTTCTTTAATTTTTTCCTTAAAATGAAAAGTATTTAAGTGTTTGATGAATGTTGTGGAATTATTGATCTTTAATGTTGGAAGAAGTTGTGTTGATTTAATCCTTACACTTCATTTACTTCTTGATTTGGCTAATTAAGATGTTAAAATTTGTTGTGAGAACATGTAAGATCCTAGTAGTTATTGTCTCAATCAACAATAGGTAGGAATCACATGGAATTGCATAGATGAGAAATTAATTCATATAATTTTGTGCAAATAAATAAAGAAATATACTTTGATGGGTGTAGAATTAGAGACTTTAGGGTGACAGACTAAAGCTTCTAATTTGGTTTATTGTTTTAGGTTTTGATGCGAGAGTTTGCCCCCAAGTGGAGGGAAAGAAAGGACTCTAGAGTGAGAGCTAGTATCTTCCCTACCTAACCCGTCTTCAACACTATTCAAACTTTGAACTAGCCAATGTTCTTTATCGAATTTCTAGTAAGGGTAAAGAATAAAATTGCTCCTATTTGGCACAACACATTTTGAATATTTCCACAACAGAACTCATGTACTTATTACTTATTCATGATAAAGAAAAAGATATTTTCATTTATACTTCTTTAATCTTACAAAAATCTCGTTATAGTTAGTAAATTGTTTACTTTATTTCATAAATTAAGAAAATACCAAGAAGAATCACATTTCTAAAGTTATATGATATACAAAACTGTTCAAGTAAGAGTCTTTTCTAAATATAATTTGTGATCTAAAAACCATTTTATCTTTTAATGTCCATAAATTTTTCATAGGGGATCGATATTTCAGGGCTTAATCAGAAAGTCCTATATTATTTGAAAATGATATGTATACTTGCGTAGAATCCCTAAATTAAAGTATCACTGTTGTATTCTTTTATACATCATAATCAAGTTTTTAACAGAGTTGTAAAGAAGGAAATTTTATATTAAAAATATAAGTATAATCTCATTACCACAAGTATAAATATACCAATATTTATCTGGTAGTAAATAGAATCAGGATCAGTCCCTCGACCCAAATACATGTTGGCTAGAGGTCCAGGCTGGCAAAAGACAATAATACACTGTACAACCCTTTTTAATTATGGGCACAACATGTAACTTTTCCTTTTAACCGTCTATCTCATAAAAATAGGGGACCATACATGTTTTCTATTGGCACTTTGGATCTTATCTTATACCCATCTTATGTAGGGATAAATCTCTCCCCATATCTATAACCTCTACTTTCAATATCATTAATGGATCAAGGAGCTTGGGAATACCCCAGCTTACCTTAGAGGGGCAAGTCGTTGTGCATTCTCTTTCATTCTCTCTCTATCTTGTTGCCTTTCTTTACCTCTCCCTCATGGTTACTACTACTTCGTTACTCGGGCATGCGTCACAAAAAAAATCTTGATTCAATATATATATATATATATATATATATATATATATATATATATATATATATATATATATAAGCCAAAAACTTGCCTAAGAGGCAAGCAATATATTAAATGAGGTAAAAAAGTTACAATAAAAAACCTAAAATAAGGAAGACACAAACTGTCTCCAGGATGCAAAAAAGCTAGAGGGAGGAGGAGCAACATCAATGACAACTAAATCATTAAAATTTCCTTGGGAGGCTAGCTAATGAGCAGGAGCATTGCCTTCCCTGGGAGTATATGAAAAGCAACTTGCATAGTTTCCATAAAATGTGGCAGTCAATTGTTCCCTCTTCTAATATGCAATGGAGAAGGTTCTTTGTTTTGTATATATTTAATGCAACTAGAGGAATCAAATTCCACCAGAAGAGAGCCCACCTTGAATTTGTAACAATGCTAATTGCCCAAAAAATATCTATCATTTCAGCCTCCAAAGCATCAAGAGCAACTGTTAGAGAATGGAAAAAGAGTAAACACTTCCCATAGCTATTTCTAAAGATTCAACCATAACCTGCATGCATCTTATAGAAACTCCAATCTGTATTGACTTTAACCCAAGGAGTAGGGGGAGGAGACCACATAATGACAAGGGTTTTGGTCATAGAGACTATATATATATATATATATATATGGGGAATTAGAACAACCTAACTTAAACCTTTCACAGTGAATCCACCACAAAATTCAACAATAGCATAACATCAAAAGGAAGTTGCGAGCCAAACAGGTGTGGTCCGCAGATCCAAAAAAATTAAGAGTACTATCTGAGAAATAGAAAGAGTAACATGATGCTCCAAAAAATCATCTCATTGCATCACATCCAGGTTATTGAGCATAATATATAAGGGATTTCTCAAAGCATACTCTGCACCAAACTTACTAACATTAACATCAAACACAAAGCACAATAAGAATGAGATGTCTTAAGACACAGCAAGCATCAACAGTCCACATTGTTAACTCGCAAAATACCTCAAACAAAAAAAGCACCACAATACAGTAGGAACAAATAATATGCAAAAGTACTTCCTAAATCACCAACTGTATAACACCAACAAATCAAATTTATCTATACATGTGTGTGTGTGTGAGTATAGTTATATATGCAAGTATGCCCAAAGGAATGAAGCTAGAACCTCAACTTTTGGCATTTGTGCATTTTGAATAAGGTAGATTTAACATGAACCTGTGAAGTAGTTTTTGTTTTCAGAAGGGGAGGAACCGCATCAATCACATGATTATTAAATAAAGCACCTGTTTTAGTTAGCTAGTTGGCATGTCTATTACTATCAAATGGAATATTGCTCCAAACTAAATCCACCTTTTCAGCATGATAAAAAATTCTTTTAATGCTAATAAGCCAATTCTAAGGTGGAGTCTTTTTACATTTCAACATCTTTATCAGCTCCAAAGTGTCAGTTTCCACATGAAATGCTCTCCAATTAAAAAATTATAGCCAATTTTAAAGCCATCCAAACAGCCAAAGTCTCGTATTCTAATGCAGAAATAAACGATGAGAAGAAATACATACAATTACTTGTATGATCTCCGAACACTGTTCCAACTCCAGTTTTAGCAGAAGTCCAGCTCCCATCAGTTTTAACTTTAATCCAAGGTAAACAAGGCACTTTCCAAACAACTTATTTAAATGCACCAAAAGATAATTAATGCCAGCTCCTATTGACCAAAGATTTAAAATAATCTCTACCTTTTATAAATTTTGAACTAATTTTACAAAAAATAGCAGTTTTAGAAAGGTAAGCCATTACACTTTATCTTTAGTAATCAAAATATTATCATGCTTAATAAAATTATGAGCCATCCATAAAAACCAAATCAGGATATGAGTTAGCTTGATGATGTGAGTAGCATTATTACCATGAAGCCTTGTGTCCAGGCATTGCTCCATGCCACTCCAGCCCATAGCCAGGATAGCGGAACCACATACTCTACCAAAGGATCTCAAAAGTTTTAAAGTGTAGTTGCTCTGAAAAAAATTGAGGAAAGCTTCCCCCCTCCCTTATGCATAGTAAACTTTGAGAGGGGAAGTGTAATCCTTTCAATTTCAAAATATCATCAATTGGTAGTATTTTATGGTAACATCTCCATGTCAAAGAAAGACGTGGAAGTTTGTTATCGAGTTGTTCCAAAGGAGTTTACCCTAATCCACAACTATACAATTATGAAGTTTAGAATATATAGCTTTAGTGAGAGAGAAGGAGATAGGTGATTTGTAAGCCAACAAATCAAATTTAGCTTTATTAAAAGAAATTTTAGATACAGAGCAGACTTAATCATGCCCCACAAGCTAAAGCCCCTCTTAATTCCAAAAATCCACAGTCTAGCACTCAACCACTTTTAAACATTTATTTCTTCATTATCCCAACTCAAAAGATCCGTCATTGAACAAAAATCTTTCCAAAATGATAAATTATTATCCCCAAGATCCACATATATAAATTTCTTAGCAACATTTTTTTATTTTTAACTAGCCTTTCCAAGCTTTTGAGTCATCGGTTTTAACACAAACCACAGTTGAATGATGCCCTTTGCAATATTTTTCATTCATATATAAAGCCCATATTGATTTTAAAGACCAGAATTTAAGCCACAATTTATTCTATTATTTTTCAGAGATAAGATGCAAAGATTAAAACCCTAAACCTGCAACAGTAATGAGCTTGCATATCTTCTTTGAAACTGCCCAAAGTTTCTTATCCTTTTGCCCCCACCACCACTCCCTCCCCCCATCGCACCGTCACCCCACAAAAACTTTTTACTAAATGTTCTTTCCAAAGTGGTATGAGTGCTAGATTTCAATTTCATCACCTATAGTGCAAACATAGGAATTCAATAAACCTTTATGCTGTGTAATTCTCCCCCCGACTTGAATTTGTCCATTCCCCAATTCTATTCTAATCTTCCCATGTACTTCATCAAATTGAATTTTTTTCTTCCTACCTTTAATATAGTAACCTCAAGTTATTTGATAGGCAACTTAGCCACCAGAAAGTCCAAGTGCTGATGTATCCAACCTTTAATGGAGATGCTCACCTGCTTACCAAAGTAAAGTTAACATTTATTAGCACTAAACATCGTACTCGAAACCTCTGGAAATGCTAAGAGTGTTTTATGGACTCTTCGTACAAAATTTTTGCTGGCATTAGTAAATACGATTACACATCAACGAAATGAAAGATGGTTGGTAAACATCCTGCCTTTGTGATTATATTGAGCATCAGAATGTTGAATCTTCGTAGAGCTAAGAATTCTAGAAAAATAATCAAAAGAAAAAAAAATAATTTGGGGAAAGAGGATCTCTCTATTTAATTCCACTTACAATGGAGAAGAAACCATGAGGTTGCTTATTTATAAGCACTTTGCAATGATTAACATTCATCCAGGTTCAAATAAGATCACAAAAATCAGTCTTAGAGCCTCTACCATTAGCATATCCAAGTTGAAACCCCAACTGATAGTACATTCCTATGTATGTACATAATGGTAACTTTGGGGATACACATGATACTAAGACAATAATAGAGATAATTGTTGAATGAAAACTTGTGATGTTAAAGTTAGCATTTTAAATGAAAGCATGTTTTTCTTTCACCCAAAATCAATTTAATCACTCTATCAATTAAAGCTTTCAATCACATACTCTAAGATGAGTAGTTGTCATCAAAACAGTCCTAGTTATGAAAGGGAGTTGACAATATATAAATATGAAAAAAGCATAATATAAATAAGTTTCAACAAAAGATGCAGAGAAATATTTGATTCTATAAGGGATATAAGATCCATAACATTAGTATAAATATTTTTTCTCTAATTCAAAAATTTTACCAAAAACCTAAAACACAAGATGTGTCATTTGAAATTTCTTATGGGGCCCATCTCTGTTTGAAATGAAGAATGTGATGTCGTTATCTATAATTCTAGATATTATTGTTTAATGATTGTTGGTTTGAATCAAATCTAACATCAAAAAGAATTTTATTGGGTATTAGCTTTATTTTCATTAGAATGTGGATGGATTTATAATTGTATAAAGGGATCTCTTCATTAAGCAAAAGAGTTTCTACTATTGTTTGTCAAAATAGATGAGGCTAACCTCTTAAGATGGATTGAGCAAAGGGTTTGGGCCATTTGAGAATATTTTGGAAGTATGATATCTTCATTAAAATGATGATTGGTTTCAATAATCCATGTTGGGAGAATAGGAAGTTTTTTGAAGTAGAAAAATAATTAGTGTAATGATGGTGGACTGCTTTCTACAACATCAAGTTGGAAAAACATAATTATTTATAATATGTGTTGGAGCAAAGCTAAATGAAGACCTGAGTGAGTATCTTATACAAAGGTTTTAATTGAAAATAAGATAGAGATTTTTATGTCATAACTAACCAACTACTAAATTTTGGAACCATTAATACATAAATAACTAGAGGCAAGATAGATGATTACATCACTACAATATAAATTCATGAAAATATAAGCCTAACTTTAGGGATAGTAAGATCATTCCTAATAATAAGTATTTCTAGGTGAATACAACATAAAATTCATTTGGATTCCAATGACAGACCTAATAATTCAAGAATGTAAAACAGGCTGCAATTTTTTTGAGTTCATCCCAATTAGGCTTAAAATCCAATGATTGTCACTTTAGAATAAATGATTATCATTTACAAACCAAGGTCCCCAAACTAAGTCAAATCATAATCATTCTTATAATTCATTAAATTTCCATAATCTTAGGATATTAAATAGAAGAGTGCCTAAAATGCCTTTTTCTTAAGGCATAATTGAGTAGTGAATATTTTTAAACACAAGCTCTATAGTTAAAACGCCTTCATGGATAGAGATATTTCATTTTCAAAGCCTTTCAAAAAGAAAGTTGACAATTAGAAAATCTTGATTTTTAAATATTAAAGAGAGTTTTCTAGATTAGTAATTGATAAATTTATACTTGAGATTCTTTGATGTGATCGATCTCATGAAATGAGTATTTCACTTTGAAAATGTTAGTAAAGGTGATATTTCTTATGTGATGTTGAAGATTTGATTTTATCACGTAAATATAAAGTTTAGTAGGTATATGTATAAAAAGATAAGAATTGTGTGGTATGTATGTAAATTCTAACATTGAGATTATTCTCCTAGTGGCAAATCCTACATGCTTGCTTAATAAAATTTGTCCATCTCTCAATGATTGTGATAAAATTATACCATTTATAAGAAATATTTTAAAAACAAAAACAAGTTCAAATTTGGTTGAAATATCCCTCTTGTAGACAATTAAAAACTATGTGAATGCTTATCATTTTTTTGTAGGGTCACTTATTTTTTAACAATAAAATGCAACATTAAAATTTTATGAGCTTGAAAATTATACTATTATTTTTATGAATAGGATCATAAGTCTTAAGTATTTTGTCATGAGTATTAGCAAATGATGTTTTAATAATAATCTTTGTGGTGAATACACAATATGTAATTAGGATATCCTTTTTGCACCCCCAAATTTATCTTTTCAATCACATTGGTGTCCCAATAATGCCCTTTTTATTTGGCAAACTAGTTTACACAAATATTCCTATAGCTTCTTTCTTGAGACCATTCATGACTAGATTTATTAAAGCAGCAAATTGGATCAATGAAAAGTGTTTATATACAAAGAATGGTGAACAATAAGTTTTCCAAATATTATACTCATTGTCATGACACTTAAGGAAACATCTTATCAATAATATCAGCACAATCAAATCCAATTCCGTGTGCAGTTCTAAAAAAATACTCTTTTATGTCATGTTATTTATTGTCTTCAAATAAGGCTTATTGCCATGGCGCAGATAATCTTTAAGTCTATTGGGTCAAGATGCTTCTAAAATTCATGTTAGTGAGGAAATCCGTGATTAATTTATTGGTCCCGCTAGAGATTAGTCCAACCCTTCAAATCTATGTAAATTAATCTATTGCAACCATAACTTCTCTTTGGAGGCTGTCCTCCCCGCTGCATCCTTCATCCCTTCAGAAGAGATAAATTTTGGAAGGGATAAATTTTGTAAATTAATCAAGACACTTACCTCCTCTGAGTAATCCTCTTATTTTAATGTTACAAATTTTGGAAAACTCAATATTTTATTTAATGATGCCTCTAATCTAAATTTTATAGCTTCAAGGAACAGTGAGCCAGAGGCAAGAAATAGTACTGACGTGTTCTCATATCACCATGGCTTCTGCTGTTTTATTTATATCGGTAGTTCTTCTAAACGGGACATCAAAAATTAATTGTTTTTTCTAATGAATGGATCGATGTACTGTGGTTATTTTGACCCAATGATTTCCTTTAATTTAATTTGTTTTTTATTTCTTTTCTGTTGAGATTAAGGCACCGTTTGTAGTTCCATCTTAGGGTGAGTTTGGGCGAGCGATGACAGTGTGACACTCTCTAGACTGTAACACTAAGGTGTTTAGCAAAACAGTTTTTTGTTTGCTTTCTCAGGAAGTCTAGGTGGTGCGTTTTACAACTTGACCTGGCGTGCAGCTGCTACTAGAACTGAACAGTCTTAACTTTTTGAAAAATTAAAAAAAAATAATAATAATAACGAAGAGCTTCTTGAACAACTTCTGCAGCAACTTCAAAGCCGCATCTTCAAATATTTGCAGCTACCCCAAACAGAAATTTACATGCATACCATCAAATTCCTATGTATTTATATATATCTAACACCTAGATTTTACCATTGACGGTTATACCACCAGTAATTTTCATATCACATCAAATTTACCACCATTCTAACTTTAAAAAATTGATATATTTTTTTTAAAGCAGTATATGTAAATTCACAACTATTGAGTCGTATATATGTAAGATATTAATATAAACAATTAATTTACCCTTAAGAAATATACCAAATTAAATCATTAAATGGCCCTCAGAATTTAGGATCAACGCCAACAATCAATATTGTATTTAATTAAAATAGTGAAATAAATAAAAAAATTTGCGGAAGATTGTAATATAGTGAAAACTAGTTTATATGAAATTCTTTTCTTATTATTTGATGCATTTCTTAGTTAATGCTTACAGTAATCTAAATGTATGAGCAGTTTCTCTCTTATTAGTTAAATTTATACTTAAGGAAATTTTACATTTGATGATTTTGTTCGTCCTAAAAAAATAACAATGATTCTGCTCCTATATAACCTAATTACAATTTCAAACTCTAACAGTGGAGAGTCGCTAGCCATGCCGATCAGTAGCAGCACGTACATATAGAGCTTGTACTCTATAACTTGTACATGATAATTGATACTTAGATTGTCACGCTAAGCTTGTCACTATATACATGAATAGTTGGTAATACGTTCAGGAATATAGGATATGGATATGTATTGATTATCTCATTTTTCTCTTCATCTCAATCATATTAATTTTTTAATTCTTATTTTGCCCCATACATTTTTTCCCTCTTTGAGGCTCTTTGGTTGTTTTGCACAAATTATATGTAAAATCATAGTGATTATCTACAACAAATTTTTAGAGAAATTGTACTGTTTCAAGTAAGTGTGTGCATGTAGACGTAGTTCATCCAATATCCACAAAAAAATAATAAACCTAATAAAAAAAATAAATCTAATAAAAGAATCAACATTTTCATTTTTTTTTTTATTTTTAATATCGAATAAAGCTTTTAGAATCATACAGGAATGGTCCCCCTACCAATTCATAAACAATACTTCATTTCCATTTTATACGCATGCAGGAACATTGAAACAGTTATGCATGATAAAGACAATTTATTGCAGCTTGTCACTCGCGTGGGACTTCCATGTGAGTTGTTGGCTCGCTTATGAGAAAAAATATATTTTTTATTACATTTATTGCCAGCTATCTAGCATTTTCCTCTTATTATTATACTGATTTTATTCAAGGAAATAAATATCTCACTTTTTTTTTTATGGCAAATCTAATTTATTGAGCTCAGCGTAAAAAAAAAAGGAAAAATAGTTTCAAATTTCCTTGCTTGAGTGTATGCTTTTACCGGCAATAGCACCCATCGGACATGCGTCGTGCCCTGATAAAACCGATTATTAATAAGACATGATTTTCGTCAGAGTGGCCTGTTAAGGTGATCCGTCAAACTTATTCGCTGAATGCCAGTTATCATATACCAGCTGCTTAGCTAATTTGGCAAACTAACTCGTCAGATTCATCGGACAAACTGATCACGAGAGATCGACTTGTCAGATTATCTTGGAGAATTGATCACGAAGACTATATTCATAGTATCGGCCTAACAGATTAATTATTAAGACTCCTCTATCAAGCTTGCCTTACCGATGATCGTCAAAATTTATAAAATGTAAAAGTCAAGTTGAAATCATAGATTATCATATGTCACATTTTTCTTTATAGGTCATTTCATCGAGATGTCGTGGACAAACCTTGCTCATCATGACTTCTTTTATACTTTTCAAAACATGGATAAAGGGAGGCCAAACAGATTCAAGACAATCAACCCTCCAGGCATCTATTTCATGGGTGGGTGATCTCATGCCGTGACTCTCATGTGAACATCTACTGGATGAGTTGAAGCAACAAAATGTCGGCTGTTGATGGAGCTCTGTTAGGGTTCGGGCGTATACAGTTCCATTGCCAACGTTACTATTCCATTGATTTGCTTGTTTCTTGTTGATGGTAAGGCCTTTTTTTGCAGAGATTGCGGGTCTTTGCTCTCTCCCCACCGAGTTTTATAGTTCTTCTCTTATTTTCCCTCAACTTTTATCATAAGAACATGACAAAGGTGTTAGTGATGGCCTTTTAAGAAAAGTCAACAAGAAAAATGGTAAGCCAACCTCATCCTCTCTGATGAAGATAACTTTATGCTCACGGAACCTCTGAGGTTCACTTTGGTGAGGAAATTTTAAATGATCCACCCACAACTTGATCACATCCGCAAACATTTTGATGATACCAAATTTGTTGGAGAATGGAATATATGAAGATTTTGACGACAAACACATAGTGATTCAACTTAAGAGAGAAGAAAATTAAGCTTGAGTTTTTCCTACATGCATTACGATTGAGGGACACTCCATGAGAACTCTCAATTGGCCTCTGGAATTTGATCTACTGCTGAATCGCCAATTATGCTAATTTGGATTCGGTTCTCTCGACCAAAATTACATCTCTACAATAAAAAAAAAACCTGTTTTCTATTAGCTCTCTATTTGGCAAGCCTTTAGCATATTAATTTCCAACCCATAAGATGGAAAGCCCATCAACTACAAGAATTCTAATATTGAAGGATGTTACTATACCTACAACAGAAGAATTTTGGATTGGAACTAGTCCTAACGGCTACTGATAGAAAGAATAAGTGGAACAGATCTTTATATTTTCACAAGATGCAGAATCTTTAGGCATACTTTATTGGGATGCAAAATTATGCACCGTGAGTTGAGAGCATCCATAAACCATAAAGGAGAAAAAACAGGTCGATAAATAAGTTGGGAATGGAGAAGATAACAAGTATAGGGGAAGACAAATTACAAAATGGGGAAATGCCAAAAATTCAAAATGGAAGGAAGCATTTAGCCTAACAAATTGGTGAAAACTATGGCGGGGAAGAAGATAATGTTTGTAGGTAGGAAAAACATAACTACCGTATTATGGAAAATCAATGGACAACTAAAGACAATCAAACAAAAATTTTTACTGTCTTAGGGCATACCAGTCAAGGAGAAGGGAACGGTCCAAGCCAGAAAGAGGAACATGGCAGGGTTAATTTAATTGATGGATTCTTATAGTACTAGGAGGATAAATATGGACATGAAGATGCTATGGAATTGGTTAGAAAAATCTTAGAGAAAAAATGGATTGTGCATAAAAGTAGAAAGGATAAAGCTTTGGGAACTCATGAATTAAACTATCTTAATCCATTCAACATTATAACTGATCACAGAAATACTACTCACACATCTGAATCAACTGATGGAGGCCTATCCTCTTTTAGGACAGCTAAAGGAGAGAAGACTTTCCATATTGAATAATATTTTTATATGGAATACTAGGGGGATTGCTGATCATGAGTCCTCCAACTAACATTTGCACCTAATTAGGATCCATAACTTATTTTTTTTTCTATTTTTTAACCTATGGTGTATAAAAAGTGACAGAAAATAATTAAGTATTGGAGCTTCAATTATTACTGCAATTGTAGGAACAAGGTCCGACTCTTTTGGAAAAATAAAAGGTCAATGTATAAACATTGATTGATGACATTTAAATTCTTCATCTGAAGATGGAATGGGGTGGTCTTAAATGCTTTGCAAAACTTGCTTATGCTGGGTGTACTAAGGACTCAAGGATTGAGATAGGTAACTATATGAGAGACATTGGATAACTACGCAAGAAGCTTGGTTTATGGGAGGAGATTTCAATATGCTTACTTCAATGGAAAAAAAGGACTGAGGGAGAAGAGATAATAACTCCATTGTAACCCAATTCAATGACTTTATAACATATTTTCCCTGTAAATATTTGGCATTTAAAGGCTTCCTCTTTACTTGGAAAAAAGGAACTACCTATGGCACTTTTTTCTGCAACTGACTCAGAAGCAACGGCCGTAGTGGCAACAAGAATATCAGACTCGTGATCCATCTTGCGGTCAACAGACCTTTTGGAATGTACTGGTGCAACGACTTTCGGTAACCACATTTTCCTCTTAAATGCTGACTCCTTGAGACGAGGTGTCTCGGCGGGGACATGGGGGTAACGAGGGGAAGTGTGCTCCCTAAAGTGTAGACCATGCACAAAGGAGAATAATCCTCTCTCATTCTTTCTCTTGTTGGGTTCCCTATGATCATTGGTAGCTGGTACTTTCAGACCCAGCTTAAACTTGATTGATCTACGTATTGTAGGTGTTGGAACGACTGTAGTAACATTTGTAGTAGCATCAATATGCTTTCCTAAGCGGTGTTTGACGAATACTCTGATGAGTCTGTCCATAGTTAGAAATTTGTGCTTAATTTCGGGGGATGTTGCACATCCCATCCTCTTGAAGATCTTAGCAACAGATTATCCTTCATTTTCAGCCAATCTATTGAGAAGGGTATGACCTTGGGTGACGGGTGTGGGCCTCTCCCTCACCTCATCATGACCAGGTGGTAACGGTAGCTTAGCGGCAATCCTGTGAAGGCTTTCATTTCCGGTAACGTTGATGAACAGATGGAACCTACTCCATTGAAGGAGAGGAGAGGTATGCAGTAAATTATGTTCCACCTGTTGAGGAATCACATCAATCACTGGCAGGCTCGTAATTTGTGCCCTGGAGGCTTTGAGACTTCTTTGATTGCGGTTCCTCCTTTGAGTTCTGGTCAGAGGGGAAACCCTAGAACTAGAATCAATCTCAAAAACTAACGGCGGGGGAAGAAAAGTGTTGTCAGAAACTTCTTCATGCAGAACCTCTTTTCCTTTGGCAGACGGGAAAGTAGTTGCAGTGATGCCAAAACTGGTAGCGGTAGCAGTGACGACTCTTCTAGGCATGGAGACGACTAACTTGGTAGGAGCAGTAGAAACTTTCACCTTCTTAGCAGAAGGAAAATCTTGGTGGGAGTTGAAGTCAAGCTCAAGAGACGGCTCTTGAACTTCCGGGGTGGCATGTTTCACAACCACGAACAGGGTTTTTCCAAGTATAACTTCGAACTCATTGAAGCACAACCCGAACTAAATCATCGAAGCTGCAAGACTGGGCTTCACGGGAGGAGTGCAAGTTGCAGGAGAAAGTCAGCGTGGGGGTTGACATACTTAACTTTTGAAAGAAAGAAATTCTGGATGTTGGCGAAGGCTCAAACTCTTGAATCATAGTACAAACACTACTAGAAGAAAAGATCGTTCTGAGAACTGGGCATAATTTCATTTCATATTAATATTTTATTATTATCTTACTTTTATATATGTTTGTTAAAAAGGAGTTTTAAAATTTTAAGGAAGAATGGGTCAATCTGCCAAGGGCAGGATTGAGCCTGGGAGGCATGAAAAGGAAGTGAAGTATGGGACCCCATCCGGGATCCCCTTCACGATGCACATTGCCCTGGAGAAACTTGTTCGCTGACACACCTATTGGGGTTCCGACCCCACAAAAATCAAGAAGGAACCTAAAGATCCCTGAAACTCCTCTGTTTAAGGATGGTTAAAAGATGGTCCTAAAATTGAGGAAAGTTGATCGTACTTCCCCAAGAAAGAATTGGGTGAAGTATTTTAACGGAAGAATGGTAATCTAGTTCATGGGGAGCAAGAACTCGTTACTGTTGTATGAATATAACATTTCTTGATCTTAATGAAGAGAGAAACCACTCTTCAGCGAAGTATCTAGAAAATTGTCGGTCGTTAAATTTGAAATATGAATTTTTTTTTGAAAAGTTAAAAATATAGTTTTATAAAAAAAAGAATTTTGATTTTTTTAATGTATATGTATTTTGAAAATATTATTTTTTAAAAAAATATAAAATCAAACCGATCTCATATAATCGATAGTTTAAAATAATCAAGCACTTCTCTACAAGGCATGTATCTATTCCGAAGAATAAGTAAATGGCTTGAGGGTGGGTCTTGATCAAATAAACTAAAGAATTCATGACATCCGTTTGGTCTGCGAACCATTGTTGACCGATAATTTACCCTATATAATATGAAGGAATTAGATAGGGTTTATATTAATCTGGGGTCTTTAAATTTCTTATAAGGGCAAGCCCCTATAGTTAATTACATCTTAGATAACCGATGTCACCTATGATATCACTTGATATAGATCAGGAAATTTTTATATTCACGACTTCCAAAATGATAAGGTTCTTCAAGAAAATGTGATGGTAGGAAATCCAATAGGTGAGTGGTTCAATTTTCAGAATAGTTATTATACAAGTTCAAAATAAAAGAAAGCTAGGGGAAAAACATGAATCCAAGAGGAATCTTGGTGCTTTCCTAAACTATCCTATTGTTTGGCTCTGATTTAAAATATTTATTTAATGTTTCATCCTGCCAATTTTATTATTTAGGACTTATGTTCACTTCATACTGATCATGCGAATAGCCTGGAAGATAGGAGGATTTATGTCATTATCGATGACAACTTCAGAATCCTAAGATGAGTTAGGGCTTATATTGCACAACTTGGTTATGCAAAGGCCTAAATAAAAAGGGGGGGATTTATGTCACACTAGGCTAACTACCTTGAAGTACTATTGCTTGTTATTTAGACTAAAAAAAAGTTTTGTTGATGTAGACAAGTTTTGTTATTGAAAATGGCCATGTTGCCTACTATGCATGCTCCAAGCTCCTCGCCGTAACTGGTTTAGTTTAAAGAAGTGTCAATTGTAAGAAAAGAGAAGTGTCATGTTTTGGAAACATTTAAGTTGAGGTATCTTAATATTTTATTAGGGGAATATTAAAGTTGATTATAGAGACACCTGTTAAGATCCTACGGTTCCATCATCCCAACACCACTATTTTCATCGGATTCACTTAGTCCAAATGAATTTGCTAAACTCAACTGAAGTGAGTTTCACAATTTTATTTAGACTGTGAAAAATCCTATTAGCAACATGTAGGTTACCTCCTTCGAGGGATTCCCAATCATCTAACAAGACGTTTTAATTTAGTTGCAATTATGATTTTTATTTTGTTTGTGAAAAAAATTTGTGTTGTTTTATATTTTGACTGTTGTTTCAGTGAATTTTATCTTTTTTTTATCTTTAATTTTAATTTTTTGTTTTGTTTTTGTGGCTATTGATGTGATGCGACTTTATATATGCTTTTAAATACAAGAATTTGATACCACTTTTTAGAATGTTCAATTCCTGGCAAATGGCTTCAAAAACTTGATGTGCGATGTTTACTTTTACTTATGAATTTAAATTTAGATTTTATAATAATTATTGTAAAAGTCACAATTTTAAATGCAAGTATACGTATCGTTCAAGTCTTATAGGGCTCTAGTGGAGTCCTGGTTATCGATCTCATAGGGATAGTGTTTTTATAAAAAGTAAAAGATTTAAGAAATATTATGGAATTTATCAAATTAAAAGGAATTTATATAAAGTGTATATATATATATATATATATATATATTATTTTCAAGTTTAATTTATTAACAATTTTTACTATAAGCAAGTAAGCGATGAGTGATAATTAAAATTCAATGCAAGTATAAAAATGAGTTTTCCCTTTTCAACTATTCCAAGATTTTTAGAATAATTATCTTTTGGGGGGAATTTAGATTATGGTATTGTGCCAAATAGAAGCATTCCTATTCTTTACCCTTTGGTCCAGGTGCAAAGAACATTGACTAATCTATAGATCGGTTCAGGATGTTTTATTAGTAGAATAGCTTAATCTAGGCTCACACTACTAGATGTCCAAGGGTGGCTATGGTCGGCCCTACCAGTGACCCGTTCCCTTTCTATAAACCAAATTATTAGAAATTAGTCTGTCACTCTAAAAACTAGTTAATTTTACACCCAATAAATAATATCTTCCTATTTATTTGTACTTCACCTTGAATAACCCGCATAAAGCCTTCGAATACACAAGGATTCATGTGATATCTACTAGTTAAT
This sequence comes from Papilionanthe hookeriana x Papilionanthe teres, assembly GCA_022702705.1. Lineage (NCBI taxonomy): Eukaryota > Viridiplantae > Streptophyta > Magnoliopsida > Asparagales > Orchidaceae > Papilionanthe > Papilionanthe hookeriana x Papilionanthe teres. Next base: position 160,478,127 of record CM040423.1, read on the forward strand.
AATTTATCTCCGGATAGGTCTCAAGATTCTTCAACAGGTTTTAACAATTTAAATGGCCAATTTAAAAAGTAAACTAAGATCAAGTATTAATATCATTACAATGTTTTAAATATTTTAAATTTAATTCTCCCACAAAATTTAATTAATTTATTATCTTTTCATAGTTGAAAGGAGAAAGATAACTAACTACTCAGAACACATTAAAGTCACACAACAAAATATATTTATATAACTTTGAACCAATGTACAAATACTTATCTGAAGTGTTCCTTCAACTGATCTGCTGACTTCTAATGACTCCAAAGCAATGATGAAAGACTCCAACATCAACAACACACAATAAATAGTCAAAATAAACTCACTAGATACAAAGTAAAGTGGCACCCTAAGTGTGGAAGAGACTAAGTAAAACTAGAAGGAAGAGAGAAGGTGCCTGGGGACTATGGGGTGCGGTTTTTTTGTAGAATGGGCTTCTATTATAGAGCTCTGAATTTGACCAGGGGTTGCTTAAGGCATCTCTTCAAAATTCGTCCCAAAACCCTAAATACATTCTTACTTATTTAATATGAAATTTTTAATAATTTATTATTTTTCAAAACTTATCTCAATGTTTTCTTTTTCAAGCAATAATCTTGATTCCTTAGTATTTCAAAAATACAATTCTCTTTACTATAAAGAAAAAAATTTTGATCTTATTATTCTTGAAGTTAAATAATTCCATTCTTAAAATCAATCAAAATTTTTGAAATTTTATTTAAGTTTACTAAATTATTTATAAATTCAAAAATTTAGGTAACCTTAAACAGATTTTTCATTCCTTATGTTATGTTAATATATTTTTAAAGAAAGTATTAGTTCATTCATGACAAATAATGTTTAAATTTGATAAATGTTTTCCCTTCTCCCAAACTTCAGCTTTAGTATAAATATGAATCATGAAATTTTCTAAAGCATGAGAGAAAGAAATAAATAGGATTTAATCTAAGTACAATAATGATGTAGTAAGGAAAAACTAAATTCTACTTCTACACGTGCTTTAATATGAATGTAACAGAAATGATTAAGCATATATAGAAAAGTTTTGCAGCAGGAGTTAATTTAAAAAAAAAAAATCTTTTTTTTTATTTTTTTTATTTTTGAATATGCAAACTTTACTAACTATTCATGAACACTAAATAGTAGGCTGAAACAGAAATAAAATTTTATAAAAATTCATTCATATTTCAGTCTTAAACACACATCAGATAATCTAAAAACAGTTTCAACATAAAAAGTTCACATAAACAATAACAAATAACATCACACTAAACAGCACAAGAAACAAGAAACATACTAAAAAAAAATCAACACATCTCCAGAGGTAAGTCAAGCTACTAATCACTATCTGTAGCTTCATCATCATCACCAAAAGAAAACTCCATATCCTTCGGATCAACATATGGCGAATATTTGGGACAAGTAGGGATTTGAACATCGTGCTAATCCTTCAGAAATCTCACTAAAGACTCAGAATACTCAGCATCGTAATCACTTTTCCTTTGTGTATACTTAGAAAGATGATCGATCTTCTTATCGATTGTATCTACTCTACAATGAGTTAGGAACAACTCATTCTGCAGCTCTATAAACTAATCATGCATGGTTTCCCAAAAAGTAGATGGTGGCTCAGCAGAAGTAGATGGTCTAGAAGTAGAATCTCTACCTGATGTAGGTAATGAACCAGAAGGTGCAGTAGAACTCTTACCTCGAAGTTGATCATGGATACTAATGCTTTCTTTTCTAATAGGCTTTGTTGAGTTGAGCTTTTCCTCAGAAAGCTCAGCAACTACTCCAGCACTTTGACATAGAGAATAGATCAGAGATGGAAAACCAAGTCCAATAGAAGTGCTAGAATGAGCAGTAGCCTCTATAGAATCATAAATAATGCTCCCTACATCAATAGGCTTCCTCTCTTGAATGTAGTTGTTGAGGATACCTCTATCTTTGGAAACCTCACTCAGATGATTGGATGGAAGGAGACGAGCAGAAATAAAGTAGTGACATGCCTTTGAAACACCATTAAGCTTAGAAGATGAAAAATTTACCCTTTTTCCATTCTGAATCTTCCACGCTCTAGTACTATAAGTTAGGTAGGTAATGATCATATCCAAATCTCCCTGAGATGGAGATAATCCGGAGTAATAACACTCAATGTTTGGCGGTAGGCCATAGAAAATATTGATACGTTCAGGACTGAACCCTACTCTAACTCCTCGAACAAAAATCTCGTATTCTTCAGCATACACAAAATTAGCATAAAACTCTCTAACAATCGGGATAATGGCAACAACAGTGAAATAGCAGAATCGTTGCCAGTTGAGCGCAACGATTGCATCCTCAATTCTTCCTCCAAGATTGTAAGAACTTCACTCCGAGATAAATTTACGAGTCGTAGCAAAATCATTTTATCGGAAGTGTGCAGCAGCAGTGAAGAACTTGCTACGATCAAAATTTTCTCGTTCCTTTCCTTTCTTAGATTTGGGTGCCATCTAAATGTAAAATAAAAATGTGAAATAAATTCAATAGATCTAGGAAAATGAACTAATTTAAGCTTTTCAAACTTGAATGAGCTTAAAAATTTCATGGATTTAACCTTAAAAATCATAATTTTTCTCAAAATTTTAGTTTTTCTCAATGAGAGAAAAATCCTTCGTGAAAATCGAAAATGAAGAGTTTAGAAAGTAGATCTGACCTCAGGATGAAGAATCAGGTGATTTCAAGCTCAAAAACTTGAAAATTCAGCTTTAAATGAGATATATAGAGAGTATTTTCGCAAAAAAGTAGTGGAGAAGGAAGCTTAAGCATCAAAAATGGCGTGGGGGAGTTTAAGAAAATAAGTTTTCGGGTTCAGGCCGAACCGGCGCCTAGGTGCCGAATTCTGGCGCCTAGGAGCCAGACTCGCCTTTCCAAAAATTCAAATTAATTTTTATATTTTCCAGTAAATCTTATCAAATTTGACTCCTAATTACTCTTATGAGAGTATTAATCCAATTTATATCCTCCAAACATTTTCACAATCAATTTAAAATGATATTTTAGATCCACAAAAAATGTATCCAAATTCTTCAATTCCAATCCATATTTTCTATTCAAAATTTAATAAATTTCAGTACAAGACTGTATCAAGGTTCATAGTTTTATAAATAACACAAATAACAACATATTCAAAGCAAATATTCAAATCCAACAACACACATTGAACAATTAAGCAAACACGCTAATTCAATATTCAACACACTAACACATGACTCGATCACACCTAAAACACATATAAGATCTATTTAACACCGATCTTTAATTACCATCTCTTTTGCAATGAAGTTCGCTAGGACTGAAGGAATAGAACACCAATGCCCTTGGAAATTCCAAAGCTATCTTTTCATCGATCCATTTGTTCTTCGCATACATTTCTACTTGAGCGTCATGATAGGCCGACATATGATGAAATTGAAGTTTGGTTTGTAATTCCAAGTGTTCGTATTGGTGATACATCTCATGGAGACGATTACCAATACTTTGAAGTTCCACTTCAATCTTCTCCAATCGACTAGACAATTTCTCCATACTAACAGCAATAAAACAATTAATATAAAGACGAGGATCTTTAGGAGATTTGTCTCTTACCACATTTCCGTGATTTCCTCTACCCATTGCCTCCAAATCCTTCTGAACTACTCCAAAATGGATTGCTCTGGTCGAAATTAAGGTTTCTATGGGATTGGGGATGAAGATAAGGCAATATATAAAGAGATTTTGTGTGAAAAATTGAAGATTTTCGGTTTTTACACGATCTGTAACTTGGCGCTTAGGCGCCAGAATCTGGCGCCTAGGTGCCGGATCATCGATACGTGTTCTATGAAAAAAATACCTATTTTTATGCCTTGATTTTTATCAAATTTTTAAGGATATTATGCTTTAATGAAAGGTATTTTTGTGTTTTGGATGTATGTGATGCAAAAATGTTCAAGAAGGAAAAAAGGATGAAAAAGGAAAAAAAAGGAGCAATATTGGAGCCAAAATGCAAAATTGTCAAATTAATTAGTCTGGCGCCTAGGCGCCAGAATCCGGCGCCTAAGCGCCAGTTTGATACAAAATTCTGTAACATTTTCGACGACTTTTGGACAGTTATTTTGACGGTATTAGCAATTATTGGACCATTGATCACGAAAAAATTTATTAAGAAATTCATACCTATTTTTTATGAAATTACACTTTAAAGAAAGGTATTTTCTTTATTTTGTTGCAGGAATGAAGAATTTAGATGATAAAAGGAAAAATTAAAAAAATGAGCGGATTTGGAGCAAAAAGGAAGAAAATAATGCAATTTGTGCTGAGCCGCCGACGGCGAGATCGAGCCCGCCGACGGCGAGGGTACGAGGAAGAAAATTCTGAAGGATTTATAAGCTGTCTCGGCGACGAGCGAGCCCGAGCCCGCCGACGAGTGAGATAGCGCGGTTCGAAGACTTTCTAGAAGCCTCGCCGACAGCGAGGTAGTTCGTCGGCCGACGGCGAGCTAGTTCAAATGGCACAGATACATTGAACCTGGACACCTTTTGAAGAGATGCTTACACACCTCTTGGACCTTTGCTTACCTCTATATATACAGGCCGAAAATCAGTCTTTTGTGTGCAGTTTTTGTGTGTCTTTTGAGTGTTCTAAGTGTGTTATAAGTGTGTGAGCAGTCTTTAGAATCTTAATTAGTGTAATTTGTGAGTCTTTAGTGAGTTTAGTGAGTAATTAGTGAGTCGTCTTTGTCTTGGAAGGAAGAGTCGAAAGGAACTACGAGGAGTCCGCTAGGTTTAAATCAAGATAAGTATTTGTATTTATTGTTTTTAACTTTAAATGAAATCCATGCTTAGTTTAGTTTCCATGCATTACGAGTAGTTTATTTAGTCTTTCTCCTCGTTTATGAAATTAAGTGACTTGATGAAATTAAAATAGAGATACTTTTATATATTAATAAATTGTGATAATTTTTACTTAAAACTTAATTTACTTTTCAACTTGGCCATTTGATTTGTTAAAATGTGTTGATTTACAACTATAGTAAAAATTACATCTGATATTCGGGGAATTCAAAAGCCTTGGAAGGAAGGTGCAAATAAATAGGGAAATAATATCACTGGGCGGAGAATTGAGCATTTTAGTGTGACAGACTAAAATTTTCAATTTGGTCCTATTGTTTGAGAGCTGAAGTGTAGATGTTAGCCCTCAGGCGAGGGGAACGTGGGAGCTACGAAGTGGCGGTCGGTATCCTCCCGAGCTAGCCGCGGATTCGATAATCAAACATAGGATTATTCGATATTCTTTACACCTGGACCAAAGGGTAAAGAATAGGAATGCTCCTATTTGTCACAATACCTTAAAATTATCTATTTAAATTCATCAATCACTTAAATTTCTAAACAAGGGGAAAGATACTTTTTCCGAATAGTTAAGACTTATTTAGCAATTAGTTAATTTCACGCACTTTCAATACGTATTAATTTTCTACTTAGTTAAGTTACCTAATTAAAATACTTAGTTTACTTTATTGCGCTTAAATTTAGAATTCTAAATTTTCGTATACTATTTTAAAATTATTATTATTATTATCTTAAAATTAGTTGTTATTTAATTTTCTCTTTCCCTTGTGGGATCGATAACCGAGGACTCCACTAGAGCCTCGTATTACTTGATACGATACGTATACTTGCGTAGCATCCACAACATAAATAATTACAATTCTATACATATAATATAGCGGGGTGAAGTTTTTGGCGTCGTTGCAATTAAATTAAAAATATCATAATATAAAATTGTGGGTCAAGTTTTTGGCGCCGTTGCCTGGGAAAGTAAGAAAAATTTACTAGAGTAACAGACTATTTTAAAATAATCCTAATAAATAAATTAATATCTATTCAAAAATTGTATGCGCAAATTTGGAAACGAAAATTTAATACCTTACGTTTCTGAATTAGAGCGTACAATTAAGAGAATTAGAAAACAAAAGAAACAAATTATAAATTTAACGCAAATGGCAAATATTCTTGAAATTTAAAATATGAACCAACAAAGACCATTAAGAGATTATGCCAACCCTACATCAGATGAAATTCATTTAACTATTCAAAACCCTGATGTAGTCGCTAATTCATTTGAACTTAAACCTCGCAATTATCCAAATGGTACAAAACAATCAATTTAGTGGTTCACCTACTTGAAGATCCTAACTTACATCTTACTAGTTTTCTAGAACTTTGTGCTACTTTTAAATATCGAGGAGTATCCGACGATGCTTTATAAGACTTAGACTTTTCCTTTTTCATTAAGGGATAAGGCTAAAATGTGGTTGAATTCGTTAGCACCTGGATCTATTAAAACTTGGGGAGAATTATCACAAAAATTTCTATCCAAATATTTCCCACCATCTAAAACTGCTAAGTGTAGAAATGATATAACTTCTTTTTGTCAGTTAGATGGAGAATCAATATATGAAGCTTGGGAGAGATTTAAGGAACTTCTTAAGAAATGCCCACATCATGCGCTACCAGATTAGTCGATTATTCAAACCTTTTATAATGGATTAGTAGGATCTTTAAGATCAATCATCGATGCTTCGTCTTCGGAGGTTCATTAATGTCTAAACCATTTAATGAAGCTTATGCACTAATCGAAGAAATGGCAACAAATAATTTCCAATAGTCTGTCGATAGAGTAAATCCGAAAAAGATAGCCGGCATTCATGAAAACGATGCAATATCTATGTTAGCTTCTCAAATTGCTGCTATATCTAAGAAATTAGATCATTTTTGAATGAACTACTCTCCTACTTTAGAAGAAAACTCATCTCGGACAAATCATAGAATCTCAATCTAATTATGAAACTTTAAATGCTATTAATAATAGAACTAATAACCCTTATTCAAACTATTATAATTCTGGTTGGAAAACTCATCCAAATTTTAATTTGAATAACACATCTAATCAACAATGGATGAATCAACCTAATCAAGCAAATCCAAACTATAAACCTAATTACCTACCTGGATTTAATAACAATAACCCTCAATTCAAAGATAAGAAATTATCTATGGATGAATTAATTTTGAATATGGGTCATCAACTACAAAATCAAGGAAATCAATTACAAATTCAAGGAAATCAATTACAAATTCAAGGAACATCTATTAAAAATATCGAAACTCAACTTGGACATATTGTTACTGCGCTAAATAATAGAATACCTGGAACTTTTCCTAGTAATGTGGAAATAAATCCTAAAGATCAAAGAAAAGAACAAATTAATGCAATACAACTAAGGAGTGGAAAAGAATTAGAACCTCAAATTCAAAAATAACTTGAAAGCCAAAAAGAGGAAGTGGAAATTGAAAAGGAAACAATTCAACAAGATTCAAACTTAGAACATCCTTTAATACCTATGAAAATTTCGTTGAAAAACCTCCACCACCATTTCCTCAATGACTAGCTCAACATAAAAAAGATAAACAATTTGCTAAATTCCTTGAAATATTAAAGAAATTAACAATCAATATACCTTTTTTCGAAGCTTTAGATCAGATGCCAAATTATGTAAAATTTATGAAAGATATTCTAAATAAGAAAAGAAAATTCACTGATAATGAAACAGTCGCACTTAATGAAGAGTGTAGTGCTATTATTCAGATGAAGCTTCCTGAAAAATTGAAAGATCCTGGTAGTTTTACTATACCCTGCGCTATAGGAGAAAAATTTTATGGAAAAGCTTTGTGTGACTTAGGAGCAAGCATCAATCTAATGCCTCTATCAATTTTTAAGAGATTAGGATCAGGAAAAATTACACCTACTTCAGTAACCCTTCAATTAGCTGATCGTTCGGTTACCTATCCTAAGGGAGTTATTGAAGATGTGTTAGTAAAAGTGGATAAATTTATCTTCCCAGTAGTTTTTATTGTTTTAGATATGGAGGAAGATAAAGAAATTCCTATCATTTTAGGAAGACCATTTTTAGCTACTGGAAAAGCTATGATTGATGTTTAGAAAGGAGAATTAACTATGAGAGTAAATGACCAAAAAGTTACATTTAATATTGCAAAATCAATGAAATATCCTGCGCTAGAAAAAGATGATGAATGTTTTCGGATCGAAATACTTGAACATTTACAACGCAAACATTTTAAGGAATATTACAAAGATAAATTAGAAAAAGAAAACACTGAATTAATTGAAGATAATAATGAAGAACTAGATTATATTCAGGAAAGATTTGAATTTTTGGATAATACTGAAAAAAACTGACAAGAATATAGTTCCATCAATTATTAAACCTCCTGAACTTGAGCTAAAAATATTACCTGATCATTTGAAATATGCTTATTTAGGTAATTCTTCAACTTTACCAGTTATTATTTCATCTGCATTAAACGAATCTCAAGAACAAAACTTTTAGAAACTTTAAAACAATATAAGAAAACGTTTGGTTGGACTTTAGCAGATATTAAAGGAATTAGTCCTTCAATCTGTATGCATAGAATTATTTTAGATGATGAACATAAACCTAAAGCAGATCCCCAAAGGAGATTAAACCCGATAATGAAAGATGTAGTTAAGAAAGAAATTTTAAAATGGTTAGATAATGGTATTATATATCCTATTTCGACGGTGTTTGGGTAAGCCCAATTCACTTGTGTTCCTAAGAAGGGAGGAGTGACCGTCATCGCCAATGAAAATAACGATCTTATTCCTATAAGACAAGTTATTGGTTGGCGTATAAGTATTGATTATAGGAAATTAAATACCGCCACCAGGAAAGATCACTTCCCTTTACCATTTCTAGACCAGATGTTAGATAGATTAGCCGGACCTAAGTATTTTTGTTTTCTAGATGGATACACCGTTTATCATCAAATACAAATTGCTTCTGAGGATCAAGAGAAAACTACATTTACTAGTCCTTATGCAACTTTCGCTTTTCAAAGAATGCCTTTTGGATTATGTAATGCACCAGCAACATTCCAGAGATGTATGATGTCTATATTTAGTAAGTTAATTTACAATGGAATAGAAGTATTTATGGATGATTTCTCTGTATTTGGAACATTATTTGACACATGCTTAACTCATCTTGAAAAAGTATTAGAAGTATGTGAGAAAACAAATTTAGTTCTAAATTGGGAGAAATGTCAATTTATGCTTGCGGGCGGCATTGTATTAGGGCATAAAATTTCGGAAAAAGGCATGGAAGTGAACCACTGCAAAAATTCAAGTTATAGCTAAATTACCACCTCCAACTACGGTAAAAGGGGTAAGAAGTTTTCTTGGACATGCTTGGATTCTACGGACGTTATATAAAAGATTTTTCAAAAATTACTAAACCTACTATGCCAACTTCTCGAAAAGGACAAGAAATTTGAATTTACTGATCGAATGCCCGAATGCTTTTGAACTCTTAAAAGAAAAATTAATTACGACACCTATAATAGTTTCACCTAACTCGGGAGAAACCATTTGAGCTTATGTGTGATGCTAGTGATTATGCTTGTAGGAGCGAGTTCTTGGGCAAAGATATGAAAAGATTTTTAAAGTTATATACTATGCTTAGTAAAACTCTAAATAATGCTTGAAATAAATTATACGATTACTGAGAAAGAGAATTATTAGCGATAGTATATGGTTTTAATAAATTTAGACCTTATCCGATTGGAACAAAATGTATCGTGCATACCGATCATTCTGCTATCAAATATTTAATGCAAAAGAAAGATTCCAAACCAAGATTAATTAGATGGATGCTATTAATGCAAGAATTCGATTTTGAGATCGTTAATAAGAAAGGAACTGATAATCGAATTGCGGATCATTTATCAAGATTAGAAAATCATGAATTATCTGATATTGAAAATGAAATTATAGACAGTTTTCTTGATGAACAACTATATAATATCAATGAGTGGAAAATACCATGGTATGCTGATATAGTAAACTATATAGTTAGTAATATTTTACCACCTATGCTAACTTTACAACAACGAGAAAAAATTCATCCATGATACGAAAACCTATTTTTGGGATGAACCATATTTATATAAGCAATGTAAGGATTTAATTATTAGAAGATGTGTACCTTATGAAGAAAGCTGAACCAATTATTCAAAAATGTCATGATTCGATTTTGGAGGACATTTCGGGACTAATAAAGCTGCTTATAAGATTCTGACAATCTGGATTTTCTTGGCTCTACTCTATTTAGAGATGTATACAAATATATTAAAACTTGCGATAAATGCCAAAGAGTAGGAAATATATCTAGAAGAAACGAAATGCCTCTAAATTTTATATTAGAAGTTGAAATTTTTGATGTTTGGGGATTAGATTTTATGGGACCTTTTATTCCTTCGTTTGGGAACTCATATATATTAGTAGCTGTTGATTATGTTTCCAAATGGATTGAGGCACAAGCTTTACCTAGGTGTGATGCTAAGAGTGTTTCAAAATTTACGATGAAAAATATTTTTACTAGATTTGGAATGCCGAGAGTGATTATCATCGACGGAGGAACTCATTTTAGAAATAAATACATTCACAAACTAGTAGAAAAATACAATATTACTCATAAGATATCCACTTGCTTATCATCCCCAGACTAGCGGATTAAGCTGAAGTATCTAATCGTGAGATTAAACGTATTTTAGAAAAATCTGCAAACCCAAATAGGTTAGATTGGTCTATTAGATTAGACACTGCATTATGGGCTTATAGGACTGCTTATACAACTCCGATTGGAATGACTCCTTACAGGCTTATATATGGAAAAACATGCCACTTACCAGTTGAATTAGAACATGAAGCATATTGGGCGATTAAAGAATTTAATTATAATATGAAGGAAGCTGGTGAGAAAAGATTGCTGCAATTAAATGAATTGGAAGAATTAAGAAATGAATCATATGATAATGATCGGATTTATAAGAAAAGATGAAATTATGGCATGATTGGAAGATTAATCAGAGAAATTTTGAACCAGGACAGGAAGTTTTGCTATATAAAACTAGATTGAAATTATTTCCTGGAAAATTGAAGTCTCGATGGTTAGGACCTTTCACCATAACTCAAATATTTTCATACGGAACTATAGAAATCGAAGATCCAAAAACTGGACATAAATTTAAAATTAATGGACATAGATTAAAACCATATTTCAAAGGTATAAGACCTAACTATAAAGAGGTTTTAATGCTTAGTCGACACGATTAATAATTGAAATTAGGTCGAGGCGACGACGTTAAACCAAGCGCTTTATGGGAGGCAACCCATATTAGTTATCTATTTTTATTGTATCTTAATAGTTAATCTATATTATTGAAACTTTACTACTCAATTATTATTAAGAATCATCACATATTCGAACCATTATGATGAGAAAATAAATTATTCGATTTAGAGCGAAATTGGACATTATTTTGGAATCTCACCGACGGCGAGGTCGATACTCGCCGACAGCGATGTTCGCGCCTAAATTAGATTCAGTTTATTTATCGAGCTCGCTAACAGCGAGAAACGTCCCCACCGACAGCGAGAACATGGGAGGCAGTTTTTATAACTGAGTCGCCGACGACGAGAAACTTCTCGCCGACAGCGAGGAAGTTATAAAGATGAGTTATTTATACTTTGAATGCCGATTTGGATGGTTTCAACACCAATTCCTTTGTGAAAACCCATTCTTAAATCATTCTAGATCTGCCTTCTTCACTAGAATTCATTCCATTCACCATAATGGCCTCCAAATTCTTAGATTCCTCTAAATCTGGAGTGTTTAACCGGAGGAAATTTATGAGTGTGGAAGCACAGCGGATCTTCAACAAGGTTTTGATAAAGAAAAGAGTTATCAAGGAACGGGGATTTGTCAATCGAGGATTAGAGAATTCCACTACGAAGATAGAAGAAACGATCGCGCGACGTTGCTCGAGAGGTATTTTGTTACACTACGTCTGCTGTTGTTATTCCAGTTGTGAAAGAGTTCTACTCTAACTTACATGCGATCAACAATGGGAATGTCTACATCCGAGGAAGATGGGTGACGTTTACTCCATCAAGAGTAAATGAATTATTCTCTATAGAAAACACCCCGGTATGTCACTATTCAAATTTTGTGCCTTCTAGATATAATATGAATGAGATATTTCGATATCTGACTGATGAACCCGAAGATTGAGAAATGCGTGAAGACGGGTATGTTAGTTTCTCTGCATCACTTTTGAATCCTGTCTCAAAGCACTGTCACTTTTTCATCTCATCTAAATTGTTACCTACTATGAGGGTAAATAAGGTTTCGAAGGAATGCGCTATATTGAATTATTGTATTCAAAATGGATCGCCTATTGATGTTGGATCAATAATTGCTAAGTCTGCATTGGGTTTAATTGTGCATGGGTCAGTTCACGGACTAGGACACCCATCTACTATTTTTGCATTATGAAGTCAGTATCAGGTTTCTTATGAAGCTTGGGAAAAGGTTCTGTTACCTTGGAAGCTGCTTGATCCTACAGATATGTTCCCTACTTTGGACAATAATGAAGACATTACATTTATCTCTGATAGAGCTTCACAGAATAATCCTATAGCAAGGCCTATTTCAGATAAAACGGAGTTACTTATGAAGAAAATTAAAAGAATGGAGAAAGAAGCTGCAGAAAGTGAGAGATTCGGTCGACAATATATACGATTTATTTGATCACATTAGTTGGAGGATGAAGGAACACTTTGATCATTCTGGACACCTGGAAGCTAGCTTTCTTCATTTGCGAGACGAAGGGTTGGATCACTGAAGAATCTGCTTCGGAATTTCCCTTCAAGCCTTTCTATAACTTATTTGTGCATCATCGTCATATCGGAAATATCAGAGAAGATGAAGATTCTGACATTGAAGAGTAGTAGTAAAGATTTCCATAGTATGTTTATGTTTATGTTATTTGATTTGATTTAGACTTTATTATGTGTGGAGTGATGCTTTGAATATCTCGAAACCTAATTGAGATATGCGTCATAGTTTTGTATCAGCATTTAGTGTGTCGTGGATTGGTTTGCGATGCTGATTAGTAGTAAGGATTGGAGAATTGAAGTTTGATTATAGAGTTTAAAATTATGTTAGTTTGTATATCTCATGGATTTCAATATTAAAGTTAATTTGTTGTGTTGTGTGAATTTGTTTGTGTATAAGTAGCTAATCTTCATATTAAATTAATAAATGATGTGATCGGAAATATAATATAAGGCAAATCAAGGACGAAAATGAGTGACGAATTTCAAAAATTTAAATTTTTGGAATCTCGCCGACGGCGAGAAAAATCCCGCCGACAGCGAGATCGATCTCGCTGACAGCGAAAAATTTCTCGCTGACAGTAGATTTTTCCCGAGAGTTTTTTGTTCCGAAAAATATTAGCTCGCCGATGGCGAGAAAAATCTCACTGACAGAGGTCACGAAAAACACTTTAATTGACCGGTCAAAAACACTATTCATCATCCCCAACCTCTCATTTTCGCAAAAAACCGACCTAGGGCTTGAGAGATCTTGGATTTGAAGCGATTTCATCACTCAAAAACACCGGATTTCATCTTCTCTTGGTAAGTGCTTCACTCCTATGCAAAAATTTTTGATTTTCACCATGTATTTTCACCACATTGCAAAATTTGGGAAAAATCAAAATATGGAAGAAATATTCGGTGGAAATCCATGGAATTTGATTTAAATTGCTTATAAATGTTGTAGGAAGCCTTCTTAGGATTATTTTTAAGTTTAGTGAAAATTTTCATGATTTTCACAGATCGATCGTATGGCTCCATGACAAAAACGTCGAGTAGAATTCGACGAAGACCGATTCATCAATCCACGAGCACGAAGCTAAATATTTTGAAAACATACGAGGAAGAAAGTGCATTGCGAGATCGGGTTTTCAAAAATCCGGGAGGAGAAGTAGAGCGGATTATTAAGGAACGAGGTTGGGAGAATTTTTGTTACGTTCAATATAGAGCATTTGTAGAAGTGGTTAAAGAATTTTATGCCAATTTGACTAGCTGTCGAAGATGCACCGATAAAGGTACGAGGGTTTTTTGTAGATTTCAATGCTGCAAGAATTAACGCGTTCTATGAAGTTCATGACTCGCACTTTAGCGAGTATGAAACTTTTGGAACGATGGAAGGACCATCGGAGGAAGTCATTAACTTTCTCATCGATGGAACCGGAGTTTGGAAAATTAAGCGACGGGAAAGAGTGAACTTTCCTCTTTCTAAATTAAATGCGATCTCCAAAGCTCGGCATTACTTTATTTGTTCTACTCGTTACCCACATATCACCACGAGTGAGGTAACACGAGATAGAGACGGTACGAATTACGTATTCGGAATAACGAAGCATCGACATCGGGAGAATTATTTATCAAAACATCACGGCTACTCCTCGAAATGAGAGTGGAGGCTGGATTGGGACACCCTGGATTAATTTTTGCACTCCGCCAACTCTCCGGAGTTGAGGCTAGAGATAATGAAGAATGGGTGGAACCAATGAAACCACTCACAGTACTTGATATTAAGAAGTATGAATCTCATGAAGGGTGGAGAGCAGGAGTAAGAAGTTATTTCACTAGGTCAAGTAGAGATATACCCTCTACTAGCCATGAACCTTCTGAGCCTACCACCCCTACCCTACAAGATCTGATGAATGAATTGACACTGCATAGGAGGAGTTTTGAGCAGTTTGGAGAGACCACGGGGAGAAGGTTTGATCATTTTGATCAAAGGATTGATAATCTGGAGAGGAGACATGATTATGAAAGTGAGTACGTCTAGCGACATTCGGAATACGAAATTGCATATTATGAAGCTGAACGTCGTTATAGGAGTGGTGACTTAGATGTTGTCTTTCCTGAGTGCCCCCGATATTCACAGTACCAGCCTGCTCAGTCTTCTCAGCCTACAGATCAGGGAGGAGATGATATAGCCTGGGACTTTAATGAATAAGATTAGGACTTTATTTGTTTTGTTTGTTTGATGTTAAGTTATTGTGGAAACTTTTGTATGTTTGTAATATTCAGTACTTTATGTTGTGAGACATTGGATGTTAGTTAGATTAATTTGCTTGAATTGTGATAATAGTTTAGTTATTATTTTTTTTGTGTTAGTTAATTGCATTTGTTTTTATGTTAAATAGGATGTTAGTTTTTCTTTAGTATGTTTTTTATTTTATTCTGTATTGTTTTAAGTTGCAAAATTGTTAATGTGTTAGTTAAATTGTTTTAATATGTTAGTAATTCATATGTGTAGTGTAGAGTTAATTTTAATTGTTGTATTTAATACTTATCTCAGATTTTATCCCTGCATTTTCTTTAAATTGTTATATATATATGGAGAATACTAACAGTACAGGTTCAATGAAAAATGAAAAAGCCTGCAAAAATTTCAAAAAAAAAAAAAGAAATACCTAAACTTCAAAGGTATGATTTATTTACTTTCCCTTTTTCATTATTTAGAGTAGATATAAAATGTTAAGTTTGGGGGGGGAGTAAAAAACAAATTTAGTTATTAACTTATTCTCAATTTCTATTTTCAAATTATTATAAAATGATTTTTATAGCAAGTTTTTCAATTTAATTAATATGAATTATTTTATTTAATTATTATCAAAAAGGTTAAATGAAATATTTCTAGTGCTTTAATTAATTAAATAGAATAAAAAAATTTGGTTAAAGGAAATAAGAATCTAGTAAACTATTTTTAGTAAGGAAAACTATATTCTAAAATTAAAATTCTTAAGTATTCAAGTGAAAAAGAAAAGATTGAAAATCAATGAAGTAAAAGCTATGAAGTATATATAAGTTAAGAAATATTTCTAAGTTTCAAATTTAGGAAGATGAAAATGAAGTTCAAAATTATTAACGAGGCTCTCAGGATACGAGTAATCCTCATTAGAAAAAAGAAAAAGAAAAATAAAAAGAAAAAGAAAAAGAAAAAAAAAATGAGGAGAAGCTTGAGGAGATGCCTTATCAAAAATTGGCTTCATTTGAATTAACCTAAAGGGAAAAACTTAGATATTTCCAAACTTATGTTTATGGATTAGAATTTTACCTAATAGTGTTTTCTTGAATTTCTTATCATATGAATATCTTAAGTAATTATTCTTTTAAATATAGTTATTCCTGAAATGAATAGTAAGCTAGAAATCTTAGACCTGATAACTAAATAATTTATTTCTATAAGATTAATTAAATTACATGAATTATTTTTATTTAACTTTATTATGATAATAATTAATCTAATTCATAGTTTATTTAAATTGAAAAATCTTACTATAGAAATCATTATTTTTATGTAGTGCTAAAATTACTTGAGGACAAGTAATATAAGTAAGTTTGGGGGATTTTGATCACTGAAAAATTTATTAAGAAATTCATACCTATTTTTGATGAAATTACACTTTAAAGAAAGATATTTTCTTTATTTTGTTGCAGGAATGGAGAATTAGATGATAAAAGCAAAAATTATAAAAAGGAGCGGATTTGGAGCAAAAAGGAAGAAAATAATGCAATTTGTCTTTGAGATCGCCGACGGCGAGATCGAGCCCGCCGACGAGCGAGGGTACGAGGAAGAAAATTCGAAGGATTTATAAGCTGTCTCGTCGACAATGAGCCCGAGCCCGCCGACGGCGAGATAGCGCGGTTCGAAGACTTTCTAGAAGCCTCGCCGACGGCGAGGTAGTTCGTCGCCGACGGCGAGCTAGTTCAAATGGCACAGATACATTGAACCTGGACACCTTTTGAAGAGATGCTTACACACCTCTTAGACCTTTGCTTACCTCTATATATAGAGGCCGAAAATCGGTCTTTTGTGTGCAGTTTTTGTGTGTCTTTTGAGTGTTCTAAGTGTGTTATAAGTGTGTGAGCAGTCTTTGGAATCTTAATTAGTGTAATTGGTGAGTCTTTAGTGAGTTTAGTGAGTAATTAGTGAGTCGTGTTGTACGGGAAGGAAGAGTCAAAGGAACTACGAGGAGTTCGCAGGGTTAAATGAAGATAAGTATTTGTATTTATTATTTTTAACTTTAAATGAAATCCATGCTTAGTTTAGTTCCCATGTATTACGAGTAGTTTATTTAGTCTTTCTCCTCGTTTATGAAATTAAGTGACTTGATGAAATTAAAATAGAGATACTTTTATATATTAATAAATTGTGATAATTTTTACTTAAAACTTAATTTACTTTTGAAACGAGGCCATTTGATTTGTTAAAATGTGTTGATTTGCAACTATAGTAAAAATTACATCGATATTCGGGAATTCAAAAGCCTTGGAAGGAAGGTGCAAATAAATAGGGAAATAATATCACTTGGGCGTAGAATTGAGCATTTTAGTGTGACGGACTAAAATTTTCAATTTGGTCCTATTGTTTGAGAGTCGAAGTGTAGATGTTAGCCCTCGGGCGAGGGGAACGTGGGAGCTGCGAAGTGGCGGTCGGTATCCTCCCGGCCTAGCCGCGGATTCGGTAATGAAACAAAGGATTAGTCAATATTCTTTACACTGGACCAAAGGGTAAAGAATAGGAATGCTCCTATTTGTCCCAATACCTTAAAATTATCTATTTAAATTCATCAATCACTTAAATTTCTAAACAAGGGGAAAGATACTTTTTCTGAATAGTTAAGACTTATTTAGCAATTAGTTAATTTCCTGCACTTTCAATACGTATTAATTTTCTACTTAGTTAAGTTACCTAATTAAAATACTTAGTTTAATTTATTGCGCTTAAATTTAGAATTCCAAATTTTCGTATACTTATTTTAAAATTATTATTATTATTATTTTAAAATTAGTTGTTATTTAATTTTCTCTTTCCCTGTGGGATCGATAACCGAGGACTCCACTTAGAGCCCTGTATTACTTAATACGATACGTATACTTGCGTAGCATCCACAACATAAATAATTACAATTCTATACATATAATATAGCAGGGTCAAGTTTTTGGCGTCGTTGCAATTAAATTAAAAATATAATAATATAAAATTGTGGGTCAACCATCTAGAAGATTGGCAGTTATTCATGGATTATAAGACATGTGATACATTGTATTTGGACGCTTGGAAACGGTTAGGATCACGAAGAGGTGCGATCCAAAGTGAAGAGGTGCGAAGAACTGGACGCAGAGTCCGGCGCCTAGGCGCCAGACACACCTTCTAGAAGATTCATTGACCATGGACACATTTTGAAGAGGTGGCTCAAGGTAACCCTTGAAGCCTATAAATAGGAGGCTACTCCTTCAGAGAAAAACGCCCACAAACCACCAACACCCAACCTAGTCCCCTAGCTCCATAGTTCCATTTAGAGAGAGAAATTAGAGAAATATATTAAGGGCCATTTTTATAGTCTTTTATTAATTAGTGAGTTTATTTTAGAGTTTGTATTGAGAGTATTTGAAGAGTCGGTGCTTTTGAAGCCTATTTACTTTGGAGTCAGAATGATTCAAAGGTTCGGTTAGAGAAACACTTGAGATTAGTATTTGTATTTTGATTCAAAGTTTTATTTATATGTTTTGTTGTTTAAATTCAATGTGTTCTGAGTAGTTACTTTACTTTCTCCTTTCAATTATAAAAAGATAAATAAGATAATATAAAATTCGTTGTAGAATTAAAAACTATATATATTTTAAACACTGTGATGATTTTAATACCAGATCTTAATTTACTATTTAACTTGACCATTTAAATTGTTAAAATCTATTAAAGAGTTTTGAGACCGAGAAGGAGATGAATTCTTAACTAGTAGATATCACATGAATCCTTGAGTAGTCGAAGGCCTTGCGCAGGTTATTCAAGGTGAAGTGCAAATAAATAGGAAGATATTATTTAATGAGCGTAGAATTGATATGTTTTTTGAGTGACAGGCTAAATTCTTATAATTTGGTTTATAGAGAAGGAAAGGGTCACTAGTAGGGCCGACCATAGCCACCCTTGGACATCTAGTAGTGTGAGCCTAGATTAACCCATTCTACTAACAATACATCCAGACCTGATCTATAGATTAGCCATGTTCTCTATACTATCGAGCGAAGGTAAAGAATATGAATGTTTATATTTGGTACAATACCATAAATTTATATTTTCCACGAATATTACATTATCTAAAAAGTCTTGGATTAATTGAAAGGAAGAAAGTTGTTTGCTTATTTTTATTTACATCAATCATTACTTTATTACTGCTTTATTTCTGCATCTAGTAAATTAAATATAAACTTTTAACTTTAAAAGAAATACATAAAAATTATATCAAAATATTTAAAAAAAAATCTATAATCCTCCTCCTGGGATCGATACTGGGGTCTTTATTTAAAGCCCTATATTACTTAAAGCGGTACGTATACTTGCGTAGTACCCCTAGTGTGTAAAGTATTTTCTATAAAATTATATTTATATACACTAGCCGCTATTATTATTTGAGTCAAAGTATTGGCTATAACATATTTTTGATAGTATAAATTACTGCATTATTTGGCGATTACAAACCAAGTTTTTGGTGCAATGTTGCGAATCGAGGGTCAATACGCAGGCCATTCTGGCCCTTAGGCGCCAACATTTGGCGCCTAGGCGCCGGAACCTCGATCGACTCCGATTCGCCTATCATCAAATTTTGTAAGTTTCAGTCATAAAAATAGGTCTAACAAACGGGTATGATCAACACACAAACACAATTATGAAAAATTCAAATCACAAACAATCACAAACGAAGGTTAACTTGATCTCCTTTTTAGTCACATTTGACATGGAGTGGTCCAAGTCCAAATACTATATACTTCAAGATAATTTTTAGCTTAAGAGAATACAGAGTTGTTAGCCTTCTATTTCCAGAGTTTATATGTAAATTTAGTCAAGACCAAGGCATAACCATAGAACAATAATTTAACTCACACTAATAAATATGGGTTGCCTCCCACAAAGCGCTTGGTTTAACGTCGTCAGCTCGACTTATTTAATTGAATTAATCTGGTAGACTCAGCTCATAAGCCTCTTTGTAATTTAATTTCATTTCTCCCATATAAGGCTTCAGTCTTAACCCGTTAACTTTAAATACTTTTCCAGTATTGGGTTCTTTAAAATCCACAGATCCATAAGGGTATGCTTTCTCAATTATAAATGTTCCCATCCATTTAGATTTTAATTTTCCAGAAAAAATTTTTAAATGAGCATTAAATAATAATACTTCTTATACAGGCTCGAATGTTTTCCTTGAAATCATTTTGACATACTATTTCTTCATTCTTTCCTTATAAATTCTTGCATTTTCATAATACTCATTTCTTATCTCTTTCAATTCATTCAGTTGTAATAATCATTTTTCTCCTGCAGTATTCAAATTATAATTGAACTCCTTCATCGCCCAATAAGCTTTATGTTCAAGTTCAACAGGTGAGTGACAATGTTTACCATAAATTAACCGATAAGGTGACATTCCGATAGGTGTCTTATAAGCTGTTATATAAGCCTATAATGCAGAATCAAGTCTATCAACCCAGTCAGTTCTTTTAGGATTAACAGTCTTTTCTATTATTCTTTTAATTTCTCTGTTTGATACTTCAGCCATTCTACTTGTTTGAGGATGATAAGCAGTTATGATTCTATGTTTAATTCTGAATTTTTCCAGCAATGATTGAATTCTTATATTTCTGAAATGACTTCCGCCATCTGTGATAATTATCCTGGGCATTGCAAATCTTATACAAATCATTTTCTTTAAAAATTTCGAATCACTTTTGGAGTCACTGTTAGGTAAAGCTACAGCTTTGATCCACTTTGAAACAAAATCAACTGCTAATAAAATATAAATTTTTCCAGATGATGGTATGAAAGGTCCCATAAAGTCTAAACACCATACATCGAAAATTTTGATTTCTAATATAAAGTTTAGAGGCATTTCATATTTTCTGGATATATTTCCCAATCTTTGACATCGATCACAAGTTTTCACATAATGTCCAACATCTTTAAATAAAGTAGGCCAATAAAATCCAGAATATAAAATTTTAAATGCAGTTTTATCTACTCCAAAGTGTCCTCTAAATTCAGAATCGTGACATTTTTGAATAATTGCAAAAGTTTCTTCATAAGGTATACATCTTCGAATCACATAATCTCTTCCTAATTTAAATAAATGAGGATCTTCCCAAATATATGATTTACAATCATTCTTGAATTTGTTAATGTATTTATTATTCAACCCATATGGAAAAATATTGCTAACCAAATAGTTAACTATATCTGCATACCAAGGCATTTGTAATTCTTGAATAACATATAATTGTTCATCCGGGAATTTCTCATTTATATTTTCTTCAAAAATCTTCTCATTATTATTTTTTATTCTTGATAAATGATCAACAATTTTGTTTTCAATACCTTTTCTGTTCACAATTTCAAAAACAAATTCTTATAAAAGTAAACCCATCAAATCAATCTTGGTTTAACATCTTCTTTATACATTAAATACTTAATAACAGAATGATCCGTATGTACGATACATTTTGTTCCAAGAAGATATGGTCTAAATTATTCAAAGGCATATACTATTGCTAAAAGCTCTTTTTCAGTAGTAGAGTAATTTATTTGAGTTTCATTAAGAGTATTGATAGCATAGTATATAACTTTGATAATTTTCTCATATTTATGTCCTAATACAGCTCTGATTGCATAATCACTTGCATCACACATTAATTCAAAAGGTTTATTCCAATCAGGTGCAACAATGACAGGTGCATTGATTAATTTTTCTTTTAGAATATTGAACACATTCAGACAATCTTCATTAAATTCAAATTTAGATTCTTTTTCCAATAAATGGCAAAGAGGCTTAGTAATTTTAGAAAAATCCTTTATATATCTCCTATAAAATCCAGCATGACCCAGAAAACTTCTCACATCAGTAACGGTATTAGGTTGTTGATGTTGAGCAATGATTTTCACTTTTGCCTGATCAACTTCCATCCCTATTTGTGAAACTTTATGTCCAAGTACAATTCCTTCTGTGACCATAAATTGACATTTTTCCCATTTTAGAACTAAATTTTTTTCCTCACATATCTTCAAAAATTTCGTTATATTTTCCAAGCAAGATTAAAAAGAAGTTACAAAAATTGAAAAATCATCCATAAATACTTCGATTCCTTTATCAATCAAATCAGAGAATATTGACGTCATACATCTTTGAAAAGTTGCAGGTGCATTGCATAAACCGAAAGACATTCTTATAAAGGCAAATATTCCATAAGGACTTGTAAATGTTGTCTTCTCTTGATCCTCAGGAGCAACGGGTAATTGATGATAACCAGAATATCCATCCAGAAAATAGAAATATGAGTGAACAGCTAGTTTATCCAGTATTTGATCCAAGAAAGGTAAAGGAAAATGATCCATTCTAGTGGCGTTGTTTAATTTTCAATAGTCAATGCAAATACGCCATCTAGTAACTTGTCTTGTTGGGATTAATTCATTTTTTTCATTAACAATGACAGTTACTCCTCCTTTCTTCGGAACACAATGAATAGGACTCACTCATTGGCTATCCGAAATAGGATAAATAATTCCAGCATCTAATCATTTCAAAATCTCTTTCTTAACAACCTCTTTTATAATTGGGTTTAATCTTCTTTGAGGTTAAATAGTGGGTTTACAATTTTCTTTCATTAAAATCCTATGCATACAGATTGAAGGGCTTATTCCTTTTATATCTCCAGTAGTCCAACCAAAAGCTTTCTTTTAATTCTTCAGAACTCCTATATTTTTTCTTCTTGATCTTTGCTTAATTCTGAAGATATAATTACAGGTAAAGTTAATGAATTTCCAAGAAATGCATACTTTAAATGTGCAGGTAACATTTTTAATTCAAGTTCAGGGGCTTTTTCAATTGAGGGTAAAAGTATATCATTTTTAATTGTGTCTAAAATTTCCCAATTTTCATGAATATAATGAGTTTCTTCAGATAAACTTTCTTCATTTAATTTTTCAATTTCTTCATTTAATGACTCATTATATAACATAGATTCTTTATCTTTATCATCAGAAATGACCCTACATTTTTCTTGATAATGCTTTTCAATTATATAATCAAAAATATCCATCTGATAACATTTTTCTTTATCGTGATACCTCATTGATTTCAGAACATTAAATGTTATCTCTTGATCATTAACTCTCATCGTTAATTCCCCTTTTTGCAAATCAGTCTTAGCTCGTCCTGTGGCTAGATAAGGTCTACCTAAAATAATAGGTATTTCTTTATCTTCTTCCATATCTAGAACAATGAAATCGACAGGGAAGATAAATTTATCTACCTTAACAAGAACATCCTCTATAACGCCTTTATGATAAGTGAACGATCGATCAGCTAACTGATGAGTTAGAGTGGTAGGAGAGATCTCTCCTAAATCTAACCTTCGAAAGATTGAAAATGGCATGAGATTAATAGTAGCTCCTAAATCAAATAAGGCTTTTTCACAAAATTTTTCTCCAATAGCACATGGTATAGTGAAACTTCCAGGATCCTTAAGTTTCTGAGGTAATTTCTTCTGAATTATTGCACTACATTCTTCACTTAATGCAACAGTTTCATAAGCTTCAAATTTTATCTTCTTGCTTAAAATATCCTTCATAAATTTTGCATAACTTGGCATTTGCTCCGAAGCTTTAGCAAAAGGTATGCTGATAGTAAGTTTCTTAAAAATTTCAAAGAACTTAGAAAATTGATGGTCAAGCTTCTGCTATTTTAGTCTTTGAGGAAAAGGTGGTGGTGGTCTTTCAACTTCCACTTCAATAGGTACTACAGTCTGATCTTTACTTGGAGAAAGGGCATCTTTAGGTTTTTCAATCTCTTCAACTTCTTTCTCTTTTTCAATCTCATTCCGTGTTTTCTCTTTTAATTCCTTTCCACTTCTGAGTTGTATAGCTTTTGATTGTTCATGTTCTTTTCCATATTCTTTAGGATTAATTTCGACATTGCTAGGCAATGTTCCTTGAGGTCTGTAATTAATGAAATTAGCAATTTGACCCATCTAATTCTTAATATTACGAATAGCAGTGTTTTGACTTTGTAGTTGATTGCTTAGTTGCAAGATCAATTCTTCTACAGAAAACTTTTTCTGCTGATTGTTATAACTAGGAGGATAAGTTGGTCTACAGTTTGAATTTCCTTGATTGTTCCAATTTGGATTAACTTGATTATTATTTCATTGTTGATGTTCATTACTCTAATTAAAATTAGGATGATTTTTCCAACCGGGATTATAATAATTATAATAAGGGTTATTAATTTTACTAGAAATAGCTTGTAAAGTTTATATTGTTTGTGAATCATCAGAATTTGTAAAATTATCATTACTTACATGCGATATATTAATAGCAAAATTATTTAATTTCTTAGATACCGCAGCCACTTGCGAAGCTAAAATAGAAAAGGCTTCATTATCTTGAATACTGGCCATTCTTTTAAGATTAACCCTTTCAGAAGGCCATTGAAAATTATTATTAGCAATTTCTTCAATGAAGGTGTAAGCTTCTTCAAATGTCTTAACCATTAAAGAACCACCAGCAACAACATCAATAATAGATCTAAGTGATCCAATAAGTCCATTATAAAATGTTTGAATAATTAACCAATCTGGTAAAGCATGATGAGCACATTTTCTGAATAATTCTTTAAATCTTCCTAAGCTTCATAAATTGTTTCTCCATCAAATTGCGTAAATGAATTAATATCATTTCTCAATGTAGCAGTTTTAGAAGGAGGAAAATATTTAGCAAGGAATTTTTGTGCCATATCTGCCCATGTTTTAATAGAACAAGTTGCTAATGAATTAAGCCACATCTTTTCTTTATCTTTTAAGCAAAAAGGAAATAGTCTAAGCCTAATAGCATCATCAGAAACATTATTATATTTAAAGGTAGCATAAAGTTCTAAAAAACTAGCAAGATGTAAATTTGGATCCTCATTAGGTGTTCCTCCAAATTGATTATTTTGAACCATTTGAATAATAGAAGGTTTAAGCTCAAAAGAATTAGCATCTACAGCTAGCATTTAAATACTAACATGAAGTTCATCAGCTGTAGGGTTTGCATATTCCCTTAATGGTTTACAAAATTTTTTTCATTAATTTCGATTGGAATTTGATTATTGTTATGTAAGTTAGCCATTTCTTGATGTTTTGAAATTTGTTTTCCTTTTTTAATTCTTTTAATTGTTCTTTCTAATTCAGAATCAAAAAGCAGTAATCCTTCAGATCGAGAACTACGCATAAAATTTAAATTCTTTTTTGTTTTGTTTTATATATATATATATATATATATATATTTATATATATTTATATATATATATATTTATATATTAATTTCTTTTTACTTTTTATTCTATCCTATCCCCGAGCAAAGGCGCTAAAAACTATATGCGATGCGACTTTATATATGCTTTTAAATACAAGAATTTGATACCACTTTTTATAATGTTTAATTCCCGGCAAATCGCTTTAAAAACTTGATGTGTGATGTTTACTTTTACTTATGAATTTATATTAAGATTTTATAATAATTATTGTAAAGTCACAATTTTAAACGCAACTATACATATCGTTCAAGTAATACATGGCTCTAGTGGAGTCCTGGTTCTCGATCCCACGGGGATAGTGTTTTTATAAAAAGTAGAAATTTAAGAAATATTTTGGAATTTATCAAATTAAAAGTAATTTATATATAGTGTATATATATATATATATATATATATATATATATATATATATATTATTTTCAAATTTAATTTACTAACAATTTTTACTATAAGCAAGTAAGCAGCAAGCAGTAATTAAAATTCAATGCAAGTATAAAAATGACTTTCTCCTTTTCAACTATTCCAAGATTTTTAGAATAATTATCTTTTGTGAGGAATTTAGATTATGGTATTGTGCCAAATAGAAGCATTCCTATTCTTTACCCTTTGGTCATGGTGCAAAGAACATTGATTGATCTATAGATCGGTTTAGGATGTTTTATTAGTAGAATGGGTTAATCTAGGCTCACACTACTAGATGTCCAAGGGTGGCTATGGTCGGCCCTACCAGTGACCTATTCCCTTTCTATAAACCAAATTATTAGAATTTAGACTGTCACTCTAAAAACTAATTAATTTTACGCCCAATAAATAAAATCTTCCTATTTATTTGCACTTCACCTTGAATAAGCCGCATAAAGGCTTCAACTACACAAGGATTCATGTGATATCTACTAGTTAAGAATTTATCTTCGGATATGTCTCAAAATTCTTCAACAGGTTTTAACAAATTAAATGGCCAATTTAAAAATTAAACTAAGATTAGGTTTTAATATCATCACAATGTTTTAAATATTTTAAATTTAATTCTCCCACAAAATTTAATTAATTTATTATCTTTTCATAGTTGAAAGGAGAAAGATAACTAACTACTCAGAACACATTGAAATCACACAACAAAACATATTTATAAAACTTTGAACCAAGGTACAAATACTTATCTGAAGTTTTCCTTTAAGTGATCCGCTGACTTCTACTGACTTCAAAGCAATGATGAAAGACTCCAACAACAACAACACAAAATAAATATTCAAAATAAACTCACTAGATACAAAGTAGAGTGGCACCTTAAGTGTGGAAGAGACTAAGTAAAACTAGAGGGGAGAGAGAAGGTACCTGGGGACTATGGGGTGCGATGTTTTCTATAGAATGGGCTCCTATTTGTAGAGCTTTGAATTTTACTAGGGGTTGCTTAAAGAATCTCTTCAAAATTCATTCAAAGAAAATGTATAGAAGGTAACTTTTGCGCCTAGGAACTGAGATCTTGCGCCTAGGTGCCGGACTCCGTGACCAGGTCTTCGTACCTCTTCACTTTTGATCACACCTCTTCGTGATTAAAATTGTTTCCTTGTGTCCAAATGCAATGTATCACATATTCTATATATTAGGAGTAACTTTTAGTCTTCTAGAAGCTCCAATAACTGCTTAACTCCGTTAAAATAACTCCTCAAAATCATCAAAAAATTTTAACAACGTCTTTATCGAGTTGGCGCTTAGGCGCCGGTTTCTGACGCCTAGGTGCCAGGCCAATAATTTCAATGTTTTGCTCCATAAGCTCCATTTTGTTCCTTTTTGCTCCTTTTTCCTTCTTTTTCTTTCTTGGACTCTTTTTTTAATCATCTACATCCAAAAGCATGAAAATACATTTCATTAAAGCATAATATCCTTAAGAATTGAATCATAAATATAACATAAAAATGGGTATTTTTTAGGTAGATCAGCTATCCTAAAATTTTTGGATTTCATGCGGGGTGACATCTCGCAAGCAAGAAAAAAAGTAAAGAAAATGGGGGAAATGGAAGCATTGTAAACTTGTAAAAGTGTACCTGGCGAGTCTTCTTGTTCCTCCACCTGAAACTTTAGTATCTTTTGCAAAAAAAAAAAACATTTATATTTCATAGGAAAGTAAAACATTATGGATAGGTTTGTCTCAATCCTACCAAATCCTATGTCATAACCTGGTGGGTCCTATTGAGTTAGAAGATTGCTTCATTTAACAAATTATGATATGTTTAGTTGTTCTCCAAGGTGTTTCAGAAGATTTGTAAAGAAATGGCTCAGGAGATACCTAGACATCTCACAATTCTTTTAAGCTTCCTTGAGTTCATTCCAAACTTATCATGATTATTAAATGATTCATCTATTTTATTCCCTCATGCTTAGTGAACTGATGTTTTAATTTTCCCCTTTAAATGAGGTAATTATCATTTGTTATTTCATTTAGGAGTTATGTGGGTAGAAATCCTTTGGGGCAAAGTTAATTTATTTAGGAAAGTTAGCAAATTAATTTTTTTAATTTGGCCTGTAATGTTTTCGAATGTTTGAAGCTTGTTTATGTTTGCTTTTCAAGACTTCTTTTTAATAAAGTTTGATTAGGCCTAACTCACTACCATGCCCTTAAGATTTAGTGAATAAGTTTGTAATTAATTTTATGTAAGTTTAGTTTTCATCAAAACATTAGATTATCATTCACACACCAAATAGGGGTGAGAATTAGTGGATTTATAACCTCTAAAATCAACCCCTAATCTTTAGAATCATTCAGTTTGATGGTCTTCCAAATTCACATTATTAGGAATTTATTAATTTATTTTTTTATGTGACAAAATTAAAGTGGGTTTCTACCATTCATCCCTTGATGTTTCAAAATTCTAAACATGTTATTTAAAATTATCAATTGCCCATTTCACCATTTAATTAATGCTAAATATTAATTAAGGCTAAAACCTATAAATTACAAATTTTCCCCTAGGGCTTTATCACCTCATAATTCACTAAATTTAATTCAAATGGCTTTGGAATTTTATCCTACCTCACTTATAGGCAATTCAGACACCAGGGGAGAAAAATATGAATTTTCAATATTTAATTTAATTTATATAACTCTTTGAATGCAAAAATTAGATTTTTTAAAGAAAATTCAATACCATGACCAAGGCAAAGCCTAATCCTTTGAATTTTTACTGGAGGTAGCCTTAGACCAAAGGACCACTTGGACCAAATTTCATGATTTTTGGAATTTTACATTATTTATTCAAATTATTTTTATTTATGGAGTATTAATTAATTTTCAAATAAATCTTAAGTTGAAAATTAAGTTTTAGATAATTCAAAAATCTCTATGAGGCCAGGAATCTCATAGAAACAAATTTCATATTTTTCTAATTTTTATTTTAATTTTTAAAATTATTTTAGGGGAAAGTTAAGGAAATTCATTCTTTTAGCATTTAAAAATTAATTTAAGCCTTTTAAAATTAATATCTTTATATAGAAAGCTTGGAAAAATATTCCAATATTTCCTATGTGCTTAGGAGACCATTTTTCCTTGAATTTTATTAATTTTATGATTTCATTATTTTTTTAATTATTTAAATAATTAAATTATGGTTTCATAAATAATTTCATTTTGGTATTTTTCTTTTATTTTTATGATTTTTCTACACTAAGTTATGGATTTTTAAAGTTCAAGAAATTAAATAAATAAAAAATCCCCTTATTTCCTACTTAACCACGTCGGTGCCACATCATCCTCAGCCACTCCGAAAGACCACGTGTCCTCTTCTGGTTGGGCGTAGCAATCTGAGTCACCGCGTGCTTTATGCGTAATGAGTTCATCCAGCACAATCCTGGTCCTCCATTAGATACATGCGCGATCCAAAGGCTCCTAGTCTTCCTCTCTAACTGACTTAGCTCGTAAATCGTTCACCTTCTAGAACTAAGATCTCGAGCTAGACTCAACCAAATCACTTGAGGTTTGTTACTAGAGATTCATCTGACTTAGACAAACCTATCCATACAGCTTATACGGTATGAAATAAAACATAAACTTATAGAGGACGAAGTATAGATCCGGAGGAAGAGTGAGTTCAATACCTTTATCTAAGAGGAGAGGCCTCAATCAAATGAGTGTGGCAGCTTCGGTTGGTCCCAATGAACCTCCAGATGAAGCCTTTTACCCCGGTGAACTGTCTATACCCAAATTCGACCAGAACTAATTTCAGGTGTTTATCAAAGTCTGGTGCAGAGGTTCTTTGTAATGAGGCTTTGATGTGGGATCTTCTTCTTTCAATGCTGTGAAGGTATGGGTGCATTTAATTTAAGTTTGGTGTATTGTGGAGCTGTGGTGGATTTTGTCCTAGTTCCGGCTGAGATTTTAGAGGAGAAATTGCTCTAAGGCAGAGGGAATCAGTGGTTGAAGACAGTGGGATCACACTTAGGACCTCTCAGGGAAGCTCTGGAAGAAAGTTGGCAGGGTTTCCTTGAGAAATGTTCATAAAATTGTTTCAGCTTTGGAGAGCTCCATTTATGGCCATGGCAATTGAGCTGAGCTCACGGGACTAATGTGCGTGAAATTGTCTGCTTAGGTGAAGTGATGAAGAGCTGTGATTGCCAATCAGAGCAAGACAAGTTGGGGGTGAGTTTGGGTTTCATTTGGTGTGGGTGGCTCTCTGTTTGAGCTCCTCAGGCGGCTAGGCCGGCCAGCCAGTGGGTCAGATGGGTCAGTGGTCAGACCATCATGGGGTGAGCTTAAGGGGTTAAAGCATTATGGAAAATCTCTCTTAGGTTTAGTCATAAATTGTGTGAAATACCCTAAATTAAGGGACCTTTGGTCCATGACTCCATTAGGGTGGGCAAGATGGATTTAGTTAATTCCCTTGCCTGTTGGAGGCTTGGATTGATCACATTTGGTTTTATTTGGTTAAGTTTGCTCATGGATTCAATTTGGTCACTTTGGGTTCAAATTGTTCATACTTGGGTTGGAGTATGAAATGACCTCAAGTGATTGATGAATATTGTGTATATGATTGTCATGAATGGTTTAGAGAAGGATTGGAGTGATTTTGAATTGGTTTAGAGGTTCAATTTGGCTTAATTTGGGATTTTGGCCAATTTGGGGCAAGTTGGGTTAGCTTTAGTTTAAGTCAGGTTAGGTTTCATTCAAAGGCCAATTGAAGGTTCTAAATGGTCTAACGGGATGTTATAAAAACTTTCAACATAAATTGGGTGCCAATTTTAGGATTGGGGCAATCAATTTCGTAAAATTTGGTCATATGTTCAATTTGAGTTAAAATTGGGGGAGCTTGGTTCAAATGGATTTGGGTCAAGTTTAGGTTCAAATTGGGGAAGACAAAATGTTGTATTTGGCCTATGGGAGTATCTGAGAAGTTTGGAATTCAAATTGAGGGGAAATTGATGGACATCAGGTCCAATTTGGATGAAATGGGTCACTTAGTCAAAATTTGGGATTTTGATTTTATGTTGAAAGTGAACTCAAATGTGGGTCAAATTGTGCTTGAATTTGGTTTAGATTGGTATTAAGGATATTGCATTTTGGTTTATGGTTAAATTTAGGCAAGATTGGGGTCAATTGGGTGGACTTTGGGTTTAATTTGGGCACTTTTGGGTTAAATGGGTTAAATTGGGGCATTTGGACAAATTGGGCTAAATTGATCAAATTGGGTCATGCGATAGTTGAGTGAAATGAAATTTGGAATATTTAGGAGGTTTTTTTTGAAATTTTTGGAAATTTTTAGTTTTTTTTTTTATTTTTGGATTTTTGGGCTAATTGGGGCATTTTGGTAATGTTGCAAATTTTGGGGCTATTTTTGGAAATTTTGGTAAATTTGGGTAATTTTGGTCAATTTTAGTGGGTAGGGAATATTTTAAAATAACTTTTTTTTGGAAAAATGGGTAATTTGGTTAATTTTGGAAATCTTGGGCGATTTTAGGGTTTTAGGGGTATTTTGGGTAGATTTAGGGGCAAGGGGTCAAAAATTGAAATTTTGAAAAAACTTAGGTTGGATAAAGGTTAGTAATATGGAATTATTTAGATTGAGCCATGGAGCAAAAGCAACCCTTGTTTAGTCCTCAATGTGTTGGTACTAACCAATCCTTTAGCTTGGGGCTAACAGATTGGGAGAACCACACACTTGAGTTTCCAATGAGTTAGGGGATCAAAGAGGGATGTGCTTAGTTTAGGGTTGTGAATGTAAAGTGTGTGTAATTTATAAGCTCCAGAACTCTAGGGTAAATCTTAAGGTCTGACCACCTATAGGAGACTTCCCCTAGGCTTCCTTATGCTTGGTCTCTTCCTCCCAAAAGCTCGAGGTTAGGCCTTAAGCATATGAAAACTCCTAGTGAAGTAAAAAAGGTCTGAATTTCTAAGGGGGATGGTTCCAAGACTAGTCTTCTACAAATGTCATCAGAAGAGTCCTATGGCTAGGCCCTAGGCTATTCTAAAAAAAGACTAGACCTCAACTAAAAGTGAGGTCAACAGTAGGAAAATCCACTGTATGATCACCCTTAAAAAAATTTTGTCATAGCATCTTGATAAAAATGTCAAATTCCACTCACCTCTGCCAATTATCATCATTATAGTGCATATGTACCTTTATAACATTAAATTGGTTATGTAATGTCACTATATCCCCTTGTTGAATAAGCAGTTGCTCAATGACATCCTATATGGAATGGGTACTAGAAGTGGATGGTCTAGCAGACGATGCAGAAGGATGGTCTAATCTTTTTTTAGAATAGACCTCAACTAAAAGTGAGGTCAACAGTAGGAAAATCCACCTTTAGCTCTCTATCCAACATGCTTCTCATATGTTTGAATATTAGGCTTACTGACAGGCTTATGGGTTGTAATAATTCTTCTGCTTTATCATAATCTACTATTGATTGGTCACATAATGTGAAAATCAATGCAAGATACCCTAAACCTCCAGTAGTTCCACCTTTAGAAATAATATAGGCTTTTTAACAAATAAGAGAGCCAATGTCAATACACTTAATTTTTTGAATACAAAAATTTAGTATGGCTCTATCCTCGGTAGCTTCACTAACATGTTTCTAAGGTAGATTTCTTGTAGAAATAAAATAATGTCAAACCTTGGATTTTGCATTTAACGTCGAAGTAGGGAAGTTTACATTATGATTAATCTTTATCTTCCAAACTCATCTTCCATCGATTAAAAATGAAATAACTTCATTTAAATACAAATCAGATGCTACGAATGTGGAAAATTCGCAATAAAATTCATTTATTATCTTATATAATGCATTGATTCTTTTGTGAGTGAATTCGACATTCTTATCACGCACAAATACTTGGTCGTCCAAAGTCTCTCAGAGGTTAGCATAAAACTCATGAGAAATGGGAATAACTGCTACAACTGTGAAGTAGCAGAAGGTTTCCCTCTGCCTTGCAATAATCAATCCTTCTATAGATCCTCCCAGATTATAAAATGAGAGCTCTTGAACCGGTTTCTTCGAACATATTTGAGTGTTGAAATGATACTGTGCTTTTAAATTCACAAATTTCTCATCATCAAAATTTTCTCTTCCCTTCCCTTCCTTCATCTTACGAGCCAAAAAGAGTTATAAAAAAATTCAAAATAACACCACATAGATTCGCAATAATGATAATGAAAACTCCTAAAATCAAGATCATTGCTAATAAATCCACATAAATTTGCAAAAATGGAATCTCACTAAATCTCTTCCAAAATCTTCAAATTTTTGGATTTCCTATAATGTAGGAAAAATTCATGGTGAAAATAAAGAATTTCTAGGTTAAAGTGAAGCTCTTACTAAGAGAAGATGAAATCCAAGAATTTTAAGCCTCGAAATCAACACTAATCCAACTAGTAGGAAGCCCTAAGTACCTTTTCACCCTTACTTTCAAGGTAGGAGACAAACTAAACAAAAGAAATGGAGTTCCAATTCACTTTCATGGTTTTTTAAGCAATCTGGACAGTTTCGTTAAAATGACACCATTGTCGCCAAATGTGGCGCTGTTGGCGCTAATTTTTAAAACTTCCAGATTCAATTTTTTGTAAAAAGCGATGTACACCAAAGCACTCTAACCTCTAATTAGCCTAACTTCACTTTAATTTTTATAAATAAGTAATTTCTAACAATAAACTTTTACAAACAACACATAACTTCATATTATTATAATAATCGAAACAGTTACAAATAAGATTTTCAAACCACAATATAAAATTTAGTGTCAAAATCACACCAACAAATTCTTAACGCTAAAAACTAAAAATCAAACACAAAAAAAAACACATAAAGTCTAAAATAAAAATTAAAGAAATCCAACATAACCAAACATAGATAAGTTATCATATTTTAGAATTTCATACTTTAGAGTTGCTATATGATCCCTGCTATTTATGCTTGTGTTTTATAAATGAATTTATATTTCCTTTCTAATTATATCTCTTTCTTTACAATTATGCCAAATATTTGATGCCAATGCAAATATGAGATTTAATTGTTATTACTTTAAAAATGGTATTCTACACAAGTATATGTATCATTATCAAGTAATATAAGACTTTATATTTAAGCCTCGAGTTATCGAAGCCAAAGGGAAAGATGTTAAAAAAATACATTTTCTTAAAAGAAAGAAAATATAAAAGTTAACTTTTTAAAAGAAAGAAAGCAGAAAAATAGCTTTTTAAAAGAAAGAAAGCAGAAAAATACCTTTTTACTTTTTAAGAAAGATCTTATCCAAACTACAGATAACATTCTATGAAAGAAAGTTCAATTCTTTTTTTATTTTGATAATTTTTTTTTTATAATTTGAAATGAAAGCAAACAACTACTTTAACTATTTTTGTAATATTAAAACAAATGCAAATAAAATATCTTTTTCCATATTATGAACGAGTAACAAGTTATGTAATTTTGTTATGGAAGTATCTAAAAAGTGTTGTGCCAAACAGGAGCAATTATATTCTTTACCATTACTAGAGATGCTATAAAGAATATATGTTAATCTAATGCTTTAGTAATCTTGAAGACGGGCTAGGCAGGAAAGATACTAACTCTCACTCTAGAATTTCTTCTTCTCTCTCCACCTGGGGTCTAACATCACGTATCAAGACATAAAATAATAAATTAAATTGGGGGGGGGGGTTTAGCCTATCACTCTAAAGTCCTCTAATTCTACACCCATCAAAGTAAATCTCCCTATTTATCTGCACTCAACCATATGGACTCATTCTCACCCATATAATCTTATGTGATTCTTACCAATTATTGACTAAGAAAATACCATATTAGTTCTTACATGTTATCACAACATATATTTGTCGATCATTTTTTAATTTTTTTTAATTGTGTTGAGGTTGATGTTTTGAAAATGATTTTTTAATAGAAATTCAATTAAAGTTATTATATATAAATAGATTTTTGAAACTAATACTTTAATTTTTGAAAATACAAGATTAGACTGACCTCATATAGGCTTTAGTTTAGATAATCAACCGCTTCATCACAAGGCATGTATCCATCCCGAAGAATAGATATATAACTTGGGGTGAGGTCATCAAATAAACTAAAGAATTCATTACACTTGCTTGATCTGCAAACCATTTTGATTGACAATTTCCCCTATCTTATATGAAGGAATTAGATAGGGTTTATATTAATATGGGTTCTTTAAGTTTCCTATAAGGACAAGCCCCTATAGTTAATTACATCTTAAACAATCAAAGTCACCTAAGAAAACTCTTGATATAGATCACGAAATATTTATATTCATGACTTCCAAAGGTAAGGTTTTCCAAGAAAATGTAATAGTCAGAAATTCAATAGGTGAATGGCTCAAATTTTGGAACCTTTTTATTTTATCGGAATCCAAAAGAGACAAGGCTATGAGAAGAACAAAAATTCAAGGGAAACCTTGATGTCCTCCAAAACTATTCTATAGTTTAGCTTTAAATCTTAGAAATGAAGTTATTTAAATTTCAATCCTGCTAATTAATTATAGGAATTACATTTTTATAATATCTGATTATCCAAACACCTGGAAGATGGGAGGGTTTATGTCGTATCAGACAACAACCTCAGAATCCTTAAATGAATTAGGGCTTATATTGCACAGCAGGGCTGTGCAAAGGCCTAAAGGAAAGGTGAGGATTTATGCTGCATTAGGCAAGCTACCTCGAAGTCCTTGTTGACCTCAATTTTGGTGAGGTCTTTTCTTCTCTCCTTAGTACTTAGGATCTAGCCATAGGTTTTCCCTTTGACTATCCTAGAGGACTAGAAATGGAACCCACCACCACTTAGAAATTCAAACCACTTCCTAACTCCTTTAAACCACTTGGAGGGTTAAGATCAAATGTGGATGTTTAAAGGATGAGTTTCCTATAGGACACTTTGGCCTTAGGACTACCCTGGATGGTCTGGTCTGGTGAGGGTTGACTTGCACACACACTATACTCTCACACACATTCCAACCCTAAAATCGTTCTTACCCAATTTGACTTCCCGACTCATGTAGGTAATTCATATGGATGGACCTCAACCCCTAGGCCCCTGGCTAAGAGGGTTAGGAACAACATAATGAATGCCTAAAATGAGTCCTCTCACGGCTCTTGTGAGCTTAATATGGCTTTATGGCTCAACCAAAATGATTTCATTTCACTCAAACTTGATCAACCTTCATTTTTCCAAAATTTCAATTTTTGACCACCGGGAACCTAAACCCACCAAACCTACCAAATGCCCTCGAAATTGCCCAAAATTTGCAAAATTGCCTAAATTATCCAAAACTCCTCAAAATGAGTCCTAAACATTTCCCACCACTCAAATTGATCATCCTTGGTTAAATATACCAAAATTTTCAAAATACCCCCTCAATAACCTTCAAATACCCAAAATACCCTTTTTGACCCAAAATTCAAAAAATTCAGAAAATTCCCAAAAAATTCCAGAAAATCTTAAATATTTTCAATTGCATTTTATTCAACTACACCATAAGCTAATTTGGTCAATTTAGCATACTTTTACTAAAACCCCTAATTTGACCTATTTTTAACCTAAGAGAGCCCAATGTCCAACCAAACCACTCCAATTGACCTCAATGTCGATCCAATTCAATTCCAAACTTCAATTTAATATCCTCAATACCAATTTAGACCAAATCTTAACCCACTTTTCATCAACATGTGGATCCAATTTCAATTTGAAGCTTAAAGCCCAATTTTGGCCCATGACTTAA
The DNA here is from genome assembly GCA_022702705.1 of Papilionanthe hookeriana x Papilionanthe teres. Taxonomy (NCBI): domain Eukaryota; kingdom Viridiplantae; phylum Streptophyta; class Magnoliopsida; order Asparagales; family Orchidaceae; genus Papilionanthe; species Papilionanthe hookeriana x Papilionanthe teres. The sequence continues at coordinate 160,514,787 of CM040423.1, forward strand.
ACTTAGCCAAAACCAACCCAATTCAACTCCAATTAACCCAAAATCTTTTCCTAAACCTTCCTAACATCCCAACAACAAAACACTAACTTGATTTGCCCAAAATTTGAACCCAAACTTCACCCAAACCTAACCCAAACCAAAAATCCCCAATTTGGCCTAAATCAATCATGAACCGAAATGAGCCCAAAACCCAAAATCAAAGCCCAAACAAAATTGAAAACTCTTTGTCACACCCCCCATAAACATTTTTCAACATTAATTTTACATAAAACCCAACATTGGCCCAACCTTAACCCAAGTTAGCTCAATTTGATCCACTTTGGCCCCATTACCATAGAGACCCAAATTAAATCCAATTCAACCCCAAATTACCCCAAATTTGCTCCAAACCATTCATGAAACATTCCTAAATAGAATCCAATAACTATTGGGCCCAATATTTTAAAATATTTTCATCCAAAAGTTTATTTTAAAAAATAAAAGGCCCACTTCCCTAAAGCATTTAAAAGCCCATCCAAAAACAATTTCAAAGGCCCAAGACTTATTCCAAAGCCCACATGAGGTTTCCTCTCATCATCCCTTTGATTTAAATCATTCCCTAAGTCCAAAACCCATCATTTTGATTAAACCAAAATGGCATCATGAAAAATCCCATCAAAAATCCAAAATTTTTGAAATTCCAAATAACCCTCTTCCATGAAATTGACCAAGCCATTTCCTAAGCCATGAGCAAGCCTTGGAGCCATGCATAAGCCACATGAAAGCCATGAGAATCTTAGGATTGTCAACCCCCAAAAATAGAAAAAGGAGGAAGGCTTTAAGCACTCCTTAAAAGTCATTAACCATTCCCATGTCTCCCCTAACCCATGCTTAAGCCTAATTGTACTTGGATTGTGACTTGACCTCACTAATCAAGTTGATCAAAATGACTTTCTCTTCAGCCCAAACCAGCCTTGGAGAGGTGCACTTAGCCTAATCCATGCATTGAACCAAACCAAGTCCAAAATAGCCCCTTCCCCCTTGCCATTTAAATCTACTCCTTTACACATGGCCAAAGCCAATTGAACTCACAAACATCAAGCCCTGACCTCCCTGACCTTGAGGGTGACCTGACCCGCCGGCCAGCCACCACAGCCACCGAAAAACACCATGGATGAGAAGCTTAATTTGATTCAAAAATTCAAATTGAATTAGCTGAGCTGTCCCATGGCCAATGGCCATTATGGCTGTTCTTCCCTTGTCCTAGGCGGGCAAATCCAAGCCTGCAAATCCCCCTTCGAAGCCCTCCAACCATCTCTATTTAAACCTCACCATCTCTCGGCCAAAAGAGGTGCTGAAAAAAACCTTACCAAAACTCTGCCAAAATTACTCCACACTCCTCTCCATACATAGAGCACTTGATCCCCACTGAAATCCAGCCCTAATTCCCTCTGGCCGAGCTCAATTTCTGAGTTCAATTTCAAGCCTAAAACCAGGACACTTCACCACAGTGAGCCAATCCTTAAATTGATTGACTCTACACCTTCACCAGACCAAGAGAAGAAGTTCCCCATCAAAAGCCCCCTCTCCAAGCCAGCCATTTCTTCTATCAGCCAAGCATTGAAATCGGGCTTGGTGGAAATCAGGTCTAGGTAACTCACCAGAGCCACAGACTTCATATGGTGCTTCCTTGGGTTCATTCGAAGGTGCCGCAACTCTCTGATTGAAGCTTCACTTCTCAGAGCAAAGGTATGGATGTCTCCTTCCTCCCAAGCTTCTGTGAGTTCTCCATTTTGTTTGGCTCAATTTCATAGCATGTTAGCCTTATAGATGTGTGCGTCTTGTTGAGACGAATCCATAGAGTATAAGAACATGAGATTTGGTGGAGAAATGAGGGAGATCTTAGGGTTTTAATGTGGACGGCTCTCGGGATACACCAGTCGGAGACGATGACTAGGAACTGTTCGATCGCGCGTGTATCGAATGGACGATCCAGATTGCGCCGGACCAGGGAACGAGACATGAACCGCGGGCCGCGTGGCGCTGAGTCAGATGGCAGCGTCAAATAGGGAGGTGCCGCATGAGCTTTCGATCCACCGTAGGTTGAGGCAGCGCTGACTGGGTTAAGTAGAAAATTATGGTATTTTCTGATTTATTTAAATACTCAGAACTTAAAAAATCCATATCTTTGTGTAGAAAAAATAAAAATACTAACTTGATCAGTGAACAGAGGAGAACAATATGGAAAAAGAATTAAGTTATTTTGATGAGTATTTTATTTCTAATTAATTATTTACTGATTTCAGTATTTTAATTCTCCATGCATTTATACAATTCACCATGGCATGAGACCATAAGGCTTTTGTAGCCTCTGTTCTTGGGAACATTCCCTGAATTTTCCAAGGCTAGAGGCCATCTCTGTGGCAAGATATTGATTTTTCAAATTTATGTATCTGTTTTGCCATTTTAATTCCAGTAATTAGCATGTTGCTTAGAAAATTCTAGGAAAATTTAGGGTGGTATCTTATGACCAGAGGATCCTAGGAAAATTTTGGTTTGGTTTAATTCCTTAAGAATAACCCTAATTGGTCTAAACACCCAAAATTTTGTTTTTAATTAATTAGGATTAACCACATCAAAATTACTTGAAAAAAATTCTCCACTGTCACTTAAGATGCAGATAACCTTACATAAAAATTTGAAGTCAATTGGAAATAATTTAACACATTAAATGAATTATTTAAGTTGATTAACCACTTTTTAAAAAAAAATTCACAAAACCTAAAATACACTTAAAAAATTCACCAAAATATTTTTGTGGGCTCTTTGATATCAGAGGAGTCTAAGAAAATTAAAAGAGGAATTTTCTAAAAATATTCATTTTTAATCATATTTTTAATATTTTAATAATTAAAAAATAATAAAAATCAAAAAAATATTAAAAATCATAGAAATGTCACATTTTGCCTCCTAATCACTTAGGAACAAACTAAATATTTTTCTCAAGTCTATAGGTTAAGAAATTGAATTTTAAAGGCTTAAGACAATTTTTAATATTAAAAAAATGAATTTCCCCACATTTTCACTAAATTAATTCTAGTAAATCAAAGAAAAATCAGAAAAATATAAAATTTACTTCTCTAAACTCCTTGAGGTTAGAGAGATTTATGAAAAAGATAAAATTCATTTTTCAACTTTAAATTTCTTTCATAATTAATTAATACCATAAAATTCAAAATAACTATAATAAATAAAATATAATTCAAAAAATCACCAAAATTGGTCTAGGTGGCCCTCTGGTCAGTAGAGACATCCCACAATTTTCATATGGATAGAACCCTCACCTTGGCCAAGTTGTTGAATTTTCATTGAAAACCCTCATTTTCTCACAAAAATAAATATATAAATTAAATTAAATTCAAAAAAATCACATTTTCTCCTCTAGTGTCTTAATTGACATATGAGTAAAGTGACATAAAAATTTTTAAATTCATTTGAGCTTAATTTGATGAGTTATGAAATAAATAAGCCTAAAGGGGCATAAAGGTAATTAAGGATTTTAACCCTAAATAATATTTGGGTCTAATTAAAGGGAGAGTAAAATATCTAATCTTATCTTTCTCTTAGATGATTTAAACTTAGGGAATTAAGGGGTAGAAACTAATTAATCATTATGAAAATATTTAAAGTAAACCTTAATTAATTAAATAATTAAAATTTTGGAAGAATAATCAAAATTTGGATAATTAAAGTTGGGGATGTGACTTAGGAAGATACCAATTCTTTAATTTATGATCCCTAAATAAATCACTTTGATAATATTTAAATCTTAATTAAACTAAAGATGATAATTGGAATTAATAATTAAATAATTAAAAGGAAAATAACCCTTATTTAAATTAAACTTTAAAATATTAAGTGATTTAATAACTTAATTAAATTAAATTAGGAACATTAAAATTAATTTATCATTTGAAAACAAACCTAAAACAAATTTGAAACATTAAAAATCAAAATCAAAACAATTTAAAATAAAAATGTATAAAAAAATAAACTAATTAAAATCAACCTAAAATATTACATTTAATCCAAATAAAGTCATTAAAATTTAATAAAAAAATAAATGATTTAAACACCTCTTTCGACTTAAACAAATTTAAAACATTAAAACTAATTTGAAATATTAAGATCATTAAAATAAAAAGATTTAATTGAATTGAAACAACTTGAACACTATTCCAAACTTAAAATCATTAATTAAAATTTTATAACTAAAACAAATCATTTCAAATCATCAATTCCGATTTTCTAATTAAGAATTGTTAAAACCTTCAACAAATTAATTTGCCCCTAAAGGCTTTCATTATCATAACTCTTAAATAAAGAATTAAGTGAAATATCACTTCACTCATAAGATAATCAAACACTCTATTTCACTGAGTAAGAAGCAAAACTTAACTAAATCTCTTGAGTGATTAATTCACTTGTACAATGAAATTCATTTGGACTCAAAATAATCTCAGAAGTATTGAAAAGATATTTAGGATTCGTCCTAAGTACTTTCTCAATATGATGAGATGTTTTAGAAGAACAACTAAACTTAATTGTTCTTTGATGAAGAAAATCATCCTTAACAAAACACAAGAACCTTGACGTCATAGGAATTGACTAGCTATAGGATTAGGATTTTGGTAGACAACCAAAACCTTCCCTTAGCTTTACCTAGGTGTTTTCTTGCAAATTATATAAATTCTTTAACCTATGTTTTAAGTGCAGGAGAAAATAAATAGAAATGCTTACCAGGTACGCTTTTATTTCATTTGCAATTTATTTACCTTCACTGTACTTACTTCTCTTGCATGTTAAACAAGAATGTCACCCCGCATGAAAACTGAAACTTTTAGGATAGCCGCAAAACTGAAACCCAAAATTAAATTAAAATCACAACAGGATAAAATTCTCCACCACAACATTTCAAAATATAAAACAACTCAAAATTTAATCACAAACAGAACAACAAAACTACAACTGCAACTAAATTAAAACGCCTCGTTGGATGATCGGGAATACCTCGGATGATGTAACCTACGTGTTGCTAATAGGATTTCCCACGGTCTAAATGAAAGTGTGGAACTCATTCAGTTGAGTTTAGCAAATTCAATTAGACTATGTGAATCCGATGAAAATAACGGTGCCGGGATGACGGAACCGTGGGATCTTAATCGGTTCTGTTTAACCAACTTTAAGATGTGTTTTAATTAAAACGTTAAAAATATTTGGACTTTAAGACTTTTCTAAACCAAAACACTTCTCTCATCTCCTAATTTTCACTTTATAAAACTAAACCTCTGCAACAACAAAGAGCTTGGAGCATAGTGGGCAGCACGGCCATCGTCGTCAGCAAAACTTAAATCTACAGCAAAAGCTTTCTTAGTTTAAATAACCAAGCCATAGGATTTCAAGGTAGTTTGTTTAATGCAATATAAATCCTTAAATCTTTGTTAGGCATTTGCATAATCATGTTATGTAAATTAAGCCCTAACCGGTCTTAAGACTCAGAGGTAGTCATTCGGTACGACATAAACCCTCACATCTTTGAGTCTACTTGTGTGATTATGTCATACAAACATAAGTCCTAATTAATTAAAATTGGCAGGATTACAACATTAAATAAGCTTCCAAATTGAAGCCAAACATTAGGATAGTCTGGGAAGTCACCGAAGTTCACTTCGGGTCTGTGGCATCCCCTACGTCTCTTCTTTTGGACTCCTAAAATGAATTGTTCCAAATTTGATCCATTCCCTATTGAAATTTCCAAAACTCAAATCCTTTGAAAACCTCAAACTTTGAAATTCTTGAGAGCAAAACCAGTGATTATTATCAAGATTTTTCTTAAGTGATTTCCGTCATTTAAGATGTAATTAACTATAGGGGTTTTCCCTTATAGGGAACTTTAAGAACCCAGATAATATAAACCCTGCTTAATTCCTTTATATTAAGAAAGGGAACTTGTCGGCTTATAAAATTGGTTCGTAGAGCAAACGGATGTCACAAATCTTCTAGTTTACTTAATCGAGCCCCATCATCAAGCGGTGTGTCTATTCTTCGGGATAGATACACGGTTTGTGGTGCGGTGCTCGTTTATATAAACTATATGGGATGTGAGATCGGTTTGATTTCATATCTTAAAATTTTCAAACTTAAAGTTATTTTCAAAATCAAATGCTTCTTTCTAAAATTATATATATATATTTAAATTTAAATTAAATTTAAAATTCACCGACAACTTCTGTAGGCGACCCCTTTTCAAAACACACAACCAATAAATATGCCGACAGTCCTACGGCTTGTTGTTTAAACTAAGGAATGGTTTTGGTGGTGTAGACAAGTTTTGCTATTGAAGATGGTCGTGCTGCCCACTATGCATGCTCCAAGCTCCTCGTAATAACAGGTTTAGTTTAAAGAAATATCAATTGAAGAGAAAATACAAGTGCCATGTTTTAGAAATATTAAATTGAGATGTCTTAACATTTTATTAGGTGAACATTAAAGTTGATTATAACAACACCGGTTAAAATCCTACGGTTCCATCATCCCGACACCACTATTTTCATCTGATTCACTTAGTCCAAATGAATTTACAAAACTCAACTTTATGAGTTCCATACTTTTATTTAGACCGTGGGAAAACCCTGTTAGCAATATGTGGATTACCTCGTCCAAGGAATTCCTGATCATCCAATGAGACTTTTTAATTTAGTTGCAATTGTAGTTTTTTTTTATTTCTGATTAAATTTTGAGTTGTTTTATATTTTTCAATGTTGTGGCAGTGAATTTTATCTTGTTGTGATTTATAGTTTAGTTTTGGTTTTGGTTTTGTGGCTATCCTAAAGGTTTCAGTTTTCATGCAGGGTGACATTATTGTTTATCATGCAAAATTCAAAAAAAGTAAAGTGTGGTAATGAAAACACGGGAAAGGAAAGCGCTCGTAAACTTATAAAAGTGTACCTGGCGAGTCTTCTCGTTCCTCCACTTGAAACTTTAGTATTCTTTCCAATTTATATTTAGAGGGAAATAAAACCTTATGGATATGTTAGTCACAGGCCTACCAAGTCTTAGGTCATAACCCGGCGAGTCCTATTCATTTAAGTGATAATTTCATTTAATAAATATGATCAGTGCAATAGTTCTGCAAGATGTCCAAAAGACTTGTGAATACCTCTAGGAGATACCTAGACGTTTCACGATTCTTTTGAGCTTCCTTGAGATCATTTTGGACCTATCATAATTATTAAATAATTTATCCATTTATACCCTTATGCTCAGTGAATTGGTGTTTAATTAACCCGAAAGGCAGGGTAATTATCATTTTTTATTTCATTTAAGAATTATGTTGGCGAAAACCCCTTTAGGTAAAGTTAATTTGTTTGGGAAAATTAGCCAATTAGTTTCATAATTGGGCTTGTAGTGTTTTCAAATTTTTAGAATTTTACGATTGCTTTTATAAACTTCTTTTAGCAAGATTGATTAAGCCTAGCTCACCACTAAGCCCTTAAAATTTTGATGGATACTTTTGTAATTCTTTTTGGAAAATGTTAAATGAGTTTAATTAATTTTTATCAAAATATTGGGCTATCATTTAATATATCAAATAGGTGTGTAAGTTAGTAGATTGTTAACCTCCAAGATTAACCCCTAACCATAGAGATCATTTTGTTTAATTATCTTCCAAATTAAAATAAATTAGAAAAATCAAAACATTTAATTTTGATATGACAAAATTGAAGTTGATTTCTACCATTTATCCCTTTAATGTTTTAAACATCCAATTATACGGCTTATTTTTAGGTTTTAATTTAAATATATATAATTTAGAAAGTAGCATTTGACTTTGAAAATAATTTTAAATTTGAAAAATTTTAAGATATGAAATCAAACCGATCTCACATCTCGAATAATTTATATAAAAGAGCACCACATCAAAAACCGTGTATCTATCTCAAGAATAGACACACTGCTTGATGATGGGGCTCGTTTAAATAAACTAGAAGATTTGTAACATTTGTTTGGTCTGCGAACCAATTTTATAAGCCGACAAGTTCACCTGCTTAATATAAAGGAATTAAGCAGGGTTTAGGGTAAGCCCCTATAGTTAATTACATCCTAAGTGATGGGAATCACTTAAGAAAACTCTCGATAATGATCAGTTGTTTTGCTCTCAAGAATTTCAAAGTTTAAGGTTTTCAAAGGATTGGATTTTGGAAATTTCAATAGGGAATAGCTTAAATTTGTAACAGTTTATTTTAAGAGTCCAAAAGAAGAGAAGTAGGAGAAGTTGAGGATCCAAGAAGAATCTTGGCTACTTCCCAAACTATCCTATGGTTTGACTTCAATTTTAGAGTTTATTTAATGTTGTAATCCTGCCAATTTCAATTAATTATGACTTATATTTGTACGATATGATCATACAAATAGCCTCGAGGATGTGAGGGTTTATGCAGTACCAAACGACTACCTCGGAATCTTAAAACTGGTTAGGGCTTAATTTACATAACATGATTATACAAATGCCTAACAAAGAGTTGTGGATTTCTCTTACACTAGGCAAACTACCTCGAAGTCCTATGGTTTGTTTAATTCTAAGAATGTTTTTGCTGATGTCGATCCAAGTTTTGCTGACGACTATGGCCGTGCTGCCCACTGTGCTCCAAGCTCCTTCTTGTTGTAGAGGTTTAGTTTTAGAAAATCATTAATCAAGAGTCAAGAGAATTTTTTTGGTTTATATAAATCTTAAAGTCCAAATGTCTTTAATGTTTTAATTAAAACAAATCTTAAAGTTGGTTAAACAAAACCGATTAAGATACCACGGTTCCGTCATCCTGGCACCGTTATTTTCATCAGATTCACTTAGTTAAGATGAATTTGCTAAACTCAACTGAATGAGTTCCACACTTTCATTTAGACCGTGGGAAATCCCGTTAGCAACACGTGGGTTATATCATCCGAGGTATTCCAGATCATCCAACGAGACGTTTTTAATTTAGTTGTAATTATAGTTTTGTTGTTATGTTTGTGATTAAATTTTGAGTTATTTTATATTTTGAATGTTGTGGCGGTGAATTTTATCTTGTTGTGACTTTTAATTTAGTTTTGGTTTCAGTTTTGTGGTTGTCCTAAAGGTTTCAGTTTTCATGCAACAATCCTGTTTATCATGCAAGAAAGTAAAGTGCAGTGCAGGTAAATAAGTTGCAATAAAGTAAATTGTAATAAAGTAAAAGCATATCTGGAGGGTCTTCTCATCATTCTAAGCTGCACTTAAAACACATGTTAGAACATTTAAATATTTGCAACCAGTACCTAGGTAAAGATAAGGGAAAGGTTTTGGTTGTTTACCAAGATCCTAATCCTACTGCTAGTCAGTTGCTATGACGTCTAGGTTTTTTTGTTTTTGTGGATGATTTTCTTCACCAAAGAACAATTAAGTTCGATTGTTCTTCTAAAACACCCCATCATATTGAGGAAGTGTTTAGGACGAGTCCTAAACATCTTTTCAATATTTCTGGGATTATTTTGAGTCCAAATGAGTTTTATTGTAGAGATGAATCAATCATCCAGAAACTTTTAGTTAAGTTTTAACTCTTGCTCAATGAACTTAGGACATTTGATTATCCTATGAGTTAAGTGACACCTCACTTGATGCTCCATTTAAGAGTTATAATGATAAAAGTCTTTAGGGGCAAATCAATTTATTAAGAATTTCAACGATTTAAAATTTGAATTAATGTTTTAAGGTGATTTAATTTAGTTATAAAATTTTAATAAATTTAAGTTTGGAATAGTGTTCAAGTTGTTTTATTCTTAAGTGTTTTAAACTATTTTAATTGAAAGAGGAGTTCAAATTATTTAATTTATACTTTAATGATTTAATTTTAATTTAATTGCAATATTCTAGATTAACTTTTAATTGGTTCGATATTTTAAAAAAGAATTATTTTTTAAAATTGATTTTGATGTTTCGAGTTTATTTTAAATTTTCTTTCAAGTGATTTTTTGAAATTAATTTTTTTAATGTTTTAAATTTATTTCAATTTAATTATCAAGTTATTTAATGTTTTAAGTTTTAATTTAATTAAGGGTTATCTTTTCTTTATTATTAATTTATTAATTTCAATTATCATCTTAAGTTTAATTAAGAGTTAAATATAATTAAAGTGATTCATTTGGGGATTTTAGTTTAAGTGATTATAGTCTCTCTAAATTATATCCCCATTTTAATAATCCAAATTTTTTAATTATTCTTCCAAAATTCAAATTATGTAATTAATTAAGGTTTCATTTTTTTGGTTTATTAAAAGTGATCAATGAGTTCCTACCTTTTTATTTTCCAAAGCTTCAATAATCTAAGAAAGAATTAAGATCAAATATTTTAGCCCACATTTTGATTAAACCTAAAGATTTAATTAGAGGTTAAAATTCTTAATTATTAATATGCCCTTTTAAGCTTAATTATTTCATAACTTATCAAATTGAGCTCAAATGAGCTTGAAATTTTTTATGTTACTTCACTCACATGTCAATTAAGATATTAGAGGAGAAAATGTGATTTTTCTGTTTTTAATTTAAATTATAAATTTATTTTAACAAAAAATAGAGATTTTCAATGGAAATTCAACAACATGACCACGGTAAGGTTTCTATCCTTAAGAAAATTATGGAATGTTCCTAATTACCAGAGGACCACTTGGACCAATTTTGGTGATTATTTAAATTATATTTTATTTATTATAATTATTTTGAGTTTTAGAGTATTAATCAATTATAAAATAAAATTAATGTTGAAAAATGGATTTTATATTTTTCGTAAATCTCTCTGACCTCAAGGAGTCCAAAGAAACAAATTTTATAATTTTCTGATTTTACTTTGATTTATTAGAATTAATTTAGTGAAAATATTGGAAAATTCATTTTTTAATTCAAAAATTGTTTTAGGGCTTTTAAAATTCAATATCTTATCCTAAGGACTTGGGAAAAATATTTAGTTTATTCCTAAGTGATTAGGAGTTAAAATGTGACATTATTATGATGTTTAATATTTTTTTGATTTTAATTATTTTTTAATTATTAAAATATTAAAATAAGGTAAAATTGAATATTTTTAGAAAATTCCAATTTTAATTTTCTTAGACTCCTATGTTACCAGAGAAGTCCCAAAACTAATTTGGTGAATTTTTAAAATGTATTTTTTGAGTTATGAATTTTTAAAGTTTAATTTTACTCATGTGACCTATTTAATCCATTTAGTGGGGCTAAACATTTCCAATTGATTTCAAATTTTTATGTGAGGTCCCTCTGATCCTAAAGATCAGTGGAGAATTATTTTCAAGTTCTTTTGATGTGTGGCTAACCCTAATTAATTAAAGTTGAGTTTTGAGTAATTAGGCCAATTAGGGTTATTCTTAATGAATTAACTCAAAACATAATTATCCTAGGGTCCTTTGTCCTAAGAAACTTCCCCAAATTTTCCTAGAATTTTCTAAGTGATATGCTAATTAATGGAATTACAATACCAAAAATAGTGACATAAACTTGAAAAATACATAACTTGCCATAGAGATAGCCTCTGACCTTAAAAATTCAGAGAATGTTCCTAAGATCAGAGGCTTCAAGAGCCCTATCGTCTCATGCCATGGTGAATTGTCTATGCAAATGGAGAATTAAAATACTGAAATGAGCAAATAATTAATTAAAAATAAAATACTCATCAAATTAACTCAATTCTTTTTCCACATTATTCTCCTCTGTTCACTGAGCAAGAGGGTATTTTTAATTTATTTTTGTGATTTTTCTACAAGATATGGATTTTCTAAGTTTCACGCATTTAATTAAATCATAAATTCCATATTTTCCTACTTATCCGACTCAGCACCACGGGAACCTTAGCGTCTCCGAAGCTCCACGCGGCGCGCTCCCATTCGCCGCCGCCATTCGACTCAGCGCCACGCGGCCCGCGATTCACGTACCGTTCCTTGGTCTGACGCAATCTGAGCCGTCCAGTCTATACACGCTCGATCCAACGGTGAATGGTCGTCATCTCCGACTGGTGTACACCCATGACCGTCAACACTTAAACCCTAATATCTCCCTCATTTCTCCAAGGTTTTTCGTGTTCTTATACTCTATGGATTTGTCTTGAAGAGACGAACACATCTATATGGTTTACATGCTATGAAATTAACTCAAACGAAATGGAGAATCGTTGGAAGCTCGGGTTAAAGAGAAGTCTCCATACCTTGGTTCAGGAGGTGAGGTCTCAACTGAATGTGCTCGACACGTTCGTTGGAGCTGGAAGAGCCTAGGGATGAAGCCTCTAGCCCTGGTGAAAGATCTAAGTATGAAAGTGATCAGGCCCGATTTCAGACTTTGGAGGCTAGAGCAATTGGGTGGCCTGGAGAGGGGGCTTTCACTGGGGAACTCCTTCTCTTGGTCGTGTGTAGGTGTGGGTGAGTTTAATTTAATTTTGGTGGACGTTTGAGAGATGTCCTTTTCTGCCCTGAGAATTGAGCTCCAAAATTGAGCTCAATGAATGGGATTTAGGGCAGGAGAACAGTGGGGATGGATTGCTCTTGGCTAGGGGAAGCTCTGTGAGGAGTTTGGAGGGATTCTATGAAGGTTGATTTCAACTAACCTTTTGGCCGAGAGGGGGTGGCTGGTTTAAATAGCCATGGTCAGGGCTTCCCAGGGGCAATTGATGGCTGGGATCAGCTACCTAGGGGAGGAGATGAAGAGTTGTGGTGGCCAATTGGAGTGGGTCAGCTTAGCATGTGAGAATTTGAAATTTGGCTCATTCCAAGCTCCTCGGCATGGCGTTTTCCTGCAGCCTAGTGGCTGGCCGGCCAGAGTCAGGTCACCATCTGACTCAGGGGAGTCAGGGCTGGGGTTTGGTGCAGTCAATTTCCTTTGGACATGTGTAAAGAATTGGATTTAAGTGGCATGGGGAGAGGGGTGATTTTGAGTTTAAATGGGTCAACCTATGGATTTGGGTTAGGTTAACCCACCCCCATGACCTGATTTGGGCTAAAGCAGATCAGTTGGGTCAGCCTCACATGTGTGGTGAAGTCCCCACCAAGGATTATTTGGATTAAATTTAGGTTAAGGGGAATCATGTAATGGGTTAATGACTTTTAGGGAATGATTGAAGGATCTCTGCCTTTTGCCATTTATGGAGTGATGACAAGTCTATGGCTCCTAATGGCATACATATGGCTTGGGCATGGCTCCATGGCTTGGCTCATTTACATGAAAGTGGGTTAGTTGGACTTTTGAAAACTTTGGATTCTTTTGATGGGATTTGTCATGATTATACAAATGGGTTGATTTCATGATGATTTAAGACTTTGGTCAAATAGTATTATCAAAGGAATGATGAAGAAAAGGTTTCATGTGAGCTTGGGAATGGATTTTTGGGCTTTTGGATTTGGTGAAAATGGGCTTTTAGAATGGTTTAAGAAAGTGGGCCTTTAGGTTTGAAAACAAATTGGTGGATGGAAATTTTGTGAAGCATTGGGCCAAACAAATGTTGGGTTTAGTTTAGGGATGTGTCATGAGTGATTTGAAACAAATTTGAGGTGATTTAGAGCTGAATTGGGTTTAATTTGGGACTTTTTTGGTAAAGGGGCCAAAGTAGGTCAAATTGAGCTAACTTGGGCTAAGGTTGGGCTAATTTGAGATTTGATGCAAAATTAATGTTGAGAAATGTTTATGGGAGTGTTACAAAGAGTTTTCAACTTTGGTTGGGCTTTGATTTTTGGATTTGGGCCCATTTGGGTTCATGGTGGGTTTAGGCCAAAATTGGGGATTTTTGGTTTGGGTTAGGTTTGGGTGGAGTTTAGGTTCAAATTTGGGGTAAATCAAGTTAGTGTTTTTTTTTGTGGGGATGTTAGGAAGCTTCAGGAAAAGATTTGGGGCTAATTGGAGTTGAATTGGGTTGGTTTGGGCTAAGTTTAGGTTATGGGCCAAAATTGGGCCTTAGGCTTCAAATTGAAATTGGATCCAAATGTCCATCAAATTGGGCTTGGATTTGGTCTAAATTGATATTAGGGATATAGAATTGAAGTTTAGAATTGATTTGGATCAACATTGAGGTTAATTGGAGTGGTTTGGTTTGACATTGGGTTCACTTAGGTTAAAAATGGGTCAAATTGGGGGTTTTGGTAAACGTGGGCTAAATTGACAAAATTTTCTTATGGTGTAGTTGAACAAAATGAAAATGGAAATATTTGGGATTTTTTTAATTTTTTGGGAATTTTTGGAATTTTTGGATTTTTTTTGGTTAAAAAGGGCATTTTGGGTATTTGGAGGGTATTGGGGGGTATTTTTGGAAATTTTGGTATATTTGGCTAAGGATGATCAATTTGAATGGTGGGAAATTTTTAGGATTGGTTTTGATGAATTTTTGGTAATTTAGGTGATTTTGCAAATTTTGTGTAGTTTCAAGGGCATTTGGTCGGTTTGGCGGGAGTAGGGCCCCGGGGTCAAAAAGTGAAATTTTGGAAAAATAAAGATTGATCAAGTTTGAGTAGAATTGAATCACTTTGGTTGAGCCATGATGCTATATCAAGCCCATCAGAGCCATAAGAGGACTCATTTGGGGCATTCTTTATGTTGTTCCTAACCCTCTTAGCCAAGGGCCTAGGGGTTAAGGTTCATCCATATGAATTACCTACATGAGTCAAGAAGTCAAGCTAGGTATGAATTATTTTAGGATTTGGAATGTGTGTGAAAGTGTAATGTGTGCAGGTCAACCCTCACTAGACAGACCACCCAGGGTAGTCCTAAGTCCCAAGAGTCCGATAGGGAACTCATCATTTAAACCTCCACATTTGATCTTAACCCTCCAAATGACTTAGGGGTTTACAATCAAACTTACGGGGTTTGCAGGGAGTTAAGAGGTGTTTGAATCTCTAAGTGGTGGGTTCTATTTCTAGTCCTCTAAGATAGTCAAAGGGAAAGCCTAAGGCTAGATCCTAAGTACTAAGGAGAGAGAAGAGAAAAGACCTCATCAAAAATGGGGTCAACAAATGGACTCCCAACAGGTGTGGTGTGCTAACCAAGCACACCGAGCGTATTGGCGTTGACCGAAGGGATAAACAAAACCAATACAGACGTCTAAGTGACACACTTAGAACAAAGTAGACACAAAATTTCGCTGGGGAGTATCGAGTATATCTCCAAGACTAGAGATCCCTGAACTCTCGCTGGGGAATAGAAAAGGAGGTGAATTCCATATCATAAGATCTGGGGAAATTTGATTTAGATTTCATTTCATTTTCTATTCCGAGTTTTTTAATGTGAGTTTAGATTTTGATTTGTTCTGAGTTTCAATTTCGATTGAGGTTTAATTTAAAATCAATTCAAGGAAATCTGGATTTGAAATGAGAATTGGAACCTAGGTTCCAACCTCGGGATTACGAAGAGAACTGGAATTTAGGTACCAGCCTCGAAGTACGAATCAGAGTTTAAGTATCGATTGAAAAGGATGAGAATCAGAATTTAGGTACTAATATCGAAATAAGATCTAGAATTTGGTACCAGTCTCGGAATGAGAGAGTTGAAATTTGGTATCAATTTCGGGAAGAGAGTCGGAATTTGGTACCGTCCTCAAAAGGATAGAACTGGAATTTGGTACCAGTCTCGAAGGTTTAAAGAGAACTGGAATCTGGTTCCAATCTCGATGTTTTAAAGAGAACTGGAATCTGGTTCTAGTCTCGAAGGTTTAAAGAGAACTGGAATCTGGTTCCAGTTTCGAAGGTTTAAAGAGAACTGGAATCTGGTACCAATCTTGAAGGTTTAAAGAGAACTGGAATCTGGTTCCGGTCTCGAAGGTTTAAAGAGAATAGGAATGCGGTTCCGATCTCGAAGGTTTAAAGAGAACCGGAATGCGGTACCGATCTCGAAGGTTTAAAGAGAGCCGGAATGCGGTTCCAGTCTCGAAGGTTTAAAGAGAACTGGAATCTGGTTCCAGTCTCGAAGGTTTAAAGAGAACTGGAATCTAGTTCCAGTCTCGAAGGTTTAAAGAAAACTGGAATTTAGTACTAGTCTCGAAGGTTTAAAGAGAACTGGAATCTGGTTCTAGTCTCGAAGGTTTAAAGAGAACTGGAATCTGGTTCCAGTCTTGAAGGTTTAAAGAGAACTGGAATCTGGTACCAGTCTCGAAGGTTTAAAGGGTTGAAATTTGCTGTGGAGATTTGAGTTTAGCGGAAGATTTGGAATGAATCGTGAAAGTGTTTCACGTCCCACGAGGATCAATAAAATTCTGATTACTTGGTGAAGGATATGAATCCATGCAATCAGAACCAAATCAAAAATTTTCGTGGTTTTGTGTCAGTAGATTCAGTCGACCTTCTCAAAAGAGGGAAGGAAATATGGAGAGTCAAAAAGAGATTTGAGAATAGTCGAAGGCTGGGGATTTCAGAATCAGGAATTTTTATTAGTCGCTTGTTGTGATTTGATTTTAGCTTGATATTCAATTTAGGGTTCACATTTATTTGGGGTTCGTTTTGACATTCAGAATTTTAAAAGAGTTCTCATTTATTTTTATTTTCCCTTTGTTCTTTGTTCGAAGTTTATTTAACTTAATGGCATTTCCAAGTCAATTTGTACAAAAAGAGGTGAAAGCAAAACATGACATGGTCGTTGTCATTCCAATCTCGTCGAAAATACATCATACATCTTGCTCCAAAACATGATGATATTTTCCTTGAGAATTCAATATCTCATACAATCCATATAAATCCAACACAGATTGTGTAAGATTCTTCAAGTTTCTTTTAAAAGCGATATCGTCAAAATCCATGTACGAATAGTGAGATACATGGACAATAACATCACCTTCCAACTCATCCTTGGCAGGAATGTCGTATGGATGTGCATTGGAGGTGTGATATTCCCATGTAAATCACAGCTCATAAGGCCGGAGACTCTCTAACTCTGGATCTGGCTGAAAGTGGAAAGGCATTTTTCTATCATCCATTCTTCTGAAAGTGACGGAGATTCGTTCCACAGGCACTCCTGGAATGCAATGTTTTGCGATGTCTGTTCCGTTTCCTTTCAACACCAGGATGGAACCTACCGGTAGTGGTATCTATGCCGGCCCTAGGAACTCACCGGAGCCTGCAAACCGGAGGTCAGATCTGAACATGATGTTACATTGGTTGACAAAAGTCACTGTGCAGAAATGTCTGACGAAGTCATGTTGGTCTATGTGTGGAGGTATGCAGTCGCCCTCCTTGTAGATGTTAATGATGCAGCTGTTGGGTATGCAATCTGCAGGCAATACCCTCCATGTTATCATCCTTTTTACCATTCTCTTGATAATTCTTGGCTAACCATTCTTGGGTATGCAATCTGACCATTCTTCTTTCTGACTGGTACCACATTGGCTAACCAAGTCGGGTTTTGCTCTTCACGAACAAATTTAGTGTCTATTAGCTTCTTAATTTCAGCTATTACTTGTGTTCAATCTCTAGATGCATTCTTCTTGGAGCTTGTCTAACTGGAACAGCAGTGTGATCCAATCCTAGCCTGTGAACTGCAACCTCTGGAGCTAATCCTGGCATTTCATCGTAACTCCAAGCAAAACAGTCTTTGAACTCCATTAATAGCTTGATTATGTTTTCAGAGTCTTCTTTATTGAGTAAGGAGCTAACAAAGGTCGGCCTAGGCTCTTCGCTAATACCTAAGTTAACTTCCATTAACTCGTCTATTGTAGATTTATTTTCTTCTTCTAAATCTGGCGGAGTATCTCCAATTGGTAGATCTTCAAGATCTTTTGAAGCTTCCAGCAGTCTTCATTAGGCTCGCAAGTGACAACCAAGCAAAATCCTGTATTGTCAACTGATCCTACCGTGCTGAATCCTAGACCATGTTTTGAATTGGGAGGCCGGCTGGCATTATTCCATAATTTTTCAAAGTGTTGTGATCGACCTTTTGTCCATCGTCGAGGTAACACACCACGTTGAATTAAATTTTGAACACGAGGAGAGCACCACTCAAAAGGCGGTTCCATTAGTTCGGATGAAGCAACATCTTCAAGTTGTACATCATTTTCGGTTTTGGAAGAAGAAGCACCACGGTAAAACTTGATTGGTTTAGTACCACCACCATGCACTTCCTTGACCATCATACCCTTGACCTTATTAGGGTGGATCGTGGTTAGGGTCATAGTATGTACATTGATTTATATTCTTCATTCTTTTCATCTTCGAGAGAGATCTTGAACTGGGGTTTCTTCTGACTTATCGCTGATGCTTCTTTCTTGATTTCTTCTTCTTCAGAACTGTTCTCCCAATCAAGGTCGATGACTGGTTTCTTTTGCCCAACTGTTCCAACGTCTCTTCCATGACCTCGTCCTTGGCCTCGACCTCGGGTGTGAGTTCTCGAGAAACCTTCACCATCTTGCTGTAAGGGACTGGTGAGTAACTGTTGGACTAGAATTTCAGGCTCTTCATCGTCTTGCACTTCTTTTGCTTCATTTGGTATGACATTTCTGGAGAAGATTATTTTCTTCGGAGGCGCGTAATAGGCTGCATCTTCATGAATTCCAATCTCGTGTACGGAGAATGGTTGCAAGTCACCTTTGATACATTGCTCTCCTCCTTCGTAATACTTTATGCACTGGTGCAGAGACGACGATACCAACCGGTTTTCATGGATCCATGACCTACTCAGTAGAGCGTTGAACGATGACTTAAAATCATTTATATGGAATTTTGTGGTAGTATTTGCTAAGTCACCGGTTTTCATTAACAGTGTAATTGATCCGAGAGCTCTCTCTCATTTCTGATTGAAGCCTCTCAATAACATCTTGTCTGCTTCAAGCTCACGAGCATCAATTTCCAAATATGCTAGCGTCTGAAGATTCATTATGTTGATTGATGCTCCCGGATCGACCAACACTGCGGAGAGCGTAAACTTTCCAATAGTGACTGAAATGTACAACGGTCGGTTGTGATCAGCTGTTCCCAGTAATAGATCATTGTCCGTGAAGGTAACACCTCGCTGTTCTTTTAATGAGCAAACCTCGTCGAAGGATTACCGGCAATTTGAGCTAAACAAATCTCTTGATCAAGTACAGCCTTGATCAGAGCTTCCCTCATCTCCTTTGACAGGATCAGAGCGTCGTATATGCTCAGTTTGGCGGTAGCTTCGTAAGATGGACTAGCACGTTATAGTCCACTTTATTACCATGTTCCTCGGTTTCTTCCTGAATTGGCAATTCCTCTGCTGGGGTTGGCTCCTCCTGAGCAACCACCTGCTTTCCTTCATCCTTTGGACCCATTCTCGGAGGTAGAACTTTTCCGCTTCTCTTTAGTTACTTGTTCTGAGTCTGGTGCTGGATCTGCCGATGTTTCCCCTTGAATTGGAATGACTGGCTCTTCTGGAGTTGCTTCAGAATCTGATAACTCTAATTCTATCGCAATTGGAGCTCCTCAAAACTAACAAATGGACTCGTTGCTTGTTGAGCTTTCGTAGCCTCCTTTGTGAACATCTTCTTCGTCGTGGTCATCGAGGTTGTGTATGATTTGAGAATCGTTATTTGTATTGGAATTGAGATTCGGATTAAGTCGGTTGTCACTAGTTACGTAATCGTTAGAAACAGTCAAAACGTAGCCAACGCCATAACTCTTATCATTATAAGATCCCGCCGGGGCGAGCAAATAATCATACAGAGTCAAAACTTTGAGGGATTTCTCCCCCGAATCAGAAACAACCATCGTAGGATAAGCAACCCCTAGTATACCCTTCGGAGCTTCGATCTTCTTCTCTTCTACGATCTTATCCTCCTTCTGAGGCGGTTCTTCGATCGCAAGCGATAGTGCCGGCTCGGCAGGTTTCAAACTCTGAGTTGAAGCGCGTACCGGAGCGGTCTGGATGTGATCCAATATTTTCTTTGAAGACTTTGTCCAGACGGTACTCCATCCATCATCGGTCGTATACGGGTTTATTTGAACAATAGGATCCGTCGAGATAACATTGACGGAACCTCCTTTTTGGGGTTCGTTCATGTATTCCTTCGGGATCGTTATGTTTCTTTTCTGGAGATTGTCATCAAGCCAACTCTTGAAAGTGAAGGAATCCTCTATCTTGTGCCCGAGTATCCAGTGGTAAGGGCAATAGTTTGGATGATCTTTCTTGTTGACTTCATCTGGCCTCTTGGGCTCGGTAGGCTGAAAATGCGGTGTTTTCATTAAAGCTGCAGAACATCTTTGCCTCTGCTTCGGTTTTGAATGGATATTCCTTATTCAGAAAATCTTTCAGGGTACGCTGTGGACGAGGCAATTGTTCATAATGCTGAGGCGACTGATAGCTCGGTCGAGGCTGTTGATAACCCTGCTGAGGTTGCTGATAGATCTGTTGCGGTTGTTTGTATGTCCTTTGCAGTGGTTAATAACTAGGCTATGGCCGCTCTGGCTGTATCTGAACCGGCTGCTTACCCTTATCTACTGCAGTGACGATTCCGGATTTCTTTTCAAATGCTATTACAAGCTTCTGCTTATCATTCTTGTCCACAAAACTTAACTGCTTTGCCTCTTCTTGCAAGCTCCCGGCCTTGCTAAGCAACTTCTTTAAAGTCTTGATTGTAAATCCTTTAAGGAGAAGTGCTATCGGGCAATGGATACTCTTAAGCAAGATGCTGACTGTATGCTGTTCTTGAAGCTGTGGTTTACACTTCATGCTTAAGTTCCTCCATCGAAGTATGTAATCAACTAAAGTCTCGTTCAGTTTCTGGTGCTCCACCAATAGATCACCGATGGTGATGTGGTGCCGAGCCCCGACAAACCGCTTAACGAAGAGGTTTCCAATTCTGCAAAGGTCTTAACTAAACCATTTGGCAATTATGCGTACCAGTCGAAGGCGATCCCTGACAAACTGCTGACGAACTGAAGGAAGAGTAAAGCGTCACTCCCACCGGCATTGCAACAACTAGCATAAAAATGTGTGACATGCTGCTGGGGGTTTCCCGTTCCATCAAAAGTCTTAAACAGAGGTGGTACGAAGCCTTTCGGGTATTGGACTACATCGAACTCTTCGGGGTAAGGTCTACCCGTATGAATAGATGCTCAGCTCTTAGATTGTGCTAAGGCTTCTCGCACCTGCTGTTCTACCATGTTTTTTATGTCATTTTCGGGAATCATATTATGTGTAGAATCCTTCTTTGGTGGCTCATCTCCGTTGACGGATGTGATCTCTTTTCCTCCATCTGCAATATGGATGATCTCTGGGGGTGTTTCTTTCTGAGGTTGTACCTGACTCTGGAGAGCGGCTAAAGCAGCAGCCATCTCTTCCATCCTCTTTTCCATCTGGGAAATTGTGTCATCTCTTTCCCGAAGCTGTGCTCTCGTCACTTCCAGTTCATCTCTTTCCGCAGCAGCCGGAGCACCTTGCGAAGCTGATGATGCTCGTGTCGCAACCATATTGATCTCGACATACTCCTCATCCATGAACTCTGATGAATCAACTTCATTTTCCAACTTTTCTCCTCTTTCATTCGCCAACCATCGAATATCCATCCTTAGCTTTCCTATAGCATCCTCGAGGGGTCTCTTCCAGACGGTCTCGCAGTTGTCGTGTGATGACTGTTGAACTTCTTTTTCGGGAGTTTCTTTTATTGCAGTAGCACTTTCTTCTGATTTAGGCTATTTTACGAGGCTTTTCTTCTCAGGACGTTGTGTTGGTCTCGGCTCGGTAATAATAGGTCGCCGCACCATCCTTCTTGTAGCAGAAGGCCTAGGACCGGACGGTCTGTCGGCTATATGCTGGTAGGTGGTGTCCTCCCTAATATGATGGCCCGATACAACAACGGGTGAACTAGCTCTCATTTTCTTCCTTGGTTTCTCTACGGCGGTGACGAGGCTCTACTCGCGGTCCGAGGTAGGATCTAGGCGGCACTCGTCCCATTTTCTTAGGATTTCTGACACAAGGCATCTTTCTTTCTTTACCAATTTTTCTATCACGGCTTGCAGCAGAGCAAATGGCGTAGTCTTAACCCTTTTTCTTTTGTAATTACTATAGTATGCAGGTCAGGGTAGGGTAGCGGAAATCCTTCGGACATCTTCTTCATCCGATGCGAGTAGAGAGGGGTGAAACCTACTTCCTTCCAACGAGAGGTGTATACTCGAGTCGTTCGGGGGTCTCTTCCAGGAAAGCAACTTCAGCGGCCTTGGCTTTCTCAATCCTGGCTATCTTTCTACTTCTATTTCTCCTTTGAGTCGAGTTAGGGGTGCAACTCTTAAACTGGACCCAATCTCGAAAACAAATGGCATTGTTGCAAAATCTCTACCCTCCACGGTGACAGGCTCATCACAGACTTCGATTTCCTTCCCCTTCAGTTTGGCAGAAGCCGGGGTAGGTGCAGAGATGACTAGACCGGTGGGGGCAGATACAACAGTCCTCCTACGAATAGCAGTACTTCTTTCAGCTAGAACCCTTTGCAAGGGAGGGAATTCTTGAGTCGACTTCATGTTGAACTCAATTACGGGCTCCTCATTTACTGGCAATTTGTCCATTAGTGTGAAGAGTGTGACGTCAATGAACTTAATATCTGTATTGTCGAATCCTTGTCCAAAATGGATGATTCTATTGTCGGACAGTTCATCCTTATAGACGGCAAAGTCCATTCCATTGGTGAAGGAGAAAATTAACTTTGGTGCAGTCGTTTTCTGCAGTGTAGATTCCGAATGTCAGTCCCGAATTATGCTTCCTTTCGTCACAAAACTTAGAACGAAAAAGAAAGAGTCCGAACACATTCTCGTTTATCTTAATGTATTTGTGAATTTTAAGAGAATTCATTTATTAGAATGTTGTTTATTAGAGGATTTGTTTGTTAGGAAAAAATGATTAAAGGTATAGAAAAGGTAAAGGACTCAATTCAGAATTGGAATGGAAGAGAAATTCTCGTAAGACTTCTCAACTCGAAGGACCGCTTCTAAGCTAACACCTATTGGGGTTCCACCCCACCTCAGAAAAGAGGTAAAAGGATTTCAGAACCTCTCTATTTAGGGGTGTCTAAACAGTGGCTCCTAAATCTGAGAGAAGTTGAATATACCCTTTCAAGATAGAAATGAATCTGGTATGCAAACGGAAAGAATGGTAGCTTGCTCCACTAGGGACATGGATACACTACCGATTTATGAGAGCAAAACCATCTGATCAAAATGGAGAGAGGAACCAGTCCCCAGCGGAGTTGCCCGAAATTGTACGGCTTATTTTTAAGTTTTAATTTAAATATATATAATTTAGAAAGTACCATTTGATTTTGAAAATAATTTTAAATTTGAAAAATTTTAAGATATGGAATCAAACCGATCTCACATCCCAAATAGTTTATATAAACGAGCACCACGCCACAAACCGTGTATTTATCCCGAAGAATAGAAACACTGCTTGATGATGGGGCTCGATTAAATAAACTAGAAGATTTGTGACATCCATTTGGTCTGCGAACTAATTTTATAAGCCGACAAGTTCCCCTGCTTAATATAAAGAAATTAAGCAGGGTTTATATTAGCTGGGTTCTTAAAGTTCCCTATAAGGGCAAGCCCCTATAGTTAATTACATCTTAAGTGAAGGGAATCACTTAAGAAAACTCTTAATAATGATCAGTTGTTTTGCTCTCAAGAATTTCAAAGTTTAAGGTTTTCAAAGGATTGGATTTTGGAAATTTCAATAGGGAATAGCTCAAATTTGTAACAGTTTATTTTAAGAGTCCAAAAGAAGAGAAGTAGGAGATGTTGAGGATCTAAGAAGAATATTGGAAACTTCCCAAACTATCCTATGGTTTGGCTTCAATTTGAGAGTTTATTTAATGTTGTAATCGTGCCAATTTTAATTAATTAGGACTTTAATTTGTACGACATGATCATACAAATAGCCTCGAAGATGTGAGGGTTTATGTCGTACCAAACGACTTCCTCGGAATCCTAAAACTGGTTAGGGCTTAATTTACATAACATGATTATGCAAATGCCTAACAAAGAGTTGAGGATTTATGTTTCACTAGGAAAACTACCTCGAAGTCCTATGGTTTGTTTAATTCTAAGAATGGTTTTGCTGATGTCGATCCAAGTTTTTCTGATGACGATGGCCGTGCTGCCCACTGTGCTCCAAGCTCCTTGTTGTTGCAGAGGTTTAGTTTTAGAAAATGATAATCAAGAGATCAGAGAAGTGTTTTGGTTCATAGAAATCTTAAAGTCAAAATGTCTTTAATGTTTTAATTAAAACAAATCTTAAAGTTGGTTAAACAGAACCGATTAATATCGCACAGTTCCGTAATCCCGGCACCGTTATTTTCATCGAATTCACTTAGTTCAGATGAATTTGCTAAACTCAACTGAATGAGTTCCACACTTTCATTTAGACCGAGGGAAATCTCGTTAGCAACACGTGGGTTACATCATCCGAGGTATTCCCGATCATCCAATGAGACGTTTTAATTTATTTGCAATTGTAGTTTTGTTGTTCTGTTTGTGATTAAATTTTGAGTTGTTTTATATTTTGAATGTTGTGGCAGTGAATTTTACCTTGTTGTGACTGTTAATTTAGTTTTGGTTTCAGTTTTGTGGCTATCCTAAAGGTTTCAGTTTTCATGCAACAATCATGTTTATCATGCAAGAAAAGGAAAGTACAGTGCAGGTAAATAAGTTGCAATAAAGTAAATTGTGATAAAGTAAAAGAGTACCTGGAGGGTCTTCTCGTCATTCCAAGCTGCACTTAAAACACATGTTAGAACATTTTAATATTTGCAACAAGTACCTAGGTAAAGCTAAGGGAAAGGTTTTGGTTGTCTACCAAGATCCTAATCCACTGTCTAGTCGGTTCTATGACGTGCTAGGTTCTTTTGTTTTTGTGGATGATTTTCTTCACCAAAGAACAATTAAGTTCATTTTTTCTTCTAAAACAGCCCATCATATTGAGGAAGTGTTTAGGATGAGTCCTAAACATCTTTTCAATATTTTTGGGATTATTTTGAGTCCAAATGAGTTTTATTGTAGAGATGAATCATTCATCTAAAAATTTTTAGTTAAGTTTTAACTCTTGCTCAGTGAACTTAGGACATTTTATTATCCTATGAGTGAAGTGACACCTCACTTGATGCTCCATCTAGGAGTTATAATGATAAAAGACTTTAGGGGCAAATCAATTGATTAAGAATTTCAACGATTTAAAACTAGAATTAATGTTTTAAGGTGATTTAATTTAGTTATAAAATTTTAATAAATTTATGTTTGGAATAGTGTTCAAGTTGTTTTATTCTTAAGTGTTTTAAACTATTTGAATTGAAAGAGGAGTTTAAATTATTTAATTTAGACTTTAATGATTTAATTTTAATTTAATTGCAATATTCTAGATTAACTTTTAATTGGTTTGATATTTTAATTAAGAATTATTTTTTGAAATTGATTTTGATGTTTCGAGTTTATTTTAAATTTACTTTCAAGTGATTTTTTGAAATTAATATTTTTTAATGTTTTAAATTTATTTCAATTTAATTATCAAGTTATTTAATGTTTTAAGTTTTAATTTAATTAAGAGTTATCTTTTCTTTATTATTAATTTATTAATTTCAATTATCATCTTAATTTTAATTAAGAGTTAAATATAATTAAAGTGATTCATTTGGGGATTTTAGTTTAAGTGATTATAGTCTCTCTAAATTATATCCCCATTTTATTAATCCAAATTTTTTAATTATTCTTCCAAAATTCAAATTATTTAATTAATTAAGGTTTCATTTTTTTGGTTTATTAAAAGTGATCAATGAGTTCCTATCTGTTTATTTTCCAAAGTTTCAATCATCTAAGAAAGAATTAAGATCAAATATTTTACCCCCATTTTGATTAAACCTAAAGTTTTAATTAGAGGTTAAAATTCTTAATTATTAATATGCCCTTTTAAGCTTAATTATTTCATAACTTATCAAATTGAGCTTAAATGAGCTTGAAATTTTTTATGTCACTTCACTCACATGTCAATTAAGACATTAGAGGAGAAAATATGATTTTTCTGTTTTTAATTTAATTTATATATTTATTTTAATAGAAAATAGGGATTTTCAATGATAATTTAACAACATGACTAAGGTATGGTTTCTATCCTTAAGAAAATTATGGGATGTTCCTAATGACTAGAGGACAACTTGGACCAATTTTGGTGATTTTTTGAATTATATTTTATTTATTATAGTTATTTTGAGTTTTGGAGTATTAATCAATTATAAAATAAAATTAAAGTTGAAAAATAGATTTTATATTTTTCCCAAATCTCTCTGACCACAAGGAGTAAGCGAAACAAATTTTATAATTTTTTGATTTTTCTTTGATTTATTAGAATTAATTTAGTGAAAATGTTGGAAAATTCATTTTTTAATTCAAAAATTTTTTTAGGGCTTTTAAAATTCAATATCTTATCCTAGGGACTTAGGAAAAATATTTAGTTTGTTCCTAAGTGATTAGGAGTTAAAATGTAACATTCTTATGATTTTTAATATTTTTGTGATTTTTATTATTTTTTAATTATTAAAATTTTAAAAAAAAGGTGAAAAATGAAGATTTTAAGAAAATTCTAATTTTAATTTTTATAGACTCCTCTGTTACCAGAGAAGTCCCAAAACTAATTTGGTGAATTTTTAAAATGTATTTTTGGAGTTATGAATTTTTAAAGTTTAATTTTACTCATGTGATTTAATTAATCCATTTAGTGGGGTTAAACATTTCCAATTAATTTCAAATTTTTACGTGAGGTCTCTCTGATCCTAATGACCAGTGGAGAATTATTTTCATGTTCTTTTGATGTGTCCTTAACCCTAATTAATTAAATTTTAGTTTTGAGTACTTAGGCCAATTAGGATTATTCTTAATGAATTAACTCAAAACATAATTATCCTAGGGTTCCCTGGTCCTAAGAAACTTCCCCAAATTTTCCTAGAATTTTATAAGCAATATGCTAATTAATGGAATTAAAATACAAAAAACAATGACATAAACTTGAAAAATACATAACTTTCCATAGAGATAGCATCTGACCTTGAAAAATTCAGGGAATGTTCCCAAGATAAAAGGCTTCAAAAGCCATATGGTCTCATGCCATGGTGAATTGTCTATGCAAATGGAGAATTAAAATACTGAAATGAGCAAATAATTAATTAAAAATAAAATACTCATCAAATTAACTCAATTCTTTTTCCACATTATTCTCCTCTGTTCATTGAGCAAGAGGGTATTTTTATTTTATTTTTGTGATTTTTCTACATAAAGATATGGATTTTCTAAGTTTCAGGCATTTAATTAAATCTTAAATTCCATATTTTCCTACTTATCTGACTCAGCGCCATGACAACCTTAGCGTCTCCGAAGCTCCACGCGGCGCGCTCCCATTCGTTGTCGCCATCCGACTCAGTGCCACGCGGCTCGCGGTACACGTATCGTTCACTGGTCCGACGCAATCTGAGCCGTCCAGTCTATACACGCTCGATCCAACGGCGGCTGGTCGTCATCTCCAACTGGTGTGCACCCATGACCGTCCACACTCAAACCTTAATATCTCCCTCGTTTCTCAATGGTTTTTCATGTTCTTATACTCTATGGATTCGTCTTGAAGAGACGAACACATCCAAACAGTTTACATGCTATGAAATTAACTCAAACAAAATGGAGAATTGCTGGAAGCTCGGGTTAAAGAGAAGTCTCCATACCTTAGTTCAGGAGGTGAGGCCTCAACTGAATGTGCTCAACACGTTCGTTGGAGCTGAAAGAGCCTAGGGATGAAGCCTCTGGCCCTGGCGAAAGATCTAAGTATGAAAGTGATAAGGCCCAATTTCAGACTTTGGAGGCTAGAGCAATTGGGTGGCCTGGAGAGGGGGCTTTCACTGGGGAACTCCTTCTCTTGGTCCTGTGCAGGTTTGGGTGAGTTTAATTTGATTTTGGTGGAGGTTTAAGAGATGTCCTGTTCTAGCCTGAGAATTGAGCTCCAAAATTAAGCTCAATCAATGGGATATAGGGCGGGAGAACAGTGGGGATGGATTGCTCTTGGCTAGGGGAAGCTCTGTGAGGAGTTTGGAGGGATTCTATGAAGGTTAATTTCGACCAAGCTTTTAGCCGAGAGGGGTGGCTGGTTTAAATATCCATGGCCGGGGCTTCCCGGGGGCAATTTATGGGCGGGATCGACCGCACTGGGGAGGAGATGAAGAGCTGTGGTGTCCAATTGGAGTGGGGCTGCTCAGCAGGTGAGAATTTGAAATTTGGCTCATTCCAAGCTCCTCGGACATGGCGTTTTCCGGCGGCCTGGTGGCTGACCGGCCAGAGTTAGGTCACCATCTAACTCAGGGGAGTCAGGGCTGGGGTTTGGTGCAGTCAATTGCCTTTGGACATGTGTAAAGGATTGGATTTAAGTGCCATGGGGAGAGGGGTGTTTTGGGTACAAATGGGTCAACCTATGGATTTGGGTTAGGTTCACCCCCCATGACCTGATTTGGGCTAAAGGGGATCAGTTGGGTCAGCCTCACATGTGTGGTGAAGTCCCCGTCAAGGATTATTTGGATTAAATTTAGGTTAAGGGGATTCATGTAATGAGTTAATGACTTTTAGGGAGCGCTTAAAGGATCTCCTCCTTTTACCATTTAGGGGGTGATGACAAGTTTATGGCTCCTCATGGCTTACATATGGCTTGGGCATGGCTCCATGGCTTGGCTCATTTACATGAAAGTGGGTTAGTTGGAATTTTGAAAACTTTGGATTCTTTTGATGGGAATTGTCATGATGCTACAAATGGGTTGATTTCATGATGATTTAAGACTTTGGTCAAATAATATTATCAAAGGAATGATGAAGAAAAGGTTTCATGTGGGCTTGGGAATGGATTTTTGGGCTTTTGGATTTGGTGAAAATGGGCTTTTAGAATGGTTTAAGAAAGTGGGCCTTTAGGTTTGAAAACAAATTGGTGGATGGAAATTTTGTGAAGGATTGGGCCAAAAAATGTTGGGTTTAGTTTAGGGATGTGTCATGAGTGATTTGAAACAAATTTGAGGTGATTTGGAGTTGAATTGGGTTTGATTTGGGACTTTTTCGGTAAAGGGGCCAAAGTGGGTCAAATTGGGCTAACTTGGGCTAAGGTTGGGCTAATGTTAGATTTTATGTAAAATTAATGTTGAGAAATGATTATGGGAGTGTTACAAAGAGTTTTCAACTTTGGTTGGGCTTTGATTTGGGATTTGGGCCCATTTGGGTTCATGGTGGGTTTAGGCCGAAATTGGGGATTTTTTGTTTGGGTTAGGTTTGGTTCGAGTTTAGGTTCAAATTTGGGGCAAATCAAGTTATTTTTTTGTTTGTAGGGATTTTAGGAAGGTTTAGGAAAATATTTGGGGCTAATTGGAGTTGAATTAGGGTGGTTTGGGCTAAGTTTAGGTTATGGGCCAAAATTGGGCCTTAGGCTTCAAATTGAAATTGGATCCAAATGTTCATCAAATTGGGCTTGGATTTGGTCTAAATTGATATTAAGGATATGGAATTGAAGTTTAGAATTGAATTGGATCAACATTCAGGTTAATTGGAGTAGTTTGGTTTTACATTGGGTTCACTTAGATTAAAAATGGGTCAAATTGGGGGTTTTAGTTAAAGTGGGCTAAAATGACAAAATTGGCTTATGGTGTCATTGAACAAAATGAAATTGGGAATATTTGGGATTTTTTGGAATTTTTTGGAAATGTTTCGAATTTTTGGTTTTTTTGGTTAAAAAGGGTATTTTGGGTATTTGGAGGGTATTGAGGGGGTATTTTTGGAAATTTTGGTATATTTGACTAAGGATGATTAATTTGAATGGTGGGAAATGTTTAAGATTAGTTTTGAGGAATTTTGGGTAATTTAGGTAATTTTGCAAATTTTGGGTAGTTTCAAGGGCATTTGGTAGGTTTGGCGGGTGTAGGGCCCCGGGGTCAAAAATTAAAATTTTGGAAAAATAAAGATTGATCAAGTTTGAGTAGAGTGGAATCACTTTGGTTGAGCCATGAAGCCATATCAAGCCCATAAGAGCCATGAGAGGACTCATTTGGGGCATTCACTATGTTGTTCCTAACCCTCTTAGCGAAGGGCCTAGGGGTTGAGGTCCATCCATATGAATTACTTACATGAGTCAGGAAGTCAAGCTAGGTATGAATGGTTTTAAGATTTGTAATGTGTGTGAAAGTGTAATGTGTGCAGGTCAACCCTCACCAGACCGGGCCACCTAGGGTAGTCCTAAGGCCAAAAAGTCCTATAGGGAACTCATCCTTTAAACCTCCACATTTGATCTTAACCCTCCAAGTGACTTAGGGGTTTACAATCAAACTTATGGGGTTTGCAGGGAGTTAAGAGGTGTTTGAATCTCTAAGTGGTGGGTTCCATTTCTAGTCCTCTAAGATAGTCAAAGGGAAAGCCTAAGGCTAGATCCTAAGTACTAAGAAGAGAGAAGAGAAAAGACCTCATCAAAAATGAGGTCAACACCAATCATATCATTTAGGATCATTTATTACCCATTTTACCCTTTGATTAAGCCTAAATATTAATTACAACTTTGCCTTTGGTGTCTTATCACCTCATAATTCCTTAAATTCAACTCAAATGACTTTAGAAATTTTATGTTACTTTACTAATGAGCTAATTAAAACATCAGAGGAGGAAATGTGATTTTTTTAAATTTTAATTTAATTTATATATTTATTTTAATGCAAAACTAGAAATTTTTAGTGAAAATTCAATAACTTGATCAGAACAAAATATTTTACATTGAAATTTTTACTAGAGGTAAACCGAGATCAGAAGACCACTAGAACTTAATTTCATAAATTTTTAAAGTTTATTTTAATTATTAGAATTATTTTTATATTTAGAGTTTTAATTAATTATAAAATATTTTAAAAGTTCAAAATTTAATTTTATATTTTTCAAAAATCTTCGTGAGGCCAGGGAACCTAGACAAAAAATTTCATATTTTTTTAATTTTTCTTTTAATTTTTAGAATAATTTTAGTACAAAATTAAGGAAATTCATTTTTTAGCCTTTCAAAAATTCATTTAAGCCTTTAAAAAATAATATCATGACTTAGAGACTTAGGAAAATTATGGGGATGGTTCCTAAGTGATTAGGAGACTAAATGTGATAATTTTGTGATTTTTAATATTTTTGTGATTTTTAGTATTTTTTAATTATTTAAATATTAAAATATTTTCGAAAATGAAAATTTTATAAAAATTCCAATTTTATTTTTAGAAAATCCCTCTAACCAAGAGAACTCCCAAAATTAATTTTATGAATTTTTGGGTGGTATTTCAATTATTAAAATTCATTTAAGTGCCAAAAATGTCATTGGGCTTAAGAAAATCTTTTAACTTATTAAATAGATTCCGAAAGACTTCAAAATTTTTATGGGAGTTCCTCTGTCCTTGAAGCACAGTGGAGAATGATTTTTATGTTATTTTGATTTTTATTTTATCTTAATTATTTAAGAGTTTGTTTTTGGTCAAGTTGATGATTAGTGCATATCTTAATGATTAAGCCCATGAAATATTTATCAAAGGTTTCTCTGGTCATAAGAGACCTACCAAACTTTAATTTGCATTTTTTTATCATTATTTTAATTATTATAATTTTTGTACGAAAACGACCATAATAACTTGAAAAATAGAGATCTCCTCATAGAGATCCCCCTGGACCTTGGAAATATCAGGGAAGGTCCCTTATAACTGATAGAATAGGACCCCCAAAGCTCAAGCCATGGTGAAATTTATGGGTCAATGGAGAATTAAAAGACTGAAATTAGTATTTAGATTATTAAAAATAAAATATGCGTAAAAATTTCTTCAAACAATTTCCACATTATTCTCCTTTATCCACTGAGTAACAGGGTATCTTTTTTATTTATTTTATTTTTCTAGGCCAAGATATGGATTTTTAAGGTTTACTGATTTAAATAATTCAAAAATACCCCTAATTTCCTACTTAAACACACGGTGTTGTGTCATCCTTGACAGCTCCGAAGTCTCCACACGTCGCTTCACCATTTGATGATGCCATCTAACCCAGCTGCCACGGGGTCGCACTTTATGTTCGAGAACTCATCCTGCGCTATCCTGACCATCCAAGCGTTACATGCGCGATCCAACGATGCTCCTTCATTGTCTTCGACTAGTTCATCCCGAGAGCGGTACACCTTCTAGACCTAAGATCTCGAGCTAGACTCAACCAAATAACATGGGGTTTGTTCCTAGATCTTCATCTAGAATAGAAGAACCTATCCATATGATTTATACGGTATGAAATACAATTTACAATTATAGAGGATGAAGAAAAGCTCGGGAGGAAGAGTGAGTTTAATACCTTTATCTGAGAGGGGAGGCCTCAATCAGATGGTTGTGGCATCTTTGATTGCTCTCAACGAACCTCCAGATGGAGCCTTTTGCCCTGGTGAATTGTCTTGGTATAAAAGTGATCAGAGCCAATTTTGTGCTTTGATGGAGGTCTGGTGCAGAGGCCTTCTATGATGGGGCTTTGATGGGGGAACTTCTTCTTTCACTGCTGTGAAGGTGTGGGTGCAATTAATTTAGATTTGGTGCTGTGTAGAGGTGTATTGGAAAGTGTCCTGGTTTCTGGCCATACTTGAGCTCTGAAATTGAGCTCAGGAAGTAGGAACCAGTGGGGGAAAATAGTTGGAATGGTCTTAGGGAGGTTTGGAGGAGCTCTGGTGAGATTTTGGCAGGGTTTGTTTAAGAAATTTTCAGCACTTGGATTTTGGCCATAAGGGGGTGATTTTATAGCTATGGCCAATTGGCCGAGCTCAGGGCTTGGCTTTGGGTGATTTAGGTCGCTTAGGGAGGTGATCACTCACTAACAAAGCTCAATTTTGAATTTTGAGGGGTATGGGGGCTGTCGGCATATTTTTAGGCTGAGTGTTGTATTTTGAAAAAGGGTCGCCTAACATAAATTGTCAGCGAATTTTAGATTTTAAATTTAATTTAAATATATATATAATTTAGAAAGTAGCATTTGATTTTGAAAATAATTTTAAATTTGAAAAATTATAAGATGTGAAATTAAACCGATCTTACATCCCAAATAGTTTATATAAACGAGCACCACACCACAAACCGTGTATCTATCCTGAGGAAAAGACATACTGCTTGATGATGGGGCTCGATTAAGTAAACTAGAAGATTTATGACATCTATTTGATCTGCGAACCAATTTTATAAGCCGACAAGTTCCCCTGCTTAATATAAGGGAATTAAGCAGGGTTTATATTACCTGGGTTCTTAAAGTTCCCTATAAGGGTAAGCCCCTATAGTTAATTACATCTTAATTGGCGGGAATCATTTAAAAAAACTCTCGATTAAGATCAGTGGTTGTACTTTCAAGAATTTCAAAGTTTAAGGTTTTCAAAGGATTGGATTTTGGAAATTTCAATAGGGATTAGCTCAAATTTGAAACAGTTTATTTCGGGAGTCCAAAGGAAGAGAAGTAGGAGAAGCTGAGGATCCAAGAGGAATCTTGGCAACTTCCCAAATTATCCTATTGTTTGGCTTCAATTTGGGAGTTAATTTAAAATTATAATCCTGCCAATTTTAATTAATTAGGACTTATATTTGTATGATATAATCACACAAGTAGCCTCGAAGATTTGAGGGTTTATGTCATATCAAACAACTACCTCAGAGTCCTAAGACCAGTTAGGGCTTAATTTGCATTAAATGATTATGTAAGTGCCTAACAAGAAGGTTGAGGATTTATGTTGCACTAGGCAAACTACCTCGAAATCTTATGGCTTGGTAATTTAAAACTAGGAAAGGTTTTGCTGATGTAGATCTGAGTTTTGCTGAAGAAGATGGTCGTGCTGCCCACCGTGCTCCAAGCTCTTTGTCGTTGCAGAGATTTAGTTTTAGAAGGTGAAAATCAAGAGATGAGAGAAGTGTTTTGGTTTAGAAAAGTTTAAAGTTCCAAATGTCTTTAATGTTTTATTAGCGGAATCTTAAAGTTGATTGTAACAATACTGGTTAAGATCCCACGGTTCCATCATTCCGGCACCGATATTTTCATCGGATTCACTTAGTCCAAATGAATTTGCTAAACTCAACTGAATGAGTTGCACACTTTCATTTAGACCGTGGGAAATCCCATTAGCAACATGTAGGTTACATCATCCGAGGTATTCCCGATCATCCAACAAGACGTTTTAATTTAAGTATAGTTATAGTTTTGTGTTCTGTTTGTGATTAAATTTTGAGTTATTTTATATTTTGAAATGTTGTGGCGGTGAATTTTATCTTATTGTGACTTTTAATTTAGTTTTGGGTTTCAGTTTTGTGGCTATCCTAAAGGTTTCAGTTTTCATGCAATAATCTTGCTTAACATGCAAGAAAAGTAAAGTGCAGTACAGGTAAGTAACTAGCAATAAAATAAAAGAGTACCTGGAAGGGCCTTCACGTCATTCCAAGCTATACTTAAAACACATGTTAAGGCATTTAAATTTTTATTACAAATACCTAGATAAAGCTAAGGGAAAGGTTTTGGTTGTCTACCAAAATCCTAATCCTATGGCTAGTCAATTCCTATGACGTCTAGGTTCTTTTGTTTTGTTAAGGATGATTTTCTTCATCAAAGAACAATTAAGTTCAGTTGTTCTTCTAAAACATCTCATCATATAGAGAAAGTGCTTAGGACGAGTCCTAAACATCTTTTCAATACTTTTGAGATTATTTTGAGTCCAAATGAATTTTATTGTACTAGTGAATTAATCATCCAAGAATTTAGTTAAGTTTTGATTCTTGCTCAGTGAATTAGGATGTTTGATTATCCTATGAGTAAAGTGACATTTCACTTGATGCTTTACTTAAGAGTTATAATAATGAAAGCCTTTAGGGGGCAAATCAGTTTGTTAAAGAATTTAACCGCTTTGATTAAAGTTGAATTGATGATTTAGGATGATTTAATTTAGTTTCAAAATTCAAGTTGATTTTCTCTTAAGTGTTTTAAATTGTTTGATTCGAAAGAGGTGTTTAGATTATTCAACTTAATTAAACTTTTAATGATTTAAATTTAATTTGACTTAATTGTAACACTTTAGGTCAATTTTAATTGGTTTGATTTTTTTTTATGTTTTTAATTATGAAGGTTGATTTTATTTAATGTTTCAAATTTGTTTTAGATTTGTTTTTTAAGTGATTTCAAATTAATTTTAATGTTTTAAATTTATTTCAATTTGATTATCAAATCACTTAATGTTTTAAGCTTTTAATTTAATTAAGGTTTATTTTCCTTTTAATTATTTAATTATTAATTTCAATTATCATTTTTGAGTTTGATTAAGAGTTGAATATTATTAAAGTGATTCATTTAGGGATTTTAAATTAAAGAATTCATATCTTCTTAAATCATATCCCTAATCTTAATAATCCAAATTTTAACTTATTCTTCCAAAATTCAAATTGTTTAATTAATTAAAATTTACTTTAAATATTTTCAAATGATTATTGGGTTTCTACCCCTTAATTCCCTAGGTTTCAATCATTTAATGAAAATTCTAAAATCAGATATTTTACCCTCCCCTTGATTAAACCAAATATTAATTAGGGTTAAAATTTTTGAATTACCTTTATGTCCTTTTAAGCTTATTTAAGTCATAACTCACTAAATTGAGCTCAAATAAACTTGAAATTTTTATTTCATCTAACTCACATGTCAATTAAGACATTAGAGGAGAAAATGTGATTTTTCTGAATTTAATTTAATTTATATAATTATTTTTGTGAGAAAATGAGGGTTTCCAATGGAAATTCAACAACATGACCAAGACAAGGTTTCTATCCTTAAGAAAATTATGGAATGTTTCTAATGACCAAAGGACCACTGGGACCAATTTTGGAATGATATTTTATTTATTATAATTATTTTTGAATTTTGGAGTGTTAATTAATTATAAAATAAAATTAAAGTTGAAAAATAGATTTTATATTTTTCATAGATCTGCATAACCTCAAGGAGTTCATAGAAAGAAATTTTATATTTTTTTAATTTTTCTTTGATTTATTAGAATTAACTTAGTGAAAATGTATGAAAATTCATTTTTTAATATTAAAAATTGTTTTAAGCCTTTAAAATTCAATATCTTAACCTAGAGACTTAGGAAAAATATTTGGTTTATTCCTAAATGATTAGGAAGCAAAATATGACATTTTTATGATTTTTAATATTTTTATGATTTTTATTATTTTTTTAATTATTAAAATAATAAAAATATGATTAAAAATGAATATTTTTAAAAAATTTTAATTTTAATTTTTCTAGACTCCCCTAACATCAGAGAAGCCCCATAACCATTTTAGTGAATTTTTGAAATGTATTTTTGGAGTTATGAATTTTTAATGTATAATTTTGGTCACGTAACTTAATTAGTCCATTTAGTGGGGCTAATCACCTCCAATTGATCTCAAATTTTTATGTGAGGTCCCTTTGATCCTAAAGACCAGTGGAGAATTATTTTCAAGTTATTTTGATGTGTGGTTATTCCTAATTAATTAAAATTCAATTTTGAGTATTTAGGCCAATTAGGATTATTCTTAATGAACAAACTAAAACCATAATTTTCCTAGGGTCCTCTGGTCCTAAGATACTTCCCCAATTTTTCCTAGAATTTTCTAAGTAACATGCTAATTACTGAAATTAAAATATCAAAACAAGCACAAAAATTTGGAAAATCAATAACTTGCCATAGAGATGGCCTCTGACTTTGGAAGATTTAAGGAATGTTCCCAAGATCAGAGGCTACAAAAGCCCTATGGTCTCATGCCATGGGGAATTGTCTATAAAAATGGATAATTAAAACATTAAAATGAGTAAATAATTAATTAAAAATAAAATACACATCAAATTAACTCAATTCTTTTTCTACATTATTCCCCTCTATTCACTGAGCAAGAGGTATTTTTAGTTTATTTTTATGATTTTTCTATGCAAAGTTATGGATTTTTCAATTTTTGGGTATTTAAATAAATAGAAAATAGCCTATTTATCTACTTATCCAGTGCGGCGCTGACTCAACCTCGGCGGATCCGAAAGCCCATGCGGCGCGCTCTCATTCGACGCCACCATCTGACTCGGATGCTACGCGGCCCGCGGTATCACTCCATCCTTCGATCTGGTGCAATCTGGACAGTCCATTCGATACACGCGCGATCGGACGACGCCTGGTCATCGTCTACGACTGGTGTGTCCCGTGAGCCGTCCACACTAAAACCCTAAGATCTCTCTCATTTCTCAATGGATTTTCATGTTCTTAAGCTCTATGGATTCACCTTAAGGAGACAAACACATCCATACAGTTTATATGCTATGAAATTAAGCCAAGCAAAATAGAGAATTGTTGGAAGCTCGGGAGGAAGAAGGGGTCCATACCTTGGCTTTGAGAAGTGAAGCTTCAATCAGAGAGTTGTGGCACCTTAGATTGCGCCCAAGGAAGCTCCAGATGAAGTCTCTAGCTTCGGGAATTGCCTAGGTATGAAAGTGACCAAGGCCGATTTCAAAGCTTGGTCGATAGAGAGGATGGCTGGCCTGGTGAGGGGGCTTTCACTGGGGAACTCCTTCTCTAGGTCTTGTGCAGCTGTAGGTGAGTTTAATTTGATTTTGGTGGAGGTTTCAGAGTTGTCCTTATTTTTGGGTGGATTTTTGACTGAGAAATTGAGCTCTGTTAATGGGGATTAGGGTAAAGGGACACTGGGAATCAATTGCTCTAGGTTAGAAGAATGTCTTGGAGCAATTTTGGCAGAGTTATATTTATTTGGCCGAGAGGGGGTGGAGTTTAAATAGAGCTGGTTGGAGGGCTTCCCAGGGGGAGTTAAGGCTTGGGATCAACTGTTCTATGCAAGGGAAGAACAACCATGGTGTCCAATTGAGTTGGGACAAATCAGCAAGGGGAATTGAATTTTTGAATCCATTTAGACCTTTCGGCCATGACGTTTTCCGGCGGCCTGGTGGCTGGCCGGCAGGGTCAGGTCACCATCTTGACTCAGTGAGTCCAGGGATTGAGTTTGGAGCAAGCAATTGGCTTTGGCCATGTGTAAAGGATTTGATTTAAGTGGAAAGGGGGAAGGCTTATTTTGTCTTGATTTGGTCCAAGGCATGGTTTATGCTAGGTGCACCTCCCCAAGGCTTGACTTTGGGCTGGGAGGAATCATTTGGGTTAGCCAAGAGAAGGTGGTGAATTCCCCATCCAAGGTGAGGTGGCTAATTTTGGTTAAAGTGTATCATGAATGGGGTTAAAGAAGCTTAGTGAAGGCTTAAGAAAGGCTCCCCTCTTCTTGCCATAAGTGGCATGGTGAGGTGGAAAGGGCTCCTCATGGCTTGCATATGGCTTTTGCATGGCTCCATGGCTCCAATTGGCTTGGGTCCAAGCTTAGTCAATTTCATGGAAGTAAGTTTTAGGGATTTTTTATGAAAGGCTTGATTTAGAATGATTTAACCATTGATTTAAAACTTAGGGATGGTTTCAATTGAAATGGATGATGGAAAGAGATGCTATGTGGGCTTTAGGGTCAATTTTGGGCTTTTGGAATTGTTTAGGAATGGGCTTTTAAAGGCTTTAGGCAAGTGAGCTTTTAGATCTTAAATCAAGTTGATGGATGAAAATTTTGGTAAAGATTGGGCCTTACAAATGTTGGGTTTAGGTTAGGAATTTGTCATGAGTGATTTGGAATAGATTTGAAATAATTTAGAGTTGAATTGGGTTTAATTTGGGCTTCCTTAGTGATAGGGTCAAAGTGGGGCAAATTGGGCTAACTTGGGCTAATGTTGGGCTAATGTTGGATTTGATGTAAACTTAATGTTGAGAAATGTTTATGGGTGTTTAAAAAAGAGCTTTCAACTTTTGATGGGCTTTGGTTTTGGGATTTGGGCCTATTTGGATTCATTGTGGGCTTTAGGCCAAATTGGGGATTTTTGATTTGGGTTAGAATTGAGTGAAGTTTGGATTCAAATTTTGGGTAAATCAAGTTAGTGTTTTGTTTGTGGGGTGTTAGGAAGGTTTTAGAAAAGATTTGGGGCTAATTGGAGTTGAATTGAATTGGGTTGGGCTAAGTTTAGGTCATGGGCCAAAATTGGGCTTTAAGCTTCAAATTGAAATTGGATTCACATATTGGTAAGATTAGGCATGTATGTGGTCTAAATTGATATTGGGGATATTAAATTGAAGTTTAGGATTGAATTGGATGAAAATTGAGGTCAATTGGAGTGGTTTGGTTGAACATTGGGTCCACTTAGGTTAAAAATAGGTCAAATTGGGAGTTTTGGTAAACGTGGGTTAAATTGACAAAATTAGCTTATTGCATAGTTGAACAAAATGAAATGGGGAATATTTAGGATTTTCTGGAGTTTTCTGGGAATTTTCTGATTTTTTGGAATTTTTGGGTTAAAAGGGTATTTTGGGTATTTGGAGGGTATTGAGGGGTATTTTTGGAAATTTTGGTGTATTTGGCATGGATGATCATTTTAAGTGGGGCGAAATGTTTAGGACTGATTTTGAGGAATTTTGGGTAATTTAGGCAATTTTGCAAATTTTGGGCAAGGGTATTAGGTAGGCTTGGTGGGTATAGGGTCCCGGGGGTCAAATTTTGAAATTTTGGAAAAGTGAAGATTGATCAAGTGTGAGTGAAATGAAATCATTTTGGTTGAGCCATGAAGCCATATTAAGCTCACAAAATCCATGAGAGGACTCATTTTAGGCACTCAATATGTTGTTCCTAACGCTCTTAGCCAGGGGCTTAGGGGTTAAGGTCCACCCATATGAGTTAACAACATGAGTC
The DNA here is from genome assembly GCA_022702705.1 of Papilionanthe hookeriana x Papilionanthe teres. NCBI lineage: Eukaryota > Viridiplantae > Streptophyta > Magnoliopsida > Asparagales > Orchidaceae > Papilionanthe > Papilionanthe hookeriana x Papilionanthe teres. Next base: position 160,554,637 of record CM040423.1, read on the forward strand.
TGGGATTCAAATTGGTTAAAGGTAGTTTTAGGGTTTGAAATGTGTGTGAGAGTGTGGTGTATGCAAGCTAACCCTCACCAGACCAGGCCACCCTGGGTAATCCTAAGGCCAAAGAGTCCTATAGGAAACTCATCCTTTAAACTTCCCATTTGATTTTAACCCTCCAAGTGGCTTAGGGGTTTACAATCAAACTTATGGGGTTTGAAGGGAGCCAAGAAGTGTTTGAATTTCTAACTGATGGGTCCCATTTCTAGTCCTCTAAGATAGTCAAGGAGAAGCCCTATGGCTAGATCCTAAGTACTAAGGAGAGAGAAAACAAAAGACCTCATCAAAAATGAGGTCAACAAATGGACCCCCCATAGGTGGGGTGTGCTAACCAAGCACACCATGCGTATTGGCATTGACCGAAAAGATCAACAGAACCAACAAAGAAGTCTAAGTGATACACATAAAATAAAGTACAAAAAATTTTCCGCTGGGGAGTGACAGGTAAACCTCTAAGACTGAAGATTCCAAAACTCTCACTGGGGAAGAGAAAGGTAAGTGAATTCTAGATCATAAGATCTAGAGAGATTCGATTTTAGATTCGTTTCATTTTCCTGTTTCAAGTTTTAATGTGTGAGTTTAGATTTTTGGTTTAAGTTTCAATTCCGATTGAAGTTTGATTCAAGATTTATTTCAAGAGGCATTTCTTGGAAATCCGGGATTTGAGGTGAGCATCGGAACCTAGGTTCTAACCTCGGGATTTGAAGAGAATTAGAATTTAGGCTCTAGCCTCAAGAAGAGAGTTGGAATTTGAAGAGAACTGGAACTTCAGCTCCAGCCTCAGAAATTTGGAAGAGAGCTAGAAGTTCAGCTCTAGCCTCAAAGAGAACTGGAAGTTTGGCTCCAGCCTCGAAAGTTTGAAAGAGAGCTATAAGTTCGGCTCTAGCTTCGAAGAGAACTGGAAGTTCGGCTCTAGCCTCGGAAATTTGAAAGAGAGCTAGAAGTTCGGCTCTAGCCTTGAAGAGAACTGGAAGTTCGGTTCCAGCCTCGGAAGTTGGAAAGAGAGCTAGATGTTCGGCTCTAGCCTCGAGGAGAACTGGAAGTTCGGCTCCAGCCTCAGAAATTTGAAAGAGAGCTAGAAGTTCGAATCTAGCCTCGAAGAGAACTGGAAGTTCAACTCCAGCCTCGGAAATTTAAAAGAGAGCTAGAAGTTTGGCTCTAGCCTCGAAGAGAACTGGAAGTTCGGCTCTAGCCTCGGATGTTTGAAAGAGACCTAGAAGTTTGGCTCTAGCCTCGAAGATAACTGGAAGTTCAGCTCCTGTCTTGGAAGTTTGAAAGAGAGCTAGAAGTTTGGCTCTAGCCTCAAAAAGAATTGGAAGTTCGGCTCTAGCCTCGGAAGTTTGAAAGAGAGCTAGAAGTTCTGCTCTAGCCTCGAAGAGAACTGAAAGTTCGGCTCCAGCCTCGGAAATTTGAAAGAGAGCTAGAAGTTCGGCTCTAGCCTCGAAGAGAACTGTAAGTTCGGCTCCAGCTCGGAAGTTTGAAAGAGAGCTAGAAGTTCTGCTCTAGCCTCGAAGAGAACTGGAAGTTCAGCTCCAGCCTCAGAAGTTTGAAAGAGAGCTAGAAGTTCTCCTCTAGCCTCGAAGAGAACTGGAAGTTCGGTTCTAGCCTCAAAAATTTGAAAGAGAGCTAGAAGTTCGGCTCTAGCCTCAAAGAGAACTGTAAGTTCGGCTCCAGCATCAGAAGTTTGAAAGAGAGCTAGAAGTTTTGCTCTAGCCTCGAAGAGAACTGGAAGTTCGGCTCCAGCCTCAAAAATTTGAAAGAGAGCTAGAAGTTTGGCTCTAGCCTCGAAGAGAACTGTAAGTTCGGCCCAGCCTCAGAAATTTGAATGAGAGCTAGAAGTTCGGCTCTAGCTTCGAAGATAACTGGAAGTTCGGCTCCAGCCTCGAATGTTTGAAAGAGAGCTAGAAGTTCGACTCTAGACTCAAAGAGAACTGGAAGTTCGGGTCCAGCCTCGGAAATTTGAAAGAGAGCTAGAAGTTCGGCTCTGGCCTCGAAGAGAACTGGAAGTTCGGCTCCAGCCTCGGAAGTTTGAAAGAGAGCTAGAAGTTTGGCTCTAGCCTCGAAGAGAACTGGAAGTTCGGCTCTTGCCTCGAAGAGAACTGGACGTTCGGCTCCAGCCTCAAAAGTTTGAAAGAGAGCTAGAAGTTTGGCTCTAACCTTGAAGAGAACTGGAAGTTTGGCTCCAGCTTCAGAAATTTAAATGAGAGATAGAAATTCGGCTCTAGCCTCGAAGAGAACTGGAAGTTCGACAACAGCCTCGAAAATTTGATCTGTATGAAGAGGGAACCAATCCCGTGCCATCTGAACCAAATCGAACAAAGTTTGTGGCTCCATGTCAATAGGACTAGTCCATCCTCTAACACACAGAGGAAGGAGAATTGAAAGGTTGGAATTTAAGGATTCAGAATGAAAATCAGTCTGAGATTTAGATTTGTTTTAGTGATTCGATTTCATTTTCGTCTATTTGGAGTTCGTGTTTATTTGCAGTTTATTTTGACATTCAAATTCTTCGAAAGAAGGAGTTCCGTATTCATTTTCTTTCTTATTTCGTTCTTTGTTTGAAGTTCATTTAGCTTAATGGCGTTTCCCAGTCAATTTGCACAAAAAGAGGTGAAGGCAGAACAAGACATGATCATTCTCATTCCATTTTGTTGAAAATACATCATACAACTTTATCCAAAACATGATGATATTTTCCTCGGAAATTCAGTATCTCATACAATCCTCATAAATCCAAAACGGATTGTGTAAGATTCTTGTTGATTCTTCCAAAAGCATTTGTCAAAATCCATGTCTGAATAATAAGATACATGGACAATAACATCACCTTCCAAGCCACCCTTGGCAGAAATGTCGTACGGATGTGCATTGGAGGTGTGCTATCTCCCATGTAACTCACAGCTCGTAGGGCCGGAGACTCTCTAACTCAAGATATGGTTGAAAATGAAAAGGCATCTTACTGTCGTCCATCCATCTGAAGGTGACGAAGATTCGCTCAACAGGCACTCCTGGGATGCAGTGTTTTGTTATGTATGCTCCATCATTTTAATACCATGACGGAACCTACCGGCAGTGGTATTTCCACCGGCCCTCGGAATTTTCCTGGGCCCACTATCCGGAGGTCAGCTCCGAACATGATATTACACTGGTTGACAAAAGAGACTGTGCAGAAAGGTCTGACAAAGTCATGATGGTCTATGTGTGGAGGTATGTAGTCGCCCTCCTTGTAAATGTTAATGATGCAGCTGTTGGGTATGCAATCTGTAGGCAATACCCTCCATGTCACCATTCTCTTTACCATTCTTTTGATAATTCTTGGCATCGGATCCACCTCACTGTGACGGAGTATCCCTGGTGGATTTCCTTTTCTGTCTTCTGCGAAGTTGTAGCAACACCCACACTGGATAGTAACTCTTCCTTTTCCTGGCATCCATCTTCGGGGCTCTGAATAGGTTTTCTCCCTCAGACGACCAGCTCGGCCCATTTTCTAAAGCTCGATAATGCAGTCCACAATCTGCTATTGTTCGTAATCTGAGAAAATATCCGTATGCAGCTCAAGGCCTTCCAAGATGTTGACCCTCTTGCCTCGAATTCTCTGGAAGTATTCAATAGTTTTCTTTTCAACTTGCTATAATTTCTCTAGCTCGTATTCCGGGAATATTTGATGTCCTCGGTGTCTGGTAACATACTGCGGGATGTACAGCTCAACCCCAGCATGCTTTCCTGCATGTCTTGGCTCCTCGGGGATAGTCTCTGTCGGGACATCCTCGGGGGTTGCTTTCGCAACAAGACTCTTCAAAACTGGTACATTTGCTTGGCGTCGTGGTACTATCTTTGTTTCTATTTTCCTTAGGATTTCTTTCATGCTTTCTGCTGTTCTTGGAATTGACTTCCTCCTTTCTTGCTCCTGATGAACCAATTTCTTCGAAGTACTTGCATTTACGGTAGCAACTGTCCCTTCATGTTGATCTGCTGCCAGCTTGGTCAGCATCTTGCTAATGCGACGGTTCTTGTTTCTTCGTTGAGTAGGAGTGAGAGTGGCTCTCCTCACCTCTGGAATTTCTGTGGGCATGGCGCTGACAAGCCTGCCCTCTGCTGTAGCAACCACGGACTTTATTTTCTTGTCTTCTCCCATTGCATGAGCGGTGTTTGCTTTTCTCTTCTTGCTAGTAGATGGCAGACTCGGGCCACCTAATTTCATCAATGTCTGACTGTGGAACTCTTTCAGATCAATCGGAGTCCAATTAGTTTCTTCATACAGTAGCCCGACCGGTGTGAAATCAGAGTCAATTTCAATAACGGCTCCATCCTTCATCCTCTTTGCATCGAGTGCCAGAATCACGCCATTCTTAAAGTTCAGAACCAACCACCCGTTCGACATTTCCCTGCGAAAAACAAGGAAAGGATCAGGAATGAATTGATTAATGAAAAATTTTATTTACTTCTTTTAAATTTTAAAGGAAGTAGTAAGAGATGAGGAAAGAACAGGAATGAATTGATTTAAAAGAAAAGATCAAAATTTTATCATTTCACATATTTTCTTTTTAACACATTTTTTGTTAATGATTTTTTTTATTTTATCATCCATTTTTTTTTATATTTTGGGTTCAGACCCAGTTACAAATAATTACTCCACCTGTGTTTCTAGGAATGGGAATTCATTCTTCGAAACATCAGGTCGCGTAATACTTCTTCAAATATAGTCCATTAATTGGAAGCATAGGTCGTTCTCCACAACAGTTAACAAGCTGGTAGGAACCCCCTGAGTAGACTGTCTCGACCACGAACGACACTTCCCAAGTTGACTCAAATTTACCTCCTATCTTGCGGTGTGCAAGAATAGATCTTCTGAGTACTAGAACCAAATCATCGACTTTGAACATCCTTGGGCGGACCAGTTTATCGTGGGCTTGGATCATCTTGGCTTGATACAGTTCCAAATTTTGCTGCGCTGAAATTCGTTTCCCTTCTAAGTTTTCCAATTCTTCTAGTCGTAATTTGGCATTTTCTCCTGTATTGATCTTGTTCGCAACTGCAATTCCGAGTGACAGTAGCTGAACCTCTAAGGGTAAAACGACTTCGGACCCGTACACTAAGGCGTAAGGCGTAGACTGGGAAGGAGTTCTGAAAGTTGTTCTGTAGGCCCATAAAACTTCTAACAACTTCTCGTGCCAATTTCTTTTGTTGTCATCCAAAATTTTCTTTAATATTTGGATGAGGGTTTTATTAAAAGCTTCGGCTAAGCCATTTTCTCTTGAGTAGTAAATCATTGAGTAGCGCCAGTCGATCCCGTGTCTCCTGACAAAATTGTTGATCTTCGTACTCTTGAACGCGGACCCATTATCTGAAATGATTCTACGCGGTACCCCGAAACGGTAGAAAACTTGATTCTTGAAGAACTGTAGCACGTGGTATGCCTTCACTTCTTTGATCGGTACTGCTTCTGCCCATTTGGAAAAGTAATCTGTAGCTGCAAGAATGAAGCGATGTCCTCTTGAAGAAGGTGGTTCTATCGGACCCACAATATCTGTGCCCCAACAATCAAATGGCCATGACGCGGTTGTCAGATGTAGCACATTCGGAGGCTAATGTAGAACCACTCCATGCACTTGGCACTGGTGACAACTATTGGCGACCTTCATGCAATCGGTCATCATTGAGGGCCAGTAGTACCCTAATCTTTTAATTTTCATCTTCATTTTCAGACCCGACTGATGAGCGCCACAAAGTCCTGAGTGCACATCCTTAACAATTTCACGAGCCTTGGACTCGCTCAGGCACCTTAGCCACATCTGATCGAAAGACTTTCTGTATAATGTATTGTTTATTAATGCGTACAACAGAGTTCTTTTCTTGATTTGATGGGCTAATGACTTATCGTCCGATAGGTTTCCTGTTTGCAAGTAATCTATTAGCGGCTGATGCCAATCTTCTGCATTTTCTGTTACTGCCGCAATTGTTTCTTATTCTTTTCCTGACTTATGTATCGTGTCCATGTCGAGATGTGAGAGAACCTAACGTCCTAGAACTAACACTTTAACTGATTCATCCTGCAAGCAGGAAAATTCTTTTGCAAGGAGGGCTAACGCATTTGCAAGAGCATTTTCTCTCCTAGGAATCTTGTAGATCGTTACATTCAGAATCTGCTCCAACAATTTCATGGCATACTGAAAGTACTGTTCAAGTCTTGGCTTTAGAATTCTGTACTGTCTCGCGACCTGTTGAATTATCAACTGAGAATCTCCATAGATGTTGATATCCGTCATCCCCATCTGAATGGTTAATTCCAATTCGGTTATAAGGGCTTCGTATTCTGCTTCATTGTTTGTACACGGTTCTGTTAAATTGGTAGGAGTACGTTAACATCCTCCGCTCCGGTGTTATAAATATTAGTCCGATTCCTGCCCTACCGGGTACTATCATTTGTAATTCTTTATTTCTCTATGCTGAAGATGCTCCGTCGAAGTACAGTTCCCAACGTCGATTTTCGGGGTCTTCTAGGCTCATTATTTGCTCGTCTGGGAAGTCGTCGTTGAGAGGCGATTCTGCTGGTAAAGGGTGTGCTGCTAGGAAGTTTGCTAGGACTTGTCCCTTTACGACACGAAGCGGTACGAAAGTTATATTGAATTGCAATAGTATCATTGACCACCTGGCAAGTCTGCCGAAAAGCGTCGGTCGAGTCATCAAATATTGCAATGGATTAACTTTCGAGATAAGGTTGACCTTATGAGAAAGCATGTAATGCCTGAGCTTTTGAGCGGTGAAGATCAGGGCCAAACAATGCTTCTCAATCGGGGGATACTTTACTTCCGTCAGAATTAGATGACGACTTAAGTAGTAGAGAGTGTTTTCTTTCCCCTCGTCATTGACCTGGGCTAGCAGGGCTCCAAGGGAGTCGTCTAAAGCCATGGTATAAAGTATTAACGGTCGACCAGAGACTGGGCTGCTAAAACAGGAGGTGTCATTAAATATTGTTTGATGTCATCGAAGGCATGTTGACATTTGGAGTCCCAAGTAAACTTGGCATCCTTCTTAACCAAAGCAGAAAAAGGCTGACACCTTCCTGACAAATTCGAAATAAAGCATCAAAGATATGCCAATTTCCCTTGAAAGGATGACAATTGTTTCAAGGTTAGGTGGCATTTCTAAGATAGCTTTAATCTTCTCTGGATCGATTTCAATTCCACGATGTCAGACAACAAATCCTAAGAATTTCCCAGAGGTGACGCCAAAGGCGCATTTCAAGGGATTCATCTTAAGGTTATATTGTCTTAATCGCTCGAAAACAATTCTTAAATCATACAGGTGATCTTCTTTCAGTTGCTTTTGATGACCACATAATCCACGTAGCACTCGACTTGGTTGTGAATGAGATCATAAAAAATTCTCGTCACAGCTCTTTGGTATGTTGCTCCTGCGTTCTTCAATCCGAAAGGCATCACTGTGTAGCAGTATATTCCGATTGGCATTCTGAAGGCTGTGAGCTTTTCGTCTTCCGGTGTCATCTTTATCTGGTTGTATCCTGAAGATCCATCCATGAAAGAGAAGACTTCGTGCGTTGAGGCGATGTTGATCATTAATTCTGGGATTGGTAGTGAGAATTCATTCTTTGGACACGCTATGTTCAAATCTCTGAAATCTATGCAGATTCTGATATGTCCATTCTTCTTTCTGACTGGTACCACGTTGACTAGCCAAGTCGGGTACTCTTCTTCACGGACAAATTTAGCGTCTATTAGCTTCTTAACTTCAGCTATTACCTGTTGTTCTATTTCTAGACACATTCTTCTGGGAGATTGCCTGACTTGAACGACAGTAGAATCCACTCCTAGTTTGTGAACTGCGACTTCTGGAGCTAATCCTGGCATTTCATCATAACTCCAAACAAAACAGTCCTTAAATTCAATCAGTAGCTTGATCATTTCTTCAGGGTCTTCTTTGTTGAGTAAGGAGCTAACAAAGGTCGGCCTAGGCTCTTCTCTAGTACCTAAGTTAACTTCCATTAACTCGTCTATTGTAGATTTAATTTCTTCTTCAAATTTTAGCGGAGCGTCTCCGATTTGCAGATCTTCGAGATCATATGAGGTTTCTAAGAAGACTTCATTAGGCTCGCAAGTGACAATCAAGCAAAACTCTGAGTCGTCAACTAATCCTACTGTGCCGAATCCGAGACCGTGTTTTGAATTGGGTGGTCGACCGGTATTATTCCATAATCTTTCAAAGTGTTGTGATTGACCATTTGTCCATTTTTTAGGTAAGACACTACGTTGAATTAAATTCTGAACACAGGGAGAATACCACTCAAAAGGCAATTCCATTAATTCAGAAGAAGTAACATCTTCAAATTGTACATCATTTTCATTTTTGGTAGAAGAAGCACCACGGTAGAATTTGATTGGCTTAGCACCGCCACCATGCACTTCTTTTACCACCATACCCTCGATCTTATTAGAATGGATCCGGGTCAGGGTCATAGTATGCACATAGTGGTTAATCTTCTCATTCAATGATTTGTATTCTTCATTCTTTTCATCTTCTAGACAGATATTGAAATGTGGTTTCTTTTGATTTACTGTTGCTGCTTCTTTCTTGATTTCTTCTTCTTCAGAATTGTTCTCCCAATCAACTTCGATGACCGGTTTCTTCTATTTACATGTTCCAATGTCTCTTCCTCGACCTCGTCCCCGGCCTCGACCTCGGGTGCGAGTTCTGGAGAAACCTTCACCATCTCTCCGTAAGGGAGTGGTGAGTCACTGTTGGACTAGAATTTCAGGTTCTTCATTGTCCTGAACTTCTTTTGCTTCATTTGGTACAGTATTTCTGGAGAAGATTGTTTTCTTCGGAGGCCCAAATAGGCTGCATCTTCATGAATTCCAATCTGGTGTATAGAGAATAGTTGCAAGTCACCCTTAATACACTGTTCTCCTCCTTCGTAATACTTTATGCACTGGTGCAGAGACGACGGTACCATCCGGTTTTCATGGATCCATGTCCGACCCAGTAGAGCGTTGAACGATGTCTCAGAATCAATTATGTGGAATTTTGCGGTTGTCTTTGCTAAATCACCGGTCTTTATTAATAGTGTTATTGATCCAAGAGCTCTTTCTCCCTTCTGATTGAACCCTCTTAATAACATCTTATCTGCTTCGAGGTCACGAGCATCAATTTCCAAATATGCTAACATCCAAAGATTCATTATGTTGATTGATGCTCCTGGATCAACCAACACTCTGGAGAGCGTAAACTTTCCAATAGTGACTGAAATGTACAACGGTCGGTTGTGCTCAGTAGTTCCAAGTTGTAGATCATTGTCCGTGAAGGTAACACCATGCTGTTCTTTTAACGAGCAAACCTCGTCTAAGGAATTACCGACCATTTGAGCTAAACAAATCTCTGGATCAAGTAAGGCCTTGATCAGAGTTTCCCTCATCTCCTTTGGCAGGATCAGAGCGTCGTAGATGCTCAGTTTGGCTGGTAGTTTCCTAAGATGTGCTAGCACGTTATAACCACTTTATTACCATGTTCCTTGATTTATTCCCGAACAGGTAATTCTTTTGTTGGGGTTGGCTCCTCTTGAGCAACCACCTGCTTTCCTTTATCCTTTGGACCCATTCTCGGAGGTAGAACTTTTCCGCTCCTTAGGTTGACTTCAGTTACTTGTTCTGAATCTGGTGGTGACTCTACCGGTATCTCCTCTTGAATCAGAACGACTAGCTTTTCTGGAATTATTTCGGAATCTGATAACTCCAGTTTTATAATGATTGGAGCTCCTTGGAATTCACAAATAGATTCGTTTCTTGTTGAACTTTCGTAGCCATCTTTGTGAGCATCTTCTCCTTCATCGCGGTCATCGAAGTTTAGTATGATTTAAGAATCATTTATTGACCACAGAAAAATGTATTGAGAAAATTATACCAATTTTATATGAAATTGCACTTTAAAGAAAGGTATTTTCTTTGTTTTATTGCAGGAATGAAGATTTATAAGTACTGAAAGCAAAAAGCACAAAAGAAGAGGATTTGGAGCAAAAAGGACTCAATTTGATGAAAATTGAACTGTCCCGCTGACGGCGAGATTTAAGCCGCCGACGGTGAGACTTTCCTGAAAGATTTTGAATATTTTATAAAGAGCTCGCGGATGGCGAGATCGAGCCCATAGACAGCGAGATCGGCACGAGTAGTCCATCTTCTAGAAGCCCGCCGACGGCGAGATCGAGCCGCCGACGGCGAGACAGTTGAAAAGAGCCAAAAAACAATGAACCTGGACACTTTTTGAGGAGGTGCTTAAGTACCCTTTGGAGATTTTACTCCTTCTATAAATAGAGACAAATTTTAGTCATTGGTGTGTCAATTTGTGTGTAAGTTTTGTGTGAGTTAAGTAACATCCTAGTGTTTTTTTGGTGAGTAGATAAAGTGTTTAGCGTTTTGGTGTGTGTTGTACAGGAAGGAAGAGTCAAAGGAACTTCAAGGAGTCTGCTTGGGGAGAAGAAGTAAGATAAGTATATTTGTTATTGTTTGTTAACTTTAATGAAATCCATGCTTTGTGTTATTTTTCCTATGCTTTCTGAGTAGTTTTCTTAGACTTTTTCCTTGTTATTGAGATTATGTGAAATGATGAATCCAAAGTAACAGTGCCTAAAATTATTAAATATTGTGATAATCTTTTACTTAAAACTTAATTTACTTTAAATCTGGCCAATTGCTTTGTTAACATATGTTGAATTATCAACTATAGTAAAGATTACATCTAAGATTCAGGGAAGTCAAAAGCCTTGGAATGAGGGTGCAAATAAATAGGGAAATATTAACTATCCGGCGTAGAATTGGACATTTTAGTGTGATAGACTAAAATATTCAATTCGGTCCTATTGTTTGAGAGCTGAAGTGTAGATGTTAGCCCTCAGGCGAGGGGAACGTGGGAGCTCTGAAGTGGCAGCCGGTATCCTCCCAGCCTAGCCGCGATTCGGTAATCAAACATAGGACTAGTCGATGTTCTTTGCACTGGACCAAAGGGTAAAGAATAGGAATGCTCCTCTTTGGCACAATACAAACTCTAAACTACTTAAATTCATCATTCACTTAATTCTCTCAACAAGGAAAAATATGCTTTTCTCAATTACAATCTTTATTTCAACCTTTAAGCATTAGTTTAGTTTAGTCCAAGTGTTCTTAATTTCCGTATACAAATTTAGTAAGTCTACTTTAATTTGTCTTTGAAATTCTCTAACTTCCTTGTGTGATTGATATCTAGGACTCCATTAGAGCCCTATATTACTTGATAACGATACGTATATTTGCGTAGTATCCATAATATAAATCATAAAATCCAAAACAGAATCATCAGTATATATATATATATATATATATATATATATATATGTCGACCTCATTTTTGATGAGGTCTTTTGCTTCTCTCCTTAGTACTTAGGGTCTAGCCTTAGGCTTTTCCTTTGACTAATCTTAGAGGACAAGAAATGGAACCCATCCTTTAGAAATTCAAACTACATCTTGACTCCTTGCAAACCCCACAAGCTTGATTGTAGACTCCTAATCACCTAGAGGGTTGAAATCAAATGTGGAGGTTTAAAGGATGAGTTCCCTATAGGACTTTTTGGCCTTAGGAATACCCTGGGTGGCCTGGTCTGGTGGGGGTTGACTTGCACATACACTACTATCTCACACACATTTCAAGTCCTAAAACCACACTCTCACCCAACTTGAATTCCTAACTCATGTAGGTAATTCATATGGATGGTCCTTAACCCCTAAGCCCCTGGCTAAGAGGGTTAGGAACAACATAGTGAATGCCTCAAACGAGTCCTCTCATGGCTTATATGGGCTTAATATAGCTTCATGGCTCAGCCAAAGTGATCGCATTTCATTCACATTTGATCAATCTTCCTTTTTTTTTAAAATTTCAATTTTTGACCCCCGGGGCCCCTGACCCACCAAACCTACCAAATACTCTTGAAATGACCCAAAATTTGTAAAATTACCTAAATTACCCATAATTCCTCAAAATCAATCCTAAACATTTCCCCCCACTCAAATTGACCATCTTTGGCCAAAAATAGCAAAATTTCCAAAAATACCCCTAAATCCTCCCAAAATTACCAAAATACCCTTTTACCCCTAAAATCCAAAATTCTAAAACTTCCCAGAAAATTTTAGAAAATCCCAAATATTCCTCATTTCATTTTGTTCAACTACACCATGGGCCAATTTTGCCAATTTACCCCACTTTTACCAAAACCCCCAATTTGACCCATTTTTAACCCAAGTGAGCCAAATGTCAAACCAAACCACCCTCATTGACCTCAATTCTGGTCCAATTCAATTCTAAAGTTCAAATCAATATCCCCAACATCTATTTAGACCAAATCCAAGTCCAATTTGAATGACATTTGAGCCCAATTTCAATTTGAAGCCTAAGACCCAATTTTGGCCCATGACCTAAACCTAGCCCAAACCAACCCAATTCAACCCCAATTGGCCCCAAATTTTTTCTAAAGGCTTCCTAACACCCACATAAACAAAGCACCTGATTTGCCCAAAATTTGAACCTAAACTCCACCCAAACCTAACCCAAAACAAAAATCCCTTAAATTGACCTAAGCCCAAAGCTAACTCAAATGGGCCCAAATCCCAAAATCAAAGCACAACCAATGTTGAAAACTCTTTTTGACACTCCCATGAACAGTTCTCAACATTAATTTTACATCAAATCCAACTTTAGCCCAACCTTAGCTCAAGTTAGCCCAATTTGGCCCACGTTGGCCCCTTTACCAAAAGACCCCACATTAAACCCAATTCAATTCAAAATCACTTCATACTTGTTCCAAACCACTCATGACACATGCCTAAACACATTGCAACATTTATTTGACATGGTACTCCACAAAATTTTCATCAAAAAGCCCATTTTAAAATTGAAAAGCCCACTTCCTTAAACCACTTTAAAAGCCTATCCAAAACCATTTCAAAAGCCCAAAAATCAATCCAAAGCTCACATGACATCTTCATTGATCATCCATTCAATCAAGACCTCCCCCTATGTCCAAAATCCATCATGTAGATCAAACCAAAATGGCATCATGACAAATCCCATTAAAAGAATTCAAAATTTTCAAAATTCCAAATAACCCATTTCCATTAAATTGACCCAAGCCATGAGCAAACCATAGACAAGCCTTGGAGCCATGCTTAAGCCACATGGAAGCCATGAGAATCTTAGGATTGTCAACCCTCCCTAAATGGCAAATAGAGGAGATCCTTTAAACACTCCCTAAAAGTCATTAGCCATACCCACGTTCCACCCTAACCCAAAATTAATCCAAATATATTTGGATGGGGACTTCTCCACTCCAAACCAGCTGACTCATCTGACCTCCCTCAGCCCAAATCAGTCCCTTGGTGGGTGCACCAAACCCAAAAACATGAATTGACCAAAATCAAGCCAAAATGACCCTTTCCCCATGCCATTTTAATCAAACCTCCTTACACATGGCAATAGCCAATTGCTTGCACCAAACTTAATCCTTGGACTCACTAAGTCAAGATGGAGACCTGACCCTGCCGGCCAGCCGACTGGGTCGCCGGAAAACACCATGACCAAGAGCTCCATGTGAGCCAAAATTTTCAATTCTCCCTAGTTGAGCTGTCCCAACCCAAATGGACACCATGGCTATTCTTCTCCTCCCCTGAGCATCTGATCCCAGCCTCCAATTGCCCCTGGGAAGCCCTCCAGCCACCTCTATTTAAACACGACCACCTCTCGGCCAAAGGGGGTGTTAAACCAAACCTTACCAAAACACTGCCAAAATCACTCCAGACTCCTCTCCAAGCATAGAGAACTTGATCCCCACTGACATCCAGCCCTAAAACCCTCTCTGTGAGCTCAATTTCTGAGTTGAAAATCCACCCAAAAAACAGGACACTTCACCACAGTGAGCCAATCTCCAAATTGATTGATCCTACACCTTCACCAGACCAAGAGGAGAAGTTCCCCAACAAAAGCCCCCTCACCAGGCCAGCCATTGCTTCCAGCCTCCAAGCTTAGTGATCCGCCTTGGTCACTTTCATACCTAGAAAATTCCCGAGAGCTAGAGACTTCATCTGGAGCTTGCCTGGACTCAATCGAAGGTGACACAACTCTCAGATCGAAGCTTCACTTCTCTGAGTAAACGTTTGAACTCATTCTTCCTCCCGAGCTTCCAGCAATTCTCCATTTTTTGGGTTAATTTCATAGCCTATAAACCGTATGGATGTGTTCGTCTCTTCAAGAAAAATCGATAGAGTATAAGAACACAAAAATCCATTGAGAATCAAGTGATATCTTAGGGTTTTAGTGTGGACGGCCATGGGTGCACACCAGTCGTAGACGATGACCAGGAGCTATTGGATCGCAAGTGTATCGAGCGAACGGTCGAGATCAAGTTGGACAGCCAATGGTACGTGAACTGCGGGCCCCTGGAGAGCTAAGTCAGATGGCGGCACTGAATCACAGCGCGACGCATGGGCTTTCGGAGCTGCCGAGGTTGACGCGGCGCCGCGTGGATAAGTAGGAAATTAGGGTATTTTTGAATTATTTAAATGCCCTGAACTTCAAAAATTCATATCTTTGCATAGAAAAATCACAAAAATAAAATAAAAATACCTTCTTGATCAGTGAACAAAGGAGAATAATGTGGAAAAGAAATCAAGTTAATTGGATGAGTATTTTATTTTTAAAAATTTATTTAATGTTTTCAATATTTTGATTCTTCATTTGCATAGACAATTCACCATGGCATGAGACCATAGGGCTTTTGAAGACTCTGATTTTGGGAACATTCCCTGAATTTTTTAAGGTCAGAGGCCATCTCTGTGAAAAGATATTGATTTTTCAAGTTCATGTCACTATTTTAGGTATTTTAATTCCAATAATTAGCATGTTGTAAAATAAATTCTAGGAACATTTGGTGATGTTTCTTAGGACCAGAGGACCCTATGAAAAATATATTTTGAAGTAATTCATTCATAATAACCTTAATTGGCCTAAACCCCTAAAATTGAATTTGAATTAATTAGGGTTAACCACACATCAAATTGACTTGAAAACAATTCTCCATTACTCTTTAGGGTTAGAGGAACCTCACATAAAATTTTGAAATCAATTGGACTTGATTAACCCCACCAAATGGATTGATTAAGCCTCATAAGCAAAATGGAACTTTAAAAATTCATAACTCCAAAAATACTTCTAAAAAATTCACAAAAATGATTTTGGAGCTTCTCGATATCGGAGGAGTTCAGGAAAATTAAAATTGGAATTTTCTAAAAAAGTTGGATTTTCACAATATTTTAATATTTTAATAATTACAAAATAATAAAAATTACAAAAATATTAAAAATCATAAAAATGTCACATTTTTACTTCTAATTATTTAGGAACAAACCAAATATTTTTCCTATGTCCCTAGGATAAGATATTGAATTTCAAAGGCTTAATGTAATTTTTAATAGTAAAAAATGAATTTTCAACCTTTTTCACTAAAATAATTCTAATAAATCAAAGGAAAATCATAAAATTATAAAACTTATTTATTTGGACTCCTTGAGGTTAGAGAAATTTAAGAAAAATATAAAATCTATTTTTCATCTTTTATTTTATTTTAAAATTAATTAACACTCTAAAATTCAAAATAATTATAATAAATAAAATATAATTCAAAAAATCACAAAAATTGGTCCAAGTGGTCTTTTGGTCATTAGGATTATCCCATAATTTTCTTAACGACAGAAACCTTTCCTTGGTCATGTTGTTAATTTTTCTTTGAAAAACCTTATTTTCTACTAAAAATAATTATATAAATAAATTTAATTCATAAAAATCACATTTTCTCCTCTAATCTCTTAATTGACATGTGAGTGAGGTGACATAAAAAATTTCAAATTCATTTGAGCTCAATTTATTGAGTTATGAAATAAATAAGCTTAAAAGGGCATAAAGGTAATTAAAAACTTTAACCCTTAATTAAAACTTTAGGTTTAACCAAAATGGGGGGTAAAATATTTGATTTTAACTTTCTCTTGGATGATTGAAACTTAGGGAAATTAAAGGGTAGAAACCCATTAAACACTTTGAAAATATCAAAATGAAACTTTAATTAATTAAATAACTTAAATTTTGGAAAGAATATATTTAAAATTTGGATTATTAAAATAGTGATATTATTAAGAGGATATTTATTCTTTAATTTAAAAATCCCTAAATAAGTCATTTTAACAATATTTAATTCATAATTAAAAATTAAAATATTAGTCCAAATTAACAATTAAAACTACAATTAAATTAAATTAAATTTAAAATATTGAAACTAAAATTAAAACTTAAATTAAATTAAATTAAGTTAAAATTAAATTAAAATTAAAGTTAAAATAAAATTAAAATTAATTTAAAATTAAATAAAATTAAATTACATTAAATTTAAATTAAATTAAAATCAAATTGAATTAAATTAAAATCATTTAACAACAAACCTAAATGAAATCATTAAGAATTAAATCAAAACATATCAATAATTTCAACACCTCTTTCTATCTAAGTAAATTTAAAACATGAACATCAATTTGAAATACAAAGATAACTAAAAATGTAAAGATTTAAATCAAATCTAAAATAATTTGAACACTATTCCAAACTTAAAATCATTAAACTAAAACTCAAACTTTAAATTAAGAATGATTAAAATTCTCGATAAATCAACTTACCCTTAAAGGCTTTAATTATTATAACTCTTAAATAGAGTATTAAGTGAGATGTCACTTCATTCATCAGGTAAACAAATACCTAAGTTCACTGAGCAAGAGACAAAGTTTAACTAAACTCCTGGATGATTAATTCACCTGTGCAATTAAATTTACTTGGACTTAAAATAATCCCAGAAGTATTGAAAAGATGTTTAGGACTCGTCCTAAACACTTCCTCAATACGACGGGATGTTTTAGAAGAAGAATTGAATCTAATGGTTCTTTGATGAAGAAAATCTTCTTTAAACCAAACCAAAAACCTAGACGTCATAGGAGATGACTAGTTATAAGATTAGGAATTTGGTAGACAACCAAAACCCTTCCCTTAGCTTTACCTAGGTACTTGTTGAAATGTTTAAATGCCTTAACATTTGTTTTAAGTGTAGCTTGGGATGACGGGAAGATCCTCCAGGTTCGCTTTTATTTTATTGCAACTTGCTTTATTAAAATTTACTTACATGCACTGTACTTTACTTTTCTTGCCTGTTAAACAAGACTGTTGCATGAAAACCAAAACCTTTAGGATAGTCCCTGAACTGAAACCAAAAATAAATTAAAAGTCATTGCAAGATAAAATTCACCGCCACAACATTCCAAAATATAAAACAACTCAAAATTTAATCACAAACAGAACAACAAAACTACAATTGCAACTAAATTAAAACATCTCGTTGAATGATCGGGAATACCTCGGATGATGTAACCCATGTGTTGCTAACGGGATTTCCCACGGTCTAAATGAAAGTGAGGAACTCATTCAGTTGAGTTTAACAAATTCATCTGGACTAAGTGAATTCGATGAAAATAAGGGTGTCGGGATGACGGAACCGTGGGATCTTAATCGGTTCTGTTTAAACAACTTTAAGATTTGTTTTAATTAAATCATTAAAGACATTTGAATTTTAAGTTTTTCTCTAAACCAAAACACTTCTCTCATCCTTTGGTTTATGACCTCTAAAACTAAACATTTGCAACAATAAGGAGCTCGGAGCAAGTGGGCAGCACGGCCATCTTCGTCAGCAAAACTTGTGTCTACTTCAGCAAAAATTTCTTAGAATTAAATAACCAAGCCATAGGACTTCGAGGTAGTTTGCCTGGTACGACATAAATCCTCAACTCTTCGTTAGGCCTTTGCATGATCATGTCGTGTATATTAAGCCCGAACCGGTCTTAGGACTCCGAGGTAGTCGTTTAGTACGACATAAACCCTCACATTTTTGAGGCTATTTGTGTGATTATGTCATACAAATATAAGACTTAAATAAATAAAATTAACAAGATTGCAATATTAAATAAACTCCCAAATTGAAGCCAAACATTAGGATAGTTTGGGAAGTTGCCAAGATTCTTCTTGGATCCTCAGCTTCTCCTACTTCTCTTCCTTTGGATTCTCAAAATAAACTTTTCCTAATTCGAGCTAATCCCTATTGAAACTTCCAAAAATTCAATCTTTTGAAACCTTAAACATTGAAATTCTTGAGAGCAAAACCACTGATCATTATCGAGAGTTTTCTAAAGTGTCTTCAGACATTTAAGATGTAATTAACTATAGGGGCTTGGCCTTATAGGGAACTTTAAGAACCAAGGTAATATAAACCCTGCTTAATTCCTTTATATTAAGCAAGGGAACTTGTCGGCTTATAAAATTGGTTTGCAGACCAAACGAATGTCACAAATCTTCTAGTTTACTTAATCGAGCCCCATCATCAAGCAGTGTGTCTATTCTTTGGGATAGATACACGGTTTGTGAAGCGGTGCTCGTTTATATAAACTATTTGGGATGTGAGATCAGTTTGATTTCATATCTTAAAATTTTCGAACTTAAAATTATTTTCAAAATCAAATGCTACTTTCCAAATTATATGTTTAAATTAAATTAAAAATCTGCCGACAACTTCTGTAGGCGACCTCCTTTTAAAAAATACAACAAAACATAAAAATATGTCGATAACTTCTGGCGACTTCGCTAGGGACTAGTTCCTCTCTCCATTTTTGATTAGATGGTTTGGCTTTCATAAGTCGGTAGTGTATCAATGTCCCTATTGGAGCAAACTACCATTCTTCCATTGGAATACCCCGTTCATTTTTGTCTTGAATGAGTATAGCCAACTCCTCTCAGATTTAGGAGCCACTGTTTAGACACCCCTAAATGGAGAGGTTCCGAGATCCTTTTACCTCTTTTCTGAGGTGGGGTGGACTCCTAATAGGTGTTAGTTTAGGAGCGGTCCTTCGAGTCGAGAAGTCTCACATAAGAATTTCTCTTCCTTTCCAATCCTAAATCGGGCCCTTTACCTTTTCTATAACCTTTTTCCTTCAATCATTTTGTTTCTAATAAACGAACCTCCTAATAAACAATCTCTTTTAAAAATCACAATTACACTAAGATAAACGAAAATGTGTTCGGACTCTTTCTTTTTTTCATTCTAAACTTTACGACGGAAAGAAGCATAATTCGGGACTGACATACGAACTCTGCCCTGCAGAAAATGACTGCCCTAAAGTTAATCTTCTCCTTCACCAACGGAATGGACTTCGCCGTTTACAAGGATGAGCTGCCCGACAATGGAATCATCCATTTTGGACAAGGATTCGACAACACAGATATCAAGTTTGCTGATGTCACTCTCTTCACACTAATGGACAAAGTGTCAGAAACTGAAGAGCCCGTGATTGAGTTCAACCTGAAATCGACTAAAGAATTCCCTCCCCTGCAAAGGATTCCACCTGAAAGGAGTACTACTGTTTGTAGGAGGACTGTTGTATCTACCTCCACCGGTCTAGTCATCTCTGCACCTACCCTGACTTCTGCCAAATTAAAGGGGAAGGAAATCCAAGTCTGTGATGAGTCTGTCACCGTGGAGGGTACAGATTTTGCTACAATACCATCTATTTTTGAGATTGGGTCCAGTTCAAGAGTTGCACCCCTAACTCGGACTCAAAGAAGAAATATAAACAGAAAGATCGCCAAGATCGAGAAAGCCAGAGCTGCTGAAGTTGCTTTTCTAGAAGAAATTCCTTAGGAAAGAGAAGAACTGCTTGAGTATATACCTCTGTTGGAAGGGAGCAGGTTTCACCCTCTCTCTGCCGCATCAGATGAAGAGAATGTCCGTAGGATCGCCGCTGCATTACCCCGACTTGCGTACTACAACAATTACAAGAGGAAAAGGGATAAGACTACGCCATTGGCTCGACTGCAAGCTGTTATAGAAAGATTGCCAAAGAAAGAAAGATGCCCTGTATCAAAAATCTTAAGAAGGATAGGACGGGTGCCAGCTAAATCCCGCCTCGGACCGCGAATAGAACCTATTGCTGCCACAGAGAAACCAAAGAAGAAGATAAAAGCCAGTTCACCCGTTGTTGTATCGGGTCTACAAATTAGGGAGGATACCACCTCCAGCATATAGCGGACAGATCATTCAGTCCTAGGCTTCCGGCTGCAAGAAGGATGGTATGGCGACCTACTACTGGCGATCTAAGACCAAAACAATGTCCTGAGAAGAAAGGTCTCGTCAGGAGACTTGAATCAGAAGAAAGTGCTACTGTAATAAAGGGGACTCCCAGGAAGGAAGTTCAACAACCGTCACGAGACAACTGCGAGACCGTGCGAAAAAGGCCACTAGAGGATGCCATGGACAAGTTAAGGACCGACATCTGATGATTAGGAAAAGAAAGAGAAGAAAAACTAGAAGATAAAGTTGACTCATCAGATTTCATGGATGAGGAGTATGCCGAGATCAACATGGTTGAAACACGAGCATCGTCAGCCTCGCAGGGTGCTCCGGCAGCTGCTGAAAGAGATGAACCAGACGTGATGAGGGCACAGCTTCGGGAAAGAGATGACACAATTTTCCAGATGGCAAAGAGGATGGAAGAGATGGCTGCTGCCTTAGCCACTCTCCAGAGTCAGGTACAACCTCAGAAAGAGACACCCCCAGAAATTATCCATATTGCAGATGGAGGAAAAGAGATCACATTCGTCAACGGAGACGAACAACCATAGAAAGATCCTGCACAAAGCATGATTCCAAAAAAGGACATGAAGAGCATGGTAGAACAGCAGGTGCGAGAGGCCCTAGGACAATCCAAGAGTGGAGCATCTATTCAGACAAGTAGACCTTACCTCGAAGAGTTTGATGCATTCCAATACCCGAAAGGCTTCGTACCACCTCTATTTAAGACTTTTGATGGGACGGGAAACCCTCGGCAGCATGTCGTACATTTTCGTGCTAGTTGTTGCAATGCTGGTGGAAGTGACTCTCTACTCTTCCGACAGTTCGTCAGCAGTTTATCAGGGATTGCCTTCGACTGGTACGCAGAGTTACCGAATGGTTTAGTAAAGACCTTTTCAGAACTAGAGAATCTCTTCGTTAAACGGTTTGACGGGGCTCAACACCATATCACCATTGGTGATCTAGTGGTGGAGCAACAGAAGCCCAACAAGACTTTAGTGGATTACATACTTCGATGGAGAAACTTAAGCATGAAGTGTGAACCACAGCTTCAAGAACAACATGCAGTCGGCATCCTACTTAAAAGTATCCATGGCCAGATAGCACTTCTCCTTAAAGGATTTACAATCAAGACTTTCGAGAAGTTGCTTAGCAAGGCCGGGAGCTTGCAAGAAGAGGCAAAGCAGTTAAGTTTTGTGGACAAGAACGATAAGCAGAAGCCCGTAAAAACATTCGAAAAGAAATCTAGAATCGTCGCGGCAGTAGATAAAGGCAAGCAGCCGGTTCAGATACAGTCAGAGCGGCCACAATCTAGTTATCAACCACCGCAACGGACTTATCAGCAACCTCAGCAGGGCTATCAGCAATCTCAGCAGGGCTATCAGTAACCTCGTCTGAGCTATCAGTCGCCTCAGCATTATGAACAACCGCCTCATTAGTCACGTACCTTAAGAGAACTTCTAAATAGAGAATAATCATTCAAAACTGAAGCAGTAGCAAAGATGTTCCGCAGCTTAATGAAGGCATCAGATTTTCAGCTTCCAGAACCCAAGAAGCCGGAGGAAGTCAATAAGAAAGATCATCCGAACTGTTGCCCTTACCACCAGATGCTCGGACACAAGATAGAGGATTGCATCACTTTCAAGAGTTGGCTTGATGACAATCTCCGGAGAGGGAACATAACGATCCCAAAGGAATACATGAAGGAACCCAAGAAAGGAGGTTCCGTCAACGTTATTTCCACGGATCCCATTGTTCCGATAAACCCATACATGACCGATGATGGATGGAGTACCGTCTGGACAAAGTCTTCAAAGAAAATTTTGGATCACATCCAGACCTCTTCGGTACGTACTTCAACTCAAAGTTTGAAACCTGTCGAGCCGGCACTATCACTTGTGATTGAAGAACCGCCCCAGAAGAAGGAGAAGATCGTGGAAGAAAAGAAGGCCGAGGCTCCGAAGGTTAGACTAGGGGCTGCTTATCCTAGAATGGTTATTTTTGATTCGGGGGAGAAATCCCTCGAAGTCCTGACTCTGTATGATTATCTGCTCGCTCCGGCGGGATCTTATAATGATAAGGGTTATGGCGTTGGCTACGTTTTGACTGTTTCTAACGATTACGTAACTAGCGACAACCGGCTTAATCCGGATCTCGATTCCAATACAAATAATGATTCTCAAATCATACACAACCTCGACGACCATGACGAAGAAGATGTTGACAAAGGAGGCTACGAAAGCTCGACAAGCAACGAGTCCATTTGTGAATTCTGAGGGGCTCCGATCACGATAGAATTAGAACCATCAGATACCGAAGCAACTTCAGAAGAGCTAGTTGTTCCAATTCAAGAGGATACACCGGCAGATTCAACACCAAATTCAGAAGAATTAACTGAAGTAAATTTAAGAAGTGGAAAAGTTCTACCCCCGAGAATGGGTCCGAAGGATAAAGGAAAGCAGGTGGTTGCTCAGGAAGAGCCAACCCCAGCAGAGGAACTGCCCATTCGGGAAGAAACCGAAGAACATGGTAGTAAAGTGGACTACAACGTGCTAGCCTATCTTAGGAAATTACCAGCCAAACTAAGCATATACGACACTCTGATCCTATCAAAGGAGATGAGAGAGGCTCTGATCAAGGCTTTACTTGATCCAGAGATTTGTTTAACTTAAATTGCCGGTAATTCCTTCAATGAGGTTTGCTCGTTAAAAGAACAGCGAGGTGTTACCTTCACGGACAATGATCTATTACTGGGAACAGCTGATCACAACCGACCGTTATACATTTCAGTCACTATTAGAAAGTTTACGCTCTCCAGAGTGTTGGTTGATCCGAGAGCATCAATCAACATAATGGGTCTTCGGACGCTAGCATATTTGGAAATTGATGCTCGCGAGCTTGAAGCAGACAAAATGCTACTAAGAGGCTTCAATCAAAAAGGAGAAAGAGATCTTGGATCGATAACACTACTAATGAAGATCGGTGATTTAGCAAAGACAACCGCAATATTCTACATAATTGATTCTGAGACATCGTTCAATGCTCTACTGGGTCGGCCATGGATCCATGAAAATTGGATGGTACCGTCGTCACTGCACCAGTGCATAAAGTATTACGAAGGAGGGGAACAATGCATCAAAGGTGATTTACAACCGTTCTCCGTGCACGAAGTTGGAATTCATGAAGATGCAGCCTACTACGCGCCCCCGAAGAAAACAATCTTTTCTAGAAATACCACACCAAATGAAGCAAAAGAAATTTGAGACGATGAAGAACCTGAAGTTCTAGTCCAACAGTTACTCACCACTCCCTTACGGTGAGATGGTGAAAATTTCTCCAGAACTCGCACCCGAGGTCGAGGCCGGGGACGAGGACGTAGAAGAAATGTTGGAACAGTTGGACAGAAGAAACCGGTGATCGATGTTGATTGGGAGAACAGCTCCGAAGAAGAAGAAGAAATTGAGAAAGAAGCAGCGACAATAAGTCAAAAAAAACCCCAGTTCAAGATCTCTCTCGAAGATGAAAAGAATGAAGATTATAAATCAATGTACGAGAAGATTAACCATTATGTACATATTATGACCCTGACCCCGATCCATTCTAATAAGATCGAGGGTATGGAGTTCAAGGAAGTGCATGGTGGTGGTACTAAACCCATCAAGTTTTACCGTGGTGCTTCTTCTTCCAATACTGAAAAAGATGTACAATTTAAAGATGTTACTTCATCTGAATTAATGGAATTACCTTTTGAGTGGTACTCTCCTTGTGTTCAAAATTTAATTCAACGTGGTGTCTTACCTCGACAATGAACAAAAGGCCTATCACAACACTTTGAAAAATTATGTAATAATGCCGGTCGGCCTCCCAATTCAAAACATGGTCTTGGATTCGGCACAGTAGGATCAGTTGATGATACGGGATTTTGCTTGGTTGTCACTTGCGAACCTAATAAAGAGTGCTTGGAAGCCTCAGAAGATCTTAAGGATCTACCAATCGGCGACGCTCCACCAGAATTCGAGGAAGAAATCAAATCTACAATAGAAGAATTAACGGAAGTTAACTTAGGTACTAGTGAAGAGCCTAGGCCTACCTTTGTTAGCTCCTTACTCAATAAAGAAGACTTCGAAGAAATAATAAAGCTACTAATGGAATTCAAGGACTGTTTTGCTAGGAGTTACGAGGAAATGCCAGGATTAGCTCTAGAAGTTGCAGTTCACAAGTTAGGAGTAGATCCTACTTCCGTTCCAGTCAGACAAGTTCCCAGAAGAATGCGTCTAGAAATTGAGAAACAATTAATAGCCGAAGTTAAGAAGCTAATAGACGCTAAATTTGTCCGTGAAGAACAATACCCTACTTGGTTAGCCAACGTGATACCAGTCAGAAAGAAGAATGGTCAGATCAGAATCTGTGTGGATTTCAGAGATTTGAATAAAGCATGTCCAAAGGATGAATTTCCATTACCAATCCCGAAACTGATGATCGACATCGCTTCGACGCATGAAATCTTCTCATTTATGGATGGATCGTCGGGATACAACCAGATAAAGATGGCACCGGAAGACGAAAAGCTCACGGCATTCGAACGCCGATCGGAGTGTATTGCTGCACGATAATGCCATTCGGACTAAAGAACGCGAGAGCAACATACCAAAGAGCGATGACGAAGATTTTTGATGATCTCATTCACAACCAAGTCGAGTGCTATGTGGATGATGTGGTCATCAAAAGCAAATTGAAGGAATATCACCTGTATGATTTGAGAATTATTTTCGAGCGACTAAGACAATACAACCTTAAGACGAATCCCTTGAAATGCGCTTTTGGCGTCACCTCAGGGAAATTCTTAGGATTTGTTGTCCGACATCACAGGATTGAAATCGACCCGGATAAGATTAAAGCTATTTTTGAAATGCCTCCTCCTAAAACTTTGAAACAACTACAATCCTTTTAAGGGAAGTTGGCATATCTTCGACGCTTTATCTCGAACTTGTCAGGTAGGTGTCAGCCCTTCTCGGCATTAGTTAAGAAGGACACCAAATTCGTTTAGGATGAGAAATGCCAGTGGGCTTTCAAGGACGTTAAGGAATACTTAATGACACCTCCTGTCTTAGCAGCTCTAGTCTCAGGTAGACCGTTGTAACTTTATACCGCAGCTTTAGACGACTCCCTTGGAGCCCTGCTAGCCCAGGTCAATGATGAGGGAAAAGAAAATGCTCTCTACTACTTAAGTCGTCGTCTAATTCCGACGGAAGTAAAGTATCACCTATTGAGAAGCACTGCTTGACCCTGATCTTCGCACTCAAAAGCTCAGGCATTACATGCTTTCTCATAAGGTCAACCTTATTTCGAGAGTTAATCCGTTGCAATACTTGATGACCCGACCGATGCTTTACGGCAGACTTGCCGGTGGTCGATGATACTATTGCAATTTGACATAACTTTCGTTCCTCTTCGCGCCGTAAAGGGACAAGTCCTAGCGTACTTCCTTGCAGTACACCCTTTACCGACGGATTCGCCTCTCGACGATGATTTGCCCGACGAGCGCGATAATGAGCCTAGAAGACCCTGATGATCGACGTTGGGAACTGTACTTCGACGGTGCGTCCTCAGCACAGAAGAACAAAGAATTGCAAACGATAGTGCCCGGTAAGGCAGGAATCGGACTAATCTTTATAACACCGGAGCGGGGGATGTTAAAATACTCCTACCACTTAACAGAACCGTGTAAAAACAACGAGACAGAATACGAAGCCCTTATAAATGGATTGGAATTGACCATTCAGATGGGAATAACGGATATCAACATCTATGGGCATTCTCAGTTGATCATTCAACAGGTTGCCAGACAATACAGAATTCTAAAGCCAAGACTCGAGCAATACTTTCAGTATGCCATGAAATTGCTGGAACAAATTCCAAACGTAACAATCTACAAGATTCACAGAAAAGAAAATGCTCTCGCCGATGCGTTAGCCCGCCTTAAAAAGGAATTTGCCTGCTTGCAGGATGAGTCAGTTGAAGTGTCAGTTCAAGGACGACAGGTCCTATCACAGCTCGGCATGGATACAGTACACAAATCAACAGAAAAAGCAGAAGAAACAATTGCAGCAGTGACAAAAAATACAAATATTGGCGGCATCCACTAATAGACTACTTGCAGACAAGAAACCTACCGGACGATAAGTCGATAGCCCATCAAATCAAGAAAAGAACTCTGTTTTACGCATTAATAAACAATACGCTATACAGAAGGTCTTTTGACCAAATGTGGCTAAGGTGCCTGAGCGGGTCCAAGGCTCGTGAAATCGTTAAAGAAATACATTCAGGACTTTGTGGCGCTCATCAGTCGGGTCCAAAAATGAAAATGAAGATTAAAAGACTAGGGTATTACTAGTCCTTAATGATGACCGACTGTATGAAAGTTGCCAAAAGTTGTCACCAGTGCCAAGTGCATGGAGTGGTTCTACACCAAACTCCAAATGTGCTACATCTGACAATCTCATCGTGGCCATTTGAGTGTTGGGGCACAGATATAGTGGATCCGATAGAACCACCTTCTTCAAGAGGACATCGCTTTATTCTAGCAGCTATAAACTACTTTTCTAAATGGGCAGAAGCTATACCACTCAGAGAAGTGAAGGCACACCACGTGCTACAATTTTTCAAGAACCAAGTCGTCTACCGTTTCAAGGTACCGCGAAGGATCATTTCAGATAATGGGTCTGCATTCAAAAGTACAAAGATCAACAATTTTGTCAGAAGACACGGGATTGATTGGCGATACTCAACGATCTACTACCCAAGAGCAAACGGCTTGGCCGAGGCTTTTAATAAAACTCTCGTTCAAATTTTAAAGAAAACTTTGGATGACAACAAGAGAAATTGGCACGAGAAGTTGTTAGAAGCCTTATGGGCCTACATGAAGACTTTTAGGACTCCTACTCAGTCTACGCCTTACGCTTTAGTGTACGGATCTGAGGCCGTCTTGCCCCTTGAAGTTCAACTTCCGTCACTCCGACTTGCAGTTGTAGAAAAGATCACCACAGAAGAAAATGCCAGACTACGACTGGAAGAATTGGAAAGCTTGGAAGGGAAAAGACTTTCCACACAACAGAATTTGGAACTGTATCAAGCCAAGATGATCCAGGCCCATGATAAACTGGTCCGCCTAAGAACTTTCAAAGTCGGTGACTTAGTTCTTGTTCTCAGAAGACCTATTCTTGCACATCGCAAGATAGGAGGTAAATTTGAACCAACATGGGAAGGGCCATTCGTGGTCGAGACAGTCTACTCAGGAGGATCCTACCAGCTTGTGAATTGCCGAGGAGAACGACCCATGCTTCCAATCAATGGACGGTATTTGAAGAAGTATTACGCGAACTGATATTTCAAAGGGTGGCCTCTAAAATAGAATCTTATCCCTAGAAACACGGGTGAAGTGATCACTTTGTGACTGGGTCCAAACCCAAAACAAAATAAAATGGATGATAAAAAAAATCTCATCAACAAAAATGTTAAAAAAAAACTTGGCAAAATCAAAATAATAAAATGTCAATCTTTCCTTTTAAATCCATTCATTCCTGATATTTTCTCACCTCTTCCTACTTCCTTTAAATTTAAAAGAAGTGAATACAAATTTTTAATTGTTTTTCTTATTGTTCTTGTTCTTAGTACAACCCCTGATCCTTTCCTTGTTTTCCGCAGGGAAATGTCGAACAAGCTGTTGGTTCTAAACTTTAGAAATGGCGTGAGTCTAGCACTTGATGAAAAGAGGGTGAGAGATGTAGCAGTGATTGAGATTGACTCAGACTTCACACCAGCTGTCTTACAATACAAAGAAGATGATTGGATCCCAGTTGATCGAGAAGAACTTCACAGCCAGATAGTGATGAAAATGGGTGGCCCGAGCCACCAATCCAGCAGCAGCAAGAAAAGAAAAGCAAACACCGCACATGCAACCAGAGAGGATAAGAAAGTTAAGTCGATGGTTGCCACAGCGAAGGGTAGGCTTGTCGGCAGCAAGCACCCACGAAATTCAAGGGGTAAGGAGAGCTACTCTCACCGCTTACTCGGCGAAGAAATAAGAATCGTCGCATTCGCAAAATGTTGACCAAGTTAGCAGAAGATCAATATAAACGAGACGGTGGATATCGTTAAGTGCAAATGCTCCAAGGAGACCGGTTCGTCAGGAACCAGAAAGAAGAAAGTCAATTCCAAGAAGGTCGGAACAGATGAAAGAAATACCAAGAAAAGCAGAAATAGAGTCGGTACCTCAACGCCGAACATATGTATCGGATCCGAAGAGTCTTGTTGTGAAAGCAACCCTGGAGGATGTTCCTATGGAGACTATCCCCAAGGAGCCGAGTCATGCAGAAGAACATGCTGTGGTTGAGCCATACATCCCGCAGTATGTTACTAGACACCAAGGACTTCAGATAATCCCGGAATACGAGCAGGAGAAAATGCAATTAGTTGAGAAGAAAACCTTTGAGTACTTTGAAAGAATTGGGAACAAGAGGGTCAACATCTTTGAAGGCCTCGAGCTGCATACATATGTATTCTCAGATTATGAGCAATAACAAATTGTAGATTGCATCTTTGAATTGCAGAAAATTGGTCAAGCTGGCCGCTTGAGAGAAAAGACATATTCAGAACCCCAAAGATGGATGCCAAGAAAGGGAAGAGTTACAATCCAATGCAGATGTTGCTACAATTTTGCCACAAACAGGAAAGGAAATCCACCAGGGATACTCCGTCGTAGTGAGGTGGATCCAATGCCAAGAATCATTAAGAGAATGGTGAAAAGGATGATAACATGGAGGGTATTGCTTGCAGATTGCATACCCAACAGCTGCATTATCAACATATACAAGGAAGGCGACTGCATACCTCCGCATATAGACCATCATGACTTTGTTAGACCCTTCTGCACAGTATCATTCATCAACCAGTGCAACATCATGTTCGGATCTAACCTCCGGATTGCAGGCCCCGGTGAGTTCCGAGGGCCGGTGGAGATACCACTACCGGTAGGTTCCGTCCTAGTGTTAAAAGGAAACGGAGCAGACGTTGCGAAGCATTGCATTCCAGGAGTGCCTGTGGAGCGGATCTCAGTTACTTTTAGAAGAATGGACGACAGAAAAATTCCTTACTACTTTCAGCCAGATCCAGAATTGGAGAGTCTCCGGCCCTACGAGCTGTGAGTTACATGGGAAATAACACACCTCCAATGCACATCCATGCGGCCTTCCTGCCAAGGGTGGCTTGGAAGGTGATGTCATTGCCCATGTTTCTTACTATTCATACATGGTTTTTTTTTTACAGACGCTATTGAATGGACCAGTAAGAAATTTACACAGTCCGTTTTGGATTTACATAGATTGTATGAGACATTAAATTTTTGAGGAAAATGTCATCATGACTAGATCAAGTTGTATGATGTACTTTCAGCAAGTTGGAATGAAAACGATTACGTCATATTTTGCCTTCACATCTTTTTGTACAAATTAACTGGGAAACACCATTAGAGTTAAATGAACTTTGAACGACGAACAGAAAAGAAAGTAAAATAAATGAGAAATTTTTCCTAAAAATCCAAATATTAAAATGAACTTCAAATTCACATGAACACTAAATAAATAACAAAAATAAAAAAATGGGATCGTTAAAGGACAAACAAAATGAATCTAAATCTCAAATTGAATTCCGATCTGAATCCTCTGATTTGAATCTTTCAGTTCTTCTCTCAATTGAAATCTGTTTGAAACTCTTTTGAAATTTGAATATTTTCCTCGACTTATTGCTAAGTCAAGTCTTTTCAGCTTGGTACATTTACCAGCTCCTTTCAATTCTCTTTCTTCTGTGTCTTAGAGGATCGACTAGTTCTATTGACACGGAGCCACGAAATTTGTTCGATTTGGCATGAGACTGGGTCCCTCTTCATACAGATAAATCTTCGAGATTGGAACCAGTTTCCATTTCTCATTAAATTTCGAGACTGGTACCTAAATGCCAGTTCTCTTCCTTCGAGGTCGGTATCTAAATTCCGACTCTCATTCGAGATCGATACCTAAATTTTGATTCTCTTTCGAATTGATACCTAAATTTCAATTCTAAATTCCGAAACTGGTATCTAAATTCCAGTTCTCTTCCTTCGAGGTTGGTACCTAAAATCCGACTCTCATTCGAGATCGATACTTAAATTTCGATTCTCTTTCGAATTGATACCTAAATTTCAATTCTAAATTCTTAGACTGGTACCTAAATTCCAGTTCTCTTCCTTCGAGGTCGGTACCTAAATTCCGACTCTCACTCGACATCGATACCTAAATTTCGATTCTCTTTCGAATTGATACCTAAATTTCAATTCTAAATTCCGAGACTGGTACCTAAATTCCAGTTCTCTTCCTTCGAGGTCGGTACCTAAATTCCGACTCTCATTCGAGATCGATACTTAAATTTCGATTCTCTTTCGAATTGATACCTAAATTTCAATTCTAAATTCCGAGACTGGTACCTAAATTCCAGTTCTCTTACTTCGAGGTCGGTACCTAAATTCCAACTCTCATTCGAGACTGATACCTAAATTTCGATTCTCTTTGGAATTGATACCTAAATTTAAATTCTAAATTCCGAGACTGGTACCTAAATTCCAGTTCTCTTCCTTCGAGGTCGGTACCTAAATTTCGACTCTCATTTGAGATCGATACCTAAATTTCGATTCTCTTTCGAATTGATACCTAAATTTCAATTCTATATTCCGAGACTGGTACCTAAATTCCAGTTCTCTTCCTTCGAGGTCGGTACCAAATTTCGACTCTCATTCGAGATCGATACCTAAATTTCGATTCTCTTTCGAGTTGATACCTAAATTTCAATTTTAAAATTCTGAGACTGGTACCTAAATTCCAGTTCTCTTCCTTCGAGGTCGGTACCTAAATTCTGACTCTCATTTCGAGATCATTACCTAAATTCTAATTCTCATCCTTTCGATCGATACTTAAATTTCGATTCTCTTTCAGGTTTGATACTTAAATTTCAAATCTCACTCTTTCGAGATCAGTACTTAAATTCTGATCTCATCCTTTTTCCATCGATACTTAAACTCTGATTCTCACTCCGAGGTTGGTACCTAAATTTCAGTTCTCTTCGCAATCCCGAGGTTGAAACCTAGGTTTCAATTCTGATTTAAAATCCAAAGTTCAATTCAAAATTTCCTTAAATCGAATTTAAATTAAACTTCAACCGAAATTGAAACTCAGACAAATCGAAATTTAAACTCACACATTGAAACTTGAAATTTAAAAGTAAACTGAAATCTAAATTGAATTCCCCAGATTTTGTGATTTGGAGCTCACCTCCATTTCCATTCCCCAGCGAGAGTTCAGGAATCTCCAGTCTTGGAAATATACCTGATACTCCCCAGCGGAAATTCTTCTACTTCTTCTTAAGTTGTCACTTGGACGTCTTTGTTGGTTTTGTTGATCTCTTCGGTCAACGCCAATTCGTGTGGTGTGCTTTGTTAGCACACCACACCTATTAGGGGTCCATTTGTTGACCTCATTTTTGATGAGGTCTTTTGCTTCTCTCCTTAGTTCTTAAGATCTAGCCTTAGGCTTTTCCTTTGACTAATCTTAGAGGACTAGAAATGGAACCCACCCTTTAGAAATTCAAACTACATCTTGACTCCCTGCAAACCCCACAAGCTTTATTGTAGACCCCTAATCACCTAGAGGGTTGAAATCAAATGTGGAGGTTTAAAGGATGAGTTCCCTATAGGACTTTTTGGCCTTAGGAATACCCTCGGTGGCCTGGTCTGGTGGGGTTTGACTTGCACATACACTACACTCTCACACACATTCCAAGTCCTAAAATCACACTCTCACCCAACTTGACTTTCTGACTCATGTAGGTAATTCATATGGATGGTCTTTAACCCCTAAGCCCCTGGCTAAGAGGGTTAGGAACAACATAGTGAATGCCTCAAATGAGTCCTCTCATGGCTTATATGGGCTTAATATAGCTTCATGACTCAACCAAAGTGATTCCATTTCATACACATTTGATCAATCTTCCTTTTTTAAAAAATTTCAATTTTTGACCCTCGGGGCCCCGGACCCACCAAACCTACCAAATACCCTTGAAATGACCCAAAATTTGCAAAATTACCTAAATTACCCAAAATTCCTCAAAATCAATCTTAAAAATTTCCCCCTCTCAAATTGACCATCTTTGGCCAAAAATACCAAAATTTCCAAAAATACCCCTAAACCCCCCAAAAATTACCAAAATACCCTTTTACTCCAAAAATCCAAAAATTCTGAAAATTTCCAAAAAATTTCAGAAAATCTTAAATATTCCTAATTTCATTTAGTTCAACTACACCATGGGCTAATTTTTCCAATTTACCCCACTTTTACCAAAACCCCTAGTTTGACCCATTTTTAAGCCAAGTGAGCCCAATGTCAAACCAAACCACCCCGATTGACCTCAATTCTGGTCCAATTCAATTCTAAACTTCAAATCAATATCCCCAACATCAATTTAGACCAAATCCAAGTCCAATTTGATTGACATTTGAGAACAATTTCAATTTGAAGCCTAAGGCCCAATCTTGTCCCATGACCTAAACCTCGCCCAAACCAACCCAATTCAACCCCAATTGGCCCCAAATCTTTTCTAAAGCCTTCCTAACACCCCCATAAACAAAACACTAACTTGATTTGCCCAAAATTTGAACCTAAACTCCACCCAAACCTAACCCAAAACCAAAATCCCTTAAATAGACCTAAGCCCAAACCTAACCCAAATGGGCCCAAATCCCAAAATCAAAGCCCAACCAAAGTTGAAAACTCTTTGTGACACTCCCATGAACATTTCTCAACATTAATTTTACATCAAATCCAACTTTAGCCAAACCTTAGCCCAAGTTAGCCCAATTTGGCCCACCTCGCCCCTTTACCAAAAGACCCCACATTAAACCCAATTCAATTCAAAATCACTTCATACTTGTTCCAAACCACTCATGGCACATGCCTAAACCAATTGCAACATTTATTTGACATGGTCCTTCACAAAATTTTCATCCAAAAGCCCATTTTAAAATCCAAAAGCCCACTTCCTTAAACCACTTTAAAAGCCCATCCAAAACCATTTCAAAAGCCCAAAATCAATCCATAGCTCACATGACATCTTCATTGATCATCCATTCAATTAAGACCACCCCCTATGTCCAAAATACATCCTGTTGATCAAACCGAAATGGCATCATGACAAATCCCATTAAAAGAATTCAAAATTTTTAAAATTCAAAATAACCCATTTCCATGAAATTGAGCCAAGCCATGAGCAAGCCATAGACAAGCCTTGGAGCCATGATTAAGCCATATAGAAGCCATGAGAATCTTAGGATTGTCAACCCTCCTTAAATGGAAAAAGGAGGAGATCCTTTAAACACTCCCTAAAAGTCATTAGCCATACCCATGTTTCACCCTAACCCAAAACGAATCCAAATATATTTGGATGGGGACTTCTCCACTCCAAACCAGCTGACTCATCTAACCTCCCTCAGCCCAAATCAGTCCCTTGGTGGGTTCACCAAACCCAAATACATGAATTGACAAAAATCAAGCCAAAATGACCCTTGCCCCATGCCATTTTAATCAAACCTCCTTACACATGGCAATAGTCAATTGTTTGCACCAAACTCAATCCCTGGACTCACTAAGTCAAGATGGTGACCTGACCCTGCCGGCCAGCCGCCTGGGTCGCCGAAAAACACCATGGCTGAGAGCTCCATGTGAGCTAAATTTTTCAATTCTCCCCGGCCGAGTCGTCCCAACCCAAATGGACACCATGGTCGTTCTTCTCCTCCCCGAGCAACTCGATCCCGTACTCCACCGCCCCCAGGAAGCCCTCCACCACCTCTATTTAAACACCACCACCTCTCAGCCAAAGGGGGTGTTGAACCAAACCTTACCAAAACTCTGCCAAAATCACTCCAGACTCCTCTCCAGACATAGAGAACTTGATCCTCACTGACATCCAGCCCTAAAACCCTCTCTGTGAGCTCTCTGAGTTGAAAATCCACCCAAAAAACAAGACACTTCACCACAGTGAGCCAATCTCCAAATTGATTGATCCTACACCTTCACCGTACCAAGAGGAGAAGTTCCCCAGCAAAAGCCCCTCACCAGGCCAGCCATTGCTTCCATCCTCCAAACTTTGTGATCGGCCTTGGTCACTTTCATACCTAGACAATTCCCCAGAGCTAGAGACTTTATCTGGAGCTTGCCTGGACTCAATCGAGGGTGACACAACTCTCAAATCAAAGCTTCACTTCTCTGAGGAAAGGTATGAACTCATTCTTCCTCCCGAGCTTCCAGCAATTCTCCATTTTGTTTGGATTAATTTCATAGCCTATAAATCATATGGATGTGTTCCTCTCTTCAAGACGAATCGATAGAGTATAAGAACACAAAAATCCATTGAGAATCAAGTGAGATCTTAGGGTTTTAGTGTGGACGGCCATGGGTGCACACCAGTCGTAGACGATGACCAGGAGCCATTGGATCGCGCGTGTATCGAGCGGACGGTCGAGATCAAGTCGGACGGTGCAATGATATGTGAACCGCGGGCCCCTGGAGAGCTGAGTTAGATGGCGATGCCGAATCACACTGCGACGCGTGGGCTTTCGGAGCTGCCGAGGTTGACGCGGCGCCGCGTGGTAAGTAGGAAATTAGGGTATTTTTGAATTATTTAAATGATCTGAACTTCAAAAACTAATATCTTTGAATAAAAAAATCACAAAAATAAAATAAAAATACCTTCTCACTCAGTGAATAGAGGAGAATAATGTGGAAAAGAAATCAAGTTAATTGGATGAGTATTTTATTTTTAATAATTTTTTTACTATTTTCAATATTTTGATTCTTCATTTGTATAGACAATTTACCATGGCATGAGACCATAGGGCTTTTGAAGCCTCTGATCTTGGGAACATTCCCTAAATTTTTCAAGGTCAGAGGTCATCCCTGTGAAAAGATATTGATTTTTCAAGTTCATGTCACTGTTTTGAGTATTTTAACTCCAATAATTAGCATGTTGTAAAATAAATTCTAAGAAAATTTGGTAATCTTTCTTAGGACCAGAGGACCCTATGAAAAATATATTTTGAATTAATTCTTTCACAATAACCTTAATTGGCCTAAACCCCT
Organism: Papilionanthe hookeriana x Papilionanthe teres; assembly: GCA_022702705.1. Classification (NCBI taxonomy): domain Eukaryota; kingdom Viridiplantae; phylum Streptophyta; class Magnoliopsida; order Asparagales; family Orchidaceae; genus Papilionanthe; species Papilionanthe hookeriana x Papilionanthe teres. The sequence goes on from CM040423.1 coordinate 160,590,136, forward strand.
AAAATTTAATTTGAATTAATTAGGGTTAACCACACATCAAATTGACTTGAAAACAATTCTCCATTACTCTTTAGGGATAGAGGAATCTCACATAAAATTTTGAAATCAATTGGACTTGATTAACCCCACCAAATGGATTGATTAAGCCTCATAAGCAAAATGGAACTTTAAAAATTCATAACTCCAAAAATACTTTTCAAAAATTCACAAAAATGATTTTGGAGCTTCTCTGATATCAGGGGAGTTCGGGAAAATTAAAATTGGAATTTTCTAAAAAAATTAATTTTTCACAATATTTTAATATTTTAATAATTAAAAAATAATAAAAATCACAAAAATATTAAAAATCATAAATATGTCACATTTTGACTCCTAATCATTTAGGAACAAACCAAATATTTTTCCTAAGTCCCTAGGATAAGATATTAAAATTTAAAGGTTTAATGTAATTTTTAATATTAAAAAATGAATTTTTAACCTTTTTCAGTAAAATAATTCTAATAAATCAAAGAAATATTAGAAAATTATAAAACTTATTTCTTTGGACTCCTTGAGGTTAGAGAAATTTAAAAAAAATATAAAATCTATTTTTCAGCTTTTATTTTATTTTAAAATTAATTAACACTCTAAAACTCAAAATAATTATTATAAATAAAATATAATTCAAAAAATCCCAAAAATTGGTCCAAGTGGTCTTGTGGTCATTAGGAATATCCCATTATTTTCTTAAGGACAGAAACCTTACCTTGGTCATGTTGTTGAATTTTCTTTGAAAACCCTTATTTTCTACTAAAAATAATATATAAATAAATTGAATTCAGAAAAATCACATTTTCTCCTCTAATGTCTTAATTGACATGTGAGTGAGGTGACATAAAAATTTCAAATTCATTTCAGATCAATTTAGTGAGTTATGAAATAAATAAGCTTAAAAGGGCATAAAGGTAATTAAAAACTTTAACTCTTAATTAAAACTTTAGGTTTAATCAAAATGGGGGGTAAAATATTTGATTTTAACTTTCTCTTGGATGATTGAAACTTAGGAAAATTAAAGGGTAGAAACCCATTAAACACTTTGAAAATATCAAAATGAAACTTTAATTAATTAAATAATTTAAATTTTGGAAAGAATATATTTAAAATTTGGATTATTAAAATAGGGATATTATTAAGAGTATATTTATTCTTTAATTTAAAAATCCCAAAATAAGTCATTTTAACAATATTTAATTCTTAATTAAAAATTAAAATAATTATCCAAATTAACAATTAAAACTACAATTAAATTAAATTAAATTTAAAATATTGAAACTAAAATTAAAACTTAAATTAAATTAAATTAAGTTAAAATTAAATTAAAATTAAAGCTAAACTAAAATTAAAATTAAATTGAAATTAAATAAAAAAATTAAATTATATTTAAATTAAATTAAAATCAAATTGAATTAAATTAAAATCATTTAACAACGAACCTAATGAAATCATTAAGAATTAAATCAAAACAGATCAACAATTTCAACACCTCTTTCTATCTAAGTAAATTTAAAACATGAACATCAATTTGAAATACCAAGATAACTAAAAATGTAAAGATTTAAATCAAATCTAAAATACTTTGAACACTATTCCAAACTTAAAATCATTAAACTAAAACTCAAACTTTAAATTAAGAATGATTAAAATTCTCGATAAATCAACTTACCCTTAAAGGCTTTAATTATTATAACTCTTAAATAGGGTATTAAGTGAGATGGCACTTCATTCATCAATTAAACAAATACCTAAGTTCACTGAGCAAGAGACAAAGTTTAACTAAACTCCTGGATGATTAATTCACCTGTGCAATTAAATTTACTTGGACTTAAAATAATCCCAGAAGTATTGAAAAGATGTTTAGGACTCGTCCTAAACACTTCCTCAATACGACGGGATGTTTTAGAAGAACAATTGAATTTAATGGTTCTTTGATGAAGAAAATCATCCTTAAACAAAACCAAAAACCTAGACGTCATAGGAGATTACTAGTTATAGGATTAGGAATTTGGTAGACAACCAAAACCCTTCCCTTAGCATTACCTAGGTACTTGTTGAAATATTTAAATGCCTTAACATGTGTTTTAAGTGCAGCATGGGATGACGAGAAGACCCTCCAGGTACGCTTTTATTTTATTGCAACTTGCTTTATTGCAATTTACTTACATGCACTGTACTTTACTTTTCTTGCATGTTAAACAATACTGTTGCATGAAAACCAAAACCTTTAAGATAGTCCCTGAAATAAAACCAAAACTAAATTAATAATCATTGCAAGATAAAATGCACCACCACAACATTCCAAAATATAAAACAACTCAAAATTTAATCACAAACAGAACAACAAAACTACAATTCCAACTAAATTAAAACGTCTCATTGAATGATGAGGATTACCTCGGATGATGTAACCCACGTGTTGCTAACGGGATTTCCCACGGTCTAAATGAAAGTGTGGAACTCATTCAGTTGAGTTTAGCAAATTCATCTTGACTAAGTGAATTCGATGAAAATAACGATGCCGGGATGACGGATTCGTGGGATCTTAATCGGTTCTGTTTAAATAACTTTAAGATTTGTTTTAATTAAAACATTAAAGATATTTGAATTTTAAGTTTTTATCTAAACCAAAATACTTCTCTCATCCTTTGATTTATGACTTCTAAAACTAAACCTCTACAACAACAAGGAGCTCAGAGCATAGTGGGCAGAACGGCCATCTTCATCAGCAAAACTTATGTCCACTTCAGCAAAACTTTCTTAGAATTAAATAACCAAGCCATAGGACTTCAAGGTATTTTGCCTGGTGAGACATAAATCCTCAACTCTTCGTTAGGCATTTGCATGATCATGTCATGTAAATTAAGCTCCAACCTGTCTTAGGACTCCGAGGAAGTCGTTTAGTACGACATAAACCCTCACATCTTGGAGGCTATTTGTGTGATTATGTCATACAAATATATGATCTAAATAAACAAAATTGACAAGATTGTAATATTAAATAAACTCCAAATTGAAGCCAAATAACTTCTGTAGGCGACCACCTTTTTAAAAATACAACAAAACCTAAAAATATGCCGACAATATATTCAGTGCGGGATCAATTTTTGGTGTCGTTGCTTATTTTCATATTATAGTTGTAAGTATAAATATCGAAAAGTGGATCAATTTTTTGGCGCCGTTGTTGAGGATGTAAAGTAATTATTAAGGTAATTAATAGAATTATTAAAATAATTACTAAAGTTACGGATTATTTTAAATATTACTTAAAATTTGTATGCGTAAATTTGATACCTTACGATTCAAAATTTGAGTGCACAATTAAAAGAATTAGAAAACAAAAGAGAGAAATTATAAATTTAACACAAATGGCAAATAATCCAGAAATTGAAAATATAAACCAACAAAGACTATTAACAGATTATGCCAACCCTACATTAGATGAAATTCACCTAAATATTCAAAACCCTGATGTAGCTGCTAATTCATTCGAACTTAAACCTGCAATTATCCAAATGGTACAGAATAATCAATTTAGTGGTTCACCTAATGAAGATCCTAATTTACATCTTGCTAGTTTTTTGGAACTATGTGCTACTTTTAAAAATGAAGGAGTATCTAATGATGTTATTAGACTTAGGATTTTTCCTTTTTCTTTAAGGGATAAGGCTAAGATGTGGTTAAATTCATTAGCACATGGATCTATTAAAACTTGGGGAGAATTATCACAAAAATTACCATCCAAATATTTTCCTCCTTCGAAAACTGCAAAACTTAAAAATGATATAACATCTTTTAGTCAGTTTGATGGAGAATCCATATATGAAGCTTGGGAGAGATTTAAAGAACTTCTTAGGAAATGCCCACATCATGCATTACCGGATTGGTTAATTATACAAACTTTTTACAATGGATTAGTAGGATCTCTTAGATCAATCATTGATCTGTCGCTTCGGAGGTTCATTAATGTCAAAACCATTTGATGAAGCCTATGTGTTAATCGAAAAAATGACTACTAATAATTTTCAATGGTCTACTGAAAGAATAAATCCTAGAAAGATAGCTAGTGTTCAGGAAAATGATGCAATATCTATGTTAGCTTCTCAAATTGCTGCTATATCAAAGAAATTAGATCATTTTGGAATGAATTACTCTCCTACTATATTAGAAGAAAACTCATCTGGACAAATTATAGATTCTCAATCTCCTTATGAAACTATAAATGCTATTAATAATAAACCCAATAATCCTTATGCGAATTATTATAATCCTGGCTGGAAGAATCATCCAAATTTTAATTGAAATAACAGTACATCTAATCAACAATGGATGAACAACTCTATAGGAAATCCACCTAATCAAGGTAATACAAATTATAAACCATCTTATCCACCTGGATTTAATAACAATCAATTCAAAGATAAGAAATTATCTATAGAAGAATTAATATTGAGTATGGGTCAGCACTTGCAAAATCAAGGAAATAAATTACAAATTCAAGGAAATCAATTACAAAATTAAGAAACAACAATTAAAAATATTGAAAATCAACTTGGACATATCGCTACCGCGCTTAACAATAGAATTCCTGGAACTTTTCCTAGTAATGTGGAAATAAATCCTAAAGACCAAGGAAAGAACAAATTAAAGCGATACAATTATGAATTGGAAAAGAGTTAAAAACTAAAATTCAGAAAGAGACAGAAAGTAAAAATGAGGATGTGGAAATCGAGAAAGAAAAGGATGAGCAAGATCAAAACTTAGAATATCCATTGATCCCTATGAAAATATCTATAGAAAAACCACCACCACCATTTCCTCAATCACTAAAGCAGCATAAAAAAGATAAGCAATTTGCTAAATTCCTTGAAATTTTAAAAAAATTAACGGTAAATATTCCTTTTGTAGAAGCATTAGAACAAATGCCTAATTATGTAAAATTTATGAAAGATATTTTAAATAAAAAAAGAAAATTTACAGACAATGAAACTGTTGCACTTAGCGAAGAATGTAGTGAAATTATTCAGAATAAGCTTCCTGAAAAATTAAAAGATCCTGGTAGTTTCACTATACCTTGAGCTATTGGAGAAAAATTTTATGGAAAAGCTTTGTGTGACTTAGGAGCAAGCATAAATCTAATGCCTCTATTAATTTTTAAAAGATTAGAATTAGGAGAAATTTCACCTACTTCGATAACTCTTCGCTTAGCCGATCGTTACGTGACTTATCCTAAGAGAATTATTGAAGAGGTGTTAGTAAAAGTGGATAAATTTATCTTCCCGGTAGATTTTATTGTTCTAGATATGGAAGAAGACAAAGAAATTCCCATAATATTAGGAAGACCCTTTTTGGCCACTAGAAAACTATGATTGATGTTCAGAAAGGAGAATTTACTATGAGAGTAAACGATCAAAAAGTAAATTTTAACATAGCAAAATCAATGAAATATCCTGCTTTAGAAAAAGAAGATGAATGTTTTCGAATGGAAATACTTGAACATTTGCAAAATGAACATTTTAAAGAATATTATGAAGAAAAGTTAGAAAAAGAAAATACTGAATTAATTGAAGAAGAAGATAATGAAAAACTGGATTATATACAGGAAAATTTTGAAATGTTGGATAATACTGAAAACGCTGAAAAGAATATAGTTCCGTCAATTATTAGACCTCCTGAAGTCGAATTAAAAATTTTACCTAATCATTTAAAATATGCTTACATAGGTAACCATTCAACCCTACCAGTTATTATATCAGCTGAATTGAATGAATCACAATAACAAAAATTGTTAGACATATTAAAAAAACATAAGAAAACTTTTGGTTGGACTTTAGCAGATATTAAAGGAATTAGTCCTCAATCTGTATGCACAGAATTATTTTAGAAAATGAACATAAGCCAAGAGTAGATCCTCAAAGGAGATTAAACCCAATAATGAAAGAAGTAGTCAAGAAAGAAATATTAAAATGGTTAGATAATGTAATTATATATCCTATTTCGGACAGTGCTTGGGTAGGCCCAATTCACTGTTTTCCTAAGAAAGGAGGAGTGACCGTTAAAGCTAATGAAAATAATGATTTAATACCTATAAGACAAGTTACTGGATGGCGTATATGTATTGACTATAGAAAATTAAATGCAGCCACCAGGAAAGATCACTTCCCATTACCATTTCTAGACCAAATGTTGGATAGATTAGCAGAACATAAATATTTTTGTTTTTTAGATGGATATACCGGTTATCATCAGATACATATTGCTCTTGAGGATCAAGAGAAAACTACATTTACTAGTCCTTATGGAACATTTGCTTTTCGAAGAATGCCTTTTGGATTATGTAATGCGCCTACAACATTCCAGAGATGAATGATGTCTATATTTAGTAAATTAATTGATGATGGAATATAAGTATTTATGGATGATTACTCTGTATTTGGAACGTCATTTGATACATGCTTGAATCATCTTGAAAAATTATTAGAAGTATGCGAGAAAACTAACTTAGTTCTAAATTGGGAGAAATGTCAATTTATGGTTGCAGGAGGAATTGTATTAGGGCATAAAATTTAAGAAAATGACATGGAAGTAGACCCTGCAAAAATTCAAGTTATTGCTAAATTACCACCTCCAACTATGGTAAAAGGGGTAAGAAGTTTTCTTGGACATGCTGGATTCTACAGACGCTACATAAAAGATTTTTCAAAAATTACTAAACCTCTATGCCAACTTCTAGAAAAGGACAAGAAATTTGAATTCACAACTGAATGCCTAAATGCTTTTGAATTATTAAAAGATAAATTAATCACAACACCTATAATAGTTTCACCTGATTGGGAGAACCATTTCAACTTATGTGTGATGCTAGTGATTATACTATAGGAGCAGTACTTAGGCAAAGATATGATAAAATTTTCAAAGTTATATACTACGCTAGTAAAACTCTTAATAATGCTTAAATGAATTATACAGTTACTAAAAAAGAGCTATTAGCAATTGTTTATGCATTTGATAAATTTAGGCCTTATCTAATTGGAAATAAATGTATTGTGCATACTGATCACTCTGCTATTAAAAATCTAATGCAAAAGAAAGATTCCAAACGAAGATTAATTAGATGGATATTACTAATGAAAGAATTTGATTTTGAAATCATTAACAAAAAGGGAACTGATAATCAAATTGTAGATCATTTATCAAGACTAGAATATAATGAATTATCTAATACTGATAACGAAGTTACTGACAGTTTTCCTGACGAACAACTATATAATATAAGTGAGTGGAAAATACCATGGTATGCTGACATAGTAAATTATATTGTAAGTGATATTTTACCACCTATGTTAACTTTGCAACAACAGAAAAAATTTATTCATGATGCTATAACATATTTTTGGGATGAACCATATTTATATAAGCAATGTAAGGATCTTATAATTAGAAGATGCGTGCCTTATGAAGAAATAGAATAAATCATTCAGACATGGCATGACTCTGATTTTGGAGGACATTTTGGAACAGATAAAACTGCTTATAAAATTTTACAATTTGGATTTTATTAGCCTACTCTTTTTAGATATGTTTATAGATATATCAGAACTTGCGACAGATGCCAACGAGTAGGTAATATATCTAGAAGAAATGAAATGCCTCTAAATTTTATATTAGAAGTTGAGATTTTTGATGTTTGGGGATTAGAATTTATGGGACCATTTGTTCCTTCATTTAAAAACTCATATATATTAGTTGTTGTTGATTATGTTTCTAAATGGATTGAAGCACAAGCTTTACCTCGATGTGACGCTAAGAGTGTTTAAAAGTTTCTAATGAAAAATATTTTTACTAGATTTGGAATGCCGAGAGTGATTATCACTGATGGAGTTTCTCATTTTAGAAATAAATATATTCACAAACTAGTAGAAAAATTTAACATTATTCATAAGATATCAACTGCTTATCATCCACAAACCGAGTGGATTAGTCGAAGTTTCTAATCGAGAAATTAAATGTATTTTAGAAAAGACTGTAAACCCTAATAGATTGGATTGGTCTATAAGACTAGACACTGCATTATGGGCATACATGACTGCTTATAAAACTTCGATTGGAATGACTCCTTATAGGTTTATTTATGGAAAGACTTGCCACTTACCAGTTGAATTAGAACATAAAGCTTATTGGGCAATTAAAGAATTTAATTACAATCTGAAAGAAGTTGGTGAGAAAACATTATTGCAATTGAATGAATTAGATGAATTAAGAAATGAATCTTATCATAATGATAAAATTTATAAAGAAAAAATGAAATTATGGCATGATTGGAAGATTAACCTGAAAAATTTTGAGCCATGACAAGTAGTTTTGCTTTATAATACAAGATTGAAATTATTTTCTGGGAAATTGAAATCTCGATGGTTAGGGCCTTTCATTATAACTCAAATATTTTTAAATGGAACTATAGAAATTGAAGATCCAAAAACTGGGCATAGATTTAAAGTAAATGGACACAGATTAAAACCTTATTTTGAAGGGAGAAGACCAAATTTTAAAGAGGTTTTAATGCTCAGTCAACCTGATTACTAATTAAAATTAGGTCAGGCTGACGACAATAAACCAAGCGCTTTATGGGAGGCAACCCATAGTAGTTATTAATTATGATCTATTTATTAATGTTATTGAAGATTAAAATATAGAATAAATTCTACTACTCATTTTACTTTTTAGAATCATCACAAATTTAAATCTATACGAAGAAATAAGAAAATATTCTGACCAGAACGGAAATTGGGCAATTTACCTAATCTCACCGACAGCGAGATCTGCGTGCCCAAATTCAGTTTAAATATATTAACTATCCCGCCGACGGCGAGGTCGTTACCGCCGACGGCGAGATAGTTAAAAAGTGGTTTTTGTGAGTTATTTTGTGGTGTTGGACGGTTCTAAGGCCATTTCTCAATATAAAATGTTTAAAACTTTATTTTTACACTATCTTCTTCCTTAGAAATGATTAGAGCCCCTCCAGAATAATCTATTATGGCCTCCAAACCAATAGAAACCACGAAATCTGGAGTTTTTAACCGATGAAAATTTGTCAGTTCTGAGGCTCGGCGACTATTCAACAAGGTTTTGATGAAGAAGCGACTTATTAAAGAAAGAGGATTTGTAAACAGAGGAACGGAGAATTCAACAACAACAATTGAAGAGATGATTGTTCAGCGACGTTGGGAGGTATTCTGCTATTCAACATCCGTCGTAGTCATTCCGGTAGTCAAGGAATTCTACTCTACTCGCATGCGATCCATAATGGAAGTGTTTACGTAAGAGGCGGATGAGTAACTTTCACTCCTTCTCGAATCAATGAATTATACTCGATTGAAAATACCCTCGTTTGCCACTATTCAAATTTTGTTCCTACAAGATACAACAAGAATGAGATCTACGGATATCTCGACCGACGAACCCGACGATTGGGAATTACGAGAAGACGGGTACGTTAGTTTTTCTGCATCACTTCTTAACCCCATCTCAAAGCATTGGCATTTCTTTATTTCATCAAAGTTATTACCCACTATGAGGGTAAACAAAGTCTCGAAGGAATGCACAATTTTAAATTACTGTATTCAATCTGGATTGCCCATTGATATTGGATCTATCATTGTGAAGTCTGCATTGGGATTAATTGTGCATGGGTCAATTCATGGACTTGGACACCAATCAACTATATTTGCTTTATGTAGTCAGTACCAAGTTTCCTACGAAGCTTGGGAAAAAGTGCTATTGCCTTGAAAACCACTAGATCCGACAGATATGTTTCCTACATTGGATAACGATGATGAAACAGTAATTATTTATCATCAAGCATCTCAAAACAATCCTTTAGTTAAGCCCCTGACTGATAGAAAAACCTCATTTTACGGAAACTTAAAGGATTGGAGAAGGAACTACAGAATGTGATGAATTCTATTGATAATATCTCTAATTTATTCGATCACATCGATTGGAGAATGAAGGAACCTTAGACCATTCAGGACATCTGGAGGCAAGTTTCTTACGACTATTGAGACAGAAGGGATGGATTGAAGAAGATTCTACAGAAGAATTCCCCTTCAGGCCTTTCTACAACCTATTTGTGTATCGACATTCTATTGGGAATATCAGAGAAGAAGTTAGTTCAGAATCCAATGAGTAGCAGAGATTTATCCTTATGTTATTTATGTGTGTTGATTTGAACTTAGTCATAGATATAATTTGGATTTTACGTAGATAATCTCAGTTTAGGTGAGATTGTATGTTGTTTGTTTAGTCTCAGCATTTAGAGTATCTTGGTGTGGATTGCAATGCTGAGTTAAATGTGTTTTGGTTAATTTGCTAAGTCAATTGTTAGTTTTGTGGTATTTGAAGTTTGAAAGCTCATGGATTTCATTTATTAAAGTTATAAAGTTTGTGTTGTGTAAACCTTTTATGAGTCAGTTAAGTAACTAATCTTAGAAAATATATCAAATTAAGTCACCGAACATTAAAACAAGGCTTAATTAAATTGAACATAATTAAAAATATAAAAAAAAATTTTAAATTCAGAAATCCCGCTGACAGTGAGATCGATCCCACCGACGGCGAGATTTTCCCGAAACTTTGGCCTTGGTGAATTAATTAGCTCGCCGATGGTGAGAAATTTCTCGCCGATAGCAAGATCGCTAAACGTACTATATTTTGACCTGTCAACCGACACTATTCATCGTGCCCATCCTCAAAACTTCAAAAAACCGACCTAGGGCTTGATAGATCTGGAATTTGGAGCGATTTCAACACATTTTGACCCTGGATTTCATCTTCCCTTGGTAAAAGATTCACTCCTATGTAAAAATTTTTTATTTTCACCATGAATTTCTTCTACATTGAGGAATTTTGGAAAAAATTGAAATGAGAAGAAAAGACATGGAAGAAATTTGTGGAATTTGATTTAGATTGATTTTAGTAACTATTGGAAGCCATCTTAGTAATATTTAGAAGTTTAGTTAAGATTTTTGTAAATTTTACAGATCGAAAAATGGCTCCATGACAAAAAAGAAGAATGGATTACGACGAATCTCGTTTTGTGAATGCAAGGGCACAAGTAAGATTTTTTCACAATATTCAAACCAGAAAATGCATTCAGGATCAAGTTTTCAAAAATCCTGGAGGTGAAGTAGAGAGAATAATTAAAGAACAAGGATGGGAAAACTTCTGTTATATAACCAACAGAGCCGCTGTGGAGGTAGTAAAAGAATTCTATGCCAACCTGACTGCGATCGAAGATGCACCAATCAAGGTGAGAGGATTTTTGGTAGATTTCAGTGCTGCAAGGATTAATTCTTTTTATGAAGTACGAGATTTATACACCAGTGAGTATGATACCTTTGGAACTATGGAAGGACCACTGGAACAAGTGATCAACTTTCTCACTGACGGGAAAGGATTTTGGAAGCTTAAACAGCGTGAAAGGGTAAACATTCCTCTCTCAATGTTGAATGCATCATCTAAAGCCTGACATTATTTTATTTGCTCTACCTTGTTACCCACTTATCACCATAGTCAAGTAACAAGAGATAGAGCAGCTCTGAATTTCTGTATTCAGAACCAAAGATGTATTAATGTGGGAAGTATAATTTATAAGAATATATTAGCCACTGCAAGAAGTGAAAGTGGAGGAGGACTAGGACACCCTGGTCTGATTTATGCGCTCTGCCAATTATCTGGGGTAGAGGCAAGGGATGATGAGGAATGGGTGGAGCCTATGAAACCCATTACTCCGGCTAATATTAAGAATTATGAATCCCACGAAGGATAGAGATCTGGGACAAGGAGCTATGTACCTTCTTCAAGTAGAGATATTCCCTCTACCAGTAATGACCCTCCTCCCTATAGTACTCCTACCCTTCAAGATTTGATGAATGAGATGACTCTACAGCTGAACAGTTTTGAAAAAATAGAAGAAAAACTGGAGCATATTGATCAAAGAATTGGAGGCTTAGAGAGAAGACATGATTATGACAGCGAGTATCTCCAGAGACATTCAGAGTATTAGATAGCCTATTATGATGCTGAGAATCATTATAGGAGAGGAGAGCTAGATGTTGTATTTCCTGAGTGTCCCCGATATACTCATTACCAGCCTAATCCGCCCACTGATCAAGGAAACGACGATATAGTTTGGGACTTTGATGCGGAAGATTAGATTTTATGTTTATTTGTTTAATTCTGATGTTGTGATTGTTTGTTTGTTGTTTTACATTTTAGTATTGATGTTTTAGTTTATGAACTTGATTATGATGTGGTGTAGATATTTTTAAACATTGTTGTTAAAGTTATAGAGTTTTTAAATTTCTAATATTTTCAGACTGCTATTGTAACCTTGAATTGAATTAGTAAATTTATGTGTATGTTAGTATAAAATGTGGTAGTATTGTGTTAAACTTCTTTACCCAGCACTTTCTTTAATATTATGTGTGTAGAAAAATACTAACAGTACAGGTTAATTAAGTAATGGAAAAAGCCTGCAGAACTTCAAAAAGAAGAAATACCTAAAGCTCGAAGGTATGATTTAAATATTACAGTTTATTTCCTTTTCACCCTATATAGATAGATAGAAAAATTTAAGTTTGGGGGAGGGAAAAATACAAATTTAATTATTAAATTGTTCTCAATTTACATTTTCAAAATTATTATAAAAATAAATTTTTGTAGAAATTTTAATTCAGTAAACTAAAATTGATTTATTTAATTATTATAGAAAGTTAAGAGAAACACTTTTAATGATTAACTTATTTTTTAGATTAAGGATATTTAGTCTAAGAGAATAAGTATATAGTTACTATTTATAGTAAAGAAAACTATATTTTCAAATATAAAATTCTTAGGTATTTAGTTGAGAAAAAAAGATTGAAACTTAATGAAGTAAAAACTTTGAAATATATATAAGAGAAGTAAATGTTTCCAGTTTCAAATTTAGGAAGAGGAAATTGAAGTTCAAAATTATTAACAGGCTAACCAAAAATAGTGATCCTCACTTAAAAAAATTAAAGAAAAAAAGGATTGAAAATTAATCCAGAAAGAAAAGAAAAAGAAAAAGAAAAAGTATATTGGCTTCATTTGAATCAACCTAAAGGGTAAACTTCAATTACATTTCTGAACTTATATATTTGGATTAGTATTTTACTAAGTAGTGCTTTCATGAAATTCCTATCATCTAAATATCTTAAGAAATTAAGTAATTTAAAAGTATAGTCATTCTTGAAATAAATAGAAGACTTGAAATCTTAAACTTGAAAACTAAATAGCCTTATATTTATAGAATTAGTTTAATTATTTTAAAATATTTCTTAAAAAAACATTACTATAATACTTATTTAAATCTAATTCATAGTAATTCTGAATTAAAACTTTACTACAAATAATCATTACTTTTATGTAGTATTAAAATTACTTGAGGACAAGTAATAGTTAAGTTTGGGGGATTTTGACCACAAAAAAATGTATTGAGAAATTTATACCAATTTTATATGAAATTGCACTTTAAAGAAATGTATTTTCTTTGTTTTATTGCAGGAATGAAGATTTATAAGTACTGAAAGCAAAAAGCACAAAAGAAGTGGATTTGGAGCAAAAAGGACTCAATTTGATGAAAATTGAACTGTCCCATTGTTGACCTCATTTTTGATGAGGTCTTCTCTTCTTCTCTTTAGTACTTAGGATCTAGCCTTAGGCTTTTCCTTTGACTATCTTAGAGGACTAGAATTGGGACCCACCTTTTAGAAATTCAAACCACTTCTTAACTCCCTGCAAACTCCACAAACTTGACTATAGACCCCTAATCACCTAGAGGGTTGAAATCAAATGTGGAAGTTTAAAGGATGAGTTCCTATGGGACTCTTTGGCCTTAGGACCGCCTCCAGGTGGCCCAGTGCAGTGAAGGGTTGACTTGCACACACACTACACCTACACACTACACTTTCACACACTTCCTAAAAACACACCCATGCCCGACTTGACTTCCGACTCATGTAGGTGATTCACATGGATGGTCCTTAACCCCTAAGCCCTTGGCAAGAGGGTTAGGAACAACATGGTGAATGCCTCAAATGAGTCCCTTCATGGCTCATGTGGGCTTGATATGGCTTCATGGCTCAACAAAAATGATTTCATTCCACTTACATCCACCCAATCTTCAATTTTCCAAATTTTCAATTTTTGACCCCCGGGACCCGACACCCGCTAACCTACCCAAAGCCCTGAATAGCCCAAATCTCTTAAAAATTTCCAAATCACCCAAATATCTCCAAAATCATTCCCAAACATTTCCACATCACTCAAACTGATCATCCATAACCAAAAATACCAAAAATTCCAAAAATACCTCCCAATACCCTCCAAATACCCAAAATACCCCTCCTAGCCAAAAAATCCAAAAATTCAGAAAATTCCCAGAAAATTCCAAAAAATCCCAAATATTCCCAATTTCATTTTGTTCAACTACACCATGGGCCAATTTTGTCAATTTACCCCACTTTTTATCAAAACCCCCAATTTTACCCATTTTAACCTAAAATGAACCCAATGTCAAACCAAACCTACCCAATTGACCCAAATTTTGGTCCAATGCAATTCTAAACTTCAATTCAACATCCCCAACACCAATCTAGACCAAATCCAAGCCCAATTTGATTGGCATTGGGATACAATTTCACTTTTGGCCTTAAAAGCCCAATTTGGACCCATGACCCAAACTTAGCCCAAACTCACCCAATTCAACTCAAATTAATCCCAAATCTTTTCTAAACCTTCCTTGACATCCCCATAAACAAAACACTAACATGATTTGCCCAAATTTAGACCCAAACCCCACTCAAATTCAACCCAAAATCAAAAAGCCCAATTTTGACCTAAACCTAAACCTAGCCCAAATAGACCCAAACCTCAAAATAAAAACCCAACCAAAGCCAAAACCTCTTTTAAACACACCCATAAACATTTCTCAACATTTATTTTACATCAATTTCAACTCTAGCCAAACTTTGGTCCATGGTAGCCCATTTTGGCCCACCTTAGCCTCTTTACCAAAAAGGCCCATATCCAACCCAATTCAAACTCAAATCACCTCAAATTTGTTTTCAAACCTCTCATGACACATCCCTAAACCAAACTCAACAATTATTTGGCCCAAGCCTTTACCAAAATTTCATCCCAAAATCCATTTTAAAATTCAAAAGCCCACTTTCCTAAACCATTTTAAAAGCCCATCCTTTACCACATCCAAAGGCCCAAAATTGTTCCCAAAGCCCATATGATATTTCCCTTCATCATACATTTCAATTAAACTCAATACCTAAGTCCTAAATTCATCATCAAATCATTCCAAATCAAGTTTCATACAAATTTCCATCAAATTACCAAAAATTCCTAAAATCCATTTTCATGAAATTGACTAAACTTTTCCCTAAGCCAAAGACAAGCCATACGAAGCCATGGACAAGCCACATGAAGCCATGGAGAGTTTGACATGTGATCAAGCCATTAATGGAAAAAGGAGGACCCCCTTTCCTAATCCTTCTTAAGCCTTTTTTTACCTTAAGCATGTCACACTCTAAACCATGCTTTGCCACCTAATCCTTGATGGAGACTCCACCACACATGGGAGATTGACCCACCGACCTCCTCGGCCCAAAACCGGGTCTTGGGGAGGTGCACCCAACCCATTTGCATGGGTTGACCAAAATAAGCTAAAATAGCCCCTTCCCCTTTCTACTTTGATTCAACCACTTTACACATGTCAAACCTCGATTGAATGCACCAAACCCCAGCCCGACCCACCGAACAAGATGGTGACCGGTGCACGGCCGGCCAGTCACCAGGCCGCCGGAAAACACCATGGCCGAGACCTTGGGAGGAGCCAAACTTTGGAATTCTCCCTTGCTGAGCTGCCCGCATGCCCAGTGGCCACCATGGCTGTTCTTCTACATCGCCAAGAGTAGCTGATCCCAGCCCCTAACTCCCCCTGGGAGGCCCTCCGACCTCTCCTGATTCAAACCCCTCACCCTCACGGCCAAGAAAGGTGCTTGAACCGGACCTTCTCGAAACTCGCCAAAATTGCTCCGGATCATTCTCCATACTCGAGCACTTGATCACCGGTGAGATCCCCCTGCCATTTCTTCTCTGCGAGCTCGATTTCGAGTTGAAATTCCACCCAAAACCGGGACACTTCTCCACAGTGAGCCAATCCCCAAATTGATTGGTTCTACACCTTCACTGGACCGAGGGAAGGTGTCCACCGGCAAAGCCCCATCTCCGGGCCACCCCGGTTGCTCCGGCCTCCAAGCTTTGTGATCGGGCTTGGTCGAAATCACATCTAGACAATTCACTGGACCAGGAGACTTCATGCGGAGCTTGCTGGGATCCGATCGAAGGTGCAACAACTCTCGGATCGAAGCCACACTTCTGCGAGCAAAGGTATGAACTAATTCTTCATCCCGAGCTTACGGAGATTCTCCATTTCAAATGCCTTAGTTTCAATGCATGATAACCGTATAGATGTGTTCGTCTCTTCAAGATGAATCCGTAGAGCATAAGAACATGAAAATCCATTGAGTATCGAGTGAGATATTAAGGATTTAGTGTGGACGGCTCTCGGGTGAGGGCACTTGGGGACGATGAACGGATGCCGTCCATTTAATACACGCGCGGACGGACGGCCAGGATCGCGTCGGATCGGAGGACGGAGCGATACGGCGGGTCCCGGGAGCGCCGACGCGGATGGCGGCGTCGAATGGGAGCGCGCCACGCGGCACTTCGGAGGCTGCCGATGTTTCGCTGGCGCCGCGTGGATAAGTAGAAAATTAGGTGTATTTTCTATTTATTTAATTCCCTAAACTTCAAAAATTCATAACTTTGTGTAGGAAAATCATAAAAATAAAATAAAAATATCCTCTTGCTCAGTGAACAGAGGAGAATAATGTGGAAAAGAAATTAATTAATTTTGTCCAGTATTTTATTTTTAATTAATTATTTACTCCCTGCATTGTTTTAATTCTCCATGCATTCATACAATTCACCATGGCATGAGACTATAGGGCTTTTGAAGCCTCTGAACTTAGGAACATTCCCTGAATTTTCCAAGGTCAGAGGCCATCTCTGTGAAAAGTTATTGATTTTTCAAATGCATGTTGCTGTTTTAAGTATTTTAATTTCAAAAATTAGCATGTTGTGAAATAAATTCTAGGAAAATTTGGTGATGTTCCTTATGACCGAGAGAACCCTAGGAAAAATAGGACTTGGGTTAATTCACTTAAGATAACCCTAATTGGCTTAAACATCCAAAATAGACCCCTAATTAATTAGAGCTAACCATACATCAAATTGACTTGAAATCAATTCTCCACTGACCTTTAGGATCAGAGGAACCCACCATAAAAATTTGAGGTCGATTGGACTTGGTTAGCCCCACTAATTGGATTGATTAAGCCACTTAGTCATTTTAAACTTTAAAAATTCATAACTTTCAAAATACCTTTCAAAAATTTACCAAATTGGTTTTGGAGCCTCTCTGATATCAGGGGAATTTAAGAAAATTAAAATTTCAATTTTCTAAAAAAGTTGATTTTTAATATTATTTTAATATTTTTAATAATTAAAAAATAATAAAAATCACAAAAATAATAAAATTCACCAAAATGTCATATTTTGAATTTTAATCACTTAGGAACAAACCCCATATTTTTCTTAGGTCTATTTGGTGAGATATTAATTTTTAAAGCTCTAGGGTAATTTTAAAATTAAAAAAATGTATTTTCTAGCATTTTCACCAAAATAATTATAATAAATCAAAGAAAAATCAGAAAATTGTAAAATTTGGTTCTCTGGAATCCTTGATATCAGAGAGAATTTTAAAAATTATAAAATTCATTTTTCAACATTTATTTTATTTTTAAATTAATTAATACTCTAAAACTTAAAATAATTCTAATAAATAATAATATAATTCAAAAAATCACCAAAATTTGGTCCAAGTGGTCCTCTGGTCATTAGGAATGTCCCCTAATTTTCTTAAGGACAGAAACTTTCCCTTGGTCATGTTATCAAATTTTCCTTGAAAATCTCTATTTTCTACTAAAAATAATTATATATAAATAAATTAAATACAGAAAAATCACATTTTCTCCTCTCATGTCTTTATTGACATATGAGTGAAGTTACATAAGAATTTTAAGTTCATTTGAGTTCAATTTAGTGAGTTATGAAATTATTAGGCTTGAAGGGTAAAATGGTAATTAAATTTTAACCCTTAATTAAAACTTTAGGTTTAATAAAAAAATTAACAAGTAAAATATTTGATCCTAACCTGATTTGGATGATTGAAATTTAAATAATTAAAGGGTAGAAACCCATTAAGCAATTTAAAATGATTAAACCTTAATTAAATAATTGATTAAATTTGGAAGAATAATAAAATTGGAATTATTAAAATAGGGATATTATTAGGAAGAGATTTATTCTTTAATTTAAAAATCCCTAAATTTAATCATCTCATTAATATTCAACTCTTAATTAAAATGATAACTCAAATTTAAAATATTAAAAGACTTAATCATTAAACTAAAATTAAATCATTAAACTCTTTCAAAAATTTCAATTAAAATTAAATTAAATTAAATTAAAAATTAAATTAAATTAAGTAAATTAAATTAAAATTAAATTAAATTAAATTAAGATTAAATTAAATTAAATTAAAATTAAATTAAATTAAATTAAATTAAATTAAATTAAATAAAATAAAATTAAATAAATAAATTAAATTAAATTAAATAAATTAAATTAAATTAAATTAAATTAAATTAAATTAAATTAAATTAAATTAAATTAAATTAAAAATTAAATCAAATCAAACTAAAATTAAATTAAAATTAAATCAAATCAAACTAAATTGAATTAAATTGAATTAAATTGAATTAAATTAAATTAAATTAAATTAAATTGAATTAAGTCGAATTAAATAACATCACCTAAGACATAAAGAACTCGAAAATAAATCTAAAATAACTTGAACACTATTCCAAACTTAAATCATTAATTTGAACTTAAATTTGAATCACAAATCATTAAATATCATTTTGCCACTAGGAGCTTTAGTTATCATAACTCCTAAACGGAATATTAAATGAAATGTTACTTCACTTATAGGACATTCAAATGTCCTAGTTCAACTGAGCAAGTTAACAAAACTTGAAAACCTCGGACGATCGATTCATTTACATAATTAAATTCATCTTGGACTTAAAACAATCCTAGAAATATTGAAAAGATGTTTAAGATTCTTCTTAAGCACTTCCTCAATATGATAGGATATTTATAAGAACAATTGAACTTAATTATTCTTTGATGAAGAAAATCGTCTTCAAACCAAAAACACAAGGAACCTAGACGTCATAGGAAATGACTAGGCTATAGGATTAGGAATTTGGTAGAAAACCATAACCCTTACCTTAGCTTTACTAGGAACTCTATGACTTAAATATTCTAAATTGTGTTTTAAGTGCGGCTTGGGATGACGGGAAGACCCTCAGGGTACGCTTTTATTTTATTGCGATTTACTTTACGGTAATTTATTTAATCGCATCGCACTTATTTTTCTTGCATGATAAAACAACGAGTTGCATGAAAACCGACACCTTTAGGACGGAAACCAAAAGCTGAAACCCATAACTAAATTAAAAGACACTACAAGATAAAATTCACCTCTACAACATTTCAAAATATAAGACAACTCAAAATTTAATCACAAACAGAACACAAAACTACAATTATAACTAAATTAAAACGTCTTGTTGGATGATCGGGAATACCTCGGATGATGTAACCTACGTGTTGCTAACGGGATTTCCCACGGTCTAAATGAAAGTGTGGAACTCATTCGGTTGAGTTTAGCAAATTCATACGGACTAAGTGAATCCGATAAAAATAATGATGCGGAAGGATGGAACCGTGGGATCTTAACCTAGGTGTCGTTATAATCAACTTTAAGATTTGTTTTAATTAAAACACAAAAAACACTTGGAAATTAAGACTTCTCTAAACCAAAACACTTTTCTCATCCCACGATTTATGATTTCTAAAACTAAACCTGCTGCAACAACAAGGAGCTCGGAGCATGGTGGGCGGCACGGCCATCGTCGTCGGCAAAACTCGTGTCGACATCGGCAAAACTTCCCTAGAATTAAATAACAAAGCCATAGGACTTCGAGGTAGTTTGCACTAGTGCAACATAAATCCTCGACTCTTCGTTAGGCATTTGCATTGCAAATTAAGCCCTAACAGGTCTTAGGATTCCGAGGTAGTCGTCCGATACGACATAAACCCTCATATCTTCGAGGCTTATTTGTATGATTCTATCATATAAATATAAGCCCTAATTAATTAAAATTGGCAAGATTAAAACATTAAATAAACATTAGGACTTTCCTAAATCCAAGCCAAACAATAGGATAGTCGGGAGATTACCGAAGTTCGCTTCGAATCCGTAATTTCTCCTACTTTTCTTCCTTTGAATTTCCAAAATAAAAATGTTCCAAATTTGAGTTAATCCCTTTTGAAATTCCAAAATTCAATCCCTTGAAAACTTAAACTTTGAAATTCTTGAGAGCGAATTATTGATTATTATCGAGAGTTTTCTTAGGTGATTCCGTCACTTAAGATGTAATTAACTATAGGGGCTTGCCCTTATAGGGAATTTTAAAGAACCCGGGTAATATAAACCATATTTAATATTTTCATATTAAGCGAGGGAATTTGTCGGCTTATAAAATTGGTTCGCGGACCAAACGGATGTCACAAATCTTCTAGTTTATTTAACCGAGCCCCACCATCAAGCGAGTGTGTACTATCCTTAGGGATAGATACACGGTTTGCGGTGCGGTGCTCGTTTATATAAACTATTTGGGATGTGAGATCGGTTTGATTTCATATCTTAAAATCTTCAAATTTAAAATTATTTTCAAAATCAAATATTACTTTCTAAATTATATACTATATTTAAATTTAAAAATTCGCCGACAACTTACGTTAGGCGACCCCTTTTAAAATATCACACAACCTAAAAATAATGCGAAGCAACTTACGGCGACTCCGTGAGGGAGAATTCCTCTCTCCATTCTAATCGGACAGTTACGCTTTCAAAAATCGGTAGTGCATCCATGTCCCTTATGGATCGAACTACCCTTCTTTCCGTTGGGATACTATGTTCATTTCTACCTTGAACAAGTATAACCAACATTCTCTCGGATTTAGGAGCCTTTGTTTAGACACCCTAAACGAGAGAGGTTCGAGATCCTTTTACCTCATTTACGAGGTGGGGTGGACCCCGATAGGTGTTAGTTTAGGAGTGATCCTTCGAGTCGAGAAGTCTTGCTTAAGACTCTCTTTTCCTTTCCAACTCCGATTCGGATTCCTTACCTTCTCTACACCTTTGAACACTCCGTTCTAAATAAACAAACCCTCTAATAAGTGATTCTTTTAATAAGTGATTCCTTCTTATAAATACATGAACAAGAATGAGTTCGGACTCTTTTCAATTCCTTTCTTTTCGTCCTAAAGAAAAGAAGCATAACTGGGATCGACAACCAGAATCTACCTGCAGAAATGGAAGCCCCAAAGCCGATTTTCTCCTTCACCAACGGACTGGACTTCGGCTGTCTATAAGGATGAGTGCCAGACAATGGAATCATCCGATTTGGACAAGGATTTGAAAACACGAACGTCGAGATCACCGACGTCTCCCTCTTTGCATCGATGAACAAGGTATCGAAGGCGAGGAGCCGTTGCGCGAGTTCAACCTTAGGTCGACCCAAGAATTCCCTCCTCTGCAAAGGATCCCGACTAAGAGGAATACCGATGTCCATAGAAGGACTGTTATCTCTACCCCCACCGGTCTAGTTGTTTCGCACCTACCCCGACCTTTGCCGAATCGAAGGGAAAGAAATCCGGAATTATGATGGACACGTTACCAGTGGAGGGTACGAGATCTTCTGTAAGACCTTCGTTTTCGAAATCGGGTCCGGTTCGAAGATTCCGTCACGACGAAGACCCAAAGAAGAAACGAGAAATAGAAGGATCGCTAAAGAAGCCGGAAGCTGCTGAAATTGCTTTCTAGAGGAAATTCCAGAGCTGCCTGAATATACACCGCTGCTCGAATACATACCACTCTTGGGAGGAAGCGGGTTTCATCCCCTCTCCGCCGCGAGAAGATGAAGAAAATATTCGCAAGATTGCTGCCACATTACCACGGCCCGCATATTACAACGATAGCCGCAAGAAAAGAACTAGAACTACGCCGTTTGCTCGGCTGCAAACTTTGGTAGAAAAGTTAGCAAAGAAGGAAAAGCGCCGTATCGAAATTCTACGAAGGATAGGGCGGGTGCCGGTCGAATCCCGTCTTGGGCCCCGAGTAGAACCCGCCATCATGACAGAAAAGCCAAGTAAAAGAATGAAGGCTAGTCCACCTGTTGTCGTCCCAGGATTACAGATTAAGGAGGATACCACCTTCCAGCATTTGGCCGACAGACCATCTGGTCCTAGACCTTCTGCTGCTAGAAGGATGGTATGGCGTCCCACTACTGGGGGTTGAGATTGAAACGGCGGCCGAGAAAGAAAGTCTCGCCGGGAGACTTGAGTCCGAAGAAAGTGCTACCGCGATGAAGGGGACTCGTGAGAAAGGGACCGGCGAGTATCGCACGACAACCACGAAGACACACGAAAGCCCCGCTAGAAGATGCCATGGAAAAGTTGAGAACCGATATCAGACGATTGGCAAAAGAAGAGAGGAAAAGTTCGGAGACGAGATTGATTCATCGGAATTCATGGACGACGAATACGCGAGAAATCAACATGGTTGAGACACGAGCTTCATCGGCTTCGCAAGGTGCTCCTGCGGCCGCGAAGAGAGGAGCCGGGCGATGAGAAGGCGGCTTCGGGAGAAAGACGACACGATCGCTCGAATGGCGAAAAGGATGGAAGAGATGGCCGTAGCTGCGGCCACTCTCCGGAGTCGAAGTACAACCACGAAGGGAGACACCCCGGAAGTCATTCACATTGTAGACGGAGGAAAGGAGATTACGTCCGTCGATGGGGATGATCGGTGAAAAAGGATGCAACACGAAGTATGATTCTCGAAAAGGATATCAAGAACTTGGTGGAACGGCGAGTGCGAGAAGCCTTAGCACAATCGAAGAGCGGGACATCCATTCGGACGGGTAGACCTTACCCGAGAAGAATTCGACGGCATCCCGATACCGAAAGGCTTCGTACCACCTGCTGTTCGAGACCTTCGACGGGCCGGGAACCCCGACGGCATGTGGCACACTTTCGTGCCGGTTGTTGCAATGCGGCGGGAGCGATGCATTACTCTTCCGACGGTTCGTCGGCGATCTGTCGGGAATCGCCTTCGGCGGGTATGCGGAATTACCAAATGGTTCGGTGAAGACGTTCTCGGAGCTAGAGAACCTCTTCATCGAGCGATTTGCCGGAGCTCGGCACCACATCACTATAGGTGATTTAGTGGTAGAGAAGCGAAGCCGAATGAGACTTTGGTGGATTACATACTTCGATGGAGGAACTTAAGCATGAAGTGTGAACCACTAGCTGCAAGAACAGACATGCGATCGGCATTTTACTAAAAAGCATCCATGGCCGATAGCACTTCTCCTCGAGGGATTTACTATTAAGACTTTCGAGAAGTTGTTAAGCAAGGCCGGAAGCTTGCAAGAGGAGGCAAAGCAATTAAGTTTCACCGATAAAACGGATAAACAAAAGCACTGTAAAGACTTTTGAAAAGAAATCCGGGATCGTTGCGGCGGTTGACAAAGGCAAGCAGCCGTCTGCAAATACCACCGAACGGCCGCGACAACCACAACGAATTACCGGCAACCCCGGCCCGGCTATCGGTCATCTCCGCGGTATGAACAACCACCTCGTCCGCGACGTACGTTAAGGGAGCTTACGAGCGAGGGAGTATCCGTTCAAGAATGAAGCGATGCCGAAAATGTTCCGTAGTCGATGAAGACTCCGGATTTCCAGTTGCCGAGCCTAAAAGACCGGAGGAAGTCAACAAGAAAGGTGATCCCGACTTTTGCCCTTACCACCGGATGCTTGGGCACAAAATAGAAGATTGCATTACCTTCAAAAGTTGGCTCGATGACAACTGCGGAAAGGGAATATAACGATCCCGAAGGAGTACATGAAGGAACCCCGAAAGGAGGTTCCGTCGATGTTGTCTCGGCCGATCCCATCATTCAGATAAATCCCTATACGGCCGACGATGGGTGGACTACCGCTTGGACGAGGTCTTCGAAAAAGATTTTAGACGACATCCAAGCCGCTTCGGTGCGAGCTTCGATTCGAGTTTGAAACACTGTTAAGCCGGTACTATCACTTGCGATAGAAGAACCACCTCGACGGGAGACGATTGAAGAAAAGAAGAAAATTGACGAAGAAGAGAAGGCAGAGGCACCTAAGGCTAGACTAGGGGCTGCTTATCCTAGGATAGTTGTTTCGATTCGGGGGAGAAATCCCTCGAACCCACGACTCGTATGATTATCTACTCACTTCGGTGGGATCATATAATGATAAGGGTGATGGCGTTGGCTACGTTTTGGTTGTTTCTAACGATTACGTAACTAACGATAATCCGGATATCGATTTCGATACCAACGACAATTCTCAAATCATACACGATCTCGACAAGCAAAATAACGAAGAAGACATCCATCGAGGAGGCTACGAGAGTTCAACGAAGCAACGAATATATCCGCGAGTTTCGAGGAGCTCCGGTCGCGATAGAGTTAGAGCCTTCGGACTACGAAGCTAATCTGAAGAGCACTGTCATTCCGATTCAGAAGAGACGCCGGCGAGCTCGACGATAGATTTAGAAGAAATTACGGAAGTCGACTTAAGAAGTGGAAAAGTTCTACCTCCGAGAATGGGTCCAAAAGACAAAGGAAAGCGGGTGGTTGTTCGGGAAGAACCAACCCGGCGGAAGAAATACCCATTCGAGAAGAAGACGAGACACATGAAAACAAAGTGGACTACAGACGTGCTAGCCCATCTTAGGAAACTACCGACCAAGCCGAGCATCTACGACGCTCTCATCTTATCGAAGGAGATGAGAGAAGCTCGATCGAGGCCTTACTTGATCCGGAAATTTGCTTAGCTCGAATGGCCGGAGATTCCTTAGATGAGGTTTGCTCGTTAAAGGAACGACGAGGTGTTACCTTCGCGGACGATGACCTACTTACTTGGAACGGCGAGACCACGACCGACCGTTGTACATTTCGATTACAATTGGGAAATTTACACTCTCCGGAGTATTGGTGGATCCGGGAGCATCAATCAATATAATGAATCTTCGAACGCTAGCATACTTGGAAATTGATGCTCGCGAGCTCGAAGCGGACAAAATGTTATTAAGAGGATTCGACCGGAAAGGAGAAAGAGCCCTCGGCTCGATAACGCTACTGATGAAGACCGGTGACTTAGCAAAAACAACCGCGAAATTTCACATAATTGATTCAGAAACGTCATTCAACGCTCTACTGGGCCGACCATGAATACATGAAAACGAGGATGGTACCATCATCTCTACATCGGTGCATCGAATACTACGATGGAGGGGAACGAGTGCATCAAAGGTGACTTACAACCATTCTCCAGTACATGAAATTGGAATCCACGAGGATGCGGCTTATTATGCACCACCGAAGAAAACGATCTTCTCCGGAGATACCATAACAAATGAAGCGAAGAAAGTTCGGGACAACGAAGAACACGAAGTTCTAGTCCAACGGTCACTCACCACTCCCTTACGGCGAGATGGTGAAGGTTTCTCCGCGACTCGCATCCGAGGTCGAGGCCGGGGACGAGGTCGTGGTAGAGACGTTAGGACGATTGGACGAGAGAAACCAACCATTAATGTCGATTGGGAAGATAGTTACGAAGAAGAAAAAGAAATCAAACAAGAAGCGGCGACAATAAGTCGGAAGAAGCCGCAATTCAGAATCCCTCTCGAAGATGAAAGAAACGAAGAATATAAATCGATGTACGAGAAGATTAACCACTACGTACATACTATGACCACGACCCCGATCCATTCTAATAAGATCGAGGGTATGGAGGTCAAAGAGGTACGTAGCGATGGTGCGAAGCCCATCAAATTCTACCGTGGTGCTTCTTCCTCCAAAGCGAAAATAATGTACAATTTGAAGATGCTACTTCATCGAAATTAATGGAATTGCCTTTTGAGTGGTACTCTCCTTGTGTTCGAAATTTAATTCGGCGTGGTTTCTTACCTCGACAATGGACAAAAGGTCGATCACAACGTTTTGAAAATTTATGGAATAACTCCGGTCGTCCACTCCGACTCGAAAACATGGTCTCGGATTCGGCACGGTAGGATCGGTTGATGATGCGAATTTTGCTTGGTTGTCACTTGCGAATCTAATGAAAACTGCATGGAAACTACGGACGAACTCGAAGATTTACAAATTGGAAACGCTCCACGAGATTCGAAGAAGAAATCGAATCTACGATAGATGAGTTAACGGAAGTTAACTTAGGTACTAGCGAAGAGCCCAAACCTACCTTTGTTAGCTCCTTACTCGATAAAGAAGACTCGGAAGAAATAATCAAGTTATTAATGGAATTTAAAGACTGTTTTGCTTGGAGCTACGATGAGATGCCGGGTTTAGCTCCGAGAGGTCGCGATCCATAAGCTAGGGGTGGATCCGGCTTCGGTCCGGTCGGACGAGGTCCTAGAAGAATGCGTCTAGAAATCGAACAACAAGTCATAGCTGAAGTTAAAAAGCTAATAGACGCTAAATTTGTCCGTGAAGAACAATACCCGACTTGGTTAGCCAACGTGGTACCGATCGGGAAGAAGAATGGTCGGATCGAGGATTTGTGTGGACTTCGGAGATTTAAACGAGGCATGTCCAAAAGATGAATTCCCTCTACCAATCCCGGAATTAATGATCGACATCGCTTCGACACATGAAATATTCTCGTTCATGGATGGATCTTCGAGGATACAACCGGATAAAAATGGCTCCGGAAGACGAAAAGCTTACGGCATTCGAACGCCGATCGGGGTATTTTCTTCGCAGTGATGCCATTCGGATTGAAGAACGCGGGAGCGACCTACCAGAGAGCAATGACAAGAATTTTTGATGATCTCATCCATAATCGAAGTCGAATGCTACGTGGACGATGTGGTCATCAAAAGCAAAGTAAAGGACAACCACTTGTATGATTTGAGAATTGTTTTCGAACGATTAAGACAATTTAACCTTAAGATGAATCCCTTAAAATGCGCCTTCGGTGTCACCTCCGGGAAATTCTTAGGATTCGTTGTCCGACATCGTGGAATTGAAATCGACCGGAAAAGATAAAAGCTATCTTAGAAATGCCGCCTCCCAAAACCTTAAAACAACTACGATCTTTTCGAGGGAAGGCGGCATATCTTCGACGCTTTATCTCGAGCACTGTCGGGTAGGTGTCGGCCTTTCTCGGCACTAGTTAAAAAGGACACCAAATTTATTTGGGAAGAGAAATGCCGGAGGGGCCTTCGAGGACATTAAACAATATTTAATGACACCTCCTGTCTTAGCGACCCCGGTCTCGGGTAGACCGCTAATACTTTATACCGCGGCTTTAGACGACTCTCTCGGAGCCCTGTTAGCCAGAGTCGATGATGAGGGTAAAGAAAATGCTCTTTACTACTTAAGCCGTCGTTCTTGTCGACGGAAATAAGGTATCCCGCAATTGAAAAGCATTGTTTGGCCACGATCTTCGCCGCTCAAAAGCTCGGGCATTACATGCTTTCTCATAAGGTCGACTCTGATCTCGAAGTTTAATCCATTGCAATACTTGATGACTCGTCCAACGCTTTCCGGCGGACTTGCCGGATGGTCGATGATATTATTGCAATTCGATATAACTTTCGTGCCTCTTCGTGTGCGTAAAGGGACAAGTCTTAGCAGACTTCCTCGCGGCACACCCTTTGCGGCGGAATCGCCTCTCGATGACGACTTGCCGGATGAACAAATAATGAACCTAGAAGACCACGATGATCGACGTTGGGAATTGTATTTCGACGGAGCATCTTCAGCACACAAAGACGAAGAATCGCAAGTGATAGTGCCCGGTAAGGCGGGAATCGGGCTAATCTTTATAACACGGAGCGGGGGATGTTAAGATACTCCTACCACTTGACGGAACCGTGTACAAACAACGAAGCGGAATACGAAGCCCTCATAACGGGACTGGAATTAACCATTCGAATGGGGATAACGAGACATCAACATCTACGGGGATTCACGGTTAATCATTCAACGGATCGTCGGACAATGCAGAATTTTAAAACCAAGAATCGAACAATACTTCCAGGTATGCCATACGAATTCGTTGGAACAAATTCCGAATGTGACGATCTACAAAATCCCCGAAGAAAACGCTTTAGCGGATGCGCTAGCTCGTCTCGCAAAAGAATTTGCTGTTTGCAAGATGAATCGGTGGAAGTGTCGGTTCATGGACGTCGAGATCCTATCACGGCTCGACATAGACACGATACACAAATCAGAAAAGGAAAAAGAATCGGTTGCGACGATGACGAGAAAACACGGAAGATTGGCGACAACCATTAATAGATTACCTGCGAAACGGGAAAACTACCGGATGATAGGTCGTTAGCCCATCGGATCGAAAAGAACTACGTCCTACGCATTAGTAAACAATACGTTATACGGAAGGTCTTTTGATCGAATGTGGCTAAGGTGCCTAAGCGGGTCCGAGGCCCGTGAAATTGTTAAAGAGGTACATTCGGGACTACTGTGGCGCTCACCGATCGGGTCCAAAGATGAAAATGAAAATTAAAAGACTAGGGTACTACGGCCCTCGATGATG
This sequence comes from Papilionanthe hookeriana x Papilionanthe teres, assembly GCA_022702705.1. Classification (NCBI taxonomy): domain Eukaryota; kingdom Viridiplantae; phylum Streptophyta; class Magnoliopsida; order Asparagales; family Orchidaceae; genus Papilionanthe; species Papilionanthe hookeriana x Papilionanthe teres. The sequence goes on from CM040423.1 coordinate 160,619,143, forward strand.
ACCGAGCGCATGAAAATCGCCGAGAGCGCTCATCGGTGCCGAGTGCACGGAGTGGTTCTACACCAACCTCCAAATGTGCTACATCCGACAATTGCATCGTGGCCATTTGAATGTTGGGGCACGGATATAGTGGGTCCAATAGAACCACCATCTTCAAAAGGACATCGCTTCATTCTTGCGGCTACGGATTACTTTTCCAAGTGGGCGAAGCGGTTCCACTCAGAGAAGTGAAAGCACATCACGTACTACAATTTTTCAAGAACCAAGTTGTTTACCGTTTCGGAGTGCCGCGCAGAATCATCTCGGATAATGGGTCAGCATTCAGAAGCACGCAAATCAATAATTTTGTCAGGAGACACGGAATCGACTGGCGATATTCAACAATTTACTACCCAAGAGCAAACGGCCTTGCTGAGGCTTTTAATAAAACTCTCGTTCAAATTTTAAAGAAGACTTTAGACGACAATAAGAGAGATTGGCACGAGAAGTTGTTAGAAGCCTTATGGGCCTCACGGACAACCTTCGAACTCCTACTGCAAGCTACACCTTACGCTCCGGTGTATGGGTCCGAGGCGAGTGTTACCTTTAGAGGTTCGGCTTCCTTCACTCGGAATTGCGAGTTGCAAATAAAATCACGACGAAGAAAATGCCAAATTACGACTCGAAGAATTAGAGAGCACGGAAGGGAAAAGACTTGCGGCGCAACGGAATTTAGAACTATACCAAGCTAAGATGGTTCAAGCCCATGACAACGCGGGTCCGCCCAAGAACCTTCAAAGTTGGTGATTTAGTTCTCGTTCTCAAGAGACCTATTCTTGCACACCGCAAGATAGGAGGAAAATTTGAACCCACTTGGGAAGGACCGTTTGTGGTTGAAGCGGTATACTCGGGAGGTTCCTACCGGCTAGTGAATTGCCGAGGAGAACGACATATGCTTCCGATCAATGGACGATACTTGAAAAAGTATTACGCTACACGATGTTTCGAAGGAATGAACTTTCCATCCCTAGAAGCACGGGTGAAGTGATTACTTATGACTGGGTCCGAACCCAAAAATAATAAAATGTGCTAAAATAAATAAAATGCTGATAATAAAGTTTTCCTTGTTTTCTCTTCCAAATCAAAATCTCTTTCCTAATCTTATCCCACTTCATTCCTGCTAAGTTTAAAAATATAATAAACTAAAAATGTCTTTAATAAACATTTTCTTAATGTTCTTGTTCTTAGTACAGCCCCTGATCCTTTCCCTTGTCTTTTCGCAGGGAAATGTCGAACGGGCGGTTGGTCCTGAACTTTAAGAATGGCGTAAGCCTTGCACTCGATGAAAAGAGGGTGAAAGATGGAGCGATAATCGAGATTGACTCGGATTTCGCACCAGCAGGCCTACAGTACGAGGAAAGTGACTGGGTCCCGGTTGACCGAGAAGAACTGCCCGGACATACAGTGATGAAAGTGGGTGGCCCAAGCCACCAATCCAGCAACAAGAAAAGAAAGACAAATATTGAAGAAGATAAGAAAATGAAGTCTGTAGTCGCTACAGCAGAGGGCAGGCTTGTCAGCGCCGCGCCCACAGAGATTCAAGAAGTTCGGAGAGCTACTCTCACAACAACGCAACGAAGAAATAAGAATCGCCGTATCCGTAAGATGTTGACAAAACTAGCTGCGGATCAGCACGACGAGGCGATTGCTAATGTCGGTGCATACACTTCGAGGACACCGGTTCACCGGGAACTCGAAGAAAGGAGGCCGGCTCCTAAGATGACGAAAGAACCGGGGAAATCTTCGGAAGATCGGAAGAGAGAAGGCTACCACGCCACCGGATAGAACCACCGGTGATGCATGACCTTGTTGCGAAGCACCCCGGGGGACGTCCCGACAGGCATCATCCCTGAGGAGCCGAGGTATGCAGGAGAACGTGAAGGGATTGAACCGTATATTCCACAGTACATCACCAGGCCTCGCCATCTGCAGATCATTCCGGAATACGAGCTGGAGAGAATGCAGAATGTTGAAAAGAAAACCTTTGAATACTTCGAGAGAATTAGAGGCAGAAGAATTAATATACTGGAGGGCCTCGAGCTACATACAGACGTATTCTCGGAGTATGAACGACGGCAGAATCGTGGATTGCATCCGGGATTTGAAAAGAATGGGCCGAGCGGGCCGCCTAAGGGAAAATACATACTTAGAACCCCGGAGATGGATGCCGGGGAAAGGAAGAATCACGATACAATGTGGATGTCTGTTACAACTTTGCGGAAGACGAAGGGAAACCCACCGGGAATACTCCGTCATGGGCAAGTGGATCCGATGCCATTAGTCATCAAGAGAATGGTAAAGAGATTGATAACATGGAGAGTACTGCCAGCAGATTGCATACCCAATAGCTGCATCATCAACATCTACAAGCAGGGTGACTGTATACCCCCACACATAGATCACCACGACTTTGTCAGACCCTTCTGCACAGTCTCTTTCCTGAGCGAGTGTAACATCATGTTCGGATCTGACCTCCGGATAGCAGGTCCAGGTGAGTTCCGAGGGCCAGTGAAGATACCTTTACCGGTAGGTTCCGTCATGATGCCGAAGGGCAACGGAGCGGATATCGCTAAGCATTGCATACCGGGAGTACCGGTGAAGCGGATCTCGGTTACTTTCGGAGAATGGATGAACAGGAAGACACCTTACCATTTCCAGCCAGACCCGGAGCTAGAGAGCCTCCGACCTTACGAGTTGTGAGTTACATGGAAAATATCACACCTCCAATGTACATCCATACGGCATCCTTGCCAAGGATGGCTTGGAAGGTGATGTTATTGACCATGTACCCCACTATTCAGACATGGATTTTTGACAGATACCTTTTTGGATGAATCAACAAAGATCATACACAGTCCGTTTTGAGTTTACATGGATTGTATGAAATATATTCCAGATCAAGATGTATGATGTATCTTCTACATGATTGGAATGAAAGTGACCATGTCACATTTTTGGCCTTCACCTCTTTTGTGCAAACTGATTAGGAAACGCCGTTAAAGTTAAATGAACTTCGAACAAAGAACAGAAAAGAAAAAAAATAAGATAAAAGAAAACTTTATAATAATAATAAAAAAAAAATCTAAAAAATGACAAACACCAAATTCACATGAACATTAAATAAACGATAAAATAAAATTTGAATCATTAAAAGATAAACAAAATCAACATAAATGTTAAATCGAATTCTCAATCAAATTTCAAATGTGATCTTCCAAATTTCAAATCAAATCTTAAATCGAATTTCAACCGAGTTCAAACTCATCCTGTCAAATTTCAAATTCAATCTTTCCAGATTCCAAATCTCTATCAAATCTCAATTTCGATCTTCCGGATCTTAAATCAAATCTCAGTCAAATTTCAAATTTCAAATTCGATCTTTCCGGATCTCACATCAAACCTCGATCAAATCCAAACTCTTGGGTCGAGGATTTTACATCCAAGACTCGCACTGCTTTAGGATTCTCTTCCTATTGCACCTGAAATACATCAAATTCAAACTCTTGGGTCGAGGATTTTACATCCAAGACCTGCATCGCTTTAGGATTCTTTCCCTATTGCACTCGAAATACATCAAAATCAACCTTTTGGGTCGAGGATTTTACATCCAAGACTGCACTGCTTTAGGATTCTTTCCCTATTGCACTGAAATACATCAAATCAAATTCAAACTCTTGGGTCGAGGATTTTACATCCAAGACTGCACTGCTTTAGGATTCTTTTCCTATTGCACTGAAATACATCAAATTCAAACTCTTGGGTCGAGGATTTTACATCCAAGACTGCACTTGCTTTAGGATTCTTTCCCTATTGCCTCTGAAATACATCAAATTCAAACTTTTGGGTCGAGGATTTTACATCCAAGACCGCACTTGCTTTAGGATTCTTTCCTATTGCACTCGAAATACATCAAATTCAAACTTTTGGGTCGAGGATTTTACATCCAAGATCGCATCGCTTTAGGATTCTTTCCCTATTGCCTGAAATACATCAAATTCAAACTCTTGGGTCGAGGATTTTACATCCAAGACTGCACTGCTTTAGGATTCTTTCCCTATTGCACTGAAATACATCAAAATCAACCTTTTGGGTCGAGGATTTTACATCCAAGACTGCACTGCTTTAGGATTCTTTCCCTATTGCACTGAAATACATCAAATCAAATTCAAACTCTTGGGTCGAGGATTTTACATCCAAGACCCTTCGCTTTAGGATTCTTTTCCTATTGCACTGAAATACATCAAATTCAAACTCTTGGGTCGAGGATTTTACATCCAAGACTGCTCTGCTTTAGGATTCTTTCCCTATTGCACTAAAATACATCAAATCAAATTCAAACCTTTGAGGTCGAGGATTTTACATCCAAGACTGCACTGCTTTAGGATCCTTTCCCTATTGCACTGAAATACATTAAAATCAACCTTTGAGGTCGAGGATTTTACATCCAAGACTGCACTGCTTTAGGATCCTTTCCCTATTGCACTGAAATGCATCAAATTCAAACTCTTGGGTCGAGGATTTTACATCCAAGACTGCACTGCTTTAGGATTCTCTTCCTATTGCACTGAAATACATCAAATTCAAACTTTTGGGTCGAGGATTTTTACATCCAAGAGCTGCATCGCTTTAGGATTCTTTCCCTATCGCACCGAAATACATCAAAATTCAAACTCTTGAGGTTAAGGATTTTACATCCGATACCGCATTACTCCGAGATCTTTCCTCGTTGTAATGATCCAATCCAATCGATTCGATCTTCTTTTGAGGTTGAAGATGTTACATCTAAAACTTCGAAATTCCGATTTTCAATTCAAATCAAATTCCTTCAAATTAATCTTGACAAACTTCAATCTAAATTAAAACTCCAAATTGAAATCTAAACTCACACATCATGACTTGAACTTGAAACAAAATAAAGTCTAAATTGAAATTCTCCTAAATCATGTGATTTGGGATTCATCTCCTTTTTCCTTTCCCCAGCGAGAGTTCGAGAATCTCCGGTTCCGAGAGATATACTTGACACTCCCCAGTCGAAGCTCTTCTACTTTGTCCTAAGTTTGTTACTTGGACATCCGTGTTGGTTTTGTTGATCGCTTGGTCAACACCAATACGCGCGGTGTGCTCCGTCGGCTCACCACACCTATTGGGGGTCCATTTGTTGACCTCATTTTTGATGAGGTCTTCTCTTCTTCTCTTTAGTACTTAGGATCTAGCCTTAGGCTTTTCCTTTGACTATCTTAGAGGACTAGAATTGGGACCCACCTTTTAGAAATTCAAACCACTTCTTAACTCCCTGCAAACTCCACAAACTTGACTATAGACCCCTAATCACCTAGAGGGTTGAAATCAAATGTGGAAGTTTAAAGGATGAGTTCCTATAGGACTCTTTGGCCTTAGGACTCGCCACAGGTGGCACGGTCCAGTGAAGGGTTGACTTGCACACACACTACACCTACACACTACACTTTCACACACTTCCTAAAAACACACCCATGCCCGACTTGACTTCCTGACTCATGTAGGTGATTCACATGGATGGTCCTTAACCCCTAAGCCCTTGGCCAAGAGGGTTAGGAACAACATGGTGAATGCCTCAAATGAGTCCCTTCATGGCTCATGTGGGCTTGATATGGCTTCATGGCTCAACAAAAATGATTTCATTCCACTTACATCCACCCAATCTTCAATTTTCCAAATTTTCAATTTTTGACCCCCGGGACCCAACACCCGCTAACCTACCCAAAGCCCTGAATAGCCTAAATCTCTTAAAAATTTCCAAATCACCCAAAATTCTCCAAAATCATTCCCAAACATTTCCACATCACTCAAACTGATCATCCATAACCAAAAATACCAAAAATTCCAAAAATACCTCCCAATACCCTCCAAATACCCAAAATACCCCTCCTAGCCAAAAAATCCAAAAATTCAGAAAATTCCCAGAAAATTCCAGAAAATCCCAAATATTCCCAATTTCATTTTGTTCAACTACACCATGGGCCAATTTTGTCAATTTACCCCACTTTTATCAAAACCCCCAATTTTACCCATTTTAACCTAAAATGAACCCAATGTCAAACCAAACCTACCCAATTGACCCAATTTTTGGTCCAATGCAATTCTAAACTTCAATTCAACATCCCCAACACCAATCTAGACCAAATCCAAGCCCAATTTGATTGGCATTGGGATCCAATTTCACTTTTGGCCTTAAAAGCCCAATTTGGACCCATGACCCAAACTTAGCCCAAACTCTCCTAATTCAACTCCAATTAATCCCAAATCTTTTCTAAACCTTCCTTGACATCCCCATAAACAAAACACTAACATGATTTACCCAAAATTTAGACCCAAACCCCACTCAAATTCAACCCAAAATCAAAAAGCCCAATTTTGACCTAAACCTAAACCTAGCCCAAATAGACCCAAACCTCAAAATCAAAACCCAACCAAAGCCAAAACCTCTTTGAAACACTCCCATAAACATTTCTCAACATTTATTTTACATCAATTTCAACTCTAGCCCAACTTTGGTCCATGGTAGCCCATTTTGACCCACCTTAGCCTCTTTACCAAAAAGGCCCATATCCAACCCAATTCAAACTCAAATCACCTCAAATTTGTTTTCAAACCTCTCATGACACATCCCTAAACCAAACTCAACAATTATTTGGCCCAAGCCTTTACCAAAATTTCATCCCAAAATCCATTTTAAAATTCAAAAGCCCACTTTCCTAAACCATTTTAAAAGCCCATCCTTTACCACATCCAAAGGCCCAAAATTGGTCCCAAAGCCCATATGATATTTCCCCTCATCATACTTTTAATTAAACTCAATACCTAAGTCCTAAATTCATCATCAAATCATTCCAAATCAAGTTTCATACAAATTTCCATCAAATTACCAAAAAATTCCTAAAATCCATTTTCATGAAATTGACTAAACTTTTCCCTAAGCCAAAGACAAGCCATGCAAGCCATGGACAAGCCACATGAAGCCATGGAGAGTTTGACATGTGATCAAGCCATTAATGGAAAAAGGAGGACCCCCTTTCCTAATCCTTCTTAAGCCTTTTTTTACCTTAAGCATGTCACACTCAAAACCATGCTTTGCCACCTAATCCTTGATGGAGACTCCACCACACATGGGAGATTGACCCACCTGACCTCCTCAGCCCAAAACCAGGTCTTGGGGAGGTGCACCCAACCCATTTGCATGGGTTGACCAAAATAAGCTAAAATAGCCCCTTCCCCTTTCTACTTTGATTCAACCACTTTACACATGTCAAACCTCGATTGAATGCACCAAACCCCGCCACCGACCCACTCGAACAAGATGGTGACCGAGTGCTCGGCCGGCCAGCCACCAAGCCGCCGGAAAACACCATGGCCGAGACCTTGGGAGGAGCCAAACTTTGGAATTCTCCCTTGCTGAGCTGCCCCATGCCCAATGGCCACCATGGCTGTTCTTCACATGCCAAGAGTAGCTGATCCCAGCCCTCAACTCCCCCTGGGAGGCCCTCCAACCTCTCCTATTTAAACCCCTCACCCTCACGGCCAAGAAAGGTGCTGAACCAGACCTTACTGAAACTCTGCCAAAATTGCTCCAGATCATTCTCCATACTCAGAGCACTTGATCACCAGTGAGATCCCCCTGCCATTTCTTCTCTGTGAGCTCAATTTCAGAGTTGAAATTCCACCCAAAACCAGGACACTTCTCCACAGTGAGCCAATCCCCAAATTGATTGGTTCTACACCTTCACCAGACTAAGGGAAGGTGTCCACCAGCAAAAGCCCCATCTCCAGGCCACCCAGTTGCTCCAGCCTCCAAGCTTTGTGATCGGGCTTGGTCGAAATCACATCTAGACAATTCACCAGACCAGGAGACTTCATCTGGAGCTTGCTGGGATCCAATCGAAGGTGCAACAACTCTCAGATCGAAGCCACACTTCTCTGAGCAAAGGTATGAACTAATTCTTCATCCCGAGCTTCCGGAGATTCTCCATTTCAAATGCCTTAGTTTCAATGCATGATAACCGTATAGATGTGTTCGTCTCTTCAAGACGAATCCATAGAGCATAAGAACATGAAAATCCATCGAGTATCGAGTGAGATATTAAGGATTTAGTGTGGACGGCTCTCGGGTGAGGACACTTGGGGACGATGAACGGATGCCGTCCATTTAATACACGCGCGGACGGACGGCCGGGATCGCGTCGGATCGGAGGACGGAGCGATACGGCGGGTCCCGGGAGCGGCCGACGCGGATGGCGGCGTCGAATGGGAGCGCGCCACGCGGCACTTCGGAGCCGCCGATGTTTCGCCGGCGCCGCGTGGATAAGTAGAAAATTAGGGGTATTTTCTATTTATTTAATTCCCTAAACTTCAAAAATTCATAACTTTGTGTAGGAAAATCATAAAAATAAAATAAAAATACCCTCTTGCTCGGTGAATAGAGGAGAATAATGTGGAAAAGAAATTAATTAATTTTGTCCAAGTATTTTATTTTTAATTAATTATTTACTCCCTGCATTGTTTTAATTCTCCATGCATTCATACAATTCACCATGGCATGAGACTATAGGGCTTTTGAAGCCTCTGAACTTAGGAACATTCCCTGAATTTTCCAAGGTCAGAGGCCATCTCTGTGAAAAGTTATTGATTTTTCAAATGCATGTTGCTGTTTTAAGTATTTTAATTTCAAAAATTAGCATGTTGTGAAATAAATTCTAGGAAAATTTGGTGATGTTCCTTATGACCAGAGAACCCTAGGAAAAATAGGACTTGGGTTAATTCACTTAAGATAACCCTAATTGGCTTAAACATCCAAAATAGACCCCTAATTAATTAGAGCTAACCATACATCAAATTGACTTGAAATCAATTCTCCACTGACCTTTAGGATCAGAGGAACCCACCATAAAAATTTGAGGTCAATTGGACTTGGTTAGCCCCACTAATTGGATTGATTAAGCCACTTAGTCATTTTAAACTTTAAAAATTCATAACTTTCAAAATACCTTTCAAAAATTTACCAAATTGGTTTTGGAGCCTCTCTGATATTAGGGGAATTTAAGAAAATTAAAATTTCAATTTTCTAAAAAAGTTGATTTTTAATATTATTTTAATATTTTTAATAATTAAAAAATAATAAAAATCACAAAAATAATAAAATTCACCAAAATGTCATATTTTGAATTTTAATCACTTAGGAATAAACCCCATATTTTTCTTAGGTCTATTTGGTGAGATATTAATTTTTAAAGCTCTAGGGTAATTTTAAAATTAAAAAAATATATTTTCTAGCATTTTCACCAAAATAATTATAATAAATCAAAGAAAAATTAGAAAATTGCAAAATTTGGTTCTCTGGAATCCTTGATATTAGAGAGAATTTTAAAAATTATAAAATTCATTTTTCAACATTTATTTTATTTTTAAATTAATTAATACTCTAAAACTTAAAATAATTATAATAAAAATAATATAATTCAAAAAATCACCAAAATTAGTCCAAGTGGTCCTCTGGTCATTAGGAATGTCCCCTAATTTTCTTAAGGACAGAAACTTTCCCTTGGTCATGTTATCAAATTTTCCTTGAAAATCTCTATTTTCTACTAAAAATAATTATATATAAATAAATTAAATACAGAAAAATCACATTTTCTCCTCTCATGTCTTTATTGACATATGAGTGAAGTCACATAAGAATTTCAAGTTCATTTGAGTTCAATTTAGTGAGTTATGAAATTATTAGGCTTGAAGGGTAAAATGGTAATTAAATTTTAACCCTTAATTAAAACTTTAGGTTTAATAAAAAAATTAACAAGTAAAATATTTGATCCTAACCTGATTTGGATGATTGAAATTTAAATAATTAAAGGGTAGAAACCCATTAAGCAATTTAAAATGATTAAACTTTAATTAAATAATTGATTAAATTTGGAAGAATAATAAAATTGGAATTATTAAAATAGGGATATTATTAGGAAGAGATTTATTCTTTAATTTAAAAATCCCTAAATTTAATCATCTCATTAATATTCAACTCTTAATTAAAATGATAACTCAAATTTAAAATATTAAAAGACTTAATCATTAAACTAAAATTAAATCATTAAACTCCTTCAAAAATTTCAATTAAAATTAAATTAAATTAAATTAAAAATTAAATTAAATTAAGTAAATTAAATTAAAATTAAATCAAATTAAATTAAATTAAATGAATAAATTAAATTAAATTAAATAAATAAAATTAAATTAAATTAAATTAAATAAAATTAAATAAATAAATAAATTAAATTAAATTAAATTAATTAAATTAAATTAAATTAAATTAAATTAAATTAAATTAAATTAAATTAAATTAAATTAAAAATTAAATCAAATCAAACTAAATTGAATTAAATTAAACCAAATCAAACTAAATTGAATTAAATTGAATTAAATTGAATTAAATTAAATTAAATTAAATTAAATTGAATTAAGTTGAATTAAATAACATCACCTAAGACATAAAGAACTCAAAAAATAAATCTAAAATAACTTGAACACTATTCCAAACTTAAATCATTAATTTGAACTTAAATTTGAATCACAAATCATTAAATATCATTTTGCCCTAGGAGCTTTAGTTATCATAACTCCTAAACGTAATATTAAATGAAATGTTACTTCACTTATAGGATATTCAAATGTCCTAGTTCACCGAGCAAGTTAACAAAACTTGAAAACCTCGGACGATCGATTCATTTACATAATTAAATTCATTTGGACTTAAAACAATCCTAGAAATATTGAAAAGATGTTTAAGATTCTTCTTAAGCACTTCCTCAATATGATAGGATATTTATAAGAATAATTGAACTTAATTGTTCTTTGATGAAGAAAATCGTCTTCAAACCAAAAACACAAGGAACCTAGACGTCATAGGAAATGACTAGCGTATAGGATTAGGAATTTGGTAGAAAACCATAACCCTTACCTTAGCTTTACCTAGGAACTCGCTTAAATATTCTAACCGTGTTTTAAGTGCAGCTTGGGATGACGGGAAGACCCTCCAGGTACGCTTTTATTTTATTGCGATTTACTTTACGGTAATTTATTTAATCGCATCGCACTTATTTTTCTTGCATGATAAAACAACAGTTGCATGAAAACCGACACCTTTAGGACAGAAACCAAAACTGAAACCCATAACTAAATTAAAAGACACTACAAGATAAAATTCACCTCTACAACATTTCAAAATATAAGACAACTCAAAATTTAATCACAAACAGAACACAAAACTACAATTATAACTAAATTAAAACGTCTTGTTGGATGATCGGGAATACCTCGGATGATGTAACCTACGTGTTGCTAACGGGATTTCCCACGGTCTAAATGAAAGTGTGGAACTCATTCAGTTGAGTTTAGCAAATTCATCCGGACTAAGTGAATCCGATAAAAATAATGATGCCGGAAGGATGGAACCGTGGGATCTTAACCAGGTGTCGTTATAATCAACTTTAAGATTTGTTTTAATTAAAACACAAAAAACACTTGAAAATTAAGACTTCTCTAAACCAAAACACTTTTCTCATCCCCTGATTTATGATTTCTAAAACTAAACCTCTGCAACAACAAGGAGCTCGGAGCATGGTGGGCGGCACGGCCATCGTCGTCGACAAAACTCGTGTCGACATCGCAAAACTTCCCTAGAATTAAATAACAAAGCCATAGGACTTCGAGGTAGTTTGCCTAGTGCAACATAAATCCTCAACTCTTCGTTAGGCATTTGCATTGCAAATTAAGCCCTAACCGGTCTTAGGATTCCGAGGTAGTCGTCCGATACGACATAAACCCTCATATCTTCCAGTGCTATTTGTATGATTCTATCATATAAATATAAGCCCTAATTAATTAAAATTGGCAAGATTAAAACATTAAATAAACATTAGGACTTTCCTAAATCCAAGCCAAACAATAGGATAGTCGGGAGATTACCGAAGTTCGCTTCGAATCCGTAATTTCTCCTACTTTTCTTCCTTTGAATTTCCAAAATAAAAATGTTCCAAATTTGAGCTAATCCCTTTTGAAATTCCAAAATTCAATCCCTTGAAAACTTAAACTTTGAAATTCTTGAGAGCATAATTATTGATTATTATCGAGAGTTTTCTTAGGTGATTCCCGTCACTTAAGATGTAATTAACTATGAGGGCTTGCCCTTATAGGGAATTTTAAAGAACCTGTGTAATATAAACCTTGTTTAATATTTTCATATTAAGCGGGGAATTTGTCGGCTTATAAAATTGGTTCGCAGACCAAACGGATGTCACAAATCTTCTAGTTTATTTAACCGAGCCCCACCATCAAGCAGTGTGTCTATCCTTAGGGATAGATACACGGTTTGCGGTGCGGTGCTCGTTTATATAAACTATTTGGGATGTGAGATCGGTTTGATTTCATATCTTAAAATCTTCAAATTTAAAATTATTTTCAAAATTAAATATTACTTTCTAAATTATATCTATATTTAAATTTAAAAATTCGCCGACAACTTCTGTTAGGCGACCCCTTTTTAAAATATCACACAACCTAAAAATAATGCCGACACCCGCCGACGGCGAGATTTAAGCCGCCGGCGGTGAGATTTTCCCGAAAGATTTTAAATATTTTATAAAGAGCCCACTGACGGCGAGATCGAGCCCGCCGATAGCGAGATCGAAGCGGTTAGCCCATCTTCTAGAAGCTCGCCGACGGCGAGATAGAGCCGCCGACGGCTAGACAGTTGAAAAGTGCCAAAATACAATGAACCTAGACTCTTTTTGAAGAGGTGCTTAAGTACCCTTTAGAGATTTGACTCCTTCTATAAATAGAGAAGAATTTTAGTTATTGGTGTGTCAATTTGTGTGTAAGCTTTGTGTGAGTTAAGTGTCATCCTAGAGTCTTTTTAGTGAGTAGATAAAGTGTTTAGCGTTTTGGTGTGTGTTGTACTGGAAGGAAGAGTCAAAGGAACTTCAAGGAGTCTGCTTGGGGAGAAGAATTAAGATAAGTATATTTATTATTGTTTGTTAACTTTAATGAAATCCATGCTTTGTGTTATTTTTCCCATGGTTTCTGAGTAGTTTCCTTAGTCTTTTTCTTTGTTATTGAGATTATGTAAAATGATGAATCGAAAGTAACTGTGCCTAAAATTATTAAATATTATGATAATATTTTACTTAAAACTTAATTTACTTTCAATCTGGCCAATTGATTTGTTAACATATGTTGAATTATCAACTATAGTAAAGATTACATCCAAGATTCAGGGAAGTCAAAAGCCTTGGAAGGAGGGTGCAATAAAATAGGGAAATATTAACTATTGGGCGTAGAATTAGACATTTTAGTGTGACAGACTAAAATATTCAATTTGGTCTTATTGTTTGAGAGCTGAAGTGTAGATGTTAGCCCTCAGGCGAGGGGAACGTGGGAGCTTTGAAGTGGCAGCCGATATCCTCCCAGCCTAGCCGCAGATTCAGTAATCAAACATAGGACTAGTCAATGTTCTTTGCACCTAGACCAAAGGGTAAAGAATAGAAATGCTCCATTTGGCACAATACAAACTCTAAACAACTTAAATTCATCATTCATTTAATTCTCTCAACAAGGAAAAAGATGCTTTTCCCAATTAGAATCTTATTTTCAACCTTTAAGCATTAGTTTAGTTTAGTCTAAGTGTTCTTAATTTCCGTATACTAATTTAGTAAGTAAGTCTACTTTAATTTGTCTTTGAAATTCTCTAACTTCCTTGTGGGATCGATATCTAGGACTCTATTAGAGCCCTATATTACTTGATAACGATACGTATACTTGCATAGTATCCACAATATAAATCATAAAATCCTTAACAGAATCATCAGTATATATATATATATATATTCAGTGCGGGATCAAGTTTTTGGTGTCGTTGCTTATTTTCATATTATAGTTGTAAGTATAAATATCGAAAAGTGGATCATTTATCGTATCGGAATCGAGATCCGGATTAGGTTGGTTGTTGTTAGTTACGTAATTGTTAGAAACAGTCAAAACGTAGACAACACCAAAACTCTTATCATTATAAGATCCCGCCGGGGTGAGCAAATAATCATACAGAGTCAGAGGTCCGAGGGATTTCTCCCCCGAATCGGAAACAACCATCCTAGGATAAACAGCCCCTAGTCTACCCTTTGGAGCCTAAGCATTCTTTTCTTCCATGATCTTCTCCTCCTTCGAAGGCGGTTCTTCAATCGCAAGTGATAGTGCCGGCTCAGCAGGTTTCAGACTTTGAGTTGAAGCGCGCACCGAAGCTTTCTGGATATGATCCAATATTTTCTCTGAATACTTTGTCTAGATGGTATTCTATCCATCATTGGTTGTGTATGGGTTTATCGGAACAATATGATCCGTTGAAATGACGTTGATGGAACCTCCTTTTTGGGATTCCTTCATGTATTCCTTCGGGATAGTTATGTTCCCTCTTCGGAGATTACCTTCGAGCCAATTCTTAAAAGTGAAGCAGTCTTCAATCTTGTGTCTGATCATCCGGTGGTAAGGGCAGTAGTTCGGATGATCTTTCTTATTGACTTCTTCTGGATTTTTGGGCTCTGGTAATTGAAAATCAGGCGTCTTCATCAAACTGCGAAACATCTTAGCTACTACTTCCTTCTTGAATGGATACTCCTTGTTCAAAAGTTCCTCCAGGGGACGTGACGAACGAGATAGTGGTGGACTATGCTGCCATGGCTGGTGGCTCGGTCGAGGCTGTTGATAGCCCTGCTGAGGTTGCTGATAAACCTGTTGTGGTTGTTGGTAAGTCCGTTGTGGTGGTTGATAACCGGGTTGTGGCTGTTCTGGCCGTATCTGCACTGGCTGCTTGCCTTTATCTACTGCCGCGACAATTCCAGATTTCTTTTCAAATGCTTTTACAGGCTTCTGCTTGTCATTCTTGTCGACAAAACTCAGCAGCTTCGCCTCCTCTTGCAAGCTCTCGGCCTTGCTGAGCAATTTCTCGAAAGTCTTGATTGTAAATCCTTTAAGGGGAAGTGCTATCGGGCCATGGATACTTTTCAGCAAAATACCGATCGCACTTCATGCTTAAGTTTCACACTTCATGCTTAAGTTTCTCCATCGAAGTATGTAAACCACCAAATTTTTGTGCGGTTTCTGTTGCTCCACCACTAAATCACCGATAGTGATGTGGTGCCGAGCCCCGGAAAACTGCTTAACGAAAAGGTTTTCCAATTCCGAAAAAGTCTTAACTGTGCCATTTGGCAATTCTGCATACCAGTCAAAGGCAATCCCTGACAGGCTGCTGACAAACTGTCGAAAGAGTAAAGCATCTCTCCCACCGCCATTGCAGCAACTAGCACAAAAATGTGTGACATGCTGCCGGGGGTTTCCCGTTCCATCAAAAGTATTGAACAGAGGTGGTACGAAGCCTTTTGGGTATTGGACAGCGTCAAATTCTTCAAGGTAAGTTCTACCCGTTTGAATTGAAGCTTCGCTCTTAGGCTGTGCTAAGGCTTCTCGCACCTGCTGTTCTACCATGTTGTTGATTTCCTTTTCGGGAATCATGCTTTGCGCAGAATCCTTTTTCGGTTGTTCATCTCCGTTAACAAATGTGATCTCCTTTCCTCCGTCCACAACATGGATGATCTCCGGGGGTGTTTCTTTCTAAGGTTGCACCTGACTCTGGAGAGTGGCTAAGGAGGTCGCCATTTCTTCCATCTTCCTTGCCATTTGAGAAATTGTGTTATCCCTCTCTTGAAGTTGTGCTCTCATCACTTCCAGTTCATCTCTTTCCGCTGTTGCTGGAGCACCTTGCGAAGCTGACGATGCTCGTGTCTCAACCATGTTGATCTCAGCATAATCTTCATCCATAAACTCTGATGAATCTAATTCAGTTTCCAATTTTTCTCCTCTTTCCTTTGCCAACCGTCGGATGTCGGTTCTTAGCTTGCCTGTGGCATCCTCTAGTGGCCTCTTCCAAACGGTTTCACGGTTGTCATGTGATGACTGTTGGACTTCTTTCTCAATAGTTTCTTTTAATGCAGTAGCACTTTCTTCAGATTCTATCTTTCTAATGAGACTCTTCTTTCTAGAACACTGTGCTTGTATCGGTTCAGCAATAATAGGTCACCACACCATCCTTCTCACAGTAGAAGGCCTAGGGCCAGATGGTCTATTAGCTGTGCGTCGGTAGATGGTGTCCTCCCAAATATGGTGTCCCGATACAACAACAGGCCAACTAGCTCGCACTTTCTTCCTTGGCCTCTCCGGGGCAGTGACGGGGTTTACTCACGGTCCGAGGCGGGATTTGACTGGCACTCGTACCATTCTTCTTAAGATCTCTGATACGGGGCACCCTTCCTTCTTAGCTAGTTTCTCTACTACGGCTCGCAGTCGAGTAAGCGGCGTAGTCTTGACCCTCTTCCTCTTACAGTCACTATAGTATGCAGGTCGGGGTAATGTAGTTGCGATCCTTCAGATATCTTCTTCGTCCGATGCAGCAGAGAGAGGGTGAAACCTACTTCCTTCCAACAGCAGTGAAATTTCAGGTAGTTCTTCTTCTTCCTCAGGAATCTCTTCCAGAAAAGCAACTTCAGCAGCCTTAGCCTTCTCGATCCTGGCGATCTTTCTGCTCCTTTTTCTTCTTTGAGTCCGAGTCAGGGGTGTAAACTTTGAACTGGACCCAATCTCGAAAATAGACGGTATTGCAGTGAAATCTGCACCCTCCACGATGGCAGGCTTATCACAAAACTTGGACTCCTTTCCCTTTCAGTTTGGCGGGAGCCGGGGCAGGTGTAGAGATAACCAGACCGGTGGGGGTAGAGACAACAGTCCTCCTACGAATAGTGGTACTTCTTTCAGCTGGAACCCATTGCAGGGGAGGAAACACTTGAGTCGATTTCAGGTTAAACTCAATCACGGGCTCCTCAGTTTCTGGCACTTTGTTCATTAGTGTGAAGAGGGTGACGTCAGCGAACATAATATCTGTATTGTCGAATCCTTGTCCAAAACGGATGACTCCATTGTCGGGCAGTTCATCCTTATAGACGGCGAAGTCCATTCCATTGGTGAAGGAGAAAATAAATTTTGGTACAGTCATTTTCTGCAGGGTAAATTCCGAACGTCAGTCCCGAATTATGTTTCCTTTTGTCGCAAAACTCAAGACGGGAAAGAAAGAGTTGTCGGCATATTTTTAGGTTAGGTGTTTTATTTTGAAAAGGGAGTCGCCTAACAGAAATTGTCGGCGAATTTTAAATTTAATTTACATATATATATGATTTGGAAAGTAGTATTTTGATTTTAAAAAATAATTTTAAAAATTTTTAAGATATGAAATCAAACTGATCTCACATCTCAAATAATTTATATAAACGAGCACCGCACCACAAAACGTGTGTCCATTCCGAAGAATAGGCACACTGTTTGATGGTGGGGCTCGATTAAATAAACTAGAAGGTTTGTGACATCCGTTTGGTCTGCGAACCAATTTTATAAGCCGACAAGTTCCCCGTTTAATATGAAAACATTAAACAGTGGTTTATATTACTCGGGTTCTTAAAATTCCCTACAAGGGCAAGCCCCTATAGTTAATTACATCTTAAGTGACGGAATCACCTAAGAAAACTCTTGATAATAATCGTAGTTCTCGCTCTCAAGAATTTCAAAGTTTAAGTTTTCAAAGGATTGAATTTTGGAATTTCAATAGGGAATGGATCAAATTTGGAACATTTTATTTTGGGAATCCAAAGGAAGAAAGGTAGGAGAAATCACAGATTCGAAGCGAACTCCGGTAATTTCCCGACTGTCTTATTGTTTGGCTTGGATTTAGGAAAGCCCTAATGTTTATTTAGTATTTTGATCTTGCCAATTTTAATTAGTTAGGACTTATATTCGTATGATAAAATCATACAAATAGCCTTGAAGATGTGAGGGTTTATGTCGTATCGGACGACTACCTCGGAGTCCTAAGACCAGTTAGGGCTTAATTTACATGATATGATCATGCAAATGCCTAACGAAGAGTTGAGGATTTATGTTGCACAAGGCAAGCTACCTCGAAATCCTATGGCTTGGTTATTTAATTCTAAGAAAGTTTTGCTGATGTAGACTCAGGTTTTGCTGATGACGATGGCCGTGCTGCCCACCATGCTCCGAGCTCCTTGTTGTTGCAGAGGTTTAGTTTTAGAAGTCATAAATCAGGAGATGAGAGAAGTTTTTTGGTTTGGAGAAAATCTTAAAATCCAGGTGTTTTTTAATATTTTAATTAAACAAATCTTAAAGTCGATTATAACAACACGTGTTAAGATCCCACTGGTTTCATCCTTCCGGCATCGTTATTTTTATCGGATTCACTTCGTCCAGATGAATTTGTTAAACTCAAATGATTGAGTTCCACACTTTCATTTAGACCGTGGGAAATCACGTTAGCAACACGTAGGTTACATCATTCGAGGTATTCCCGATCATCCAACAAGACGTTTTAATTTAGTTGTAGTTGTAGTTTTGTTGTTCTGTTTGTGATTAAATTTTGGGTTGTTTTATATTTTGAAATGTTGTGGCGGTGAATTTTATCTTGTAATGACTTTTAATTTAGTTTTTGGTTTCAGTTTTATGGACTATCCTAGAGGTGTGGGTTTTCATGCAACAGTTGTTTATCATGCAAGAAAAGTAAGTGCGATGCGATAAAATAAATTGCAATAGAATAAAAGCGTACCTGGAGGGTCTTCTCGTCATCCCAAGCTGCACTTAAACACAATTTAGAATATTTAAGCATTTAAAGCAAGTTCCTAGGTAAAGTTAAGGGAAGGGTTATGGTTTTCTACCAAGTTCCTAATCCTATAGCCTAGTCATCTCCTATGACGTCTAGTGTTCTCGTATTTTGGTTCGAGGATGATTTTCTTCATCAAAGAACAATTAAGTTCAATTGTTCTTATAAATATCCTATCATATCGAGGAAGTGCTTAAGACGAGTCTTAAACATCTTTTCCATATTTCTAGGATTATTTTTAAGTCCAAGAGAATTTAATTATACAAACGAATTAATCGTCCAGGAGTTCAAGTTTTGTTGTTATCTTACTCAGCTGATCTGTGACATTTGAATATCCTATGAGTGAAGTAACACTTCACTTAACGTTCCGTTTAGGAGTTATGACAACAAAAGCTTTCGAGGGCAAATTGATGTTCAAATGGTTTATGATTTAATTTAATTTCAGCTAATGGATTTAAGTTGGAATAGTGTTCAAGTTGTTTTAAATTTATTTTTGAATTCTTTATGTCTTAGGTGATGTTATTTTTAATTCAATTTAATTTAACTTTAATTTCATTTAATTTGGTTTAGTTTTAATTTTAATTTAATTTATTTAATTTAATCTAAATTTAATTTTAACTTGATTTTATTATTTTTTATTTTAATTTAATTTAATTTAATTTAATATGATTTAATTTGATTTAATTTGATTTAATTTAATATGTTTTAATTTAATTTTATTTAATTTAGTTTAATTTAATTTAAATTTAAATTTATTTTTATTTTTATTTTTATTTTTATTTTAATATTTTATTTTTTCATGTTTTAAAGATAATTTAATTTTAATTGTTAAAGCATTAATTTAATTGAAATTTTAAAAGGATTTAATTTAAATGTTTTAATTTTAATCTAATTTAATGATTAAGCATTTCAAGTTTTGAATTTGGATTATCATTTTAATTAGAAATTGAATATTATTGAGGTGATTAATTTAGGGATTCTTAGATTAAAGAATAAATTTCTTCCTAATAATATCCCTATTTTAATAATTCCAATTTTTCATTATTCTTCCAAATTTAATTAATTATTTAATTAAGGTTTATTTTGATTACCTTCAAATTATTTGGTAGGTTTCTACCCTTTAATTACCTAAGTTTCAAACATCCAAAATTAATTTAGTATCAAACATTTTACCCACCCTATAAATTAAACCTAAAATTTTTAACTATAGGTTAAAATTTTAATCAGTATTTTGCCCTTTAAACTTACTAATTTCATAACTCACTAAATTGAGCTTAAATGAATTTGAAATTTTTATGTGGCTTCACTCATATGTCAATCAAGACATTAGGGGAGAAAATGTGATTTTTCTCGTATTTAATTTATTTATATAATTATTTTTTGTGGAAAATAAGGATTTTCAAGGAAAATTCAACAACATGACCAAGGGAAAGTTTCTGTCCTTAAGAAAATTATGGGACATTCCTAATGACCAGGGGACCACTTGGACCAATTTTGGTGATTTTTTGAATTATATTATTTTTATTATAATTATTTTGAGTTTTGGAGTATTAATTAATTTAAAAATAATAAAGATTGAAAAATGAATTTTATATTTTTCAAAAATCTCTCTGATATCAAGGAAACCAGAGGACCACTTTTTATAATTTTCTGATTTTTCCTCGATTTATTAGAATTATTTTAGTGGAAATGCTAGAAAATACATTTTTTAATTTTAAAATTACCTTAGGGCTCTAAAATTTAATCTCATCATAGAGACCTAAGAAAAATATGAGGTTTGTTCCTAAATGATTAAAAATTCAAAATGTGACATTTTGGTGAATTTTATTATTTTTGTGATTTTTATTATTTTTTAATTATTAAAAATATTAAAATAATGCAAAAAATCAACTTTTTTAGAAAATTGTAATTTTAATTTTCTTAAATTACCCTGATATCGAGAGGCTCCAAAACCAATTTGGTGAATTTTTGAAAAGTATTTTGAAAGTTATGAATTTTTAAAGTTTAAGTTGGCTAAATGGTTTAATCAACCCATTCTGGCAGGTTAACCAAGTCCAATTGACTTCAAACTTTTATGGTGGGTTCCTCTGATCCTAAAGGTCAGTGGAGAATTGATTTCAAGTCAATTTGATGTATGATTAGCTCTAATTAATTAAAGCTCCATTTTGGGTGTTAAGCCAATTAGGGTTATTCCAAGTGGATTAATTCAAAACCTATTTTTCCTAGAGTTCTCTCGGTCACAAGAAACATCACCAAATTTTCCTAGGATTTATTTCACAACATGCTAATTATTGGAATTAAAATACTCAAAATAGTGACCTAGAATTGAAAAATCAATAACTCTTCATAGAGATGGCCTCCGACTTTGGAAAATTCGTGGAATGTTCCCAAATTCAGAGGCTTCAAAAGCCCTATGGTCTCATGCCATGGTGAATTGTATACATGCATGAAGAATTGAAATAGTGCAGAGAGTAAATAAATTATTAAAAATCAAATGCTCAATGAAACTAAATGATTTCTTTTCCACATTATTCTCCTCTGTTCACTGAGCAAGAGGGTATTTTTATTTTATTTTTCTGATTTTCTACACAAAGTTATGTATTTTTGAAGTGTAGGGAATTAAATAAATAAGAAAATGCCTATTTTCCTACTTATCCAGTGCGGCGCACTGTCATCCTCGGCATCTTCGAATGACCACGCGGCGCGCTCCCATTCGACGCCGCCACTCGAGTCGGCCAGCCCCGGTCCCGCCTTCCGCGTATCATCCGCCGATCCGACCCGATCCGAGCCATCCATCCGCGCGTGTATTGAATGAACGACATCCGTTCATCGTCCCCAAGCCTCCTGACCCCGAGAACCGTCCATCTTCTGAGCTTAAGATCTTGTTCGATACTTGACCAAATTAAACGTTCTTATGCTCTATGGATTCGTCTCGAGAAGAGGAACACATCCATATGGTTTATGTGGCATGAAATTGACTCAATAAAAATGGAGAATATTCAGAAGCTCGGGAAGAAGAGTAAGACCATACCTTTGCTCAGAGAAGTGTGGCTTCGATCCGAGGGTCGTGTCACCTTCGATCGGGTCCAAGCAAGCTCCGGATGAAGTCTCCCGGCTCGGTGAATTGTCCAGTGCATGACTTCGACCAAGCCCGATTTCAACCTTTGGAGTCCGGAACAGTATGGGTGGCCCGGAGAGGGGGCTTTCACCGGGAACTTCTCCTCTCGACCTCGTGCAGGTGTAGGTGAGTTTAATTTGACTTTGGTGAAGGATTTGGGAATGTCCCGTTCGGCTCGAGAATCGAGCTCCAAAATCGAGCTCGATTAGTGGGGATTAGGGTAAATTGACAGCGGGGATCAAGTGCTCTAGTGTGGGGAGAGTCTGGAGTGATTTTGCGCAGTTTCCTTAAGGTTGATTCAAGCACCTCCTCATGGCCGAGGGAGGTGGTGTTTAAATCAGAGCATGGCCGGAGGGCTTCCTGTGGGGGTTTAAGGCTCGGGATCAGCCGCTAGTCAAGGGAAGAACAGCCATGGTGGCCATTGGGCATGGGGCAACTCAAGCAAGGTGGAATTCCAAAGTTTGGCTCCTCCCCATGTCTCGGCCATGGCGTTTTCCGCGGCTCGGTGGCCGGCCGGCCGTGCATTGGTTACCATCTTGTTCGGTGGGTCGGGCTGGGGTTTAGTGCAATCAATTGGCCATGGACATGTGTAAAGGGCTTGGATTAAAATGGAATGTAGATAAGGTCACTTTGGGTTCAAATGGGTCAACCCACCATTTTGGGCTTGGTTCACCCTTCAAGGTGGCTTTGGGTGTTGTGGGGAGTCAAAGGAATCAGCTGGTCTGGCATGGAGAAGTCCTTATCCAAATATATTTGGATTAAATTTGGGTTAAGGTGAAACATGCTTAAGGTTAATGACTTTTAGGAGGTGCTTAAAGGACCTCCTCCTTTTGCCATTTAAGGAGGGTTGACAACTTAGAGATCCTCATGGCTTGCCAATGGCTTGCATGCGGCTTCATGGCTCCACGTGGCTTGGGAAAAGATCGGGTCAATTTCATAAAAATGGATTTTGTGGATTTTGGAATTTTGATGGAAATTGTTATGGGGCTTGATTTGGAATTGTTTAATTGATAAATTAGGACTTTAGGAATGATTTTAAATTGAATGTGTGATGAAGGAAAGTGTCATGTGGGCTTTAGATTGATTTGCGCTTTTGAATTTGATGGAAGTGGCTTTTAGGAAGGTTTAAGGGAGTGGGCCTTTAGGTTTAAGAATGAATTCATGGATGGGAATTTTGTAGAAGTTTGGGCCAAATAATTGTTGGGTTTGGTTTAGGGATATGTCATGAGTGGTTTGAAACAAACTTCGAGGTGGTTTGGGTTTGATTTGGGTCGGATTTGGGTCTCTTCGTAAATGGGCCAATGTAGGTCAAATTGGGCTAACTTGGGCCAATGTTGGGCTAGAGTTGAAATTGATGTAAAATGAATGTTGGGAAATGTTTATGGGAATGTTTCAAAGAGGTTTTGGCCTTGGTTGGGTTTTGATTTTGGGGTTTGAGCTTATTTGGGTTAGGTTTGGGTTTAGATCAAAATTGGGTCTTTTAGCTTTGGATTGAATTTGAGTGGGGTTTGGGTCTAAATTTTGGGCAAATCGTGTTAGTTTTTTGTTTGTGGGGATGTTAGGGAAGGTTTAGAAAAGATTTGGGGTTAATTGGAGTTGAATTGGGTGAGTTTGAGCTAAGTTTGGGTCATGGGTCCAAATTGGGCTTTAAGGTCAAAAGTGAAATTGGATTCAAATGTCAATCAAATTGGGCTTGGATTTGGTCTAGATTGGTGTTACGGATGTTGAATGGAAGTTTAGAATTGAGTTGGACCAGAATTTGGGTCAATTTGGTAGGTTTGGTTTGACATTGGGTTCATTTTGGGTTAAAATGGGTCAAATTGGGGATTTTGACAAAAGTGGGGTAAATTGACAAAATTAGCCCATGGTGTAGTTGAACAAAATGAAATTGGAAATATTTGAGATTTTCTGGAATTTTTAGGGAATTTTCTGAATTTTTGGATTTTTGGCTAAGAGGGGCATTTTGGGTATTTGGAGGGTATTGGGAGGTATTTTTGGAATTTTTGGTATTTTTGGCTATGAATGATCAATTTGAGTAATGTGGGAATGTTTGGGATTGGTTTTGAGGAATTTTGGGTGATTTGGAGATTTTGATGGGTAATTTCAAGGGCTTTGGGTAGTTAGAAGTGTGTAGTGGTCCCTGGGTCAAAAATTAAAAATTTGGAAAATCGAAGATTGGGTAAATGTAAGTGGAATGAAATCATTTTGGTTGAGCCATGAAGCCATGTTAAGCCTATATGAGCCATGAGAGGACTCATTTGAGGCATTCACTATGTTGTTCCTAACCCTCTTACCAAGGGCTTAGTGGGTTAAAGATCATCCATTCGAATCACCCGCATGAGTCGGAGGTCAAATCGGGTATGGGTGTGGTTTTAGGAGGTGTGTGTGAAAATGTAGTGTATAGGTGTAGTGTGTGTGTAAGTCAGCCCCTTCACTGCACCAGTGCCACCTGTGGTAGTCCTAAGGCCAAAGAGTCCTATAAGAACTCGTCCTTTAAACTTCCACATTCGATTTCAACCCTCTAGGTGATTAGGGGTCTACAATCAAGTTTGTGGGGTTTGCAGGGAGTTAAGAAGTGGTTTGAATTTCTAAGTGGTGGGTCCTAATTCTAATCCTCTAGGACAGTCAAAGGAAAAGCCTAAGGCTAGATTTTAAGTACTAAAGAGAAGAAGAGAAGACCTCATCAAAAATGAGGTCAACAAATGGACCCTCAATAGTGTGTCGTGCTAACCAAGCACACCGCGCGTATTGGCGTTGACCGAAAAGATCAACAAAACCAACACAGATGTCCAAGTGACAAACTTAGGATGAAGTAGAAGAGTTTCCGCTGGGGAGTGTCAAGTATATCTCTGAGACCGGAGATTCCCGAACTCTCGCTGGGGAAAGGAAAAGGAGGTGAAATCCAAATCACATGATCTGGGGGAATTTCGGTTTAGATGTTGTTTTAGTTTAAATTTTGACGTGTAAGTTTAGATTTTAGCTTCGAGTTTTAATTTAGATCGAAGTTTTGTTGAAATTAATTTAAGGGATCTCGAACTTGAAATGAAAATCGGAATTTTGTGGTTTTAGATGTAACATCTCCAACCTCAAAAGAAAAATCGAATTGATTGGATCGAATCATTACAATGAGGAGAGATCTCGAAGCAATGCCGTATTGGATGTAAAATCCTTAACCTCAAGAGTTTGATTTGGTGTGTTTCATTGCAATAGGGGAGAACCTAAAGCAATGCGGTATCGGATGTAAAATCCTTAACCTCAAAAGTTCGATTTTGATGTATTTCATCGCGATAGTGGAAAGAACCTAAAACAATGCAGTTTCGGATGTAAAATCCTCAACCCCAAGAATTTGATTTTGATGTATTTCATTGCGATAGGGAAAGAACCTAAAGCAATGCAGTCTCGGATGTAAAATCCTCAACCCCAAGGATTTGATTTTTTTGATGTATTTCATTGCGATAGGGAAAGAATCCTAAAGCAATGCAGTCTCGGATGTAAAATCCTCAACCCCAAAAGTTTGATTTTGATGTATTTCATTGTGGTAGGGAAAGAACCTAAAGCAATGCAGTCTCGGATGTAAAATCCTCAACCCCAAGGATTTGAACTTTTTTGATGTATTTCATTGCGATAGGGAAAGAATCCTAAAGCAATGCAGTCTCTGATGTAAAATCCTCAACCCCAAGAATTTGATTTTGATGTATTTCATTGCGATAGGAAAGAATCCTAAAGCAATGCAGTCTCGGATGTAAAATCCTCAACCCCAAAAGTTTGATTTTGATGTATTTCATTGCGACAGGAAAGAATCCTAAAGCAACGCAGTCTCGGATGTAAAATCCTCAACCCCAAAAGTTTGATTTTGATGTATTTCATTGCAATAGGGAAAGAATCCTAAAGAAATACAGTCTCGGATGTAAAATCCTCAACCCCAAAAGTTTGATTTTGATGTATTTCATTGCGATAGGGAAAGAATCCTAAAGCAATGCAGTCTCGGATGTAAAATCCTCAACCCCAAGAATTTGATTTTGATGTATTTCATTGCGATAGGGAAAAAATCCTAAAGCAATGCAGTCTCGGATGTAAAATCCTCAACCCCAAAAGTTTGATTTTGAATGGTAATTGATATTGCAAAGATTTGTAGTGTTGATTTGAAAAGTGTGGAATTTTGGTGTTTCGAGAATTTCATGAAAGTTGTAAAAGACTTTCATGGAAGGAAATAGATTAGAGGGAATATGTAGATGCTACATATCCCATTCAAAAGAGTTGATCGAAAGTTGCCGGTTCGGATTAGATACAATTCCTCGCCACTAGATCCGAATTGAAAACTTTGTGGCTCCGTGTCAATGGAATCGACCGCTTCCATCCCGTACAAGGAGAGAGTAGAATGTAATGGATTTCGATTTGGAAGGTTGAGTTTGAATTTGATTGAGATTTGATTCGAGATCTGGAAGGTCGAATTTGAATTGATTGAGATTTGATCTGAGATCTGGAAGGTTGAATTTGAATTTGATTGAGATTTGATTCGAGATTTGTGTTCATCTTGTTTGTCCTTTAACGATTCAAATTTATTTTATCGTTCATTTAATGTCCATGTGAATTTGGTGTTCATTATTATTTTTTTTTAGATTTTAAAGGAAAGTTTTCTTTTATTCTTTTTGTTTCTTTTCTGTTCTTTGTTCGAAGTTCATTTAACTTTAATGGCGTTTCCCAGTCAACTTGCACAAAAGAGGTGAAGGCCAAAAATGTGACATGGTCACTTTCATTCCAATCATGTCGAAGAAACATCATACAACTCGATCTGGAATATATCTCATACAATCCATATAGACTCAAAACGGACTATGTATGATCTTTGTCGATCCATCCAAAAAAGGTATCTGTCAAAAATCCATGTCTGAATAGTGAGGTACATGGTCAATAACATCACCTTCCAAGCCATCCTTGGCTTGGATGCCGTATGGATGTACGTTGGAGGTGTGATATTTCCCATGTAACTCACAGCTCGTAAGGCCGGAGGTTCTTTAGCTCCGGGTCTGGCTGGAAGTGATAAGGTGCTTTCCTGTCATCCATCCTTCTAAAAGTAACCGAGATCCGCTTCATTGGTACTCCCGTATGCAATGTTTAGCGACATCCGCTCCGTTGCCCTTTAGTATCATGACGGAACCTACCGGTAATGGTATCTTTATCGGCCCTCGGAACTCACTCCGGGCTCGCTATCCGGAGGTCGCATCCGAACATGATATTACACTCGTTCGTAAAAGAAACCGTGCAGTAAAGGTCCGACAAAGTCGTGGTGATCTATGTGCGGGGTATGCAATCACCCTTCTTGTAAATGTTAATGATGCAACTATTGGGTATGCAATCTGTCGGCGTACCCTCCATGTTATCATTCTTTTTACCATCCTTTTGATGACTAATGGCATCGGATCCACTCCGGCCATGACGGAGTATCCCCGGTGGGTTTCCCTTCCCGTTTTCTCGCGAAGTTGTAGCAGCATCCACATTGTATTGTAATTCTCCCCTTCCCTGGCATCCATCTCTGGGGTTCTGAGTAAGTGTTTTCTCTTAGGCGACCTGCTCGACCCATTCTTTTCAAATCCCGGATGCAGTCCACGTTTTGTTGTTGTTCGTATTCTGAGAACACGTCTGTATGTAGCTCGAGGCCTTCTAGTATATCGATCCTTCCGCCTCCGATTCTCTCGAAGTATTCAAAAGTTTGCTTGTTGACATTCCGCATTCTTTCTAGCTCGTATTCGGAATAATCCGCAAATGGCGAGGCCTAGTGACGCATCGCGGGATATATGGCTCAATCCCTTCGCGTTCTCCCCGCATACCTCGCCTCCTGGGATGGTCTCCGTCGGGACGTCCTCCGGGGTCGCTCCCGCAACAAGGTTATGCATTACCGGTGACTTTATCCGGTGGCGTGGTAGCCTTCCTTCTTCCGATCTTCTTGAGATTTCCTTGGTCTCTTCTGTTATCCTCTGAGCCGGCCTTCTTTCTTCAGTGTTCCCGGTGAACCGCATCCTCGAAGCATATGTACCGGCAAAGAAGCAATCGCCTCGTCGCACCGGTCCGCCGCTAGTTTAGTTAACATCTTGCGGATACGGCGATTTTTATTTCTTCGCCGAGTCGTCGTGAGAGTAGCTCTTCGTACTTCCCGACTTTCGCGGGCGCGGCGCCGACAAGCTCGCCTTCCGTCAGTAGCGACTACGCATTCGATTATCTTGTCTTCTTCGTTGTTTGCTTTTCTTTTCTTGTCGCCGGATTGGTGGCTTGGGCCACCCATTTTCATTATCGTCTGTCTGCGGCAGTTCCTCTCAGCTACTCGGGACCCAGCCACTTTCCTCGTATCGGCGTGCCCGCCGGTGCGAAGTCCGAGTCAATCTCTATTATCGCTCCATCTTTCACCCTCTTTTCGTCGAGTGCAAGGCTTACGCCATTTCTAAAGTTCAGGACCAACCGCCCGTTCGACATTTCCCCGCGAAAAGACAAGGAAAAGGATCGTGGGTCGTACTAAGAACAAGAACATTAAGAAAATGTTTATTAGAGACGAGTTTTTCTTTTTTTTTTATTATTACTTTTGTATTTTTAAATTTAACAGAATGAAGCTGGAAAAGATCAGTGAAAAAGATTTTGATATGGAAGAGAAAACAAGGAAAACTTTATTATCATGATTTTATTTATTTTAGCACATTTTTTATTATTTTTAGGTTCGGACCTCAGCTCATAAGTAATTACTTCACCCGTGCTTCTAGGGATGAAAAATTCATTCCTTCGAAACATCAGTAAGCATAATACTTCTTCAAGTATCGTCCGTTGATCGGAAGCATATGTCGTTCTCCTCGGCAATTCACTAGCCGGTAGGAGCCTCCCGAGTAGCCGCCTCAACCACAAATGACCCTTCCTAAGTGGGTTCAAATTTTCCTCCTATCTTGCGTGTGCAAGGATAGGTCTCGAGAACGAGAACTAAGTCACCAACTTTCAAGGTTCTCGGCGGACCCGTCCGTCATGGGCTTCGAACCATCTTAGCTTGGTGTAGTTCTAAATTCCGTCGCGCCTGCAAGTCTTTTCCCTTCCGTGCTCTCCAATTCTTCTAGTCGTAATTTGGCATTCTCTTCTGTCGTGATTTTGTTTGCAACCGCAATCCCGAGTGAAGGAAGCCGGACCTCTAAAGGTAACATCGCCTCGGACCCATACACCGCAGCGTAAGGTGTAGCTTCGAGTGGGAGTCCCGAAGGTTGTCCCAGTAGGCTCCATAAGGCTTCTAATAACTTCTCGTGCCAATTTCTCTTATTATCGTCCAAGGTTTTCTTTAAAATTTGAACAAGAGTTTTATTAAAAGCCTCAGCCGTAGCCGTTTGCTCTCGGGTAGTAAATTGTTGAATATCGCCAGCCGATTCCGTGTCTCCCGACAAAATTGTTGATTTGTGTGCTTCGAATGCTTACCCATTATCCGAGATGATCCCCGCGCGGCACTCCGAAACGTTAGACAACTTGGTTCTTGAAAACCGTAGCACGTGGTGTGCTTTCACTTCTCTAAGTGGAACCGCCTCTCGCCCACTCGGAAAAGTAATCCGTAGCCGCAAGAATGAAGCGATGTCCTT
This sequence comes from Papilionanthe hookeriana x Papilionanthe teres, assembly GCA_022702705.1. Classification (NCBI taxonomy): domain Eukaryota; kingdom Viridiplantae; phylum Streptophyta; class Magnoliopsida; order Asparagales; family Orchidaceae; genus Papilionanthe; species Papilionanthe hookeriana x Papilionanthe teres. The sequence continues at coordinate 160,648,685 of CM040423.1, forward strand.
TCGAAGATGGTGGTTCTATCGGACCCACTATATCCGTGCCCCAACATTCAAATGGCCATGACGCAATTGTCGGATGTAGCACATTCGGAGGTTGGTGTAGAACCACCCGCGCACTCGGCATCGGTGACGCGCTCTCGGCGATTTTCATGCAGCCGGTCATCATCGAGGGCCGTAGTACCCTAGTCTTTTAATTTTCATTTTCATCTTCGGACCCGATCGGTGAGCGCCACGCAGTCCCGAATGCACCTCTTTAACAATTTCACGGGCCTCGGACCCGCTAGGCATCTTAGCCACATTCGATCGAAAGACCTTCTCGTATAACATGTTATTTATTAATGCGTAGGATGTAGTTCTTTTCGATCCGATGGGCTAACGACCTATCGTCCGGTAGTTTTCCCGTTTCGCAGTAGTCTCATGAATGGCCGTCGCCAATCTTCTCGTGTTTTCCGTCACCGTTGCAACCGATTCTTCTTCTTTTCGATTCGTGTATTGTGTCTATATCGAGCCGTGATAGACCCGACGTCCGTGAACCGACACTTCCACCGATTCATCTTGTAAGCAGCAAATTCTTTTGCGAGGCAGGCTAACGCATCCGCTAAAGCGTTTTCTTTTCCGGGAATTTTGTAGATCGTCACATTCGGAATTTGTTCCAATCAGCTTCATGGCATACCGGAAGTATTGCTCGAGTCTTAGCTTTAAAATTCCGTATCGTCCGGCGATCCGTCGAATGATTAACCGCAAATCCCCGTAGATGTTGATGTTTGTTATCCCCATTCGAATAGTTAATTCTAGTCCCGTTATGAGTGCTTCGTATTCCGCTTCATTGTTTGTACACGGTTCCGTTAAGTGGTAGGCATATCTTAACATCCCCCGCTCCGTGTTATAAAGATTAGTCCGATTCCCGCCTTACCGGCACTATCATTTGCGATTCTTCGTCTTTGTGTGCCGAAGATGCTCCGTCAAAATATAATTCCCAACGTCGATCATCGTGGTCTTCTAAGCTCATTATTTTCTCATCCGGCAAGTCGTCATCGAGAGGAGATTCCGCCGCAAAGGGTGTGCCGCGAGGAAGTCCGCTAGACTTGTCCCTTTACGGCATGAAGAGGCACGAAAGTTATATCGAATTGCAATAATATCATCGACCACTTGGCAAGTCTTCCGTAAAGCGTCTGGACGGGTCATCAAGTATCGCAATGGATTAAATTTCGAGATCAGAGTTGACCTTATGAGAAAGCATGTAGTGCCCGTGCTTTTGAGCGGCGAAGATCGTGGCCAAACAATGTTTTTCAATCGTGGGATACTTTATTTCCGTTGGAAGTAAACGACGGCTTAGGTAGTAAAGAGCATTTTCTTTACCCTCATCATCGACCCGGGCTAACAGTGCTCCGAGAGAGTCGTCTAAGGCCGCGGTATAAAGTATCAACGGTCTACCTGAGACTGGGGCTGCTAAGACAGGAGGTGTCATTAAATATTGCTTAATGTCCTCAAAGGCCCTCTGGTATTTCTCTTCCCAAATAAATTTGGCGTCCTTTTTAATTAATGCCGAGAAAGGCTAACACCTACCTTACAAGTTCGAGATAAAGCTTCGAAGATATGCCAACTTCCCTTGAAAAGATCGTAGTTGTTTTAAGGTTCTGGGAGGTGGCATCTCTAAGATAGCTTTAATCTTTTCCGGGTCGATTTCAATTCCACGATGTCGGACAACGAATCCTAAGAACTTCCCGACGTGACGCCGAAGGCGCATTTTAAGGATTCATCTTAAGGTTAAATTGTCTTAATCGTTCGAAAACAATTCTCAAATCATACAGTTGGTTTTCCTTTACTTTGCTTTCGATGACCACATCATCCACGTAGCATTCGACTTGATTGTGGATGAGATCATCAAAAATTCTTGTCATCGCTCTCTCGGTAGGTTGCTCCTGCGTTCTTCACTCCGAATGGCATCACCGTGTAGCAATATACTCCGATCGGCGTTCGAATGCCGTATGTTTTTCATCTTCCGGAGCCATTTTTATCTCGGTTGTATCCCGAAGATCCATCCATGAATGAGAATATTTCATGTGTTGAAGCGATGTCGATCATTAATTCTAGGATCGGTAGAGGAAATTCATCTTTTGGACATGCCTTGTTTAAATCTCTCGAAATCCACACAAATTCTCGATCCGACCATTCTTCTTCCCGACCGGTACCACATCGGCTAACCAAGTCGGGTATTGTTCTTCACGGACAAACTTAGCATCTATTAGCTTTTTAACTTCAGCCTATGACTTGCCGTTCGATTTCTAGACGCATTCTTCCGGAACCTCGTCCGACCGGAATGTAGCAGGATCCACTCCTAGCTTATGGACCGCAACCTCCGGAGCTAATCCCGGCATCTCATCGTAGCTCCAAGCAAAACAATCTTTAAATTCCATTAATAACTCGATTATCTCTTCTGAGTCTTCTTTATCGAGTAAGGAGCTAACAAAGGTAGGTCTAGGTTCTTCCCTAGTACCTAAGTTAACTTTCGTTAACTCATCTATCGTAGATTTGATCTCTTCTTCGAACTCTGTGGAGCATTTCAAATTTGTAAATCTTCAAGTTCTTCTCGTAGCTTCCATGCAGCTTTCATTAGACTCGCAAGTGACAACCATGCAAAATTCAGCATCGTCAACCGATCCTACCGTGCCGAATCCGAGACCATGCTTTGAATCGGGTGGACGACCGGAGTTATTCCATAAATTTTCAAAATGTTGTGATCGACCTTTTGTCCATTGTCGAGGTAAGAAACCATGCCGAATTAAATTTTGAACACAGGGAGAGTACCACTCAAAAGGCAATTCCATTAATTCCGATGAAGTAGCATCTTCAAATTGTACATTATTTTCAGCTTTGGAGGAAGGAGCACCACGGTAGAATTTGATGGGCTTTGCACCACCGCTACGTACCTCTTTGACCACCATACCCTCGATCTTATTAGAATGGATCGGGGTCGTGGTCATAGTATGTACATAGTGGTTAATCTTCTCGTACATCGATTTACATTCCTCGTTCTTTTCATCTTCGAGAGGGATCCTCGAATCACGGCTTCTTCCGACTTATTGTCGCCGCTTCTTGCTTGATTTCTTTTTCTTCTTCGAACTATCTTCCCATTCAACATTGATGGCTGGTTTCCTCTCGTCCAACTCGTCCTAACGTCCTCGCCACGACCTCGTCCCGCGCCTCGACCTCGGATGCGAGTTGTGGAGAAACCTTCACCATCTCGCCGTAAGGGAGTGGTGAGTGATCGTTGGACTAGAACTTCAGTGTTCTTCGTCGTCCCAAATTTCCTTTGCTTCATTTGTTATGGTATCTCCGGAGAAGATTGTTTTCTTCGGGGTGCGTAATAAGTCGCATCTTCATGGATTCCAATTTCATGTACGGAGAATGGTTGTAAGTCAACTTTGATGCACTCGTTCTCCTCCATCGTAGTATTTGATGCACTGATGTAGAGATGATGGTACCATCTAGTTTTCATGTATCCACGGTCGGCCCAGTAGAGCGTTGAATGACGTTTCTGAATTAATCATGTGAAATTTCGTGGTTGTCTTTGCTAAGTCACCGGTCTTCATTAGCAGTGTTATTGAGCCGAGGGCTCTTTCTCCTTTCTGGTTGAATCCTCTTAATAACATTTTGTCCGCTTCGAGCTCGTGAGCATCAATTTCCAAGTATGCTAGCATTCGAAGATTCATTATATTGATTGATGCTCCCGGATCCACCAATACTCGGAGAGTGTAAACTTCCCAATTAGTAATCGAAATGTACAACGGCCGGCCGTGATCTGCCGTCCCAAGTAGTAGGTCATTGTCCGTGAAGGTGACACCTCGTCGTTCCTTTAACGAGCAAACCTCATCTAAGGAATCTCCACTCATTTGAGCTAAGCAAATTTCGGATCAAGTAAGGCCTCGATCGCAGCTTCTCTCATCTCCTTCGATAAGATGAGAGCGTCGTAGATGCTCGCTTCGATCGGTAGTTTCTTAAGATGAGCTAGCACGTTGTAGTCCACTTTATTTTCATGTGTCTCGATTTCTTCCCGAATGGGTATTTCTTCTCGCCGGGTGGGTTCTTCCCGAACAACCACCCGCTTTCCTTTATCCTTTGGACCCATTCTCGGAGGTAGAACTCTTCCACTTCTTAAGTTGACTTCGTGATTTCTTCGAATCTAGTATCGAGTTTGCCGATGTCTCCTTCGAATCGGAATGACGAGTTCTTCCGGATTAGCTTCGAGTCTAAAGGCTCTAATTCTATTGTGACCGGACTCCTCGAAACTCACAAATAGATTCGTTGCTTGTCGAACTCTCGTAGCCTCCTTGGTGGATGTCTTCTTCGTCATTATGATCGTCGAGATCGTGTATGATTCGAGAATTGTTATTTGTATCGGAATCGACGTCCGGATTAGGTTGGTTGTCGCTAGTTACGTAATCGTTAGAAACAGTCAAAACGTAGCCAACGCCATAACCCTTATCATTATAAGATCCCACCGGAGTGAGCAAGTAATCATACAGAGTCAGAGGTTCGAGGGATTTCTCCCCCGAATCGGAAACAACTATCCTAGGATAAGCAGCCCCTAGTCTAGCCTTAAGAGCCTCGGTCTTCTCTTCTTCGTCAATTTTCTTCTTTTCTTCAATCGTCTCTTGTTGAGGTGGTTCTTCTATCGCAAGTGATAGTGCCGATTCGACGTGTTTCGAACTCGAATCGAAGCTCGCACCGAAGTGGTTTGGATGCGATCCAAAATCTTCTTCGAAGACTTTGTCCAAGCGGTAGTCCATCCATCATTAGTCGCATAGGGATCTATCGGAACAATGAGATCCGTTGAGATAACATTGACGGAACCTCCTTTCTGGGGTTCCTTCATGTATTCCTTCGGGATTGTTATGTTCCCTTTTCGAAGATTGTCATTGAGCCAACTTTTGAAGGTGATACAATCTTCTATCTTGCGTCCAAGCATCCGGTGGTAAGGGCAAAAGTTGGGATCACCTTTCTTGTCGACTTCTTCTGGTCGTTTAGGCTCTAGCAGTTGGAAATCTGGAGTCTTCATCGATCAGCGGAACATTTTCGGCATCGCCTCATTCTTGAACGGATACTCCCCGCTCGAAGTTCCCTTAACGTACGTTGTGGACGAGGCGGTTGTTCATACCGTCGAGATGATCGATAGCCGGGTCGGGGTCATGGTAATTCCGTCGAGGTTGCCGCGGCCGTTCGACGGTATTTGTATCGGCCGCTTGCCCTTATCGATCGCCGCGACGATCCCGGACTTCTTTTCAAAAGTTTTCACGGCTTCGTTTGTCCGTTTTGTCGATGAAACTTAATTGTTTTGCCTCCTCTTGCAAGCTTCCCGCCTTGCTTAACAACTTCTCGAAAGTCTTAATAGTAAATCCCTTGAGGAGAAGTGCTATCGGACCATGAATGCTCTTAAGTAAAATGCCGACTGCGTGCTGTTCTTGTAGCTGTGGCTCACACTTCATGCTTAGATTCCTCCATCGAAGTATGTAGTCCACCAAAGTTTTGTTCGGCTTCTGCTTCTATACCACTAAATCACCTATAGTGATGTGGTGCCGAGCTCCGGCAAATCGCTCGATGAAGAGGTTCTCTAATTCCGAAAATGTCTTCACCGAACCGTTCGGTAATTCCGCATACCAATCAAAGGCGATCCCCGACAAGCCGTCGACAAATTGTCGGAAGAGTAAAGCATCACTTCCGCCGCATTGCAACAACCGGCACGAAAATGTGCAACATGCCGCCGAGGGTTTCCGGCTCCATCGAAGGTCTTGAACGCGAGGTGGTACAAAGCCTTTCGGATATTGGACAGCGTTGAATTCTTCGGGGTAAGGTCTACCCGTCCGAATTGATGTCCCGCTCTTTGATTGTGCCAAGGCTTCTCGAACCTGCTGTTCCACCATGCTCTAGATATCCTTCTCTGGAATCATGTTCTGGGTAGAATCTTTCTTTGGCTGATCGTCTCCGTTAACGGATGTAATCTCTTTTCCTCCGTCTATAGTTGTCGGCATATTTTTAGGTTATGTGTTTTATTTTGAAAAGGGAGTCGCCTACAGAAATTGTCGGCGAATTTTTTATATTTTAAATTTAATTTAAATATATAGTTTAAAAGATAACATTTGATTTTGAAAATAATTTTAAGTTCGAAGATTTTAAGATATGAAATCAAACCGATCTCACATCCCGAATAGTTTACATAAACGAGCACCGCACCACAAACCGTGTATCTATCCCTAAGGATAGACACACCGCTTGATGGTGGGGCTCGGTTAAATAAACTAGAAGATTTGTGACATCCGTTTGGTCCGCGAACCAATTTTATAAGCCGACAAATTCCCTCGCTTAATATAAATGAATTAAGCGGTGGTTTATATTACTCAGGTTCTTTAAAATTCCCTATAAGGGCAAGCCCCTATAGTTAATTACATCTTAAGTGACGGGAATCACCTAAGAAAACTCTCGATAATAATCAATAATTCTGCTCTCAAGAATTTCAAAGTTTAAGTTTTCAAAGGATTGAATTTTTGAATCTCAATAGGAATGGATCAAGTTTGGAACATTTTATTTTGGGAATTCAAAGGAAGAAAGGTAGGAGAAATTACGGATTCGAAGTGAACTTCGATAATCTCCCGACTATCCTATTGTTTCGCTTGGATTTAGGAAAGTCCTAATGTTTATTTAATGTTTTAATCTCGCCAATTTTAATTAATTAGGGCTTATATTTATATGATAGAATCATACAAATAAATTCGGAAGATGTGAGGGTTTATATCGTATCGACGACTACCTCGGAATCCTAAGACCGGTTAGGGCTTAATTTGCAATGCAAATGCCTAACGAAGAGTTGAGGATTTATGTTGCACTGGGAAAACTACCTCGAAGTCCTATGGCTTTGTTGTTTAATTCTAGGAAAGTTTTGCTGAAGTAGATTCAAGTTTTGCTGACGACGATGGCCGTGCTGCCCACCATGCTCCGAGCTCCTTGTTGTTGCAGAGGTTTAGTTTTAGAAATCATAAATCAAGGGATGAGAAAAGTGTTTTGGTTTAGAGAAGTCTTAATTTCCAAGTGTTTTTTGTGTTTTAATTAAAACAAACCTTAAAGTTGATTATAACAACACCGGTTAAGATCCCACTGCTCCATCCTTCCGCATCATTATTTTTATCGGATTCACTTAGTCCGGATGAATTTGCTAAACTCAACTGAATGAGTTCCACACTTTCATTTAGACCGTGGAAATCCCGTTAGCAACACGTAGGTTACATCATCCGAGGTATTCCCGATCATCCAACAAGACGTTTTAATTTAGTTGTAGTTGTAATTTTGTGTTATGTTTGTGATTAAATTTTGAGTTGTCTTATATTTTGAAATGTCGTGGAGGTGAATTTTATCTTGTAGTGTCTTTTAATTTAGTTATGGGTTTCGGCTTTGGTTTCTGTCCTAAAGGTGTAGGTTTTCATGCAACTCGTTGTTTATCATGCAAGAAAAATAAGTGCGATGCGATTAAATAAATTACCGTAAAGTAAATCGCAATAAAATAAAAGCGTACTCGGAGGGTCTTCCCGTCATTCCAAGCCGCACTTAAAACACGGTTAGAATATTTAAGCAAGTTCCTAGGTAAAGTTAAGGTAAGGGTTATGGTTTTCTACCAAGTTCCTAATCCTATACGCTAGTCATCTCCTATGACGTCTAGATCTTCGATTTTGGTTTTAAGGATGGTTTTCTTCACCAAAGAACAACTAAGCTCAATTTGTTCTTAAGATATTCCATCATATCGAGGAAGTGTTTAAGACGAATCTTAAACATCTTTTCAATATTTCTGGAATTGTCCTAAGTCCAAATGAATTCTATTGTTCAAGTGAATTAATCATCCGAGGTGTTTGGGTTAAGTTTTATTTCTTGCTCAGATGAATTAGGATATTTGAATATCCTTATGAGTGAAGTGTCATTTCACTTGATACTCCATTTAGGAGTTATGATAATTAAAGCTTTTAAGGGCAAAATGATATTTAATGATTTGTGATTCAAATTTAAGTTCAAATTAATGATTTAAGTTCGGAATAAGTGTTCAAGTTATCTTAGATTTATTTTTGAATTCTTCATGTCTTTATATTTAATTTAATTTAATTTAATTTAACTTAATTTAATGTAATGTGGTTTAATTTAATTTAATTTAATTTAAGTTAATTTAATGTAATATGATTTAGTTTAATTTAATTTAATTTAATTTAATTTAATTTAATTTTTAATTTAATTTTTAATTTGATTTAATTTAATTCAATTTAGTTTGGTTTGATGTTACATTAAATTAATTTGATTTAATTTAATTTTTAATTTAATTTGATTTAATTTAATTTAATTTAATTTAATTTATTTAATTTAATTTGATTTTTTAATTTAATTTTATTTAATTTATTTTTTAATTTAATTTTATTTTTTTAATTTAATTTTTAATTTGATTTAATTTTTAATTTAATTTTTAATTTGATTTAATTTACTTTAATTTAAATTTTTTTTAATTTAATTTAATTTAATTTTATTCATTTTAATTTTAATTAAAGAGTTCAATTATTTAATTTTAGTTTAATGATTAAGTCTTTCAATGTTTTAAATTTGAATTATCATTTTAATTAAGAATTAAACATTAATGAAATAATTAATTTAGGGATTTTTTAAATTAAAGAATAAATCTCTTCCTAATAATATCCCTATTTTAATAATTCCAATTTTATTATTCTTCCAAATTTAATCAATTATTTAATTAAAGTTTAATCATTTTAAATTGTTTAATGGGTTTCTACCCTTCAATTATTAAATTTCAATCATCCAAATCAGGTTAGGATCAAATATTTTACTTGTTAATTCTTTATTAAACCTAAAGTTTTAATTAAGGGTTAAAATTTTAATTACCATTTTGCCCTCTAAGCTTAATAATTTCATAACTCACTAAATTGAACTCAAATGAACTTGAAATTTTTATGTGACTTCACTCATATGTCACTAAAGACATGAGAGGAGAAAATGTGATTTTTCTCGTATTTAATTTATTTATATAATTATTTTTGGTAGAAAATAGAGATTTCCAAGGAAAATTTAATAACATGACCAAGGAAAAGTTTCTGTCCTTAAGAAAATTATGAGACATTCCTAATGACCAGAGGACCACTTGGACCAAATTTTGTGATTTTTTGAATTATATTTTATTTATTAGAATTATTTTAAGTTCTGGAGTATTAATTAAATTAAAAAAATAAAATAAATGTGGAAAAATGAATTTTATGCTTTTCAAAAATCTCTCTGATATCAAGGAAACCAGAGAAGCAAATTTTGCAATTTTCTGATTTTTCTATGATTTATTATAATTATTTTAGTGAAAATGCTAGAAAATACATTTTTTTAATTTTAAAATTACCCTAGAACTTTAAAAAATTAATATCTCACCAAATAGGCCTAAGAAAAATATGGGGTTTATTCCTAAGTGATTAAAATTCAAAATATGACATTTTGGTGAATTTTATTATTTTTGTGATTTTTATTATTTTTTAATTATTAAAAATATTAAAATAATATTAAAAATCAATTTTTTTAGAAAATTGAAATTTTAATTTTCTTAAATTCCCCTGATATCAGAGAGGCTCCAAAACCAATTTGGTGAATTTTTGAAAGGTATTTTGAAAGTTATGAATTTTTAAAGTTTAAAATGACTAAATGCGCTTAATCAACCCAATTAATGTAGGCTAACCAAGTCCAATCGACTTCAAACTTTTATGGTGGGTTCCTCTCGATCCTAAAGGTCAGTGGAGAATTGATTTCAAGTCAATTTGATCTATGGTTAACTCTAATTAATTAGAGACCTATTTTGAGTGTTTAAGCCAATTAGGGTTGTCTAAAATGAACTAACTCAAAACCTATTTTTCCTAGTGGTTCTCTGGTCATAAGGAACATCACCAAATTTTCCTAGAATTTATTTCACAACATGCTATTTATTGGAATTAAAATACTCAAAACAGTTGACATGAATTTGAAAAATCAATAACTCTTCATAGGATGGCCTCTCGACTTTGGAAAATTCAGGGAATGTTCCCAAATTCGGAGGCTTCAAAAGCCCTATGGTCTCATGCCATGGTGAATTGTATACATGCATGGAGAATTAAATGTATGCAGAGAGTAAATAAATTATAAAAAATAAGATACTTGATGAAATTAAATGATTTCTTTTCCACATTATTCTCCTCTCGTTCACCGAGGAAGAGGGTATTTTTATTTTATTTTTATGATTTTCCTACACAAAGTTATGAATTTTTGAAGTTTAGGAATTAAATAAATGAAAATACCCCTAATTTTCTACTTATCCACGCGGCGCCGCGTCATCCTTAACATCTCCGAAGGCACACGCATCACGATCCCATTCGACGCCGCCATCCGCGTCAGCGCTCCCGGGACCCGCTGTATCGCTCCGTCTTCTGATCCGACGCGATCCCGGCCGTCCGTCCGCGCGTGTATTAAATGGACGCGCATCCGTTCATCGTCCCCAAGTGTCCTCACCCGAGAGCCGTCCACACTAAATCCTTAATATCTCACTCGATACTCAATGGATTTTCATGATCTTATGCTCTATGGATTCGTCTTCAAGAGACGAACACATCTATACGGCTAATGTTTATCGAAATCGACTCATTTGAAATGGAGAATGTTTAGAAGCTCGGGATGAAGAATTGATCCATACCTTAGCTCGAGAGGTGAAGCCTCGATCGAGATGCTCGACACGTTCGTTGGAGCCGCAGGAGGCTAGGGATGAAGCCCTGGGATGCGGTGAATCGCCTAGGTGTGATTTCCACCAAGGCCGATCACAACCTTCGGAGTCCGGAACAACCGGGTGGCCCGGAGATGGGGCTTTTGCTGGTGGACACCTTCTCTGGTCCGGTGAAGGTGTAGGACCAATCAATTTGAGGATTGATCCACCGTGGAGAAGTGTCCTCGTTTTGAGCTCGGATTTCAACTCCGAAATCGAGCTCACAGAGAAGAAATGGCAGGGGGATTTCAATGGGGATCAAGTGCTCGTGTATGGGGAGTAGTCTCGGAACAATTTTGCGTAGTTTCCTTAAGGTTTGTTTCAAAGCACCTCCTCATGGCCGAGAGGTGGGGAGTTTAAATAGGCAGGCTGGAGGACCTCCCTGGGGAGCCGAGGGCCGGGATCACCGCTCATGGCAAGTGAAGAACAGCTCGCAATGGCCACCGGGCACGAGGCAGCCTCAACAGTGAGAATTCCAAGCTTGGATCGACTCGGACCTCTCGGCCATGGAGTTTTCCTGCGATCGGGTGGCCGGCCGGTAGCAAGGGTCACCCTCGTGGTCAGTGGGTCGTGGTCGAGTGTTTAGTGCAAGCAATCGGGCAAATGCCAAGTGTAAAGGCTTCGATCCAAAGTAGAATGGGGCATGGCTAGTTTTTGGGTCTAAATGGGTCAACTCACCCATTTGGGCTTGGTGCACCCTTCAAGGTGGCTTTGGGTGCCGTGGGGGATCAAAGGGATCAGCTGGTTTAGCATGGAGAAGTCCCCATCCAAATATATTTCGATTAAATTTAGGCTTAGGTGAATCATGATTAAGGCTAATGAGCTTTAGGATTAAGGAAAGGGGCCCTCCTTCCTACCCAATATGGTATGGTGACATGTAAAGAGGCTCTCATGGCTTCCATGTGGCTCATGCATGGCTTCATGGCTCACCTTTGGCTCGGGAAAAGTCAAGTCAATTTCATGTAAATGGATTTAAGAAAAATTTTGATATTTTGATGTGAATTTGTATGGGGCTTGATTTGGAATTGTTTGATGATGGAATTATAACTTAGGGAATGGCTTTGATTAAATGGATGGCAAATGGAAATGTCATGTGGGCTTTAGGGCCAATTTTGGGCTTTTGTATTTGGTGGAAATGGGCTTTTAGGAAGGTTTAGTGAAGTGGGCTTTTAGGTTTGAAAATGAATTTATGGATAGAAATTTTGTAAAGAGGTTGGGCCAAATAATTGTTGAGTTTGGTTTAGGGATGTGTCATGAGTGGTTTGGAGTCAATTTGGTGTGATTTGGACTTGAATTGGTTTGAATTCGGGTTTAATTGGTAAGTGGGCCTATGTAGGTCAAATTGGGCTAACTTGGGCCAATGTTGGGCTAGAGTTGAAATTGATGTAAAATTAATGTTGGGAAATGTTTATGGGAGTGTTTCAAAGAGGTTTTGGCTTTGGTTAGGTTTTGATTTTGGGATTTGGGCTCATTCTGGGCTAGGTCTGGGTTTAGGTCAAAAATGGGCCTTTTAGCTTTGGGTTGAATTTGAGTGGGGTTTGGATCAAAATCTTGGGCAAATCATGTTAGTGTTTTGTTTATGGGGATGTTAAGGAAGGTTTAGAAAAGATTTGGGGTTAATTGGAGTTGAATTGGGTGAGTTTAGGTTAAGTTTGGGTCATGGGTCCAAATTGGGCTTTAAGGCCAAAAGTGAAATCGATCCAAATGTCAATCAAATTAAGCTTGGATTTGGTCTAGATTGGTGTTGGGGATGTTGAATTGAAGTTTAGAATTGAATTGGACCAGAATTTAGGTCAATTGGGTAGGTTAGGTTCGACATCGGGTTTACTTTAGGTTAAAATGGGTCAAATTGGGGGTTTTGATAAAAGTGGGGTAAATTGACAAAATTGGCCCATGGTGTAGTTGAACAAAATGAAATTGGGAATATTTGGGATTTTCTGGAATTTTCTGGGAATTTTCTGAATTTTTGGATTTTTTGGCTAGAGGGGTATTTTGGGTATTTGAGGGTATCGGGAGGTATTTTTGGAATTTTTGATATTTTTGGGTATGGATGATCAATTTGAGTGATGTGGAAATGTTTGGGAATGATTTTGGAGAATTTTGGGTGATTTGGAGATTTTTGAGAAATTTGGCTATTCAGTGCTTTGGGAAGGTTAACGGTGTAGGGTCCCTGGGTCAAAAATTGAAAATTTGGAAAATTGAAGGTTGGGTGGATGTAAGTGGAATGAAATCATTTTTGTTCAGCCATGAAGCCATATCAAGCCCACATGAGCCATGAAGGGACTCATTTGAGGCATTCACTATGTTGTTCCTAACCCTCTTAGCCAAAGGCTTAAGGGTTAAGGACCATCCATGTGAATCACCTACATGACTCAGGAGGTCAAGTCGGGTATGGGTGTGTTTTTAGGAAGTGTGTGAAAGTGTAGTGTGTAGGTGTAGTGTGTGTGTAAGTCAACCCTTCACTGCACTGTGCCACCTGTGGCGTCCTAAGGCCAAAGAGTCCTATAGAACTCATCCTTTAAACTTCCACATTCGATTTCAACCCTCTAGGTGATTAGGGGTCTACAGCCAAGTTTGTGGAGTTTGCAGGGAGTTTAGAAGTGGTTTGAATTTCTAAAAGGTGGGTCCCAATTCTAATCCTCTAAGATAGTCAAAGGAAAAGCCTAAGGCTAGATCCTAAGCACTGAAAGAAGAAGAGAAGACCTCATAAAAAAATGAGGTCAACAAATGGACCCCCAATAGGTGTGGTGAGCTGACGGAGCACACCGCACGTATCGGTGTTGACCGAAGCGATCAACAAAACCAACACGTATGTCCAAGTAACAAACTTAGGACGAAGTAGAAGAGCTTCAACTGGGAGTGTCAAGTATATCTCCGGAACCGGAGATTCTCGAACTCTCGCCGGGGAAAGGAAAAGGAGGTGAATCCCAAATCACATGATCCGGGAGAATTTCGATTTAGATTTTATTTTGTTTCATGTTTTAAGTTATGATGTGTGAGTTTAGATTTCAATTTGAGTTTTAATTTAGATCGAAGTTTGTCAAGATTAATTCGAAGGGATTCGATTTGAAATGAAAATTGGAATTTCGAGGTTTTAGATGTAACATCCTCAACCCCAAAAGAAGATCGAATCGATTGGATTGGATCATTAAAATGAGGAAAGATCTCAGAGTAATGCGGTATTGGATGTAAAATCCTTAACCTCAAGAGTTTGATTTTGATGTATTTAATTGCAATAGGGAAAGAATCCTATAAGCAAGGCAGCCTTGGATGTAAAATCCTCGACCCAAGAGTTTGAATTTGATGTATTTCAGAGGCAATAGGGAAAGGATCCTAAAGCAAAGGCGTCTCGGATGTAAAATCCTCGACCCAAGAGTTTGAATTTGATGTATTTCAAAGGCAATAGTGGAAATAATCCTAAAGCAAGGCAAGTCTTGGATGTAAAATCCTCGACCCAAGAGTTTAAATTTGATGTATTTCAAAGGCAATAGGGAAAGAATCCTAAAGTAACTGCGGTATCGGATGTAAAATCCTCAACCCCAAAAAGTTGATTTTGATGTATTTCAAAGGTAATAGGGAAAGAATCCTAGCAAGAAGGCGGCCTTGGATGTAAAATCCTCGACGCAAAAGTTCGAATTTGATGTATTTCAAAGGCAATAGGAAAGAATCCTAAAGCAAAGGTACTTGGATGTAAAATCCTCGACCCAAAAGTTCGAATTTGATGTATTTCAAAGGCAATAGGGAAAGAATCCTAAAGCAATGCAGTCTTGGATGTAAAATCCTCGACCCAAAAGTTCGAATTTGATGTATTTCAAAGGCAATAGGGAAAGAATCCTAAAGCAAGGCGGTATCGGATGTAAAATCCTCAACCCCAAAAAGTTGATTTTGATGTATTTCAAAGGCAATAGGGAAAGAATCCTAAAGCAAGGCGGTATCGGATGTAAAATCCTCAACCTCAAAAAGTTGATTTTGATGTATTTCAAAGGCAATAGTGGAAAGAATCCTAAAGCAAAGGCGGTATCGGATGTAAAATCCTCAACCTCAAAAAGTTTGATTTTGATGGGTAATCGACTTTGCAACGATTCGTAGTGTTGACTTGAAAAGTGTAGAATTTTGGTGTTTTGGGAATTTCATGAAAGTTGTAAAAGACTTTCATGGAAGGAAATAGATTAGGAGGGAATATGTAGATGCTACATATCCCATTCAAAAGAGTTGATCGGAAGTTGCTGGTTTGGATTGGATATAATTCCTCGCCATCAGATTCGATCCGTGTCAATGGAATCAACCGCTTCCATCCCGTACAAGGAGAGAATCGAACGGATTGGATTTCGGATCTGGGAAATTGAATTTGAATTTTTGATCGAGATTCGATTTAAGATCCGGAAGATCGAATTCGAGATTTGATAGAGATTTGGAATCCGGAAAGATTGAATTTGAAATTTGGAAGGATGAGTTTGAACTCGGTTGAAATTTGATTTAAGATTTGATTTGAAATTTGGAAGATCACATTTGAAATTTGATTGAGAATTTGATTTAACATTTATGTTGATTTTGTTTATCTTTTAATGATTCAAATTTTATTTTATCGTTTATTTAATATTCATGTGAATTTGGTGTTTGTCATTTCTTTTAGATTTTTTTTTTTTAAGGAAAGTTTTCTTTTATTCTTTTTTTTTATTCCTTTTCTCGTTCTTTGTTCGAAGTTCATTTAACTTTAACTGGCGTTTCCCAATCAATTTCGTACAAAAGAGGTGAAGGCCAAAAATGTGACATGGTCACTTTCATTCCAATCATGTAGAAGATACATCATACATCTTGATCTGGAATATATTTCATACAATCCATGTAAACTCAAAACGGATCGTGTATGATCTTTGTTGATCCATCCAAAGAAGCATCTCGTCAAAAATCCATGTCCGAATAATGGGGTACATGGTCAATAACATCACCTTCCAAGCCATCCTCGGCAAGGATGCCGTATGGATGTACATCGGAGGTGTGATATTTTCCATGTAACTCACAGCTCGTAAGGCCGGAGGCTCTCTAGCTCCGGGTCCGGCCGGAAATGGTAAGGTGTCTTCCTCGTCGTCCATCCTTCCGAAAGTAACCGAGATCCGCTTCACCGGTACTCCCGGTATGCAATGCTTAGCGATATCTCGCTCCGTTGCCCTTCGCATCATGACGGAACCTACCGGTAAAGGTATCTTTACCGGCCCTCGGAACTCACCCGGACCTCGCTATCCGGAGGTCGCATCCGAACATGATGTTACACTCGCTCGAGAAAGAGATCGTGCAGTAGGGTCCGACAAAGTCGTGGTGATCTATGTGCGGGGGTATACAATCACCCCGCTTCGTAGATGTTGATGATGCAACTATTGGGTATGCAATCCGCCGGCGTACCCTCCATGTTATCAATCTCTTTACCATTCTCTCGATGACTAATGACATCGGATCCACTTGTCCATGACGCGAGTATTCCCGGTGGGTTTCCCTTCCCGTCCTCCGCAAAGTTGTAACAAGCATCCACATTGTATTGTGATTCTTCCTTTCCCCGGCATCCATCTCCGGGGTTCCGAGTATGTGTTTTCCTCAGGCGGCCCGCTCGGCCCATTCTTTTCAAATCCCGGATGCAATCCACGATTTGCCGTCGTTCATACTCCGAGAATACGTCCGTATGTAGCTCGAGGCCTTCTAGTATATTGATTCTTCTCGCCTTTAATTCTCTCGAAGTATTCAAAGGTTTTCTTTTCAACATTCTCGCATTCTCTCCAGCTCGTATTCCGGAATGATCTGCGCATGGCGAGGCCTCGGTGACATATTGTGGAATATACGGTTCAATCCCTTCACGTTCTCCCCGCATACCTCGTCTCCTCGTGGATGATGCCCGTCGGGACATCCCCCGGGTTGCTTCCGCAACAAGGTCATGCATCATCGGTGGTTCTATCCGGTGGCGTGGTAGCCTTCTTTCTTCTGATCTTCCGAAGATTTCCCCGGTTCTTTCCGTCATCCTAGGAGCCGGCCTCGTTTCTTCGTGTTCCCGGTGAACCGGTGTCCTCGAAGTGTATGCACCGACATTAGCAATCGTCTCGTCGCGCCGGTCCGCAGCCTAGTTTTGTTAACATCTTACTGGATACGACGATTCTTATTTCTTTGTTGCGTTGCTGTGAGAGTAGCTCTTCGAACTTCTTGAATCTCCGTGGGCGCGGCGCCGACAAGCTCGCCTTTCGCCGTAGCGACTAGCGTACTTCATTTTCTTATCTTCTTCAATGTTTGTCTTTCTTTTCTTGTCGCTGGATTGGTGGCTTGGGCCACCCACTTTCATCACCGTATGTCCGGCAGCTTCTTCTCGGTCAACCGGGACCCGGCCACTTTCCTCGTATCGTAGGCTCCGCCGGTGCGAAATCCGAGTCAATCTCGATTATCGCTCCATCCTTCACCCTCTTTTCATCGAGTGCAAGGCTTACGCCATTCTTAAAGTTCAGACCAACCGCCCGCTCGACATTTCCCTGCGAAAAGACAAGGAAAAGGATCAGGGGCTGTACTAAGAACAAGAACATTAAGAAAGTGTTTATTAAAGACAGTTTTTTTTTATTATTCTTATATTTTTAAACTTAACAGGAATGAAGTGGGATAAGATCAGGAAAGAGATTTTGATTTGGAAAAGAAAACAAGGAAAATTTTATTATCAGATTTTATTTATTTTAGCACATTTTATTATTATTTTTTTTTCGTTCGGACCCAATCATAAGTAATTACTTCACCCGTGTTTCTTAGGGTCAAGAATTCATTCCTTCGAAACATCGTGCAGCGTAGTACTTTTTCAAGTTTCGTCCATCGATCGGAAGCATGTGTCGTTCTCCTCGGCAATTCACTAGCCGGTAGGAACCTCCCGAGTATACCGCTTCAACCACAAACGGTCCTTACCAAGTGGGTTCAAATTTTCCTCCTATCTCGCGGTGTGCAAGAATAGTCTTTCGAGAACGAGAACTAAATCACCAACTTTGAAGGTTCTCGGCGGACCTACCTGTCATGAGCTTGAACCATCTTAGCTTGGTACAGTTCTAAATTCTGTTGCGCTGCAAGTCTTTTCCCTTCCAGGCTCTCTAATTCTTCGAGTCGTAATTTGGCGTTCTCTTCTGTTGTGATTTTATTTGCAACTGCAATTCTGAGTGAAGGAAGCCGGACCTCTAAAGGTAACACTCGCCTCGGACCCATACACCGCAGCGTAAGGTGTAGCTTGAGTAGGAGTTCTGAAGGTTGTCCGGTAGGCCCATAAGGCTTCTAACAACTTCTCGTGCCAATTTCTCTTATTATCGTCCAAGGTTTTCTTTAAGATTCGAACGAGAGTTTTATTAAAAGCCTCAGCAAGGCCGTTTGCTCTTGGTTAGTAAATTGTTGAATATCGCCAGCCGATTCCGTGTCTCCCGACAAAATTGTTGATTTGTGTGCTTCCGAATGCCGACCCATTATCCGAGATGATTCGCGCGGCACTCCGAAACGGTAAACAACTTGGTTCTCGAAAAATTGTAGTACGTGATGTGCTTTCACTTCTCTAAGTGGAACCGCTCCGCCCACTCGGAAAAGTAATCAGTAGCCGCAAGAATGAAGCGATGTCCTTTCGAAGATGGTGGTTCTATTGGACCCACTATATCCGTGCCCCAACATTCAAATGGCCACGACGCAATTGTCTGGATGTAGCACATTCGGAGGTCGGTGCGTAACTACTCCGTGCACTCGGCATTGGTGACAACTCTGGCGATTTTCATGCGATCGGTCATCATCGAGGGCCGTAGTACCCTAGTCTTTTAATTTTCATTTTCATCTTTGGACCCGACCGGTGAGCGCCACAGAGTCCCGAATGTACCTCCTTAACAATTTCACGGCCTCAGACCCGCTAGGCACCTTAGCCACATTTGATCGAAAGACCTTCCGTATAACGTGTTGTTTATTAATGCGTAGGACGCAGTTCTTTTCTTGATCCGATGGGCTAACGACCTATCATCCGGTAGTTTTCCCGTTTGCGTGTAGTCCATCAATGGGTGTCGCCAATCTTCCGTGTTTTCTCGTCACCGTCGCAATTGATCCTTTTTCCTTTTCCGATTTGTGTATCGTGTCTATGTCGAGCCGTGATAGGACCCGACGTCCGTGAACCGACACTTCCACCGATTCATCTTGCAAACAGCAAATTCTTTTGCGAGACGAGCTAGCGCATCCGCTAAAGCGTTTTCTTCGGGAATTTTGTAGATTGTCACATTCTGGAATCCGTTCCAACAAACTCGTATGGCATACCGGAAGTATTGCTCGAGTCTTGGTTTTAAAATTCCGTATTGTCCGGCGATCTCGTTGAATGATTAACCGTGAATCCCCGTAGATGTTGATGTCTCGTTATCCCCATTTGAATGGTTAATTCCAGTCCCGTTATGAGGGCTTCGTATTCCGCTTCGTTGTTTGTACACGGCTCCGTCAAGTGGTAGGAGTATCTTAACATCCCCCGCTCCGTGTTATAAAGATTAGCCCGATTCCCGCCTTACCGGGCACTATCACTTGCGATTCTTCGTCTTTGTGTGCCGAAGATGCTCCGTCGAAATATAATTCCCAACGTCGATCATCAAGGTCTTCTAGGTTCATTATTTGTTCATCCGGCAAGTCGTCATCGAGAGGAGATTCTGCCGCAAAGGGTGTGCCGCAAGGAAGTCCGCTAAGACTTGTCCCTTTACGGCACGAAGAGGCACGAAAGTTATATCGAATTGCAATAATATCATCGACCATCCGGCAAGTCCGCCGAAAGCGTTGGACGAGTCATCAAGTATTGCAATGGATTAAACTTCGAGATTAGAGTCGACCTTATGAGAAAGCATGTAATGCCCGAGCTTTTGAGCGGCGAAGATCGTGGCCAAACAATGCTTTTCAATTGCGGGATACCTTATTTCCGTCGGCAGTAGAACGACGGCTTAAGTAGTAAAGAGCATTTTCTTTACCCTCATCATCGACTCCGGCTAACAGTGGCTCCGAGAGAGTCATCTAAAGCCGCGGTATAAAGTATTAGCGGTCTACCTGAGACTGGGGCTGCTAAGACAGGAGGTGTCATTAAGTGTTGTTTAATGTCCTCGAAGGCCTTCTGACATTTCTCTTCCCAAATAAATTTGGTGTCCTTTTTAACTAGTGCCGAGAAAGGCCGACACCTACCCGACAGTGCTCTGAGATAAAGCGTCGAAGATATGCAAGCTTCCCTTGAAAAGATCGTAGTTGTTTTAAGGTTTCGGGAGGTGGCATTTCTAAGATGGCTTTAATCTTTTCCGGGTCGATTTCGATTCCACGATGTCGGACAACGAATCCTAAGAATTTCCCGGAGGTGACGCCGAAGGCGCATTTTAAGGGATTCATCTTAAGGTTAAATTGTCTTAATCGTTCGAAAACAATTCTCAAATCATACAAGTGGTTGTCCTTTACTTTGCTTTTGATGACCACATCGTCCACGTAGCATTCGACTTGATTATGGATGAGATCATCAAAAATTCTTGTCATTGCTCTCCAGTAGGTTGCTCCCGCGTTCTTCAATCCGAATGGCATCACCGTGTAGCAGAAATACTCCGATCGGCGTTCGAATGCCGTAAGCTTTTCATCTTCTCGGAGCCATTTTTATCCGGTCGTATCCTCGAAGATCCATCCATGAATGAGAATATTTCATGTGTTGAAGCAATGTCGATCATTAATTCGGGATCGGTAGAGGAAATTCATCTTTTGGACATGCCTTGTTTAAATCTCTGAAATCCACACAAATTCTGATCTGACCATTCTTCTTCCTGCCTGGTACCACGTTGGCTAACCAAGTCGGGTATTGTTCTTCACGAAAAAATTTAGCGTCTATTAGCTTTTTAACTTCAGCTATGACTTGTTGTTCGACTTCTAGACGCATTCTTCTGGGACCTTGTCTGACCGGGACGGAAGTAGGATCCACTCCTAGCTTATGGATCGCGACCTCCGGAGCTAATCCCGGCATCTCATCGTAGCTCCAAGCAAAACAATCTTTTAAATTCCATTAATAACTCGATTATTTCTTCGAGTCTTCTTTATCGAGTAAGGAGCTAACAAAGGTAGGTCTAGGCTCTTCGCTAGTACCTAAGTTAACTTCCGTTAATTCATCTATCGTAGATTCGATTTCTTCTTCGAATTCTGTGGAGCGTCTCCAATTTGTAAATCTTCGAGTTCGTCCGTAGTTTCCATGCAGTTTTCATTAGATTCGCAAGTGACAACCAAGCAAAATTCAGTATCATCAACTGATCCTACTGTGCCGAATCCGAGACCATGCTTCGAATTGGGTGGACGACCGGAGTTATTCCATAAATTTTCAAAACGTTGTGATTGACCTTTTGTCCATTGTCTAGGTAAGAAACCACGCTGAATTAAATTTTGAACGCAGGGAGAGTACCACTCAAAAGGCAATTCCATTAATTCTGATGAAGTAGCATCTTCAAATTGTACATTATTTTCAGTTTTGGAGGAAGAAGCACCACGGTAGAATTTGATTGGTTTTGCACCACCGCTACGTACCTCTTTCGACCTCCATACCCTCAATCTTATTAGGATGGATCGGGGTCGTGGTCATAGTATGTACATAGTGGTTAATCTTCTCGTACATTGATTTGTATTCTTCATTCTTCTCATCTTCGAGAGGGATTCTGAATTGCGGCTTCTTCCGGCTTATTATCGCTGCTTCTTGTTTGATTTCTTTTTCTTCTTCAGAAGTATCTTCCCAATCGACATTGATGGTTGGTTTCCTCTGTCCAATCGTCCTAACGTCTCTACCACGACCTCGTCCCCGGCCTCGACCTCGGATGCGAGTTGTGGAGAAACCTTCACCATCTCGCCGTAAGGGAGTGGTGAGTGATCGTTGGACTAGAACTTCGTGTTCTTCGTTGTCCCGAACTTTCTTTGCTTCATTTGTTATGGTATCTCCGGAGAAGATCGTTTTCTTCGGTGGTGCATAATAAGCCGCATCCTCGTGGATTCCAATTTCATGTACGGAGAATGGTTGTAAGTCACCTTTGATGCACTCGTTCCCCTCCATCGTAGTATTTGATGCACCGATGTAGAGATGATGGTACCATCCTCGTTTTCATGTATCCATGGTCGGCCCAGCAGAGCGTTGAACGACGTTTCGAATCAATTATGTGAAATTTCGCGGTTGTCTTTGCTAAGTCACCGGTCTTCATCGCTAGCGTTATTGATCCGAGGGCTCTTTCTCCTTTCCGGTCGAATCCTCTTAATAACATTTTGTCCGCTTCGAGCTCGCGAGCATCAATTTCCAAGTATGCTAGCGTTCGAAGATTCATTATATTGATTGATGCTCCCGGATCCACCAATACTCCGGAGAGTGTAAACTTCCCAATTGTAACCGAAATGTACAACGGTCGGTTGTGGTCTCGTCGTTCCAAGTAAGTAGGTCATCGTCCGCGAAGGTAACACCTCGTTGTTCCTTTAACGAGCAAACCTCATCTAAGGAATCTCCGGCCATTCGAGCTAAGCAAATTTCCGGATCAAGTAAGGCCTCGATCGAGCTTCTCTCATCTCCTTTCGATAAGATGAGAGCATCGTAGATGCTCGCCTGGTCGGTAGTTTCCTAAGATGGGCTAAGCACGTTGTAATCCACTTTGTTTTCATGTGTCTCTCGCTTCTTCTCGAATGGGTATTTCTTCCGCTCGGTTGGTTCTTCCCGAACAACCACCGCTTTCCTTTGTCTTTTCGGACCCATTCTCGGAGGTAGAACTTTTCCACTCCTTAAGTTAACTTCGTAATTTCTTCCGAATCTATTGTCGAGCTCGCCGGTGTCTCTTCGAATCGGAATGACAGCTCTTCCGGATTAGCTTCAGAAGTCCGAAGGCTCCAACTCTATCGTGATCGGGGTTCCTCGAAACTCGCAAATAGATTCGTTGCTTGTTGAACTCTCGTAGCCTTCTCGGTAGATGTCTTCTTCATCATTGTGATCGTCGAGATCGTGTATGATTCGAGAATTGTCGTTGGTATCGAAATCGATATCCGGATTATCGTTAGTTACGTAATCGTTAGAAACAGTCAAAACGTAGCCAACGTCATCACCCTTATCATTATATGATCCCACCGAAGTGAGCAGATAATCATACAGAGTCAGAGGTTCGAGGGATTTCTCCCCCGAATCGAAAACAACTATCCTAGGATAAGCAGCCCCTAGTCTAGCCTTAGGTGCCTCGGTCTTCTCTTCTTCGTCGATTTTCTTCTTTTCTTCAATCGTCTCCTGTTGAGGTGGTTCTTCTATCGCAAGTGATAAGTACCGGCTTAACAGGTTTCAAACTCCGAATCGAAGCTCGCACCGAAGCGGCTTGGATGCCGTCTAAAATCTTTTCGAAGACCTCGTCCAAACGGTAGTCCATCCATCGTCGGCCGTATAGGGATCTATCGAATGATGGGATCGGCCGAGACAACATCGACGGAACCTCCTTTCCGGGGCTCCTTCATGTACTCCTTCGGGATCGTTATATTCCCTTTCCGCAGTTGTCATCGAGCCAACTTTCGAAGGTAATGCAATCTTCTATTTTGTGCCCAAGCATCCGTGGTAAGGGCAAAAGTCGGGATCACCTTTCTTGTTGACTTCCTCCGGTCTTTTAGGCTCCGGCACTGGAAATCCGGAGTCTTCATCAAACTACGGAACATTTTCGGCACTCGCTTCATTCTTGAACGGATATTCTCTCGCTCAAAAGCTCTCTTAATGTACGTTGCGGACGAGGCGGTTGTTCATACCGCGGAGATGACCGATAGATGGGCCGGGGTTGCTGGTAATTCCGTTGTGGTTGCCGCGGCCGTTCGGTGGTATTTGCATACGGTTGCTCGCCTTGTCAACCGCCGCAACGATCCCGGATTTCTTTTCAAAAGTCTTTACGAGCTTTTGTTTATCCGTTTAATAGGTGAAACTTAATTGCTTTGCCTCCTCTCGCAAGCTTCCGGCCTTGCTTAACAACTTCTCAAAAGTCTTAATAGTGAATCCTCGAGGAGAAGTGCTATCGGGCCATGGATGCTTTTTAGTAAAATGCCGATCGCATGCTCGTTCTTGCAATCGTGGTTCACACTTCATGCTTAAGTTCCTCCATCGAAGTATGTAATCCACCAAAGTTTCATTCGGCTTTTGTTTCTCTACCACTAAATCACCTATAGTGATGTGGTGCCGAGCTCCGGCGAATCGCTCGATGAAGAGGTTCTCTAGCTCCGAGAACGTCTTCACCGAACCATTTGGTAACTCCGCATACCCGCCGAAGGCGATTCCCGACGACCGCCGACGAACCGTCGGAAGAGTAATGCATCGCTCCCGCCGCATTGCAACAACCGGCACGAAAGTGTGCCACATGCCGTCGGGGTTCCCGGCCCGTCGAAGGTCTCGAACGCAGGTGGTACGAAGCCTTCGGTATCGGACAGCGTCGAATTCTTCCGGGTAAGGTCTACCCGTCCGAATGGATGTCCCGCTCTTCGATTGTGCTAAGGCTTCCGCACTCGCCGTTCCACCAAGTTCTCGATATCCTTTTCAGAATCATACTTCGTGTTGCATCCTTTTTCAACCGATCATCCCCATTGATGGACGTAATCTCCTTTCCTCCGTCTACAATGTGAATGACCTCCGGGGGTGTCTCCTTGTGGTCGTACTTCGACTCCGGAGAGTGGCCGGAGCTACGGCCATCTCTTCCATCCTTTTCGCCATTCGAGCGATCGTGTCGTCTTTTTCCCGAAGCCGCCTTCTCACCGCCCGGCTCCTCTCTTTCGCGGCCGCAGGAGCACCTTGCGAAGCCGATGAAGCTCGTGTCTCAACCATGTTGATTTCTCGCGTATTCGTCGTCCATGAATTCCGATGAATCAATCTCGTCTCCGAACTTTTCTTCTTTCTTTTGCCAATCGTCGGATATCGGTTCTCAACTTTTCCATGGCATCTTCTAGCGGGGCTTCGTGTGTCTTCGTAGTTGTCGTACGATAGCCGCCGGGTCCCCTTCTCACGAGTCCCCTTCATCGCGGTAACACTTTCTTCGTATTCAAGTCTCCCGGCGAGACTTTCTTTCTCGGCCGCCGTTTCAATCTCAATCGCCCAGTAGTGGGACGCCATACCATCCTTCTGGCAGCAGAAGGTCTAGGACCGCATGGTCTGTCGGCCAAATGCTGGAAGGTGGTATCCTCCCTAATCTGTAATCCCGAGACGACAACGATGCGACTAGCCTTCATTCTTTTACTCGGCTTTTCTCGTCATGATGGCGGGTTCTACTCGGGGCCCAAGACGGGATTCGACCGGCACCCGCCCTATCCTTCGTAGAATTTCGATACGGCGCTTTTCCTTCTTTGCTAACTTTTCTACCAAAGTTTGCAGTCGAGCAAACGGCGTAGTTTTAGTTCTTTTCTTGCGGCTATCGTTGTAATATGCGGGCCGTGGTAATGTGGCAGCAATCTTGCGAATATTTTCTTCATCTTCTCGCGGCGGAGAGGGGATGAAACCCGCTTCCTCCCAAGAGTGGTATGTATTCAGGCAGTGGTGTATATTCAGGCAGTTCCGGAATTTCCTCTAGGAAAGCAATTTCAGCAGCTCTGGCTTCTCTAGCGATCCTTCTACTTCGTTTCTTCTTCGGGTCTTCGTCGCTGACGGAATCTTTGAACCGGACCCGATTTCGAAAACGAAGGTCTTACAGGAAGATCCGTACCCTCCACGGTAACGTGTCCATCATAATTCCGGATTTCTTTCCCTTTGATTTGGCAAAAGTCGGGGTAGGTGCGAAACAACTAGACCAGATGGGGGTAGAGATAACGGTCCTTCTATGGACATCGGTACTCCTCTTAGTCGGGATCCTTTGCAGAGGAGGGAATTCTTGGGTCGACCTAAGGTTGAACTCAAGCAACGGCTCCTCGCCTTCGATACCTTGTTCATCAGCTGCAAAGAGGGAGACGTCGGTGATCTCGACGTTCGTGTTTTCAAATCCTTGTCCAAATCGGATGATTCCATTGTCGAGCAGCTCATCCTTATAGTACGGCGAGGTCCAGTCCATTGGTAAAAGAGAAAATCGCTTCGGGGCTTCCATTTCGCAGGTAGATTCCGGTTGTCGATCCCAAGTTATGCCTCTTTCCTTTAGGACGAAAAGAAAGGAATTGAAAAGAGTCCGAACTCATTCATGTTCATGTATTTATAAGAAGGAATCACTTATTAAAAGAATCACTTATTAGAGAGTTTGTTTATTTAGAACGGAGTGTTCAAAGGTGTAGAGAAGGTAAGGAATCCGAATCGGAGTCGGAAAGGAAAAGAGAGTCTTAAGCAAGACTTCTCGACTCGAAGGATCACTCCTAAACTAACACCTATTGGGGTCCACCCCACCTCGTAAATGAGGTAAAGGATCTCGGAACCTCTCTCGTTTAGAGGTGTCTAAACAATGGGTCCTAAATCCGAGAGAATGTTGGTTATACTTGTTCAAGGTAGAAATGAACATAGTATCCCAACGGAAAGAAGGGTAGTTTGATCCATAAGGGACATGGATGCACTACCGATTTTTGAAAGCGTAATTGTCCGATTAGAATGGAGAGAGGAATTTTCCCCACGGAGTCGCCGTGAAGTTGTCGGCATATTTTTAGGTTATGTGTTTTATTTTGAAAGGGAGTCGCCTACGAAATTGTCGGCGAATTTTTATATTTTAAATTTAATTTAAATATATAGTTTAAAAGATAACATTTGATTTTGAAAATAATTTTAAGTTTAAAGATTTTAAGATATGAAATCAAACCGATCTCACATCCCGAATAGTTTACATAAACGAGCACCGCACCACAAACCGTGTATCTATCCCTAAGGATAGACACACCGCTTGATGGTGGGGCTCGGTTAAATAAACTAGAAGATTTGTGACATCCGTTTGGTCCGCGAACCAATTTTATAAGCCGACAAATTCCCCGCTTAATATAAATGAATTAAGCGGGGTTTATATTACTCGGGTTCTTTAAAATTCTCTATAAGGGCAAGCCCCTATAGTTAATTACATCTTAAGTGACGGGAATCACCTAAGAAAACTCTCGATAATAATCAATAATTCTGCTATCAAGAATTTCAAAGTTTAAGTTTTCAAAGGATTGAATTTTTGAATCTCAATAGGGAATGGATCAAGTTTGGAACATTTTATTTTGGGAATTCAAAGGAAGAAAGGTAGGAGAAATTACGGATTCGAAGTGAACTTCGATAATCTCCCGACTATCCTATTGTTTGGCTTGGATTTAGGAAAGTCCTAATGTTTATTTAATGTTTTAATCTTGCCAATTTTAATTAATTAGGGCTTATATTTATATGATAGAATCATACAAATAAACTCGGAAGATGTGAGGGTTTATATCGTATCGGACGACTACCTCGGAATCCTAAGACCGGTTAGGGCTTAATTTGCAATGCAAATGCCTAACGAAGAGTTGAGGATTTATGTTGCACCGGGCAAACTACCTCGAAGTCCTATGGCTTTGTTGTTTAATTCTAGGAAAGTTTTGCTCGAAGTAGATTCAAGTTTTGCCGACGACGATGGCCGTGCCGCCCACCATGCTCCGAGCTCCTTGTTGTTGCAGAGGTTTAGTTTTAGAAATCATAAATCAAGGGATGAGAAAAGTGTTTTGGTTTAGAGAAGTCTTAATTTCCAAGTGTTTTTTGTGTTTTAATTAAAACAAATCTTAAAGTTGATTATAACAACACCTGGTTAAGATCCCACGGTTCCATCCTTCCGGCATCATTATTTTTATCGGATTCACTTAGTCCGGATGAATTTGCTAAACTCAACCGAATGAGTTCCACACTTTCATTTTGACCGTGGGAAATCCCGTTAGCAACACGTAGGTTACATCATCCGAGGTATTCCCGATCATCCAACAAGACGTTTTAATTTAGTTGTAGTTGTAATTTTGTGTTCGTTTGTGATTAAATTTTGAGTTGTCTTATATTTTGAAATGTTGTGGAGGTGAATTTTATCTTGTAGTGTCTTTTAATTTAGTTATGGGTTTCAGCTTTGGTTTCATCCTAAAGGTGTAGGTTTTCATGCAACTCGTTGTTTATCATGCAAGAAAAATAAGTGCGATGCGATTAAATAAATTACCGTAAAGTAAATCGCAATAAAATAAAACCGTACTCGGAGGGTCTTCCCGTCATTCCAAGCCGCACTTAAAACACGGTTAGAATATTTAAGCAAGTTCCTAGGTAAAGTTAAGGTAAGGGTTATGGTTTTCTACCAAGTTCCTAATCCTATAGCTAGTCATCTCCTATGACGTCTAGATCTTCGATTTTGGTTTTAAGGATGGTTTTCTTCACCAAAGAACAACTAAGCTCAATTTGTTCTTATAGATATTCCATCATATTGAGGAAGTGTTTAAGACGAATCTTAAACATCTTTTCAATATTTCAGGAATTGTTCTAAGTCCAAATGAATTCTATTGTTCAAGTGAATTAATCATCCGAGGTGTTTGGGTTAAGTTTTATTTCTTGCTCAGTGAATTAGGATATTTGAATATCCTTATGAGTGAAGTGTCATTTCACTTGATACTCCATTTAGGAGTTATGATAATTAAAGCTTTTAAGGGCAAAATGATATTTAATGATTTGTGATTCAAATTTAAGTTCAAATTAATGATTTAAGTTTGGAATAGTGTTCAAGTTATCTTAGATTTATTTTTGAATTCTTCATGTCTTTATATTTAATTTAATTTAATTTAATTTAACTTAATTTAATGTAATGTGGTTTAATTTAATTTAATTTAATTTAAGTTAATTTAATGTAATATGATTTAGTTTAATTTAATTTAATTTAATTTAACTTAATTTAATTTAATTTTTAATTTAATTTTTAATTTGATTTAATTTAATTCAATTTAGTTAGGTTTGATGTTACATTAAATTAATTTGATTTAATTTAATTTTTAATTTAATTTGATTTAATTTAATTTAATTTAATTTAATTTATTTAATTTAATTTAATTTTTTAATTTAATTTTATTTAATTTAATTCTTAATTTAATTTAATTTTTTAATTTAATTTTTAATTTGATTTAATTTTTAATTTAATTTTTAATTTGATTTAATTTACTTTAATTTAATTTTTTTTAATTTAATTTAATTTAATTTTATTCATTTTAATTTTAATTAAAGAGTTCAATTATTTAATTTTAGTTTAATGATTAAGTCTTTCAATGTTTTAAATTTGAATTATCATTTTAATTAAGAATTAAACATTAATGAAATAATTAATTTAGGGATTTTTTAAATTAAAGAATAAATCTCTTCCTAATAATATCCCTATTTTAATAATTCCAATTTTATTATTCTTCCAAATTTAATCAATTATTTAATTAAAGTTTAATCATTTTAAATTGTTTAATGGGTTTCTACCCTTCAATTATTAAATTTCAATCATCCAAATCAGAGTTAGGATCAAATATTTTACTTGTTAATTCTTTATTAAACCTAAAGTTTTAATTAAGGGTTAAAATTTTAATTACCATTTTGCCCTCTAAGCTTTATAATTTCATAACTCACTAAATTGAACTCAAATGAACTTGAAATTTTTATGTGACTTCACTCATATGTCACTAAAGACATGAGAGGAGAAAATGTGATTTTTCTGTATTTAATTTATTTATATAATTATTTTTGGTAGAAAATAGTGATTTCCAAGGAAAATTTAATAACATGACCAAGGAAAAGTTTCTGTCCTTAAGAAAATTATGGGACATTCCTAATGACCAGAGGACCACTTGGACCAAATTTTGTGATTTTTTGAATTATATTTTATTTATTAGAATTATTTTAAGTTATGGAGTATTAATTAAATTAAAAAAAATAAAATAAATGTTAAAAAATGAATTTTATGCTTTTCAAAAATCTCTCTGATATCAAGGAAACCAGAGAAGCAAATTTTGCAATTTTCTGATTTTTCTATGATTTATTATAATTATTTTAGTGAAAATGCTAGAAAATACATTTTTTTTAATTTTAAAATTACCCTAGAACTTTAAAAAATTAATATCTCACCAAATAGGCCTAAGAAAAATATGAGGTTTATTCCTAAGTGATTAAAATTCAAAATGTGACATTTTGGTGAATTTTATTATTTTTGTGATTTTTATTATTTTTTAATTATTAAAAATATTAAAATAATATTAAAAATCAACTTTTTTAGAAAATTGAAATTTTAATTTTCTTAAATTCCCCTGATATCAGAGAGGCTCCAAAACCAATTTGGTGAATTTTTGAAAGGTATTTTGAAAGTTATGAATTTTTAAAGTTTAAAATGACTAAATGGCTTAATCAACCCAATTAATAGGGCTAACCAAGTCCAATTGACTTCAAACTTTTATGGTGGGTTCCTCTGAACCTAAAGGTCAGTGGAGAATTGATTTCAAGTCAATTTGATCTATGGTTAACTCTAATTAATTAGAGACCTATTTTGAGTGTTTAAGCCAATTAGTGGTTGTCTAAAATGAACTAACTCAAAACCTATTTTTCCTAGGGTTCTCTCGGTCATAAGGAACATCACCAAATTTTCCTAGAATTTATTTCACAACATGCTATTTATTGGAATTAAAATACTCAAAACAGTGACATGAATTTGAAAAATCAATAACTCTTCATAGGATGGCCTCTGACTTTGGAAAATTCAGGGAATGTTCCCAAATTCGGAGGCTTCAAAAGCCCTATGGTCTCATGCCATGGTGAATTGTATACATGCATGGAGAATTAAATGTATGCAGAGAGTAAATAAATTATAAAAAATAAGATACTTGATGGAATTAAATGATTTCTTTTCCACATTATTCTCCTCTGTTCACTGAGCAAGAGGGTATTTTTATTTTATTTTTATGATTTTCCTACACAAAGTTATGAATTTTTGAAGTTTAGGGAATTAAATAAATAGAAAATACCCCTAATTTTCTACTTATCCACGCGGCGCCGCGTCATCCTTAACATCTCCGAAGGCACACGCGTCACGATCCCATTCGACGCCGCCATCCGCGTCAGCGCTCCCGGGACCCGCTGTATCGCTCCGTCTTCTGATCCGACGCGATCCTGGCCGTCCGTCCGCGCGTGTATTAAATGGACGGCATCCGTTCATCGTCCCCAAGTGTCCTCACCCGAGAGCCGTCCACACTAAATCCTTAATATCTCACTCGATACTCAATGGATTTTCATGATCTTATGCTCTATGGATTCGTCTTCGAAGAGAGGAACACATCTATACGGCTAATGTTTATCGAAATTGACTCATTTGAAATGGAGAATGTTTAGAAGCTCGGGATGAAGAATTGATCCATACCTTAGCTCTGAGAGGTGAAGCCTCGATCAGAGATGCTCGGCACGTTCGTTGGAGCTGCAGGAGGCTAGGGATGAAGCCCTGGGATGTGGTGAATTGCCTAGGTGTGATTTCCACCAAGGCCGATCACAACCTTTGGAGTCCGGAACAACCGGGTGGCCTCGGAGATGGGGCTTTTGCCGGTGGACACCTTCTCTGGTCTCGGTGAGGGTGTAGGACCAATCAATTTGAGGATTGATCCACCGTGGAGAAGTGTCCTGGTTTTAGGCTTGGATTTCAACTCCGAAATCGAGCTCACAGAGAAGAAATGGCAGGGGGATTTCAATGGGGATCAAGTGCTCGTGTATGGGGAGTAGTCCGGAACAATTTTGGCGGAGTTTCCTTAAGGTTTGTTTCAGCACCTCCTCATGGCCGAGAGGTGGGGAGTTTAAATAAGCGGTGGCTGAGGGCCTCCTGGGGGAGTCGAGGGCTGGGATCAGCTGCTCATGGCAAGTGAAGAACAGCTGCAATGGCCACTGGGCATGGGGCAACTCAGCAGGTGAGAATTCCAAGCTTGGATTGACTTGGACCTCTCGGCCATGGAGTTTTCCGGCGACTGGGGTGGCTGGCCGGCAGGCAAGGGTCACCCTCAGGGTCAGGTGGGTCAGGGCTGGGTGTTTGTGCAAGCAATTGGCAAATTCCAAGTGTAAAGGCTTTGATCCAAAGTAGAATGGGGCATGGCTAGTTTTTGGGTCTAAATGGGTCAACTCACCCATTTGGGCTTGGTGTACCCTTCAAGGTGGCTTTGGGTGTCGTGGGGGATCAAAGGGATCAGCTGGTTTAGCATGGAGAAGTCCCCATCCAAATATATTTGGATTAAATTTGAAGCTTAGGTGAATCATGATTAAGGCTAATGAGCTTTAGGGATTAAGGAAAGGGGCCCTCCTTCCTACCCAATATGGTATGGTGACATGTAAAGAGGCTCTCATGGCTTCCATGTGGCTCATGCATGGCTTCATGGCTCACCTTTGGCTTGGGAAAAGTCAAGTCAATTTCATGTAAATGGATTTAAGAAAAATTTTGATATTTTGATGTGAATTTGTATGGGGCTTGATTTGGAATTGTTTGATGATGGAATTATAACTTAGGGAATGGCTTTGATTAAATGGATGGCAAATGGAAATGTCATGTGGGCTTTAGGGCCAATTTTGGGCTTTTGTATTTGGTGGAAATGGGCTTTTAGGGAGGTTTAGGGAAGTGGGCTTTTAGGTTTGAAAATGAATTTATGGATAGAAATTTTGTAAATAGGTTGGGCCAAATAATTGTTGAGTTTGGTTTAGGGATGTGTCATGAGTGGTTTGGAGTCAATTTGGTGTGATTTGGACTTGAATTGGTTTGAATTTGGGTTTAATTGGTAAGTGGGCCTATGTAGGTCAAATTGGGCTAACTTGGGCCAATGTTGGGCTAGAGTTGAAATTTATGTAAAATTAATGTTGGGAAATGTTTATGGGAGTGTTTCAAAGAGGTTTTGGCTTTGGTTAGGTTTTGATTTTGGGATTTGGGCTCATTTGGGCTAGGTTTGGGTTTAGGTCAAAAATGGGCCTTTTAGCTTTGGGTTGAATTTGAGTGGGGTTTGGATCAAAATCTTGGGCAAATCATGTTAGTGTTTTGTTTATGGGGATGTTAAGGAAGGTTTAGAAAAGATTTGGGGTTAATTGGAGTTGAATTGGGTGAGTTTAGGTTAAGTTTGGGTCATGGGTCCAAATTGGGCTTTAAGGCCAAAAGTGAAATTGGATCCAAATGTCAATCAAATTAAGCTTGGATTTGGTCTAGATTGGTGTTGGGGATGTTAAATTGAAGTTTAGAATTGAATTGGACCAGAATTTAGGTCAATTGGGTAGGTTAGGTTTGACATTGGGTTTACTTTAGGTTAAAATGGGTCAAATTGGGGGTTTTGATAAAAGTGGGGTAAATTGACAAAATTGGCCCATGGTGTAGTTGAACAAAATGAAATTGGGAATATTTGGGATTTTCTGGAATTTTTTGGGAATTTTCTGAATTTTTGGATTTTTTGGCTAGGAGGGGTATTTTGGGTATTTGGAGGGTATTGGGAGGTATTTTTGGAATTTTTGATATTTTTGGGTATGGATGATCAATTTGAGTGATGTGGAAATGTTTGGGAATGATTTTGGAGAATTTTGGGTGATTTGGAGATTTTTGAGAAATTTGGGCTATTCAGGGCTTTGGGTAGGTTAGCGGGTGTAGGGTCCCGGGGGTAAAAAATTGAAAATTTGTAAAATTGAAGGTTTGGTGGATGTAAGTGGAATGAAATCATTTTTGTTGAGCCATGAAGCCATATCAAGCCCACATGAGCCATGAAGGGACTCATTTGAGGCATTCACTATGTTGTTCCTAACCCTCTTAGCCAAGGGCTTAGGGGTTAAGGACCATCCATGTGAATCACCTACATGAGTCGGGAGGTCAAGCTCGGGTATGGGTGTGTTTTTAGGAAGTGTGTGAAAGTGTAGTGTGTAGGTGTAGTGTGTGTGTAAGTCAACCCTTTACTGCACCGGGCCACCCGTAGGCGGTCCTAAGGCCAAAGAGTCCCATAGGAACTCATCTTTTAAACTTCCACATTTGATTTCAACCCTCTAGGTGATTAGGGGTCTACGATCAAGTTTGTGGAGTTTGCGGGGAGTTTAGAAGTGGTTTGAATTTCTAAAAGGTGGGTCCCAATTCTAATCCTCTAAGATAGTCAAAGGAAAAGCCTAAGGCTAGATCCTAAGCACTAAAAGAAGAAGAGAAGACCTCATAAAAAATGAGGTCAACAATAATATGAATAACTTATGGAGGCGTTTCTCTTGGGGGTTGAGCCTGACTCTGAAGAGTGGCTAGGACTGCAGCCATCTCTTCCATCCTTTTTGCCAATTGAGAGATTGTATCGTCTTTTTCTCGAATTTGTGCTCTTAATGCTTCCGGTTCATCTCTTTCCGCAGCTGCCGGAGTGCCTTGCGAAGCTGATGATGCTCGTGTTTCAACCATGTTAATTTCTACATATTCATCATCCATGAACTCTGACGAGTCGACTTCATCACCAAACTTTTCTTCTCTTTCTCTTGCTAATCGTTGAATGTCGGTTCTTAGCTTTTCCATAGCGTCTTCCAATGGTCTTTTTCGTGCGGTTTCGCAGCTTATCATGCGATGGTCGTCGGGTTTCCTTTTGGGAGTCCCCTTCATTTCAGTGGCGCTTTCTTCGGACTCAAGTCTCCTGACGAGACTTTCCTTCTCAGGTCGTTGTTTCGGTCTTAATTGGTCGGTAGTGGGACGCCATACCATCCTTCTAGCAGTAGAAGGCCTAGGGCCGGATGGTTTGTCGGCTGAATGCTGGAAGGTGGCATCCTCCCTGATCTGTAAACCTGAAACAACAACAGGTGGACTAGCCTTCATCTTCTTATTTGGCTCTTCTGCAGCGATAGCAAGTTCTACTCGTGGCCCAAGAAGGGATTTGGCCGGCACCCGTCCTATCCTTCTTAAAATCTCTGATACAGGGCATTTCTCTTTCTTTGTTAACTTCTCAATCACAGTCTGTAGTCGGGCAAATGGTGTAATCCTAGCCCTTTTCTTTCTGTTGTCGCTATAGTATGCGGGTCGAGGTAATGTAGAAGCAATCCCGCGGACATTTTCCTCGTCACCGCGGGCAGAAAGGGGATGGAATCTACTTCCTTCCAAAAGGGGTGTATATTCAGCAAAGGTATGTATTCGAGTAGTGGTGTGTACTCGTGGATTTCTTCTAAGAAAGCGACTTCGGCAGCTACGGCCTTCCCGGCAATCTTCCTACCTCCGTTTCTTCTCCGAGTCCGTGTTAGGGGTGGAACCCTTGAGCTGGACCCAATTTCAAAAACGAAGGTCTTGCACGGAAATCCGTACCCTCCACGCGTAACATGCTCGTTACAAATTCGAGCTTCCTTCCCCTTCGGCTTGGCGGAAGCCGGGGTAGGTGCGAGAGACGACTAGACCAGGTGGGGGTAGAGATAATAGTCCTCCTTTGGACAATAGTATTCCTCTCGAATTGGAACCCTTTGCGAGGGAGGAAACTCTTGAGTTGACTTAAGGTTGAACTCGATCAAGGGTCTCTCGGTCCGTATACTTTGTTTGTCAGCGCGAAAAGGGTAACATCGGTGATCTTGACATTTGTGTTCTCGAATCCTTGTCCAAACCGGATGATCCCATTGTCGGGCAGCTCATCCTTGTAAACAGCGAAGTCCATTCCATTGGTGAAGGAGAAAATCAGCTTTGGGGCTTCCATTTCTGCAGGGTAGATTTTGATTGTCTGTCCCAAGTTATGCTTCTTCTCATCAGGACGAAAAGAAAGGAATCGAAAAGAGTCCGAACACATTCTTGTTCATGTATTTATAAGATGGAGTTATTTGTTAAAAGAGTCATTCATTAGAGGGTTTGTTTATTTAGAACGGAATGTTCAAAGGTGTAGAGAAGGTAATGAATCTGATTCAGAGTTGGAAAGGAAAAGAAAGTCTTATGCAAGACTTCTCGACTCGAAGGATCACTCCTAAACTAACACCTATTGGGGGTCCACCCCACCTCAGAAATGAGGTAAAAGGATCTCAAAACCTCTCTGTTTAGAGGTGTCTAAACAGTGGCTCCTAAATCCGAGAGAATGTTGGCTATACTCGTTCAAGGTAGAAATGAACATAGTATTCCAATGGAAAGAATGGTAGTTTAATCCATTAGGGACATGGATACACTACCGATTTTGAAAGCGTAACTATTCGATTAAAAATGGAGAGAGGAATTGTCCCTAGCGGAGTCGCCAGAAGTTGTCGGCATATTTTTAGGTTAGGTGTTTTATTTTGAAAAGGGGGTCGCCTAACAGAAATTGTCGGCGAATTTTAAATTTAATTTACATATATATATGATTTGGAAAGTAGTATTTTGATTTTAAAAAATAATTTTTAAAATTTTTAAGATATGAAATCAAACTGATCTCACATCTCAAATAATTTATATAAACGAGCACCGCACCACAAAAAGTGTGTCCATTCCGAAGAATAGGCACACTGTTTGATGGTGGGGCTCGATTAAATAAACTAGAAGGTTTGTGACATCCGTTTGGTCTGCGAACCAATTTTATAAGCCGACAAGTTCCCCTGCTTAATATGAAAACATTAAACAGGGTTTATATTACCTGGGTTCTTAAAATTCCCTATAAGGGCAAGCCCCTATAGCTTAATTACATCTTAAGTGACGGGAATCACCTAAGAAAACTCTCGATAATAATCGGTAGTTCTCGCTCTCAAGAATTTCAAAGTTTAAGTTTTCAAAGGATTGAATTTTGGAATTTCAATAGGGAATGGATCAAATTTGGAACATTTGATTTTGGGAATCCAAAGGAAGAAAGGTAGGAGAAATCACGGATTCAAAGCGAACTCCGTAATTTCCCGATCGTCCTATTGTTTGGCTTGGATTTAGGAAAGCCCTAATGTTTATTTAGTATTTTGATCTTGCCAATTTTAATTAGTTAGGACTTATATTCGTATGATAAAATCATACAAATTGCCTTGAAGATGTGAGGGTTTATGTCGTATCGGACGACTACCTCGGAGTCCTAAGACCAGTTAGGGCTTAATTTACATGATATGATCATGCAAATGCCTAACGAAGAGTTGAGGATTTATGTTGCACTAGGCAAGCTACCTCGAAGTCCTATGGCTTGGTTATTTAATTCTAAGAAAGTTTTGCTGAAGTAGACTCAGGTTTTGCGATGACGATGGCCGTGCTGCCCACCATGCTCCGAGCTCCTTGTTGTTGCAGAGGTTTAGTTTTAGAAGTCATAATCAGGAGATGAGAGAAGTGTTTTGGTTTAGAGAAAATCTTAAAATCCAGGTGTTTTTAAATATTTTAATTAAACAAATCTTAAAGTTGATTATAACAACACCGGTTAAGATCCCACGGTTCCATCCTTCCGGCATCGTTATTTTTATCGGATTCACTTAGTCCAGATGAATTTGCTAAACTAAACTGAATGAGTTCCACACTTTCATTTAGACCGTGGGAAATCCCGTTAGCAACACGTAGGTTACATCATCCGAGGTATTCCCGATCATCCAACAAGACGTTTTAATTTAGTTGTAGTTGTAGTTTTGTTGTTACGTTTGTGATTAAATTTTGAGTTGTTTTATATTTTGAAATGTTGTGGCGGTCAATTTTATCTTGTAATGACTTTTAATTTAGTTTTTGGTTTCAGTTTTAGGGACTATTCTAGAGGTGTGGGTTTTCATGCAACAGTTGTTTATCATGCAAGAAAAGTAAGTGTGATGCGATAAAATAAATTGCAATAAAATAAAAGCGTACCTGGAGGGTCTTCTCGTCATCCCAAGCTGCACTTAAACACAATTTAGAATATTTAAGCATTTAAAGCAAGTTCCTAGGTAAAGCTAAGGGAAGGGTTATGGTTTTCTACCAAGTTCCTAATCCTATAGCTAGTCATCTCCTATGACGTCTAGGTTCTTGTATTTTGGTTTGAGGACGATTTTCTTCATCAAAGAACAATTAAGTTCAATTGTTCTTATAAATATCCTATCATATCGGGGAAGTGCTTAAGACGAGTCTTAAACATCTTTTCCATATTTCTAGGATTATTTTTAAGTCCAAGAGAATTTAATTATACAAACGAATTAATCGTCCGGGAGTTCAAGTTTTGTTGTTATCTTACTCAGTGAACTAGGACATTTGAATATCCTATGAGTGAAGTAACACTTCACTTAACGTTCCGTTTAGGAGTTATGACAACAAAAGCTTTCGAGGCAAATTGATGTTCAAATGGTTTATGATTTAATTTAATTTCGGTTAATGGATTTAAGTTTGGAATAGTGTTCAAGTTGTTTTAGATTTATTTTTGAATTCTTTATGTCTTAGGTGATGTTATTTTTAATTCAGTTTAATTTAACTTTAATTTCATTTAATTTGGTTTAGTTTTTATTTTAATTTAATTTATTTAATTTAATCTAATTTTAATTTTAACTTGATTTTATTATTTTTTATTTTAATTTAATTTAATTTAATTTAATTTAATTTGATTTAATTTGATTTAATTTGATTTAATTTAATATGTTTTAATTTAATTTTATTTAATTTAGTTTAATTTAAATTAAATTTAAATTTAAATTTATTTTTAATTTTAATTTAATATTTTATTTTTTATGTTTTAAAGATGATTTAATTTTAATTGTTAAAGCATTAATTCAATTGAAATTTTAAAAGGATTTAATTTAAATGTTTTAATTTTAATCTATTTTAATGATTAAGCATTTCAAGTTTTGTATTTGGATTATCATTTTAATTAGGAATTGAATATTATTGAGGTGATTAATTTAGGGATTCTTAGATTAAAGAATAAATTTCTTCCTAATAATATCCCTATTTTAATAATTCCAATTTTTCATTATTCTTCCAAATTTAATTAATTATTTAATTAAGGTTTATTTTGATTACCTTCAAATTATTTGGTAGGTTTCTACCCTTTAATTACCTAAGTTTCAAACATCCAAAATTAATTTAGTATCAAACATTTTACCCACCCCTTTAATTAAACCTAAAATTTTTAATTATAGGTTAAAATTTTAATCACTATTTTGCCCTTTAAACTTACTAATTTCATAACTCACTAAATTGAGCTTAAATGAATTTGAAATTTTTATATGGCTTCACTCATAAGTCAATCAAGACATTAGGGGAGAAAATGTGATTTTTCTCGTATTTAATTTATTTATATAATTATTTTTTGTGGAAAATAAGGATTTTCAAGGAAAATTCAACAACATGACCAAGGGAAAGTTTCGTCCTTAAGAAAATTATGGGACATTCCTAATGACCAGAGGACCACCGGACCAATTTTGGTGATTTTTTGAATTATATTATTTTTATTATAATTATTTTGAGTTTTGGAGTATTAATTAATTTAAAAATAAAATAAAGATTGAAAAATGAATTTTATATTTTTCAAAAATCTCCCTGATATCAAGGAAACCAGAGGACAACTTTTTATAATTTTCTGATTTTTCCTTGATTTATTAGAATTATTTTAGTGGAAATGCTAGAAAATACATTTTTTAATTTTAAAATTACCTTAGGGCTCTAAAATTTAATATCTCCTCATAGAGACCTAAGAAAAATATGGGGTTTGTTCCTAAATTATTAAAAATTCAAAATGTGACATTTTGGTGAATTTTATTATTTTTGTGATTTTTATTATTTTTTAATTATTAAAAATATTAAAATAATGTAAAAAATTAACTTTTTTAGAAAATTGTAATTTTAATTTTCATAAATTCCCCTGATATCAGAGAGGCTCCAAAACCAATTTGGTGAATTTTTGAAAAGTATTTTGAAAGTTATGAATTTTTAAAGTTTAAGTTGGCTAAATGGCTTAATCAACCCATTTGGTAGGGCTAACCAAGTCCAATTGACTTCAAACTTTTATGGTGGGTTTCTCTGATCCTAAAGGTCAGTGGAGAATTGATTTCAAGTCAATTTGATGTATGATTAGCTCTAATTAATTAAAGCTCCATTTTTGGTGTTTAAGCCAATTAGGGTTATTCCAAGTGGATTAATTCAAAACCTATTTTTCCTAGAGTTCTCTCGGTCACAAGAAACATCACCAAATTTTCCTAGGATTTATTTCACAACATGCTAATTATTGGAATTAAAATACTCAAAATAGTGACCTAGAATTGAAAAATCAATAACTCTTCATAGAGATGACCTCTGACTTTGGAAAATTTAGAGAATGTTCCCAAATTCAGAGGCTTCAAAAGCCTTATGGTCTCATGCCATGGTGAATTGTATACATGCATGAAGAATTGAAATAGTGCAGAGAGTAAATAAATTATTAAAAATCAAATACTCAATGAAACTAAATGATTTCTTTTCCACATTATTCTCCTCTGTTCACTGAGCAAGAGGGTATTTTTATTTTATTTTTTCTGATTTTTCTACACAAAGTTATGTATCTTTGAAGTTTAGGGAATTAAATAAATAAGAAAATGCCTATTTTCCTACTTATCCAGCACGGCGCCCTGTCATCCTCGGCATCTCCGAACGACCACGCGGCGCGCTCCCATTCGACGCCGCCACTTGAGTCAGCAGCCCGGGCCCCGCCTTCCGCGTATCATCCGCTGATCCGACCTGATCTGAGCCGTCCATCCGCGCGTGTATTGAATGAACGACATCCGTTCATCGTCCCCAAGCCTCCTAGCTCGAGAACCGTCCATCTTCTAGGCTTAAGATCTCGTTCGATACTTGACCAAATTAAACGTTCTTATGCTCTATGGATTCGTCTCGAGAAGACGAACACATCTATACGGTTTATGTGGCATGAAATTGACTCAATAAAAATGGAGAATGTTCAGAAGCTCGGGAAGAAGAGTAAGACCATACCTTTGCTCAGAGAAGTGTGGCTTCGATCTGAGGGTTGTGTCACCTTCGATTTGGTCCAAGCAAGCTCCAGATGAAGTCTCCTGGCTTGGTAAATTGTCCAGGTATGACTTTGACCAAGCCCGATTTCAACCTTTGGAGTCCGGAACGGATGGGTGGCCTGGTGAGGGGGCGTTCACTGGGGAACTTCTCCTCTTGACCTTGTGCAGGTGTAGGTGAGTTTAATTTGACTTTGGTGAAGGATTTGAGAATGTCCTGTTCTGGCCTGAGAATTGAGCTCCAAAATTGAGCTCGATTAGTGGGGATTAGGGCAAATCGACGAGTGGGGATCAAGTACTCTAGGTGTGGGGAGAGTCCGGAGTGATTTTGGCAGAGTTTCCTTAAGGTTGATTCAGCACCTCTCATGGCCGAGAGGAGGTGGTGTTTAAATAGGCATGGCTGGAGGGCTTCCCAGGGGGGTTTAAGGCTTGGGATCAGCTGCTTAGGTCAAGGGAAGAACAGCCATGGTGGCCATTGGGCATGGGGCAACTCAGCAAGGTGGAATTCCAAAGTTTGGCTCCTCCCCATGTCTCGGCCATGGCGTTTTCCGGCGGCC
The DNA here is from genome assembly GCA_022702705.1 of Papilionanthe hookeriana x Papilionanthe teres. Taxonomy (NCBI): domain Eukaryota; kingdom Viridiplantae; phylum Streptophyta; class Magnoliopsida; order Asparagales; family Orchidaceae; genus Papilionanthe; species Papilionanthe hookeriana x Papilionanthe teres. The sequence continues at coordinate 160,689,837 of CM040423.1, forward strand.
TGGTGGCTGGCCGGCCAGGCATTGGTCACCATCTTATTCGGGTGGGTCGTAGGCTGGGGTTTAGTGCAATCAATTGGCCATGGACATGTGTAAAGGGCTTGGATTAAAATGGAATGGAGATAAGGTCACTTTGGGTTCAAATGGGTCAACCCACCATTTTGGGCTTGGTTCACCCTTCAAGGTGGCTTTGGGTGTTGTGGGGAGTCAAAGGAATCACTCGGTTTGGCAAGGAGAAGTCCTTATCCAAATATATTTGGATTAAATTTGGGTTAAGGTGAAACATGCTTAAGGTTAATGACTTTTAGGAGGTGCTTAAAGGACCTCCTCCTTTTGCCATTTAAGGAGGGTTGACAACTTAGAGATCCTCATGGCTTGCCAATGGCTTGCATGTGGCTTCATGGCTCCATGTGGCTTGGGAAAAGATTGGGTCAATTTCATAAAAAGGGATTTTGTGGATTTTGGCATTTTGATGGAAATTGTTATGGGGCTTGATTTGGAATTGTTTAATTGATAAATTAGGACTTTAGGAATGATTTTAAATTGAATGTGTGATGAAGGAAAGTGTCATGTGGGCTTTAGATTGATTTGGGCTTTTGAATTTGATGGAAGTGGGCTTTAGGAAGGTTTAAGGGAGTGGGCCTTTAGGTTTAAGAATGAATTCATGGATGGGAATTTTGTAGAAGTTTGGGCCAAATAATTGTTGGGTTTGGTTTAGGGATATGTCATGAGTGGTTTGAAACAAAGTTGAGGTGGTTTGAGTTTGATTTGGGATGGATTTGGGTCTCTTTGGTAAATGGGCCAATGTAGGTCAAATTGGGCTAACTTGGGCCAATGTTGGGCTAGAGTTGAAATTGATGTAAAATTAATGTTGGGAAATGTTTATGGGAATGTTTCAAAGAGGTTTTGGCTTTGGTTGGGTTTTGATTTTGGGGTTTGAGCTTATTTGGGTTAGGTTTGGGTTTAGGTCAAAATTGGGTCTTTTAGCTTTGGGTTGAATTTGAGTGGGGTTTGGGTCTAAATTTTGGGCAAATCATGTTAGTTTTTTGTTTGTGGGGATGTTAGGGAAGGTTTAGAAAAGATTTGGGGTTAATTGGAGTTGAATTGGGTGAGTTTGAGCTAAGTTTGGGTCATGGGTCCAAATTGGGCTTTAAGGTCAAAAGTGAAATTGGATTCAAATTTCAATCAAATTGGTCTTGGATTTGGTCTAGATTGGTGTTGGGGATGTTGAATTGAAGTTTAGAATTGAATTGGACCAGAATTTGGGTCAATTGGGTAGGTTTGGTTTGACATTGGGTTCATTTTTCGTTAAAATGGGTCAAATTGAGGATTTTGACAAAAGTGGGGTAAATCGACAAAATTAGCCCATGGTGTAGTTGAACAAAATGAAATTGGAAATATTTGAGATTTTCTGGAATTTTCTGGGAATTTTCTAAATTTTTGGATTTTTGGCTAGGAGGGGCATTTTGGGTATTTGGAGGGTATTGGGAGGTATTTTTGGAATTTTTGGTATTTTTGGCTATGAATGATCAATTTGAGTAATGTGGGAATGTTTGGGATTGGTTTTGAGGAATTTTGGGTGATTTGGAGATTTTGAAAATTTTGGGTAATTTCAAGGGCTTTGGGTAGGTTAGGCGGGTGTAGGGTCCCCGGGGTCAAAAATTAAAAATTTGGAAAATTGAAGATTGGGTAAATGTAAGTGGAATGAAATCATTTTGGTTGAGCCATGAAGCCATGTTAAGCCTATATGAGCCATGAGAGGACTCATTTGAGGCATTCACTATGTTGTTCCTAACCCTCTTAGCCAAGGGCTTAGGGGTTAAAGACCATCCATGTGAATCACCTGCATGAGTCAGGAGGTCAAATTGGGTATGGGTGTGGTTTTAGGAGGTGTGTGTGAAAATGTAGTGTATAGATGTAGTGTGTGTGTAAGTCAGCCCCTTCACCAGACCAGGCCACCCAGGGTAGTCCTAAGGCCAAAGAGTCCTATAGGAACTCGTCCTTTAAACTTCCACATTTGATTTCAACCCTCTAGGTGATTAGGGGTCTACAATCAAGTTTGTGTGGTTTGCAGGGAGTTAAGAAGTGGTTTGAATTTCTAAGTGGTGGGTCGTAATTCTAATCCTCTAGGACAGCCAAAGGAAAAGCCTAAGGCTAGATCCTTTGTACTAAAGAGAATAAGAGAAGACCTCATCAAAAATGAGGTCAACAAGAGTCCGAACACATTTTAGGTTATCTTAATGTATTTGTGATTTAAAAGAGTTCACTTATTAAAAGTTTGTTTATCAGAGGATTTGTTTGTTAGGAACAAAATAATTAATGGAGGAAGGTTAAAGAAAAGGTAATGGACCCGATTCAGAATTAGAAAGGGAGAGAAAGTCATGTAAGACTTCTCAACCCGAAGGAACGCTCCTAAGCTAACACCTGTTGGGGGTCCACCCCACCTCAGAAAGAGGCAAAAGGATTTCAGAACCTCCCTGTTTAGGGGTGTCTAAACAGTGGCTCCAAAATCCAAAAGGAGTTGACTGCACCCGTTCAAGATAGAAATGAACGTGGTATACCAACGGAAAGAATGGTAGTTTCGTACAAAAGGGATATAGACTTACCACCGATTTATGAAAGCAAAACCATCTGATCAAAATGGAGCGAGGAACTAATCCTCAGCGGAGTCGCCAGAAGTTGTCGGCATATTTTTAGATTGAGTGTTGTATTTTTGAAAAGGGGTCGCCTAACATACATTGTCGGCAAATTTTAGATTTTAAATTTAATTTAAATATATATAATTTATAAAGTAGCATTTAATTTTGAAAATAAATTTAAATTTGAAAAATTATAAGATGTGAAATTAAACCGATCTCACATCCCAAATAGTTTATAAAAACGAGCACCACACCACAAACCGTGTATCTATCCCGAGGAATAGACATACTGCTTGATGATGGGGCTCGATTAAGTAAACTATAGGATTTGTGACATCCATTTGGTCTGCGAACTAATTTTATAAGCTGACATGTTCCCCTGCTTAATATAAGGGAATTAAGCAGGGTTTATATTACCTGGGTTCTTAAAGTTCCCTATAAGGGAAGCCCCTATAGTTAATTACATCTTAAATGACGGGAATCATTTAAGAAAACTCTCGATTAAGATCAGTGATTATACTTTCAAGAATTTCAAAGTTTATGGTTTTCAAAGGATTGGATTTTGGAAATTTCAATAGGCATTAGCTCAAATTTGAAACAGTTTATTTCGGGAGTCCAAAGGAATAGAAGTAGGAGAAGCTGAGGATCCAAGAGGAATCTTGGCAACTTCCCAAACTATCCTATTGTTTGGCTTCAATTTGGGAGTTAATTTAATATTATAATCCTGCCAATTTTAATTAATTAGGACTTATGTTTGTATGAAATAATCACACAAGTAGCCTCGAAGATGTGAGGGTTTATGTCATACCAAACAACTAACTCAGAGTCCTAAGACCAGTTAGGGCTTAATTTGCAGAAAATGATTATGCAAGTGCCTAACGAAATGGTTTAGGATTTATGTTGCACTAGGCAAACTACCTCAAAATCCTATGGCTTGGTTATTTAAAACTAGGAAAGGTTTTGCTGATGTAGATCCGAGTTTTGCTGAAAAAGATGGTCGTGCTGCCCACCGTGCTCCAAGCTCTTTGTCGTTGCAGAGGTTTAGTTTTAGAAGGTGAAAATCAGGAGATGAGAGATGTGTTTTAGTTTAGAAAAGTTTTAAGGTCCAAATGTCTTTAATGTTTTATTAGAGGAATCTTAAAGTTGATTATAACAACAACGGTTAAGATCCCACGGTTCCATCATTCCGGCACCGTTATTTTCATCGGAATCACTTAGTCTAAATGAATTTGCTAAAATCAACTGAATGAGTTCCACACTTTTATTTAGATCGTAGGAAATCCTTTAGCAACATGTAGGTTACATCATCTGAGGTATTCCCGATCATCCAACAAGATGTTTTAATTTAATTATAGTTATAGTTTTGTGTTCTGTTTGTGATTAAATTTTGAGTTGTTTTATATTTTGAAATGTTGTGGCTGTGAATTTTATCTTGTTGTGACTTTTAATTTAGTTTTGGGTTTCAGTTTTGTGGCTATCCAAAAGGTTTCAGTTTTCATGCAACAATCTTGTTTAACATGCAAGAAAAGTAAAGTGCAGTACAGGTAAGTAACTTGCAATAAAATAAAAGCGTACATGGAAGGTCTTCCCGTCATTCCAAGCTATACTTAAAAAACATGTTAAGGCACTTAAATGTTTATTACAAATACCTAGGTAAAGCTAAGGGAAAGGTTTTGGTTGTCTACCAAAATCCTAATCATATATCTAGTTAATTTCTATGACGTCTAGGTTCTTTTGTTTTGTTAATGATGATTTTCTTCATCAAAGAACAATTAAGTTCAGTTGTTCTTCTAAAACATCTCATCATATTGAGAAAGTGCTTAGGACGAGTCCTAAATATCTTTTCAATACTTCTGAGATTATTTTGAGTCCAAATAAATTTTATTGTACTGGTGAATTAATCATCCAAGAATTTAGTTAAGTTTTGATTCTTGCTCAGTGAATTAGGATGTTTGATTATCCTATGAGAAAAGTGACATTTCACTTGATGCTTTACTTAAGAGTTATAATAATGAAAGCCTTTAAGGGGCAAATCAGTTTGTTAAAGAATTTAACCGATTTGATTAAAGTTGAATTGATGATTTAGGATGATTTAATTTAGTTTCAAATTTCAAGTTGATTTTCTCTTAAGTGTTTTAAATTGTTTGATTTGAAAGAGGTTTTTAGATTATTCAATTTAATAATACTTTTAATGATTTAAATTTAATTTGACTTAATTGTAACACTTTAGGTCAATTTTAATTGGTTTTATTTTTTTATGTTTTTAATTATGAATTGTCTTAAGGTTGATTTTCTTTAATGTTTCAAATTTGTTTTAGATTTGTTTTTTAAGTGATATCAAATTAATTTTAATGTTTTAAATTTATTTCAATTTTATTATCAAATCACTTAATGTTTTAAGCATTTAATTTAATTAAGGTTTATTTTCTTTTAATTATTTAATTATTAATTTCAATTATCATTTTTGAGTTTGATTAAGAGTTGAATATTATTAAAGTGATTCATTTAGAGATTTTAAATTAAAGAATTGATATCTTCTTAAATCATATCCGTAATCTTAATAATCCAAATTTTAACTTATTCTTCCAAAATTCAAAATTTTTAATTAATTAAAATTTACTTTAAATATTTTCAAAATGATTAATGGGTTTCTACCCCTTAATTCCCTAGGTTTCAATCATCTAATGAAAATTCTAAAATCAGATATTTTACCCACCCCTTGATTAAACCTAAATAATAATTAGGGTTAAAATTTTTTAATTACCTTTATGTCCTTTTAAGCTTATTTATGTCATAACTCACTAAATTGAGCTCAAATAAACTTGAAATTTTTATATCACCTCACTCACATGTTAATTAAGACATTAGAGGAGAAAATGAGAATTTTTTGAATTTAATTTAATTTATATAATTATTTTTGTGAGAAAATGAGGGTTTCCAATGGAAATTCAACAACATGACCAAGGTAAGGTTTCTATCCTTAAGAAAATTATGGGATATTCCTAGTGATCAGAGAACCACTTGGACCAATTTTATTGATTTTTTGAATTATATTTTATTTATTATAATTATTTTTGAGTTTTGGAGTGTTAATTAATTATAAAATAAAATTAAAGTTGAAAAATAGATTTTATATTTTTCATAAATCTCTCTAAACTCAAGGAGTTCAGAGAAACAAATTTTATATTTTTCTAATTTTTCTTTGATTTATTAGAATTAATTTAGTGAAAATGTAAGGAAATTCATTTTTTAATATTAAAAATTGTTTTAAGTCTTTCAAATTCAATATCTTAACCTAGAGACTTAAGAAAAATATTTGGTTTGTTCCTAAGTGATTAGGAAGAAAAATATGACATTTTTATGATTTTTAATATTTTTATGATTTTTATTATTTTTTAATTATTAAAATATTAAAAATATGATTAAAAATGAAAATTTTTAGAAAATTTTAATTTTAATTTTCTTAGACTCCCCTAACATCAGAAAAGCCCCAAAACTATTTTGGTGAATTTTTTAAGTGTATTTTTGGAGTTATGAATTTTTAAAGTTTAACTTTGGTCATATAACTTAATTAGTCCATTTAGTGGGGCGAATCACCTCCAATTGATCTCAAATTTTTATGTAAGGTCCCTCTAATCCCGAAGACCTGTGGAGAATTGTTTTCAAGTTATTTTGATGTGTGGTTAATGCTAATTAATTAAAATTCAATTTTGAGTATTTAGGCCAATTAGGATTATTCTTAATGAATTAACTCAAACCATAATTTTCCTAGGGTCCTCTGGTCCTAAGATACTTCTCCAAATTTTCCTAGAATTTTCTAAGTAACATGCTAATTACTGGAATTAAAATATCAAAACAGGCACAAAAATTTGGAAAATCAATAACTTGCCATAGAGATGGCCTCTAACCATGGAAGATTCAGGGAATGTTCCCATGATCAAAGGCTACAAAAACCCTATGGTCTCATGCCATGGTGAATTGTCTATACAAATGAAAAATTAAAACATTGAAATGAGTAAATAATTGATTAAAAACAAAATACTCATCAAATTAACTCAATTTTTTTTCCACATTATTCTCCTATATTCACTGAGCAAGAGGTATTTTTAGTTTATTTTTAAGATTTTTCTATACAAAGTTATGAATTTTTCAATTTCTGGGTATTTAAATAAATAGAAAATAGCCTATTTATCTACTTATCCAGCGCGGCGCTCACTCAACCTCGGCAGATCCGAAAGCCCGTGCGGCTCGCTCCCATCCGACACCGCCATCTGACTTGGATGCCACGCGGCCCGCGGTATCGCTTCATCCTTCGATCCGGCACAATCTGGACCGTCCATTTGATACACGCGCGATCGGACGGCACCTGGTCATCGTCTACGGCTGGTGTGTCCCGTGAGCCATCCACACTAAAACCCTAAGATCTCTCTCATTTCTCAACAGATTTTCGTGTTCTTAGGCTCTATGGATTCGTCTTGAGGAGATAAACACATTCATACTATTTATATGCTATGAAATTAAGCCATGAAAAATAGAGAATTGCTGGAAGCTTGGGAGGAAGAAGGGGTCCATACCTTGGCTCTGAGAAGTGAAGCTTCAATCAGAGAGTTGTGGCACCTTTGATTGCGCCCAAGGAAGCTCCAGATAAAGTTTCTAGCTTTGGGGAATTGCCTAGGTATGAAAGTGACCAAGGCCGATTTCAAAGCTTGGCCGATAGAGAGGATGGCTGGCCTGGTGAGGGGCCTTTCACTGGGGAACTCCTTCTCTAGATCTTGTGCAGGTGTGGGTGAGTTTCATTTGATTTTGGTGGAGGTTTCAGAGTTATCCTGGTTTTTGGGTGGATATTTTACTGAGAAATCGAGCTCTGTTAATGGGGATTAGGGCAAAGGGACACTGTGAATCAATTGCTCTGGGTTAGGAGTAGGTCTTGGAGCAATTTTTGTAGAGTTTTGTTAAGCTCTGGTTCATCCAATTGAGTTGGGACAAGTCAGCAAGAGGGAATTGAATTTTTGAATCCATTTAGACCTTTCAGCCATGGCGTTTTCCGGCGGTCTGGTGGCTGGCCGACAGGGTCAGGTCACCATCTTGACTCAGTGAGTCCAGGGATTGAGTTTGGTGCAAGCAATTGGCTTTGGCCATGTGTAAAGGAATTGATTTAAGTGGAAAGGGGGAAGGCTTATTTTGGCTTGATTTGGTCCAAGACATGGTTTAGGCTAGGTGCACCTCCCCAAGGCTTGACTTTGGGCTGAGAGGAATCATTTGGGTCAGCCAAGAGAAGATGGTGAAGTCCCCATCCAAGGTGAGGTGGCTAATTTTGGTTAAAGTGTATCATGAATGGGGTTAAAAAAGCTTAGTGAAGGCTTAAGAAAGGCTCCCACCTTCTTGTCATAAGTGGCATGGTGAAGTGGAAAGGGCTCCTCATGGCTTCCATATGGCTTATGCATGGCTCCATGGCTCCATTTGGCATGGGGCCAAGCTTAGTCAATTTCATGGAAGTAGGTTTTAGGGAATTTTGATGAATTTTGGGGAGATTATCATGAGGCTTGATTTAGAATGATTTAACATTGATTTAAAACTTAGGGATGGCTTCAATTGAAATGGATGATGGAAAGAGATGTTATGTGGGCTTTAGGGTCAATTTTGGGCTATTGGAATTGTTTAGGAATGGGCTTTTAAAGGCTTTAGGCAAGTGGGCTTTTAGATTTTAAATCAAGTTGATGGATGAAAATTTTGGTAAAGATTGGGCCTTACAAATGTTGGGTTTAGTTTAGGGATGTGTCATGAGTGATTCGGAAAAGATTTGAAATAATTTGGAGTTGAATTGGGTTTAATTGGGCTTCCTTAGTGATAGAGTCAAAGTGGGGCAAATTGCGCTAACTTGGGCTAATGTTGGGCTAATATTGGATTTGATGTAAAATTAATGTTGAGAAATTTTTATGGGTGTGTAACAAAGAGCTTTCAACTTTGGATGGTCTTTGGTTTTGGGATTTGGGACTATTTGGATTCATGGTGGGCTTTAGGCCAAATTGGGGATTTTTTATTTGGGTTAGATTTGAGTGAAGTTTGGGTTAAAATTTTGGGCAAATCAAGTTAGTTTTTTGTTTGTGGGGGTGTTAGGAAGGTTTTAGAAAAGATTTGGGGCTAATTGGAGTTGAATTGGATTGGGTTGGGCTAAGTTTAGGTCATGGGCCAAAATTGGGCTTTAAGCTTCAAATTGAAATTAGATTCACATATTGGTAAGATTAGTCTTGAATTTGGTCTAAATTGATATTGGGGATATTAAATTGAAGTTTAGGATTGAATTAGATCAAAATTGAGGTCAATTGGAGTGGTTTGGTTGGACATTGGGTCCACTTAGTTTAAAAATAGGTCAAATTGGGGGTTTTGGTAAAAGTTGGTTAGCTTGAATGAATTGGCTTATGGTGTAGTTAAACAAAATGAAATTGGGAATATTTGAGATTTTCTGGAATTTTCTAGGAATTTTTTGAATTTTTGGGTTAAAAGGGTATTTTGGGTATTTGGAGGGTATTGAGGGATATTTTTGGAAATTTTGGTGTATTTTGTCATAGATGATTAATTTGAGTGGGGGAAAAATTTTAAGACTGATTTTAAGGAATTTTGGGTAATTTAGGCAGCTTTGCAAATTTTGGGCAATTTCAAGGGTATTTGGTAGGCTTGGTGGGTTTAGGGTCCCGGGGGTCAAAAATTGAAATTTTGGAAAAGTGAAGATTGATCAAGTGTAAGTGAAATGAAATCATTTTGGTTGAGCCATGAAGCCATATTAAACCCACAAAAGCCATGAGAGGACTCAATTTAGGCACTCAATATGTTGTTCCTAACCCTCTTAGCCAGGGGCTTAGGGGTTAAGGTCCACTCATATGAGTTACCTACATGAGTCAGGGAGTCAAATTGGTTAAAGGTAGTTTTAGGGTTTGGAATGTGTGTGAGAGTGTGGTGTTTACAAGCTTACCCTCACCAATCCAGGCCACCCAGGGTAATCCTAAGGCCGAAGAGTCCTATAGGAAACTCATCCTTTAAACCTCCACATTTGATTTTAACCCTCCAAGTGGCTTAGGGGTTTACAATCAAACTTATGGGCTTTGAAGGGAGCCAAGAAGTGTTTGAATTTCTAACTGATGGGTCCCATTTCTAGTCCTCTAAGATAGTCAAGGAGAAGCCCTATGGCTAGATCCTAAGTACTAAGGAGAGAGAAAAGAAAAGACCTCATCAAAAATGAGGTCAACATGGGCGCTCAGGCTGAGCTATTTCGGTGGCTAGGGCGGCTGCCAAAGACAAGAAAGGTGACTGGCAGGTACAGGGGAGTGTAAGGAGTGTCACACTGCATTTAATTATGCATGATGGTTGCTTATTCAAGGGTTAAGGGGAGACATTGGCTAGCCAAAAAGAAGAGGATCCATTGGTCCCTTGGTGAGGGACCTTTGGTCCATGGCTCAATGGACTAGGATTAGATCAGCTTAGACCAGTCTTGATGGTTCTAAGATTGGCTGCCATATATTTGGTTTGGTCAATTTGGTTCGATTGGGTTTAATTTAAGTGTCATTAGGTCATAGGTTTAATTTAGGTCACATTGGGTTTAGGTTAGGCTAGCTTAAGTTTGAGTTTGAGTTGGACCAAATTGAGTGAGCAACATTGTGTATATGTTTGTAATGAAGATTTTTCATGAAGACTTGGAGTGGTTTTGAATTCATTTAGGGGCTTAATTTGGTGGATTTTGAGATTCTAGCCAATTTAGGGCATGTTGGCTAAGTTTGGATTTAAGTTGGGCTAGGGTTGGGTCCAAGGCCAATTGAAAGTTCCAAATGGTTTATGGGAATGTCATAAAGAGTTCCCAACATCAATTTGATGGAAATTTTAGGGTTAAGTTAACAAATTTTTTGAGAATTTGTCATGTGTTGAATTTGGGTTAAATTTGGGTAAACTTGGTTCAAGTGGATTTGGGTGAGACTTGGGCTCAAATTGGGGGAAATTGACGATTCAATTCAATTTAGGAGAGTGTTATGAAGGGTTTAGAATTGAAATTGGGGAGAAATTGATTGGTATTAGGTCAATTTGGGGGACTTGGGTCACTTAGGAAAACTTGTGGATTTTGGGTTTTAAGTAAAATTGAACTCAAATGTTGGTCAATTGAGCTTGAATTTGGTTTAAATTGATATTGGGTATGTTGAATTAGAGTTTTGAATTGAAATTAGGCAATATTGGGATCAATTGGGTAGACATTAGGTTTAATTTGGGCATTTTTTTGGGTTAAATGTGTCAAATTGGGGCTTTTTGTTAAATTGGGTTAAATTGGCCAAATTGGGTCATTTAGTAGTTGAGAGAAATGACATTGAAAAAATTTGGGAGGTTTTGGGAATTTATTGGAGTTTTTGGAATTTAGGGCTAAGATGGGCATTTTGGTCATTTTGGGGATTTTTTGGGAAATTTGGCAATTTTAGGTAATTTTGGTTGGTTTGAGTGGTAGGGGATATTTTGGAATGATTTTTGGAGAATTGTGGATAATTTGGGTAAATTTGGATATTTTAGGGAAGTTTAGAGTTTTGGGGGCATTTTAGGTATTTTGGGTATTTTGGGTATTTTGGGGTAAATTGGTTAGAAATTTGGAATGTTTGGGAAAATTTAGGTTGGTTGATGATGAGTAGTATGGAATTATTTAGATTGAGCCATGAACTAAGGGTCACCCTCATCTGGTCCTCTATGTGTTGGTACTAGCCAAACCCTAGCTTTAGACTAAAAGTGAGGTGATGTGCTTTGTTTAGGGTTATGAGTTTCCAAAGAGTTAGGGAGAAAAGGTGATGTGCTTTGTTTAGGGTTATGAGTGTGTAGTGTGAGTGTGGTGTAAGCTCCAGACCTCCTAGGGTAGATCCTATGGCCTGACCACCTATAGGTGACTTACCCTGGGCTTCCTTATGCTTGGTCTCTTCCTCCTAAAACTGGAGGTTAGGCCTTAAGCATATGAAAACTCGCAGTTAAGTAAGAAAAGTTTGAATTTCTATGAGGAGGGTTCCATGACTAGTTTTTTAAGAAAGTCACTAGGAGAGTTCCATGGCTAGACCCTAGGCTATTCTAAAGAAAGAGACTAGACCTCAACCAAAAGTGAGGTCAACAAATGGACCCCGAATAGGTGTGGTGTGCTAGGCAAGCACACTGCACGTATTGGTGTTGACAGACAAGATCAATAAAACCAACACTATTGTCTGAGTCAAAACTCAAGACAAACACAGAATTTAGTGAGGAAGTTTTCTATGAGGATTAGGAGATGAACCTTAAAGTACTGGGAACTCTAGCTGGAGAAGGAAAATGGAACACCTTCGTGAGAGAAGCTATGGATTTCAAGCTTTCAAACTCTGAAGGAGTCCGATCCGAATCAATTTAGAGTTAGAATTTGGATTTAGAATTAGGATTTAGAATCGGGAGTTTAATTTCATCTTTAAAATTTGAGTTTAAATTTCAATTTGACTTTGAGTTTTAAATTTTATGGAATTCATGGAAATTTCAAAATTTACAGAATTTTAAATTTTAAGATTTTAGTTTTGTGGGAAATTTTGACTGTAGAGGGGAAATCAAAATTTCAGTACCGATCTCGGAAGGATGAGAATTGGGATTTAGGCTCCAACCTCAGAAATGAAAATAGGAATTTTATTACCAACCTCGGGATTTTTGTTCATGTGGAAGAATTTCTCGAAAGGGAAATGGAAAATTAAGAAATTTTGAGGGAATCGGACGACTAAGTTCCATTCCCGGAATTTTATGGAAGGCGGAAAAATTTCTCGAAAGGGAGATGGAAAATTAGGGAATCTCACGGGAATCAGACGACTAAGTTCCGTTCTAGGAATTTCATGGAAGGCGAAAAATTTCTCGAAAGGGAGATGGAAAATTAGGGAATCTCGAGGGAATGAATTTCGAGGGAATCAGACGAGTAAGCTCTGTTCCTGGAATTTCATGGAAGGCGGAAAAACAACTCGAAAGGGAGATGGAAAATTAGGGAATTTCAGGGGAATCAGACGACTAAGCTCCGTTCCCGGAATTTCATTAAAGGCAGAAAAATTTCTCAGAAGGGAAATGGAAAATTAGAGAATTTCGGGAGAATTAGACGACTAAGCTCCATTCTTAGAATTTCATGGAAGGCGAAAAAATTTCTCGGAAGGATGATTGAAATTAGGGAATTTTAAGGAGATCTTGGGGAGGAAAGCTCATGGACTCACATCTGGCCCAAGGTGTCACATCAGGAGGGAAAGCTCAAGGACTCATATCCAACGTAAAAGGTGATAGAGGGGAATTAGAATTTAGGTATTGATCCCAGAATTTCATTTGAGGAGAATTTTGTAAATTTTGGTATTTAACTTTCAAAGAAAGAGATTTGGTGCAATTCGGCCAAGATCAGTAGTCATTACAAGATTTGTAGTATTTTGAGATACTGCAGATTTCTGAGGAATGACATTATATGAAAAGTGTCCACATTTCGCAGAGTGCCTACGAAAGCAAGGGGTTTGAAGACCAGTGCAAGGACTCAGAATTTCAATCGAGAGAGAGAGAGAGAGTGAGTGAGAGAGAGAGAGAGAGAGCATTATCATTAATTTATTTTTAATTTATCATTTTCTTTCAATTTGTTTCATTTAACTATATTTCATTTGATTTAATTTTGATTTTAAATTTCAATTTTAAATTTCATTTCAATTTTATTTTCATTTGATTTAAGTTTCGGGTTCATTTCAGTTTTAATTTCACTTTATTTTCATTTTATCCTTTTCTTCTGAATCATTATTTTTTGTCCTTTTCATTTTGGAACCAAACACGTGGTTCAATGGCTTTCGACTATCGCGCTGAAAGGAAAGTGTTTCTGAAAATAGAAATCTTCATTAATTCTGCTGAATGTAGTACAACTGGTCACATGATGACAAGCATCCAAAAGTAGATCATGTGTACAGAACTGAACTGAGCTGACATATCATATCATCTGACTACTGCAAAAAGTGGTGACACTGACTGTCATAACCCACTGATACTGTAGATTTCTACTGTCTGAGACTGTTGCAGGGACGAGCCAACCAACCAAGGTTACACTCTGGAACAAAATTCCCCTTGCGAACACATGGAGGTACAGTTGTCACAGTGGCAAAGGACGAAGGTTCTGCAGTTCTGGATCTGGCTTATAGTAAAATGGTGTTTTATCTTCATCTATTCTTCTGAAAGTGATTGACACCCTTTTTCTTTGATTGACACCAAACGAATGTCATACTTTTCCTGGGATGCACTGTTTTGTTAAGTCTGATCCATTTCCTTTCAACACCAGTAGGGGGATTTCAATAGAACCTCGAAATCTTCCCGGCCCAACAATCTGGATTTCTCGTCCAAACAAGATATTGCTTTCACTTCTAAAGGAAACCGTGTAGAAGGTCTTAAAAAGTCATGGTGGTTGATATGAGGCGAGATACAATCCTCGTCCTCGTAAATATTTATGACGCAGCTGTCAGGAATACAGTCTGCAGGAAACACATGCCACTCGACCATTGACCGACAGACTTTATATATGCAAGAATGTATGAACTCAAATTTATATATGTTTATAATGATTTTGTAAGGTCCGAACACTCAACGCAGGTATACGTATTGTATCAAGTAATACACGGCTTTAATGGAGTCCGGGTTATTGATCCCACAGGGAAGTACAAAGTATAAGAAAGTGTTTATATATATATATATATATATATATATATATATATATATATATATATATATATATATATATAATATAGCATCGAAATCCGATACTCAAATTACACTTAAAGTTTAATACTTACTGTCGGCGTATAAACAGTTATGAATATATGTTTTTTTTTTAGTTGGGGTTGCCCATTAGAAGGTGTCAGTCGCTGGAATCGAGGTCTCACCGCCCGCTTCAGAAGGACAATTTTAATTTAATTATAATTTAGTTTAGAAAAATATGGAGTCAAACTGATCTCATATTTTTCAAAGTTCGAATGAAGGAGCACTATACCTAGAGCTTTGTATATATCCCGAAGGATGAACACTAAACTTGAGGATGAGGCTCAATCAAATGAACTAAGGAAAAGTATGACATTCGTTTGGTCTGCTGAACCTGTATGTTTGCCGAAAATTTCCCCCATTTAATATAAGAGGATTAAATGGGGTTTATAATAATCTGGGGTCTTTTAGGTTTCATGTTAGGGCAACCCCCTATAGTTAATTGCATCTTAGACAACTGAAGTCACCAAAGAAAACTCTTGATAAAGATCTAGAATTAATTATATTCATGACTTCCAAAGGTAAGGATTTCTTTCAATGAAATGTGATTATCGGAATTCAATAGGTGAATGATTCAAATTTCAGAACATTTCATTTTATCAAAGTCTAAAAGAAAAGAAGACTAGGGGAAGAACACAGATTCGAGAAGAATCCCAGTGTTTTCCAAGCTATCCTATTGTTTCGCTCAGTCTAGGAAAAGATTTAATTTATATTTCATCCTGCAAATTTTATTATTTAGGGCTTACATTCATTTGATGTTGATCATATGAATA
The DNA here is from genome assembly GCA_022702705.1 of Papilionanthe hookeriana x Papilionanthe teres. Taxonomy (NCBI): domain Eukaryota; kingdom Viridiplantae; phylum Streptophyta; class Magnoliopsida; order Asparagales; family Orchidaceae; genus Papilionanthe; species Papilionanthe hookeriana x Papilionanthe teres. The sequence continues at coordinate 160,705,030 of CM040423.1, forward strand.
GCCTGGAAGATGTGAGGGTTTATGTCATATCGAGATGATAACCTCGAAAACCTAGACGATTTAGGGCTTATAATTCACCGGGTGCAAAAGCCTAAAAGATGAGATGAGGGTTTACTTTGCACAGGGCAAATACCTTGAAGTTCTATAGCTAGTTGCTTATTTGAACTAAGAAACTATTTTGTTTTTGTAGACTCAGGTTTTGCTGAAGAAGATGGCCGTGCTGCCCACTATGCTCCAAGCTCCTTCGTTTTTGTAGAGGTTCAGTTTTAGAAGGTGAAAATCAGGAGGTGAGAGAAGTGTTTTAGTTTAGAAAAGTCTTAAAATCCAAGTTTTTTAGTGTTTTCATTAAAACAAATCTTAAAGTTGATTAAACAGAACCGATTAAGATCCCACGGTTCCGCCATCCCAGCACCGTTATTTTCATCGGATTCACTTAGTCTAGATGAATTTGCTAAACTCAACTGAATGAGTTCCACACTTTCATTTAGACCGTAGGAAATTCTGTTAGCAACACGTGGGTTACATCATCCAAGGTATTCCCGATCATCCAATGAGACGTTTTAATTTAGTTGTAGTTGTAGATTTGTCATTCTGTTTGGGATAAAATTTTGAGTTGTTTTATCTTTTGAATGTTGTGGCGGTGAATTTTATCTTGTGTTGATTTTAATTTAGTTTTGGGTTTAAGTTTTGTGACTATCCTAAAGGTTTAAGTTTTCATGCAGGGTGACATTGTTGTTTAACATGTAAGAGAAGTAAAGTACAATACAGGTACATTTTTAGACCCTAAACCCTAAACCCTAAAGTCCATAAACCCTAAACCCTAAACCCTAAACCCTAACCCTAAACCCTAAAGTCCATAAAATTAAATGAAAATAAATAGGGAGATATGTTTTTAATGGGGAGTAAAATTAGAGGTCTTTAGAGTGACAGGCTAAATCCCCCTAATTTGATTTGATGTTTTTAATTTTGTTATGAGATGTTAGCTCCCAAGTGGAGGGAATAGAGGGAACTCTAGAGTAAGAGCTAGTATCTTCCCTTCCTAACCCATCTAAAAAATATTAAAACTTCAAATTAACCATTTTTTTTTTTAACCAAGTAAGGGTAAAGAATATAATTTCTCTTATTTGGCGCAACACACTTAAATACTTCTATAAAAAAATTCCATAATTATTACTGATTCATTAAAATAGAAAAAAAAATTTATTCTCAGCACATTCATATCATTTAGTGGTCTTGTTAATTTTAGTTGCTTGATTACCTTTTATTAATAAAATATATACCAAAAACAATTTTCAAATTATCTATTTGAAAACATACTTTAGGAAATCAATTTAAAAAGTAAAAAGTTAATTTTCTTATTTCTCTATATTTTTAGACATTTTCCTGTGGTTTCGATATCTCAAGGCTTAATCAGAAAGTCTAATATTACATGATAAACAATATGTATACTTGCGTAGAATCCCTTACTATAATGTATAAATTTTCATATCAAAAAAGAAAAAATAAATATCCTATGGATCCAAGTTTTAGGCACCATTGCCAAGTAAGGGATATTTTTATTATAAATAAATATTAAGTGTAAACATAAGCATTAACATTCGGGGATCAGTCCACCAACATTAAGGTTTAAGTCAATCCAAGAGTCAATGTGGTGACTTTTGGATTTTTTTTATTAGTCTCTTTGATGAGTGTTGAATTAATTTGGTCAATAATTGACCAATGATGTCAATGTGGTAGTCTTTTAGGTTTTAGGTTGGTAAATTTAACCAATTTGGACATTTTTAGGTCAAGGATTGATTTATGATGTCAATGTGATGGTTGTTAGGTTATGGGTTAACTGGTTAGGTCAAAGTTTGACCAATGTGGTGGTCATTGGGTAAAAAATTGACCAGTTTGACCAAAGTTTACTTTTGGCTCTAAGGTTGGCCAGTTGGGTCAATGGGAGTTCATTGGGTTAGAAATTGACATGTTTGTCCAAAATTGACTTTTTGAGTCAAGTGTTGACCAGTTGGGTCAATGGGTGGTCAATGCGTCAGAAATTGACTATTTTGATCAAAATTGACTTTTTGGGTCAAAGGATGACGTGTTTGGTCATTTTTTGATCAAATTAGGGTTTTTCATTGCTAATTTCATCATTTAAGTATGTTATTAAAATTTGAGTTCAAAAGGCTTCATTAGGGTTTTATCTCAGGTACTAATGTTTAATGACCATCGGTAAAGTGTAGGAGGTTAATGTTGGTAGATTTCCTTTTCTCAAAATGATTCATAAATGACCCTCATAAAAGTGAGGTCAACAAATGGGCTCCATATATGTGTGGAATATTGTACAAGTATGCCGCACATATTGGCGTAGTCCGAAACGGTTTAAATAATCTAATAGAAAATTGGAGTGAGAATAGATGTCATATCATTTCTCAGAAATGTTAAATGTCAATGTATTGATTTTGAGACAAAACGTTATATGAATTATATCTTTTCTCAAAAGAAAAGCTATAGAAATGCCATATTTCCTACCAGGTAGGGCTCATATCAAATAACTATAGAGAGAATGGATGCTACACAATCTCTTGGAAATGTCGAATGTCGGTATGTCAGTTTGAGAAGGAATGATATATGACTTATATCCTTTCACGAAGAAAGGACTATATGAATGTCATATTTCCGTGTCATGAAGGGACTTATATCTAATATCTTGAGAGAGAATGGATGTCATACCATCTCTCAGAAATGTTAAATTGAGGTATGTCAATTTTGAGAAGGAATGTTATACGACTTATATCCTTTCTCAAAGAAAGAGCTATAGGAATGACATATTTTCATGTAAGGAAGGAACTCATGACTAATAGCTAGAGAGAGAATGGATGTCATACCATCTCTTGGAAATTTTGAATGTCGGTATGTCGCTTTTGAGAAGGAATGTTATACGACTTATATCCTTTCTCAAAGAAAGAGCTATAGGAATGTCATATTTCTCTGTTAGGAAGAGACTTATATCCAATATCTAGAGAGAGAATATTTGCCATACCATCTCTTGGAAATGTCAAATGTTGGTATGTAAATTTTGAGAAGGAATGCTATACAACTTATATCCTTTCTCAAAGAAAGAGTTATAGGAATGTCATATTTCCGTGTCAAGAAGAAACTTATATTTCATAGCTGAGGAGAGAGAAGATATATCATCTGTCAAAAAAGTCAAATGTCGATATGTCAATTTTTAGAAAGAATGTTATATGCCTTGTATCCTTTCTCAAAAGAAAAACTATAGGAATGCCTTTTTTTCATACCAAGAAGGGACTCATATCCAATAGCTAGAGAGAGAATATTCGCCATACCATCTCTTGGAAATGTCAAATGTCGGTATGTCAATTATAAGAAGGAATGTTATTTAACTTATATCCTTTCTCAAAGAAAGAGCTATAGGAATGCCATTTTTCTGTGTCAAGAAGGCACTTATATTCAATAGTTGAGGAGAGAGAAGATGTTATATCCTCTCTCTAAAATGTCAAATGTTAATATGTAAATTTTAAGAAGGAAAGCTATACGACTTATATCCATTCTCAAAATAAATACTATAGGAATTCCATATTTCCATACCGGGAAGGGACTCATATCTAATAGCTAGAGAGAGAACGGATGCCATACCATCTCTCGGAAATGTCAAATGTCAGTATGTTAATTTTGAGAAGGAATGCTTAACAACTTATATCCTTTCTCAAAGAATGAGCTACAGAAATACCATATTTCAGTTTCTGGAAGGGACTTATAATCAATAGCTGAGGAGAGAGAAGATGTTATACCATCTATTAGAAATGTCAATTGTCGATATGTCAATTTTGAGAAGGAATTCAATACGACTTATATCCTTTCTTAAAAGAAAACCTGTAGGAATGCCATATTTCGATAATAGTAAGGGACTCATATCCAATAGCTAGAGAGAGAATGGATGTCATACCATCTCTCAAAAATGTCAAATGTCGGTATGTTAATTTTGAGAAGGAATGCTACATGACTTATATTCTTTCTTAAAGAAAGAGTTATAGGAATGTCATATTTTCGTGTCAGGATGGGACTTATATCCAATAACTGTATGTTATGTGTGTAAAGCATATAAAGAAAATCATATCCTCGGAGGATTTTAATTTTACAGTTCAAAAGATAAATCTCATGTTAATTATTTAAAGTATTCATTTTAGCATTTTTGGACCTGACAATGTATTATTGGTGGTTGAGGAATATTTTACAAGATTTTATTCCATTCCCAAAGATAATGTACATAGATAGTATAAGTCAACAATACATTATATATTGTATAACACACATTGCAAACCACCTATACAATATCATATTAAAGTCTGTCAGGTTGTTTGTTTGTTATCCTCATAACCCTGGATATGGTTAGACCTACCAAAAATATCTAACACTGTAAGAAATTTTCTATCCAGTATGTCTTAGGTGTTTGGACATTCATAGGGTCATGGTAGTAGCAAGGTTTGTAATCCTTCCAGTTATGGTATAAGCCGATATTTATCAGGACATTTTTTAGGATACGTCCTCCTTAATGTTATTGAAATGCGTTGTCAACTTACACTCGGTATACAATGTTTGGAAACATAGGTCCATTACCTTGCAAGATCAGAACTAATCCCAGTGGTAGAAGAATTTAATAAGATCCACAAAATTCTCGAGGTCCCACAATTTATATTTCTCTTCCAAACAGAATTGAACATCTATTCATGTGTGATAGAGTGCAAAAGGGTCTTTCTTAATCATGGCTATCAATATGAGGTGGTTTACAATCTCCTTCCTCATATATATTTATAATGCAGCTGCCTGGCACACAATAAATAAGCATTATGTTCCATGTCATTAGTCGTCTGATAATTTGTATAATCATAGAGGGTAGCGGATCTACTTGTTCGTGTTGTAAGGAATTGTTGTCTTTGTTTACTGCATAATTGTAACAACACCCAAATTGGATAGTCATTCGACCTTTGCTCCATATCCACCTATTGGGTTCAGAGTATGTCCTCTTTCTTAAGCGTCTAGCTCACCCGAGATCGCATGCTTCGATCACATGTTTGGTAGGAACCTTGCTCAACTTCATCGAAAGCATTGTTAAACAACTAAATGCCTTCCAACACATTAACAGTTCGACCGTTAATATTTTAAAATTGCTCAAATGTCTGTCGTTTAATAGCTTGAAAATGTCTTGCTTCTTCTTTAGAAGCAATTCATTTATCAATTTACATTTCTGATGATGTGAGATCTAGTGTTGGTATATAAGGAGGAAGAGGGAATATCATCCTCTCAATCCTTTCCTCTTCTTGATCCACTATTTCTTCTCCTAAGACATAATATGTCTCTTTAGGAACATCTTCAAGGACTGGAAATTTAAAATCATCATATTTCTCCATAGATTTTATATTTTTTCATTCTTTATTTTCAAGTATTTTAAGTCATTTCTTTCGATTTCTCCTTTGGGCTCTAGTCAATTCGGAGGCTAACTTCTTTTCTCCTCTAACAGATGCTTTTTCAGCTTCATGCGATGTAGCTATCACTACTAATGTTGTATTTTGATTTTCAATTTTCTATTTTTGTTTTGTCGGAATGACTTCTTCCATTTTGACATCTTTTTGACAAAGTTTGAATTCTAATACAGATGGATTTCCTTTTGCCTCCTCTTGATTGGAAATAGATAACAAAGGTCCATCATAAAGTAGTTCAACTTGAGATAAGTCAAAATAAAAGTGGATTCTTGATCCTCTTTCAACACATCGTTGGTCCAATGCCAAACATACATCACTTCGAAAAGTAAATAAGAGTCTGTTATTCAACATTTCCTTGCAAGCAACAGGTTAATGGAAATATATCAAACTAAGTTTTGATTTAGTTTATGAATATGAAATTTATTATTGTCGAGAAATGATATTCACAAACACATGTTATATGAATGAAAGGAAATATTCAAAGAGAAACAGTGATTGTCAAAATTTCGTTTATAATTTATTCATTATTATCCCAGTTTACAAAAAGTCATGATTTTTTATGTTGCATAATAGTTTTCTAAGAAATGCCCATTGATTGGTGGTAGGACTCTTTCTCCTTGACAATCTACAATTTGTAAGATCCTCCTAAATATGTCTTTTCAATAAAATACAATCCCTCCTGTATTGGTTCATAATTTCCGCCTATTCTTCGATGATAATTAATAGGTCTTTAGAGAACTAAAACTAATTGACTGGTTTGAAAGGTTCTAGGATGAACCAATTTATCGTGGGCCTGTATAATTTTTGCTGGATATAGTTCAAGAATTTGTTGAGCTTGTAGACAATTGCCTTCTAAACTCTCAAGTATTTCAAGTCATAATTTGGCATTTTCTTCTTCAGTTATTTTATTTGCAACCGCAACTCTGAGAGTAGGAATTCACACCTCAAGTGCTTCAAAATCATATACCAAAGAAAAAAGTGTTGACCGGTTTGGTGTTCGATTTGTAGTTTTATAGGTCCATAAAGCATCTATCAATCACTCATGCCACTGTCTTGGACTTTTAATTAATGTCTTTTTCAGAATTTGTACCAAAGTTTTATTGAAGGCATCAGCTAGACCATAGGCTTTAGGATAATAGATTGTAGAGTATCTCCAATCTATCCGATGTCATTGAATAATTTTTTTATTTTTTTATTTTTTTATTTTTCAGTGCTAGTCAATTGTCTGATATGACTCTTCGATGAATTCCTAATATATAGATAATATGAGTTTTAAAGAAATGGATAACTTATTTTGCTTTAACTTCTCTGAGAGGTATCGCTTCTGCCCATTTGAAGAAGTAATCAGTGGCTTCAATAATGAATCAGTTGCCTTTAGATGATGGAGTCTTTAGGGCCCACTAAGTTTACGCCCCAATATTCCAACGACCAGGATGCATTAATTGGGTGTAATACATTTGGTGGCTGATGTAAGACCACTCAATGTATTTGACATTAATGACATTTCTTTGCAGTTTCAAGACAATCAGTCTTCATTGTCGGCCAATAATATCTCTTTTTTTTCATCTTCATTTTAGGTCCAAGTTAGTCTGCACCACATGCCTGAATGAACTTCTTTAACAATCTCTTGAGCTTCCGATTGGTTTGACATCTTAACCACATTTTGTCAAAAGATCGTTTATAAAGAATATCATTCACTAGAGCATATGAAAGTGCTCTTTGTTTGATTTAAGTTGCAATATAGTTTTTTTTAGGTAACCTTCTGGTTTGCAAATATTGAATAATTGGTTGTCGCCAATCATCCTTTTCTTCATCAATTCATATTTTTACCAATTTTGTGTAAATTATCTATGTCAATTTGAGAAAGAACTTGTCACTGTTTTATAGAGATCAGAATATCATCTTCTTCTGAACAAGCGAATTCATTTGCATGTTTTGTCAAAGCATCTACTAAAGAATTGTCTCGTATCAGAATTAGGAATAAAGTTACATCAGGAATCTGCTGAAGCAGATGATGCTCCATCAAAATATAATTCCCATCATTGTGTATTTGAATTTTTTATTTCTAAAATTTGTTCATCAGGTAAATCATCATTAAAAGGTGATCAAGTCAGAATTGGGTGTGCTGATAAGAAATCTAGCAAGATTTGTTCTTTAACGACACATAGTGGCATAAATGTTATGTCAAACTGGAGCAGTATCATTGCCCATCTTGCCAATCTTCCATAAAGTTTTGGTTGTGTCATTAAACATTGTGGCGGCTTATCTCCTGAAATAAGAGATACCTTATGAGAAAGCATATAATGTCTTAGCCTTTGAACTGTGAGAATCAAAGCAAAACATTGTTTCTCAATTGTTGGATAATTTATTTTAATTGGAACTAAGCAACAACATAAATAATATAATGAATTTTCTTTTCCCTCGTCATTTACTTGAGTTAATAATGCTCCAAGAGAATTATCTAATGCCGCAGTGTAAAGGATTAAAGGTCTTTCTAACACAGGGGCTGCTAAGGTAGGAGGTGTTGTCAATATTGTTTGATGTTTTCAAATGCGTGTTGGCATTTTTCATCCCACACAAATTTGGTATCTTTTCTTGTTAGAGCATTAAGAGGCTGACACCTACATGATAAGTTATAAATGAAACGTCGTATATATACTAGTTTTCCTTGAAAGGATCGCAATTGAGTTAAATTTTTAGGAGGAGGCATAATTAAGATAGCATCGATTTTGTGGGGGTCAATTTTAATCCTGCGATCGAACAATAAATCCTAAAAGTTTCCTCAAAGTAGCACCGAAAACGCATTTTAAGGGATTCATTTTAAGATTATATTGATGTAATCATTTGAAGACAATACTCAAATCGTACACGTGATCGTCTTTTGTATACTATTGACAACCAAATCATTTACATAACATTTGACTTGTCTGTGTATAAGTTCATCAAAAATCCGAGTCAAGGCTCTTTTATTGGTTGCACCATCTTTTTCAATCCAAATGGTATAGCTTTGTAGCAGTATATCCCTATGGGTGTCGTGAAGGCTGTATTTGCTTCATCTTCTGAAAACATTTTTACTTGATTATGTCCTGATGATCCATCCATAAAGGAAAATATTGCATGTTTCGATGTTATATTGACCATCAATTATGGGATTGGTAAAGGGAATTCACTTTTGGACCTGCTTTGTTCAGGTCCTTGAAGTCTATACAAAACCCTTATTTGACCAATTTTCTTTTTAACTGACACTACATTAGCTAGCCATGTCGGATAATTTTCTTCTCGTATGAAACCAGCCTCAATAAATTTATTGACTTTGGCAATGACTTGTTGTTCTATTTCGACACGCATCCTTTTTGGCGCTTGTTTAATAGGGATTTTAATTTAATTTATCCCATGTTTTTGGACTGCAACATCTGGAGCTTGCCTAAGCATTTTGTCATAAGTCCAGGCAAAACAGTTTTTGTAACAGTTGAATTATCTCTTTTGCTTCCATGTCATTAAGAAATGAACTAATGAAAGTTTGTTTTGGGTTTTCATCAGTTCATTGATTTATTTCTTTTAATTCATCAACTGTCGATTTAATCTCCTCTTCCAATTCTAGAGGAGCATCTTCAATTGAAAAATCAGCTGTTTGTTCATAACTACGCTCTTCAGTGACGACTTGGCAAAATTCTGTATCATCTAGGGGTTCTAATATGCCAAATACAATTCCTTCTTTAGAGTTAGGGTTTCATTTATTGTTATCCCATATTTGTTCAATAAAGTGGGTTGTTTTAAAGACCATTGTTTGAGCATTAAACTATTTCGAATAAATTTTTGTGCCCAAGGAGAATACAACTCAAAAGAGCTTTTTATTGATTCTGGAAAATTTTTATCTTCTACTTTTATATCGGTTTTAGTACTAGAAGAAGTAGAGCCAAGTCTAAACTTAATTTTCTTTTTATTATCACAATATACTTCTTTGACCACTAAATTCTCAGTCTTAAAAGTAGAGATTGGAGTTAAGGTCATAGCGTGTATATAATGACTAATCTTTTCATACATAGATTCAAATTCTTTTTCTTTATCTTCATCTTCAAGAGGTATCTTGAGTTGAGATTCTTTTAGCATGATCGATGTTATCTTTTATTTTACATCTTCTTCAGAGTCTAAGTGAATTTTGAACTTCAGTGGTTTCTTTATTTTGGACAATTGGGTCTTCTTTCTCTCATCCTCATCCCCGACCTCGACATCGAGTGCGAGTCTGATGAAAATTATCACCTTTTGTCTGTGTTGAAGAAGAATAGTGTTTTCATTTATTTTCTTTTCTTTGTCCTTCCCATTTGAATTCACCACTGCTTCTCTGGAGAATACTGTCTGTTTTATTTGAGCATAATATGCAACATCTTCATGTATTTCAATTTTTTTTACTGAAAGTGGTTGCAGATCTCTTATTATGCAACATTCTTATCCTTTTGTAATTATTTTATGGATTGATGCAGTCATAAAAGGAACCATTTTGTGTTCATGAAGCCATGGTCTACCAAGTAGAGCATTAAAAGAGATATCAGAATCAATGATATGAAATTTTGCCATTGTTACCAAGTTATCTATCTTTAAGAGTAATTTTATTGATCCTAGAACTAGTTCTCCTTGTTAGTTAAATCCTCGTAACATCATTGTATCTCTTGATAGTTTGGATGCATCAATATCCAAATACGCAAGAGTCCTTAAGTTTAATATGTTAATCGAGACACTTGGATCAATAAGCACTCTTGAAAGTGTTGTGTTGTTTATGTTTACTGTGATGTATAATGGACGATTTTGTTCAGTTGTTCCAAGTAATAAGTCATTGTCAGAGAAGGTAATTTTTGTTGATTCATCTAATGGACAAGCTTCACTCTAAGTGATGTCAGCAAGTTGAGCTAAGCAAATGTTTGGATTTAAAAGAGCTTTTATTAATGACTCCCTTATTTCTTTAGAGAGTATAAGAGCGCCATAAATACTCAATTTTGTTGTTAATTTTCTCTGGTGAGCTAATTTATTTTAGTCCACTTTGTTATGAAGATTATCTTCAGTTCTTTTACGGACATGTGGGTGTATTGGAGGAACCATTTTTTCTAATGTGACTATTTGTTTTTCTTTTCCTTGGGGACCTGTTCTAGGAGGTAGAACTTTTCCAATTCGTAAATTAATTTCGACTATTTCTCCTATTTTACTGCCCAACTCTTTTTTCTCTGAATCTGAAGATTCCAATTCTATAGAAATCGATGTTCCTAGTAACTGGAGTGTGACAGTGTCTTTGTCATTGTCAAAGTTATCATTAATGTTATTGTCATTTTGGTTATCGTGATATTGGTCGATATCGTGTATGATTTGAGTATTTTCTACAGGATTGAAATTGGTACTATCAGATTCAGATGCATCATCCAAAATAGACAAAATGTAAGCAAAACAAGAAGTATTTTTATTCACAGTAGAGGTAAAAAATAAGTCATACAAGGTCAACGGCTTGAGGGATTTTCTCCCTTCATCCGAGACAACTATGTTAGTAGAAGATAAAGGAAGATGAGAACTAGAAGGTACAAAAGGAACAGTAGCTCCAATGTCTAAATAAATTCTAATCCTTTTTTATTTTTTATTTTTATTTTCCTTTCTTTCTTAAAAGATTTTGAAATTTAAAATTCTGAAAGGATCTCCTCGGAGGATTTACTTTGAATGACATTGTTTCTGTCTTTGTTTTTAGAATTAGGGATAAGTTTATCAACGAAGATCATATTGGCTGAAACTTTTTTAGGTTCTTTCAAATATTATTTCAGGATTACTATATTTTCTTCTTTAAAAGTACGCTCTAGCCAGCCTTTGAAGACAAAACATTCCTCAATTTTGTGACCGAGCATCCTGTGAAAGGGACAATAATTAGTATTATCTTTCATATCAACTTCTCCAGGCCTTTTAGCCTCAGGCAGCTTAAACTCTGGCATTTTTAGCAAGCAATGAATTATTTTACCTACTGCTTTAGTTTTGAATGGATATTCCTTATTCATTCATTCAATCATTGTCCTCTTGTCTGTCGGTACTAGAACTGGTTGTTGGAATTGTAATTGAGAAGATGTCTGTTGTGGTGATTGATTTATATTATGTTGTTGTTTCTTTTGCCCAGGCTAGACTTGCATCACTTGTTTGCCCTTTTCTGCAACATTTCCTGGTTTCTACTTAAATGTTTTTATAGACTTTAATTTTTCTGCTTTTTCCATTACACTCATCAGTTTGACTTCTTCTTGAAAGTTGACAACTTTTCTGAGAATTTTTCATATTTCTTTATCATAAATCCTTTTAACATGAATGCTATAAAACCATGGATAATTTTGAGCAGGATCTCGACAACATGTTGTCCCCAGATTTGTGGTTTATATTTCATGCTAAGATTTCTCAAGCACAAAATGTAATCCACCAAACTCTCTCTTGGTTTTTGTTTCTTGACTACCAGGTCACCAACTGTAGTGTGGTTTTGTGCTTCAGTGAAACATTGAATGAAGAGGCTTTCAAGCTCTACAAAAGTTTTAATAGGCCAGTTAGGAAGTTTCATATACCAGTCAAAGGCAACTCCGGTGAGACTGTTAACAAATTGACGGAATAAGAGAGCGTCACTTCCTCCTGCATTGCAGCAACTCGCTCTAAAGTGTGCAAGCTGCTGACTAGGATTACCTGTTCTGTCAAAAATTTTGAAGAGAGGAGGAACAAACTCTTTGGGGTATTGGATAAAATCAAATTTCTTTGGATAAGGTCTACCCTTTGGAATTAATGATCAGGCTTTACCTGAGCCATTATTTCTTTTATCTTTTTTTACCAATTGTGTGATTTCCTTTTCTGGAATTCCACCTAAGGGAGAATCCTTTTTCTTTTGACTGGTTTCTTCAATTTCTATAAGCTCCCTTTTTGTCCTCTACAATGTGTTTTTCCTCCGGCCTAATGATTTTAACGACGGGTAATGGATTTGTTGGTGGACTTTTTAGAGCTGACCTTAATTTTTTCTATTTTTGTTCGAGATGGTTGATTTGTTCATCTTGTTGATGAATAACAGCTTGTAATCCTTTTGTCTTATCTTCTTCTCTTAATTTCTGTGCTAAGGAGGTAGTTCGTGTTTCCACCATATTTATCTCAGCAATTTCCCCGTTTGAACTATCTAAAAAATTATCCTTTCTTTGTATTCAAAATTGTTTGATGTCATTTTTCAATTTCTTCAATCTTTTCTGGAATGATTTTATAGGATGTTTTTCACAACTTTGCTCCTAAGAACTATTTATAGGGGTATTCAGGCTATTCAGGATTCTTTCTAGAGATTCTCATCTTCATACATTATTTTTTAGTATAAGACGAGATACCATGGGAAGTATAGCATCATTTTGTGAGTAAGAAGGGTCTCCTCATTGTAACATTTTGAATAAAACTGTCTTTTAGTAGATGTGTCTTTTGATTATGATATTAGTTTGTTATGCTTAGTTCTATTTCTTGTGACAATCACATCTTTTATTCTTGGCCCTAGGCGAAATTTCATGGATACCCGAGTACATCGACTGTCTAATGGGAATTGCTGGTCCCTTTTTAAGTAAGTAGGATCTTCTATTGAAATAATCCTTCTTTCATTGTTGCAGAGACCACACATCCCATTTTTTATAACAGTCAAGAAATTAAACATCTTTCTTTCTGTGCTAATCTTTTAAACACAGAGTATATGGCATGAATTGATGGAGAATTTCTAGGTTGCAAAGTATTTTCCTCATATTCAACTGGTATTCGAATATGTCGTTTTTCCTTTGAGAATGAAGGGTTCCTGAAAACACTTTGTTCAAATTCTGATGTCCCAAAAGTTTCATCTTCATTCCATTTTTTTGTTTCTCTTAGGAGAACCAGTTTTATTTCTTCGTTGAGTTTTAGAAACATTCTTGGAGCAAGATCCAACTTCATATATTGACGGAGGTGGAATGTCATTTTCTTGTTCAGCACAAATTTTCTTTCCTTTTATATCAACTTTTTAGTCCATTTCTTCAAAAGTACATTGTTCTTCAAGAATGTTTTGAGGTAAATCTTCTATAAAGTTAAGAAAATCTTCATAAGGTTCCAGATTGAATTCCTCGAAGGATTGTATATCAGTTTGATATAAATTTTCTAATGAAAATTCAGTTTCATCAAATAAATCCAAAATCATTCTGATAAAGATAAATGTCTTCCTCGAACGGTGTATTCAGACTTTCATAATAAGAAATGACTGAATTCGGGAATTCCATTACAACTTTCTGAAAAATTCAAGAAGAATAACATGTCATGGACTTATTCATAAATTTTTTTTATTTGTTTTCATATCAAATTGATGTTATGGAATGTTAAGAATAACTCTTCAAGGGTCATATTTTGTGAAGATGTGATCCTATTTGTCAAAGGATGAAACATTTTTTAGAAAACAAGTGATCTAACAAAAGATGAGAAGAAAGATAAGTCCCCACTAGAGTTGCCAAGTAAAATCTCTTGTCGGCTTTCAGAGTCGTGTATGAGATTTTCTCGATATCGATGTCGTCGTTTTGGAGTCACCAATTAAATTATCAATCATATCGCTCTAATCTTTAAAAAATCTTATTTCTTCAAATCATGTCGATGATTCGTGGATAATAAGAAAGTTGTAAAAAATAAGGGCTGATAAAATAGAAAATAGTAGAATAAAAAAATGCCGGTGATAATTCTTATAGAAGGGGATTCTAGAATTTTGTACGGCTTATTTTTGGGTTATGTGTGTTGTATCTTTGAAAGGTGTCGCCTACAGAAATTGTCGGCGAATTTTAAATTTAATTTAAATATATATATAATTTGGAAAGTAGCATTTGTTTTTAAAAATAATTTTCAGTTTGGAAATTTTAAGATATGAAATCAAACCGATCTCACATCCTGAATAGTTTATGTAAACGAGCACCACATCACAAACCGTGTATCTATCCGAAGAATAGACACACTACTTGACGATGGGTCTCGATTAAATAAACTAGAAGATTTGTGACATCCGTTTGGTCTGCGAACCAATTTTTATAAGCGACAAATTCCCCTGTTTAATATAAAGGAATTAAACATGGTTTATATTACCTGGGTTCTTAAAGTTCCCTATAAGGGCAAACCCCTATAGTTAATTACATATTAAATGATGGGAATCATTTAAGAAAACTCTCGATAATGATTAGTGGTTTTGCTCTCAAGAATTTCAAAGTTTAAGGTTTTCAAAGGATTGAATTTTGGGATATCAATAGGGTATAGATCAAATTTAGGACAATTTATTTTGGGAATTCAAGGGAAGAGAGGTAGGAGAAGTTGAGGATCCAAGAAGACATCTTGGCAACTTCCCAAACTATCCTATTGTTTGGCTTCAATTTGAGGATTTATTTAATTTTGCAATCTTGCCAATTTTAATTAATTAGGACTTATATTTGTATGACATGATCATACAAATAACCTGGAAGATATGAGGGTTTATGTCGTATCAAAAGACTACCTCGGAGTCCTAAGACCGGTTAGGGCTTAATTTACATGACATGATCATGCAAATGCCTAACGAAGAGTTGAGGATTTATGTGAACTAGGCAAACTACCTCGAAGTCTTATGGCTTGGTTATTTAATTCTAAGAAATTTTTGCTGAAGTAGATCCGAGTTTTGCTGATGACGATGGCCGAGCTGCCCACCATGCTCCGAGCTTCTTGTTGTTGCAGAGGTTTAGTTTTAGAGGTCATAAATCAAAAGATGAGAGAAGTGTTTTGGTTTAGAGAAAATCTTAAAATCCAAGTGTTTTTAAATATTTTAATTAAAATAAATCTTAAAGTTATTTAAACAGAACCGATTAAGATCCCACGGTTCCGTCATCCCGGCACCGTTATTTTCATCGAATTCACATAGTCCAGATGAATTTGCTAAACTTAACTGAATGAGTTCTACACTTTCATTTAGACCGTGGGAAATCCCGTTAGCAACACGTGGGTTACATCATCCGAGGTATTCCCGATCATTCAATGAGACGTTTTAATTTAGTTGTAATTGTAGTTTTGTTGTTCTATTTGTGATTAAATTTTGAGTTAATTTATATTTTGGAATGTCGTGGCGGTGAATTTTATCTTGCAATTACTTTTAATTTAGTTTTAGTTTCACTTCAGGGACTATCCTAAAAGTTTTGGTTTTCATGCAACAGTCTTGTTTATCATGCATGAAAAGTAAAGCACAGTGCATGTAAGTAAACTGCAATAAAGTAAATTGCAATTAAATAAAAGCGTACCTGGAGGGTCTTCCCGTCATCCCAAGCTGCACTTGAAAAACATGTTAAGGCATTTAAATATTTTGCAAGAAATACCTAGTTAAAGCTAAGGGAAAGGGTTTTAGGTGTCTACCAAGTTCCTAATCCTATAACTAGTCATCTCCTATGATGTATAGGTTCTTGGTTTGGTTTAAGGATGATTTTCTTCATCAAAGAACAACTAGATTCAATTGTTCTTTTAAAAATTCCCGTTGAATTGAGGAAGTGCTTAGGACGAGTCCTAAACATCTTTTCAATATTTCTGGGATTGTTTTGAGTCCAAGTAAATTTAGTTGCACAGGTGAATTAATCATCCAGGGGTTTAAGTTTTGTTCCC
This sequence comes from Papilionanthe hookeriana x Papilionanthe teres, assembly GCA_022702705.1. Classification (NCBI taxonomy): domain Eukaryota; kingdom Viridiplantae; phylum Streptophyta; class Magnoliopsida; order Asparagales; family Orchidaceae; genus Papilionanthe; species Papilionanthe hookeriana x Papilionanthe teres. The sequence continues at coordinate 160,721,157 of CM040423.1, forward strand.
TTGCTCAGTGAACTAGGACATTTGAATATCCCATAAGTGAAGTAACACTTCACTTGATACTTCATTTAAGAGTTATAATAATAAGAGCTTTAAATGGGCAAATCAACTTATTAAGTATTTTAATGATTTAAACTTAATGATTTAATTTTAATTTTAATTTAATTATAAAAAATTAGTTTAAGTTTGGAATAGTGTTCAAGTCCTTTATGTCTTAAGTTTACTTTAAGTGTTTGACTTAACTCTTAATTATTTCATTTAGGTGTGTTGTTAAATGATTTTAATTTAATTTAATTTAAGTTTAATTTAATTTAATTTTATTTTATTTTATTTAATTTAATTTAATTTAATTTAATTTAATTTATTTTGATTTAATTTCAATTTTTTTCTTAATATATTAAATATGACTTAATTTAATTGTTAAGGTGTTAACTTGATTTAGATTTTGATTTAACTTAATCTCAACATTTTAAATTTAATTTAATTTAATTTAACATTTTAAATTTTAAATTAGGATTATCCTTTTAGTTAAGAATTAAATAGTATTGAAGTGATTAATTTAGGGATTCATAAATTAAAGAATAAATATACTCTTAATAATATCCCTATTTTATTAATTCCAATTCCTGTTATTCTTCCAAAATTTCAAATAATTAATTAATTAAAGTTTTATTTTAATTATATTTAAAATGTTTAGTAGGTTTCTACCCTTAATCATTTAAGTTTCAATCATCCATAATCAGTTTAAAATCAAATATTTTACCCTCCCCTTTTTTATTAATCCTAAAATTTTAATTAAGGGTTGAAACTTTTAATTACCCTTTTGCCCTTCAAGCTTAAAAATTCTATAACTCAATAAACTAAGCTCAAGTGAACTTGAAATTTTTATGTAACATCACTCACATGTCAGTTAAGACATTAGAGGAGAAAATGTGATTTTTCTGTATTTAATTTATGTAATTATTTTTAATGGAAAATAGGGGTTTTCAAGAAAAATTCAATAACATGACCAAGGAAATGTTTCTATCCTTAAGAAAATTATGAGATGTTCCTAATGACTAGAGGACCATTTTTGGTGATTTTTTGAATTATATTTTATTTGTTAGAATTATTTTGAGTTTTGGAGTATTAATTAATTTAAAAAAGAAATAAAAGTTGAAAAATGGATTTTATATTTTTCAAAAATCTCTCTACCTCAGGGATATCAGAGAACCAAATTTTATATTTTTCTGATTTTTCTTTGATTTATTAGAATTATTTTTAGTGGAAATGTTAAAGAAAATCATTTTTTTAATTAAAAAATTGTTTTAAGCCTTTAAAATTCAATATCTTTCCCTAGAGACTTATGAAAAAATATTTGGTTTGTTCCTAGGTGATTAGAATTCAAAATGTGACATTTTGGTGATTTTTAATATTTTTATAATTTTTATTATTTTTTTTTAATTATTAAAAATATTAAAATAATGATAAAAATAAACTTTTTTAGAAAATTACAATTTTAATTTTCCTAAACTCCTCTGATACCAGAGAAGCCCCAAAACCATTTTTGTGAATTTTTGAAAAGTATTTTGTGAGTTATGAATTTTTTAAGTTTAATTTTGGTTATGTGACTTAATTAATCCATTTAGGGGGGTTAAACATTTCCAATTGATTTCAAATTTTTATGTGATGTTCCTTTGATCCTAAAGATCAGTAGAGAATTGTTTTCAAGTTAATTTGATGTGTAATTAACCCTAATTATTTAAAGTTCAATTTTGGGTGTTTAGGTCAATTAGGGTTGTTCCACGTGAATTAACTCAAAACCTATTTTTCCTAGGTTCCTCTGGTCATAAGAAACATCACCAAATTTTCCTAGAATTTATTTCTCAATATGCTAATTATTGGAATTAAAATACTCAAAATAGTAACATGAACTTGAAAAATCAATAACATCTCATAGGGATGGCCTCTGACCATGAAAGGTTCAAGGAATGTTCCCAAGTTCAGAGGATTCAAAAGCCCTGTTGTCTCATGCCATGGTGAATTGTCTATGCAAATGGAGAATTAAAATACCACAGAGAGTAAATAAATCATTAAAAATAAAATACTTGATGAAATGACTTGATTTCTTTTCCACATTATTCACTGAGCAAGAGGGTATTTTTATTTTATTTTTATGATTTTTCTACACAAATTTATGAATTTTCAAAGTTACTGCTTTTAAATAAATACATTAAATACCCTATTTATCTACTTATCCACGCGGCGCTAGCGAAACATCGGTAGCTCCGAACACCACGCGTCGCCATTTGATTCGTCGCTGCCGTCTGACTCAGCGCCACGCGACGCACTGTTCATGATCCATCTCCCGGTCTGACTCGATCTGGGCCATCCATTTGCGCGTGTATTGAACGGACGACATCCGCTCATCGTCCCCAATCAACCTCACCCGAGAGCCGTCCATCTTCCAGGCTTGATATCTCTCTCGATTCTTAATCGATTTCTACGTTCTTATACTCTATGGATTCATCCTGAAGAGACGAACACATCCATACGGTTTATGTGGCATGAAATTGATCCAAAAAAAATAGAGAATGTTTAGAAGCTTGGGAAGAAGAGAGGGCTCAAACCTTTGCTCAGAGAAGTGTGGCTTCGATCTGAGAGTTGTGTCACCTTCGATTGAACCTAAGTAAGCTCTAGATGAAGTCTCTGGCTCTAGGGAATTGTCTAGACTTGAATTCGACCAAACCTGATTCTAAAGCTTGGAGGCTAGAGCAAATGGGTGGCTTGGAGAGGGGGCTTCCACTGGGGAATGTTGACCTCATTTTTGATTAGGTCTTCTCTTCTTCTTTTTAGTACTTAGGATCTAGCCTTAGGCTTTTCCTTTGACTATCCTAAAGGATTAGAATTGGGACCCACCACTTAGAAATTCAAACCACTTCTTAACTCCTCGCAAACTCCACAAACTTGATTGTAGACCCCTAATCACCTAGAGGGTTGAAATCAAATGTGGAAGTTTAAAGGATGAGTTCCTATGGGACTATTTGGCCTTAGGACCGCTCCAGGTGGCCCGGTCCAGTGAAGGGGCTGACATACACACACACTATACTTATACACTACACTTTCACACACCTCCTAAAACCACACCCATACCTAACTTGGCCTCCTGACTCATGAAGGTGATTCACATGGATGGTCATTAACCCCTAAGCCATTGGCTAAGAGGGTTAGGAACAACATAGTGGATGCCTCAAATGAGTCCCTTCATGGCTCATGTGGGCTTGATATGGCTTCATGACTCAACCAAAATGATTTAATTCCACTTACAATTCCCTAATCTTCAATTTTCCAAATTTTAAATTTTTGACCCCAGGGACCCTACACCCGCCTAGCCTACCCAAAACCCTTCAAATTACCCAAATCCTCCAAAATTTCCAAATCACCCAGATTCCTCAAAACCAATCCCAAACATTCCCACATCACTCAAATTGATCATCCATAGCCAAAAATACCAAAAATTCCAAAAATACCCCCAATACCCTCCAAATACCCAAAATGCCCCTCTTAGCCAAAAAATCCAAAAATTCAAAAAATTCCCAGAAAATTCCAGAAAATCCCAAATATTCCCAATTTCATTTTGTCTAACTACACCATGGGCTAATTTTGTCAATTTACCCCACTTGTATCAAAATCCCCAATTTGACCCATTTTTAACTCAAAGTGAACCCAATGTCAAACCAAACCTACCCAATTGACCCAAATTCTGGTCCAATTCAATTCTAAACTTCAATTCAACATCCCCAACACTAATCTAGACCAAATCCAAGCCCAATTTGATTGACATTTGAATCCAATTTCACTTTTGACCTTAAAGCCCAATTTGAACCCATGACCCAAACTTAGCTCAAACTCACCCAATTCAACTCCAATTAACCCCAAACCTTTTCTAAACCTTCCTTAACATCCCCAAAAATAAAACACTAACATAATTTGCCCAAAATTTAGACCCAAACCCCACTCAAATTCAACCAAAAGCTAAAAGACCCAATCTTGACCTAAACCCAAACCTAACCCAAATAAGCCCAAACCCCAAAATCAAAACCCAACCAAAGTCAAAACCTCTTTGAAAAACTCCCATAAACATTTCCCAACATTAATTTTACAATAATTTCAACCCTAGTCCAACATTGGCCCAAGTTAGCCCAATTTGACCTACATTAACCCCTTTACCAAAGAAGCCCAAATCGAACCCAATTCAAACTCAAATCACTCCAAACTTGTTTCAAATCAATCATGACACATCCTTAGACAAAACTCAACATTTATTTGGCATGGCCCATTGCAAATTTTTCTATTCAAAAGCCCATTATCTATCCTTAAAGCCCACTCCCTTAAACCTTCCTAAAAGCCCACCTTTACCAAATTTTAAAAGCCCAAAGTCCATTTCCAAGCCCACATGAAACATTTTCTTCATCATTCCTTTGATAATCCTATTTGACCAAAGTCTTAAACCATCTTGAAATCAACCCATTTGTAGCATCATGACAAATCCCATCAATGGAATCCAAAGTTTTCAAAATTCCAAATAACCCTTTTCCATGCAAGTGAGCCAACCTTTTCCCCAAGCCATGAGCAAGCCAAATGAAGTCATGGAGCCATGCATAAGCCATATGCAAGCCATGGGGAGCCCTTTCCACCTCACCATGCCACTTATGGCAAGGAGAGGGGAGCCTTTCTTAAGCCTTCACTAAACCTTTTTTAACCCCATTCATGATACACTTTAACCAAAATTGGCCACCTCACCTTGGATGGGGACTTCACCACATATGTGAGGCTGACCCAAATGATCTCACATCAGCCCAAATCAAGCCTTGGTGAGTGAACCAAGCCAAAACCATGAATTGACCCAAATTGGACCAAAAATGCTCCTTACACCCATGTCATTTAAATCCTTGACTTTACACATGGCATAACCCAATTTATTGCACCAAGATCAAGCTCAATCATGTGAGTTTTCCTCGACCAAAAAACCTTGATGAATGAACCAAGCCAACCCTCATGGCCACCCAAGCTCCACCATAACCTTCCTTATTTAAACCCCACCTCCATGACCAAGTGGAAGAGATGCAAAGATTACCTTGGGTAAACTCTGCCAAATTGTTCCCAAAGCTTCTCCAAGCACTCCTAAGCTCAATCCAATCATTTCCACTGAGGCCTCACCTCTTGGACAAAGGTATCAAATTTTTTCTCCTCCAACCAAGCATGTTTAAATTTTTTGTAATTATTCAAATGTTTTAAGTATATCATCACCATATAGATGTGTGCTACTCGATTAGACGATCATTTTAAAAAAAAAATCATTCAATTTCGTTGAGAATCGAGGGAGATATCAAGGTTTGAAGTTGGACTATTTTGGGTGAATAGAACTAGGGGAGAGAAGCGACAGCTCGTCCGATCAGGCGTGTATCCAACGGACGGCGCTGACGGAGTTGGACGGTAGCTGCATCCATGAACAGAACCGCGCTAGCCAATCAGGGAGCGACACGTGGCGATTGAGCGGGAAAATGAAATATTTTATTTATTTTTTACCCTAAACTTCAAAAATGCATAACTTTGTGTAGAAAAATCATAAAAATAAAATAAAAATACCTTCTTGCTCAGTGAACAGAGAAGAATAATGTGGAAAAGAAATCATTTAATTTCATTGACCATTTGATTTTTAATAATTTATTTACTCTCTGCACATTTTTAATTCTCCATGCATGTATACAATTCACCATGGCATGAGACCATGAGGCTTTTAAGCCTCCGAATTTGGGAACATTCCCTGAATTTTCCAAAGTCAGAGGCCATCCCTATGAAGAATTATTGATTTTTCAACTATAGGTTGCTAGTTTGAGTATTTTAATTCAAATAATTAGTATATTGTGAAATAAATTCTAGAAAATTTGGTGATGTTTATTATGACCAGAGGACCCTAGGAAAAATAGGTTTTGAGTTAACTCACTTGGAATAACCCTAATTGGCTTAAACACCCAAAATGGAGTTTTAATTAATTAGAGCTAATAATACATCAAATTGACTTGAAATCAATCCTCCACTGACCTTTAGGATCAGAGGAACCCACCATAAAAGTTTGAAGTCAATTAGACTTGGTTAGCCTTATCAAATGGGTTGATTAAGCCATTTAGCCAAAATTAAACTTAAAAAATTCATAACTTTCAAAAATGCTTTTCAAAAATTCACCAAATTGGTTTTGGAGCCTCTCTAATATCAGGGGAATTTAAGAAAATTAAAATTACAATTTTCTAAAAAAGTTGATTTTTTTACATTATTTTAATATTTTTAATAATTAAAAAATAATAAAAATCACAAAAATAATAAAATTCACCAAAATGTCACATTTTGAATTTTAATCACTTAGGAACAAACGCCATATTTTTCTTAGGTCTATAGGATGAGATATTAAATTTTAAAGCTCTAGGGTAATTTTAAAATTAAAAAAATGTATTTTCTAGCATTTCCACTAAAATAATTCTAATAAATAAAAAAAATCAGAAAAGTGTAAAAATTAGTTCTTTGATTTCCTTGATATCAGAGAGATTTTTGAAAAATATAAAATTCATTTTTCAATCTTTATTTTATTTTTAAATTAATTAATACTCCAAAACTCAAAATAATTATAATAAAAAGATTATAATTCAAAAAATCACCAAAATTGGTCCAAGTGGTTCTCTGGTCATTAGGAATATCCCATAATTTTCTTAAGGATTGAAACTTTCCCTTGGTCATGTGATTGAATTTTCCTTGGAAATCCCTATTTTCTACAAAAAATAATTATATAAATAAATTAAATACAAAAAAATCACATTTTCTCCTCTAATGTCTTTATTGACATATGAGTGAAGCCACATAAAAATTTCAAATTCATTTAAGCTCAATTTGGTGAGTTATGAAATTATTAAGCTTGAAGGGCAAAATGGTAATTAAATTTTTAACCCTTAAATTAAAACTTTAGGTTTAATGAAATGAAAAAGTAAAATATTTGATCTTAATCTGATTTGGATGATTGAAATTTAAATAATTAAAGGGTAGAAACCTACTAAACAATTTAAAAATAATTAAAATAAACCTTAATTAAGTAATTAATTAAATTTGGAAGAATAATAAAATTGGAATTATTAAAATAGGGATATTATTAGGAAGAGATTTGTTCTTTAATTTAAGGATCCCTAAATTAATCACCTCAATAATATGTAATTCCTAATTAAAATGATAATCCAAATTCAAGATTTAAAATGCTAAAAGACTTAATCATTAAATTAAATTAAAGTTAAATTATTTAAGTTAAATCCTTTTAAAATTTCAATTAAATTAATACTTTAACAATTAAAATTAAATCATCTTTAAAAAATAAAAAATAAAATATTAAATTAAAATTAAGAATAAAATTAAATTAAAATTTAAATTAAATTAAAATTTAAATTAAATTAAAAGAAATTAAATTAAATAAAATTAAATTAAAACATATTAAATTAAATCAAATTAAATTAAATTAAATTAAATTAAATTAAATTAAATTAAATTAAGTTAAATTAAATTAAATTAAATTAAATTAAATTAAATTAAATCATATTAAATTAAATTAAATTAAATTAAATTAAAAATAAAAAAATAAAATCAAGTTAAAATTAAAATTAGATTAAAATTAAATAAATTAAATTAAAATTAAAACTAAACCAAATTAAATTAAATTAAATTTAAATTAAATTGAATTAAAAATAACATCACCTAAGACATAAAGAATTCAAAAATAAATCTAAAACGACTTGAACACTATTCCAAACTTAAATCCATTAACTGAAATTAAATTAAATCATAAATCACTTGAACATCAATTTGCCCTCGAAAGCTTTTGCTGTCACAACTCCTAAATGGAGTATTAAGTGAAGTGTTACTTCACTTATAGGATATTCAAATGTCCTAGTTCACTGAGCAAGATAACAAAACTTGAACTCCCGGACGATTAATTCATTTGTATAATTAAATTCTCTTGAACTTAAATAATCCTAGAAATATTGAAAAGATGTTTAAGATTCGTCTTAAGCACTTCCTCAATATGATAGGATGTTTATAAGAACAATTGAACTTAATTGTTCTTTGATGAAGAAAATCGTCCTCAAACCAAAATACCGACACCTAGACGTCATAGGAGATGACTAGCTATAAGAGTAGGACCTTGGTAGAAAACCATAACTCTTCCCTTAGCTTTACCTAGGAACTTGCTTTAAATGCTTAAATATTCTAATTGTGTTTTAAATGCAGCTTGGGATGACGGGAAGACCCTCCAGGTACGCTTTTATTTTATTGCAATTTACCTTATTGCAATTTATTTAATCGCATCGCACTTACTTTTCTTGCATGATAAACAACTGTTGCATGAAAACCCACACCTTTAGGATAGTCCCTAAAACTGAAACCAGAACTAAATTAAAAGTCATTACAAGATAAAATTCACCACCACAACATTTTAAAATATAAAACAACTCAAAGTTTAATCACAAACAGAACAACAAAACTACAAATACAACTAAATTAAAACGTCTTGTTGGATGATCGGGAATACCTCAGATGATGTAACCTACGTGTTGCTAACGGGATTTCCCACGATCTAAATGAAAGTGTGGAACTCATTCAGTTGAGTTTAGTAAATTCATCTGGACTAAGTGAATCCAATAAAAATAACGATGCCGGAAGGATGGAACCGTGGGATCTTAACCGGTGTTTTTATAATCAACTTTAAGATTTGTTTAATTAAAATATTAAAAAACACCTAGATTTTAAGATTTTCTCTAAAATAGAATACTTCTCTCATCTCCTGATTTATGACTTCTAAAACTAAACCTCTGCAACAAGGAGCTCGGAGCATGGTGGGCAGCACGGCCATCGTCATCAGCAAAACCTGAGTCTACTTCAACAAAACTTTCTTAGAATTAAATAACCAAGCCATAGGACTTCGAGGAAGTTTGCCTAGTGCAACATAAATCCTCAACTCTTCGTTAGGCATTTGCATGATCATATCATGTAAATTAAGCCCTAACCGGTCTTAGGACTCCGAGGTAGTCGTCCGATACGACATAAACCCTCACATCTTCGAGGCTATTTGTATGATTTTATGATACGAATATAAGTCCTAACTAATTAAAATTGGCAAGATCAAAATACTAAATAAACATTAGGGCTTTCCTAAATCCAAGCCAAACAATAGGATAGTCGGGAAATTACCGGAGTTCGCTTTGAATCTGTGATTTCTCCTACCTTTCTTCCTTTGGATTCCCAAAAAAAATGTTCCAAATTTGATCCATTCCCTATTGAAATTCCAAAATTCAATCCTTTGAAAACTTAAACTTTGAAATTCTTAAGAGCAGAAATACTGATTATTATCGAGAGTTTTCTTAGGTGATTCCCGTCACTTAAGAAGTAATTAACTATAGGGGCTTGCCCTTATAGGGAATTTTAAGAACCCAGGTAATATAAACCCTACTTAATTCATTTATATTAAGCAGGGGAACTTGTCAGCTTATAAAATTTGTTCGCAGACCAAACGGATATCACAAACCTTTCTAGTTTATCTAATCGAGCCCCATTATCAAGCAGTGTGTCTATTCTTCGGGATAGATACACGGTTTGTGGTGCGGTGCTCGTTTATGTAAACTATTCGGGATGTGAGATCAGTTTGATTTCATATCTTAAAATCTTCAAATTTAAAAATTATTTTCAAAATCAAATACTACTTTTCAAATTATTTATTTAAATTAAATTAAGAATTCGCCGACAATTTCTGTAGGCGACCTCTTTTCAAACAAAACACTCAACCTAAAAATATGCCAACAGGGAACTCCTTCTCTTTGATCTTGTGCAGGTGTGGGTGAGTTTAATTTGAGTTTGGTGGAGAATTGGAACGTGTCCTGGTTTTGGGTGGAATTTTTACTGAGAAATTGGGCTCTGTGGATGGGGATTAGGACAAATTATCACTGGGGATCAATTGCTCTAAGTGTGGAGGATGGTCCGGAACAATTTTGGCAGAGTTTTTGTATGGTTTTGGTGTCACTCTCCTCTTGGCCGAGAGGGGGTGGGGTTTAAATAGGAGTGGCTGGAGGGGCTTCCAGGGGGAGTTAATGGCTGGGATCAGCTGCTCCAGGCAAGGGAAGAACAGCTCCAATGGCCATTGGGCATGGGGCGCCTCGACAGGAGAGAATTTCAATGTTGCGCTCCTCCCAAGGTCTCGACCATGGGGTTTTCCGGTGGCCGTGGTGGTCGGCCGGCCGTGGTCGGGTCACCATCTTGACCAGTGAGGTCAGGGCTTGGCAATGGTGAAGTCAATTGGAGTTGGGCATGTGTAAAGGCGGTGAATTGAAATGGAATGGGAAAGGGGTGATTTTTGCTTGGTTTGGGTCAAACCATGGTTTTGGGCTAGGTTCACCTCCCCATGGCCTGCTTGGGCTGAAGAGAAAGCTATTTGGCTCAGCTTAATTAGTGGGGAGAAGTCACCATCCAAGTAGAATTAGGCTTAAGCATGGTTTAGGGGAATCATGGGAGTGGTTAATCACTTTAAGGGAATATGAAAAGAACCTCCTCCTTTTGCCCAATATAGCAAGGTGACATGTAAAGGGGCTTTCATGGCTCCCATGTGGCTCATGCATGGCTTCATGGCTTGCATATGGCTTAGGATGGCTTGGCTTGGTTTCATAGAAATGGGTTTTAGGCATTTTTGATGAATTTTAAGGAGATTTTCATGTGGCTAAAATTGGAATGATATGATGATAAATTAGGACTTTAGAGATGATTTTAAATTGAATGTATGATGGGGGAGAGTGTCATATGGGCTTTGGATGAATTTTTGGGCTTTTGAGTTTGGTTAGGAATGGGCTTTTAAATGACTTAAATGGGTGGGCTTTTATGTTTCAAAATGGGCTTTTAGATGAAAATTTTGCAAAGTTCCATGCTAAATAAATGTTGGGTTTGGTTTAGGGATGCGTCATGGGTGACTTGAGACAAATTTGGAGTGATTTGGAATTGAATTGAGTCTAATTTGGGTCCCCTTGGTGATAGGGTCAAAATAGGTCAAAATCGACCAACTTGGGCTAAGGTTGGGCTAATGTTGAAATTAATGTAAATCCAATGTTGAGAAATTTTTATGGGAGTGTTCCAAGGAGGTTTCAACTTTGATTGGGCTTTAGTTTTGGGATTTGGGCCCATTTGGGTTAGGTTTTGGGTTTAGGTCAATTTAAGGGATTTTGGTTTTGGATTTGTTTTAGGTCTAGTTTGGGTCCAAATTTTGGGCAAACTATGTTAGTTTTTTGTTTGTGGAGATGTTAGGGAATATTTAGAAAAGGTTTGGGGTCAATTGGGGTTGAGTTGGGTTGGTTTGGGCTAAGTTTGGGTCATGGGTCAAAATTAGGATTTAAGCTTAAAAATGAAATTGGATTCAAATGTCAATTGAATTGGGCTTAGATTTGTTCTAGATTGATATTGGGAATATTTAATTGAAGTTTAGAATTGAATTGGACCAAAATTGAGGTCAATTGGGGTGGTTTGGTTTGACATTGGGTTCACTTTGGGTTAAAATGGGTCAATTTGGAGGTTTTCGTAAAAGTGGGGTAAATTGGAAAAATTGGCCCATGGTGTAGTTGAACAAAATGAAATTGAGAATATTTGAAATTTTCTGGAATTTTCTGAGAATTTTTGAAATTTTTGGATTTTTGGGTCAACAGGGGTATTTTGGTAATTTGGAGGGTATTGGGGGTATTTTTGGAAATTTTGGTATTTTTGGCTGTAAATGATCATTTTGATTGGTGGGGAAATGTTCAAGGTTGATTTTGGAAAAGTTTTGGGTGATTTGGAAATTTTGGTGGTTTTGGGTAGTTTCAAGGGCTTTTAGTAGGTTTGGTGGGTCCGGGGACCCGGGAGTCAAAAATTGAAATTTAAAAAAAAAATGAAAATTGATCAAATTTGAGTAGAATGGAATCACTTTGGTTGAGCCATGAAGCCATATTAAGCCCATATGAGCCATGAGATGACTCATTTGAGGCATTCACTATGTTGTTCCTAACCCTCTTAGCCAGGTGCTTAGGGGTTAAGCACCATCCATATGAATTTCCTACATTAGTCAAGAAATCAAGTTGGGTGAGAGTGTAGTTTTAGGACATGGAATGTGTGTGTGAGAGTGTAGTGTATGTGTAAGTCAGCTCTTACCGACCAGGCCACCCAGGGTGATCCTAAGGCCAAAGAGTCCTATAGGGAACTCATCCTTTAAACCTCCACATTTGATCTCAGCCCTCTAGGTGATTAGGGGTTTACAATCAAGCTTGTGGGGTTTGCAGGGAGTTAAGAAGTGGTTGAGTTTCTAAAGGGGTAGTTTCCATTTCTAGTCCTCTAAGATAGTCAAAGGAAAAGCCTAAGGCTAGATCCTAAATACTAAAGAGGGAAGAGAAGACCTCATCAAAAAGGAGGTCAACAAATTTTTTATTCTAGAAACTTTATATAAGGAGGATCACATGTGAGATTTTGATAACCAAATATTTATAGGTGTGATACCTATAATGAGTTCTTAAATCTCCTATAAGAGCAAGCTCCAACAGTTAATTACATCTTAGACAATTAAAATTGTCTAAGAAAACTTTTGATTAATGTTAACACTTATTTTCTAGGAAGTTTCAAGAACAAAGAAAGAAACATCAACATTCAATTCTAGGGGTAATATGCCATACTACCCTAAAATTTGATTTTTGTCAATGTCATTTGTTATGTCAATTTTATTTTTTTTTGTTATTTGTCATTTTGTTTTTTTGCCTTGTAGTTTATTATTTTTTCTTGACTATCATAAAAGTTTATGTTTTGTGGCTATCCTAAAATTTTAGGTTTTGTTTTATTCGATTTTGTCATTTTAATGTCATGTTGTTTTTATATTTTATTCTGTTTTATTTTGTTAATGTTGTTATTTTAATGTCGCTTTGATTTTGTTTTATTATCGTTTGTCTTGTCTTCAGAATGTCGTCCGCAAAACAGAGTTAACACATCCTATAACACACAAAGAAAATCTAAAACAAAACTAATGTTGTCATTTCGTCTTGATTGTCCTGGAAAACAGAGATAGCACACCCTATAACATGCAAAGAAAATCTAAAACGAAACTCATCTTTATCTTACAAGGAAAACAATGTGAGATTTAAAAGAAATAATGTCAATTTTATTTCTTAAACATTTTATTTTACTTGATTGAATTTTAGAGAACTCAGTCAAGATTTCATTGCCTCTATCATCCCGGGGTTATCAAGGGTCTTAATCTACTTAGTCCGAAAGGAGTTTAAACCAGGACCAGAAAATTTCTATAAAAAACCAGGATTGCATTGTCTAAGAAATCTTCATAGATTAAGAACATTAAGGTTCAAGTTGCCTTTGGTAATCCTTGTTTATTAAGGTTTGGTTCAAGTCTTAATATATTTTCGAAATTTAGGTTTGGAAATTTTAGGTTATTTAAGATTTATTAACCGATTTAGAATTTTCCAAATGTTATTTTTGATGGATTATCTGTATTAATTTTTTTATGATTTAAACTTCCAGAAAAAGGTTAAGTTTATTTAGATCTAATGTCTGTAAGATCCAATTAAACTTGAGAATCTTTTAGATTCAATGTCATTTGAACTTTAAAATTTTAGAATCGATCTAAAAGGTGTTAAGTCTAATGTAAATTAGACTTAAACTAAGTAAAATCTAACATGAGTTAGACTTTTAATTTTTTAGATTCGATGTCATTTGAACCTAAAAGGTGTTAAGTCTAACATAAAGTAGAAGTATTGACTTAAGTTTAATATGGGATAAGATTATGTTTGAATTAACTTGGGTTCAATTTTGGTTAAACTCAAGTTAGGTTTCGGTTTAGTTAGGTTTAATATGGGTTCAACCTAATGTTTAGGTTAAGTTAGGTTCAGGTTAGGTTGAAGTCAAGTTTGAAGTTGGTTTAGGATCAGGTTGGGTTGAACCTAAGTTATAAATTGGTATAGGTTCAATATGGGTTGAACTTAAGTTTTAAGTTGGTTTAGGTATGATTAAACCTTATTTGGTTTAAGGCTTAAAGATTTAATTAGGTCTAATAAGTTAGATCTAATTAAGGTTTAGGTATGATTAAATCTTAGTTAATTTAAATTTTAATGATTTAATTAGGTCTAATGGGTTATACCTAATTAGGAGTTATGTATGATTAAAGCTTAGTTAGTTAAGGTTTAACGATTTAACTAGGTCTAATGGTTTATACTTAATTAGGGTTTAGGTATGATTAAACACGCCTAAAATATATAAGCTTTTTGCTATATTATTTTACTCATTTTTTGATGTTATTACACTTTAAAGGAAGGTATTTTGTATGTTTTTTGGTTTTAGGTACAAGAAATGGTGATTGGAGCAAAAGGAAGCAAAAACGGTGCAATTTGGAGCAAAACGAGCAAGAAATGAAATTCTGCCCTGACACCTTTCGATAAGTCTTTTGATGTTTAATCTCTTTTACACTTCTTGCATATTTTTGAATGAGATTACACTTTAAAGAAAGGTTGTTTTTATGCTTATTTTGTAGGGCTATCTGTTACGAACGCAACACAACTGAAATGGGGCGAAACGGAGTTGAAACGGAGCCAAACGGAGCAAAACCGTGGAGCCGCGCAGCAGCCTGCTCGCCGACGGCGAGGTCGATCTCGCCGACGGCGAGATTTACCCAAGAGCACCGAAATAAGCCCGAAAAGCTCGCCGACAGCGAGCTCTAACCTGCTGACAGCGGCCCGGACGACCAAGAACCGACTTTTGGCGGTTTTGGGCCAATATTCGACGTATTTGGACGCTTTTTCGAAGGGGTGCGTAAGGAAACTCTTGGGAATTCGTCCAAACTCTTTAAAAATGGCGAATATAGGTTAGAAAAAGGGGAGATTAAGAGAAGATTAGAGAGAAAAAATTGGAGAAAAACTTAGAGGAATGTTTAGGATTCTTAGATTAAGAGTAGAAATGTAGATTTCTACCCTTTTGGAGAGATTGGAGAGAAGATTTTTGAGAGAATTTGTAAGGGATTGTACGAGCATTGCATGGATCGATGGGAGACTTTGTGGGAGAGATCTTCCTCTTTCTTTCAAAGGGAAAAAGCTAAGTATTGTTCTTCATTATCTTATGATTTTGTAAACATTTATGTAGTGGATTTACTTTGTTTAAATGAAGTTTCCTTTGCGTTTTCTTCGTGCTTTGTGACGTATCTCTCTTACTCTTTCTTCTTCTTTGGAAATAGTGGCATGAGATGATTATGCCATTGTTTTCAATTTACTTTTCTTTTCTAATGAGTAGAATTCATACTTAGGATTTTGTGATGCATGTTAGAAGTTAATTTAGATATAAATGTGATGGTTTTTACTTGCACTTCATTTACATTGCAATTAAGGCCTGTTGTAATGTTAAAATTTGTTGTGAAAACATACGATCCGAGAGGGCTATGCTTTCTACAACTAAGTATGAACCACATTTAAATTCCATGAATGGTGAAGTTCATAGAAGTTGAATGCAAATAAATAGGGAAATAATATTAATCGGGTGCAGAATTGGAGATTTTAGAGTGACAATCTAAAATCCTTAATTCAGTCCTATCGTTTGGGTGCTGAAGTGTAGATGTTAGCCCTCAGGCGAGGGAACGTGGGAGCTCCGAAGTGGCATACGGTATCCTCCCGACCTAGCCGCGGATTCGAGTAACCAAGCATAGGATTAGTCAATGTTCTTTATGTCTGGACCAAAGGGTAAAGAATATAATTGCTCCTATTTGGCACATACAATATTAAATGCATCTCAATCCTATACATTATCTATTTCATTACATAAGAATAGTAGTTTTTAATATCTCAAAATTCTCCAAACCAATTCATCCAAAAAGGGTTATCTTTAGAATTATTATTTGCACTTAGTTATAATTACTATTACATTTAACACTTGCATTTAGGAGTAGTTTTTAGATAAAACACAATTTTAATCGACATTCCAAACTAAGGACTATTAGTAGTAGACTAGAATTTGACTAAAGACCTCTTACTTCACTTCCTCGTGGGATCGATACTGGGGTTTTTAAAGAAAACTCTATATTACTTGAAACGATACGTATACTTGCGTAGTACCCCTAGTGTGTAAATTATTTTCTAATTTTTATATCATTTAAGAATTTGCACACTAGCCGCTATTTATAAATCAGGTCAAGTTTTTGGCCTTCTTTTGGAAGTTAATTTACTGCGTAATTGCGGGTTGGGTCATTAAACCTTAGTTAATTAAGGTTTAATTATTTAATGAGGTCTAATAGGTTAGACCTAATTAGGGTTTAGGTACGATTAAATCTTAGTTAAGGTTTAATGAATTAATTAGGTATAATGGGTTAGACCTGATTAGAATTTATGTATGATTAAATCTTAGTTAGTTTAGGTTTAATAATTTAATTAGATCTAATGAGTTAGACCCAATTTGGGTTTAGGTATGATTAAACCGTAGTTAATTGAGGTTTAATGATTTAATTAGGTATACTGGGTTAGACCTAAACCATTAGGTAGCTGACCCGATTTTGTATTTCCAAATAAAAGTATTTGTTACCACTGCTAGAAATTTTAATTTCTGGCAAAGGCGCGAAACACTTGACCCGGAATAACTTACTATATAGATGTGTAACCAAATTTTAATTACGGCAATAGCATTAAATAAAACTTGATTGCTACTGAATCCTAGGTTGTTAATTTTTAATACTTTTTAAATATATGTTTATATAGCAAAATTAATTTTAAAGGAAAATATTTTATATACTTTTTGGGTACTACGCAAGTATATGTATCGTTTCAAGTAATATAAGGCTTTAAAACAAAGACCCCAGTATCGATCCCACGGGGAAAAAATATGGTAATAAATTTGTAAATATTGTATTTCAAAATCTTTTTGTATTTTAATCTAACTATAAATTACTTATAATTTACTAGATGCAGATAAAGAAAACAATAATAAGAAAATGATTTTGTGGAAACTATATAAAACAAACAACTTTCTTCCCTTCAATTAATCTAAGATTTTTAAGATAATTTAATATTCGTTGGAGAATCTATTTTATGGTATTGTGCCAAATAGAAGCATTCATATTCTTTACCCTTTGATCCAGGCGCAAAGAACATTGGCTAATTTACAGATCAGGTCCGGATGTATTGTCAGTAGAATGGGTTAATCTAGGCTCACACTACTAGATGTCCAAGGGTGGCTATGGTCGGCCCTACTAGTGACCCTTTCCTTATCTATAAATCAAATTATAAGAACTTAGTCTGTCACTCTAAAAACTTATCAATTCTACGCCCTTTAAATCTTATCTTCCTATTTATTTGCACTTTACCTTGAATAGCCCGCACATGGCCTTCGACTACCCAAGGATTCATGTGACATCTACAAGTTAAGAGTTCTTCTCCTTCTAGGTCTCAAAACTCTTCAACAAGTTTTAACAATTTAAATGGCCAATTTAAAAAGTAAAGTAAGATCAGGTATTAATATCATCACAATGTTTTGAAAATATTTTGATTTTCAATTCTCCATTGAATCTTATATTATCTTATTTATATTTTCATAATTGAAGGAAGAAAGTAAACTAACTACTCAGCACACATTGAATATAAACAGCAAAACATAAAAAATAAACTTTGAATCAAAAAATAAAATACTTATCTCAAATATTCCTTCTACAGATCTTCTGATTCCTACGACTCCACAGTGTAATGAACTCCAGATGCAACAACTTGAAAATAAACTCACTAAACTAAATAAAAGTGGCCCTAAATTTCTCTCTCTATTTCTCTCTCTAAGGATGAGAGATCCTAAAGTGGCAAAGAGAAAGGGGTTACAATTGGGGGCACATTTTTCTGAAGGAGTGGACTCCTATTTATAGGCTTCAAGGGTTGCCTTAAGGCACCTCTTCAAAACATGTCCACATTCAATGAATCTTCTAGAAGGTCTGCCTGGCGCCTAGGCGCCGGACACCGCGTCCAGTTCTTCGCACCTCTTCGCTTTGGCTCGCACCTCTTCGCGATTAAAACCGTTTTGGAGAGTCCAAATGCAATGTATCACATGTCCTATTATCAAGGAATAACTACCAGTCTTCTAGAATGTCCAATAACCGCTCACTCCGTCAAAATAACCGTTGTCAAAAAATTGATAGTTTCTGTATCGAGTCTGGCGCTTAGGCGCCAACTTCTGGCGCCTAGGCGCCAGACCATATTTTTTATAATTCTTGTATTTTGCTCCATTTTTGCTCCTTTTTGCTCCTTTTTCATCTTTTTCCTTTTTTGGACCTTTTTACATAACCTGTATCCAAAAACATAAAAGTACATTTCATTAAATCATAATATCCTTAGAAATTGATAAAAATCAAGGCATAAAAATAGGTATTTTTTCATGGATCAAAATCCCCCAAACTTAAATGTTACTTGTCCTCAAGTAACCCTTTTTACTATATAAAATGTATAACTTTTGGAATAAAAAATAAATATTTAAGATTCCTTATAATTTTTTATTTTATAAAGTCTTTAGTAAATTATTAACCCATTTTCACCAACTAGGTTTAACTTTAAGAATTTAAAGAATATTCAACTACCAAATCATATGATTTCAAATTTTTCATCCATTTTGAAAATAATAGAAGTTTATTATATTAAGATCTCATAGATTATTTACAAGAAAAAGATCTTCTTGAAAAACCTTTCCTAAATAAAGATTCATGCATAAAAATTAAGTAAAATATGTAACTAGTTTTCCTTCTATAAGATAATTCAAGTGAAGCCAATTTTTGATTAGGCATTTCCTCAAGCTTCTCCTCTCTTCTCTTTTTCTTTTTCCTTTCTTCTCTCTTTTTTTTCTTTTTTTTTTATTTTTTTTATATAGAGAGAGGATTACTATATCTGGATAGCATGATAATGATTTTGAACTTCACTATCTTTAACTTATATTTTCAAAACTTATACATTTCCACTTAATTATTATAACATGAATAAAAATTCAAAAAGATTTTCAATCTTTTCTTTTTCAAGTGATAATTTTTGATTACTTAATACTTCTAAAATTCCATTATTTCTTCCATGAATAGAAAAATTCCTTAATCTTATTCTTCTTTAAGTTAAATAATTCTATTCTTAAAATCAATCAAAGTAATTAAAATTTTTGTTAATTTCACTAAATTGTTTATAATTTCAAAAATAAAAGTTATCTTAAATAGATTCTTCATTCCTTAAGTTATGTTAAAAATTTTTTATTTTAAGAAAATATTAGCTATTTAAGGACAAATAAAATTTAAATTTGAATGTATTTTTCCCTTCCTTCAAACTTAAGTTTTGGTATACTATGAAAATTTGAAAGTATGAGAGAAAGAAAATCATAATTTTAAAAAGGAATTTTTTATAAGTATGTAAAAACGATCTTAAAAAGAAAAATTTACTTCTACTCATGCTTTTATGAATAATAAAGATAAAATTTAAGCAGGTATAAAAAGTAAGCAGGCTAATTTTTATGATTATACTAAATTTGAAATAAAATAAAAGCAGAGCAAAATTACTAATTACTAAACAGTAGACTGAAACAAACATATCATAAATTAACTTTAATTTCAGTCTCAAACACAATATACTAAGAATATTCTAACAACAGAATCTTAACACTAATCAATCCACACAGATACTTAAACAAATCAACATACATCAAACATAAAACTAAACAAACAAACCAAACAAAACAAACTAACAATAAAGTAGCACAACAGAGAGATCTATAAACTACTAATCACTGACTGTAGCGTCATCATCATCATCGTCACCAAAGGAAAACTCAACATCCTTAGGATCAACAAATGGTGTTAAATTAGGAAAAGTAGGGAAACTAACATCATGCTCACCCTTCAGAAATCTTATGAGGGCTTCATTATACTCAGCATCATAGCTACTCTTCCTCTGGGTATAATCAGATAAATGATCAAGTTTCCTATCAATAGTATCAACTCGCGAGTAAGTTTGAAATAACCGCTGCATATTGCTCTATAAACCGATCATGCATTGACTCCCGAAACTCGATGGTGGCTCAGCAGAAGTAGAGGGTCGAGAAGTAGAAGGTCTACCTGGAGTAGGTGCAGAAGAAGAAGGAGCAGTCGATTTCTTCCCAATCGGCTTAGTAGTCTTCAACCTTTCCTCTGAAATATCTGCAGTGACTCCATTGCTAATACGTAATGACTAAATAAGAGATGGGAATCCCAGTCCAATAGAAGTGCTGGATCTCGCAGTAGAAAACACAGAATCATAAATAATACTTCCGACATCAATAGGCTTCCTTTCCTGAATGCAGTAGTTTAAGATCGCTCGATCTCTAGTCACTTCACTCAGGTGGTTGGAAGGTAAAAATCTTGCAGAAATAAAATAGTGCCATGCTTTAGAAATACCATTTAATTTGGACGATTTGAAGCTTACCCTTTTTCCGTTCTTAATCTTCCAAGATCCAGTACCATCAGTCAAATAAGCGATGATCATATACAAATCTCCCTCAGATGGATATAATCCAGAATAGTAGCACTCTATAGTCGGTGGCGGGCCATAAAATACATTAATTCTTTCAGGATTAAATCCTACTCCGACACCTCTGACAAAAACTTCATAATCTTCGGCATTCAGAAAATTCACATAAAACTCTCGAACTATAGGGATAACATCAACATCAGCGAAATAACAGAATCGTTGCCAACTATGCGCAACGATAGTGTTTTCAATCATTTCTCCCGGATGATAGAAACTTCATTCTGAAATGAACTTCCTCGATGTGGCAAATTCGTGGAATCGAAAATGCGCAGCCGCAGTAGAAAATTTGCTGTTATTAAAGTTATCTCGTGCCTTCCCGCGTTTAGATTTCGGATCCATCTAAACGTGAAAGAAAATAAGAACAAATTTAGGAATAAAAAATTTAAACTCTTTTTAAGTTTAGAAAACTTAAAATAAGTTTAAATTTCCAAAGAAATCACTAAAAATCTAAAATTTTTCTTCAAAATTTTGGTTCTTAGCAAAACCTAGGGAAATCTATGGTGAAAATCGAAAATAAATGGATTAAAGTGTAGATCTGACCTTGAGACGATGAAATCGAGTGGTTTCGCGCTCAAATCCTTGATGTTTTGACCTCAAAATGGATTCTAAAAGTTAATTTTCGCGAAAAATGAAGGAAGAAGAAGGCTTAGGCGTCGATGATGGCTTTTTGGGGTATTTAAGGAATTTTTCGGGTACAGGCCGAACCCGCGCTTAGGCGCCGAATTCTGGTGCCTAGGCGCCAGACTCGCCTTTCACAAAAAAAAAATTTAAATTTAATTTTCCACCAAAATTCATAAATTCAACTTCCAATTACTCACATTAGAGTAGGGCTTCAGTTTCTAACTTCCAAAACATTTTCCAAAAAAAAATTCAAAATTAAATATTAAATCCATGAATCAAACATAAAGTTTAAATCAAACTTCACTAAATTCCATTTGTAATCTTCAATATTGGCTCAATATATTCCAGATAAGTATCATTCTTGATTCAAGTTCCTAATACACACTCAAACACAACAATTTTTAAGCAAAAACAATACACATTGAATAATGAAAGGAAATACACAAACAATCAGAATCGATTCACTAAATCGATACAACGACTCAACAAACCAGATAATAACTATCTCATTACCAAAATACTCTAATCTTCACAAGGGAAATTGTGTATTCCGCTTGGAAAGAACACTAACGCTCTCGGGAAATCAGTAGCCGTCTTTTCGTCATTCCACTTGTTCTTTGCATACATTTCAACTTGAGCATCTTGATAAGCCGCAAAATGATCAAATTGAAGTTTCATCTGCCGTTCTAGATATTCAATCTGATGAAACATCTCATGAAGGCGATCTCCAATGTTTTTAAACTCCGCTTCAAACTTATCCAAACGACTAGAAACTTTCTCTAAACTTACCGCGATGAAACCATTGAAGTAGGGTTGAGGATTCTTTGAGACCTTGTCCCTAGCCTCTTCTCCATGATTTCTTCCTTCCATTTCTTCAAAAATTTCTCAAATCTCTCAAGAATGAAGTGTAATGGACGTAAATTTGATTGCATTATGGTTAGGGATGAAAATGGGTTGATTTAATGGTGAAAATAATGTGAAAAACTGAAAATCTTCGGTTTTTGCACGACCCAGTAGTGGTGGCGCTTAGGCGCCGAATCTGGCGCCTAGGCGCTGGACCTATTTATACATAGTTTAATTCGGGCGATTAGGAGCCGAATCTTGGCGCCTAGGCGCCGGAACTATGTTCAACTCCATTTCGCCTTATCGTTAAATTTTAAAGTTTCGTTCTTCAAGATAGGTAAATTATACTGGTAAGAGTAATCTAGACTCAATAACACACATTGTAAGCAATCATAATGAAGGTTAACTTGATCACCTTTTTACTCATATTTAGAATAGATTGATCCAATTTCTAAATCTTACATACTTCAAAATAATCTTCAGCCTAAGTCAACAAAGACTTATAAGCATCAAATATTTCTAAAGTAATATAAAATTAGTCAAGATCGAGGCATAACCTTACATTAAAACATAAAAACACTCAAAACAAAAGATAATTATGGGTTGCCTCCCACAAAGCGCTTGGTTTAACGTCATCAAAAATTTATAATACTTCTTGTCTTAATCGCTTTTCTCCTGCTTTAAATAGTAATACTTCTTGTCCAGGCTCAAAAAGTTTTCCTGAAATTTTCTTATCATGTATCATCTTCATTTTCTCTTTATAAATCCTTGCATTTTCATATGATTCATTTCTTATCTCTTCCATCTCATTCAATTGCAATAATCGCTTTTCTCCTGCTTTATTCAAATTAAAATTAAACTCCTTTCTCGCCCAATAAGCTTTATGTTCAAGTTCAACGGGTAAGTGACAATGTTTACCATGAATTAACCGAGTAAGGTGACATTCCGATTGGTGTCTTATAAGCTGTTCTATAAGCCCATAATGCGGAATCAAGTCTATCAACCCAATCAGTTCTTTTAGGATTAACAGTCTTCTCTAAAATTCTTTTAATTTCTCTGTTTGATACTACAGCCATTCCACTTGTTTGTGGGTGATAAGCAGTTACAATTCTATGTTTGATTCCAAATTTTTGTAGTAATGATTGAATTCTTACATTCCTGAAATGACTTCCGCCATCAGCGATAATTACCTTAGGCATTCCAAATCTTGAAAATATCATTTTCGTTAAGAATTTAGAAACACTTTTGGAATCACGGTTTGGTATAGCAACAGCTTCAATCCACTTTGAAACATAATCAACTGCTAATAAAATATAAATTTTTCCAGATGATGGAACAAATGCTCCCATAAAGTCTAAACCCCATATATCAAAAATTTCAACTTCCAATATATAGTTTAAAGGCATTTCATCCTTCCTAGATATATTTCCCATCCATTGACATCGATCACATGTTTTCACATAATGTCTCACATCTTTAAATAAGGTAGGCCAATAAAATCCAGAATTTAAAATTTTAAATGCAGTTTTATCTATGCCAAAGTGTCCTCCAAAATCGGAATCATGACATTTTTGAATAATAGCAAAAGTTTCCTCATAAGGTACACATCTTAGAATCATAGAATCTCTTCCAATTTTAAATAAATGAGGATCTTCCCAAATATAAGATTTAACATCATATTTAAATTTCTCAATAACTTTGTTATCCAATTCATAAGGTAAAATA
The DNA here is from genome assembly GCA_022702705.1 of Papilionanthe hookeriana x Papilionanthe teres. Classification (NCBI taxonomy): domain Eukaryota; kingdom Viridiplantae; phylum Streptophyta; class Magnoliopsida; order Asparagales; family Orchidaceae; genus Papilionanthe; species Papilionanthe hookeriana x Papilionanthe teres. The sequence continues at coordinate 160,744,970 of CM040423.1, forward strand.
TTGCTAACTAAATAATTAACAATATCAGCATACCAAGGTGTTTTGCATCCTTGAATAAAATATAAAGATTCATTAGGAAATTTCTCATTTATATTTTCTTCCGAAATAATATCATTTTTAATTCTAGACAAATGATCAGCAATTTAGTTTTCAATTCCTTTTCTATCTACTATTTGAAAATCAAATTCTTGTAGAAGTAAAACCCATCTTATCAATCTAGGATTAGATTCCTTCTTAGATAATAGATATTTAATAGTCGAATGATCACGATGAACTATGCATTTAATACCAAGAAGATAAGGTCTAAATTTATCAAAGGAATATACTATAGCTAGAAGCTCCTTCTCAATGGTAGTGTAATTTCTTTGTGTTTCAGTGAGAGTTTTACTTGCATAATATACAACTTTGAAAATCTTCTCATATTTTTGTCCTAATACAGCTCCAATTGCAAAATCACTTGCATCACACATTAATTCAAAAGATTTATTCCAATTAGGTGCAACAATGATAGGTGCAGTTATTAGTTTTTCTTTTAGAATATTAAAAGAATTAATACATTCTTTGTTAAATTCAAATTTTGCATCTTTTTCTAATCAATGACAAAGAGGTTTAGCAATTTTAGAAAAATCCTTTATGTATCTTCTATAAAATCCAGCATGACCAAGAAAACTTCTCACATCGAGTAATAGATAGTAGGTGGTTGCAATTCAACAATAATTTTCACTTTCGCTTGATCTACTTCCATCCCTTTTTGTGAAACTTTGTGACCAAGTACAATGCCTTCTGTGACCATGAATTGACATTTTTTCCAGTTAAGAACTAAGTTTGTTTCTTCACATCTTTTCAGAACTTTGGAAATACTTTCCAAACAAGATTCAAAAGAAGTTCCAAAAACAGAAAAATCGTCCATGAATATTTCAATTCCTTTGTCAATCAAATCACAAAATATTGACATCATACATCTTTGAAAAGTTGCAGGTGCATTACATAAAACAAAAGGCATTCTTCTAAAAGCAAAGGTTTCATAAGGACTTGTAAATGTTGTTTTTTCTTGGTCCTCAGGAGCAACAAGTAACTGATGATAACCGGAATATCCATCCGTAAAACGAAATATGGGTGTCCAGCTAATTTATCGAGCATTTGATCCAAGGTAAAGGGAAATGATCCTTTCTAGTGGCTTTATTTAATTTCCTATAGTCAATACAAATTCACCATCCATTAACTTGTCTTGTAGGAAATAGTTCATTTTTATCATTAACAATGACAGTTACACCTCCTTTCTTCGGAACACAATGAATAGGATTTACCCATTGACTATCCGAAATAGGATAAATAATACCAGCATCTAACCACTTAACAATTTCTTTTTTAACAACCTCTTTCATGATAGGATTTAATCTTCTTTGCGGTTCAATAGTAGGTTTAAAATTTTCTTCCATTAAAATTCTATGCATACAAATGGAAGGGCTTATTCCTCTTATATCAGCAATAGTCCAACCAAAAGCTTTCTTATAAATCTTTAACACACCTAGTAGTTTTTCTTCTTAATCTTTACTTATTTCATAAGAAATAATAACAGGTAAAGTTAACGAATTTCCAAGAAACGATATTTTAAATGTGAAGGTAACATTTTTAATTCCAGTTCAGGGGCTTTCTTAATTGATGGTAAAACTATATCATTTTGAGTTATGTCTAAAGTTTCCCAGTCATCTTTAATAAAATGAGTCTCTTCTTCTTCTACTTCTTCATTTTCATTAGTTAAAAATTCAAATTTTTCTTCAGAAATGACTTTACATTTTTCTTGATAATGTTTCTAAATTAAATAATCAATTATATCGATCTGATAACATTTCTCTTTGTCAGGGTACTTCATTGATTTAAGAACATTGAATTTAATTTCTTGATCATTAATTCTCATGGTTAGTTCTCCCTATTGTACATCAATCATAGGTCGTCTATTAGCTAGAAAAGGTCTCCCTAAAATAATAGGTATCTCGTTATCTTCTTCCACATCAAGTACGATGAAATCTACAGGGAAGATAAATTTATCCACTTTAACAAGCACATCCTCTATAACTCCTTTAGGATAAGTGATAGATCTATCAGCTAACTGAAGGGTTATAGTGGTGGGAGTAATCTCTCCTAAATCCAATCTTCGAAAGATAGTGTTGACCTCATTTTTGGTGAGGTCTTTTCTCCTTAGTACTTCTTAGGATCTAGCCATAAGGTTTTCTCCTTGACTATCCTAGAGGACTAGAATTGGGAACCACCCTTTAGCAATTGAGCTACTTCTTGACTCCTCTTGGGATTCCACTTGGATGGTTGCAAACCTCTGAATCACCTTAGAAGGTTAAGATCACCATATGGGGAACCAATAGTGATCTCCTATAAGGTTGTTTAAGCCTTAGGACTACCATGGGTGGTCTGATCCTAGTGAGGTCTGGCTTACACACACTGCACTCTCACACACACTATCCTTACCCATTTCTCCCCCTGGTTCATATGAGCACTCACATGGCTAAGTCCAAACCCCTAGCTCTTTGGCTAAGAGGGTTGGAAACAACCCAGGAGATGTTCAAAATGGACATTTCTTGGTCCATGGCTCACTTTAAGCTTCATCATAATCAAAATTCAACTTTTGCCAAATGCCCGGTTGTGACATTGGGTCCTTCAAACCTATCTAAAATTACCTAATTACACCAAATTTTCAAAATTCCCCAAAAAATTTTCCAAAATTCCCAAAAATCCTAAAGGCATTTTGAAACAACCCCCACCTTTTAAATTTACAAAACTATCCCAATACCCTCCAAATAACCTCTTGATACCCTAAAATACCCTTTTGGCACAAAATTCTAAAAATTCCAAAAATTCCTAGAAAATTTCAAAAAATCCCAAATATTCCCATTTTCATTTTGTTCAACTACAACATAGCCCAATTTTGCTAAAATAACCCACATTTATCAAAGTCCCCAAATTGACCCATTTTTAACCTAAATGGACCCAATGTCACACCAAACCAACCCATTTAACCTCAATTTTGACCAATTTCAATTCTAAACCTTGATTAAACATCATTAATATCAATCTAAACCAAATCCAAGTCCAAATTGATTCATATTTGAGTTCAATCCCATTTGAAATCCAATACCCCCATTTTAGCCCAAAGTGAACCCATGCCCTAAACCTACCAAATTGATTAGCCAAACCCTAAACTTTCTTCCCAATTGATGTTGGTAACTATTCAATACATTCCCCTAAACCATTTGAAACTTTAAATTGGGTCTAAACCCCACTTTAACCCAACTTGGGCCCAAGTTGATTCAACCCTCCCAAAATTAACCAAAATACCAAAATCCACCAAATTGACCTTCCAATTGAACTCAAAACCTTCTGATGTCTTCACGAAACTTCTTCATGGTAATCACCTCTTCAAAATTGCTCAAGAAATATGGACCCAAATCAAGACCTAACTCAAGTTAGCTCAACCCAAACCCAAATGAGTCAATTTGAACCCATGACCAAACCAAACCAAATTGAACCAAATGTGGCTAAACCAACCTATCCACAGCCACTAAGTGAGCCCTACGAACCACATTAGATCCACCTAGCCCAAGATAAGTGAGCCATGGACCAAGGGGCTCTTCCCTTTAGTAGATAGATCCACCTTTTGCCTCACCCCAAATCCCCCCTTGCCTGGTTTATCACCATTAAACCCTACTCCTTGGTTGACCTGACCCATGGCCAGCTCCCATGTCCTTGCCGGCCGGCTAGCCACCGGAGGGAGTCAAAGCTGAGAGCCACAACCAAGTGAAACAAACCCAAACTCACCCAATTGGCCACCTCAGCCAAATCAAACTTTGGAGCTCCACTGCCCTCCACCTAAGCAGTGGAATACACCAACCAATTGAGCCCTAGCTCAGCCCAATGGCCCTTGCCATTTAAACACCTCTTCTCAGCCATGAGAATGGTGCTGAAGGGTGTTGAAATTTTCTCAACCAAACCTCACCAAATCACTCCCAGCGCTTCTCCCAGCCTAGAGAAGAAGAATCTCACTGTTCTCCTGCACTGAATTCTCCCAGTTGAGCTCAATTTCTTAGCTGAAAATCAGGCCAGAAACAGGACACTCTCAGAAACTTCACCAAATCCAAATTAACTCTTCCTACACCTTCACAGAGGTAGAGAAGGAGTTCCTCTATGAAATCCCCCTCTCCAGACCACCCAGTTGTTCGAGCCTCCAAGCTTTGTGATCAGGCCTGGTGGAAGTCAAGTCTAGACATTTCACCACAGCTACAGGCTTCTTCCCTAGCCTCCTTGGACACCAACGAATGTGTCGAGCCTCCTTGATAGAAGCCTCACTTCTCAGAGCTTAGGTATTGCCCTCTTCTTCCTCCCGAGCTTCCAGTGATTCTTCATTTTATTTAAGTCAATTTCAATGCCTGTTTATGGTATGGATGTGTTCGTCTTCTCAAGATGAATCCATAGAGCATAAGAACTCAAAAATCCGTTGAGAATTGAGGGAGATATTAGGGTTAGAAGATCGACGGTTCACGGGACGCACCAGTCGTAGACAATGACCAGGAGCCGTCCGATCGATTGTGTATCGGCTGAACGACGGAGATCAAGTCAGACCAGAAGACAGAGTAGGACAGCGGGACGCGTGGTAGCTCACTCAGGTGGCAGCGTCGAATGAGAGCGCGACACGTAGAGCTTCAGAGCCGCCGAGGTTGACGCGGCGCTGACTGTTTAAGTAGAAAAATCCAATTTTTCTTATTTATTTAAATACCTGAAACTTCAAAAATTGATATCTTTGCATAGAAAAATCATAAAAATAAAAGAAAAATACCTACTTGCTCAGTGAACATAGGAGAATAATGTGGAAAAGGAATTGATCTATTTTGTTTAGTATTTTATTTTAATTAATTTAATACTATTTTAAGCATTTTAATTCTCCATGCATGTGTACATTTCACCATGGCATGAGTTCATAAGGCTTTTGAAGCCTCTGATCTTGGGAACATTCTCAGATTTTTTCAAGGTCAGAGGCCATCCCTGTGGTAAGTTATGTATTTTTCAAGTTTATGTCACTGTTTTTGATGTTTTAATTCCAAAAATTAGCATGTTGTTCAGAAAATTCCACAAAAATGTTGTAAAGTTCCTTAGGACCAGAGGACCCTAGGATAATTATGGTTTGAGCTAATTCATTAAAAATAATCCTAATTGGCCTAATCACTCAAAATTTAACTTTAATTAATTAGAATTAATCACACATTAAAATTACTTGAAATCAATTCTCTATTGATCTCTAAGATTAGGGGAACCTCACATAAAAATTTGAAGTCAATTGGAAATGTTTAACCCCATTAAATGGATTAATTAAGTCACATAATCAAAATTAAACTTTAAAAATTCATAACTCCAAAAATACATTTCAAAAATTCATCAAATTGATTTTGAGACTTCTCTGATATCAGAGGAGTCTATGAAAAATAAAATTGCAATTTTCTAAAAATCATCATTTTCTACCTTATTTTAATATTTTTAATAATTAAAAAATAATAAAAATCATAAAAATAATAAAAATCATAAAAGTGTTATATTTGGTCCCCTAATCACTTGGGAATAAACCAAATATTTTTCCCAAGTCTAAAAGTAAAGATATTGAATTTTAAATGCTTAAAACAATTTTTGAATTCAAAAATGGATTTTCCAACCTTTTTACCAAAATTAATACTAATAAATCAAAGAAAAATCATAAAAATATAAAATTTGTTTCTTTGACTTTCTTGATGTCGAGTGGGATTTTTGAAAAATATAAAATCCATTTTTCAACTTTTATTTTATTTTATAATTAATTAAAACTCCAAAACTTAAAATAATTCTAATAAATAAAATATAATTCAAAAAATCACCAAAATTGGTCCAAGTGGTCCTCTGGTCATTAGGAATGTCTCATAATTTTCTTAAGGACGGAAATTTACCTTGAACATGTTGATGAATTTTCTTGGAATATCCCTATTTTCCATTAAAAATAATTATATAAATAAATTAAATTCAGAAAAATCACATTTTCTCCTCTAATGTCTTAGTTGACATGTGAGTGGAGTGGCATAAAAATTTTAAGTTCATTTAAGCTTAATTTAATGAGTTATAAAATAAATAAACTTAAAGGGGCATAAAGGAAAATAAAAGATCTTAACCCCTAATTAAAACTTTAGGTTTAACCAACATGGGGGTAAAATATCTGATTTTAATCTATTCTTAGATGATTGACACTTTGGGAACTTGAAGGGTAGAAACCCATTGATCACTTTAATAAACCCAAAAATGAAATTTTAATTAATTGAGTAATTTAAATTTTGGAAGATTAATTAAAATTGGATTACTAAAATGGGGATATAACTTAAGAAGATATTAATTCTTTAATTTGAAAATCCCTAAATAAATCACTTAATAATATTTAACTGTTAATCTTAAGAGGATAAGTGGAATTAATAATTAAATGATTAAAAATAAATAATTCTTAATGTAATTAAAACCTATATCATTAAATAATCTAACAATTGATTAAAACCTAAAATGTTAAATAATTAAAAAAAAAGTAAATTAAAATATTTGGAACTAATTAAGAATCATTTCAAAACAAACTTAAATCAAATTTGTAAATTTTTAATAATTTTAAGATAACTTACCTTAAAACATGATGTAAAAATTAAATTAATTGATATCATTTATAAAAGATTTAACTTAAATGAATCAAACACCATTCTAAACTTAAAACCATTGATTAAAATTTCATAATTAAGTCAAATTAAGATAAATCATCAACTTCAAATAAAAATCATTAAAAATCTTTAACAAATTAACTTGCCTCTGAAAACTTTAAATTATTATAACTATTAAATGAAGCGTTAAGTGAAATGTCACCTCACTCATAGGATAATCAAACATCCTAGTTCACTGAGCAAAGGAACAAAACTTAACTAAACCCTTGGATGATCATATCACCAGTACAATGAAGTTCATTTGGACTCAAAATAATCTCAGAAGTATTGAAAAGATGTTTAGAATTTGTTCTAAACACTTCCTCAATACGGTGAGATGTTTTAAAGAAAAATTGAACTTAATTGTTCTTTGATGAAGAAAATCATCCTTAACCAAAATAAAAAACCTAGACGTCATAGGTAATGACTAGCTATAGGATTAGGATTCTGGTAGACAACCAAAATCACTCCTTTAGTCTTTACCTAGGTACTTGTTGAAATGTTTAAATGCCTTAACATGTGTTTCAAAGTGTAGCTTGGAATGATGGGAAGACTCTCCAGATACGCTTTTTATGTTATTACAATTTACTTTATTGCACTGCACTTTACTTTTATGGCATGTTAAACAAGATTGTTGCATGAAAACCAAAACCTTTAGGATAGCCACAAAATCAAAATCAAAACTAAATTAAAATTCACTACAAGATAAAATCCACCGCCACAACATTTTAAAATATAAAACAACTCAAAATTTAATCACAAACAGAACAACAAAAACTTTAACTAAATTAAAACGTCTCGTTGAATGATCGGGAATACCTCGGATGATGTAACCCACATGTTGTTAACGGGATTTCCCACGGTCAAAGTGAAAGTGTGGAACTTATTTAGTTGAGTTTAGCAAATTCATCTGGACTAAGTGAATTCGATGAAAATAACGGTACCGTGATGACGGAACCGTGGGATCTTAATCGGTTCTGTTTAAACAACTTTAAGATTTATTTTAATTAAAACACTAAAAAATATTTGGACTTTAAGATTTCTCTAAACCAAAACACTTTTCTCATCTCTTGATTTTCACCTTATAAAACTAAACCTCTGCAACAACAAGGAGCTCGGAGCGTAGTGGCCAGCACGGCCATCTTCGTCAGCAAAACTTGTGTCTACTTCAGCAAAAATTTCTTAGAATTAAATAACAAAGCCATAGGATTTCGAGGTAGTTTGCCTGGTGTGATATAAATCCTCAACTTCTCGTTAGGCATCTGCATAATCATGTTATGCAAATTAAGCCCGAACTGGTCTTAGGACTCCGAGGTAGTCGTTCGGTACGACATAAACCCTCACATGTTCGAGGCTATTTTTATGATTATGTCATACTAATATAAGTCATTATTAATTAAAATTGGCAGGATTGCAACATTAAATAAACTCCCGAATTGAAGCCAAATAATAGGATAGTTTGGGAAGTTGCCAAGATTCTTCTTGGATCCTTAGCTTCTCCTACTTCTCTTCCTTTGGATTCTTGAAATAAACCATTCCGAATTTGAGCTAATCCCTATTGAAATTTCCAAAACTCAATCATTTGAAAACCTTAAACTTTGAAATTCTTGAAAGCAAAACCACTGATCATTATCGAGAGTTTTCTTAAATGATTCCCGTTATTTAAGATGTAATTAACTATAGAGGCTTGCCCTTATAAAGAACTTTAAGAACCCAGGTAATATAAACCCTGCCTAATTCCTTTATATTAAGTAGGGGAATTTGTCGGCTTATAAAATTGGTTCGTGGACCAAACAGATGTCACAAATCTTCTAGTTTAGTTAATCAAGCCCCATCATCAAGCAGTGTGTTTATTCTTCGGAATAGATACACGGTTTGTGATGCATTGCTCGTTTATATAAACTATTTGGGATGTGAGATCGGTTTGATTTTTTGTATCTTAAAATTTTCGAACTTAAAATTATTTTCAAAAATTAAATACAACTTTTCAAATTATATATTTAAATTAAATTAAAAAAAATTTCGCCGACAACTTCTGTAGGACAAGGGTTTGAAAATGCGGATGTTAAATTTCCAATGTTACTCTTTTCTCACTGATGAACAAAGTGCCGGAGACTGAATAACCTATGATTGAGTTTAACCTGAAGTCAGCTCAAGAATTCCTTCCCCTGCAGAGAGCACCAGTTGAAAGGAACGCTGCTGTTTACAAGAAGTTGACTGCTACCCCCAGAACTATTGTCTCTACCCGCACCGGTCTGGTCATTACTGCACCTACCTCGGTTCCTGCCAAACTGAAAGGAAAGGAAGTACAAGTCAGTTATGAGCCTGTCACCGTGGAGGGTTCAGACTTCGCTGTGATACCGTCTATTTTCGAGATAGGGTCCGGTTCGAAGTATAGGCTCTTAACCCGGACACAGATAAAAAATAAAAATAGGAAGTTTTCTAAGACTAAGAAGGTCAGAGAAGATGAAGCCGCCTGTCTTGAAGAAATCCCCGAAGAGAAAGAGGAAGAACTGCCAGAATACTCACCACTGTTGGAAAGAAATAGATTCCACCCTCTCTCTGCTGCATCTAATAAAATAGATGCCAGAAAGATCATCGCTGCGTTACCCCGGCCTGCATATTACAGTGATAGTAAGAAGAAGAAGAGCAAGGCTACACCACTCACCCGATTACGTGTGGTAGTCGAGAAATTAGCCAGAAAAGAAGGATGTCATGTATCAGAGATTCTGAGAAGAATGGGACGACTGCTGGTTAAGTCTCTCCTCGGTCCTCGAGTAGAGCCTGCTACTTTCCCTGAAAGACTAAAGAAAAAGGTACGAGCTAGCGAGGAAGGCTCAACTGTTGTTGTATCGGGTCTCCACGTTACGAGCACCGCCGACAGACGAGCCGGTCCTAGGTCTTCTGCTACAAGAAGGATGGTGTGGCCACGTATTATTGTTGAACTAATACAAACATAACGTTCTGGAAAGAGAAATCTCACTGAAGATCCCAGATTTGAAGTGAGTGCCGCAGTAAAGGAAACACCTGAAAGAGAGGTTCAACAGTCATCTCCTAACGACCATGAGATTGCTCAGAAAAGGCCACTTGAGGATGCCATAGGGCAGCTAAGAATGGACATCCGATGGCTAGCAAGAGAAAGAGGAGATGAATTAAGGGACGAAGTGGATTCACCAGAATTTATGGATGAAGAGTATGTTGAGATTAACATGGTTGAATCACGGGCATCGTAAGGCTCGCAGGGAGTTCCGCCAACTTGAGAAAGAGACGAGCCAGAATTAATGAGAGCACAACTTCGAGAAAAAGATGATACGATTTCCCAGATGGCGAAAAGGATGGAAGAGATGGCTGCCGCCTTAGCCACCCTCCAGAGTCAGGCCCAGCCTCAGAAAGAAATACCCCCGGAGGTCATCCATATTGCAGACGGAGGAAAAGAGATTACATCTGTTAATGGAGATGATTAGCTGAAGAAAGATTCATCACAGAACATGATTCCCGAAAAGGATATTAAGAGCATGGTAGAACAGCAGGTGCGAGAAGCCTTAGCTCAGTCCAAGAATGGAACATCTATTCAGACGGGTAAACCTTACCCTGAAGAATTTGATGCAGTCCAATACCCCAAGGGCTTTGTACCACCTCTGTTTAAGACTTTCGATGGAATGGGAAACCCCTGACAACATTTCACACATTTTCGTGCCAGTTGCTGCAATGTCGGTGGGAGCGACGCCTTACTTTTTCGACAGTTCGTCAGCAGTTTGTCAGGGATCACCTTCGACTGGTATGCAGAATTGCCGAATGGATCAGTCAAGACTTTTGCAGAATTGGAAAATCTCTTCGTTAAGTGGTTTGCTGGAGCTCAGCACCACATCACCATCGGTGATATAGTGGTGGAGCGACAGAAACCGAACAAAACTTTGGTGGATTACATACATCGATCGAGGAACCTGAGCATGAAGTGTGAACCACAGCTTCAGGAACAGCATGCGGTCGGTATCTTGCTTAAGAGTATCCATGGCCTGATAGCACTTCTCCTTAAGGGATTCACTATTTAGACTTTAGAGAAGTTGCTTAGCAAGGCCGGGAGCTTGCAGGAGGAAGCAAAACAGCTAAGTTTCGTCGACAAGACTGATAAGCAGAAGCCTACAAAAGCATTTGAGAAGAAATCTGGGGCCGTCGCAGCAGTTGACAAAGGCAAGTAGCCAGTGCAAATACAGCCAGAGCAACCACAACAGACTTATCAACACCCTCAGCAGAATAATCAGCCTCAACAGAGTTTTCAGCCTCGACCGAGTTATCAGTCGCCGCGGTACGATCAACAGCCGTCTCGTGGCTCCGTCCTCTGAAGGAACTATTGAACAAAGAATATCCCTTCAAGACTGAGGCAGTGGAAAAGATGTTTCACAGCTTGATGAAGACGCCTGACTTTCAGTTGCCAGAGCCCAGGAAACCTGAAGAAGTCAACAAGAAGGATCATCCGAACTACTGTCCCTACAGTCGGATGATCGGACATAAAATCGAAGACTGCTTCACCTTCATGAATTGGCTCGAGAACAACCTTCGACAAGGGAACATAACGATCCCGAAGGAATACATGAAGGAACCCAAAAAAGGAGGTTTCGTCAATGTTATCTCGACGAAGCCTATTGTTCCGATCGACCCGTACACGACTAACAATTGATGGAGTACTGTCTGGACGAAGTCTTCAAAGAAAATTTTGGATCACATCCAAACCGCTTCGGTGCGCGCTTCAACTTAGAGTTTGAAAACTGTCGAGCCAGCATTATCACTTGCGATTGAAGGACCGCCTCAGGAGGAGGAGAAGATCATAGAAGAAAAGAAGACCGACGCACCGAAGACTAGACTAGGGGCTGCTTATCCTAGGATGGTTGTTTCTGATTTGGGGGAGAAATCCCTCGAACCTCTGACTCTGTAAGATTATTTGCTCGCTCCGGCGGGATCTTATAATGATAAGAGTTTTGCTGTTGGCTACGTTTTGACTGTTTCTAACGATTATGTAACTAACGACAACCAACCTAATCTGAATCTCTATTTTGATACGAATAACGATTCTCAAATCATACAAAACCTAGATAACCACAATGAAGAGGAAGACGTTCACAACGATGGCTACGAATGTTCAGTAAGTGACGAGTCTATTTGTGAATTCCGAGGAGCACCGATCACGATAGAGTTAAAACTATCAGACACCGAGGCAACTTCAGAAAAGCTAGTCGCTCCGATCCAAGAGGAGACATCGGTATATCCAGATGAAATTACTGAAGTCAATCTAAGGAGCGGCAAGGTCTTACCTCCAAGATTGGGTCCAAAGGACAAAGGAAAGCAAGTGGTTGCTCAGGAAGAGCCAACTGCAGCGGAAGAATTGCCGTTCGGGAAGAAATTGAACAACCTGGTAACAAAATGGACTATAATGTGCTAGCCCATCTTAGGAAGCTACCAGCCAAATTGAACATCTACGATGCTCTGATCCTATCAAAGGAGATGAGAGAATCTCTGGTCAAGGCCTTGCTTGATCTAGAAATTTTCTTAGCTCAAATGGCTGATAATTCATTCGACGAGGTTTGCTCATTGAATGGACAGCGCGGTGTTACCTTCATGGACGATGATTTACTACTTGGAACAGCGGATCACAACAGACCGTTGTACATTTCAGTCAGTATTGGAAAGTTCACACTCTCCAGGGTGCTAGTCAATCCGGGAGCATAAATTAATATAATGAACCTTCGAACGCTAGCCTATTTAGACATTGACGCCCGTGATCTCGAGGTAGACAAGATGATACTGAGAGGCTTTAACCAGAAAGGAGAAAGAGCTCTTGGACGGATAACACTGTTATTGAAGTGTCGGCATATTTTTAGGTTGAGTGTTTTATTTTTGAAAAGAGGTCGCCTACAGAAATTGTCGGCGAATTTTAATTTAATTTAAATAAATAATTTGAAAAGTAGTATTTGATTTTGAAAATAATTTTAAATTTGAAAATTTTAAGATATGAAATCAAACTGATCTCACATCCCGAATAGTTTATATAAACGAGCGCCGCAACACAAACCGTGTATTTATCCCGAAGAATAGACACACTGCTTGATGATGGGGCTCGATTAAATAAACTAGAAAGGTTTGTGACATCCGTTTGGTCTGCGAACCAATTTTTATAAGCCGACAAGTTCCCCTGCTTAACATGAAAACATTAAACAGGGTTTATATTACCTGGGTTCTTTAAAATTCCCTATAAGGGCAAGCCCCTATAGTTAATTACATCTTAAGTGACGGGAATCACCTAAGAAAACTCTCGATAATAATCAATAATTTCGCTCTCAAGAATTTCAAAGTTTAAGTTTTCAAAGGATTGAATTTTTTGAATCTCAATAGGGAATGGATCAAGTTTGGAACATTTTATTTTGGGAATTCAAAGGAAGAAAGGTAGGAGAAATTACGGATTCGAAGTGAACTTCTATAATCTCCCGACTATCCTATTGTTTGGCTTGGATTAAGGAAAATCCTAATGTTTATTTAATGTTTTAATCTTGCCAATTTTAATTAATTAGGGCTTATATTTATATGATAGAATCATACAAATAGCCTGGAAGATATGAGGGTTTATGTCGTATCGGACGACTACCTCGGAATCCTAAGACCGGTTAGGGCTTAATTTGCAATGCAAATGCCTAACGAAGAGTTGAGGATTTATGTTGCACTAGGCAAGCTACCTCGAAGTCCTATGGCTTTGTTGTTTAATTCTAGGAAAGTTTTGTCGAAGCGAGTTCAAGTTTTGCCGATGATGATGGCCGTGCTGCCCACCATGCTCCGAGCTCCTTGTTGTTGCAGAGGTTTAGTTTTAGAAATCATAAATCGTGGGATGAGAAAAGTGTTTTGGTTTAGAGAAGTCTTAATTTCCAAGTGTTTTTTTTTGTGTTTTAATTAAAACAAATCTTAAAGTTGATTATAACAACACCGGTTAAGATCCCACGGTTCCATCCTTCCGGCATCATTATTTTTATCGGATTCACTTAGTCCGGATGAATTTGCTAAACTCAACCGAATGAGTTCCACACTTTCATTTAGATCGTGGGAAATCCCGTTTGCAACACGTAGGTTACATCATCCGAGGTATTCCCGATCATCCAACGAGACGTTTTAATTTAGTTGTAATTGTATTTTTGTGTTCGTTTGTGATTAAATTTTGAGTTGCTTTATATTTTGAAATGTTGTGGCGGTGAATTTTATCTTGCAATGACTTTTAACTTAGTTTTGGTTTCAGCTTTAGTGGACTATCCTAAAGGTGTGGGTTTTCATGCAACAGCTTGTTTTATCATGCAAGAAAAGTAAAGTGCATTTGCAATAAAGTAAATTGCAAGAAATTAAATTGCGAGAAAGTAAATCGTGATAAAATAAAAGCGTACCTGGAGGGTCTTCCCGTCATTCCAGCCGCACTTAAAACACGATTAGAACATTTAAGCAAGTTCCTAGGTAAAGCTAAGGTAAGGGTTATGGTTTTCTACCAAATTCCTAATCCTATAGCTAGTCATTTCCTATGACGTCTAGGTTCCTCGTGTTTTTGGTTCGAAGACGATTTTCTTCATCAAAGAACAATTAAGTTCAATTGTTCTTATAAATATCCTATCATATCGAGGAAGTGCTTAAGAAGAATCTTAAACATCTTTTCAATATTTCTAGGATTGTTTTAAGTCCAAATGAATTTAATTATGTAAATGAATCGATCGTCCGAGGTTTTCAAGTTTTGTTAACTTGCTCGATGAACTAGGATATTTGAATGTCCTATAAGTGAAGTAACATTTTATTTAATATTCGTTTAGGAGTTATGATAACTAAAGCTTTTGAGGGTAAATTGGTGTTCAAATGGTTTGTGATTTAACTTAATTTCAATCGAAGGGTTTAAATTTGGAATAGTGTTCAAGTTATTTTAGGCTTATTTCTTTATGTCTTAGGTGATGTTATTTAATTCAACTTAATTTAATTTAATTTAATTTAATTTAATTTAATTCAATTTAATTCAATTTAGTTTGATTTGATGTTACATTAAATTAATTTGATTTAATTTAATTTTTTTTAATTTAGTTTGATTTAATTTAATTTAATTTAATTTAATTTATTTAATTTAATTTAATTTTTAATTTAATTTAATTTAATTTAATTTAATTTTTAATTTAATTTAATTTTTAATTTAATTTTTAATTTGATTTAATTTGATTTAATTTAATAATTTTTTTTAATTCAATTTTATTCATTTTAATTTTAATTAAAATTTTAAAAGAGTTCAATAATTTAATTTTAGTTTAATGATTAAGTCTTTTAATATTTTAAATTTGAATTATCATTTTAATTAGGAATTAAAAATTAATGAAATGATTAATTTAGGGATTTTTTAAATTAAAGAATAAATCTCTTCCTAATAATGTCCCTATTTTAATAATTCCAATTTTATTATTCTTCCAAATTTAATCAATTATTTAATTAAAGTTTAATCATTTTAAATTGCTTAATGGGTTTCTACCCTTCAATTATTAAATTTCAATCATCCAAATCAGATTAGGATCAAATATTTTACTTGTTAATTTTTTATTAAACCTAAAGTTTTAATTAAGGATTAAAAAAAAAATTTAATTACCACTTTACCCTTTAAGCTTAAAAATTTCATAACTCACTAAATTGAACTTAAATGAACTTGAAATTTTTATGTGACTTCACTCATATGTCAATAAAGACATGAGAGGAGAAAATGTTATTTTTCTGTATTTAATTTATTTATATAATTATTTTTGGTAGAAAATAGAGATTTCCAAGGAAAATTTAATAACATGACCAAGGGAAAGTTTCTGTCCTTAAGAAAATTAGGGGACATTCCTAATGACCAGGGGACCACTTGGACCAATTTTGGTGATTTTTTGAATTATATTATTTTTATTATAAATATTTTAAGTTCTGGAGTGTTAATTAATTTAAAAATAAAATAAATGTTGAAAAATGAATTTTATGTTTTTCAAAAATCTCTCTGATATCAAGGACATTTTGGTGAATTTTATTATTTTTGTGATTTTTATTATTTTTTAATTATTAAAAATATTAAAATAATATTAAAAATCAACTTTTTTACAAAATTGAAATTTTAATTTTCTTAAATTCTCCCGATATCGGAGAGGCTCCAAAACCAATTTGGTGAATTTTTGAAAGATATTTTGAAAGTTATGAATTTTTAAAGTTTAAAATGACTAAGTGGCTTAATCAACCCAATTAATGGGGCTAACCAAGTCCAATCGACCTCAAATTTTTATGGTGGGTTCTTCTGATCCTAAAGGTCAATGGAGAATTGATTTGAAGTCAATTTGATGTATGATTAGCTCTAATTAATTAGAGACCTATTTTGAGTGTTTAAGCCAATTAGGGTCTGTCTAAAATGAACTAACTCAAAACCTATTTTTCCTAGGGTTCTCTCGGTCATAAGGAACATCACCAAATTTTCCTAGAATTTATTTCACAACATGCTATTTATTGGAATTAAAATACTTAAAACAGTTGACATGAATTTGAAAAATGAATAACTCTTCATAGGGATGGCCTCTCGACTTTGGAAAATTCAGGGAATGTTCCCAAATTCGGAGGCTTCAAAAGCCCTATGGTCTCATGCCATGGTGAATTGTATACATGCATGGAGAATTAAATGTATGCAGAGAGTAAATAAATTATAAAAAATAAAATACTTGATGAAATTAAATGATTTCTTTTCCACATTATTCTCCTCTCGTTCACTCGAGCAAGAGGGTATTTTTATTTTATTTTTCTGATTTTCCTACACAGAGTTATGAATTTTTAAAGTTTCTGATATTTAATAAATACATTAAATACCCTATTTATCTACTTATCCACGCGGCGCCAGCGAAACATCGGCAGCTCCGAAGGGGTACGTGTCGCGTTGTGATTGGGCGCCGCCATCTGAGTCAGCCGTCCCGGGGCCCGCTGTATCGTTCTGTCTCCTCATCTGGCGCGATCCTGGCCGTCCGTCCACGCGTGTATTAAATGGACGGCATCCGTTCATCGTCCCCAAGTGTCCTCACCCGAGAGCCGTCCACACTAAATCCCTAATATCTCACTCGATACTCAATGGATTTTCATGTTCTTATGTTCTATGGATTCGTCTTGAAGAGACGAACACATCTATACGGTTATCATGCATTGAAATTAAAGCATTTGAAATGGAGAATCTCCGTAAGCTCGGGATGAAGAATTAGCTCATACCTTTGCTCGGAGAAGTGTGGCTTCGATCCGAGAGTTG
Source organism: Papilionanthe hookeriana x Papilionanthe teres (assembly GCA_022702705.1). Classification (NCBI taxonomy): domain Eukaryota; kingdom Viridiplantae; phylum Streptophyta; class Magnoliopsida; order Asparagales; family Orchidaceae; genus Papilionanthe; species Papilionanthe hookeriana x Papilionanthe teres. Next base: position 160,762,037 of record CM040423.1, read on the forward strand.
TTGCACCTTCGATTGGATCCTAGCAAGCTCCGGATGAAGTCTCCCGGTCTCAGTGAATTGTCTCAGGTTGGACTTCGACCACAGCCCGATCACAAAGCTTGGAGGCCGGAGCAACCGGGTGGCCTCGGCAGATGGGGCTTTTGCTGGTGGACACCTTCCCTCGGTCCGGTGAAGGTGTAGAACCAATCAATTTGGGGATTGGCTCACTGTGGAGAAGTGTCCTGGTTTTGGGTGGAATTTCGGCTGGGAAATCGAGTTTTATCGCGTGGGGATTAGGGCAAATTGACACCTGGGATCAATCGCTCTAAGGGTGGAGAAGGGTCTCGGAACAATTTTGGCAGAGTTTCGACAAGGTTTGTGCAACTCTCTTCTCATGGCCGTGAGGGGGTCGGGTTTAAATCAGAGGTGGCCGGAGAGCCTCCCGTGGATGGCCAAGGGTCGGGATCACTGCTCCGGTCATGGGAAGAACGAGCCATGGTGGCCATTAGGCATGGGGCAGCTCAGGCAAGGTGGAATTCCAAAGTTGGCTCACATGTGAGCTCTCGGGTATGGTGTTTTCCGGCGATCCAGGCGGCTGGCCGGCAGGCATGGGTCACCATCTTGACCAGGGAGGTCAGGGCTTGGCAATGGTGAGGTCAATTGGGCTTGGACATGTGTAAAGTGTTTGGATTAAAGTGGTATGGGGGAGAGGCCATTTTGGCTTGATTTGGTCCAAGCCATGGTTTTGGGTTAGGTTCACCTCCCCATGATCTGGTTTTGGGCTGAAAAATCGAGTTGGGTCGGCTAAGAAGGGGTGGTGAAGTCCCCATCCGAGGTGATGTGGTTAAACATGTTTTAGTGTGTAGCATGGAAGGGGTTAAAAATGCTTAATGAAGGATTAAGAAAGGGGGCCCTCCTTTTGCTACTTTGGGTATGGTCACATGTCAAACCCCCCATGGCTTCATATGGCTTGTAAATGGCTCATCCTTGGCTCCATTTGGCTTGGGAAAAGCTTGGGTCAATTTCATAAAAAGGGATTTAAGAAAATTTTGATATTTTGATGGGAATTTGTATGGGGCTTGATTTGGAATTGTTTAATTGATGACATTGGAACTTAGGGACAATTTTGATTAAATGGATGATGAGGGGAAGTGCCATGTGGGCTTTGGATGAATTTGGGCTTTTGAATTTGAAGGAAGTGGGCTTTTAGGAAAGTTTAAGGGGAAATGGGCTTTTTGATTTTAGGATGGGCATTTGGGTAAAGATTTTGTGAAGGACCTTGTCAAATAAATGTCATAATTGGTTTAGGGATGTTCTATGAAGGGCTTGGAGTCAATTTGGTGTGATTTGGAGTTGAATTGGTTTGAATTTGGGTTTATTTGGTAAGTGAGCCTATGTAGGTCAAATTGGGCTAACTTGGGCCAATGTTGGGCTAGGGTTGAAATTGATGTAAAATTAATGTTGAGAAATATTTATGGGAGTGTTTCAAAGAGGTTTTAACTTTGGTTGGGCTTTGATTTTGGGGTTTGGGCTCATTTGGGTTAGGTTTGGGTTTAGGTCAAAAATGGGCCTTTTAGCTTTGGGTTGAATTTGAGTGGGGTTTGGGTCTAAATTTTGGGCAAATCATGTTAATGTTTTGTTTGTGGGAATGTTAAGGAAGATTTAGAAAAGATTTGGGGTTAATTGGAGTTGAATTGGGTGAGTTTGGGTTAGGTTTGGGTCATAGGTCCAAATTGGGCTTTAAGGCCAATAGTGGAGTTGGATCCAAATGTCAATCAAATTGAACTTGGATTTGGTCTAGATTGGTATTGGGAATGTTGATTTGAAGTCTAGAACTGAATTGGACCAGAATTTGGGTCAATTGGGTAGGTTTGGTTTGACATTGGGTTCACTTAGAGTTAAAATGGGTCAAATTGGGGGTTTTGACAAAAGTGGGGTAAATTGACAAAATTGGCCCATGATGTAGTTGAACAAAATGAAATTGGGAATATTTGGGATTTTCTGGAATTTTCTGGGAATTTTCTGAGTTTTTGGATTTTTTGGCTAAGAGGGGTATTTTGGGTATTTGGAGGGTATTGGGAGGTATTTTTGGAATTTTTGGTATTTTTGGTTATGGATGATCAATTTGAGTGATGTGGAAATGTTTGAGAATGATTTTGGAGAATTTTGGGTGATTTGGAAATTTTGAGAAATTTGGGTAATTCAGGGCTTTGGGTAGGTTGGCGGGTGTAGGGTCTCGGGGGCAAAAATTAAAAATTTGGAAAATGGAAGATTAGGTGAATGTAAGTGGAATAAAATCATTTTGGTTGAGCCATGAAGCCATATCAAGCCCACATGAGCCATGAAGGGACTCATTTGAGGCATTCACTATGTTGTTCCTAACCCTCTTACCCAAGGGCTTAGGGGTTAAGGACCATCCATGTGAATCACCTACATGAGTCAGGAGGTCAAGTCGGGTATGGGTGTGTTTTTAGGAAGTGTGTGAAAGTGTAGTGTATAGGTGTAGTGTGTGTGTAAGTCAACCCTTCACCAGACCAGGCCACCCAGGGCAATCCTAAGGCCAAAAAGTCCTATAGGAACTCATCCTTTAAACATTCACATTTGATTTCAACCCTCTAGGTGATTAGGGGTCTACAATCAAGTTTGTGGAGTTTGCAGGGAGTTAAGAAGTGGTTTGAAATCCTAGATGGTGGATCCCAATTCTAGTCCTCTAAGATAGTCAAAGGAAAAGCCTAAGGCTAGATCCTAAGCACTAAAAGAAGAAGAGAAGTCCTCATCAAAAATGAGGTCAACAAATGGACCCCCAATAGGTGTGGTGAGCTGACGGAGCACACCGCGCGTATTGGTGTTGACCGAAGCGATCAACAAAACCAATACAGATGTCCAAGTAACAAACTTAGGACGAAGTAGAAGAGCTTCGCTGGGGAGTGTCAAGTATATCTCCGGAACTGGAGATTCTTGAACTCTCGCCTGGGAAAGGAAAAGGAGGTGAATCCCAAATCACATGATCTGGGAGAATTTCGATATAGATTTTATTTTGTTTCATGTTCAAGTCATGATGTTTGAGTTTAGATTTCAATTTGGAGTTTCAATTTAGATTGAAGTTTGTCAAGATTAATTTGAAGGGATTTGATTTGAAATGAAAATTGGAATTTTGAGGTTTTAGATGTAACATCTTCAACCCCAAAAGAAGATCAAATCGATTGGATTGGATCATTAAAATGAGGAAAGATCTCAGAGTAATGCGGTATTGGATGTAAAATCCTTAACCTCAAGAGTTTGATTTTGATGTATTTCATTGCGATAGGGAAATGATCCTAAAGCAATGCGGTCTCGGATGTAAAATCCTTAACCCCGGAATTTGATTTGATGTATTTCAGGTGCAATAGGGAAAGAATCCTAAAGCGATGCGGTCTTGGATGTAAAATCCTTGACCCAAAAGTTTGAATTTGATGTATTTCGAGGCTGATAGGAAAGAATCCTAAAGCGATGCAGTCTTGGATGTAAAATCCTCGACCCAAGAGTTTGAATTTGATGTATTTCAGTGCAATAGGAAAGAATCCTAAAGCAAGTGCAGTCTTGGATGTAAAATCCTCGACCCAAAAGTTTGAATTTGATGTATTTCGGTGCAATAGGGAAAGAATCCTAAAGCAAGTGCGGTCTTGGATGTAAAATCCTCGACCCAAAAGTTTGAATTTGATGTATTTCAGGTGCAATAGGAAAGAATCCTAAAGCAATGCGGTCTTGGATGTAAAATCCTCGACCCAAGAGTTTGAATTTGATGTATTTCAGGTGCAATAGGGAAAGAATCCTAAAGCGAGTGCGAGTCTTAGATGTAAAATCCTCGACCCAAAAGTTTGAATTTGATGTATTTCGAAGTGCAATAGGGAAAGAATCCTAAAGCGGTGCGATCTTGGATGTAAAATCCTCGACCCAAAAGTTTGAATTTGATGTATTTCAGTGCAATAGGGAAAGAATCCTAAAGCGATGCGGTCTTGGATGTAAAATCCTCGACCCAAAAGTTTGAATTTGATGTATTTCAGTGCAATAGGGAAAGAATCCTAAAGCGAGTGCGATCTTGGATGTAAAATCCTCGACCCAAGAGTTTGAATTTGATGTATTTCGAGTGCAATAGGGAAAGAATCCTAAAGCAGTGCAGTCTTGGATGTAAAATCCTCGACCCAAAAGTTTGAATTTGATGTATTTCAGTGCAATAGGGAAAGAATCCTAAAGCAGTGCAGTCTTGGATGTAAAATCCTCGACCCAAAAGTTTGAATTTGAATTTTTTTGGTAATTGATTTTGCAAAGATTTGTAGTGTTGATTTGAAGAGTGTGGAATTTCGGTTTTTCGAGAATTTCATGAAAGTTGTAAAAGACTTTCGTGGAATGAAATAGATTAGGAGAGAATACGTAGATGTCACATATCCCATTCAAAAGAGTTGATCGGATGTTGCTGGTTTGGATTGGATATAATTCCTCGCCATCAGATTCGATCCGTGTCAATGGAATCAACCGCTTCCATCCCAGACAAGGGAGAGAACAGAACGGATTGGATTTCAGATTTGGGAGATTGAATTTGAATTTTCGATTGAGATTTGATTTAAGATCTGGAAGATCGAATTTGAGATTTGATAGAGATTTGGAATCCGGAAAGATTGAACTTGAATTTGATTGAGATTTGGAGTCCGGAAAGATTGAATTTGAAATTTGGAAGGATGAGTTTGAACTCGGTTGAAATTTGATTTAAGATTTGATTTGAAATTTGGAAGATCACATTTGAAATTTGATTGAGAATTTGATTTAACATTTATGTTGATTTTGTTTATCTTTTAATGATTCAAATTTTATTTTATCGTTTACTTAATGTTCATGTGAATTTGGTATTTGTCATTTTTTTTTAGATTTTTTTTTTTTTTTTTTTTAAGGAAAGTTTTCTTTTATTCTCTTTTTTTTTATTCCTTCTCTGTTCTTTGTTCGAAATTCATTTAACTTTAACGGCTTTTCCCAATCAATTTGCACAAAAGAGGTGAAGGCCAAAAATGTGACATGGTCACTTTCATTCCAATCATGTAGAAGATACATCATACATCTTGATCTGGAATATATTTCATACAATCCATGTAAACTCAAAACGGATCGTGTATGATCTTTGTCGATCCATCCAAAGAAGCATCCGTCAAAAATCCATGTCTCGAATAGTGGGGTACATGGTCAATAACATCACCTTCCAAGCCATCCTTGGCAAGGATGCCGTATGGATGTACATTGGAGGTGTGATATTTTCCATGTAACTCACGGCTCGTAAGGCCGGAGGCTCTCTAGCTCCGGGTCCGGTCTGGAAATGGTAAGGTGTCTTCCCGTCGTCCATCCTTCGAAAGTAACCGAGATCCGCTTCACCGGTACTCCCGGTATGCAATGCTTAGCGATATCCGCCCCGTTGCCCTTCGGCATCATGACGGAACCTACCGGTAAAGGTATCTTTACCGGCCCTTGGAACTCACTCGGACCTCGCTATCCGGAGGTCGGATCCGAACATGATGTTACACTCGCTCGGAAAGAGACCGTGCAGAAAGGTCCGACAAAGTCGTGGTGATCTATGTGTGGGGTATGCGATCACCCCGTTTGTAGATGTTGATGATGCAGCGTATTGGGTATGCAATCCGCCGGCGTACCCTCCATGTTATCAATCTCTTTACCATTCTCTTGATGACTAATGGCATCGGATCCACTTGCCCATGACGAAGTATTCCGGTGGGTTTCCCTTCCTGTCCTCCGCAAAGTTGTAACAACATCCACATTGTATTGTGATTCTTCCTTTCCCTGGCATCCATCTCCGGGGTTCTGAGTATGTGTTTTCCCTTAGGCGGCCCGCTCGGCCCATTCTTTTCAAATCCCGGATGCAATCCACGATTTGCTGCTGTTCATATTCGAGAATACGTCCGTATGTAGCTCGAGGCCCTCTAGTATATTGATTCTTCCGCCTTTAATTCTCTCGAAGTATTCAAAGGTTTTCTTTTCAACATTCCGCATTCTCTCCGGCTCGTATTCCGGAATGATCCGCGGATGGCGAGGCCTCGGTGACATATTGTGGAATATACGGTTCAATCCCTTCACGTTCTCCCGCATACCTCGGCTCCTCGTGGATGACGCTTGTCGGGACATCCCCGGGGTTGCTTCGCAACAAGGTCATGCATCATTGGTGGTTCTATCCGGTGGCGTGGTAGCCTTCTTTCTTCCGATCTTCCGGAGATTTCCCCGGTTCTTTCGTTATACTAGGAGCCGGCCTCCTTTCTTCGAGTTCCTGGTGAACGGGTGTCCTTGAAGTGTATGCACCGACATTAGCAACTTGTCTCGTCGCGCCGGTCCGCGGCTAGTTTTGTTAACATCTTACGGATACGGCGATTCTTATTTCTTCGTTGCGTTGCTGTGAGAGTAGCTCTTCGAACTTCTTGAATCTCCGTGGGCGCGGCGCCGACAAGCTCGCCTCTCGCCGTAGCGACTACGGACTTCATTTTCTTATCTTCTTCAATGTTTGTCTTTCTTTTCTTCGTCTTTGGATTGGTGGCTTGGGCCACCCACTTTCATCACTGTATGTCCGAGCAGTTCTTCTCGGTCGACCGGGACCCAGTCACTTTCCTCGTACTGTAGGCCTGCTGGTGCGAAATCCGAGTCAATCTCGATTATCGCTCTATCTTTCACCCTCTTTTCATCGAGTGCAAGGCTTACGCCATTCTTAAAGTTCAGGACCAACCGCCCGTTCGACATTTCCCTGTGAAAAGACAAGGAAAAGGATCATGGGCTGTACTAAGAACAAGAACATTAAGAAAATGTTTATTAAAGACATTTTTTTTATTATTCTTATATTTTTAAACTTAACAGGAATGAAGTGGGATAAGATCGTGTAAGAGATTTTGATTTGGAAAAGAAAACAAGGAAAATTTTATTATCAGGATTTTATTTATTTTAGCACATTTTATTATTTTTTGGGTTCGGACCCAATCATAAGTAATTACTTCGCCCGTGTTTCTTAGGGTTGAAGAATTCATTCCTTCGAAACATCAGGTAGCGTAGTACTTTTTTAAGTATCGTCCATTGATCGGAAGCATATGTCGTTCTCCCTGGCAATTCACTAGCTGGTAGGAACCTCCTGAGTATACTGCTTCAACCACAAACGGTCCTTCCCAAGTGGGTTCAAATTTTCCTCCTATCCTGCGGTGTGCAAGAATAGGTCTCTTGAGAACAAGAACTAAGTCACCAACTTTGAAGGTTCTTGGGCGGACCAGTTTATCATGGGCTTGAACCATCTTAGCTTGGTATAGTTCTAAATTCTGCTGCGCTGCAAGTCTCTTCCCTTCCAGGCTTTCCAATTCTTCTAGTCGTAATTTGGCGTTCTCTTCTGTCGTGAGTTTATTTGCAACTGCAATTCTGAGTGAAGGAAGCTGAACCTCTAAAGGTAACACTGCCTCGGACCCATACACCAGAGCGTAAGGTGTAGCTTGCGTAGGAGTTCTGAAGGTTGTCCGGTAGGCCCATAAGGCTTCTAACAACTTCTCGTGCCAATTTCTCTTATTATCGTCCAAGGTTTTCTTTAAGATTTGAACGAGAGTTTTATTAAAAGCCTCGCCGAGGCCGTTTGCTCTTGGGTAGTAAATTGTTGAGTATCGCCGGTCGATTCCGTGTCTCCCGACAAAATTGTTGATTTGCGTGCTTCGAATGCGTCGTCCCATTATCCGAGATGATCCTGCGCGGCACTCCGAAACGGTAGACAACTTGGTTCTTGAAAAATTGTAGCACGTGATGTGCTTTCACTTCTCTAAGTGGAACCGCCTCGCCCACTTGGAAAAGTAATCCGTAGCCGCAAGAATGAAGCGATGTCCTTTTGAAGATGGTGGTTCTATTGGACCCACTATATCCGTGCCCCAACATTCAAATGGCCACGACGCAATTGTCGGATGTAGCACGTTTGGAGGTTGGTGCAGAACTACTCCGTGCACTTGGCATTGGTGACAGCTCTTGGCGATTTTCATGCAGTCGGTCATCATCGAGGGCCAGTAGTACCCTAGTCTTTTAATTTTCATTTTCATCTTTGGACCCGACTGGTGAGCGCCACAGAGTCCTGAATGTATCTCTTTAACAATTTTACGGGACTCGGACCCGCTTAGGCATCTTAGCCACATTTGATCAAAAGACCTTCTGTATAATGTGTTGTTTATTAATGCGTAGGACAGAGTTCTTTTCTTGATCTGATGGGCTAGCGACCTATCGTCCGGTAGCTTTCCCGTTTGCGGTGTAGTCTATTAATGGTTGTCGCCAATCTTCCGTGTCTTCCGTCACTCGCCGCAATTGATCCTTTTTCCTTTTCCGATTTGTGTATCGTGTCTATGTCGAGCCGTGATAGGACCCGACGTCCGTGAACCGACACTTCTATCGATTCATCTTGCAAACAGGCAAATTCTTTTGCGAGACGCGCTAGCGCATCCGCTAAAGCGTTTTCTCTGGGAATTTTGTAGATTGTCACATTTGGAATCTGTTCCAACGAACTCGTATGGCATACTCGGAAGTATTGTTCGAGTCTTGGCTTTAAAATTCCGTATTGTCCGGCGATCCGTTGAATGATTAACCGTGAATCCCCGTAGATGTTGATGTCCGTTATCCCCATTCGAATGGTTAATTCCAGATCCCGTTATGAGGGCTTCGTATTCCGCTTCGTTGTTTGTACATGGTTCTCGTCAAGTGGTAGGAGTATCTTAACATCCCCCGCTCCGGTGTTATAAAGATTAGCCCGATTCCCGCCTTACCGGCACTATCACTTGCGATTCTTCGTCTTTGTGCGCCGAAGATGCTCCGTCGAAATATAATTCCCAAAGTCGATCATCAAGGTCTTCTAGGTTCATTATTTGTTCATCCGGCGGATCGTCATTGAGAGTAGATTCTCGCCAGCAAAGGGTGTGCCGCAAGGAAGTCCGCTAAGACTTGTCCCTTTACGGCACGAAGAGGCACGAAAGTTATATCGAATTGCAATAATATCATCGACCATCTGGCAAGTCTGCCGGAAAGCGTTGGGCGAGTCATCAAGTATTGCAATGGATTAAACTTCGAGATCAGGTTGACCTTATGAGAAAGCATGTAGTGCCTGAGCTTTTGAGCGGCGAAGATCAGGGCCAAACAGTGCATTTCAATTGTGGGATACCTTATTTCCGTCGGAAGTAAACGACGGCTTAGGTAGTAAAGAGCATTTTCTTTACCCTCATCATCGACTCTGCCAACGAGGCTCCGAGAGAGTCGTCTAAAGCCGCGGTATAAAGTATCGCCGGTCTACCCGAGACTCGGGGCTGCTAAGACAGGAGGTGTCATTAAGTATTGTTTAATGTCCTCGAAGGCCTTCTGGCATTTCTCTTCCCAAATAAATTTGGCGTCCTTTTTAACTAGTGCCGAGAAAGGCTGACACCTACCCGACAGGTTTGAGATAAAGCGTCGAAGATATGCCAGCTTCCCTTGAAAAGATCGTAGTTGTTTTAAGGTTTTGGGAGGCGGCATTTCTAAGATAGCTTTAATCTTCTCCGGGTCGATTTCAATTCGACGATGTCGGACAACGAATCCTAAGAATTTCCCGGAGGTGACGCCGAAGGCGCATTTTAAGGGATTCATCTTAAGGTTAAATTGTCTTAATCGTTCGAAAACAATTCTCAAATCATACAAGTGGTTGTCCTTTACTTTGCTTTTGATGACCACATCGTCCACGTAGCATTCGACTTGATTATGGATGAGATCATCAAAAATTCTTGTCATTGCTCTCTCGGTAGGTTGCTCCTGCGTTCTTCAATCCGAATGGCATCACCGTGTAGCAAAATACTCCGATCGGCGTTCGAATGCTGTAAGCTTTTCATCTTCTCGGAGCCATTTTTATCCGGTTGTATCCCGAGGATCCATCCATGAATGAGAATATTTCATGTGTTGAAGTAATGTCGATCATTAATTCCGGATCGGTAGAGGAATTCATCTTTTGGACATGCCTTGTTTAAATCTCTCGAAGTCCACACAAATTCCGATCCGACCATTCTTCTTCTCGATCGGGACTACATTGGCTAGCCAAGTTGGGTATTATTCTTCACGGACAAATTTAGCGTCTATTAACTTTTTAACTTCGGCTATGACTTGTTGTTCGATTTCTAGACGCATTCTTCTGGGACCCTGTCTGACTGGGACAGAGGCAGGATCCACCCCTAGCTTATGGACTGCGACCTCTGGAGCTAATCCTGGCATCTCATCATAGCTCCAAGCAAAACAGTCTTTAAATTCCATTAATAACTTGATTATTTCTTCGAGTCTTCTTTATCGAGTAAGGAGCTAACAAAGGTAGGTCTAGGTTCTTCGCTAGTACCTAAGTTAACTTCCGTTAACTCATCTATTGTAGATTTGATTTCTTCTTCGAATTCTGGTGGAGCGTCTCCAATTTGTAAATCTTCGTGTTCTTCTGTAGTTTCCATGCAGTTTCCATTAGACTTGCAAGTGACAACCATGCAAAATTCAGTATCGTCAATTGATCCTACTGTGCCGAATCCGAGACCATGTTTTGAGTTGGGTGGACGACCGGAGTTGTTCCATAAATTTTCAAAATATTGTGATTGACCTTTTGTCCATTGTCGAGGTAAGAAACCACGCTGAATTAAATTTTGAACACAGGGAGAGTACCACTCAAAAGGCAATTCCATTAATTCTGATGAAGTAGCATCTTCAAGTTGTACATTATTTTCAGCTTTGGAGGAAAGAGCACCACGGTAGAATTTGATGGGCTTTCGCACCACCGCTACGTACCTCTTTGACCTCCATACCCTCGATCTTATTAGAATGGATCGGGGTCGAGTCATAGTATGTACATAGTGGTTAATCTTCTCGTACATCGATTTATATTCTTCGTTTCTTTCATCTTCGAGAGGGATTCCGAATTGCGGCTTCTTCCGACTTATTGTCGCCGCTTCTTGTTTGATTTCTTTTTCTTCTTCGTAACTATCTTCCCAATCGACATTGATGGTCGGTTTCCTCTGTCCAATCGTCCTAACGTCTCTACCACGACCTCGTCCCCGGCCTCGACCTCGGATGCGAGTTGTGGAGAAACCTTCACCATCTCGCCGTAAGGGAGTGGTGAGTAATTATTGGACTAGAACTTCAGGTTCTTCGTTGTCCCAAATTTCCTTTGCTTCATTTGTTATGGTATCTCTGGAGAAGACTGTTTTCTTCGGAGGTGCATAATAAGCTGCATCTTCATGGATTCTCGATTTCATGTACGGAGAACGGTTGTAAGTCACCTTTAATACACTCGTTCCCCTCCGTCGTAGTATTTAATGCATTGATGTAGAGATGATGGTACCATCCTATTTTCATGTATCCATGGTCGGCCCAGTAGAGCGTTGAACGACGTTTCTGAATCAATTATGTGGAATTTTGCGGTTGTCTTTGCTAAGTCACCGGTCTTCATCAGTAGCGTTATCGACCCGAGGGCTCTTTCTCCTTTCTCGGTTGAATCCTCCTAATAACATTTTGTCCGCTTCGAGCTCGCGAGCATCAATTTCCAAGTATGCTAGCATTCGAAGATTCATTATATTGATTGATGCTCCCGGATCCACCAATACTCGGAGAGCGTAAACTTCCCAATTGTAACTCGAAATGTACAATGGTCGGTTGTGGTCTCGTCGTCCCAAGTAATAGGTCGTCGTCCGTGAAGGTAACACCTCGTTGTTCCTTTAACGAGCAAACCTCATCTAAGGACTCTCCGGCCATTTGAGCTAAGCAAATTTCCGGATCAAGTAAGGCCTTGATCGAGCTTCTCTCATTTCTTTTGATAAGATGAGAGCGTCGTAGACGCTCGCTTCGGTCGGTAGTTTCCTAAGATGGGCTAGCACGTTGTAGTCTACTTTATTTTCATGTGTCTCTGCTTCTTCTCGAATGGGTATTTCTTCTGCTGGGGTTGATTCTTCCTGAACAACCACCTGCTTTCCTTTGTCCTTTGGACCCATTCTCGGAGGTAAAACTCTTCCATTTCTTATGTTAACTTCTGTGATTTCTTCTGAATTTAGCATTGAGTTTGCTGGTGTCTCTTCCTGAATCGGGACGACAGGTTCTTCAGGATTAGCTTCGGAGTCTGAAGGCTCTAACTCTATTGTGATTGGGGCTCCTCGAAACTCGCAAATAGATTCGTCGCTTGTTGAACTCTCGTAGCCTTCCTGGTGGATGTCTCCTTCATCATTGTGATCGTCGAGATCGTGTATGATTTGAGAATTGTTATTTGTATCGGAATCGACATCCGGATTAGGTTGATTGTCGCTAGTTACGTAATCGTTAGAAACGATCAAAACGTAGCCAACGCCATAACCCTCATCATTATAAGATCCCACCGGAGTGGGCAGATAATCATACAGAGTCAGAGGTTCGAGGGATTTCTCCCCCGAATCGGAAACAACTATCCTAGGATAGGCAGCCCCTAGTCTAGCCTTAGGTGCCTCGGTCTTCTCTTCTTCGTCAATTTTATTCTTCTCTTCAATCGTCTCCGTTGAGGTGGTTCTTCTATCGCAAGTGATGAGTACCGGCTTAACAGGTTTCAAACTCCGAATCGAAGCTCGCACCGAAGCAGCTTTGGATGCTCGTCTAAAATCTTTTTCGAAGACCTCGTCCAAGCGGTAGTCCATCCATCGTCGGTCGTATAGGGATCTATCGGAATGATGGGATCGGCCGAGACAACATTGACGGAACCTCCTTTCGAGGTTCCTTCATGTACTCCTTCGGGATCGTTATATTCCCTTTCCGAAGGTCGTCATCGAGCCAACTTTTGAAGGTAATGCAATCTTCTATTTTGTGCCCAAGCATCCGTGGTAAGGGCAAAAATTGGGATCACCTTTCTTGTTGACTTCCTCCGGTCTTTTAGGCTCGGCAGTCGGAAATCCGGAGTCTTCATCGACTACGGAACATTTTCGGCACCGCTTCATTCTTGAACGGATATTCTCTCGCTCAAAAGCTCCCTTAATGTACGTTGCGGACGAGGTGGTTGTTCATACTCGCGAGATGACCGATAGCCGGGCCGGGGTTGTCTGGTAACTCTGTTGTGGTTGCTCGCGGCCGTTCGGTGGTATTTGCATCGGCTGCTTGCCTTTGTCAACTGCTGCAACGATCCCGGATTTCTTTTCAAAAGTCTTTACACGCTTTTGTTTGTCCGTCTTGTCGGCGAAACTTAATTGCTTCGCCTCTTCTTGCAAGCTTCCGGCCTTGCTTAACAACTTCTCAAAAGTCTTAATAGTGAATCCCTTGAGGAGAAGTGCTATCGGGCCGTGAATGCTTTTAAGTAAAATGCCGACTGCGTGTTTTTCTTGCAGTTATGGTTCACACTTCATGCTTAAGTTCCTCCATCGAAGTATGTAATCCACCAAAGTTTCATTCGGCTTTTGTTTCTCTACCACTAAATCACCTATAGTGATGTGGTGCCGAGCTCCGGCGAATCGCTTGATGAAGAGGTTCTCTAGCTCCGAGAACGTCTTCACCGAACCATTTGGTAACTCCGCATACCGGCCGAAGGCGATTCCCGACGGACCGCCGACGAACCGTCGGAAGAGTAATGCATCACTCCCGCCAAGCATTGCAACAACCGGCACGAAAGTGTGCCACATGCCGTCGGGGGTTCCCGGCTCCGTCGAAGGTCTTGAACGGAGGTGGTACGAAGCCTTTCGGGTATTGGACAGCCGTCGAATTCTTCCGGGTAAGGTCTACCCGTCCGAATGGATGTCCCGCTCTTCGATTGTGCTAAGGCTTCTCACACTCGCCGTTCCACCAAGTTCTTGATATCCTTTTCGGGAATCATACTTTGTGTTGTATCCTTTTTCACCGATCATCCCCATTGACGGACGTAATCTCCTTTCCTCCGTCTACAATGTGAATGACCTCTCGGGGGTGTCTCTCTATGTGGTTGTACTTCGACTCGGAGAGTGGCCGGAGCTACGGCCATCTCTTCCATCCTTTTCGCCATTTGAGCGATCGTGTCGTCTTTCTCCCGAAGTCGCCTTCTCATCGCTCCGGCTCCTCTCTTCGCGGCCGCAGGAGCACCTTCGCGAAGCCGATGAAGCTCGTGTCTCAACCATGTTGATTTCCGCGTATTCGTCGTCCATGAATTCCGATGAATCAATCTCGTCTCCGAACTTTTCTTCTCTTTCTTTTGCCAATCGCTCGGATATCGGTTCTCAACTTTTCCATGGCATCTTCTAGCGGGGCTTTCGTGTGTCTTCGTGGTTGTCGTGCGATAGCCGCCGGTCCCCTTCTCACGAGTCCCCTTCATCGCGGTAGCACTTTCTTCGTATTCAAGTCTCCCGGCGAGACTTTCTTTCTCGGGCCGTCGTTTCAATCTCAACCGCCCAGCAGTGGGACGCCATACCATCCTTCTAACGACAGAAGGTCTAGGACCGCACGGTCCGTCGGCCAAATGCTTCGGAAGGTGGTATCCTCCCTAATTTGTAATCCCGAGACGACAACGGGCGGACTAGCCTTCATTCTTTTACTCGGCTTTTCCGCCATGATGGTGGGTTCTACTCGGGGCCCAAGACGGGATTTGACCGGCACCCGCCCTATCCTTCGTAGAATTTCCGATACGGGGCAGCTTTTCCTTCTTTGCTAACTTTTCTACCAAAGCTTGCGGTCGAGCAAACGGCGTAGTTCTAGTTCTTTTCTTGCGGCTATCGTTGTAATATGCGGGCCGTGGTAATGTGGCAGCAATCTTGCGAATATTTTCTTCATCTTCTCGCGGCGGAGAGGGGATGAAACCCGCTTCCTCCCAAGAGTGGTATGTATTCAGCAGACGGTGTATATTCTGGCGATTCTGGAATTTCCTCTAGGAAAGCAATTTCAGCAGCTCCGGCTTCTCTAGCAATCCTTCTACTTCGTTTCTTCTTCGGGTCCTCGTCGCTGACGGAATCTTTGAACTCGGACCCGATTTCGAAAACGAAGGTCTTACAGAAGATCTCGTACCCTCCACGGTAACAGGTCCATCATAATTCTGGATTTCTTTCCCCTTTGATTTGGCAAAAGTCGGGGTAGGTGCAGAAACAACTAGACCAGTGGGGGTAGAGATAACGGTCCTTCTATGGACAGCGGTACTCCTCTCAGCTGGAACCCTTTGCAGAGGAGGGAATTCTTGGGTCGACCTAAGGTTGAACTCGCAGCGGCTCCTCGGCTTCGGATACCTTGTTCGTCAAGTGCAAAGAGGAGACGTCGGTGATCTTGACGTTCGTGTTTTCAAATCCTTGTCCAAATCGGATGATTCCATTGTCGGGCAAATTTCATCCTTATGCATAGCCGAAGTCCGATCCATTGGTAAAAGAGAAAATCAGTTTTGGGGCTTCCATTTCGCAGGGTAGATTCTCGGTTGTCGGTCCCAAGTTATGCTTCTTTTCTTTAGGACGAAAAGAAAGGAATTGAAAAGAGTCCGAACTCATTCTTGTTCATGTATTTATAAGAAGGAATCACTTATTAAAAGAATCACTTATTAGAGGGTTTGTTTATTTAGAACGGAGTGTTCAAAGGTGTAGAGAAGGTAAGGAATCTGAATCGGAGTTGGAAAGGAAGAGAGAGTCTTAAGCAAGACTTCTCGACTCGAAGGATCACTCCTAAACTAACACCTATTGGGGGTCCACCCCACCTCATAAATGAGGTAAAAGGATCTCGGAACCTCTCTGTTTAGGGGTGTCTAAACAGTGGCTCCTAAATCCGAGAGAATGTTGGTTATACTTGTTCAAGGTAGAAATGAACATAGTATCCCAACGGAAAGAAGGGTAGTTTGATCCATAAGGGACATGGATGCACTACCGATTTTTGAAAGCAGAATTGTCTGATTAGAATGGAGAGAGGAATTGTCCCCAGCGGAGTCGCCAGAAGTTGTCGGCATATTTTTAGGTTGAGTGTTTTATTTTTGAAAAGAGGTCGCCTACAGAAATTGTCGGCGAATTTTAATTTAATTTAAATAAATAATTTGAAAAGTAGTATTTGATTTTGAAAATAATTTTAAATTTGAAAATTTTAAGATATGAAATCAAATTGATCTCACATCCCAAATAGTTTATATAAACGAGCGCCACACCACAAACCGTGTATTTATCCCGAAGAATAGACACACTGCTTGATGATGGGGCTCGATTAAATAAACTAGAAAGGTTTGTGACATCCGTTTGGTCTGCGAACCAATTTTTATAAGCCGACAAGTTCCCTCGCTTAACATGAAAACATTAAACGAGGTTTATATTACTCCGGGTTCTTTAAAATTCCCTATAAGGGCAAGCCCCTATAGTTAATTACATCTTAAGTGACGGGAATCACCTAAGAAAACTCTCGATAATGATCAATAATTCTGCTCTTAAGAATTTCAAAGTTTAAGTTTTCAAAGGATTGAATTTTTTGAATCTCAATAGGGAATGGATCAAGTTTGGAACATTTTATTTTGGGAATTCAAAGGAAGAAAGGTAGGAGAAATTACGGATTCGAAGTGAACTTCTATAATCTCCCGACTATCCTATTGTTTGGCTTGGATTTAGGAAAATCCTAATGTTTATTTAATGTTTTAATCTTGCCAATTTTAATTAATTAGGGCTTATATTTATATGATAGAATCATACAAATAGCCTGGAAGATTTGAGGGTTTATGTCGTATCGGATGACTACCTCGGAATCCTAAGACCGGTTAGGGCTTAATTTGCAATGCAAATGCCTAACGAAGAGTCGAGGATTTATGTTGCACTAGTGCAAGCTACCTCGAAGTCCTATGGCTTTGTTGTTTAATTCTAGGAAAGTTTTGTCGAAGCAGGTTCAAGTTTTGTCGACGAAGATGGCCGTGCTGCTCACCATGCTCCGAGCTCCTTGTTGTCGCAGAGGTTTAGTTTTAGAAATCATAAATCGAGGGATGAGAAAAGTGTTTTGGTTTAGAGAAGTCTTAATTTCCAAGTGTTTTTTTTTTGTGTTTTAATTAAAACAAATCTTAAAGTTGATTAAAACAACACCGGTTAAGATCCCACGGTTCCATCCTTCCGCATCATTATTTTTATCGGATTCACTTAGTCCAGTATGAATTTGCTAAACTCAACCGAATGAGTTCCACACTTTCATTTAGACCGTGGGAAATCCCTTTTGTAACACGTAGGTTACATCATCCGAGGTATTCCCGATCATCCAACAGGACGTTTTAATTTAGTTGTAATTGTAGTTTTGTGTTCTGTTTGTGATTAAATTTTGAGTTGCTTTATATTTTGAAATGTTGTGGCGGTGAATTTTATCTTGCAATGACTTTTAACTTAGTTTTGGTTTCAGCTTTAGGGACTATCCTAAAGGTGTGGGTTTTCATGCAATGCAGTTGTTTTATCATGCAAGAAAAGTAAAGTGCATTTGCAATAAAGTAAATTGCAAGAAAGTAAATTGCAGGAAAGTAAATTGCGATAAAATAAAAGCGTACCTGGAGGGTCTTCCCGTCATTCCAGGCTGCACTTAAAACACGATTAGAACATTTAAGCAAGTTCCTAGGTAAAGCTAAGGTAAGGGTTATGGTTTTCTACCAAATTCCTAATCCTATAGCTAGTCATTTCTATGACGTCTAGGTTCCTTGTGTTTTTGGTTTGAAGACGATTTTCTTCATCAAAGAACAATTAAGTTCAATTGTTCTTATAAATATCCTATCATATTGAGGAAGTGCTTAAGAAGAATCTTAAACATCTTTTCAATATTTCTAGGATTGTTTTAAGTCCAAATGAATTTAATTATGTAAATGAATCGATCGTCCGAGGTTTTCAAGTTTTGTTAACTTGCTCGAGTGAACTAGGATATTTGAATGTCCTATAAGTGAAGTAACATTTCATTTAATATTCTGTTTAGGAGTTATGATAACTAAAGCTTTTGAGGGTAAATTGGTGTTCAAATGGTTTGTGATTTAACTTAATTTCAATCGAAGGGTTTAAATTTGGAATAGTTGTTCAAGTTATTTTAGGCTTATTTCTTTATGTCTTAGGTGATGTTATTTAATTCAACTTAATTTAATTTAATTTAATTTAATTTAATTTAATTTAATTCAATTTAATTCAATTTAGTTTGATTTGATGTTACATTAAATTAATTTGATTTAATTTAATTTTTTTATTTAGTTTGATTTAATTTAATTTAATTTAATTTAATTTATTTAATTTAATTTAATTTTTAATTTAATTTAATTTAATTTAATTTAATTTTTAATTTAATTTAATTTTTAATTTAATTTTTAATTTGATTTAATTTGATTTAATTTAATAATTTTTTTTAATTCAATTTTATTCATTTTAATTTTAATTAAAATTTTAAAAGAGTTCAATAATTTAATTTTAGTTTAATGATTAAGTCTTTTAATATTTTAAATTTGAATTATCTTTTTAATTAGGAATTAAACATTAATGAAATGATTAATTTAGGGATTTTTTAAATTAAAGAATAAATCTCTTCCTAATAATGTCCCTATTTTAATAATTCCAATTTTATTATTCTTCCAAATTTAATCAATTATTTAATTAAAGTTTAATCATTTTAAATTGCTTAATGGGTTTCTACCCTTCAATTATTAAATTTCAATCATCCAAATCAGATTAGGATCAAATATTTTACTTGTTAATTTTTTATTAAACCTAAAGTTTTAATTAAGGATTAAAAAAAAATTTAATTACCACTTTACCCTTTAGGCTTAATAATTTCATAACTCACTAAATTGAACTCAAATGAACTTGAAATTTTTATGTGACTTCACTCATATGTCAATAAAGACATGAGAGGAGAAAATGTGATTTTTCTGTATTTAATTTATTTATATAATTATTTTTGGTAGAAAATAGAGATTTCCAAGGAAAATTTAATAACATGACCAAGGGAAAGTTTCTGTCCTTAAGAAAATTAGGGGACATTCCTAATGACTAGGGGACCACTTGGACCAATTTTGGTGATTTTTTGAATTATATTATTTTTATTATAAATATTTTAAGTTCTGGAGTGTTAATTAATTTAAAAATAAAATAAATGTTGAAAAATGAATTTTATGTTTTTCAAAAATCTCTCTGATATCAAGGAAATCAGAGAAGCAAATTTTGCAATTTTCTAATTTTTCTATGATTTATTATAATTATTTTAGTGAAAATGCTAGAAAATACATTTTTTTAATTTTAAAATTACCCTAGAGCTTTAAAAATTAATATCTCACCAAATAGGCCTAAGAAAAATATGGGGTTTGTTCCTAAGTGATTAAAATTCAAAATGTGACATTTTGGTGAATTTTATTATTTTTGTGATTTTTATTATTTTTCAATTATTAAAAATATTAAAATAATATTAAAAATCAACTTTTTTAGAAAATTGAAATTTTAATTTTCTTAAATTCCCCTGATATCAGAGAGGCTCCAAAACCAATTTGGTGAATTTTTGAAAGATATTTTGAAAGTTATGAATTTTTAAAGTTTAAAATGACTAAGTGGCTTAATCAACCCAATTAATGGGGCTAACCAAGTCCAATTGACCTCAAATTATTATGGTGGGTTCTTCTAATCCTAAAGGTCAATGGAGAATTGATTTGAAGTCAATTTGATGTATGATTAGCTCTAATTAATTAGAGACCTATTTTGAGTGTTTAAGCCAATTAGGGTTGTCTAAAATGAACTAACTCAAAACCTATTTTTCCTAGGGTTCTCTCGGTCATAAGGAACATCACCAAATTTTCCTAGAATTTATTTCACAACATGCTATTTATTGGAATTAAAATACTCAAAACAGTGACATGAATTTGAAAAATCAATAACTCTTCATAGCGATGGCCTCTGACTTTGGAAAATTCAGGGAATGTTCTCAAATTCAGAGGCTTCAAAAGCCCTATGGTCTCATGCCATGGTGAATTGTATACATGCATGGAGAATTAAATGTATGCAGAGAGTAAATAAATTATAAAAAATAAAATACTTGATGAAATTAAATGATTTCTTTTCCACATTATTCTCCTCTCGTTCATTGAGCAAGAGGGTATTTTTATTTTATTTTTCTGATTTTCCTACACGAGTGTTATGAATTTTTAAAGTTTCGATATTTAATAAATACATTAAATACCCTATTTATCTACTTATCCACGCGGCGCCAGCGAAACATCGGCAGCCTCCGAAGGGGTACGTGTCGCGCTGTGATTGGGCGCCGCCATCCGAGTCGCCCGTCCCGGGCCCGCTATATCGTTCCGTCTCCTCATCCGGCGCGATCCCGGCCGTCCGTCCGCGCGTGTATTAAATGGACGGCATCCGTTCATCGTCCCCAAGTGTCCTCACCCGAGAGCCGTCCACACTAAATCCCTAATATCTCACTCGATACTCAATGGATTTTCATGTTCTTATGCTTCTATGGATTCGTCTTAAAGAGACGAACACATCTATACTGGTTATCATGCATTGAAATTAAAGCATTTGAAATGGAGAATCTCCGGAAGCTCGGGATGAAGAATTAGCTCATACCTTTGCTCGGAGAAGTGTGGCTTCGATCCGAGAGTTGTTGCACCTTCGATTGGATCCTAGCAAGCTCCGGATGAAGTCTCCCGGTCCGGTGAATTGTCTAAGTTGGACTTCGACCACGGCCCGATCACAAAGCTTGGAGGCTCGGAGCAACCGGGTGGCCCTGGAGATGGGGCTTTTGTTCGGTGGACACCTTCCCTTGGTCCGGTGAAGGTGTAGAACCAATCAATTTGGGGATTGGCTCACCGTGGAGAAGTGTCCCGGTTTTGGGTGGAATTTCGGTTGGGAAATCGAGTTTTATCGAGTGGGGATTAGGGCAAATTGACACTCGGGATCAACTCGCTCTAAGGGTGGAGAAGGGTCCGGAACAATTTTGGCGTAGTTTCGGCAAGGTTTGTGCAACTCTCTTCTCATGGCCGTGAGGGGGTCGGGTTTAAATAGAGGTGGGCCGGAGAGCCTCCTGGGGATGGCCAAGGGTCGGGATCGGCTGCTCCGGTCATGGGAAGAACGACCATGGTGGCCATTGGGCATGGGGCAGCTCGGCAAGGTGGAATTCCAAAGTTGGCTCACATGTGAGCTCTCGGGTATGGTGTTTTCCGGCGATCCGGGCGGCTGGCCGGCGAGCATGGGTCACCATCTTGACCGGGGAGGTCGTGGCTTGGCAATGGTGAGGTCAATCGGGCTTGGACATGTGTAAAGTGTTTGGATTAAAGTGGTATGGGGGAGAGGCCATTTTGGCTTGATTTGGTCCAAGCCATGGTTTTGGGTTAGGTTCGCCTCCCCATGATCCGGTTTTGGGCTGAAAAAATCAGTTGGGTCAGCTAGGAAGGGGTGGTGAAGTCCCCATCCAAGGTGATGCGGTTAAACATGTTTTAGTGTGTAGCATGGAAGGGGTTAAAAATGCTTAATGAAGGATTAAGAAAGGGGGCCCTCCTTTTGCTACTTTGGGTATGGTCACATGTCAAACCCCCCATGGCTTCATATGGCTTGTAAATGGCTCATCCTTGGCTCCATTTGGCTTGGGAAAAGCTTGGGTCAATTTCATAAAAAGGGATTTAAGAAAATTTTGATATTTTGATGGGAATTTGTATGGGGCTTGAATTGGAATTGTTTAATTGATGACTTTGGAACTTAGGGACAATTTTGATTAAATGGATGATGAGGGGAAGTGCCATGTGGGCTTTGGATGAATTTGGGCTTTTGAATTTGAAGGAAGTGGGCTTTTAGGAAAGTTTAAGGGGAAATGGGCTTTTTGATTTTAGGATGGGCATTTGGGTAAAGATTTTGTGAAGTACCTTGTCAAATAAATGTCATAATTGGTTTAGGGATGTTCTATGAAGGGCTTGGAGTCAATTTGGTGTGATTTGGAGTTGAATTGGTTTGAATTTGGGTTTATTTGGTAAGTGAGCCTATGTAGGTCAAATTGGGCTAACTTGGGCCAATGTTGGGCTAGGGTTGAAATTGATGTAAAATTAATGTTGAGAAATATTTATGGGAGTGTTTCAAAGAGGTTTTGACTTTGGTTGGGCTTTGATTTTGGGGTTTGGGCTCATTTGGGTTAGGTTTGGGTTTAGGTCGAAAATGGGCCTTTTAGCTTGGGGTTGAATTTGAGTGGGGTTTGGGTCTAAATTTTGGGCAAATCATGTTAATGTTTTGTTTGTGGGAATGTTAAGGAAGATTTAGAAAAGATTTGGGGTTAATTGGAGTTGAATTGGGTGAGTTTGGGTTAGGTGTGGGTCATAGGTCCAAATTGGGCTTTAAGGCCAAAAATGGAGTTGGATCCAAATGTCAATCAAATTGAACTTGGATTTGGTCTAGATTGGTATTGGGAATGTTGATTTGAAGTCTAGAACTGAATTGGACCAGAATTTGGGTCAATTGGGTAGGTTTGGTTTGACATTGGGTTCACTTAGAGTTAAAATGGGTCAAATTGGGGGTTTTGACAAAAGTGGGGTAAATTGACAAAATTGTCCCATGGTGTAGTTGAACAAAATGAAATTGGGAATATTTGGGATTTTCTGGAATTTTCTAGGAATTTTCTGAGTTTTTGGATTTTTTGGCTAAGAGGGGTATTTTGGGTATTTGGAGGGTATTGGGAGGTATTTTTGGAATTTTTGGTATTTTTGGTTATGGATGATCAATTTGAGTGATGTGGAAATGTTTGGGAATGATTTTGGAGAATTTTGGGTGATTTGGAAATTTTGAGAAATTTGGGTAATTCAGGGCTTTGGGTAGGTTGGCGGGTGTAGGGTCCCGTGGGTCAAAAATTAAAAATTTGGAAAATGGAAGATTAGGTGAATGTAAGTGGAATAAAATCATTTTGGTTGAGCCATGAAGCCATATCAAGCCCACATGAGCCATGAAGGGACTCATTTGAGGCATTCACTATGTTGTTCCTAACCCTCTTAGCCAAGGGCTTAGGGGTTAAGGACCATCCATGTGAATCACCTACATGAGTCAGGAGATCAAGTCGGGTATGGGTGTGTTTTTAGGAAGTGTGTGAAAGTGTAGTGTATAGGTGTAGTGTGTGTGTAAGTCAACCCTTCACCAGACCAGGCCACCCAGGGCAATCCTAAGGCCAAAAAGTCCTATAGGAACTCATCCTTTAAACTTCCACATTTGATTTCAACCCTCTAAGTGATTAGGGGTCTACAATCAAGTTCGTGGAGCTTGCAGGAGTTAAGAAGTGGTTTGAAATCCTAGATGGTGGATCCCAATTCTAGTCCTCTAAGATAGTCAAAGGAAAAGCCTAAGGCTAGATCCTAAGCACTAAAAGAAGAAGAGAAGACCTCATCAAAAATTAGGTCAACATGAAGATTGGTGAATTAGCCAAGACAACTGCAAAGTTCCACATAATTGATTCTGAGATGTCATTCAACGCTCTACTGTGCCAGCCATGGATCCATGAGAACCAGATGGTGTCGTCGTCTCTACACCAGTGCATAAAGTACTATGAAGGAGGATAAGAACAGTGTATCAAAGGTGATTTGCAACCATTCTTCGTGCATGAAATCAGAATCCACGAAGATGCAGCTTACTACACACCTCCAAAGAAAACTATCTTCTCCAGAAATGCCATACCAAATAAAGAAAAAGAAGCACGAGAAGACAAAGAACCTGAAATCCTTGTCAACAGTTACTCACCACTCCCTTACGGCGAGATGGTGAAGGTTTCTCCAGAACTTGCACCCGAGGTCGAGGCGGGGACGAGGTCATGGAAGAGACGTTGGAACAGTTGGACAGAAGAAACCGGTCATCAATGTTGATTGGGAGAATAACACGGAAGAAGAAGAAGAAATCAAGAAAGAAGTAGCAACAATAAATCAGAAGAAACCACAGTTCAAGATCCCTCTCGAAGATGAAAAGAATGAAGAATACAAAGCAATGTACGAGAAGATAAACCATTATGTACATACTATGACCCTGACCCCGATCCATTCTAATAAGATCGAGGGTATGGTGGTCAAAGAGGTACATGGTGCTGGTACTAAACCAATCAAGTTTTACCATGGTGCTTCTTCTTCCAAAACTGGAAAAGATGTACAATTTGATGATGTTACTTCTTCTGAATTAATGGAATTGCCGTTTGAGTGGTATTCTCCCTATGTTCAAAATTTAATTCAACGTGGTGTCCTACCTAAACAGTGGTCAAAAGGTCAATCACAGCGCTTTGAAATGTTATGGAACAATGCCAGTCAGCCTCCCAATTCAAAATATGGTCTTGGATTCGGCACAATAAGGTCTGTTGATGATTCAGGATTTTGCTTAGTTGTCACTCACGAGCATGATGAAGATTACTTGAAAGCTTCGGATGATCTTGAAGATCTACCAATCAGAGATGCTCCGCCAGAATTTGAAAAAGAAATTAAATCTACAATAGACGAGTTAATGGAAGTTAACTTAGGTACTAGCGAAGAGCCTAGGCCGACCTTTGTTAGCTCCTTACTCAATAAAGAAGACTCTGAAGAAATGATAAAGCTATTAATGGAATTCAAGGACTGTTTTGCTTGGAATTATGACGAGATGCCAGGGTTAGCTCCAGAGGTCGCAGTTCATAGACTCAGAGTGCATCCAACTGCCGTTCCAATCAGACAAGCTCCCAGAAGAATGCGTCTAGAAATTGAACAACAAGTTATAGCAGAAGTAAAGAAACTAATAGACGCTAAATTTGTCCATGAAGAACAATACCCTACTTGGTTAGCCAATGTGGTACCAGTCAAAAAGAAGAACGGTCAGATCAAGACTTCAGAGATTTAAATAAGGCATGTCCAAAAGATGAATTCCCGCTACCAATTCCAGAATTGATGATCGACATTGCTTCAACACATGAAATCTTCTCTTTCATGGATGGATCATCAGGATACAATCAGATAAATATGGCACAAGAAGATGAAAAGCTCACAGCCTTCAGAACGCCAATCGGAATATACGGCTACACAGTGATGCCTTTCGGAATGAAGTACGCAGGAGCAACTTACCAAAGAGCAATGATGAGGATCTTTGATGATCTCATTCACAACCAAGTCGAGTGCTACATGGATGATGTGGTCATCAAAAGAAAGCTGAAAGAAGATCACCTGTATGATTTCAGAATTGTTTTCGAGCGATTAAGACAATTTAACCTTAAGATGAATCCCCTGAAATGCGCCTTCAGCATCACCTCCGGGAAATTCTTAGGATTCGTTGTCCGACATCGCGGAATTGAAGTCGATCCGGAAAAGATTAAAGCTATCTTAGAAATGCCGCCTCCCAAAACCTTGAAACAACTACGATCCTTTCAAGGAAAATAGGCATATCTTCGACGCTTTATTTTGAATTTGTCAGGTAGGTGTCAGCCCCTCTCGGCATTAATTAAAAAGGACGCAAAATTCGTTTGGGAAGAGAAATGCCAACGGCCCTTCGAGGACATTAAGCAATATCTAATGAAACCTCCTGTCTTAGCAGCCCCAGTCTCGGGTACACCGTTGATACTTTATACCGCGGCTTTAGACGACTCCCTTGGTGCTCTGTTAGCCCAGGTCAATGACGAGGGAAAAGAAAATGCTCTCTACTACTTAAGTCGTCATCTGATTCCAACGGAAGTAAAGTTTCCTCTTATTGAGAAGCATTGTTTGGCCCTGATCTTCACCGCACAGAAGCTCAGGCACTACATGCTTTCTCATAAGGTCAACCTTATTTCGAAGTTTAGTCCGTTGCAATATTTGATGACCCGACCGACGCTTTCCGGCAGCCTTGCCAGATGGTCGATGATACTATTGCAATTTGATATAACTTTCGTTCCTCTTCGTGCCGTAAAGGGACAAGTCCTAGCAGAATTTTTCGCAGCACACCCTTTACGGCAGAATAGCCTCTCAACGACGATTTGTCAGACGAACAAATAATGAGCTTAGAAGACCCCGATGATCAGCGTTGGGAATTATACTTTGATGGAGCATCTTCAGCGCAGAAAGACAGAGAATCGCAAACGATAGTGCCCGGTAAGGCAGGAATGAGACTAATCTTTATAACACCGGAGCGGGGGATGTTAAGATACTCCTACCACCTAACAGAGCCATGTACAAATAGCGAGGCAGAATATGAAGCCCTCATAGCAGGATTGGAATTAACCATTCAGATGAGTATAACAGATATCAACATCTACGGAGATTCGCAGTTGATCATTCAGCAGATCGCCGGACAGTATAGAATTCTGAAGCCAAGACTCGAGCAGTACTTCCAGTACGCCATGAAACTGTTGGAGCAAATTCCAAATGTAACGATCTACAAGATTCCCAGAAAAAAACATGCTCTTGCAGATGCGTTAGCCCGCCTCGCAAAAGAGTTTGCCTGCTTGCAAGATGAATCAGTTGAAGTGTCAGTTCAGGGACGGCGGATTCTCTCCTAACTTGACATGGAAACGATACATAATTCAGAAGAAGCAGAAGACACCATTGCAGTAGTGATAGAAAATGCAGAAGATTGGCGACAGCCATTAATAGACTACTTGCAAACAGGAAACTTACCGGACGATAAGTCGATAGCCCATCAAATCAAGAAAAGAATTCTGTCTTACGCATTAATAAACAACACGTTATACAGAAGGTCTTTTGATCAGATGTGGCTAAGATGCCTGAGTGAGTCTGAGGCTCGTGAAATTGTTAGAGAAGTACACTCAGGACTTTGTGGTGCTCATCAGTCAGGTCCGAAGATGAAAACAAAGATTAAGAGACTAGGGTACTACTGGCCCTCAATAATGACCGACTGCATGAATGTCGCTAAAAGTTGTCACCAGTGCCAACTGCATTTAGTGGTTCTACATCAACCTCCAAATGTGCTACATCCGACAATCGCGTCGTGACCATTTGAGTGTTGGGGCACAGATATAGTGGGTCCAATAGAACCGCCTTCTTCAAGAGGACATCTCTTCATTCTCGCAGCTACAGATTACTTTTCCAAGTGGGCAGAAGCCGTACCGCTCAGAGAAGAGAAGGCACATCACGTGCTACAATTCTTTAGGAATCAGGTTGTTTACCGTTTTAAGGTACCGCGCAGAATCATTTCACATAATGGGTAAGCGTTCAGAAGCACGAAAATTAACAATTTTGTCAGAGGACATATGATTGATTGGCATTATTCAACGATCTACTACCCAAGAGCAAATGGCTTGGCTGAGGCTTTTAATAAAACTATCGTCCAAATCTTAAAGAAAACCTTGGACGACAACAAAAGAAATTGACACGAAAAGTTGTTAGAAGCCTTATGGGCCTACAGAACGACTTTCAGGACTCCTACTCAGTCTACGCCTTACACTTTAGTGTACGGGTCCGAGGCAGCTCTACCCTTGGAAGTTCAGCTCCCATCACTCAGAATTGCAGTTGCAAACAAGATCACTACAAAAGAAAATGCTAGACTACGGCTGGAAGAATTGGAAAACTTGGAAGGAAAATGACTTGCAGCGCAACAGAATCTGGAACTGTATCAAGCTAAGATGATCCAGGCCCACGACAAACTGGTCCGCCCAAGGACATTCAAAGTCGGTGACTTGGTCCTAGTTCTCAAGAGTGCTTTTCTTGCACACCGCAAGATAGGAGGTAAATTTGAACCAACTTAGGAAGGGCCGTTCGTGGTCAAGACAGTCTACTCAGGAGGTTCTTACTAGCTTGTGAATTGTCGTGGAGAACGATTTATACTTCCAATCAATGGACAGTATTTGAAGAAGTATTACGCAACCTGATGTTTCGAAGAATGAAATTTCATTCCTAGAAGCACGGGTAGAGTAATCACTTATAACTGGTATCGAACCCGAAATAAAATGAAAAAGAAAATGAATGATAAAAATCATAAGAAAAAGAGTGTATTAAAGGAAAACATATGCAATTGAAGTAATAATGGAATTTTGACTCTTCCTTTCGAGCCCAGCTCACTCCTGATCTTTTCCTATCTTCGCTTACTCTTATAAAATTTGAAATGATTAAATAAGAATTTTTCATTAATGAGTAATATTCTTATTGTTCTCGTCCTGAGTACAGCCCTTGATCTTTTCCTTATTTTCTTTTCAGGAAAATGTCGAACGGGCGGCTGTTCCTGAACTTTAAGGATGGTGCAAGTCTTGCACTTAACAAAGAAGAGCTGAAAGCTGATGCTGTGATAGAGGTTGGCTCGGACCTTGCACAGCTAGAGTTGGAATATGAGGAAACTGCTTAGACTGCTGTGGATCCCGAACAGTGCCGTGGGAAGACAGTGATGAGGCTCAACAAGAAGGCTCCCCAAGATGTGAAATAGAAGAGAAAGATCAATATGATCGAGGAAAACAAGATGAAATCAGTGATAACATCCGCAGGAGGAAAGCTTGTCAGTGTTGCTCCTACCGAGATTCAGGGAGAGAGGAAAGCCACCCTGACCCCAACTCAGAGAAGAAACAAGAATCGCCGTATTGCCAAGATGCTGAAGAAATTAACAGAAGAGCAGAACAAGGAAGAAACCCCAACGACCATGGAAGTTACCCCAAGGAGACCAGTCCTTAGGAGCACCATAGCAGAGGTTATTCCGGAGGAGGTTACTACAGAGCCTACAACTGAGATAGTGATGATCCCAGGAGAGCGTGATGGTGTAAAGCCATATATCCCACAGTACGTCACTAGACCACGACAGCTGCAGATAATTTCAGAGCACGAATTGGAGATGATCCAGAGGGTAAGGAAGCAGAATTTTGAATACTTTCAGACAATCAGAGGCAGATATGTCAACATCCTGGAAGGACTAGAGCTACATACAGATGTTTTCTCTCACTTCGAGCAGAGTGAAATTGTAGACTACGTCCATGAGCTGAAGAAACAAGGTAGCACAGGACGATTACGTAGCAGGACCTACTCCGAGCCAAAGAAGTGGAAACGAGGCAAAGGAAGGATTACAATCCAATTTAGATACTGTTATAACTTCGCTGATGACAGGAAAGGGAATCCGCCAAGGATACTCTGCTACGATGAAGTGGATCCAATGCCAGTTTTAATTAAGAAAATGATAAAAAGGATGGTGGCTTGGCGAGACTTACCCGCTGATTGCATACCGAACAACTATATTATCAACATCTACGCAGAAGGAGACTGCATTCCACCTCACACAGATCATCATGATTTTGTAAGGTCCTTTTGTACCATTTCCTTCGTCAACCAATGCAACATTATGTTCGGGACAGAACTCAGGATAATTGGCTACGGAGAATTCCGAGGGCCGGTGGAGATACCTCTACCGGTAGGCTCTGTTCTTGTACTACAAGGAAATGATGCAGATGTAGCGAAACACTGCATACCGGTAGTTCCCTATGAGCGAATCTCCATCACTTTCATAAGGATGGAGGAGAGTAAAATTCTGGTCTACTTCCAGCCAGATTCAGAACTAGAGAGTTTACAGCCCTACGAGCTGTAGGCTACATAGTAGTAGCACACCTCTAAAATACACTTACGTAGGATTCTCCTACGGAAAGTGGCTTAGAAGGTGATGTTATTACCTGTGTAGTTTACTTTTCAGACATGGATGAATCAAACAGACAATTTTATCAGAGTACACGAAGATATCAATGCAGTCTGTGTTCAGATATATATATATGAACTTTTGTCAAAGTTTGTTTTCAGAAAGATGTCATCAGAAATGTTTTGATGGAATCACCTGATGTATCTTCGACATCTTAATGGAAATGAACTTTGGGTTTTACCTTTAGTTTTGTGCAATTTACTGCAAACGCCACAAGATCTGAGTTTAACTTGGTCTAAAAATAAAAAAAAAAAGAAAGTTGGACGAAGAACGACTTGAATGTAATAATAACAACAAAACAAAATTTGAATTCAAAGTCTGAATAAAACACAAACCAAAACTCAAAACAGATCAACTTAAAACTTCAACATGTGAAGCAAGTAAATTAATGAAAATCCGAATCAAAGTGAAATTTCAATCGAAAACGAAACTAAAACAAAATCAAATCACTAAAAAAAATGAATAATGAAAATGAAATTCCCGAATACGATATCCCCAGCTGTCGGCTGTTATCGAAACCTTTTTGACTCTCTGCGATTTCTACCCATTTTGAGAAGGCAGACTGAGTCTACTGACACAGAACCACGAAATTTTTTATTTGGTTCTGATGGCATGGATTCATATCTTTGCCAAACAATCAATCTTCAATCAACTCTATTGGGATGTGAAACACTTTCATGTCTCGTTCAAATCTTCCACTAAACTAAATTTCCACAGAATCTTTAAAAAACCAAATTAATACCAACTTTTAGGATTGGTACCTAAATTCCAGTTCCCATCCTTCTGAGACTGGTACCTAACATCCAGTTCTCTTTTTGAGATCGATACTTAAATTTTGATTCTCTCTTCTGAATTCCAGCCAATCTCGCATCCTATCCGAGAAACTTTTCCGCACTCTAATCCTCTGACTCGAGTATAAGACCGCTAAGGCATCCTGATCTCGGTGTCCCTAAACCCGCACTCTTTCGAGAAACTTTTTCGCACTCATGAAATTTTGAGATCGATACCTAAATTTTGATTCTCTTTCGAGACTGGTACCTAAATTCCAGTTCTCTCCTTTCGAGATCAGTACCTAAATTCTGATTCTCATCCTTTCGAGGTCGGTACCTAAATTCTGACTCTCTTTCCGAGATCGATACCTAAATTTCGATTCTCTTTCCGAGACTGGTTCCTAAATTCCAGTTCTCTCCTTTTGAGATCGATACCTAAATTTTGATTCTCTTTCGAGATTGGTACCAAAATTCCAGTTCTCTCCTTTCGAGGTCGGTACCTAAATTCCGACTCTCTTTCTGAGATCGATACCTAAATTTTGATTCTCTTTTCGAGACAGGTACCAAAATTCCAGTTCTCTCCTTTCGAGATCGATACCTAAATTTTGATTCTCTCTCGAGACTGGTACCTAAATTCCAGTTCTCTCCTTTCGAGATCAGTACCTAAATTCTGATTCTCATCCTTTCGAGGTCGGCACCTAAATTTTGACTCTCTTTCTGAGATTGATACCTAAATTTTGATTCTCTTTTCGAGATTGATACCTAAATTTCAACTCTCACTCTTTCGAGATCAGTACCTAAATTCTGATTCTCATCCTTTGTGAGGTCGGTACCTAAATTCCAACTCTCTTTTTGAGATTGATACTTAAATTTCAATTCTCACTCTTTCGAGATCAGTACACAAATTTTTATTATCATCCTTTGTGAGGTCGGTACCAAAATTTTGATTCTCTCTCCGAGCCTGGTACTTAAATTTCGGTCCTCATTCCTTTCGATCAGTACCTAAATTCTGATCTTCTTTCTGAGGTTGGAGCCTAAATTCCAACTCTCTTCGTTGAGGCTAGAGCCTAAATTCTAGTTCTCTTTCAAATTCCGAGGTTAGAACCTAGGTTCTGATTCTCATTCCAAATTCTGAATCTTAACGAAATCCACCTTAAAATCCATCTTAAACCGAACTTTAAGTAAAATTGAAACTCAAATCAATTTGAAACTCAAAATTGAAACTTGAAATAAAAAATAAAGTGAATCTAAGTCCGATCTTTCCAAGTCTTGTGATTTGGAATTCACCTCCTTCTTCCCCAGCGAGAGTTATGGGATCTTCAGTCTTAGAGATCTGCCTGACACTCCCCAGTTGATTTTTTTTTCTCTACTCTGTTCTAAGTGTGTCACTTAGACGTCTGTGTTGGTTTTGTTGATCTCTTCGGTCAATGCCAATACGCGCTGTGTGCTCCGTTAGCACACCACACCTATTGGGGGTCCATTTGTTGACCTCATTTTTGGTGAGGTATTTTCTCTCCTTAGTACTTCTTAGGATCTAGCCATAAGGTTTTCTCCTGGACTATCCTAGAGGACTAGAATTGGGACCCACCCTTTAGCAATTCACCTACTTCTTGACTCCTCTTAGGATCCCACTTGGATGGTTGCAAACATATGAATCACCTTAGAAGATTAAGACCACCATATGGGGAACCAATAGTGAGCTCATATAAGGTTGTTCAAGCCCGGTTGTGACATTGGGTCCTTCAAACCTACCTAAAATTACTTATTACCCCAAATTTTCCAAAATTCCCCAAAAAATTACCCAAAATTCCCAAAAATCCTAAAGATCATTTTGAAACAACCCCCACCTTTTAAATTTACCAAAATGCCCCAATAGCCTCCAAATAACCTCTTGATACCCTAAAATCCCTTTTGGCACAAAATTCCAAAAATTCCCAGAAAATTCTAGAAAATCCCAATTATTCCCAATTTGATTTTGTTCAACTACACCATAGCCCAATTTTGCCAAAATAACCCACTTCTATCAAAGTCCCCAAATTGACCCATTTTTAACCTAAATGGACCCATTGTCACACCAAACCAACCCATTTGACCTCAATTTTGACCAATTTTATTTCTAAACCTTGATTCAACATCTTTACTATCAATCTAAACCAAATTCAAGTCCAAATTGATTCATATTTGAGTTCAATCCCATTTGAAATTCAATACCCCCATTTTAGCCCAAAGTGAACCCATGCCCTAAACCTACCAAATTGATTAGCCAAACCCTAAAATTTCATCCCAATTGATGTTGGGAACTCTTCAATACATTCCCCTAAACCATTTGAAAGATTCAATTGGGTCTAAACCCCACTTTAACCCAACTTGGACCTAAGTTGATTCAACCCTCCCAAAATTAACCAAAATCCACCTAATTGACCTTCCAATTGAACTCAAAACCTCCCCATGTCTTCATGAAACTTCTTCATGGCAATTACCTCTTCAAATTTGCTCAAGACATTTGGACCCAAATCAAGACCTAACTCATGTTAGCTCAATCCAAACCCAAATGAGTCAATTTTAACCCATGACCAAACCAAACCAAATTGAACCAAATGTGGCTAAACCAACCTATCCACAGCCACTAACTGAGCCCTAGGAACCACCCTAAATCCACCTTGCCCAAGCTAAGTGAGCCATGGACCAAGGGGTCCCCATTTTAAGGGATCACTTCCCTTAAGTGGATAGATCCACCTTTTCCCTCACCCCAAATCCCCCCTTGCCTGGTTTATCACCATTATACCCTACTCCTTGGTTGACCTGACCCATGGCCAGCTCCCTTGTCCTTGCCGGCTGGCCTAGCCGCTGGAGGGTGTCAAAGCCGAGAGCCACCACCAAGTGAAACAAACCCAAACTCACCCAATTGGCCACCTCAGCCAAATAAAACTTTCGAGCTCCACTGCCCTCCACCTAAGCAGCGGAATCCACCCACCAATTGAGCCCTAGCTCAGCCTAATGGCCCTGACCATATAAACACCTCTTCTCGGCCATGAGAAAGGTGCTGAAGGGTGTTAAAATTTTTCTCAACCAAACCTCACCAAATCACTCCCAGAGCTTCTCCCAGCCTAGAGAAGAAGAATCCCACTGTTCTCCTGCCCTGAATTCTCCCAGCTGAGCTTAATTTCTCAGCTGAAAATCAGGCCAGAAATAGGACACTCTCTAAAACTTCACCAAATCCAAATTAACTCTTCCCATACCTTCACCAGAGGTATAGAAGGAGTTCCCCAGTGAAAGCCCCCTCTCGAGGCCACCCAGTTGTTCCAGCCTCTAAGCTTTGTGATCGGGCCTGGTGGAAGTCAAGCCTAGACATTTCACCATAGCTCCAGGCTTCATCCCTAGCCTCCTTGGACTCCAACGAATGTGTCGAGCCTCTCTGATAGAAGCTTCACTTCTCAGAGCTAAGGTATTGCCCTCTTCTTCCTCCCGAGCTTCCAGCGATTCTTCATTTTATTTAAGTCAATTTCAATGCCTGTTTACCATATGGATGTGTTCGTCTTCTAAAGACGAATCTATAGAGCATAAGAACTCAAAAATCTGTTAAGAATTGAGGGAGATATTAGGGTTAGAAGGTCGACGATTCACGAGACGCACCAGTCGTAGACGATGACCAGGAGCCGTCCGATCGATTGTGTATTGGCTGAACGGCGGAGATCAAGTCGGACCAGAAGATGGAGCGGGACCGCGGGACGCGTGGCAGCTGACTCAGGTGGCGGCGTCGAATGAGAGCGCGACACGTAGAGCTTCGGAGCTACCGAGGTTGATGCGGCGCTGACTGGTTTAACTAGGAAAATCCGATTTTTCTTATTTATTTAAATACCTGAAACTTCAAAAATTGATATCTTTGCATAGAAAAATCATAAAAAATAAAAGAAAAATACCCTCTCACTCAGTGAACAGAGGAGAATAATGGGGAAAACGAAATGTTCTATTTTGTTGAGTATTTTATTTTTAATTAATTTAATACTGTTTTGAGCATTTTAATTATCCATGCATGTGTACATTTCACCATGGCATGAGACCATAGGGCTTTTGATGCCTCTGATCTTGGGAACATTCTCTGAATTTTTCATGGTTAGAGGCCATCCCTGTGGAAAGTTATGTATTTTTCAAGTTTATGTCACTGTTTTTTATATTTTAATTCTAAAAATTAGCATGTTGCTCAGAAAATTCCATACAAATATGGTGAAGTTCCTTTGGACTAGAGGACCCTAGGATAATTATGGTTTGAGCTAATTCATTAAAAATAATCCTAATTGGCCT
The DNA here is from genome assembly GCA_022702705.1 of Papilionanthe hookeriana x Papilionanthe teres. Lineage (NCBI taxonomy): Eukaryota > Viridiplantae > Streptophyta > Magnoliopsida > Asparagales > Orchidaceae > Papilionanthe > Papilionanthe hookeriana x Papilionanthe teres. Next base: position 160,796,610 of record CM040423.1, read on the forward strand.
AGTCACTCAAAATTGAACTTTAATTAATTAGAATTAATCACATATTAAAATAACTTGAAATCAATTCTCCATTGATCTCTAGGATCAGGGGAACCTCACATAAAAATTTGAAGTCAATTAGAAATGTTTAACCCCACTAAATGGATTAATTAAGCCACATAATCAAAATTAAACTTTAAAAATTCATAACTCCAAAAATACATTTCAAAAATTCACCAAATTGATTTTGGGACTTCTCTAATATTAGAGGAGTCTAGAAAAAATTAAATTAGAATTTTTTAAAAATCTTCATTTTCTACCTTATTTTAATATTTTTAATAATTAAAAAATAATAAAAATCATAAAAATAATAAAAATAAAAAAAATATTATATTTGGTCACCTAATCACTTAGAAACAAACCAAATATTTTTCCCAAGTCTCAAAGTTATGATATTTAATTTTAAATGCTTAAAACAATTTTTGAATTAAAAAATGGATTTTCCAACCTTTTCACTAAATTAATTCTAATAAATCAAAGAAAAATCAAAAAAATATAAAATTTGTTTTTGACTTTATTGAGGTCAGAGGGATTTTTGAAAAATATAAAATACATTTTTCATCTTTTATTTTATTTTATAATTAATTAACACTCCAAAACTTAAAATAATTCTAATAAATAAAATATAATTCAAAAAATCACCAAAATTGGTCCAAGTGGTCTTCTAGCCATTAGAAATGTCCCATAATTTTCTTAAGGATAGAAATTTTAACTTGGTCATGTTGATGAATTTTCTTTAAAAATCCCGATTTTCCTTTAAAAATAATTATATAAATAAATTAAATTCAGAAAAATCACATTTTCTCCTCTAATGTCTCAGTTGACATGTGAGTGGAGTGGCATATAAATTTTTAAGTTCATTTAAGCTTTATTTAATGAGTTATAAAATAAATAAACTTAAAGGGGCATAAATGTAATTAAAAGATTTTAACCCCTAATTAAAACTTTAGGTTTAACCAACATGGGGGTAAAATATCTGATTTTAATCTATTCTTAGATGATTGACACTTTGGGAACTTGAAGGGTAGAAACCCACTGATCACTTTAATAAACCCAAAAATGAAATTTTAATTAATTGAGTAATTTAAATTTTGGAAGATTAATTAAAATTGGATTATTAAAATGGGGATATAACTTAAGAAGATATTAATTCTTTAATTTGAAAATCCCTAAATAAATCACTTAATAATATTTAACTCTTAAACTTAAAAGGATAAGTGGAATTAATAATTAAATGATTAAAAATAGATAATTCTTAATGTAATTAAAACCTATATCATTAAATAATCTAACAATCGATTAAAACCTAAAATGTTAAATAATTTAAAAAAAAAGTAAATTGAAATATTTGGAACTAATTAAGAATCATTTCAAAACAAACTTAAATCAAATTTGCAAATTTTAAATAATTTTAAGATAACTTACCTAAAAACATGATGTAAAAATTAAATTAATTGATATCATTTATAAAAGGTTTAACTTAAATAAATCAAACACCATTCTAAACATAAAACCATTGACTAAAATTTCATAATTAAATCACATTAAGATAAATCATCAACTTTAAATAAAAATCATTAAAAATCTTTAACAAATTAACTTGCCTCTAAAAGCTTTAAATTATTATAACTATTAAATGAAGCGTTAAGTGAAATGTCACCTCACTCATAGGATAATCAAACATCCTAGTTCACTGAGCAAAGGAACAAAACTTAACTAAACCCTTGGATGATCAATTCACCAGTACAATGAAGTTCATTTGGACTCAAAATAATCTCAGAAGTATTGAAAAGATGTTTAGAATTCGTTCTAAACACTTCCTTGATATGGTAAGATATTTTAAAGAAAAATTGAACTTAATTGTTCTTTGATGAAGAAAATCATCCTTAACTATTTGGGATGTGAGATCGGTTTGATTTTTCATATCTTAAAATTTTCAAACTTAAAGTTATTTTCAAAAATCAAATACTACTTTTGAAATTATATATTTAAATTAAATTAAAAAAAAATTTGCCGACAACTTCTGTAGGCGACCTCCTTTTCAAAATACAACACTCAACCTAAAAATATGTCGACAGATAGAAAATGGCATGAGATTAATACTTTCTCCTAAATCACATAAAGCTTTTCCACAAAATTTTTCTCCAATAGCACAGGGTAGAGTGAAACTTCGAGGATCCTTAAGCTTTTCAGGTAATTTCTTTTGAGTTATTGCACTGCATTTTTCACTTAATGCAACAGCTTCAAAAGCTTCAAATTTTCGGTTCTTGCTTAAAATATCATTCATAAATTTTGCATAAGTTAGCATTTGTTCTAAAGCTTCAGCAAAAGGTATGTTAATAGTATGTTTCTTAAAAATTTCAAAGAACTTAGATAATTGATGATCAAGTTTCTGCTATTTAAGTCTTTGAGGAAAAGGTGGTGGTGGTTTTTCAACTTCCACATTAATAGGTATAACAGTCTGATCTTGACTAGAAGAGAGAGTTTCTTTAGGTTTTTCAATCTCTTCAACCTCAATCACTTTTTTAATTTCATTATGCATTCTTTCTTTCAATTTCTTTCCACTTCTAAGTTGCACAGCCTTAACTTGTTTATGTTCTTTTCCAGATTCCTTTGGTTTAATTTCAACATTATTAGGAAGTGTTCCTACAGGTCTATTATTAATTAAAATAGCAATTTGCCCATTTGATTTTCAATATTACGAATAGCAGTATTTTGATTTTGTAATTGATTCTTCATTTGTAAAATTAATTCTTCTATTGATAACTTTTTCTGTTGATTATTAAATCTAGGAGGTTTATAATTTGGATTAACTTGATTATTCCAATTTCTAGTGGGATGAGATTGATTATTACCTCATTGCTGTTGTTAATTATTCCAGTTAAAATTAGGATGATTTTTCTACCCAGGATTATAACAATTTGAATAAGGATTATTTTTACTTGCAATAGCTTGTAAAGTTTAAATAGTCTGAGAATCTTCAATATTAGCAGAGTTATTATGTGAAATATTAAATGCAAAATTATCTAATTTTTTAGACATTGCTGCTACTTGTGAAGCTAGGATAGAAAAGGCTTCATTATCTTGAATACTTGCCATCTTTTTAGGATTAATCCTTTCGGAAGGCCATTGAAAATTGTTATTAGCCATTTCTTCAATTAAAGTGTAAGCTTCTTCAAATGATTTAGACATTAAAGAACCTCCAGCAGCAGCAGATCAATAATTGATTTTAAAGATCCAATTAATCCATTGTAAAATGTTCGAATAATTAACCAATCGGGTAAAGCATGATGAGGACATTTTCTTAATAGTTATTTAAATCTTTCCCAAGTTTCATATTTTGTCTCCCGTCAAATTGACTAAACGAAGTAATATCATTTCTTAATTTAGCAGTTTTAGAAGGAGGAAAATTTTTAGCAAGGAATTTTTGTGCTATTTCAGCCCATGTTTTAATAGAACCAGTTGCTAATGAGTTAACCATATCTTTGCTTTATCTCTTAAGGAAAAAGGAAAGAGTCTAAGTCTAATAGCATCATCAGAAACATTGTTAAATTTAAAGGTAGCACAAAGTTCGAAAAAACTAGCAAGGTGTAAATTTGGATCCTCATTTGGTGTTCCACCAAATTGATTATTTTGCACCATTTGAATAATAGATGGTTTAAGTTCAAAAGAATTAGCATCTATAGTGGGTATTTGAATACTACTATGAAGTTCATCAACTGTCGGGTTAGCATAATCCCTTAATGGTTTATAAACATTTTGATCATTAAGTTCAATCGGATTTTGTAAAGTAGCCATTTCTTGAAATTTTTGAATTTGTTTTCCCTTTTAATTTTTCTAATTGTTCTTTCTTGTTCGAATCTAAAGGTATTAGTCCTTCGAACCAAAACTACGCATAAAAAAATAAAGCAAGGAATAAAAGAAATATTTTATTATTATTATTATTATTATTATTATTATTATTATTATATATATATATATATATATATATATATATATATATATATATTATATTTTTAGTAATATAATATTTAAAAATAGTACCTCTTTTATTCCTTCCCCGGCAACAGCGCCAAAAACTTGACCCAATTTTGTATTTCCAAATACAAGTATTTGTTACCACTGTTAGAAATTTAATTTCTGGCAAAGGCGCGAAACACTTGACCCGGAATAACTTTCTATATAGATGTGTACCAAATTTTAATTACGACAATAGCTTTAAATAAAACTTGATTGCTATTGAATGCTAGGCGTTAATTTGCACTTCACCTTGAATAGCCCGCACATGGCCTTCGACTACCCAAGGATTCATGTGACATCTACAAGTTAAGAGTTCTTCTCCTTATAGGTCTCAATACTCTTCAATAGGTTTTAACAATTTAAATGGTCAATTTAAAAAGTAAAGTAAGATCAGGTATTAATATCATCACAATGTTTTGAAAATATTTTGATTTTTAATTCTGCATTGAATCTTATATTATCTTATTTATCTTTTCAAAATTGAAGGAAGAAAGTAAACTAACTACACATAACACATTGAATATAAACAACAAAACATAATAAATAAACATTGAATCAAAAAATAAAATACTTATCTCAAATATTCCTTCTACAGATTTTCTGATTCCTACTGACTCCACACTGTAATGAACTCCAGATGCAACAACTTGAAAATAGACTCACTAAACTAAATAAAAGTGGCCCTAAATTTCTATCTCTATTTCTCTCTCTAAGGATGAGAGATCCTAAAGTGGCTAAGAGAAAGGGGTTATAATGGGGGCACGTTTTTTTGAACGAGTGGACTCCTATTTATAATATTCAAGGGTTTCCTTGAGGCACATCTTCAAAACATGTCCGCATTCAATGAATCTTCTAGAAGGTCTGCATGGCGCCTAGGCGCCGGACACCGCGTCCAGTTCTTCGCACCTCTTCACAATTAAAACCATTTTGGAGCGTCCAAATGCAATGTATCACATGTCCTATTATCAAGGAACAACTGCCAGCCTTCTAGAATGTCCAATAACTGTTCACTCCGTCAAAATAACCGTCCAAACGTTGTCAAAAACTTGACAGTTTCTGTATCGAGTCTGGCGCATATTCGCCAACTTCTGGCGCCTAGGCGCCAGGCCATATTTTTTATAATTCTTGTATTTTGCTCCATTATTGCTCCTTTTTTCTCCTTTTTCATCTTTTTTCCTTTTTTTGACCTTTTTACATCACCTACATCCAAAGACACAAAAATACCTTTCATTAGAGCATAATATCCTTAGAAATTGATAAAAAAACAAGGCATAAAAATAGGTATTTTTTTATGGATCAGTAGTTAAGGTTTAGTGATTTAATTAGGTTTAATGGATTAGACCTAATTAGGGTTTAGGTATGATTAAATCTTAGTTAATATTTAATGAATTAATTAGGTATAATGGGTTAGACTTGATTAGGATTTATGTATGATTAAATCTTAGTTAGTTTAGGATTAATGATTTAATTAGGTCTAATGAGTTAGACCTAATTTGGGTTTAGGTATGATTAAACTGTAGTTAATTGAGGTTTAATGATTTAATTAGGTATACTAAGTTATTCCTAATTATGGTTTAGGTATGATTAACCCTTAGGTAGTTAAGGTTTAGTGATTTAATTAGATTTAATGGGTTAGACCTAATTAGGGTTTAGGAATGATTAAACCTTAATTAATTAAGGTTTAAAGATTTAATTTGGTCTAATCAGTTAGATTAATTATGGTTTAGGTATGATTAAAACTTAGTTAATTTTTAATGATTTGATAATGTCTAATGGGTTAAAACTAATCAGGGTTTACGTATGATTAAACCTTAGTTAGTTAAGGTTTAATAATTTAGTTAGGTTTATTGGGTTAGACCTAATTCGGGTTTAGGTATGATTAAACCTTAATTAGTTAAGGTTTAATGATTTAATTAGCTCTAATGGGTTAGACCTAATAATAGTTTAGGTATGATTAAACCTTAGTTAGTTAAGGTTTAATGATTTAATTAGGTCTAATGAGTTAGACCTAATAAAGGTCTAGGTATGATTAAACTTTAGTTAACTAAGGTTTAATGATTTAATAAGGTCTAATGGGTTAGACCTAATTATGGTTTAGGTATGATTAAACCTTAGTGATGGTTTAATGATTTAATTAGTTCTAATGGGTTAAACCTAATTAAGATTTAAGTATGATTAAACTTTATATAGTTAAAGTTTAATGATTTAATTAGGTCTAATGGGTTATACATAATTAGGGTTTTTGTATGATTAAACCTTAGATTAATATGGTTTAATGATTTAATTAAGCCTAATGGGTTAGACCTAATTATGATTTAGGTATGATTAATCCTTAGTTAAAGTTTTAATGATTTAATTAAGTATAATGGGTTTGACCTAATTAGGATTTAATTAGTTAAACTTAATGTGGTTAAGGTTTGACTTTGTTTAATTAAGTCTAATTTGATGTCATAGACTTAATTATGGTTAAATTAGTTAAATCTAATGTGGTTAAGGTTTAAATTTGTTTAATTAAATCTAATTTGATGTCTTAGACTTAATTATGGTTTAATTAGTTAAACTTACTGTTGTTGAGGTTTAAGTTTGTTTAATTAAGTCTAATTTGATGTCTTAGATCTAATTATGGTTTAACTAATTAAACATAATTTGTTTGAGGTTTAACTTTGTTTAGTTAAGTTTAATTTGATGTCTTAAACTTAATTATGGTTGAATTAGTTAACCTAATGTGGTTAAGGTTTAACTTTGTTTATTTTAGTCTAATTTCATGTCTTAGACTTAATTATATTTTAATTAGTTAAACCTAATCTCATTAAGGTTTAACTTTGTTTTTAAGTCTAATTGAATGTCTTAGAAGTAACTATGGTTTAATGAGTTAAACCTAATGTGGTTGAGGTTTAACATGGTTTAATTAAGTCTAATTTGATTTCTTAGACCTAATTATGTTTTAACTAGTAAAACCTTATGTGGTTAAGGTTTAACTTTATTTAATTAAGTCTAACTTGATGTCTTAGACCTAAATATGATTTAATTTGTTAAACCTAATGTGGTTAAGGTTTAAATTTTTTTAATTAAGTATAATTTGATGTCTTAGACCTAATTATGACATAGTTAGTTAAACCTAATGTGGATAAGGTTTAACTTTATTTAGTTAAGTCTAATTTGATGTCTTAGAACTAATTATGGTTTATAATGAGTCTATTTATAATTAGACTCAACATTGACTTGGTCCAATGTGGAATGGGTTAAGTATGATGAGGAGAAGGATTTTAGTATTTTAAAATATTAATTTATAATTAATAAAATTTAACCCTAAATGGATGTTGTCATTTTAAATTTCATATTGGCTAAGAATTGTTACTTTAAGGTTAATGTCTGTCACCCTAAATTACTTAAGAATTTTTCAATTTAATTTATTTTCTTTTAATTTCTGAATTCTTATAATTTTTTTTTAAAAAATTATTATAAAGCCTCATAAAAATTAGGAAACTATGTCTTAGAGAATTATCCTAGCCTTAGAAAAATTAGGGAAGGCTTCCAATGACCTAGAGATAAATCTTTAAAATTTTAATATTTTGATGAATTAAAATTAAGTTATAAAAATTAAAATACTCCAGAAAGTATTGAATTGATTAAAAATCAATTATAACTTCTAAATTTAAAATTTCAATTCCACATTGTTTTTCTCATAACCCTGAGTCTGAGGGTATTTTTGTTTTATTTTTTTGATTTTTCTACACAAAGATGTACATTTTTTATTATTTTAAGGTTAACTATATTTATTTAAATCGAAATCAACCATAAATTACCATATGGCACCGTGTGTCCTAGGATTTTTTGAAACGTAGCTGATCCGCTGCGGGGGTCCGAATAACGGATCAAGCTTGAATGAATCACAGCCGTCCATTTGCATAACACGGAAATGATCGACATCTTTTCATCCCCTTCATCTGGTCTAAACCCAAACATTGTTCGTGTTCTAAACACAATTTCTTCCTTGATTCTTAATGGAATCAAACAATTTTTGTTTCTAAAGCTTCATCTGAAGTAGATAAACATATCAATACGGATTTGTAAGGGTTTTGAATTGACTAGACGTACTATAGAGCAAGCCCAAGGTCGGTCAGGTGTGCAGAACCATACCTTGACCACACTGAGTATAGACTCAAATTGAATGGCTTGGAAGCTTCGTTTGGTCCTCAAAATAATTTTCCCTATCTTAATTTGAGGTCAAATTGAGTCCTTGTATGAGTTCATTCTCAAGGTGGCTCAGCTAGGGTGGGTGATGTCAAACAGTATGTTAAAAGCTAAGGGGAAGCTCAATTTCGATTGGGCTTATCCTCACTCAGTCCCTAGATAGATCTAGGTCAGTCAATTTGAGGTTTTAATTGGTTTGGATTCATACTACAAAAAATGTCTGGTTTTTAAGTGTTTTCGGTTTGATTAAATTGGGGAAGATGAGTCAATTTTATAGCTCAATTCCATGGGGTTTCAACTTCCTAGAAAGTAAGTTTGGTGTTGGGAGTCAAAGGATTTGAGCAATGTTTGGCTACCTACAATTTTGGCCTCCATACTAAAGCTCACGGGTTTGGGCTTATTTATAGCCATGAATGAGCTTTGGATGAGCTTTGGCTGGCTTGAGGAAGGTGGTAACCTCTCTATGATACCTTAGAGATGAGATTATGGGCTGTGGATAAGGGGATTTCAATTTCCCAAGCTTAACCCATGTGGATTTCCAAATGTGGTAAAGCTTTAACACAAAGCTTGGCTTGCTTCCATTGGTTGGCTAGGGAGATGTATGAATCGGTTCAAATGCTATGGATCAGCATCCCCCACACGAGTCCTCATTGATCATTTAATGGTTGTGAAGAAAGGATGACAGATAGGCCTTCTATTCATCTATGATAATTAATGGGTTTACCATATGTTGATTTATATCATGATGGGTTTAATGAGTGATGGGTGACTCATTAATGAGCCTCCATATATTGATTTTTATTTTAAAATAAATCATTGAAATTTTATGTCACTTATGATGTAATGTAATTAAATTCAATTTATCATAATTCCAAATTTTAATTAATTATGCAATTAATAAAAAATATTAGAAACTATATTTTTATTCAATAAATTAATCAAAATAAACCTTAGAATTAATTATTTGATTAATTTTACCAATTTTGGTTCAAAATTAAGCATTTTAACCAAATTTAATTTATCTTGACTAAAGTTGACCATGGTTGACCTAGTTGACTCAAGTTAACCCATTTTGGTCGAAGGGCGACCTATTTTGACTTTTATAACTATGTCATGGTTTAATTAGTCATTATGTTCAAAGTGTTTGTCATTAAGGGTTTAATTTTGTCATGTCCACCAATTTTAAGGTCTAAGTCAATCCAAGAGTCAATGTGGAGACTTTTGGATTTTTTTTATTAGTCTCCTTGACCAATGTTGAATTGATTTTGTCAATAGTTTACCAATGATGTCAATGAGGTAGTCTTTTAGGTTCTAGGATGTTCAATTTAACCTATTTGGCCTTCTTTAGGTCAAGGTTTGACATTTGATGTCAATGTGATGGTTTTTAGGTCATGGGTTGACTAGTTAGGTTAAAGTTTGACCAATTTGGTGGTCATTGGATCAAAAATTGATCAGTTCGACTAAAGTTGACTTTTTTTGTCTAAGGTTGACCAATTCGGTCTATGGATGGTCATTGGGTCAAAAATTGACCAGTTTGACCAAAAATGAAATTTTTAGTCAAGTGTTGACCAATTGGGTCATTGGGTGGTCATTGGGTCAAAAATTGACCAGTTTGACCAAAATTAACATTTTGGGTAAAATGTTGGCATGTTTGGTCATTTGTTGATCAAATTAGGCTTTGTCATTGCTAATTTGATCATTTAAGAATGTTATTATAATTTGGATTCAAAAGGTTTCATTGCGGTTTTATCTCAGGCACTATGGTTTAATGACCATTGGTAAAGTTTAGGAGGTCAATGTTGGTAGACTTCCTTTCTCAAAATGATTCATAAATGATCCTCTTAAAAGTGAGGTCAACAATGTGCAATGAAGTTAAACTTCCTCTTGGTATTCTAAAATTATAACTAGTATAAGATTTGAAAGATGTTGCTTCCTAACTTGAGTATTTTGCAAATATTGTAGAATCCTTATATGAAAAACAAAGAGTGCCTGTTTTGTTGGATTGATTACTCCCTGAAACTATCCACCTCTACTTGTTCTTCTAAACTTTCAAATCTTTCTTCTATTGTACTTGCTACCTATTTTAAGGCATTTGAAGTAAATATAATGTTGGTTGTTTGTACTGTTGCCCTTCAGATTCTGATATTTATAATTTTTGCATTACATTATACCACTCATATCATTCCTCACATAAAAATAGTAATATCATTGCTTTAATTTTATAGATGATTTACATAAATGCCACCCGATTCTTATGTATTTACATATATAACACCTAAATTTTACTTTTTCACATTTATACCACCCAAATCTTTCATGTTATATTAAAATTATTAAGTTGAATGTATGTAAATATATGAGAATTAGGTGGCATGCTTGTGAATTTTCCTTCCCTAGCAGCAATTGGATTCAACTTTGGATGTTTCTTTGATATGGTTTGTTGGAGCCAAATTTTTGGAAATATTGAAGGTTCCTTTGCTTTGTCAGAAGCTGAATTTCAAAACTTTGGTGATTTCTTTTATTTTGGTTGTTGCAGCTAAATTTTGGAAGAGGATGTTTAAGAGGATTGCCTTGCATTACTTGAACAACTATTTGTGAGCAAGTTTACTGTCTTCGTGATTTGCTGAAATCGGATTCGATGGTATAATTTTCTTTCAATTATTGGATTAATTTTTTTAGTTGTTCCCTGCACTTGTTGAAGTAGAGAATGCTGGTGCTCATAAAAAGTTAACATTCATTGTTAATTTAATAATTAAAAGCTTTCAGGATCTCCCCTGGTAGCAAAGATCATCAATGGTTTTCTGAAATCTAACTTGAATGGAAGCTTTTGGAAAAGTATTTCAAACGCTTGATTACCTTAGCTCAAATTTCATTTTTTTTAATGTTTATGTTATTAGTGCTTGATTTGCTGTCATTACTCTCGATGGCTATACATTATGGAAGGTTGTTAGGCCTAATTATTTCAGTAAAAAAGGCATTCAATTGATATTTTCTTTGCTACCTTATATATTGTTAATATCCAATACATTTTTTTTAATGGAAGGCTCTACTCTTTCTTTTGGTTCAGGAAAATATATAGGCATCCTCTGTGGTTTCTATGCAAAATGTATCTTAAATAGTTGATATTCTTCTTTTCGTTACATATGAATCACATTATTTATGCTTGAAAAGCATTCATTATGATTAATTATTTATTTAACCGTTTTAAAGAATTCAAGCATTATAAATATGAAGCTAAAATGTACTCTCGGAAAGAATATACATATTGTGTGTAATGATCATATACAAAATTTTAAATTAAACTTGAATTGTAACAGGTTGATGTTATAGAGATATATTGACATTCATCTCCTCTAATTTCATAACATGAGTGATGGCGGTTTCGTCGCTTTGTCGGAAATTTTTCTCAGGATGTCAATGTCGATTTGGAGTCACCACTCTATTTAACTATAATATTTCCCTAATCTTTAATTAATCTTTTTTCTTTGGATTCTATAAAAGAATCTTTAGATAATATGAAATTTGAAAAAAATAAGGGCTAATAATATAGAAAACAGTAGAAAAAAGGTGTCGGTGATAATCCTTGAAATGAAAATTCTAAGATTGTCTTATCCTAGAGATTCTGTATAAGGATTTTGGTAACCAGTGATTTTTAGATATAATATCTATTCCGAGTTATTTAATATCCTATAGAAGCAAGCTCCTATAGTTAATTACATCTTAGACAATTTATAATTGTCTAAGAAAACTTCTGATTAATGCCAATCACTTGTTTTCTGAAATGTTTGTAAGGAAAGATGTACCCACTATCAATTCTAAATGTCATTTTGTCATGTCCATTTTTATCTTATTGTCTTGTAGTCTTGTTGTTTATCATTTTATTGCCATTTTTGTTTTATTTATCATTTTTATTTTGTTGTTTGTCAATTTTGTTTTATTTTTTCATTTTCGTTTTGTTGTTTGTCATTTTTGTTTTATTTGTTGTTTTCGTTTTGTTGTTTCTCATTTTTGTTTGGTGGCTATCCTAAAAATTTTGGTTTTATTTTGTCTTGATTTTATCATTTTAATGTTGTTTATTTTGTTTTGTTTTGTTGCTTTGATGTCGTTGTGATTGTTTTGTTTTGTTGACTTTCATCACGTCTTAGGAATGTCATCCTGCAAAACAGAATTAGCGCACCCTATAACATTCAAAGGAAATCTAAAACATAATTTATTTTAATCCTTCAAATGAAAATAATTTCAGAAAGAAATAGTGTCAATTTTATTTCTTCAATCTTTTTATTTTAATATGTTATATTTTTAGATAACTCGGTCAAGATGTCACTGGCTCCGTCGTCCCAGGTCATCAGAGGACTTAATCTACTTAGTCTGAAAGGTGTTTAAACCAGGACTGGAAGGTTTCTGTTAGTAACCAGGATTGCGTCGTCCGAGAAAACCTCGTAGATTAAGAACACTGGTGTTCCAGTTGCATTTGGTAATGTTTGTTCATTAAGGTTTAATTTAAGTTTTAGTGCCTTTTTCTAATTTTTGGTTTAAAAAGTTTTAAGTTGTTTACGATTTTTTAAGATATTTTTATGTCATTTTATGTCAAAATCTTTAAGTTTGATGTCTTTTGAACTTTAAGTTTTAATTTAGATGTATTTTATTTTTTTTAGATTTATTATCAATTAAATCTAAAATTTTAAATGGATTTGAGAAATCATTTTTAAGATTTCGTTAGATCAAGATTCCATTTTATTTAAATTTAAAGATTTAGATATAATGATTTTTCTTGAAATTAGATTCAATGTCAAAAATTAAACTTTAAAATCTTAGATCCGGTGTCGTTCGAATCTAATATTAAGTATAATTACAAAACCTAACATATGTTATTTTTTAAAATTTTAAATTCAATGTCATTTGAATCTAGAAGAAGTGTTAAGTCTAACATGAATTAGACTTAAATAAAGTCATTTGATAATTAAATTCAATGTCTTTTGAATCTTAATATCTTTGATTTTATCTTTAAAGTAGTATGAATCAAATTTTGTTTTCAGTTTGATGTGGTTTGAATTTAATTTGGGTTTAACCTGAGTTGATCTTAAGTTCATGTCTATTAACTTGAGTTCATGACTGTTTGAACTTAAGTTAACAATGTTGCATTAGGTTCAATTTAAGTCAAATATTGATTTAATTTAAATTTGTCAAACTTATTTTTGTCGAAATAAGTTCAATTTAGATGTAATCTTTAGTTTGATTTTGATTACGCTTAATGTTAAGTTGGGCTTAGTGTTTTCATTAAAATAAGTTCAATTTAGATTGAACATAATTAAGTTTAATTTGGGTCAAACTTTATGTCGAGTTGAGTTTGATAAGCTCAAGTTAGATTGAACTTAATGTTGAATTAAGTTCAATTTGGGTCGAACTTAATGTTGAGTTGAATTTGATTTTGATAAAACTTAAAGTTTCTATTAAAATAAAATCAATTTAGATTGAACTTAATATTGAGTTAAAATTGATTTCAGTGATGTTTAAGTTAAGTTGAACCTAAACTTAAGGTTAACTTAAGTTCAATATGGGTTGAATATAAGTTTGATTTAGGTTTGGTTAGGTTCAAGTTAGGTTGAACCTAAACTTAAGGTTTACTTAAGTTCAATAGGGCTTGAACTTAAGTTTGATTTAGGTTTGGCTAGGTTCAAGTTAGGTTGAACTTAAACTTAAGGTTGACTTAAGTTCAATAAAGGTTGAACTTAAGGTTGATTTGGATTTGGTTTAAGTTAGGTTTAAGTTAGATTGAATGTAAACTTAAGGTTGACTTAAGTTCAATGTGGGTTGAAGCTAAGGTTGATTTAGATTTGGTTTAAATTAGGTTCAAGTTAGATTAAACCTAAAATTAAGGTTAACTTAAGTTCAATATGGGTTGAGCTTAAGTTTGGGTTAAGTCTAGTTAAAGTAAACTTAATTAAGGTTTAAGTTTTATTTAAATAATACTCAAAGGTTAATTAAGTCTAATTAGATTAGACTTAATTAGAATTTTAAGACCATTCAAGTGTTATTTAGGTAAAACATAAATTTTAATTAAGTCTAATTAAAATTAAACTTAACTGAAATTTAATGTTATTTAAGCCAAATTCAAGTAAGACTTAAGTTTGATTAAACCTTATTCAATTAAGGTTTAATAATTTTATTAAGCCTAATGAATTATACTTAAGTAAGGTTTAGGATTGATTAATCTTTGGTTGGTTAAGGTTTAACAGTTTAATTAAGTCTAATGTGATAGACTTAATTATGGTTTAAGATTTGATTAAACCTTAGTTGGTTAAGTTTTAATAGTTTAATTCAGACTTATCGTGATAGACTTAATTATGGTTTAAGATTGATTAAACCTTAGTTGGTTAAGGTTTAATAGTTTAATTAAGCCTAATGTGATAGACTTAATTATGGTTTAGTTTAATAGGTTTAAGACTAATCAAACGTTATTTGGGTAATATTTAACTGATTAATTAGACTTAATTAGGGTTAAGTCTAATTAGTTTTTAAGTTTAATTAAACCTAATTTAGGTAAGGTTTAATTGATTAATTAGACTTAGTATGGGTTAAGTCTAATTGGGTAAGGTTTAATTGATTAATTAGACTTAATATGGGTTAAGACTAATTGGTTTAGGATTAATTAAACCTTATTTGGGTAAGGTTTAATTGATTAAATAGACTTAATATGGGTTAAGTCTAATTGGTTTAGGATTAGTTAAACCTAATTTGGGTAAATATTATTGATTAATTAGACTTAATATGGGTTAAGTCTAATAGGCTTAAGGTTAATTAAACATAATTTGGGTAAGGTTTATTTGATTAATTAGACTAAATATGGGTTAAGTCTAATTGATTTTAAGGTTAATTAAACCTAATTTAGGTAAGGTTTAATACATTAATTAGACTTAAATAGGGGTTAAGTTTAATTGGCTTAGGTTTAATTAAACCTAATTTGGGTAAGGTTTAATTGATTAATTAGACTTAATATGGGTTAAGTCTAATTGGTTTAGGATTAATTAAACCTAATTTGAGTAAGGTTTAATTGATTAATTAGACTTAGTTTGCGTTAAGCCTAATTGGTTTTAAGGTTAATTAAGACTAATTATGGTAAGGTTTAATTGGTTAATTAGACTTAATTAGGGTTAAGTCTATTTGTTTTAGGATTAATTAAACCTAATTTGGGTAAGGTTTAATTGATTCATTAGACTTAATATGGGTTGTCTAATTGGTTTAGGATTAACTAAACCTAATTTGGTAAGGTTTAATTGATTAATTAGACTTAATATGGGTTAATTCTAATTGGTTTAGGATTAATTAAACCTAATTTGGGTAAGGTTTAATTGATTAATTAGACTTAATATTGGTTAAGTCTAATTGGTTTAGGATTAATTAAACCTTATTTGGGTAAGGTTTAATTGATTAATTAGGCTTAATATGGGTTAAGTCTAATAGGTTTAGGATTAATTAAGCCTAATTTGGGTAAGGTTTAATTGATTAATTTGACTTATCTTGGTTTAAGTTTAATTAGATTAAGTTTGTCTTAAACCTAATGTAATTAGGGTTTAAGATATTAGGTATAATTAGGGTTTAGACCTAATTGGGATTTGATTTGTCTTAAACCTAATGTATTTAAATTTTAAGATGTTAATTAAGTTTAATATATCCTTAAACTTAATTAAAATTTGATTTTGTATTAATTATAATGTAATTAAGGTTTTATAGATTAAATAAGTTTAATATGTCTTTAAACTTAATTAAAGTTTGATTTTTTATTAAACCTAATGTAATTAAGGTTTAATAAGTTAATTATGTTTAATATATTCTTAAACTTAATGAAAGTTTGATTTTGTATTAAACCTAATGTAATTAAGGTTTAATGAGTTAATTAAAGTTTTAATTCGGTCCAATATGATGTCTTAAACCTAATTAATTCTTGTATTTTTTCTATTTTGGGCTAGACATAATTTTGACTTAATCCATTGTGGAACGGGCTAAGTTAGGTGAGGAGAGGATTTTTAGGGTTTTAAATTATTTATAATAAATTTTCACCCTTATTCAAATATGTCATTTTAAGTTGTTTAATGGTCTAAGTAATATCATTTTAGGGTTATTGTCTGTTACCATAAATTTCCTAACCATTTTTCAATTTTATTTTTCTTAATTTTAATTTTTATAATTATTGTTAAAAATAATTATGAAGTATTTCAAAAATTAGGAAATGGTGTCTTAGAGGATTTTTCTAGCCTAGGAAAAATCAGGGGATATTCCTAAGGGTTTAGAGATAATTCTCCTAAAATTTATGATTTCTCTGTTTTGTGAATAATTTTTAATAATTAAAATACTCTAGAGAGTATTTAATTTTTTAAAAATTAAATACTGAGAATAAAATAATGATTTTGGTCTCATACTTTTCTTCTCTTCATGTTGAGTTCAAGGGTAATTTTTTACATATTTTTAGGATTTTTCTATGTCAAGTTATGAAATTTTGATGTTTTTAAGGTTTATCTGGATTTAATTAAATCCAGATAAACCTCTGCCTGACACGTGTCCTCGGATGGGTCGAAACGCGCTTGATCCTCTTTGGGGATCTGAACACGGGAGCGACTAGGATTTAATCTCGGCCATCCATTCCCAAAACACGGGAACAGATGGTCCTGGTTCATCGTCTTCCTCCCGCATGATCCCGCAGACTGTCCATGATCTAGGGACAATATCTTGCTCGATTCTTGATGAAATCGAGAGAAGTTTGTTCCTACACGATTGTCTTGAGCAGATGATCATATCCATACGGATATGTGGGGGTTTTGAAATGACTAACCCTACTATAGACCAAGCCCGAGCTCGGGTTGGTTGTGAAAAACCATACCTTGTCCTCAGTTGATGTAAACTCAAATTGAATGGTTCTGAAGCTTCATCTCGACCTCAGAAATCTTTTCCCCATGTCAATTTGAGGTAAAATAGGGCCTGTATATGACTTTGTCCTTGAGGTGTCTCAGCTTGAATGGGCTTGATCAATTAGTGGTTTAGAGGCTATGAGGATGGCCAATTTTGATTGGGCTTGTCTTCGTAGGGTCCAAGGAAGCTTCAGGGATGTTAATCTGAAGTTTTGAATAACTTCATTTCAAACCCAATGTTTGTCCTGTTTTGGGGTTTTCGGGTTAGCTTAATTAAAAGGATTGGGTGGGTTTAAGAGCTTGGATGCATGGTGAATCAATTGCCTCGTTTTTAAGGGACAATTTTGTTGTTGAGAGTTTGAGGATTTGAGCAATGGTTGGGGGTCTCTTATTTTGGTCCTCTCTCTTGCTTAGATTCGGGTTTGGGCTTATTTATAGCCATGGGAGAGCTTGGCTTAGCTAGGGTTGATTTGGCGGAGTTGTTAACTTCCTCATGATGATTTTAGGATAAAATTTTGGCTGTGGATAAGGGAATTTGGGTTTCCCAAGCTTAACCTATGTTGATTTCCAAGTGTAGTGAAGTTTTAACTCATGGCTTAGCTTGCTTTGATTGGTTATTGTTTGAGGTGGATAGGATCAGTTAGAACTTATTAAATCGACCTCCCCTACATGAGGTCTTTGTATCATTTAATGTTTTCAAGAGAGCATGACACCTTAGCCTCATTACTCACCTCATGCATGGATTTGTTATGATTGCATCTAGCCATGGTAAAGGATTGGTTTAAGCCATGTTTCTCCTCCATTGGATGGTCTAGGAGGTGGGTAAGGTTGTCATTGAATTGGTCGGCCACATCATCTCAAAGAAAGGGGTGATTCATGCTTTAAAATGGGGGAGAATTTTACACATAATCCCTCACTTGTCTCATTCGTTTAAATGGCCATGATGAGCTCCTTCTTTGATAAAATTGATTTGGTATATGTCCATTAGATGGGGAAGAGGTGTGTGGTGACTCAAAGTGATCAAGCCATCCTTCATCCACCATGTCATTTAAGGTTTTGTGGGAGCATGACACATAAGCCCCCACTTATTCAATTTTCCAAAATTGGTATTTATGAGATCATTTTATGATGTAAAGATGATCTAAGTGTTTATTTTTTCTCATTGGATGGAATTTGAGGTGTTTGATGACTCGCCAAATATTCCTCCAAGGATTCATGAAGGAATGACACCTCACATCCCTTCATGATTAAATTGTCATCATGCACTTTTAACCATAGTTAAATGGCATGTCATGGGTCATATGGGTTGTGTCTAACCCATATTATGTCATAAAGTAGTTTGGAGTTTTTGAAAACCAATTGTTATGTCAAAATTGGTGTCATGTGTTAAAATTCCATTTTATTCCCTTCATATAATTTAATTTCCATTTTAATTAAGTTTGTCATTAATTAAAAATGTTAGAAATTATTTTATTAATCAATTAATTAATCAAAATAATTTTAAATTAATAATTTGATTAATTTGATGGCATTTTTTGGTTTAAAATTGAATTTTGTCTTATTTCATGCCTTTTAAATATATTTTCATTTTAAGTGATTATTTAATTAATTAAAATATTGAAAATTATGTTATTAACCAATTAATTAATCAAAATGATTTTGGAATAATTATTTGATTAAATTATATTATATTTGGTTCAAAATTTAGTGTTTTGACCCAATTTGATGAGTGTTGATTAAGGTTAATCAGTATTGACCCCAGGTTAACCTAGGTTGGTCAATTTTGGTCCAAAGGTGACCTATTTTGAATTTTCTATCCTTGTCATGGTTTGATTAGTCATAAAGTCCAACGTTTTTGTCATTAAAGGTTTAATTTGGTCATGCTGACCAATTTTAGAGTATAGGTTAATCCAGTGGTCAATGGGGGTGACACTTAGATTAAATTCTGGTTATTTTGATTAATATCAAGTTTATCATGTCAATGTCTGCCATTGGAGTCATTTTTGTGGTCAGGGAAGGCATAAGTTAACCAATTTGACAAATTTTACCCTTTTAGGTCAAGAGTTGACCAATGGGGGCCAGGGTGATTGTCTTTATATTATGCATGGATTGTTTTGATCAAATTTCGATTATTTATATCAAAGAATGATCAAGAAGGTTAATACAATAATCTTTGGGTCAAGGTTTGGTCATTTTGACCAAAATTGACTTTTTGGTCAAAAATGACTAATGAGGTAAATATGGTGGTCTTTAGGTGTTGGGTTGATGATTTTAGTTAACTTTGACCTTTTTGGGTTAAAAGTTAACCATTTAGGTCAATGGAGTTGGTCATTGGGTCTGATTGACGATTTTGACTAAAGTTGACCTTTTAGGTCAAAAGTTGACCTATTGGATCAATAGGGTTGGTCATAGGGCCAGGATTGACGACTTTGACCAAAATTATTTTTTAAGTCAAATGTTGACCTATTGATACAGTTAAATTTGTTAAATTTGTCAACTGTTGATACAGTTAAATTTGTTAGCACCTGGATCTATTAGAATGTGGGGGGAACTTTCACAAAAATTCTTATCAAAATATTTTCCATCATCTAAGACTGCTAAGCTTAGAAATGATATTATATCTTTCAGTTAGTATGAGGGAGAATCGATATATGAATCTTGGGAAAGATTTAAAGAACTTTTTAGGAAATGTCCACATCATACTTTACCAGATTAGTTAATTATTTAAACATTTTATAATGGATTAGTTAGATCTGTTAGATCAATTATTGATGTTGCTAATAGTGGATCATTAATGTCTAAACCATTTGAAGAAACCTATGCTTTAATTGAAGAAATGGATACCGATAATTTTCAATGGCCTGCTGAAAGGGTAAATCCTAAGAGATTAGCCAGTATTCATGATTCAGATGCTTTAACTATGATAGTTTCTCAAATTGCTGCACTTTCAAAGAAAATAGATCAATAAGGAATGAATTGTTCTCAAACACCTCCAGTGTTAGAAGAAAATTCATTAGGACAAATTATAGATGCTCAATCTTCATATGAAACTACAAATTTGATAAATAGTAGACAATATAACCCTTATTCAAACTATTATAATCCAGGTTGGAAGAATCATCCAAACTTTAATATGAATAACCACGGTAATGCTAATCTCGTTAATCCTCTGTGGGGGAACAATCCTATAAACCCATTAGGAAATATAAACAATCAAGGTAGTTTCAATTATAGACCTTCTAATCTACCAGGTCTTTATAATAATTCACAATTTAAGGAGAAGAAGTTATCGATTGAAGAATTAGTTTTGAACATGGGAAATCAATTACAAAGTCAAGGAGCTTCTACTAAAAACATAGAAAACCAATTGTGACATATTTCTATTGCACTAAGTAATAGACCTGTTGGAACTTTACCTAGCAATGCTGAAGTAAATCCTAAAGATCAAGGAAAAGAACATATTAAAGCTATTCAATTAAGAAGTGGAAAAGAGTTGGAAACAAGAATTCAAAAAGAAATTTTTGTTGAAAAGAAAAAAGTGGAAACTGAAAGAGAAAATGAAGGTTTATATCCTGATTTCCTCTGAAACCTATGAAAATTACTGTTGAAAGACCACCACCACCATTTTCTCAAAGACGAAAGCAACAAGATAAAGGAAAAAGATTTGTTAAATTATTAGACATTTTGAGAAAATTGTCAATAAATATTCCTTTTGTTGAAGCTTTGGAACAAATGCCTGATTATCTTAAATTTATCAAGGATATACTCAACAAAAAGAGGAAGTTATTAGATCTTGAGACTGTTTCACTCAGTGAAGAGTGTAGTGCTATAATTAAGAAGAAGCATCCTGAAAAACTTAAAGATCCTAGTATTTTTACTATCGCATGTCCTATTGGTGAAAAATTTTATGGTCGAGCATTATGTGATTTGGGAGCTAGCATAAATTTGATGCCTTTATCAACTTTTAAAAGGTTAGGAATAGGAGAGATTGCACCGACTTCCGTAACTCTACAGTTAGCTATTCGATCTATTACACATCCTAAAGGAATTGAAGAAGATGTTCTGGTCAAGGTTGATAAATTTATCTTTCGTTTGGACTTTATTTTTTAAGACATGGATGAAGATAAGGAAATACCTAAAATGATAGATGTTTAAAAAGGAGAATTGACTATAAGAGTAAATGATCAAGAAGTAACATTTAATATCTCAAAGTCAATGAGATATCCTTCAATAGAAAAAGATGATGAATGTTTTAGAATGGATATATGTGATTATTTGAGAAAAGAATATTTCAAGGAAAATTTTGAAGAAAATGAAGATATGGAAAACAATAAATATGATGAAATTGATAGCGAAGAAGTTGATTACATTCAGGAACAATTTGAAACGCTCAATTCAACAACACCAGGGAATGAAATATTAGTTCCATCTATTGTAAAACCCCTTAAAATTGAATTAAAAAATCTTCCAAATCATTTGAAGTATATATTTTTACGAGAGTTTTCAACATTACCAGTAACTGTATCCTCAGACTTAAATGAAATTCAAGAACAAAAATTAATGGATACATTAAAAAAATACAAAAAAAACTTTTGGTTGGACTCTAGCTGATAATAAGGGATTTAGTCCTTCGATTTGTATGCACAAAATTTTGTTAAATGATGAACATAAACCAAGAATTGATCCAAAAAGGAGACTGAACCCTTTTATGAAAGAAGTAGTTAAAAAAGAAATTTTAAAATTGTTAGATACTAGAATTATATATCCTAATTCGGATAATAATTGGGTAAGTCCAATTAATTGTGTTCCTAAGAAAGGAGGAGTAACTGTTGAAGTAAATGAAAATAATGGATTAATACTTATCAGACAAGTTACTGGATGGCGTACTTGTATTGATTATAGAAAATTAAATGCCACCACTTGAAAAGATCACTTTCCTCTTCCTTTTGTAGACCAAATGTTGGATAGACTTGCTGGGCACAAGTACTACTACTCTCTAGATGGATATACCAGTTACCATTAAATTCCTATTGCTCCTGAGGATCAAGAGAAAACAACTTTTACTAGTCCTTATGGAACTTTTGCTTTAGAAGAATGTCTTTCGGGCTATGTAATGTACCTGCAACATTCCAGAGATGTATGATTTCTATATTTAGTAAGTTAATTGATAATGGTATAGAATTATTTATAGATGATTTCTCTGCATTTGGGACTTCATTTGACGAATGCTTAAATCATCTTGAAAAAGTTTTGGAGCTATGCAAAAGAACTATCTTAGTTCTAAATTGGGAGAAATGTCAATTTATGGTTGTAGGAGAAATTGTATTAGGGCATAAAATTTTAGAAAATGGCATGGAAGTAGACCCTGCAAAAATTCAAGTAATAGCTAAATTACCACCTCCTACTACAGTTAGATGGGTAAGAAGTTTTCTTGGATATGCTGGTTTTTATAGGCGTTGTATTAAAATTTTTTCAAAAATTACCAAACCTCTATACCAATTTCTAGAAAAAGACAAAAAACTTGAGTTTACTAAAGACTACTCAAATGCCTTTGAGTTATTAAAAGAAAAACTAATCACAGCACCTGTAATAGTTTCACATGACTGGGAGAAGCCATTTGAATTAATGTACGATGCTAGTGATTATTCTATTGGAGCTATTTTTGGTCAAAGATATGATAAGATTTTTAAATTAATACACTACGCTAGTAGAACTCTTAACGATGTTCAAATTAACTATACAGTTATGTAAAAAGATTTACTTGCTATTGTGTATGCTTTTGATAAATTCAGATCATATTTAATTGGGACTAAATGTATTGGGCATACTGATCACTCTGCTATTAAATATCTGATGCAGAAGAAGGATACTAAACCAAGATTAATTAGATGGATACTTTTGATGCAAGAATTCAATTTTGTTGTAATTGATAGAAAAGGAACTGATAATCAAATTGATGGTCATTTGTCAATATTAGAATATCATCAATCATCTGAGAACGAAAATGAAATAATAGACAGTTTCCCTGATGAACAAATTTATAATATTAATGAGTGGAAAGTACCTTGGTATGTTGATATAGTTAACTATATGGTAAGTGATATTTTGCCACCTATGCTAACATTGTAACAACAACAAAAAATTCATTCATGATGCAAAAGCATATTTTTGGGATGAACTATATTTATATAAGCAATGTAGCGATCTTATTGCTAGGAGATGTGTGCCTTATGAAGAAACTGAACTGATTTTTCAAAAATGTTATGGTTCTGAATTTGGAGGACATTTTGGGATTGAAAAAATTGCGCACAAAATTTTACAAGCTAGATTTTATTGGCCTACACTTCTTAGAGATGCTTAGAGATGTATCAAAATTTATGATAGATGCCAACGAGTAGGTAATATATCTAGAGGAAATGAAATGCCTCTGAATTTCAAGTTAGAAGTTGAGATTTTTAATGTTTGGGGATTAGATTTCATGGGACCATTTATTCCTTCATTTAGGAACTTAGATATTTTGATTGCATTTGATTATGTATCAAAGTAGATTGAAGCACAATCTTTACATCGTTGTGATGCTAAAAGTGTTTCAAAATTCTTAATGAAAAATATTTTCACAAGATATGGAATGCCGAGAGTGATTATCACTGACTGAGGATCCCATTTTAGAAATAAATACATTCAAAGATTGGCAAAAAAGTTTAATATCGTTTATAGATTCTCTACTGATTATCATCCTCAACTAGTGGTTTAGCTGAAATTTCTAATCGTGAGATTAAAGAAATTTTAGAAAAGACTGTAAATCCTACTAGAGTAGATTGGTCTATGAGACTGGATACTGCATTATGGGCATACAGGACGGCTTATAAAACTCCTATTAGTATGACTCCTTACAGAATTATTTTTAGAAAAACTTGTCACTTAGAATTGGAGCATAAAGCATATTGGGCAATTAAAGAATTTGATTATAATTTGAAAAATGGTGGTGAGAAGAGATTATTACAATTGAATGAATTAGAAAAATTAAGAAATGAATCTTATGATAACGACAGAATTTATAAGGAAAACTGAAGTTAAGGCAAGATCAAAAGATTAACCAGAGGATCTTTGAACCAGGACAAGAAGTTTTGCTTTACAATACAAGGCTGAAATTATTTCCTGGGAAATTAAAGTCTCGTTGGTTAGGACCCTTTACTGTGACTCAAGTTTATACTTATGGAGCTATTGAAATTGAAGATCTGAAGACTAGGAATAGATTTAAAGTAAATGGACATAGATTAAAACCTTATTTTGAGGGTAGAAGAACAAATTTTGAAGAGGTTTTAATGCTCAGTCAACCTGAATAGGTCAAGCTGACGATGTTAAACCAAATGCTTTATGGTAGGCAACCCATAATTATCTTTATTTTTTGTGTGCTTGCTTGAATTTATCATTAGTTTGTAGTAGTATTAAATTCTACTACTTGTAATTACCCTTTGATCATCATAGAATTTGGATCCATGAAGAAAATTTGGAACGTATTTGACCACGGCGTATATATGAAAAATTTTGCCTAGGGCGCCGACGGCGCGCTCGACACCGTCGATGACAGGTTTTTCTTGAGAGCCCTGGAATTTAATTGCACAGGGCTCACTAACGGCGCCATCGAGGGCACCAACAGCGAGATCGGTAAGTGAGCAGTTATTCAAGTTTGAAACGAAAATTTTTGGCAGTTTTTAGTGAATTTGTTCCTTATAAACTTCCATGGATGATTCCTAAACACTCCAATTCCACAAAAATGAATGGAAACTTCCTTGAATTCTTCTCTAATGGCTTCCAATTCAATAGATAACCCTAGATTTAGGGTGTTCAACCGATGAACGTTCATTAATACCGAGGCACAATGGCTTTTCAACAAAGTCATGTCAAGGAGGAGGCTAATTAAAGAAAGAGTCTTTGTGAATCGAGGATTAAGCAATCCTTCGATTGCAATTGAAGTAAGGATCGTGCGGCAAAGATGAGAAGTATTTTGCTACACTACTGTTATGGAATCAATCAAGGAAGCGTCTATGTACGAGGTAGGTGGATAACTTTCAAGTCTGGAAGGATTAAAGAATTATACATGCTTAAGAATGTTTATGTCCGCCTTTATTTGAATTTCATGCCAACAAGAGACAAGAGGAATGAAATATACCAATATTTGACGGGTGAAAGTGAAGACTGGAAAGTTAGAGAAAATGGGTATGTCAGTTTTTCTGCTACACTTTTAAATCCTGTTTCGAAACATTGGCACTTATTCATATCTGCAAAATTATTACCGACGATGAAAATCGATAAAGTCACCAAAGAGAGTGCTATATTGAACTACTGCATCCAAATCGGATGGCCAATTGATATTGGATCAATTATTGTGAAGTCTGTTTTTGGCCTGATCTTTCAAGGATCATCTCAAGGGCTTAGATATCCCTTCAACAATTTTCTTAAATATGTAGTCTGCTTTAAGTTTCATACGAGATTTTGGAAAAGGAATTACAACCTTGGAAACCTGTAGACCCAGCCAGAATGTTCCCAGCCAAAGATGAATAGAGTGATATGGGCGTGATTATGGATCAAGCATTGCAAAACTCTGTTCCAATTCAACCTCTTGTAGCTGACAAGACATGTATGATCTTACAAAGAATCAACAATTTAGAGAACCAGGTACAAAATTTAATGAATTCAGTTAACAATATCTCTGATTTCTTTGATCACCTTGATTGGAGAATGAAAGAGCATTTTGATCATACTCGACATTTTAAAGCAAGTTTGATACACTTAATGAGAAGGATGGGATGGATTGATGAAGATTCAACTGAAGAATTCCATTTCGATCTTTCTATAACCTGATCGTCCATGTTCAAGCAATGGGTGATATCAGAGGAGAAACTAGCACTGATTCAGAAGAGTAGTGGAATTGCTTTACTTTATAGGTCTCTTTATGATGAATTTGATTTGAACTATATTTGTTTGTTTGCTTTTGATTGTTTGCTATCTGATCTCAGTATAGTTGAGATTATGATTGAAATGTTTTTTTCAGCATTTTGGGTGTTGTGGCTTGGATTGCGACGCTGATTAGAGGAATTTAAGTTAAGAAAATACCTGGCTTGTGTGTTATGTAATGTGTATTGTAAAATTTAGATTTAATATATAATTATGATGTTTTATTGTGTGTATGCTTATTTGTGTTTATACATCACTTAATCACTTAAAATTTATTTTTAAAATGATCGAACGGATGACAACGAGGCTTAAAATTGATCGAAATTGCAAAAATTTGAAAAATGATCAATATTTAGGAAACTCGCCGACGACGCACTTGAGGCCGCCGACGGCATGTTTTTCCTGAGTCTATTAAAATTAAATTCAATTTAGCACACTGATGGTGCAAATGACCCGCCGACGAGGAGATCCCAAAAATTTCCTTTTAACCACGATTTTGACTGGTCAACCGCCACTATTCATCGTCTTCTTCCTTTATTCACCGAAAATTTTGACCTAGGGCTTGAGAGATATTGGATTTGGAGCGATTTCAACCCATTTTAACACTGGATTTCATCTTCCCTCGGTGAGAGCTTCCCTCCTATGTAAAATGTTTTTATTTTCACCATGAATTTCTTCGACATTAAAAAATTTTGGAAACTTGAAAATGTGGAGAAAAGACTTGGAAGGAATTCATGGAACTTGATTTAGATTGCTTTAAGTCAGCTTTGGGAGCCATTGTATTATTGTTTTGGAATTTAGTTTGGATTTCTGTAATTTTGATACATCAAAAAATGGCTCCGCGTCAAAAGAGGCTATTAGAATTTGACGAAACTCAGTTTATAAATGCTTAAGCACAATCGAGAAGATCGTGTTTTTGATAATCCTGTAGGAGAAGTGGAAAGAGTTAGCAAAGAAAGGAAATGGGAGAACTTCTGTTATACTACCATCAAAGCTGCTATGAATGTTGTGAAAGAGTTTTATACTAATCTGACCCAACTTGAGGACGAGCCTGTCGAAGTAAGTGGTTTTTCTGTTTATTTTAATGCTACCCTCATTAATTCTTTTTACGAGCTTCACAATTACTATTCCAACGAGTATGAAACATTTGGAACTATGGAAGGTTCGTTAGAAGATGTTATTGACTTTCTCAATGATGGGAAAGGAACTTGGAAAATTAAGAATCGTGAACGGATTAACTTTCCTCTTTCTATGATGAATGCCACAGCAAAGGCTTGGCATTATTTCATTTGTTCGACTCTACTACCCACCTATCACCATAGTGAAGTATCGAGGGAGAGAGAGCTGTCCTGAATTTCTGTATTCAGAACAATAGAAGTATAAATGTAGGGAGAATAATTTACAAGAATTGTATGGCCACAATGAAGAGTGAATCAAGTGGATATTTAGGACATTTTGGCTTAATTTATGCACTTAGTCAATTATCTAGAGTGGAAGCTAATGACGAGTAAGAATGGATATATCCTAAGAAACCCATTAGTGAAGCTAATTTGAAAACTTACGAATCCCATGAAGAATAGAGATCTGGGAGTAGGAGTAAAGCACCTTCTACTAGTAGAGACATCCCTTTTACTAGTTATGACCCTCCTGCCTCTAGCTCTCCTACTCTTTATGATTTGATGAATGAGATGAACCTGCAGCAGAAAATTTTTGAGAAATTTGACGAAAGACTTGGGAGAATTAATCAAAGATTGAAGGATTAGAGCGAAAGACATGATCATGATAGTGAATATCTTCAGCGACATTCAGATTTTGACATTCAGATTTTGAGATTGCTTATTATGATGCTCAGGCTAGGTACTACAGAGGTGAGTCTGATGTTACT
This sequence comes from Papilionanthe hookeriana x Papilionanthe teres, assembly GCA_022702705.1. Classification (NCBI taxonomy): domain Eukaryota; kingdom Viridiplantae; phylum Streptophyta; class Magnoliopsida; order Asparagales; family Orchidaceae; genus Papilionanthe; species Papilionanthe hookeriana x Papilionanthe teres. Next base: position 160,824,609 of record CM040423.1, read on the forward strand.
TGTCTAGAATGCCCCTGGTATACTCACTATCAGCCTAGTCCACCTGCTGACCAGGGAGAAAAAGACATAGCATGGGATTTTGTGCCGTGATTGTGATTGTGATATGATTGTGTTTGATGGAGTACTTTCATTTTGTTATTTGTATTTTGTGAACTGTTCTATTTTATGAGACGTATGTTTTGTTTTGTAATTTGTATTTTCATTTATGGATGATTGTGCTGGATTGTGATTTTAATTGTAATTGTGAACTTTAAGTTAAAAATAGTAAACTCTTTGTTCTGTGTTGTGAAATGCAAATGTTATTTTGTACTGTCCTGTGTATTGTAGTTAATTATGGTAGTTAAATGTTTACTTTTATATACTTGTTTCAAAATTTCATTACCAAGCAAATTCTCTAATCTGTTATATGTGTAGAAAAGTTCCTAATATTACATGTCAGTTAAAATTAAAATTTTGAGAAGAACCTGCAAAAGTTTCAGAAAAAAAAAAGAAGAAAATGCCTAATGTGCAAAGGTAAGATTTTTATATTTTGAATTTTTCTTTCCACCCTTATTATTTCTATTATTGAAAAACTTTATTTTTTTTGGGGAGGGAGAAAAATATTAACTATTAAGAGTTCTCAAATTAAAATATTTTCAAAATTTATAACATGATATTTGTGATAAAATTTAATTCAGTTAACTATATTTAAATTTTATCTAAATATAATAGAAGATTCAACGAAATATTTTTGGTAATGAAAATCAATTTTTTAGGTTAAGATATTTAGTTCAAGAGGATAAGACTATAGTTAACTACTTAAAGTAAAGAAAACTATATTCTGAAATATTAAGAATCATAGGGATTTAATTGAGAAAGAAAAGATTGGGACTCAATGATGTAAAGACTATGAATTGCATCTAAGGAAAAGGAATGATATAAGTTTCAAATTTAGGAAAAGAAGAGTGAAGTTCAAAATCATTAATAGACTATCCAGACATACTAATCATTACTTGAAAAAGAAAAAGAAAAAGAAAAAAACAAGAAAGGATTAAAAAGCAATCCAAATAAAAAGAAAAGAAGTAAGTGAGGAGAAGCTTAAGGAGATGCCTTATCAAAAATTGGCTTCACTTGGATTAACCTAAAGGAAAAACTAAATACATTTCTGAACTTATATTTATGGACTAGTTTCTTTACTAATAGTGTTCTCATGAATTTCTTATAATATGAATATTCTAATTGAATTAATATTACAACATATAGTTATTCTTGAAATGAATAGAAGACTAGAATACTTAGACTTGATGACTAGATAGCAGTATATGTGCAGAATTAATCTAATTACTTAAAACTCTTTCTAAGAAATCTTACTATGATACTTATTTCAATCAAAATTATAGTATTTCTGAATTAAAACTTTACCACAATGAATCATAACTCTTATGTAGTACTAAAGATTACTTGAGGACAAGTAATAATTAAGTTTGGGGGATTTTGACCCAATGGAAAAATTTTAAGATTTTTATGCTTACTTTATATTTATTTTGATGATACTGCACTTTAAAGAAGGGTATTTTTGATGTTTTTCTGCAGATATGTTGATTGATGGATAATGAAGTGAAAAAATACAAAAAGGAGTGAATTTGGAGCAAAAAGGACCAAAAAGAAGAAAATTTGATCTAGGGCACCGACGGCGAGCTCCACGGCGCTGACGACATGTTTTTCTCGAGCATTCAGAAAATATTACAAGGAAGCCCACTGACGATGAGATCAAGGCCGCTGACAGCGGAGTCTTATGAAGAGGTTCCAAGGCTAAGTATTCTAGAAGGCAACCGACGGCGCGCTCGAGGCTGTTGACGGCGAGATCGACGATTCTCTCACGAGATACATCGAATGTGGATGATTTTTAAAGGGATGCTTGGAAAACTCTTGTAAAATCTTCAACTACTTTAAAAGAAATAATTTGAGGCCGAAAAAAGGGTCCGCTAGCGACCATTAGTGTCACATAGTGTCAAAAAAAAGTCCACAAGTGTCCATTGTTGTTATCTGTTATTTTCAGTGAGTGTTAGTTAGTGTTTTGCTTCCATTAGAGTTTTAGATAGTGATTCCAATTAGTGATATTTAGTGAGGAATTCTTCAAGAGATTGAAAGAGTGGAAGGGAAGTAAAAGATGTCTTCCTCCTTGCCATTTCGAAAAAGAATTCTGCGTGCAGAAAAGAAAGGAAGAGATTCAAAGGAACTTCAAGGAGTTTGCTTGAGGTGGAATTTGAGATAAGTTGTATTTACTTATTTTAGTCTGTAAAACTTTGTTTTTATATATGAAATCCAAGTTTTATCGTATCCTCTCCATGAAATCTGAGTAGCTTTTCTGTCTTTCTCCTTGTTTTGATATTTTCGTGAAATCGTAAATTGAATTAGTGTGCCAAGAAAATTTTAAAAGAAGTTATAATAATCTTTTCACTTAAATCTTAATTTACTTTCGGTCTCGCCAAATAATTAGTTAAAATATGTTGAGTTCAACAACTATAGTGAAGATTACATTCAAGATTTAGGGAAGTCAAAGTCCTTGAAAGTAGGGTGCAAATAAATAGGGAAATAATATTTGTTGGGCGTAAAATTGCAGATCTCAGTGTGACAGAATAAAATCCTCAATTTGGTCCTATCGTTTGGGAGCTGAAGTGTAGATGTTAGCCCTCAAGAGAGGGGAACGAGGGAGCTCTGAAGTGAGAGCCCGTATCCTCCCAGCCGAGCCGTAAATTCAGTAACCAAGCATAGAATTAGTCAATGTTCTTTATGCATGAACTAAATTGTAAAAAATATGTATGCTCATATTTGGCACAACACATTTTAAATTAATTCTAATTATCCATTCACTTAGATTTCTTAACAAGGAGAAGGATTCTTGCTTATATATTTGAAATTCACTTTATTAGTAGAATTAGTTAATTGTTAGTAGAATTGGTTTTTTTTAAATCCCATATTACTTTCGATTGCATATTAGTGACAGATAGGCAATACGATTTACAATGTTGTGATTCTAAATTAGTTTCAATAATCCTAGTCTTTAGCCTCTAAAATATCCTTGTGGGATCGATATCCAGGACTCCACTAGAGTCCTGTATTACTTGAGCGATACGTATGCTGGTGTTGAAAGATAGCTCTGTGATTATTGAATATCCTTATACACATCTTTATCAAATAAAAGCAATTTTAAATTAACGCAAAGTGCATAGGGCGGTTCATGTTTTGCGTTAATTTAAAATTTCTTCTATTTGATAAAGATGTGTATAAAGAAATTCAATAATCGCAGAGCTATCTTTCAACGCAAGTATACGTATCGCTCAAGTAATACATGGCTCAAATGGAGTCCTGAATATCAATCTCACATGAATATTTTAGAGGCTACGGACTAGGATTATAGAAACTAATTTAGAATCACAAATTTGTAAATCGAATTTCCTATCTATCACTAATATGTAATCGAAACTAATATGAGATTTTTAAAATAAACTAATTCTACTAACAATTAACTAATTCTTGTTGACCTCATTTTTTATGAGGTCTTTTCTCTTCTCTCTCCTTAGTACTTAGGATCTAACCTTAAGCTTTCCCTTTGACTATCTTAGAAGACTAGAAATGGAACCCACCACTTAGAAATTCAAACACCTCTTAACTCCCTACAAAACCCATAAGTTTGATTGTAAGCCCCTAAGTCACTTGGAGGGTTAAGATCAAATGTGGAGGTTTAAAGGATGAGTTCCCTATAGGACTCTTTGGCCATAAGACTACCCGGGAGGCCTGGTCTATTGATGGTTGTCCTGCAAAAATTACACTTTCTCACACATTCCAAATCCTAAAACCATTCATACCTAGCTTGACCTCTTGACTCATGTAGGCAATCCATATGGATGGTCCTCAACCCCTAGGCCCTTGGCTAAGAGGGTTAGGAATAACATAGTGAATGCCTCAAATGAATCCCCTCATGGCTCTTGTGAGCTTAATATGGCTTCATGGCTCAACCAAAATGATCCCATTTCACTCACACTTAATCAATCTTCACTTATCCAAAATTTCAATTTTTGACCCCTGGGACCCGAAACCCACCAAGCCTACCAAATGCCCTTGAAATTGCCCAAAATTTACAAAAGTGCCTAAATTACCCAAAATTCCTCAAAATCAGTCCTAAACACTTCCCCCCAACTCAAATTGATCATCCATAGCCAAATATACCAAACTTTCCAAAAATACCCCCAAATACCCTCCAAATACCCAAAATACCCTTTTAACCCAAAAATTCCAAAATTTCAGACAATTCCCAGAAAAATTCAATAAATCCCAAATATTCCCAATTCCATTTTGTTCAACTACACCATAAGCCAATTTTGTCAATTCTGACCACTTTTACCAAAACCCCCAATTTGACACATTTTTAACCCAAGTGAACCCAATGTCAAGCCAAACCACTCAAATTAACCTCAATGTTGATCCAATTCAATTATATACTTCAATTCCATATCCCTAATATCAGTTTAGACCAAATCCAAGCCCAATTTGATGAACATTTGGATCCCATTTCAATTTGAAGCCTAAGGCCCAATTTGGGCCCATAACCTAAACTTAGCCCAAACCAACCCAATTCAACTCCAATTAGCCCCAAATCTTTTCCTAAACCTTTCTAACATCCCCATAAACAAAACACTAACTTGATTTGCCCCAAATTTGAACCTAAACTCCATCCAAACCTAACCGAAATGAAAAATCCCTAATTTTGGCCTAAACCCACCATGAACCCAAATGGGCCCAAATCCCAAAATCCAAGCCTAACCAAAGTTGAAAACTATTTGTAACACTCCCATAAACATTTCTCAACATTAATTTTACATCAAATCTAACATTAGCCCAACCTTAGCCCAAGTTAGCCCAATTTGATCCACTTTGGCCCCTTTACCAAAAAAGTCCCAAATCAAACCCAATTCAACTCCAAATCACCTCAAATTTGTTTCAAATCACTCATGACACATCCCTAAACTAAACCCAACATTTGTTTGGCCCAATACTTCACATAATTTCCATCCACCAATTTGTTTTCAAACCTAAAGGCCTGTTTTTTTAAACCATTCTAAAAGCCCATTTTCACTAAATCCAAAAGCCCAAAATAGTCTGTAAAGCCCACATGGCAATTTCTTTTCATCATACCTTTAATTGACATCACCCCTAATTTTCAAAATCATCATTAAACCATTCCAAATCAAGGTTCATCCAAATTTCACGAAAATGCCAAAATTCATAAAAACATCTTCCATGAAATTGACCAAATCTTTTCTCAAGCCAAATGAAGACATGAAGCCATGCATAAGCCATATGCAAGCCATGGGAGTCACTTTACACCTCACCATGTCATTTATGGCAAATGGAGGGGTCCTCTTTCTTAATCCTTCATTAAGCTTTTTAACCCCATTCATGTCACACTCTAAACCAAGCTTAGCCACATCACCATGGATGGGACTTCACCACCCCTTCCTAGCTGACCCAAATGATTCTCCCTCAGCCCAAAGTCAAGCCTTGGGGAGGTGCACCTAGCCTAAACCATGAATTGACCCATTTAAACCCAAAAGAGCCACTTACCCCATTCCATTTGAGTCCATCCCTTTACACATGGCATCAGCTAATTGAACTCACAAACATCAAGCACTGACCTCCCTGACCCTGAGGGTGACCTGACCTTGGCCGGAACACTATCCCAGTCGCCAGAAACTACCAGGCCGAGAAGGCTAATTTGATTCAAAAATCTAAATTGAATTGGCTGAACTTTCCCAAACCAATTAGCCACCACAGCTCTTCATCTCCTCCCCTAGGTAGCTGATCCTAGCCATCGATTGCCCCTGGGAAGCCCTGGCCATGGCTATTTAAACCAACCACCCCTTCTCGGCCAAAAGGTTGGCTGAAATCAATCTTCATAGAATCTCTCCAAACTCCTTACAGAGCTTCCTCTAGCCAAGAGCAATACATCCCCACTGTTCTCTTGCCCAAAATCCCATTGATTGAGCTTAATTTTGGAGCTCAGTTCTCAGGCCAGAACAGGACATCTCTCAAACCTCAACCAAAATCAAATTAAACTCACCCACACCTGCACAGGACCAAGAGAAGGAGTTCTCCAGTGAAAGCCCCCTCTCTAGGCCACCCAATTGCTCTAGCCTCTGAAGTCTGAAATCGGGCTTGGTGGAAGTTGCACCTAGACAATTCGACAGGGCCAGAGGCTTCATCCCCAGGCTCTTCCAGCTCCAACGAATGTGCCGAGCACATTCAGTTGAGGCCTCACCTCTTGAACCAAGGTATGGAGACTTTATTTAACTTGAGCTTCCAGCGATTCTCCATTTCATGTAAACTGTATGGATGTGCTCGTCTCTTCAAGACGAATCCATAGAGTATAAGAACACGAAAATCCATTGAGCAACGAGGGAGATATTAGGGTTTGAGCATGGACGGTCACGGGTGCACACCAGTTGGAGACGATGACCAGCCGCCGTTGGATTGAGCGTGTATAGACTGGACGGCTCAGATTGCATAGGACCAGGGAACGGTACGTAAACCGTGGGCCGCGTGGCGCTGAGTTGGATGGCGGTGGCGAATGGGAGCGCGCCGCGTGGAGCTTCGGAGACGCTAAGGTTGCCGTGGCGTTGAGTCAGATAAGTAGGAAAATATGAAATTAATGACTTAATTAAATGCCTGAAAATTAGAAAATCCATATCATTGTGTAGAAAAATCACAAAAATAAAATAAAAATACCCTCTTGCTCGGAGAACAGAGGAGAATAATGTGGAAAAATAATTAAGTTAATTAGATTGAGTATTTTATTTTTAATTAATTAATTAATCATTTCAATATTTTAATTCTTCATTTGCATAGACAATTCATCATGGCATGAGACCATAGGGCTTTTGAAGCCTCTGATCATAGGAATATTCCTTGAACTTTTCAAGGTCAGAGGCTATCTCTATGGTATGTTATTGATTTTTCATGTTTATGTCACTGTCTTTGGTATTTTAATTCCATTAATTAGCATATTTCTTAGAAAATTTTAGGAAAATTTGGGGAAGTTTCCTAGCACCAGAGGACTCTAGGATAATTATGTTTTGAGTTAATTCATTAAGAATAACCCTAATTGGCCTAATTACTCAATACTAAACATTAATTAAATAGGGTTAAGCACACATCAAAAGAACTTGAAGACAATTCTTCACTGATCTTTAGGATTAGAGGGACCTCACATAAAAAGTTGGAATCAATTGGAAATGTTTAACCCGACTAAATGGATTATTAGGTCACATGAGTAAATTAAACTTTAAAAATTCATAACACCAAAAATACATTTTAAAAATTCACCAAATTAGTTTTGGGATTTCTATGGTAATAGAAGAGTCAAAAAAATTAAAATTAAAATTTTCTAAAAATCTTTATTTTTCACCTTATTTTAATATTTTAATAATTAAAAAATAATAAAAATCATAAAAATATTAAAAATAAAAAAAAGTTACATTTCACCTCATAATCACTTAGGAATAAACCAAATATTTTTCCAAGTCCCTAGGATAAGATATTGAATTTTAAAAGCCCTAAAACAATTTTTGAATTAAAAAATGAATTTTCCAACATTTTCACTAAATTAATTCTAATAAATCAAAGAAAAATTAGAAAATTAGAAAATTTGTTTCTCTAAACTCCTTGAGGTCAGAGAGATTTAAGAAAAATATAAAATCCATTTTTCAACTTTAATTTTATTTTATAATTGATTAATACTACAAAATTCAAAATAATAATTATGAATAAAATATAATTCAAAAAATAACCAAAATTGATCCAAGTGGTCCTCTGGTTATTAAGAACATCCCATAATTTTCTTAAGGATAGGAACCTTACCTTGGTCATGTTGTTGAATTTCCATTGCAAATCCCTCTTTTCTATTAAAATAAATATATAAATTAAATTAAAAACAGAAAAATCACATTTTCTCCTCTAATGTCTTAATTGACATGTGAGTGAAGTGACATAAAAAAATTTCAAGCTCATTTGAGCTCAATTTGATAAGTTATTAAATAATTAAGCTTAAAAGGGCATATTAATAATTAAGAATTTTAACCCCTAATTAGAACTTTAGGTTTAATCAAAATGGGGGGAAAAATATTTGACCTTAATTGTTTCTTAGATGATTGAAACTTTGGAAAATAAAAGGGTAGGAACTCATTGATCACTTTTAATAAACCAAAAAAAAAGAAACCTTAATTAATTAAATAATTTGAATTTTGGACGAATAATTTAAAATTTTGGATTATTAAAATGGGGATATAATTTAGAGAGACTATAATCACTTAAACTAAAATCCCCAAATGAATCACTTTAATTATATTTAACTCTTAATTAAACTTAAGATGATAATTGAAATTAATAAATTAATAATAAATAAAAGATAACCCTTAATTAAATTAAAACTTAAAACATTAAATAACTTGATAATTAAATTGAAATAAATTTAAAACATTAAAAAAATTTATTTTCAAAAATCACTTGAAAGCATATTTAAAACAAATTCAAAACATCAAAATAAATTTCAAAAAATAATTCTTAATTAAAAAAAATCAAACCAATTAAAGGTTAATCTAGAATATTGCAATTAAATTAAAATTAAATCATTAAAGTCTAAATTAAATAATTTAAACTCCTCTTTGAATTCAAAGAGTTTAAACCACTTAAGAATAAAAAAACTTGAACACTATTTCAAACTTAAATTTATTAAAATTTTTATAACTAAATTAAATCACCTTAAAACATTAATTCTAATTTTAAATCGTTGAAATTCTTAATAAATTGATTTGCCCCTAAAGACTTTTATCATTATAACTCTTAAATGGAGCATCAAGTGAGGTGTTACTTCATTCATGGGATAATCAAATATCCCAAGTTCACAGAGCAAAAGTTAAAACTTAATTAAAAATTTCTGGATGATTGATTCATCTCTACAATAAAAGTTTATTTAGACTCGAAATAATCTCAGAAGTATTGAAAAGATGTTTAGAACTCATTATAAGAACTTCCTCAATACAATGAGGTGTTTTAAGAAGAATAATTGAACTTAATTGTTCTTTGCTGAAGAAAATCATCCACAAAATATAAAGAACCTAGACATCATAGGAACTGACTACTAGTAGGATTAGGATCTTGGTAGACAACCACAACCTTTCCCTTAGCTTTACCTAGGTACTTGTTGCAAATATTTAAATGTTCTAACATGTGTTTTAAGTGCAGCTTGGAATGAAGAGAACACTCTCAAGGTATGCTTTTAGTTTATTGCAATTTACTTTATTGCAACTTATTTACCTGCACCGCGCTTTACTTTTCTTGCATGATAAACAAGATTGTTGCATGAAAACTGAAACCTTTAGGATAGCCACAAAACTGAAACCAAAACTAAATTAAATGTCACACAAGATAAAATTTACCACCACAACATCTAAAATATAAAACAACTCAAAATTTAATCACAAACAGAACAACAAAACCACAAATTTAAATAAATTAAAACGTCTCGTTGAATGATCGGGAATACCTCGGAAGCTGTAACCCACGTGTTGCTAACGGGATTTCCCATGGTCTGAATGAAAGTGTGGAACTCATTTAGTTGAGTTTAGCAAATTCATCTGGACTAAGTGAATTCGATGAATATAACGGTGCCGGGATGTTGGAACCGTGGGATCTTAATTGGTTCTTTTTAATCAACTTTAAGATTTATTTTAATTAAAACACTAAAGACATTTGGACTTTAAGATTTCTAAACCAAAACACTTTTCTCATCTCCTGATTTTCACTTTCTAAAACTAAACCTCTGCAACGACAAGGAGCTTGGAACATGGTGGGCAGCACAACCATCTTCTTCAGCAAAACTCAGATCTACTTCAACAAAACGATTCTTAGAATTAAACAACCAAGCTATAGGACTTCGAGGTAGTTTGCCTAGTGCAACCTAAATCCTCAACTTTTTTGTTAGGCATTTGCATAATCCTGTTATGTAAATTAAGCCCTAACCAGTTTTAGGATTCCGAGGTAGTCGTTTGGTACGACATAAACCCTCACAACTTCGAGGCTATTTATTTGATTATATCATACAAATATAAGTCTTAATTAACTAAAATTGGCAGGATTATAACATTAAATAAACTCTCAAATTGAAGCCAAACAATAGGATAGTTTGGAAAGTTGCCAAGATTCTTCTTAGATCCTCACCTTCTCCTACTTCTCTTTCTTTGGACTCCTGAAATTAATCGTTCCAAATTTGAGCTAATCCCTTTTGAAATTTCCAAAATCAAATCCTTTGAAAATCTTAAACTTTGAAATTCTTGAGAGCAAAACCACTGATCATTATCGAGAGTTTTTTTAAATGAATCTCGTCATTTAAGATGTAATTAACTATAGGGGCTTGCCCTTATCGGAAACTTTAAGAACCCAGGTAATACAAACCCTGCTTAATTAATTTATATTAAGCAGGGGAACTTATTGGCTTATAAAATTGGTTCGCAGACTAAACAGATGTCACAAATCTTCTAGTTTATTTAACCGAGCCCCATCATCAAGGAGTGTGTCTATTCTTCGGGATAGATATACGGTTTGTGGTGCAGTGCTCGTTTATATAAACTATTTCGGATGTGAGATCAATTTGATTTCATATCTTAAAATTTAAATACAATACATAGCCTAAAATTATGACAATAACTTTTGGCGCTGGGGACTGGTTCGTCTCTCTATTTTGATCAGATGGTTTTGCTTTCATAAATCGGTAGTGTATCCATGTCCCTAGTGGAGCAAACTACCATTCTTTCCATTGGCATACCACGTTCATTTCTATCTTGAACAGGTATAGCCAACTTCTCTCGAATTTAGGAGCCACTGTTTAAGCACCCCTAAATAGAGAGGTTCTGAAATCCTTTTACCTCTTTTCTAAGGTGGGGTGGACCCCCAGTAGGTGTTAGCTTAGGAGCGGTCCTTCAGGTTGAGAAGTCTTACGAAACATTCTCTTCCTTTCCAATTCTGAAACGGGTCCTTTACCTTTTCTATACCTTTAATCATTTTGTTCCTAACAAACAAATCCTCTAATAAACAATCTTCTAAAAAATGAATTCTCTTAAAAATCACAAATATATTAAGATAAACGAGAATGTGTTCGGACTCTTTCTTCTTCGTTCTAACTGATGTATATCTTAATGAAGCATAATTCGGGACTGACATTCAGAATCTACACAGCAGAAAATGACTGCACCAAAGTTAATCTTCTCCTTCACCAACGGACTGGACTTGGCTGTGTACAAGGTTGAACTACCCGACAATGGAATCATCCATTTTGGACAAGGATTCGACAATACAGATATTAAGTTTGCTGACGTTACTCTTTTCACACTGATGGACAAAGTGCCAGAAACTGAGGAGCCCGTAATTGAGTTCAACCTGAAGTCAACTCAAGAATTCCCTCTCCTGCAAAGGGTTCCAGCTGAAAGAAGTATTGTTATTCATAGGAGGACTATTGTCTCTACCCCCACCGGTCTAGTCATCTCTGCTCCTACCCTAGCTTCTGCCAAACTGAAGGGGAAGGAAATCCAAGTCTGTGATGAGCCTGTCACCATGGAGGGTACAGATTTTGCTACAATATCATCTATTTTTGAGATTGGGTCCAGTTCAAGAGTTGCACCCCTAACTCGGACTCAAAGGAGAAATAAAAGCAGAAAGATAGCCAGGATTGAGAAAGCCAAGGCCGCTGAAGTTGCTTTCCTGGAAGAGATCCCTGAACTGCCTGAGTATACACCTCTGTTGGAAGGAAGTAGGTTTCACCCCCTCTCTACTGCATCGGATGAAGAAAAAGTCTGAAGGATTGCCGCTACATTACCCCGATCTGCATACTATAGTAACTACAAAAGAAAAAGGGTTAAGACTACGCCATTTGCTCGGCTACAAGCTATGATAGAAAAATTGGCAAAGAAAGAAAGGTGCCCCGTGTCAGAAATCCTAAGAAGAATGGGACGAGTACCAGCTAGATGCCGCCTTGGACCGCGAGTAGAGCCTGTAACTGCCATAGAGAAACAAAGGAATAAAATAAGATCTAGTTCACCTGTTGTTGTATCGGGCCATCATACTAGGAAGGACACCACCTATCAGCATATAGCCGACAGACCGTATGGTCATAGGCCTTCTGCTACAAGAATGATGGTGTGGCGACCTATTATTACCGAGCCGAGACCAACACAACGTCCTGAGATGGAAAGCCTCGTCAAAGAGCATGAATCAGAAGAAAGTGCTACTGCAATAAAAGAAACTCCCGAGAAAGAAGTCCAACAGTCATCAAATGACAACCACGAAACCGTTTTGAAGAGGCCACTAGAGGATGCTATAGGAAAAGCTAAGGACGGATATCCGACAGTTGGCTAAAGAAAGAGGAGAAAAGTTGGAAAATGAAGTTGATTCATCAGAGTTCATGGATGAGGAGTATGCCGAGATCAATATGTTTGAGACACGAGCATCATCAGCTTCGCAAGGTGCTCCGGCAGCTGCAGAAAGTGATGAACCGAATGTGATGAGAGCACAGCTTCGGGAAAGAGATGACACATTTTCCCAGATAGCAAAGAGGATGGAAGAGATGACTGCTGCTTTAGCCACTCTCCAGAGTCAGGTACAACCTCAAAAAGAAACACTACCAGAGATCATCCATATTGCAGATGGAGGAAAAGAGATCACATCCATCAATGGAGATGAGCCACCAAGGAAGGATTCTACACAGAATATGATTCTCGAAAAGGACATTAAAAATATGATAGAACAGTAGGTGCAAGAAGCCTTAGCACAATCTAAGAACGGAGCATCTATTCATACGGGTAGACCATACCCCGAAGAGTTTGATGCAGTCCAATACCCGAAAGGCTTTGTACCACCTCTGTTTAAGACTTTTGATGGAACAGGAAACCCCCGACAACATGTCGCACATTTTCGTGCTAGTTGCTGCAATGCCGGTGGGAGTGACGCTTTACTCTTCCGTCAGTTCGTCAGCAGTTTGTCAGGGATCGCCTTCAACTGGTACGCAGAATTGCCAAATGGTTCAGTTAAGACCTTTGCAGAATTGGAAAACCTCTTCGTTAAGCTGTTTGCCGGGGCTCGGTACCACATCACCATCGGTGATCTAGTGGTGTAGCACCAGAAACCGAACGAGACTTTAGTGGATTACATACATCGATGGAGGAACTTAAGCATGAAGTGTGAACCACAACTTCAAGAATAACATGCAGTCGGTATCCTGCTTAAGAGTATCCATGGCCCTATAGCACTTTTCCTTAAAGGATTTACAATCAAGACTTCTGAGAAGTTGCTTAGCAAGGTCGGGAGCTTGGAAGAATAGGCAAAGCAGTTATGTTTCGTGGACAAGAACGATAAGCTGAAGCCCGTAAAAGCATTTGAAAAGAAATCTGGAATAGTCGCGGCAGTAGATAAGGGCAAGCAGCCGGTTCAGATACGGCCAGAGAGGCCACAGCCTAGTTATCAACCACCGCATTGAACATACCAACAACCGCAACAGATCTATCAGCAACCTCAGCAAGGTTATCAATAGCCTCGACCGAGCTATCAGTCACCTCAGCATTATGAACAACCACCTCGTCCACAACGTACCTTGAAAGATTTTTTGAATAAGGAATATCCATTCAAATCTGAAGCAGTAGCAAAGATGTTCCACAGTTTAATGAAAACACCAGATTTTCAGCAACCAGAGCCCAAGAGGCCGGATGAAGTCAACAAGAAAGATCATCCAAACTATTGCCCTTACCACCGGATGCTCGGACACAAGACAGAGGATTGCATCACTTTCAAGATTTGGCTTGACGATAATCTCTGTAAAGGGAACAAAACGATCCCGAAGGAATACATGAAGGAACCCCAAAGAGGAGGTTCTAACAATGTTATCTTGATGGATCCTATTGTTCTGATAAACCCGTATAAGACCGATGATGGATGGAATACCGTCTGGACAAAGTCTTCAAAGAAAATTTTGGATCACATCCAGACCGCTTGGGTACGCGCTTCAACTTAGAGTTTGAAACCTGTCGAGCCGGCACTATTGCTTACGATCAAACAACTGCCTCAGAAGGAGGAGAAGATCATAGAAGAGAAGAAGATCAAAGCTCCGAAGGGTAGACTAGAGGCTGCTTATCTTAGGATGGTTGTTTCCGATTCAGGAGAGAAATCCCTTGAACTTTTGACTCTGTATGATTATTTGTTCGCCCCGGCGGGATCTTATAATGATAATTGTTATGGCGTTGGCTACGTTTTGACTGTTTCTAATGATTACGTAACTAGCGACAACCGACTTAATCCGGATCTCGATTCCGATATGATAAATGATTCTTAAGTCATACTAAACCTCGATGACCATGACGAAGAAGATGTTCACAAAGGAGGCTACGAAAGCTCAACAAGCAATGAGTCTATTTGCAAATTTCGAGGAGCTCTAATCGCAATAGAATTAGAGTTATCGGATTCTAAAGCAACTCCAGAAGAGCCAGTCATTCCAATTCAAGGGGAAACATTGGTAGATCCAGCACCAGACTCAGAACAAGTAACTGAAGTCAACCTAAGAAGCGGAAAAGTTCTAACTCCGTGAATGGATCCAAAGGATAAAGGAAAGCAGGTGGTTGCTCAGGAGGAGCCAACCCCAGCAGAGGAATTGCCCATTCGGGAAGAACCCAAGGAACATGGTAATAAAGTGGACTATAACGTGCTAGCCCATCTTAGGAATCTACCAGCCAAACTGAGCATATACGACACTCTGATCCTGTCAAAGGAAGTGAGGGAAGCTCTGATCAAGGCTCTACTTGATCCAGAGATTTGTTTAGCTCAAATGGCCGGTAATTCCTTTGACGAGGTTTGCTCGTTAAAAGAACAGTGAGGTGTTACCTTCACGGACAATGATCTATTACTAGGAACAGCTGATCACAACCGACCGTTGTACATTTCAGTCACTATTGGAAAGTTTACGCTCTCGAGGGTGTTGGTTGATCCAGGAGCATCAATCAACATAATGAATCTTCTCACGCTAGCATATTTGGAAATTGATGCTCGTGAGCTTGAAGTAGATAAGATACTATTGAGAGGCTTCAATCAGAAAGGAGAGAGAGCTCTCGGAATTCATGAAGATGCAGCCTACTACACGCCTGTGAAGAAAACAATCTTCTCCAGAAATACTGTACCAAATGAAGCAAAAGAAGTGCAAGACGATGAAGTGCCTGAAATTCTAGTCCAACAGTTACTCACCACTGCCTTATGGTGAGATGGTGAAGGTTTCTCCAGAACTCGCACCCGAGGTCGAGGCCGGGGATGAGGTCGTGGAAGAGACGTTGGAACAGTTGGACAGAAGAAACCAGTCGTCTACGTTGATTGAGAGAACAGTTCTATAGAAGAAGAAATCAAGAAAGAAGCAGCGACGATAAGTCAGAAAAAACTTCAGTTCAAGATCTCTCTCGATGATGAAAAGAATAAAGAAAATAAATCAATGTACGAGAAGATTAACCACTATGAACATACTATGACCCTAACCCCGATCCATTCTAATAAGGTCGAGGGTATGGCGGTCAAGGAAGTGCATGGTGGTGGTATTAAACCAATCAAATTCTACCGTGGTACTTCTTCTTCCAAAATTGAAAATGATGTACAATTTGAAGATGTTGCATCATCTGAACTAATGGAACTGCCTTTTGAGTGGTACTCTCCCTGTGTTTAAGATTTAATTCAACGTGGTGTCTTACCTCGACGATGGACAAAAGGTCAATCACAACATTTTGAAAAATTATGGAATAATGCCAGCCGTCCTCTCAATTCAAAACATGTTCTCGGATTCGGCACGGTAGGATCAGTTGACGATACAAGATTTTTCTTGGTTTTCACTTGCGAGCCTAATGAAGACTTCTTGGAAGCTTCAGAAGATCTCGAAGATCTACCAATCGGAGATGCTCTGCCAGAATTCGAAGAAGAAATTAAATCTACAATAAACGAGTTAATGGAAGTTAACTTAGGTACGAGCGAAGAGCCTAGGCTGACCTTTGTTAGCTCCTTACTCAATAAAGAAGACTCCGAAAACATAATCAAGCTATTAATGGAGTTCAAAAGCTGTTTTTCTTGGATTTACGATGAAATGCCAGGATTAGCTCCAGAGGTTGCAGTTCACAGGCTAGGAGTGGATCACACTGATGTTCCAGTCAAACAAGCTCCGAGAAGAATGCGTCTAGAAATTGAACAACAAGTAATAGCTAATGTTAAGAAACTAATAGACGCTAAATTTGTCCGTGAAGAGGAAAACCCGACTTGGTTAGCCAATGTGGTACCAGTCAGAAAGAAGAATGGTCAGATCAGAATCTGTGTGGATTTCAGAGATTTGAATAAAGCATGTCCAAAGGATGAATTCCCGCTACCAATTCCAGAATTGATGATCGACATCGCTTTAACACATGAAATCTTTTCTTTCATGGATGGATCTTCGGGATACAACCACATAAATATGGCACCGAAAGATGAAAAGCTCACAGCCTTCAGAACGCCAATTGGAGTGTACTGCTACACAGTGATTCCATTTGGATTGAAGAACACAGGAGCAACCTACCGAAGAGCAATGACGAGGATTTTTGATGATCTTATTCACAACTAAGTCGAGTGTTACGTTGATGATGTGGTCATTAAGAGCAAATTAAAGGAAGATCACTTGTATGATTTGAGAATTGTTTTCGAGCGATTAAGACAATTTAACCTTAGAAATGCGCCTTCGGCGTCACCTCTGGGAAATTCTTAGGATTTTTTGTCCGACATCGTGAAATTGAAATTGATCCGGAGAAGAATAAAGCTATCTTAGAAATGCCACCTCCTAAAACCTTGAAACAACTACGGTCATTTCATGGGAAATTGGCATATCTTCGATGCTTTATCTTAAATTTGTCAGGAAGGTGTCAGACGTTTTCTGCTTTACTTAAGAAGGATGCCAAGTTTACTTGGGACTCCAAATGTCAACATGCCTTCGATAACATCAAACAATACCTAATGACACCTCCTATCTTAGCAGCCCCAGTCTAGGGACGACCGTTGATACTTTATAACGCGGCTTTAAACGACTCTCTCGGAGCCCTGTTAGCCCAGGTCAATGATGAGGGAAAAGAAAATGTGCTCTATTACCTAAGCCGTCGTCTAATTCCGACAGAAGTAAAGTATCCTCCTATTGAGAAGCACTGTTTGGCCCTGATCTTCGCCGCACAGAAGCTCAGGCACTACATGCTTTCTCATAAGGTCAACCTTATCTCGAAAGTTAATCCATTGCAATATTTGATGACCCGTCCGACACTTTACGGCAGACTTGCTAGGTGGTCAATGATACTATTGCAATTCGATATAACTTTCATTCCTCTTCGTGCCGTAAAGGGACAAGTCCTGGCAGACTTCCTTGCACGACACCCTTTACCGGCAGAATCGCCTCTCAACGACGACTTGCCGGACGAGTAGATAATGAGCCTAAAAGACCCTGATGATCAGCGTTGGGAACTGTACTTCGACGGAGCATCTTCAACACAGAATGATAAAGAATCACAAATGATAGTGCCCGGTAAGGCAGGAATCAGACTAATCTTTATAACAACGGAGCGAAGGATGTTAAGGTATTCCTATCACTTAACAGAACCGTGTACAAATAATGAGGCAGAATACGAAGCCCTCACAACAGGATTGGAATTAACCATTCAGATGGGAATAACAGATATCAATATCTATGGAGATTCACAGTTGATCATTCAACAGGTCGCAGGATAGTACAAAATTCTGAAGCCAAGACTCGAGCAGTACTTTCAGTACACCATGAAACTATTGGAGCAAATTCCAAATCTAACGATCTACAAGATTCCCAGGAGAGAAAATACTCTTGCGGATGCGTTAGCCCGCCTTACAAAAGAATTTTCCTGCTTAAAGGATGAGTCAGTTGAAATGTCAGTTCAGGGACGGCAGGTTCTCTCACAGCTCGACATGGATACAATATACAAATCAGAGAAAGCAGAAGAAACAATTGCAACTGTGACAGAAAATGCAGAAGATTGGCGTCAGCCGCTAATAAACTACTTGATAACGGGAAACCTACCAGACGATAAGTCAATAGCTCATCAAATAAAGAAAAGAACTCTGTCTTACGCATTAATAAATAACACGTTATACAAAAGGTCTTTTGATCAGATGTGGCTAAGATGCTTGAGTGGGTCCAAGGCTCGTGAAATTGTCAAAGAAGTACACTCAGGACTTTGTGGCGCTCATCAATCTGGTCCAAAGATGAAAATGAAAATTAAAAGATTAGGGTACTACTGGCCCTCAATGATGACCGATTGTATGAAGGTCGCCAGAAGTTGTCACCAATGTCAAGTGCATGGAGTGGTTCTACATCAACCTCCAAATGTGTTACATCTGACAATTGCGTCATGGCCATTTGAATGTTGGGGCACAGATATCGTGGGTCCGATAGATCCGCCTTCTTCAAGAGGACATCGCTTCATTCTTGCAGCTACATATTACTTTTCTAAGTGGGCAGAAGCAATACCTATCAGAGAAGTAAAGGCACATCATGTGTTGCAGTTCTTCACGAACCAAGTTGTCTACCGTTTCGGAGTACCGCGCAGAATCATTTCAGATAATGGGTCCGCGTTCAAGAGCACGAAGATCAACAATTTTGTCAGAAGACACGGGATTGATTGGTGCTATTCAACAATCTATTACCCAAGAGCAAACGGCTTGGCCGAGGCTTTTAATAAAACTCTCGTCCAAATCCTAAAGAAAACCTTAGACGACAACAAAAGAAATTGGCACGAGAAGTTGTTAGAAGCCTTATGGGTCTACAAGACAACTTTCAGAACTCCTACTCAGTCCACGCCTTACGCTTCAGTGTACGGGTCCGAGGCCGTCTTACCCTTGGAGGTACAGCTTCCCTCACTCAGAATTGCAGTTGCAGAAAAGATCACTACAGAAGAAAATGCCAAATTACGACTATAAGAATTGAAAAGCTTGGAAGGAAAAAGAATTTCAGCACAGCAGAATTTGGAACTGTATCAAGACAAGATGATCCAGGCCCACGATAAACTTGTCCGTAAGTCGGTGACTTAGTTCTAGTTCTCAGATTCCTGAATCTGAAATCACAACAAGCGACTAAGACAAATTCCTGAATCTGAAATCCCCAGCCTTCGGCTATTCTCGAATCTCTTTTTGACTCTCCATATTTCCTTCCCTCTTTTGAGAAGGTCGACGGAATCTACTGACACAGAACCACGAAAATTTTCGATTTGGTTCTGATGGCATGGATTCATATCCTTTGCCAAATAATTAGACTTTGATCGATCCTCGTGGGACGTGAAACACTTTCAAGTCTCATTCCAAATCTTCCGCTAAACTCAAATCTCCACAGAAAATTTCAACCCTTTAAACCTTTGAGACTGGAATCGGATTCCAGTTCTCTTTAAACCTTCGAGACTGCTACCAGATTCCAGTTCTCTTTAAACCTTCGAGACTGGAACCAGATTCCAGTTCTCTTTATACCTTCGAGACTGATACCAGATTCCAGTTCTGTTTAAACCTTCGAGACTGAAACCAGATTCCAGTTCTCTTTAAACCTTCGAGACTGGAACTAGATTCTCGTCCTCTTTAAACCTTCAAGACTGGTACCAGATTCCAGTTCTATTTAAACCTTCGAGATCGGTACCGGATTCCGGTTCTCTTTAAACCTTCGAGGTCGGAATCGATTCCGAGTTCTCTTTAAACCTTCGAGGCCGGAACCGGATTCCAGTTCTCTTTAAACCTTCGAGACTGGTTCCAAATTCCAATTCTCTCCTTTCGAGGTCAGTACCAAATTTCGACTCTCTTCCCGAGATGGATACCAAATTTCAACTCTCTCCTTCTGAGACTGGTACCAAATTCTAGATCTTATTTCAAGATCAATACCTAAATTCTGATTCTCATCCTTTTCAATCGATACTTAAAGTCCGATTCTCACTCCGATGCTGGTACCTAAATTCCAGTTCTCTTCGCAATCCCGAGGTTGGAGCCTAGGTTCCAATTCTCATTTCAAATCTAAATTTCCTTGAATTGATTTTAAATTAAACCTCAATCAAAATTGAAACTCAGAACAAATCGAAATCTAAACTATACGGCTTATTTTTTAGGTTTGTGGTGTTGTATTTTTGAAAAGAGGTCGCCTACAGAATTTGTCAGCGAATTTTTAATTTAATTTAAATAAATAATTTGAAAAGTAGTATTTGATTTTGAAAATAATTTTAAATTTGAAAATTTTAAGATATGAAATCAAACTGATTTCACATCCCGAATAGTTTATATAAACGAGCGCCGCACCACAAACCGTGTATCAATCCTGAAGGCTAGACACACTGCTTGATGATGGGGCTCAATTAAATAAACTATGAGATTTGTGATATCCGTTTGGTCTGCGAACCAATTTTATAAGCCGACAAGTTCCCCTGTTTAATATGAAAACATTAAACAGGGTTTATATTACCTGGGTTCTTAAAGTTCCCTATAAGGGCAAGCCCCTATAGTTAATTACATCTTAAGTGACGGGAATCACCTAAGAAAACTCTCGATAATAATCAGTAGTTCTGCTCTCAAGAATTTCAAAGTTTAAGTCTTCAAGGGATTGAATTTTAGAATTTCAATAGGGAATGGATCAAGTTTGGAACATTTTGTTTTGGGAATTCAAAGGAAGAAAGGTAGGAGAAATTACAGATTCGAAGCGAACTTCGGTAATTTCCCGACTATCCTATTGTTTGGCTTGAACTTAGGAAAGCCCTAATGTTTATTTAGTATTTTGATCTTGCCAATTTTAATTAATTAGGACTTATATTTGTATGATGCGATCACACAAATAGCCTTGAAGATGTGAGGGTTTATGTCGTACCAAACAACTACCTCGGAATCCTAAAACCAGTTAGGGCTTAATTTGCATAACATGATTATGCAAATGCCTAACGAAAAGTTGAGGATTTATGTTGCACTAGTGCAAACTACCTCGAAATCCTATGGCTTGGTTATTTAATTCTAAGAATGGTTTTTCTTGATGTAGATTTCGGCTTTTGCGACAACGATGGCCGTGCTCGCCCACCATGCTTTGAGCTCCTTGTTGTTGCAGAGATTTAGTTGTAGAAGGTGAAAAATCAAGAGATGAGGGAAGTGTTTGGTTTTAGAGAAAGTCTTAATTTCCGTGTGTCTTTAATTTTTTAATTAAAACAGACCTTAAAGTTAATTAAACAGAACTGATTAAGATCCCACGGTTCCGTCATCCCGGCACCGTTATTTTCATCGAATTCACTTAGTCCAGATGAATTTGCTAAACTCAACTAAATGAGTTCCGCACTTTCATTTAGACCGTGGGAAATCTCGTTAGCAACACGTGGGTTACATCATCCGAGGTATTCCCGATCATTCGATGAGACGTTTTAATTTAGTTGTAGTTGTAGTTCGTTGTTTTGTTTGTGATTAAATTTTGAGTTATTTTATATTTTGAATGTTGTGGCGATGAATTTTATCTTGTAGTGTCTTTTAATTTAGTTATGGGTTTCAGTTTTGGTTTCTGTCCTAAAGGTGTAGGTTTTCATGCAACTGTTGTTTATCATGCAAGAAAGGTAAGTGCGATGCGATTAAATAAATTGCAGTAAAGTAAATTGCAATGAAATAAAAGCGTACCTGGAGGGCCTTCCCGTCATCCCAAGCTGCACTTAAAATACAATTTAGAGCATTTAAGCATTTATGACAATTTCCTAGGTAAAGCTAAGGGAAGGGTTATGGTTTTCTACCAAAGTCCTAATCCTATAGCTAGTCATTCCTATGACGTCTAGGTTCTTGTATTTTAGTTTGAGGATGATTTTCTTCATCAAAGAACAACTAAGTTCAATTGTTCTTATAAATATCCTATCATATCGAGGAAGTGCTTAAGACGAATCTTAAACATCTTTTCAATATTTCTAGGATTGTTTTAAGTCCAAATGAATTTAATTACACAAATGAATTAATCGTCTGAGAGTTTAAGTTTTGTTGTCTTGCTCAGTGAACTAGGACATTTGAATATCCTATGAGTGAAGTAACACTTCCTTTAACGCTCCTTTTAAGAGTTATGACATCATGAGCTTTCGAGGGCAAATGGATGTTCTAGTGGGTTGTGATTTAATTTTAGTTAATGGATTTAAGTTTGGAATAGTGTTCAAGTTGTTTTAGATTTATTTTTGAATTCTTCATGTCTTTATATTTAATTTAATTCAATTTAATTTAACTTAATTTAATTTAATGTGGTTTAATTTAATTTAATTTAACTTAAGTTAATTTAATGTAATATGATTTAGCTTAATTTAATTTAATTTAATTTAATTTAATTTAAATTAATTTAATTTAGTTTTAATTTAATTTAATTTAATTTAATTTAATTTAATTTAACTTAAGTTAATTTAATGTAATATGATTTAGCTTAATTTAATTTAATTTAATTTAATTTAATTTAATTTAGTTTTAATTTAATTTAATTTAATTTAATTTAATTTAATTTAATATAATTTAATTTAATTTAATTTAATTTAATTTAATTTAATTTAATTTAATTTAATTTAATTTAATTTAATTTAATTTAGTTTAATTTAATTTTTAATTTTTAATTTAATTTTTAATTTTAAAGGGATTTGTTTTAAATAATTTAACTTTAATTTAATTTAATGATTAAGCCTTTTAGCATTTCAAATCTTAAACTTGGATTATCATTTTAATAAGGAATTAAATATTATTGGGATGATTAATTTAGGGATTTTTAAATTAAAGAACAAATCTCTTCCTAATAATATCCCTATTTTAATAATTCCAATTTTATTATTCTTCCAAATTTAACTAATTATTTAATTAAGGTTTATTTCAATTTTTTTAAATTGTTTAGTAGGTTTCTACCCTTTAATTATCTAAATTTCAATCATCCAAATCAAATTAAAATCAAATATTTTACCTATTAATTTCATTAAGCCTAAAGTCTTAATTAAAGGGTTAAGATTTTAATTACCATTTTGCCCTTCAAGCCTAATAATTTCATAACTCACTAAATTGAGCTCCAATGAATTTGAAATTTTTTATGTGACCTCACTCATATGTCAATAAAGACATTAGAGGAGAAAATGTGATTTTTATATGTTTAATTTATTTATGTAATTATTTTTGGTGGAAAATAGGGACTTCCAAGGAAAATTTAATAATATGACCAAGGGAAAGTTTCTGTCCTTAAGAAAATTATGGGACATTCCTAATGACCAGAGGACCACTTAGACCAATTTTGGTGATTTTTTGAATTATATTCTATTTATTAGAATTATTTTAAGTTCTGGAGTATTAATTAATTTAAAAATAGAATATAAGTTGAAAAATGAATTTTCTAATTTTTAAAATTCTCTCTGATATCAAGGATTCCAGAGAACCAAATTTTACAATTTTTTGATTTTTGTTTGATTTATTATAATTATTTTAGTGAAAATGCTAGAAAACACATTTTTTTAATTTTAAAATTACCCTAGGGCTTTAAAATTTAATATCTCATTAAATAGACCTAAGAAAAATATGGGGTTTGTTCCTAGGTGATTATATTTCAAAATATGACATTTTGGTGAATTTTATTATTTTTGTGATTTTTATTATTTTTAATTATTAAAATATTAAAATAATGATGGAAAATCAACCTTTTTAGAAAATTGAAATTTTAATTTTCTTAAATTCCCCGATATCGTAGAGGCTCCAAAACCAATTTGGTGAATTTTTGAAAGGTATTTTGAAAGTTATGAATTTTTAAAGTTTAAAATGACTAAATGGGTTAATCAACCCATTCAGTAGGGCTAACCAAGTCCAATTGACTTGAAATTTTTATGGTGGGTTCCTCTGATCCTAAAGGTCAGTGGAAAATTGATTTCAAGTCAATTTGATGTATGGTTAGCTCTAATTAATTAAAGTCCAATTTGGGAATTTAGGCCAATTAGGGTTATCTAAAGTGAATTAACTCAAGTCCTATTTTTCCTAGGGTTCTCTGGTCATAAGGAATATCACCAAATTTTCCTAGAATTTATTTCACAACATGCTAATTTTTGGAATTAAAATACTCAAAACAGCAACATGCATTTGAAAAATCAATAACTTTTCACAGAGGTGGCCTCTGACCTTGGAGATTCAGGGAATGTTCCCAAGTTCGAGGCTTCAAAAGCCCTATGGTCTCATGCCATGGTGAATTGTATGAATGCATGGAGAATTAAAACAATGCAGGGAGTAAATAATTAATTAAAAATAAAATACTAGACAAAATTAATTAATTTCTTTTCCACATTATTCTCCTCTGTTCACTGAGCAAGAGGGTATTTTTATTTTATTTTTGTGATTTTTCTACACAAAGATATGAATTTTCAAAGTTCAGGGAATTAAATAAATTAGAAAAATCCCTAATTTTCTACTTAAGTGACGCGGCGCCGCATCAACCTCGGCAGCTCCGAATGCACACGCGGCGCGCTCCCATTTGACGCCGCCTTCTGACTCAGCACCACGCGGCCCGCGGTTCATGTATCATCTCCTCGTCCGACGCCATCTGAGCCGTCCGTCCGCGCGTGTATTGAATGAACGGCATCCGTTCATCGTCCCCGAGCGTCCTAATCCGAGAACCGTACACCTTCTAGCCCTAAGATCTCACTCAATTCTCCATGGATTTTTATGTTCTTATGCTCTATGGATTCGTCTTGAAGAGACGAACACATCTATACGGCTAATGCTTATTGAAATTGACTCATTTGAAATGGAGAATGTTTAGAAGCTCGAGATGAAGAATTGATCCATACCTTAGCTGCGAGAGGTGAAGCCTCGATCAGAGATGCTCGGCACGTTCGTTGGAGCTGCAGGAGGCTAGGGATGAAGCCTGGGGATGTGTTGAATTGCCTAGGTGTGATTTCCACCAAGGCTGATCACAACCTTTGGAGTCTGGAACAACTGGGTGGCCTGGAGAGGGGGCTTTCACTGGAAAACTTCTTCTCTTGGCCTGGTGAAGGTGTAGGTGAGTTTAATTTGATTTTGGTGGAGGATTCAGGAGTGTCTCGTTCGGCTCGAGAATGGAGCTCCAAATCTGAGCTCAATCAATGGGGATTAGAGCAGGAGGACAGTAGGGATCAATTGCTCTAAGTCTGGAGGGGAGTGAGGAGTGATTTTGGCAGAGTTTTGGTATGGTCTGGTTCAGCACCTCCTTTGGCCGAGAGGGTGAGGGGTTTAAATAGGCATGGTCGGAGGCTCTCCCGGGGGAGTTGAGGGCTGGGATCGGCTGCTCTTGGCATGTGAAGAACAGCCATGGTGGCCATTTGGAGTGAGGCGGCTCGGCGAGTGAGAATTCCAAGTTTGGGCTCACATGTGAGCTCTCGGCTCGGTGGTTTCCGGCGGCTGTGGTGGGCGGCCGGCCGGGTCGAGTCACCCTCGAAGCTCAGGTGGGTCGTGGCTGGAGGCTTGTGCGATCAATCGGGCCTTGCCATGTGTAAAGGGGTGGCTTGGAATGGAATGGGGAAGAGGCCATTTTGGCTTCAATTTGGTCAACCCATTGGTTTGGGTTGGGTGCACCTCCCCATGGCCCGATTTTGGGCCGAGAGGATCGGTTAGGTCGGCCAAGAGAGGATGGTGTGGTCTCTATCCAAATAGTTTAAGTTAATTTTGGGTTATAGTGTTGCATTAAAGAGGTTAAAATGGCTTAAGGAAGGCTTAGGAAAGGACTCCCTCCACTTGCCATTAATAGCTTGGTGACAAGTCAAACCCCCATGGCTTCATGTGGCTTATCTATGGCTTGCATGGCTTGTCTTTGGCTTGGGAAAAGTTGAGTCAATTTCATGGAAATGGATTTAAGAGAAATTTTGGTGTTTTAGGGGTGATTTGGCATGAGGCTTAATTTGGAATTATTTGATGATGTGATTAGAACTTAGGGAATGGCTTTGATTAAGTGGATGGCAAATGGAAATGTCATGTGGGCTTTAGGGTAGATTTTGGGCTCATTGAAATGGTTTTAGATGGGCTTTTAAAATGGTTTAGGAAAGAGGGCTTTTGAATTTTAAAATGGATTTTGGGATGAAATTTTGGTAAAGGCTTGGGCCAAATAATTGTTGAGTTTGTTTTAGGGATGTGTCATGAGTGGTTTGAAACAAATTTGAGGTGATTTGGGTTTGAATTGGGTTGGATATGGGCCTTTTGGTAAAGAGGCTAAGGTGGGCCAAAATGGGCTACCATGGGCCAAAGTTGGGCTAGAGTTGAAATTGATGTAACATTAATGTTGGGAAATGTTTATGGGAGTGTTTCAAAGAGGTTTTGGCTTAGGTTAGGTTTTGATTTTGAGGTTTGGGTCTATTTGGGCTAGGTTTAGGTTTAGGTCAAAATTGGGCTTTTTGATTTTGGGTTGAATTTGAGTGGGGTTTGGGTCTAAATTTTGGGCAAATCATGTTAGTGTTTTGTTTATGGGGATGTTAAGGAAGGTTTAGAAAAGATTTGGGATTAATTGGAGTTGAATTGGGTGAGTTTGGGCTAAGTTTGGGTCATGGGTCCAAATTGGGCTTTAAGGCCAAAAGTGAAATTGGATCCCAATGCCAATCAAATTGGGCTTGGATTGGGTCTAGATTGGTGTTGGAGATGTTGAATTGAAGTTTAGAATTGAATTGGACCAGAATTTGGGTCAATTGGGTAGGTTAGGTTTGACATTGGGTTCACTTTGGGTTAAAATGGGTCAAATTGGGGGTTTTGATAAAAGTGGGGTAAATTGGCAAAATTGGCCCATGGTGTAGTTGAACAAAATGAAATTGGGAATATTTGGGATTTTCTGGAATTTTCTGGGAATTTTCTGAATTTTTGGATTTTTGGATTTTTTGGCTAAGAAGGGTATTTTGGGTATTTGGAGGGTATTGGGAGGTATTTTTGGAATTTTTGGTATTTTTGGTTACGGATGATCAATTTGAGTGGGGAGGAAATGTTTAGGATTGGTCTTGAAGAATTTTGGGTAATTTAGGTGATTTTGGAAATTTTGGGTAGTTTCAAGAGCATTTGGTAGGTTAGGCGGGCGTAGGGTCCCGGGGGTCAAAAATTGAAAATTTGGAAAATTGAAGATTGGGTGAATATAAGTGGAATAAAATCATTTTGGTTGAGCCATGAAGCCACATCAAGCCCATATGAGCCATGAAGGGACTCATTTGAGGCATTCACTATGTTGTTCCTAACCCTCTTGCCAAGGGCTTAGGGGTTAAAGACCATCCATGCGAATCACTTACATGAGTCAGGAGGTCAAGTTAGGTATAGGTGTGGTTTTAGGAGGTGTATGGAAGTGTAGTGTATGAGTGTAGTGTGTGTGTAAGTCAGCCCCTCCACTAGCACCGTGCCACCTGAGGCGGTCCTAAGGCCAAAGAGTCCTATAAGAACTCATCCTTTAAACTTCCACACTCGATTTCAACCCTCTAGGTGATTAGGGGTCTACGATCAAGTTTGTGGAGTTTGCAGGGAGTTAAGAAGTGGTTTGAATTTCTAAGTGGTGGGCCCCAATTCTAATCCTCTAGGACAGTTAAAGGAAAAGCCTAAGGCTAGATCCTAAGTACTAAAGAGAAGAAGAGAAGACATCATCAAAAATGAGGTCAACAAATGGACCCCCAATAGGTGTGGTGTGCTAACCCAGCACACCGCGCATATTGGCGTTGACCGAAGCGATCAACAAAACCAACACGTATGTCCAAGTGACAAACTTAGGACGAAGTAGAAGAGTTTCACGTCGGGGAGTGTCAAGTATATCTCCGAGACCGGAGATTCCCGAACCCTCGCCGGGGAAAGGAAAAGGAGGTGAATTCCAAATCACAAGATCCGGGGAAATTTCAATTTAAATTTTGTTTCGGTTTAAGTTTTGAT
Organism: Papilionanthe hookeriana x Papilionanthe teres; assembly: GCA_022702705.1. Lineage (NCBI taxonomy): Eukaryota > Viridiplantae > Streptophyta > Magnoliopsida > Asparagales > Orchidaceae > Papilionanthe > Papilionanthe hookeriana x Papilionanthe teres. Next base: position 160,852,599 of record CM040423.1, read on the forward strand.
GTGTGAATTCGTATTTCAACTCGAGTTTCTATTTAGATTGAAGTTTTGTTAAGATTAATTTTGAAGGGATTTGATTTGAAATGAAAATTGAAATTTTGCGGTTTTAGATGTAACATCCTCGACCTCAAAAGAAAATTGAATTGATTGGATTGAATCATTACAATGAGGAGAGATCTCAGAGCAATGTGGTATCGGATGTAAAATCCTTAACCTCAAGAGCTCGATTTGGTGTGCTTCATTGCAATAGGAAGAGAATCTAAAGCAATGCGGTATTGGATGTAAAACCCTCAACCTCAAGAATTTGATTTTTGATGCATTTCAGTGCAATAGGGAAAGAATCCTAAAGCAGTGCAGTCTCGGATGTAAAATCCTCAACTTAAAGAATTTAATTTTGATGTATTTCAGTGCAATAGGGAAAGAATCCTAAAGCAATGCGGTATCGGATGTAAAATCCTCAACCTCAAAAAGTTGATTTTGATGTATTTCAATGGCAATAGGGAAAGAATCCTAAAGCGATGCAGTATCGGATGTAAAATCCTCAACCTCAAGAATTTGATTTTGATGTATTTCAGAGTGCAATAGGGAAAGAATCCTAAAGCAAGTGCGGTATCGGATGTAAAATCCTCAACCTCAAAAAGTTGATTTTGATGTATTTCGATGCAATAGGGAAAGAATCCTAAAGCAAGTGCGGTATCGGATGTAAAATCCTCAACCTCAAAAAGTTGATTTTGATGTATTTCAGAGGCAATAGGGAAAGAATCCTAAAGCAGTGCGGTATCGGATGTAAAATCCTCAACCTCAAAAAGTTGATTTTGATGTATTTCAGTGCAATAGGGAAAGAATCCTAAAGCAGTGCGGTATCGGATGTAAAATCCTCAACCTCAAAAAGTTGATTTTGATGTATTTCAGTGCAATAGGGAAAGAATCCTAAAGCAGTGCGGTATCGGATGTAAAATCCTCAACCTCGTAAAGTTGATTCCGATGTATTTCAAAGGCAATAGGGAAAGAATCCTAAAGCAGTGCGGTATCGGATGTAAAATCCTCAACCTCAAAAAGTTGATTTTGATGTATTTCAGTGCAATAGGAAAGAATCCTAAAGCAGTGCGGTATCGGATGTAAAATCCTCAACCTCAAAAAGTTGATTTTGATGTATTTCAGTGCAATAGGGAAAGAATCCTAAAGCAGTGCGGTATCGGATGTAAAATCCTCAACCTCAAAAAGTTGATTTTGATGGGTAATTGACTTTGCAACGATTTGTAGTGTTGATTTGAAAAGTGTGGAATTTTGGTGTTTCGAGAATTTCATGAAAGTTGTAAAAGATTTTCATGGAAAGAAATAGATTAGGAGGGAATATGTAGATGCTACATATCCCATTCAGAAGAGTTGATTGAAAGTTGCTGGTTTGGATTGAATGTGATTCCTCGCCATCAGATTCGATCCGTGTCAACGGAATCAACCGCTTCCTTCCCAGACAAGGGAGAGAGTAGAACAGTGTCGGACTTCGATTTGGAAGGGTAAGTTTGAATTTGACTCGAGGTTCGATGTGAGATCCGGAAAGATTGAATTTGAAATTTGATTGAGATTTGATTTGAAATTTGGAAAGATTGAATTTGAAATTTGATTGAGATTTTGTGGTCATTTTGTTTGTCTTTTATCGATTCAAATTTTATTTTATCGTGAATTTGGAGTTTATCATTTTTTAGATTTTAAGGAAAGTTTTCTTTTATTCTTTTTGTTTCTTTTACGTTCTTTGTTCGAAGTTCATTTAACTTTTAATGGCGTTTCCCGATCAATTTGCACAAAAGAGGTGAAGGCCAAAATTGTGACATGGTCACTTTCATTCCAATCATGTCGAAGATACACCGTACAACTCGATCCGGAATACATCTCATACAATCCATATAGACTCAAAACGGACTATGTATGATCTTTGTCGATTCATCCAAAAGGGTATCTGTCAAAAATCCATGTCTGAATAGTGAGGTACATGGTCAATAACATCACCTTCCAAGCCATCCTTGGCAAGGATGCCGTATGGATGTACGTCGGATGTGTGATATTTTCCATGTAACTCACAGCTCGTAAGGCCGGAGGCTCTCTAACTCCGGGTCTGGCTGGAAGTGGTAAGGTGCTTTCCGTCGTCCATCCTTCGAAAGTAACCGAGATCCGCTTCACCGGTACTCCTGGTATGCAATGCTTAGCGACATCCGCTCCGTTGCCCTTCGGTATCATGACGGAACCTACCGGTAATGGTATCTTTACCGGCCCTCGGAACTCACTCCGGGCTCCGCTATCCGGAGGTCGGATCCGAACATGATATTACACTCGTTCGTAAAAGAAACTATGCGAAAGGTCCGACAAAGTCGTGGTGATCTATGTGCGGGGGTATACAGATCACCCTTCTTGTAAATGTTGATGATGCAACCGTCTGGGTATGCAATCTGCTGGCAATACCCCCCATGTTATCATTCTTTTTACCATCCTTTTAATGACAAATGGCATTGGATCCACCCGGCCATGACGCGAGTATCCCGGTGGGTTTCCTTTCCTGTCTTCCGCGAAGTTATAGCGAGCATCCACATTGTATTGTAATTCTCCCCTTCCCCGGCATCCATCTCCGGGGTTCGAGTAAGTGTTTTCTCTTAAGCGACCTCGCTCGGCCCATCTTTTTCAAATCCCGGATGCAGTCCACGATTTGTTGTTTTTCATATTATGAGAACACGTCTGTATGTAGCTCGAGGCCTTCAAGTATATTGATCCTCCTGCCTCTGATTCTCTCGAAGTATTCAAAAGTTTTCTTCTGGACATTTTGTATTCTTTCTAACTCGTATTCTGGAATAATTTGCAAATGACGAGGCCTGGTGACGTACTGTGGGATATATGGCTCAATCCCTTCACGTTCTCCTGCATACCTCGGCTCCTCGGGGATGATGTCCGTCGGGACATCCTCCGGGGTCGCTTCTGCAACAAGGTCATGCATTACGGTGGCTTCATCTGGTGGCGTAATAGCTTTCTTTCTTCTGTTCCTCTTGAGATTTCTCTGGTCTCTTCTGTCGTCCTGGGAGCTGGTCTCCTTTTTTCAGGTTCCTGGCGAACCGGTATCCTCGAAGTATATGTACTGGCGGTAGCAACTTCCTCGTCGCGCTAGTCCGCTGTTAATTTAGTTAGCATCTTGCGGATACGGCGATTTTTGTTTCTCCGTTGAGTTCGTCGTGAGAGTAGCTCTTCGTACTTCCCGAGTTTCGTGGGCGCGGCGCCGACAAGTTCGCCCTCCGTCGTAGCGACTACGGATTTGATTCTCTTGTCTTCTTCGATGTCCGTTTTTCTTTTCCTCGTCTGGATTGGTGGCTTGGGCCACCCACTTTCATTATCGTCCGATCGGGCAATTCCTCTCGGTCAATCGGGACCCGGTCACTTTCCTCGTATTGCGAGCCTGCCGGTGCGAAGTCCGAGTCGATCTCTATTATCGCTCCATCCTTCACCCTCTTTTCATCGAGTGCAAGGCTTACGCCATTTCTAAAGTTCGAGACCAACCGCCCGCTCGACATTTCCCTACGAAAAGACAAGGAAAAGGATCAGGGGCTGTACTAAGAACAAGAACATTAAGAAAATGTTTATTAGAGACATAAATTTTTTATTTTTATATTCAACAAGAATGAAGTGGGAAAATATCAGGAAAGAGATTTTGACTTGGAAGAGAGAAAACAAAGAAAACTTTATTATCATGATTTTATTTATTTTAGCACATTTTTCGTTATTTTTTGGGTTCGGACCCAGTCATAAGTAATTACTTCACCCGTGCTTCTAGGGATGGAAAATTCACTCTTTCGAAACATCAGGTAGCGTAATACTTTTTCAAGTATCGTCCATTGATCGGAAGCATATGTCGTTCTCCTTGGCAGTTCACTAGCCGGTAGGAGCCTCCGAGTAGATCGCCTCAACCACAAGCTGTCCTTCCAAAGTGGGTTCAAATTTTCCTCCTATCTTGCGGTGTGCAAGAATAGGTCTTTGAGAACGAGAACTAAGTCACCAACCTTAAAGGTTCTTGGGCGGACCGATCCGTCATGGCCTCGAACCATCTTAGCTTGGTATAGTTCTAAATTCCGTCGCACTCGCAAGTCTTTTCCCTTCCGGGCTTTCCAATTCTTCTAGTCGTAATCTGGCATTCTCTTCCGTCGTGAGTTTGTTTGCAATCGCAATCCCGAGTGAAGGAAGCCGGACTTCTAAGGGTAACGCCGCCTCGGACCCATACACCGGAGCGTAAGGTGTAGCTTCGAGTAGGAGTTCGAAGGTTGTCCGGTAGAGCCCATAAGGCTTCTAACAACTTCTCGTGCCAATTTCTCTTATTATCATCCAAGGTTTTCTTTAAAATTTGAACGAGAGTTTTATTAAAAGCCTCGGCAAGGCCGTTTGCTCTTGGGTAGTAAATTGTTGAATATCGCCGTCGATTCCGTGTCTCCCGACAAAATTGTTGATTTGTGTGCTTCGAATGATGACCCATTATCCGAGATGATCTCGCGCGGCACCCCGAAACGGTAGACAACTTGGTTCTTAAAAACCGTAAGCACGTGGTGTGCCTTCACTTCTCTGAGTGGAACTGCCTCTGCCCACTTGGAAAAGTAATCTGTAGCCGCAAGAATGAAGCGATGTCCTTTTGACGATGGTGGTTCTATTAAACCCACTATATCTGTGCCCCAACATTCAAATGGCCACGATGCAATTGTCGAATGTAGCACATTTGGAGGTTGGTGTAGAACCACTCCGTGCACTTGGCACTGATGACAGCTCTTGGCGATTTTCATGCAGTCGGTCATCATCGAGGGCCAGTAGTACCCTAGTCTTTTAATTTTCATTTTCATCTTTGGACCCGACTGGTGAGCGCCACAGAGTCCCGAATGTATCTCTTTAACAATTTCACGGGCCTCGGACCCGCTTAGGCATCTTAGCCACATTTGATCAAAAGACCTTCTGTATAATGTGTTGTTTATTAATGCATAGGATAGAGTTCTTTTCTTGATCTGATGGGCTAACGACCTATCGTCTGGTAGTTTTCCTGTTTACAGGTAGTCTATTAATGGTTGTCGCCAATCTTCTGTGTTTTCTGTCACTGCTGCAATTGATCCTTTTTCTTTTTCTGATTTGTGTATCGTGTCTATGTCGAGCTGTGATAGGACCTGACGTCCGTGAACTGACACTTCCATCGATTCATCTTGCAAACGAGCAAATTCTTTTGTGAGACGGGCTAGCGCATCCGCTAAAGCGTTTTCTTTTACGGGAATTTTGTAAATTGTCACATTCGGAATTTGTTCCAACAATTTGTATGGCATACCTGGAAGTATTGCTCGAGTCTTGGTTTTAAAATTCTGTATTGTCCGACGATCCGTTGAATGATTAATTGCGAATCCCCGTAGATGTTGATGTCCGTTATACCCATTTGAATAGTTAATTCCAGTCCCGTTATGAGGGCTTCGTATTCGCTTCGTTATTTGTACACGGCTCGTCAAGTGGTAGGAGTATCTTAACATCCCCCGCTCCGGTGTTATAAAGATTAATCCGATCCCCGCCTTACCGGGCACTATCACTTGCGATTCTTCATCTTTGTGTGTCGAAGATGCTCCATCGAAATATAATTCCCAATGTCGATCATCGTGGTCTTCTAGGTTCATTATTTGTTCATCCGGTAAATCGTCATCGAGAGGAGATTCTGCCGCAAAGGGTGTGCTTCGCGAGGAAGTTTGCTAAGACTTGTCCCTTTACGGCACGAAGAGGCACGAAAGTTATATCGAATTGCAATAATATCATCGACCATCCGGCAAGTCCGCCGAAAGCGTTGGGCGGGTCATCAAGTATTGCAATGGATTAAATTTCGAAATCGGGTTGACCTTATGAGAAAGCATGTAATGCCCGAGCTTTTGAGCGGCGAAGATCGTGGCCAAACAATGCTTTTCAATTGCGGGATACCTTATTTCCATCGGCGATAAACGACGCGCTTAGGTAATAAAGAGCATTTTCTTTACCCTCATCATTGACCCAGGCTAACGAGGCTCCGAGAGAGTCTTCTAAAGCCGCGGTATAAAGTATTAGCGGTCTACCCGAGACCGGGGCTGCTAAGACAGGAGGTGTCATTAAGTATTGTTTAATGTCCTCGAAGGCCCTCTCGGCATTTCTCTTCCCAAATAAATTTGGCGTCCTTTTTAACTAGTGCCGAGAAAGGCCGACACCTACTCGACAAGTTCGAGATAAAGCGTCGAAGATATGCCAGCTTCCCTCGAAAAGATCGTAGTTGTTTTAAGGTTACTGGCGGTGGCATTTCTAAGATAGCTTTAATCTTTTCCGGTCGATTTCAATCCCACGATGTCGGACAACGAATCCTAAGAATTTCCCGGAGGTGACGCCGAAAGCGCATTTTAAGGGATTCATCTTAAGGTTAAATTGTCTTAATCGTTCGAAAACAATTCTCAAATCATGCAGGTGGTTTTCCTTTACTTTGCTTTTGATGACCACATCGCCCACGTAGCATTCAACTTGATTGTGGATGAGATCATCAAAAATTCTTGTCATTGCTCTCTGGTAAGTTGCTCCTGCGTTCTTCAGTCCGAATGGCATCACTGTGTAGCAATATACTCCGATCGGCGTTCGAATGCTCGTAAGTTTTTCATCTTCCGGAGCCATTTTTATCCGATTGTATCCCGAAGATCCATCCATGAATGAGAATATTTCATGTGTTGAAGCAATGTCGATCATTAATTCGGGATCGGTAGAGGGAATTCATCTTTCGGGCATGCCTTGTTTAAATCTCTCGAAATCCACACAAATTCCGATATGACCATTCTTCTTCCCGATCGGTACCACGTTGGCTAACCAAGTCGGGTATTGTTCTTCACGGACAAATTTAGCGTCTATTAGCTTTTTAACTTCAGCTATGACTTGTTGTTCGATTTCTAGACGCATTCTTCCGGGACCTTGTCCGACCGGAACGATGCGGGATCCACCCCTAGCTTATGGATCGCGACCTCCGTAGCTCCAAGCAAAACGATCTTTGAATTCCATTAATAACTTGATTATTTCTTCGGAGTCTTCTTTATCGAGTAAGGAGCTAACAAAGGTAGGTCTAGGCTCTTCGCTAGTACCTAAGTTAACTTCCGTTAACTCATCTATCGTAGATTTGATCTCTTCTTCGAATTCGGTGGAGCGTTTCCAATTTGCAAATCTTCGAGTTCTTCGCAGCTTCCATGCGGTTTTCATTAGACTCGCAGTGACAACCAAGCAAAATTCGGCATCGTCAACCGATCCTACCGTGCCGAATCCGAGACCATGCCTTGAATTGGGTGGACGACCGCAGTTATTCCATAAATTTTCAAAATGTTGTGATCGACCTTTTGTCCATTGTCGAGGTAAGAAACCACGTTGAATTAAATTTTGAACACGGGGAGAGTACCACTCAAAAGGTAATTCCATTAATTCTGATGAAGTAGCATCTTCAAATTGTACATTGTTTTCAGCTTTGGAGGAAGGAGCACCACGGTAGAACTTGATGGGCTTTGCACCACCGCTACGTACCTCTTTGACCTCCATACCCTCGATCTTATTAGAATGGATCGGGGTCAGGGTCATAGTATGTACATAGTGGTTAATCTTCTCGTACATCGATTTATATTCTTCGTTTCTTTCATCTTCAATAGGGATTTTGAATTGCGGCTTCTTTCGACTTATTGTCGCTGCTTCTTGTTTGATTTCTTTTTCTTCTTCAGAACTATCTTCCCAATCGACATTGATGGCTGGTTTCCTCTGTCCAATCGTCCTAACGTCTCTGCCACGACCTCGTCCCCGGCCTCGACCTCGGATGCGAGTTGTGGAGAAACCTTCACCATCTCGCCGTAAGGGAGTGGTGAGTGATCTGTTGGACTAGAACTTCAGTGTTCTTCGTTGTCCCAAGTTTCCTTTGCTTCATTTGTTATGGTATCTCTGGAGAAGATTGTTTTCTTCGGAGGTGCATAATAAGCTGCATCTTCATGGATTCCGATTTCATGTACGGAGGTTGTAAGTCACCTTTAATACACTGTTCCCCTCCGTCGTAGTATTTAATGCATTGATGTAGAGATGATGGTACCATCCTATTTTCATGTATCCATGGTCGGCCCAGTAGAGCGTTGAACGACGTTTCTGAATCAATTATGTGAAATTTCGCGGTTGTCTTTGCTAAGTCACCGGTCTTCATTAGCAGTGTTATTGATCCGAGGGCTCTTTCTCCTTTCTGGTTGAATCCTCTTAATAACATTTTGTCCGCCTCGAGCTCGCGAGCATCAATTTCCAAGTATGCTAGCGTTCGAAGATTCATTATATTGATTGATGCTCCTGGATCCACCAATACTCTGGAGAGCGTAAACTTCCCAATTGTAACTGAAATGTACAATGGTCGGTTGTGGTCTGCTGTCCCAAGTAATAGGTCGTCATCCGTGAAGGTAAAACCTCGTCGTTCCTTTAACGAGCAAACCTCATCTAAGGACTCTCCGGCCATTTGAGCTAAGCAAATTTCCGGATCAAGTAAGGCCTCGATCGAGCTTCTCTCATCTCCTTTGATAAGATGAGAGCGTCGTAGATGCTCGGCTTGGTCGGTAGTTTCCTAAGATGGGCTAGCACGTTGTAATCCACTTTGTTTTCATGTGCCTCGTTTTCTTCTCGAATGGGTATTTCTTCCGCGGGTTGGTTCTTCCCGAACAACCACCCGCTTTCCTTTGTCTTTTGGACCCATTCTCGGAGGTAGAACTCTTCCACTTCTTAAGTTGACTTCGTGATTTCTTCGAATTTAGCATTGAGTTTGCTCGGTGTCTCTTCCCGAATCGGGATGACAGGTTCTTCAGGATTAGCTTCGGAGTCTGAAGGCTCTAACTCTATTGTGATTGGGGTTCCTCGAAACTCGCAAATAGATTCGTTGCTTGTTGAACTCTCGTAGCCTTCCTGGTGGATGTGTTCTTCATCATTGTGATCGTCGAGATTGTGTATGATTTGAGAATTGTTATTTGTATCGGAATCGACGTCCGGATTAGGCTGATTGTCGCTAGTTACGTAATCGTTAGAAACAGTCAAAACGTAGCCAACGCCATAACCCTCATCATTATAAGATTCCACCGGAGTGAGCAAATAATTATACAGAGTCAGGGGTTCGAGGGATTTCTTCCCCGAATCGGAAACAACTAACCTAGGATAAGCAGCCCCTAGTCTAGCCTTAGGTGCCTCAGTCTTCTCTTCTTCGTCAATTTTCTTCTTTTCTTCAATTATCTCTTGTTGAGGTTGTTCTTCTATCGCAAGTGATAGCGCTGACTTGACAGGTTGCGAACTCTGAGTTGAAGCTCGCACCGAAGTGGTTTGGATGCGATCTAAAATCTTCTTCGAAGACTTTGTCCAAGCGGTAGTCCATCCATCATCAGTCGCATAGGGATCTATCGAAACAATGAGATCCGTTGAGATAACATTGACGGAACCTCCTTTCTGGGGTTCCTTCATGTACTCCTTCGGGATCGTTATATTCCCTTTCCGAAGATTGTCGTTGAGCCAACTCTTGAAGGTAATACAATCTTCTATCTTATGCCCAAGCATCCGGTGGTAAGGGCAAAAGTTGGGATCACCTTTCTTGTCGACTTCTTCTGGTCTCTTAGGTTCCGGTAGTTGGAAATGCGGAGTCTTCATCAAACTGCGGAACATTTTCGGCACTCGCCTCGTTCTTGAACGGATACTCCTCGCTCGAAGCTCCCTTAACGTACGTTGCGGACGAGGCGGTTGTTCATACTCGTTGAAATGACCGATAGCTGGGTCGGGGTTGTCGGTAATTCTGTTGAGGTTGCCTGCAGCTCGTTCGACGATATTTGTATCGGTTGCTTGCCTTTGTCGACTCGCCGCAATGATCCCGGACTTCTTTTCAAAAGTTTTCACGGGCTTCGTTTATCTGTTTTATCGGTGAAACTTAATTGCTTCGCCTCCTCTTGCAAGCTTCCGGCCTTGCTTAACAACTTCTCGAAAGTCTTAATAGTAAATCCCTTGAGGAGAAGTGCTATCGGGCCATGGATGCTTTTTTGTAAAATGCCGATCGCATGCTCGTTCTTGTAACTCGTGGCTCACACTTCATACTTAGGTTCCTCCATCGAAGTATGTAGTCCACCAAGGTTTCATTCGGCTTCGCTTCTCTACCACTAAATCACCTATAGTGATGTGGTGCCGAGCTCCGACAAATCGCTCGATGAAGAGGTTCTCTAATTCGAAAATGTCTTCACCGAACCGTTTGGTAATTCCGCATACCAATCAAAGGCGATCCCCGACGAGTCGTCGACAAATTGTCGGAAGAGTAAAGCATCACTTCCGCCGGCATTGCAACAATCGGCACGAAAATGTGCAACATGCCGCCGAGGGTTTCCGGTTCCATCAAAGGTCTTGAACAGAGGTGGTACAAAGCCCTTCGGATATTGGACAACGTTGAATTCTTCGGGGTAAGGTCTACCCATCCTAATGGATGTCCCGCTCTTTGATTGTGCTAAGGCTTCTCGCACCTGCTGTTCTACCAAGCTCTTGATATCCTTTTCTGGAATCATACTTTGTGTTGCATCCTTCTTTAATTGATCATCCCCGTTGACGGATGTAATCTCCTTTCCTCCGTCTACAATGTGAATAACTTCCGGGGGTGTTTCTCTTTGGGGTTGAACCTGACTCTGGAGAGTGGCTAGGGCTACATCCATCTCTTCCATCCTTTTCGCCATCTGGGCGATCGTATCATCTTTCTCTGAAGCCGCCTCCTCATTACTTCCGGCTCCTCTCTTTCGTAGCCTGCAGGAGCACCTTGTGAAGTCGACGAAGCTCGTGTTTCTACCATGTTAATTTCTCGCATACTCATCATCCATGAACTCGACGAGTCAACTTCATCTCCGAATTTCTCCTCTCTTTCCCTTGCTAGTCGCCGAATATCGCTTCTTAACTTTTCCATAAGCATCTTCTAGAGGTCTTTTCCGTACATCCTTGCGGTTGTCATGTGATAATTGTCGAGTTTCTTTTTCATGAGTCCCCTCTATCGCGGTAGCACTTTCTTCGGACTCAAGTCTCCCGACGAGACTTTCCTTTTCTCGCTCGTTGTTTCGGTCTTAATTGGCCGGTAGTGGGACGCCATACCATCCTTCTAGCGGTAGAAGGCCTAGGACCGGATGGTCCGTCACCGAATGCTCGGAAGGTGGTATCCTCCCCGATCCGTAAACCCGAAACAACAACAAGTGGACTAGCCTTCATCTTCTTATTAGGCTCTTCCGCAGCGATAGCGAGGTTCTACTCGCGGCCCAAGACGAGATTTGGCCGGCACCCGCCCTATCCTTCTTAAAATTTCCGACACGGGGCATCTTTCCTTCTTCGCTAACTTCTCAATCACGGTACGTAGTCGGGCAAGTGGTGTAACCCTAGCCCTTTTCTTTCTGTTGTCACTATAGTATGCGGGTCGAGGTAATGTAGAGGCAATTCTGCGGACATTTTCCTCGTCAGCTGCGGCGGAAAGGGGATGGAATCTACTCCCTTCCAAAAGGGGTGTATACTCAGACAATGGTATGTATTCAGGTAGTGGTGTGTACTTGGGAATTTCTTCTAGGAAAGCGACTTCAGCAGCTCTGGCCTTTCTGGCAATCTTCCTGCCTCTGTTTCTCCTCTGAGTCCGTGTTAGGGGTGGAACCCTTGAGCTGGACCCAATTTCAAAAACGAAGGTCTTGCACGGAAATCCGTACCCTCCACCGTAACATGCTCATTACAAATTTGGACTTCCTTCCCCTTCGGTTGGCGGGAGCCGGGGTAGGTGCAGAGACGACTAGACCGGTGGGGGTAGAGATAACGGTCCTTCTACGGACAACGAGTATTCTCTCGACTGGAACCCTTTGCGAGGGGGAAATTCTTGAGGTGATTTAAGGTTGAATTCAATCATGGGTTTCTCAGCTTCTGACACTTTGTCCATCAGTGCGAAAAGGGTAACGTCAGCGATCTTGACATTTGTATTCTCGAATCCTTGTCCAAACCGGATGATCCCATTGTCGGGCAGCTCATCCTTGTAAACAGCGAAGTCCAGTCCGTTGGTGAAGGAGAAAATCAGTTTTGGGGCTTCCATTTCTGCAAGGTAGATTCTGATTGTCAGTCCCAAGTTGTGCTCCTTCTCATCAGGACGAAAAGAAAGGAATCGAAAAGAGTCCGAACACATTCTTGTTCATGTATATTTATTAAAAGAGTCGTTCATTAGAAGGTTTGTTTATTTAGAATGGAATGTTCAAAGGTGTAGAGAAGGTAATGAATTTGATTCAGAGTTGGAAAGGAAAAGAAAGTCTTATGCAAGACTTCTCGACTCGAAGGATCACTCCTAAACTAACACCTATTGGGGGTCCACCCCACCTCAGAAATGAGGTAAAAGGATCTCGGAACCTCTCGTTTAGGGGTGTCTAAACAGTGGCTCCTAAATCCGAGAGAATGTTGGCTATACTCATTCAAGGTAGAAATGAACATAGTATTCCAACGGAAAGAAGGGTAGTTTGATCCATTTGGGACATGGATACACTACCGATTTTTGAAAGCGTAACAATTTGATGAAAATGGAGAGAGGAACTATTCCCAGATGGAGTCGCCGTAAATATGTCGGCATTATTTTTTAGGTTTGTGGTGTTGTATTTTTGAAAAGAGGTCGCCTACAGAAATTGTCAGCGAATTTTTAATTTAATTTAAATAAATAATTTGAAAAGTAGTATTTGATTTTGAAAATAATTTTAAATTTGAAAATTTTAAGATATGAAATCAAACTGATTTCACATCCCGAATAGTTTATATAAACGAGCGCCACACCAAAAACCGTGTATCTATCCCGAAAGCTAGACACACTGCTTGATGATGGGTCTCAATTAAATAAACTATGAGATTTGTGATATCCGTTTGGTCTGCGAACCAATTTTATAAGCCGACAAGTTCCCCTGTTTAATATGAAAACATTAAACAGGGTTTATATTACTTGGGTTCTTAAAGTTCCCTATAAGGGCAAGCCCCTATAGTTAATTACATCTTAAGTGACGGAAATCACCTAAGAAAACTCTCGATAATAATCGGTAGTTCCGCTCTCAAGAATTTCAAAGTTTAAGTCTTCAAGGGATTGAATTTTAGAATTTCAATAGGGAATGGATCAAGTTTGGAACATTTTGTTTTGGGAATTCAAAGGAAGAAAGGTAGGAGAAATTACAGATTCGAAGCGAACTTCGGTAATTTCCCGACTATCCTATTGTTTGGCTTGAACTTAGGAAAGCCCTAATGTTTATTTAGTATTTTGATCTTGCCAATTTTAATTAATTAGGACTTATATTTGTATGATGCGATCACACAAATAGCCTTGAAGATGTGAGGGTTTATGTCGTACCAAACAACTACCTCGGAATCCTAAAACCAGTTAGGGCTTAATTTGCATAACATGATTATGCAAATGCCTAACGAAAAGTTGAGGATTTATGTTGCACTAGGCAAACTACCTCGAAATCCTATGGCTTGGTTATTTAATTCTAAGAATGGTTTTGCTGATGTAGATTTCAGTTTTGCTGACGACGATGGCCGTGCTGCCCACCATGCTTCGAGCTCCTTGTTGTTGCAGAGATTTAGTTGTAGAAGGTGAAAAATCAAGAGATGAGGGAAGTGTTTGGTTTTAGAGAAAGTCTTAATTTCCGTGTGTCTTTAATATTTTAATTAAAACAGACCTTAAAGTTAATTAAACAGAACCGATTAAGATCCCACGGTTCCGTCATCCCGGCACCGTTATTTTCATCGAATTCACTTAGTCCGGATGAATTTGCTAAACTCAACTAAATGAGTTCCGCACTTTCATTTAGACCGTGGGAAATCCCGTTAGCAACACGTGGGTTACATCGACCAAGGTATTCCCGATCATTCGATGAGATGTTTTAATTTAGTTGTAGTTGTAGTTCGTTGTTTTGTTTGTGATTAAATTTTGAGTTATTTTATATTTTGAATGTTGTGGCGATGAATTTTATCTTGTAGTGTCTTTTAATTTAGTTATGGGTTTCGGTTTTGGTTTCGTCCTAAAGGTGTAGGTTTTTATGCAACTCGTTGTTTATCATGCAAGAAAGGTAAGTGCGATGCGATTAAATAAATTGCAGTAAAGTAAATTGCAATGAAATAAAAGCGTACTCGGAGGGCCTTCCCGTCATCCCAAGCCGCACTTAAAATACAATTTAGAGCATTTAAGCATTTATGACAATTTCTAGGTAAAGCTAAGGGAAGGGTTATGGTTTTCTACCAAAGTCCTAATCCTATAGCTAGTCATTCCTATGACGTCTAGGTTCTTGTATTTTAGTTTGAGGACGATTTTCTTCATCAAAGAACAACTAAGTTCAATTGTTCTTATAAATATCCTATCATATTGAGGAAGTGCTTAAGACGAATCTTAAACATCTTTTCAATATTTCTAGGATTGTTTTAAGTCCAAATGAATTTAATTACACAAATGAATTAATCGTCCGAGAGTTTAAGTTTTGTTGTCTTGCTCAGTGAACTAGGACATTTGAATATCCTATGAGTGAAGTAACACTTCCTTTAACGCTCCTTTTAAGAGTTATGACATCATGAGCTTTCGAGGGCAAATGGATGTTCAAGTGGGTTGTGATTTAATTTTAGTTAATGGATTTAAGTTTGGAATTCTTCATGTCTTTATATTTAATTTAATTCAATTTAATTTAACTTAATTTAATTTAATGTGGTTTAATTTAATTTAATTTAACTTAAGTTAATTTAATGTAATATGATTTAGCTTAATTTAATTTAATTTAATTTAAATTAATTTAATTTAGTTTTAATTTAATTTAATTTAATTTAATTTAATTTAATTTAACTTAAGTTAATTTAATGTAATATGATTTAGCTTAATTTAATTTAATTTAATTTAATTTAATTTAATTTAGTTTTAATTTAATTTAATTTAATTTAATTTAATTTAATATAATATAATTTAATTTAATTTAATTTAATTTAATTTAATTTAATTTAATTTAATTTAATTTAATTTAATTTAATTTAGTTTAATTTAATTTTTAATTTTTAATTTAATTTTTAATTTTAAAGGGATTTGTTTTAAATAATTTAACTTTAATTTAATTTAATGATTAAGCCTTTTAGCATTTTAAATCTTAAACTTGGATTATCATTTTAATTAGGAATTAAATATTATTGGGATGATTAATTTAGGGATTTTTAAATTAAAGAACAAATCTCTTCCTAATAATATCCCTATTTTAATAATTCCAATTTTATTATTCTTCCAAATTTAACTAATTATTTAATTAAGGTTTATTTCAATTATTTTAAATTGTTTAGTAGGTTTCTACCCTTTAATTATCTAAATTTCAATCATCCAAATCAAATTAAAATCAAATATTTTACCTATTAATTTCATTAAGCCTAAAGTCTTAATTAAAGGGTTAAGATTTTAATTACCATTTTGCCCTTCAAGCCTAATAATTTCATAACTCACTACATTGAGCTCAAATGAATTTGAAATTTTTTATGTGACCTCACTCATATGTCAATAAAGACATTAGAGGAGAAAATGTGATTTTTATATGTTTAATTTATTTATGTAATTATTTTTGGTGGAAAATAGGGACTTCCAAGGAAAATTTAATAATATGACCAAGGGAAAGTTTCTGTCCTTAAGAAAATTATGGGACATTCCTAATGACCAGAGGACCACTTGGACCAATTTTAGTGATTTTTTGAATTATATTCTATTTATTAGAATTATTTTAATTTCTGGAGTATTAATTAATTTAAAAATAGAATATAAGTTGAAAAATGAATTTTCTAATTTTTAAAATTCTCTCTGATATCAAGGATTCCAGAGAACCAAATTTTACAATTTTCTGATTTTTCTTTGATTTATTATAATTATTTTAGTGAAAATGCTAGAAAACACATTTTTTTAATTTTAAAATTACCCTAGGGCTTTAAAATTTAATATCTCATTAAATAGACCTAAGAAAAATATGGGGTTTGTTCTTAGGTGATTATATTTCAAAATATGACATTTTGGTGAATTTTATTATTTTTGTGATTTTTATTATTTTTAATTATTAAAATATTAAAATAATGATGGAAAATCAACCTTTTTAGAAAATTGAAATTTTAATTTTTTTAAATTCCCCTGATATCAGAGAGGCTCCAAAACCATTTTGGTGAATTTTTGAAAGGTATTTTGAAAGTTATGAATTTTTAAAGTTTAAAATGACTAAATGACTTAATCAACCCATTCAGTAGGGCTAACCAAGTCCAATTGACTTGAAATTTTTATGGTGGGTTCCTCTGATCCTAAAGGTCAGTGGAAAATTGATTTCAAGTCAATTTGATGTATGGTTAGCTCTAATTAATTAAAGTCCAATTTTGGGAATTTAGGCCAATTAGGGTTATCTAAAGTGAATTAACTCAAGTCCTATTTTTCCTAGGGTTCTCTCGTCATAAGGAACATCACCAAATTTTCCTAGAATTTATTTCACAACATGCTAAGTTTTGGAATTAAAAACTCAAAACGACGAACATGCATTTGAAAAATCAATAACTTTTCACAGAGGTGGCCTCCGACCTTGGAAAATTCAGGGAATGTTCCCAAGTTCGGAGGCTTCAAAAGCCCTATGGTCTCATGCCATGGTGAATTGTATGAATGCATGGAGAATTAAAACAATGCAGGGAGTAAATAATTAATTAAAAATAAAATACTGGACAAAATTAATTAATTTCTTTTCCACATTATTCTCATATATTCACTGAGCAAGAGGGTATTTTTATTTTATTTTTGTGATTTTTCTACACAAAGATATGAATTTTCAAAGTTCAGGGAATTAAATAAATTAGAAAAATCCCTAATTTTCTACTTAAGTGACGCGGCGCCGCGTCAACCTCGGCAGCTCCGAATGCACACGCGGCGCGCTCCCATTTGACGCCGCCTTCTGACTCAGCGCCACGCGGCCCGCGGTTCATGTATCATCTCCTCGTCCGACGCCATCTGAGCCGTCCGTCCGCGCGTGTATTGAATGAACGGCATCCGTTCATCGTCCCCGAGCGTCCTAATCCGAGAACCGTCCACCTTCTAGCCCTAAGATCTCACTCAATTCTCCATGGATTTTTATGTTCTTATGCTCTATGGATTCATCTTGAAGAGACAAACACATCTATACGGCTAATGCTTATTGAAATTGACTCATTTGAAATGGAGAATGTTTAGAAGCTCGGGATGAAGAATTGATCCATACCTTAGCTCTGAGAGGTGAAGCCTCGATCAGAGATGCTCGGTACGTTCGTTAGAGCTGCAGGAGGCTAGGGATGAAGCCTGGGGATGTGGTGAATTGCCTAGGTGTGATTTCCACCAAGGCTGATCACATCCTTTGGAGTTTGGAACAACTGGGTGGCCTGGAGAGGGGGCTTTCACTGGAAAACTTCTTCTCTTGGCCTGGTGAAGGTGTAGGTGAGTTTAATTTGATTTTGGTGGAGGATTCGGGAGTGTCCTGTTCGGCTCGAGAATTGAGCTCCAAAATCGAGCTCAATCAATGGGGATTAGAGCAGGAGGACAGTAGGGATCAATTGCTCTAAGTCTGGAGGGGAGTGAGGAGTGATTTTGGCAGAGTTTTGGTATGGTCTGGTTCAGCACCTCCTTTGGCCGAGAGGGTGAGGGGTTTAAATAGGCATGGCTGGAGGCTCTCCCAGGGGGAGTTGAGGGCTGGGATCAGCTGCTCTTGGCATGTGAAGAACAGCCATGGTAGCCATTTGGAGTGAGGCAGCTCAGCAGGTGAGAATTCCAAGTTTGGGCTCACATGTGAGCTCTCGGCTTGGTGGTTTCCGGCGGCTGTGGTGGCTGGCCGGCCAGGGTCGGGTCACCCTCGAAGCTCAGGTGGGTCGGGGCTGGAGGCTTGTGCGGTCAATCGGGCCTTGCCATGTGTAAAGGGGGTGGCTTGGAATGGAATGGGGAAGAGGCCATTTTGGCTTCAATTTGGTCAACCCATTGGTTTGGGTTGGGTGCACCTCCCCATGGCTCGATTTTGGGCCGAGAGGATCGGTTAGGTCGGCCAAGAGAGGATGGTGTGGTCTCTATCCAAATAGTTTAAGTTAATTTTGGGTTATAGTGTTGCATTAAAGAGGTTAAAATGGCTTAAGGAAGGCTTAGGAAAGGACTCCCTCCACTTGCCATTAATAGCTTGGTGACAAGTCAAACCCCCATGGCTTCATGTGGCTTATCTATGGCTTGCATGGCTTGTCTTTGGCTTGGGAAAAGTTGAGTCAATTTCATGGAAATGGATTTAAGAGAAATTTTGGTGTTTTAGGGGTGATTTGGCATGAGGCTTAATTTGGAATTATTTGATGATGTGATTAGAACTTAGGGAATGGCTTTGATTAAGTGGATGGCAAATGGAAATGTCATGTGGGCTTTAGGGTAGATTTTGGGCTCATTGAAATGGTTTTAGATGGGCTTTTAAAATGGTTTAGGAAAGTGGGCTTTTGAATTTTAAAATGGATTTTGGGATGAAATTTTGGTAAAGGCTTGGGCCAAATAATTGTTGAGTTTGGTTTAGGGATGTGTCATGAGTGGTTTGAAACAAATTTGAGGTGATTTGGGTTTGAATTGGGTTGGATATGGGCCTTTTGGTAAAGAGGCTAAGGTGGGCCAAAATGGGCTACCATGGGCCAAAGTTGGGCTAGAGTTGAAATTGATGTAAAATTAATGTTGGTAATTGTTTATGGGAGTGTTTCAAAGAGGTTTTGGCTTAGGTTAGGTTTTGATTTTGAGGTTTGGGTCTATTTGGGCTAGGTTTAGATTTAGGTCAAAATTGGGCTTTTTGATTTTGGGTTGAATTTGAGTGGGGTTTGGGTCTAAATTTTGGGCAAATCATGTTAGTGTTTTGTTTATGGGGATGTTAAGGAAGGTTTAGAAAAGATTTGGGATTAATTGGAGTTGAATTGGGTGAGTTTGGGCTAAGTTTGTGTCATGGGTCCAAATTGGGCTTTAAGGCCAAAAGTGAAATTGGATCCCAATGTCAATCAAATTGGGCTTGGATTGGGTCTAGATTGGTGTTGGGGATGTTGAATTGAAGTTTAGAATTGAATTGGACCAGAATTTGGGTCAATTGGGTAGGTTAGGTTTGACATTGGGTTCACTTTGGGTTAAAATGGGTCAAATTGGGTGTTTTGATAAAAGTGGGGTAAATTGGAAAAATTGGCCCATGGTGTAGTTAAAAAAAATGAAATTGGGAATATTTGGGATTTTCTGGAATTTTCTGGAAATTTTCTGAATTTTTGGATTTTTGGCTAAGAAGGGTATTTTGGGTATTTGGAGGGTATTGGGAGGTATTTTTGGAATTTTTGGTATTTTTGGTTACGGATGATCAATTTGAGTGGGGAGGAAATGTTTAGGATTGGTCTTGAGGAATTTTGTGTAATTTAGGTGATTTTGGAAATTTTGGGTAGTTTCAAGGGCATTTGGTAGGTTAGGCGGGCGTAGGGTCCCGGGGGTCAAAAATTGAAAATTTGGAAAATTGAAGATTGGGTGAATATAAGTGGAATAAAATCATTTTGGTTGAGCCATGAAGCCACATCAAGCCCATATGAGCCATGAAGGGACTCATTTGAGGCATTCACTATGTTGTTCCTAACCCTCTTAGCCAAGGGCTTAGGGGTTAAGGACCATCCATGTGAATCACTTACATGAGTCGGGAGGTCAAGTTAGGTATAGGTGTGGTTTTAGGAGGTGTATGGAATTGTAGTGTATGAGTGTAGTGTGTGTGTAAGTCAGCCCCTTCACTAGACCAGGCCACCTGTAGGTAGTCCTAAGGCCAAAGAGTCCTATAGGAACTCATCCTTTAAACTTCCACATTTGATTTCAACCCTCTAGGTGATTAGGGATCTACAGTCAAGTTTGTGGAGTTTGCAGGGAGTTAAGAAGTGGTTTGAATTTCTAAGTGGTGGGTCCCAATTCTAATCCTCTAGGACAGTCAAAGGAAAAGCCTAAGGCTAGATCCTAAGTACTAAAGAGAAGAAGAGAAGACCTCATCAAAAATGAGGTCAACATAAACTCACACATTAAAAAACTCGGAATAGAAAATGAAATGAAATCTAAATCAAATTTCCCCATATCATATGATCTGGAATTCACCTCCTTTTCTATTCTCCAGCGAGAGTTCAGGGATCTCCAGTCTTGGAGATATACTCGATACTCCCGAGCGGAAATTTGTTTCTACTCTATTCTAAGTGTGCCACTTAGACGTCTGTGTTAGTTTTGTTGATCTCTTCGGTCAACGCTAATACGCGTGGTGTGCTTGGTTAGCACACCACACCTATTGGGGGTCCATTTGTTGACCCCATTTTTGATGGGGTCTTTTCTCTTCTCTCTCCTTAGTACTTAGGATCTAGCCTTAGGCTTTCCCTTTGACTATCTTAGAGGACTAGAAATGAAACCCACCACTTATAGATTCAAACACCTCTTAAATCCCTGCAAAACCCATAAGTTTGATTATAAACCCCTAAGTCACTTGGAGGGTTAAGATCAAATGTAGATGTTTAAAGGATGAGTTCCCTATAGGACTCTTTGGCCTTAGAACTACCCTGGGTGGCCTGTTCTTGTGAGGGTTAACCTGCACACATTACACTTTCACACACATTCCAAATCCTAAAACCATTCAAACCTAGTTTGACTTATTGACTCAAGTAGGTAATCCATAAGGATGGTCCTCAACCCCTAGGCCCTTGGCTAAGAGGGTTAGGAACAACATAGTGAATGCCTCAAATGAATCCTCTCATGGCTCCTGTGAGCTTAATATGGCTTCATGGCTCAACCAAAATGATCCCATTTCACTCATACTTGATCAATCTTCACTTTTCCAAAATTTCAATTTTTGACCCCCGGGACCCTAAACCCACCAAGCCTACCAAATGCCCTTGAAATTGCCCAAAATTTGCAAAATTGCCTAAATTACCCAAAATTTCTCAAAATTAGTACTAAAAACTTCCCCCCACTCAAATTGATCATCCTTAGCCAAATATACCAAAATTTCCAAAAATACCCCCAATACCCTCCAAATACCCAGAATACCCTTTTAACCCAAAAATTCCAAAAATTCAGAAAATTCCCAGAAAATTTCAAAAAATCCCAAATATTTTCAATTTCATTTTGTTCAACTACATCATAAGTCAATTTTTTCAATTCAGCCCACTTTTACCAAAACCCCCAATTTGACTCATTTTTAACCCAAGTGAACCCAATGTCAAACCAAACCACTCCAATTAACCTCAATGTCGATCCAATTCAATTCTAAACTTCAATTCCATATCCCTAATATCAATTTAGACCAAATCCAAGCCCAATTTGATGAAATTTTGGATCCAATTTCAATTTGAAGCCTAAGGCCCAATTTTCGCCCATAACCTAAACTTAGCCTAAACCAACCCAATTCAACTCCAATTAGCCCCAAATCTTTTCCTAAACCTTCCTAACATCCCCATGAACAAAAAACTAACTTGATTTGCCCCAAATTTGAACCTAAACTCCACCCAAACCTAACCCAAACTAAAAATCCCCAATTTTGGCATAAACCCACCATGAACCCAAATGGGCCCAAATCCCAAAATCAAAGCCCAACCAAAGTTGAAAACTCTTTGTAATACTCCCATAAACATTTCTCAACATTAATTTTACATTAAATCTAACATTAGCCCAACCTTATCCCAAGTTAGCCCAATTTGACCCACTTTGGCCCCTTTGCCAAAAAAAGTCCCAAATCAAACCCAATTCAACTCCAAATCGCCTCAAATTTGTTTCAAATCACTCATGACACATCCCTAAACTAAGCCCAACATTTTTTTGGCCCAATCCTTCAAAAAATTTCCATCCACCAATTTTTTTTCAAACCTAAAGGCCCACTTTCTTAAACCATTCTAAAAGCCCATTTTCACCAGATCCAAAAGCCCAAAATTGGCTCTAAAGCCCACATGGCATTTTTTTTCATCATACCTTTAATTGATAACACCCCTAAGTTTCAAAATCATCATTAAACCACTCCAAAATCAAGCTTCATCCAAATTTCCACTAAAATGCCAACATTCATAAAACCCTCTTCCATGAAATTGACCAAATCTTTTCCCAAGCCAAATGAAGCCATGAAGCCATGCATAAGCCATATGCAAGCCATGCGAGTCACTTTACACCTCACCATGTCATTTATGGCAAATGGAGGGGGCCTCTTTCTTAATCCTTCACTAAGCTTTTTAACCCCATTCATGTCACACTCTAAACCAAGCTTAGCCATGTCACCTTGGATGGGGACTTCACCACCCCTTCTTAGCTGACCCAAATGATTCTCCCTCAGCTCAAAGTCAAGCCTTAGGGAGGTGCACCTAGCCTAAACCATGACTTGACCCACTTAAACCCAAAAAAGCCACTACCCCCATTCCATTTGAGTCAATCCCTTTACACATGGCATCAGCCAATTAAACTCACAAACATCAAGCCCTGACCACCCTGATCCTGAGGGTGACCTGACCCTGGCCGGACCACCACCCCAGTCGCCGGAAACCACCAGGCCGAGAAGGCTAATTTGATTCAAAAATCCAAATTGAATTGGCTGAGCTGTCCCAACCCAATTGGCCACCACAGCTCTTCATCTCCTCCCCTAGGCAGCTGATCCCAGCCATCAATTGCCCCTAGGAAGCCCTGGCCTTGGCTGTTTAAACCAGCCACCCCCTCTCGGCCAAAAAGTTGGCTGAAATCAATCTTCATAGAATCCTTCCAAACACCTCACAGAGCTTCCCCTAGCCAATGGAAATCCATCCCCACTGTTCTCTTGCCCTAAATCCCATTGATTGAGCTTAATTTTGGAGCTCAATTCTCAGGCCAGAACAGGACATCTCTCAAACCTCCACAAAAATCAAATTAAACTCACCCACACCTGCACAGGACCAAGAGAAGGAGTTCCCCAGAGAAAGCCCCCTCTCCAGGCCACCAAATTGCTATAGCCTCTAAATTCTGAAATCGGGCCTAGTGGAAGTTACACCTAGACAATTCGACAGGGCCAGAGGCTTCATCCCCAGGCTCATCCAGCTCCAACGAATGTGTCGAGCACATTCAGTTGAGGCCTCACCTCTTGAACCAGGGAATGAAGACTTCTCTTTAACCCGAGCTTCTATCGATTCTCCATTTCATTTGAGTTAATTTCATAGCATGTAAACTGTATGGATGTGTTCGTCTCTCCAAGACGAATCCATAGAGTATAAGAACATGAAAGTCCATTGAGAAACGTGGGATATATTAGGGTTTGAGTGTGGACGGTCACGGGTGCACACCAGTCAAAGACAACGACCAGCCACCGTTGGATCGAGCGTGCATTGACTGGACGACACAGATTGTGTCGGACCAGGGAACAGTACGTGAACCGCGGGCCGCGTGGCGCTGAGTCAGATGGCAGGGGCGAATGGGAGAGCGCCGCGTGCAGCTTCGGAGACGCTAAGGTTGCCGTGGCGCTGAGTCGGATAAGAAGGAAAATATGGAATTTATAATTTAATTAAATGCCTGAGACTTAGAAAATCCATATCTTTGTGTAGAAATATCACAAAAATAAAATAAAAATACCCTATTGCTCAGTGTACAGAGGAGAATAATGTGGAAGAAGAATTGAGTTAATTTGATGAGTATTTTATTTTTAATTAACTATTTACTCATTTCAATATTTTCATTCTCCATTTGCATAGACAATTCTCCATGGCATAGACCATAGGGCTTTTGAAGCCTCTAATCTTAGGAACATTCCCTGAATTTTTCAAGGTCAGAGGCTATCTCTATGGTAAGTTTTTGATTTTTCAAGTTTATGTCACTGTTTTTTGTATTTTAGGTCCATTAAATAGCATATTGCTTAGAAAATTCTAGGAAAATTTGAGGAAGTTTTGTAGGAACAGAGGACCCTAGGATAATTATGTTTTGAGTTAATTCATTAAGAATAACCTAATTGGCCTAATTACTCAAAACTAAACTTTAATTAATTAGGGTTAATCACACATTAAAAGAACTTGAAAACAATTCTCTACTAATCTTTAGGATCAGAGGGACCTCACATAAAAATTTGAAATCAATTAGAAATTTTTAACCCCACTAAATGGATTAATTAGGTCACATGTGTAAAATTAAACTTTATAAATTCATAACTCCAAAAATACATTTTAAAAATTCACCAAATTAGTTTTGGGACATCTCTGGTAATAGAGGAGTCTATGAAATTTATAATTGGAATTTTCTAAAAATCTTCATTTTTCACCTTATTTTAATATTTTAATTATTAAAAAATAATAAAAATCACAAAAATATTAAAAATCATAAAAATGTCACATTTGACCTCCTAATCACTTAGGAACAAACCAAATATTTTTCTCAAGTCCTTAGGATAAGATATTGAATTTTAAAAGCCCTAAAATAATTTTTGAATTAAAAAATGAATTTTCCAACATTTTTACTAATTTAATTCTAATAAACCAAAGAAAAATTATAAAATTATAAAATTTGATTCTCTAGACTCCTTGAGGTTAGAGAGATTTATGAAAAATATAAAATCCATTTTTCAACTTTAATTTTATTTTATAATTGATTAATACTCCAAAACTCAAAATAGTAATATTAAATAAAATATAATTTAAAAAATCACTAAAATTGGTTCAAGTGGTCCTCTGGCCATTAGGAACATCACATAATTTCCTTAAGGACAGGAACCATACCATGGTCATGTTGTTGAATTTCCATTGAAAATCTCTTTTTTCTATTAAAATAAATATATAAATTAAATTAAAAACAAAAAAATCACATTTTCTGCTCTAATGTCTTAATTGACATGTGAGTGAAGTGACATAAAAAAATTTCAAGCTCATGTGAGCTCAATTTGATATGTTATGAAATAATTAAGCTTAAAAGGGCCTATTAGTAATAAAGAATTTTAAACCCTAATTAAAACTTTAGGTTTAATCAAAATGGGGGGTAAAATATTTGACCTTAATTCTTTCTTAGATGATTGAAACTTTGGAAAATAAAAGGGTAGGAACTCATTGATCACTCTTAATAAACCAAAAAAATGAAACCTTAATTAATTAAATAATTTGAATTTTGGAAGAATAATTTAAAAATTTGGATTATTAAAATGGAGATATAATTTAGAGAGACTATAATCACTTAAACTAAAATCCTTAAATGAATCACTTTAATTATATTTAAATCTTAATTAAACTTAAGATGATAATTGAAATGAATAAATTAATGATAAAGAATAGATAACCCTTAATTAAATTAAAACTTAAAACATTAAATAACTTTATAATTAAATTGAAATAAATTTAAAACATTAAAAAATTTTTAATTGCAAAAATCACTTGAAAGCAAATTTAAAAAAAATTCAAAACATCAAAATCAATTTCAAAAAATAATTCTTAATTAAAAAAAAATCAAACCAATTAAAGGTTAATCTAGAATATTGCAATTAAATTAAAATTAAATCATTAAAGTCTAAATTAAATAATTTAAACTCCTCTTTCAATTCAAATAGTTTAAAACACTTAAGAATAAAACGACTTGAATACTATTCCAAACTTAAATTTATTAAAATTTTTATAACTAAATTAAATCACCTTAAAACATTAATTCTAATTTTAAATCGTTGAAATTGTTAATAAATTGATTTGCCCCTAAAGACTTTTATCATTATAACTCTTAAATGGAGCATCAAGTGAGGTGTCACTTCATTCATGGGATAATCAAATGTCCTAAGTTCACTGAGCAAAAGTTAAAACTTAACTAAAAATTTTTGGATGATTGATTCATCTCTACAATAAAAGTTCATTTAGACTCGAAATAATCTCAGAAGTATTTAAAAGATGTTTAGAACCTGTTCTAAGCACTTCCTCAATACATTGAGGTGTTTTAAGAAGAACAATTGAACTTAATTGTTCTTTGGTGAAGAAAATCATCCACAAAATATGAAGAACCTAGACGTCATAGGAACTGACTGACAGTAGGATTAGGATCTTGGTAGACAACCAAAACCTTTCCATTAGCTTCACCTAGGTACTTGTTGCAAATATTTAAATGTTCTAACATGTGTTTTAAGTGCAGTTTGGAATGACGAGAAGACTCTCCAGGTACGCTTATAGTTTATTGTAATTTACTTTATTGCAACTTATTTACCTGCACCGCGCTTTACTTTTCTTGTATGATGAACAAGATTGTTGCATGAAAACTGAAACCTTTAGTATAGCCACAAAACTGAAACCAAAACTAAATTAAAAGTCACACTAGATAAAATTCAACACCACAACATCTAAAATATAAAACAACTCAAAATTTAATCATAAACAGAACAACAAAACCACAAATTTAACTAAATTAAAACGTCTCGTTGAATGATCTGGAATACCTCGGATGATGTAACTCATGTGTTGCTAACGGGATTTCCCACGATCTGAATGAAAGTGTGGAACTCATTCAGTTGAGTTTAGCAAATTCATCTGGACTAAGTGAATTCGATGAAAATAACGGTGCCGGGATGATGTAACCGTGGGATCTTAATTGGTTCTGTTTAATCAACTTTAAGATTTGTTTTAATTAAAACACTAAAGAAATTTGGACTTTAAGATTTCTAAACCAAAACACTTTTCCCATCTCCTGATTTTCACCTTCTAAAACTAAACATCTGCAACGACAAGGACCTTGGAGCATGGTGGGCAGCACGACCAACTTCTTCAGCAAAACTTAGATCTACTTCATCAATACCATTCTTAGAATTAAACAACCAAGCCATAGGACTTCGAGGTAGTTTGTCTAGTGCAACATAAATCCTCAACCTTTTTGTTAGGCATTTGCATAATCATGTTATGTAAATTAAGCCCTAACCAGTTTTAGGATTCCAAGGTAGTTGTTTGGTACGACATAAACCCTCACATCTTCGAGGCTATTTGTGTGATTATATCATACAAATATAAGTCTTAATTAACTAAAATTCTCAGACTTATAACATTAAATAAACTACCAAATTGAATCCAAACAATAGGATAGTTTGGGAAGTTGTCAAGATTCTTCTTGGATCCTCAGATTCTCCTACTTCTCTTCTTTTGGACTCCTGAAATTAATTGTTCCAAATTTGAGCTAATCCCTTTTGAAATTTCCAAAATCCAATCCTTTGAAACCCTTAAACTTTGAAATTCTTGAGAGCAAAACCACTGATCATTATCTAGAGTTTTCTGAAATGATTCCCGTCATTTAAGATGTAATTAACTATAGGGGCTTGCCCTTATAGGGAACTTTAAGAACCTAGGTAATATAAACCCTGCTTAATTCATTTATATTAAGTAGGGGAAGTTGTCGGCTTATAAAATTGGTTCGCAGAATAAACGGATGTCACAAATCTTCTAGTTTATTTAACCGAGCCCCATCATCAAGCAGTGTGTCTATTCTTCGGGATAGATATACAGTTTGTGGTGTGGTGCTCGTTTATATAAACTATTTGGGATGTGAGATCAGTTTGATTTCATATCTTAAAATTTTCAAACTCAAAATTATTTTCAAAATCAAATACTACTTTCTAAACTATATATATATATTTATTTAAATTAAATTTAAAATCTAAAATTCTGCCGACAATTTCTGTAGGCGGCCCCCTTTTTCTAAAATACAACACATAGCCTAAAAATATGCCGACAATTCTACTAATAAAGTGAAGTTCAAATATATAAGCAGGAGTCCTTCTCTTTGTTAAGAAATCTATGTGAATGGATAATTAGAATTAGTTTAAAATGTGTTGTGCCAAATAAGAGCATACCTATTCTTTACCCTTTGGTCCAGACATAAAGAACATTGACAAATCCTTTGCTTGGTTACTGAATCTGCGGCTAGGCTGGGATGATACTGGCTCTAACTTCGGAGCTCCCACATTCCCCTCGTCTGAGGGCTAACTTCTACACTTCAGCACCCAAACGATATGACCGAATTGAGGAATTTAGTCTTTCACTCTAAAATCTCCAATTCTACGCCTGATGAATACTATTTCCCTCTTTATTTGCACCCTACTTTCAAGGACTTTGAACTCCATGAATCTCGGATGTAATCTTCACTATAGTTGTTAAGCTCAACATATTTTAACTAAATAATTGGCCAGACTGAAATTAAACTAAGATTTAAGTGAAAAGATTATCATAACTTCATTTAAAATTTTCTTGGCACACTAATTCAAATTACCATTTCATGAAAATATCAACACAAGGACAAAGCCAAAAAAACTACTCAGATTTCAAGGAGAGGATACGATAAAACTTGGATTTCATATATAAAAAAAAATTTTAATGACAAAAATAAGTAAATACAACTTATCTTGAATTCCCCTTCAAGCAAACTCCTTGAAGTTCTGCTGAATCTCTTCCTTTCTTTTCAGCATGCAGAATTCTTCTTCGAAACGTCAAGGAGGAAGAAATCTCTCACTTTCCTTCCACTCTTTCAATTTTTCGAAGGATTCCTCACTAAATATCAATAATTGAACTCACTATCTAAAACTCTAATGGAAACAAAACTCTAACTAAAACTCACTGAAAATAATATATAACAACAATAGACACTAGTGGACTCCCTTTTTGACATTATGTGACACTAATGGAAGGTAGCGGACTCTTTATTCGGCCCTAAATTGTTTCTTTTAAAGTAGTTGAAGAGTTCCCAAGAGTTTTCTAAACACCCCTTCAAAAATTGTCCACATTCGCTATATCTCGTGAGAGAACCGTCAATCTCGCCGTCGGTGGCCTTCTAGAATACTTAGCCTTGGACCATCTTTCATAAGGCTCCGCTGTCGGTGGCGTCGATCTCACCATCGGCGAGCTTCCTTGTCATATTTTCTGGACTCTCAGGAAAAACACGCTGTCGGTACCGTCAAGCTCGCCGTCGGCACCCTAGATCAAATTTTCTTCTTTTTGGTCCTTTTTGCTCCAAATTGGCTCTTTTTTGCATTTTTTCGCTCCATTGTCTATAAATCAACATACCTGCAGAAAAACATCAAAAATTTCCTTCTTTAAAGTGCAATATCATCAAAATTAATATAAAATATGCATGAAAATCTTAACACCAAAATTGTTATAATGCCCTTAAAACCTTAAAAATCCAAAAAGCCTCGAAATTCCTAAGATTTCGCGAAAGATTATTCTAATACAGTCCAAATTATTTAAATTGCCCAACATTACACAAAATCTCCCAAAATTAGCCAAAATCCAAAAAATTACGAAAATGCCCCAATGGCCCTACGATTCACATTTCTCCAGCAAAATCATTTTAAGCCTCTCCAAATTACAGAATTGATCTAAAATACTCTACATTCCTTAAAACTAGCCAAATTTCCTTGAATTCTCCAAAACTAACAAAATAACCTATTTTTCCCAAAATTCACCAAAATTACCTAAATGCCCTTAAAACCCTAAAAATCCAAAAAAAAATACATTCTAAAGATATCACCAAAAATCATTCTAAACCACTCCAAATTATTAAAATTGCCTAAATTTACCCCCAATCTCTCAAAATTAGCCAACATCCCCAAAATTTCTAAATTGCCCCTATGGCCCGAAAATTCAAATTTCTTCACCAAAATCATTTTAAACGTCTCCAAATTATCCAAGTGATCTAAAATATCCACATTCCATAAAACTAGCCCTATTGCCAAAACTACCAAAATAACCTAATTTCCATAAAAATTTCAAATATGGCCTTAAAAACCAAAAAAATCAAAGATCTCCAAATTTCTAAGATTTCACGAAAAATCATTCTAATCCACTCGAAATTATTCGAATTGTCCAACTTCACACCAAATCTCTAAAAATTAGCTAAAATCTAAAAAAATTGTGAATATGCTCCTAAGGAAAAAAATTCTCATTTCTTCACCAAAATCATTTTAAACCTTTCCAAATTACCCAATTGATCTAAAATACTCCACATTCTTTAAAACTAGTCAAATTGTACTAATTACTCCAAAACTAAAAAATAACACAGTTTTCACCAAATTTACCAATGTACCCTTAAAACCATAAAAATATGAAAATATCCAATTTCTAAAAATTTCACCAAAAATTATTCTTAACCATTCCTAATTATTCAAATTACCTAAATTCACCTATAATCTACCAAAATCAGCTAATCCCAAAAATTCTGAAAATGGCCCTATGGTCAAAAAATTCTCATTTATTCACCAAAATCATTTCGATCCTCTCCAAATATCACAATTGATCTAAAATACACCACTTTCCTTAAAAAGAAGCCAAATTGCCTTGAATTCTCTAAAACTACCAAAATAACTTGATCTTCACAAAAGTTCTCAAAAATTCCCAAGATGACATTAAAACCCAAAAAATCCCAAAAATCTCCAATTTCTTAAGATTTCACAAAAAATCGTTCTAAACCACGCTAAAATTTTTCAAATTGCCCAAATTCACCCTTAATCTCCCAATGTTAGCTAAAATCCCAAAAACTCCTAAAATGGCTCTATGATCCAAAAATTCTTATTTCTTCACCAAAATTGTTTCAAGCTTCTCCAAATTACGCAAGTGATTAAAAAAACTCAACATTCCATAAATCGAGCGATATTGCCCTAAATTCTCCAAAACTACAAAAATAACACAATTTCCAAAATCATTTTAAACTTTAGAAAATTACCCAAGTGATCTAAAACACACCACATTCCATAAAACTAGCCAAATTGCCAAAACTACCAAAATAATCCAATTTCCACCAAAATTACCAAAATGTCCTCAAAACCCTAAAAGTTCTAAAAATCTACAAATTTATAAGATTTCACGTAAGATCATTATAATCCGCTCCAAATTATTCAAATTGCTCAACTTTACACAAAATCTACAAAAATTAGCCAAAATCCCAATAATAGCGAAAATGCTCCTATGGCCCAAAAATTCTCATTTCTTCAATAAAATAATTTTAATCCTCCTAAAATTATCAAAATGATCTAAATTACTCCAAAAAATATCTAAATTCTTAAGATTTTACCAAAAATCATTCTAAATCACTTCAAATTATTCAAATTGCCCAAATTCACCCCAAGTCTCCCAAAACTAGCCAAAATCCCAAAAATCCCCAAAATGCCCCTATGGCCCGAAATTCTCATTTCTTCACCAAAACTATTTAAACCTATCTAAATTACACAATTAATTTAAAATTCTCCACATTCCTTAAAACCAGCCAAATTACCTTGAATTCTCCAAAACTACCAAAATAATCCGTTTTTCACCAAAGTTCACCAGAATTACTAACTTCCCTTAAAATCCTAAGAATCCGAAAAACTACACATTCTTAATATTTCACCAAGAATCAATCTAAACCTCTCCAAGTTATTCATATTGCGCATATTTACACCCAATCTCCCAAAATTAGTTAAAATCACAAAAACTTTAAAAATGCCCCTATGGCTTAAAAATTCAAATTTCTTCACCAAAGCATTATAAACTTCTCCAAATTACCCAAGTGATCTAAATACTTCACATAACATAAAACTAACCATATTGCCAAAATTACCAAAATAACCTAATTTACACCAAAATTACAAAAATGTCCTTAAAAATCTAAAAATCTAAAAAATCTCCAAATTTTTAAGATTTCACGAAAAATCATTCTAATCCACTCCAAATTATTCAACTTGCCCAACTTCACACCAAATCTCCAAAAAATAGCCAAAATCCCAAAAATTGTGAAAAAGCCCTATGGCCAAAAAATTCTCATTTCTTCACCAAAATCATTTTAAAACTCTATAAATTACCCAATTGATCTAAAATACTTCGCTTTCTTTAAAACTAGCCCAATTGCCCTAACTACTCTAAAACTACAAAAATAACCCAATTTTTACAAAAATACCAAAATACCCTTAAAACCCTAAGAATCTGAAAAATATCCAAATTCAAAAAATTTCACCAAAAATCATTTTAAACCACTCAAAATTATTCAAATTGCCTAAGTTCACCCAAAATCTCCCAAAATTAGCTAAAATCCAAAAAATTTTGAAAATACCCCTATGGACCAAAAATTCTCATTTATTCACCAAAATCATTTTGATCCTCTCTGAATTTCGCAATTGATCTAAGATATTCCATATTCCCTAAAACAAGCCAAATTGCCTTGAATTCTCCAAAACTACCAAAATAACCTAATTTTCACAAAAATTCTCCAAATTTAACAAAACGCCCATGGAACCCTAAAAATCTAAAAAATATTTAAATTCCTAAGATTTCACAAAAAAACATTCTAAACCATTCCAATTTATTAAAAATGCCCAAATTTACCCCTAATCTCCCACAATTAGTCAAAATCCCAAAAAATTTCAAAATACCCCTATGGCCCAAAAATTCACATTTCTTCACTAAAATCATTTTAAACTTCTCCAAATTAGCCAAGTGATCTAAAATACTCCACAATCTATAAAACTAGCCAAATTATCAAAACTACCAAAATAACCCAATTTCCACCAAAATTACCAAATTGTCCTTTGAAAGCAAAAAAATCCAAAAAATTTACAAAATCGTAAGATTTCACAAAAAAAATCATTCTTATCCACTCAAAATTATTCAAATTACTCAACTTCACACCAAATCATCCAAAATTATCCAAAATCCCAAAAATTACAAAAATTCCCACATTCTATAAAACTAACAAAATTACACTAAATTCTCAAAAACTACTCACAATAACTACCAAAATACCCTTAAAAACCTAAAAATCTCAGAAATACCCAAATTCAATAAGTTTCACTAAAAATCACTCTAAACCACTCCAAAATTTATCTCTCATGGCCTAAAATCCGTCAATATCCCAAAAATTCTGAAAGCCCCAATGGCGAAAAAATTCTCATTTCTTCACCAAAATCATTTTGACCCTCCAAATTACACAATTGATCTAAAAATACTACACATTCCTTAAAAGAAGTCAAATTGCCTTAAATTCCCCAAATTTAAAAAATAACCTAAATTTCACAAATATTCTCTAAAAGTACAAAAAATGCCCTCCAAATTCAGAAGATTTCATTAAAAATCCTTCAAAACCACTCCAAATTATTCAAATTGCCCAAATTCACCCACAAACTCCCAAAGTTAGCCAAAATCCAAAAAATTCCCAAAATGCCCCTAAGGCCTTAAAATTCTCATTTCTTCACAAAAATGATTTTAAACTTCTCCAAATTATCGAAGTGATCAAAATATTCCACTTTCCATAAAACAAGCAAAATTCCCCTATG
Organism: Papilionanthe hookeriana x Papilionanthe teres; assembly: GCA_022702705.1. Taxonomy (NCBI): domain Eukaryota; kingdom Viridiplantae; phylum Streptophyta; class Magnoliopsida; order Asparagales; family Orchidaceae; genus Papilionanthe; species Papilionanthe hookeriana x Papilionanthe teres. The sequence continues at coordinate 160,885,922 of CM040423.1, forward strand.
TTGTCTAAAACTACCAAAAGAACCATCGATCTCGCCGTCGGCGGCCTTGAGCCGACCGTCGACTGCCTTCTATAATACTTAGCCTTGGACCCTCTTTCATAAGGCTCCGCTGTCGGCGGCCTCGATATCACCGTCAGCTAGCTTCGTTGTAATTTTTTCTGAACTCTCGGGAAAAACACACTGTCGGCGGCGTCGGGCTCGCCGTCGGAGCCCTATATCAAATTTTCTTCTTTTTGGTCCTTTTTGCACCAAATTTGCTCCTTTTTGCATGTTTTTCACTCCATTGTCCATAAATCAACATACCTGCAGAAAAATATCAAAAATACCCTTCTTTAAAGTGCAATATCATCAAAATAAATATAAAATAGACATGAAAATCTTAACATTTTTTTTATTAGGTCACCCAACTTCCACCATAATTACTATAATGCCCTTAAAACCTTAAAAATCCAAAAACCCTTGGAATTCCTAAGATTTCATGAAAGATTATTCTAATCCACTCTAAATTATTTAAATTGCCTAACATTACACAAAATCTCCCAAAATTAGCCAAAATCCAAAAGATTGCAAAAATGGCCCTATGGCCCGACGATTCTCATTTCTTCACCAAAATCATTTTAAGCCTCTCAAAATTACAGAAATGATCTAAAATACTTTACATTCCTTAAAACTAGCCAAATTGCCTGGAATTCTCCAAAACTATCAAAATAACCCATTTTTCACCAAAATTCACCAAAATTACAAAAATACCCTTGAAACCCTAAAAATCCAAAAAAAACTATACATTCTAAAGATTTCACCAAAAATCATTCTAAACCACTCCAAATTATTTAAATTGCCTAAATTTACCTCTAATCTCTCAAAATTAGCCAACATCCCCAAAATTTCCAAATTGCTCCTATGGCCCGAAAATTCAAATTTCTTCCCCAAAATCATTTTAAACTTCTCCAAATTACCCAAGTGATCTAAAATATCCACATTCCATAAAACTAGCCTTATTGCCAAAACTACCAAAATAACCCAAATTCCACCAAAATTTCCAAAATGGCCTTAAAAACCTAAAAAAATCAAAGATCTCCAAATTTCTAAGATTTCATGAAAAATCATTCTAATTCACTCGAAATTATTCGAATTGCCAAACATCACACAAAATCTCAGAAAATTAGCCAAAATCTAAAAAATTGTGAATTTGCTCCTATGGCAAAAAAATTCTCATTTCTTCACCAAAATTATTTAAAACCTCTCCAAATTACCTAATTGATCTAAAATACTCCACATTCTTTAAAACTAGTCAAATTGCACTAATTACTCCAAAACTACAAAAATAACCCAATTTTCACTAAAATTACCAAAATACCCTTAAAATCAAATAAAAATCTTAAAATATCCATTTTTTAAAAATTTCACCAAAAATAATTCTTAACAATTCCAAATTATTCATATCACCTAAATTCAACCAAAATCTACAAAAATTAGCCAATCCAAAAAATTCCGAAAATACCCCTATGGTCCTGAAATTTTCATTTATTCACCAAAATCATTTTGATCCTCTCCAAATTACACAATTGATCTAAAATACTCCACTTTCCTTAAAACAAGCCAAATTGCCTTGAATTCTCTAAAACTACCAAAATAACTTAATTTTCACAAAAATTCTCCAAAATTCCCAAAATGCCTTTAAAACCCTAAAAACCCCAAAAATCTCCAATTTCTTAAGATTTCACCAAAAATCATTCTAAATCAGTCCAAAACTTTTCAAATTGCCCAAATTCACCCACAATCTCCCAATGTTAGTCAAAATTTCAAAAACTCCTAAAGTGGCCTATGATCCAAAAATCCTTATTCTTCACCTAAATTGTTTTAAGCTTCTCCAAATTACGCAAGTGATTTAAAAAACTCAATATTCTGTAAAACAAGCGAAATTGCCCTAAATTCTCCAAAACTACAAAAATAACACTATTTCCATCAAAATTACCATAATGCACTTTAAACCTTAAACATCTAAAAAATCGTCAAATTCCTATGATTTAATCAAAAGTCATTATAAATCACTTCAAATTACTCAAACTGCCCAAATTCATCCCAAGTCTCCCAAAATTAGCCAAAATCCAAAAAGTTCCCATAATGGCCCTACGACCTGAAAGTTCTCATTTCTTCAGAAAAATCATTATAAATCTCTCCAAATTACACAATTGATCTAATATACTCCACATTCTTTAAAACTAGCAAAATTGCCTTAAATTCTCCAAACCAACCAAAATGACTCAATTTTCAACAAAATTCACCAAAATTACCAAAATACCCTTAAACTCATAAAAAACCAAAAAATCTCAAAATTCTTAAGATTTCACTAAAAGTCATTCTAAACCAAATTTCCTAAATTTATCCCCGATCTCTCAAAATTTGCCAAAATGCCAAAAATTTCCAAAATGCCTATATGGCCCAAAAATTTACTTTTCTTCACCAAAATCATTTTAAACATCTCAGAACTATCTAATTGATCTAAAATACTCCACATTCCATAAAACTAGCCAAATTACAAAAACTACGAAAATAACCTGACTTTCATAGAAATTACCAAAATTTCCTTAAAACCCAAAAAATCCAAAAAACATCGAAATTCATAAGATTTCATGAAAAATCAATCCATTGTACTCAAAATTATTCAAATCGCTCAACTTCACACCAATTCTCCCAAAATTAGCCGAAATCCGAAAAATTACGAAAATGCGCCAATGACTCATAAATTCTCATTTCTTTACCAAAATTATTTTAAATCTCTCTAAATTACCCAATTAATCTAAAATACTCCACATTCTTTTAAACTAGCCAAATTGCCCCAAATTCTCCAAAAATAACAAGATAACCCAATTTTCAATAAAATTATAAAAATACTCCCAAAAATTTCCCAAATGCCCTTTGGCCCAGAAATCCTCATCTCTTCACCAAAATTATTTTTAAGCTTCTCCATATTACTCAAGTGATCTAAAATACTCCACATTGCATAAAACGAGCCAAATTCCCCAAAATTCTCTAAAACTACCAAAATAACACAATTTCCACTAAAAGGGGAATTTCAACAATTCAGATTGATTTAGAAACTTTTTTGGTGAATATTTAAAAATTTGGAGATTTTTGGGATTTTTAAGGTTTGAAGGGCATTTTTGTAATTTTGGTGAATATTGGTGAAAATTGGGTTATTTTGGTAGTTTTCGAGAATTCAAAACAATTTGGCAAGTAAGGAATGTGGAGTATTTTAGATCAATTTTGTAATTTGGAAAGGTTTAAAATAATTTTGGTGACGAAATGACAGTTTTGAGATCATAAGGGCATTTTTAGAATTTTTGAGATTTTTAGTAATTTGGGAGATTTGAGGTGAATTTGGCCAATCTGAATAATTTGAAGTGATTTTGAATAAGTTTATTAAAATCTTAAGAATAGATTTTTAGAATTTTCAGGGTTTTTTGGGCATTACCCCCAATCTCCTAAAATTAGCCAAAATTCCAATTACTTCAAAAATAGTCCTATGACCACAATTTCACATTTCATCAACAAAATTATTTTATACTTCTCCAAATTACCCAAATGATCTTAAATACTCCACATTCCATAAAACAAGTTAAATTGCCAGAACTACTAAAATAACCCAATTTCCTTCAAAATTACTAAAATGTCTTTAAATCCATAAAAATCCTAAAAATCTTTAAATTCCTATAATTTCAGGAAAAATCATTCTAATCCACTTCAAATTCATCAAATTGCCCAACTTCACACCAAATATCATAAAAATAGCAAAAATCCCAAAAATTGCGAAAATGCCCCTATGGCTAAACAATTCTCATTTCTTCACCAAAATCATTTTGAACTTCTCGAAATTACATAATCGATCTAAAATACACCAAATTCCTTAAAACTACCAAAATAACCCAATTTTCACAAAAATTCTCCAAAATTACCAAAATGCCCCTAAAACCCTAAAAATCACAAAAATCTTTATAGTCCTAAGTTTTCATCAAAAATCATTCTAAAACACTCCATATTATTCAAATTACCCAAATTCACCCACAATCTCCTAAAGTTAGCAAAAATCCCAAAAATTCCAAAAATACCCTTATGACCCAAAAATTTACATTTCTTCGCGAAAATTATTGTAAACTTGTCCAAATTACCTAAGTGATCTAAAATACTGCACTTTACATAAAACGAGCGAAATTTCCCTAAATTCTCCAAAACTACCAAAATAACATAATTTCCACAAGAAGTACCATAACCTTAAAAATCCTAAAAATCTCCAAATTCCTAATTTTCACCAAAAATCATTTTAAACCACCCCAAATTATTCAAATTGCCCAAATTTTCCTACAATTCTACAAGATTAGTCGATATTTTTATAATTTCCAAAATGCCCCTTGGGCCCAAAAATTCTAATTTCATCACAAAAATCATTTTAAACTTCTCCAAATTACACAAGTGATCTAAAATACTACACATTACAGAAAATAAGCGAAATTGTCCTAAATTCTTTAAAACTACAAAAATATTCCAACTTCCACCAAAATTACCGTAATGCGCTTAAAACGTTCAAAATAAAAAAAAAAACTCGAAATTCCAAAGACTTCAGGAAAAATCATTCTATTCCACTCCAAATTACAAATTGCCCAACATTACACAAAATCTCCCAAAATTAGCCAAAATTTCAAAAATTGCGAAAATGCCCCTATGGTCTAAAAATTCTCATATCTTCACCAAAATCATTTTAAACCTCTCCAAAGTACACAATTGATAAAAAATACACTACATTCCTTAAAACTAGCCAAATTACCTTGAATTCTCCAAAACTATTAAAATAATTCAATTTTCACCATAATTCACCAAAATTACCAAAATACCCTTAAAACCCTAAAAATCCTAAAAATGTCCAAATTGTTACGATTTCACGAAAAATAATTCTAAACCACTCAAAGTTATTCATATTACCAAAATTTACCCCAAATCTTAAAAAATTAGCCAAAATTTCAAAAAATTCCAAAATGCCCTTATAGCCCAAAAATTCACATTTCTTCACCAAAATCATTTTAAACTTCTCCAAATTACCCAAGTGATATAAAATACTCCACATTCCATAAGACTAGCCATATTGCCAAAACTACCAAAATAATCCAATTTCCACCAAAATTTCCAAAATGGACTTAAAAACCTAAAAATATCAAAGATATCCAAATTTCTAAGATTTCACGAAAAATCTTTCTAATCCACTCGAAATTATTCAACTAGCCCAAATTCACACCAAATCTCCAAAAATATACCAAAATCCAAAAAATTGCGAATATCTCATATGGCCAAAAAATTCTCATTTCTTCCCAAAATAATTTTAAACCTCTTCAAATTACCCAATTCATCTAAAATACACCAGACTCTTTAAAACTAAGCAAATAGCCCTAAATACTGCAAAACTACAAAAATAACCCAATTTTCACCAGAATTACCAAAATACCCATAACACCATAAAAATCTGAAAAAATATCCAATTTCAAAAAATTTCACCAAAAATCATTCTTACCCACTCAAAATTATTCAAATTGCCTAAATTGACCCAAAATCTACCAAATTTAACCAATATCCTAAATTATTTTGAAAATGACCCTATGGGCCAAAAATTCTCATTTATTCACCAAAATCATTTTGATCCTCTCAAAATTACATAATTCATCTAAAATACTCCACTTTCTTTAAAATAAGCTAAATTGCCTTGAATTCCCCAAAACTACCAAAATAACCTAATTTTCATAAAAATTCTCCAACTTTACCAAAATTATTTTAAAACCTAAATAATCCTAAAAATCTCCATATTTTTAAGATTTCAGCAAAAAACGTTCTAAACCAATCTAATTTTTCAAAGTGCCCAAATTTACCCACAATCTCCCAAAGTTCGCCAAAATCCAAAAAAATCCCAAAATGCCACTATGGCCTAAAAATTCTCGTTTCTTCACCAAAATCATTTTAAACTTCTCCAAATTACCAAAGTGATCAAAATACTCCATATTCCTTAAAACGAGCGAATTTGCCCTAAATTCTCCAAAACTACCAAATAACACAATTTCCACCAAAATTACCATAATGCACTTAAAACCTTAAAAATCCTAAAAATTCCCAAATTCCTAAGATTTTACCAAAAATCATTCTAAATTACTTCAAGTTATTCAAATTGCCCAAATTCATCCCAAATCTCCCAAAACTTGCCCAAATTCAAAAAATTCCCAAAATGCCCCTATGGCCAGAAAATTCTCATTTCTTCTCCAAAATCATTTTAAACATCTCCAAATAACATAATTGATCTAAAATACTCCACATTTCTTAAAACTAGCAAAATTTCCATTAATTCTGCAAAACTGCCAAAATAACCCAATTTTCACCACATTTCACCAAAATTACTAAAAGAACCTTAAACCTCTAAAGTCCTAAATATCTCAAAATTCCTAAGATTTCACCAAAAAACATTCTAAACAAGTCCAAATTATTCAAATTGCCCAGATTTACCACCAATCTAGCAAAATTAGCCTAAAAACATAACAAAATGAACTTATGGCCCAAAAATTAACATTTATTAACCAAAATCATTTTAAACTTCTCCAAATTACCCAAGTGATCCAAAATACCCAGCATTCCATAAAACTGGCCAAATTGCCAAAACTACCAAAACAACCCAATTTCCACCAAAATTGCCAAAATGTCCTTAAAATTAAAAAAATTTAAAAAATCTACAAATTCGTAAGATTTCATGAAAAATCATTTTAATCCCCTCCAAATTATTCAAATTTCCCAACTTCACACTTATTCTCCGAAAATTAGCAAAAATTACAAAAATTGCGAAAATTTTGCTATGGCTCAAAAATTCTCTTTTTTTACCAAAATCATTTTAAACCTTTTCAAATTATCCATTTTATTTAAAATACTCCATTTTTTGAAAATTAGTCAAATTGCACTAAATTTTTCGAAAATACTAAAATTACCCAATTTGCGCCAAAATTATCAAAATACCCTTAAAACCTAAAAAATCTCAAAAATATCTAAATTAAAAAAATATGACAAAAAATAATTTTTAACCACTTTAAATTGTTTTAATTGCCAAAATTTACCCCACATCACCCAAAATTAGCAAAAATCCCAAAAAATTCTGAAAGCCCTTATGGCCTAAAAAATCTCATCTCATCACCAAAATCAATTTTGAACATATCGAAATTACACAATTGATCTAAAATACTCCACATTCATAAAGAAAGCCAAATTGCCTTGAATTCTCCAAAGCTACCAAAATAACCTAATTTTTAATAAAATTCTCCAAAACTACCAAAATGCCCTTAAAACCCAAAGAATGCTAAAAATCTCCAAATTCCCAAGATTTTACCAAAAATCCTTCTAAACCACTCCAAATTATTCAAATTACCTAAATTCACACACAAAGTCCCAAAGTTAGACAAAATCCTAAAAATTCCTAAAATGCCCTAATGGCCCAAAATTTGTCATTTCTTCACCAAAATCATTTTAAACTTCTCCAAATTACGCAAGTTATAAAAAATACTCCACATTCTTTAAAACAATCGAAATTGCCATAAATTCTCCAAAACAACCAAAATAGCACAATTTTCACCAAAATACCATAATGCCCTTAAAACCCTAAAAATCCAAAAATCTCCAAATTCCTAAGATTTTTACCGAAAATCAAACTAAATAATTTCAAATTATTCAAATTGTCCAAATTCACCCGAAATCTCGAAAAATATATCAAAACCCCAAAATTTTCGAAAATCCCCTATGGCTCGAAATTCTCATTTCTTCACCAAAATCATTTTAAACCTCTCCAAACTAAACAATTGATCTAAAAAACTCCACATTCCTTAAGACTAGCTAACTTGCCTCGAACACTCCAAACTTACCAAAATAACTCAATTTTTACCAAAATTCACTATAATTACCAAAAAGCCTTTAAAACTCTAAAAACTCAAAAAATCTTCAAATTCCTAAGTTTTCACCAATATATATTCTAAAGCACTCCAAATTATACAAATTGTTCAAATTTACCCCTAATCTCCCAAAACTTTCTAAATTGCCAAAACTACCAATATAACCCAATTTCCTCCAAATTTGCAAAAATGTCCTTAAAACCTGTAGAATCAAAAAAATCTACAAAATCTTAAGATTTCTTGAATAAACGTTCTGATCCATTCAAAATTATTCAATAGCCAAAATTCACACAAATCTCCCAAAATTAGCTAAAATCCAAAAAAGTGCGAAAATGAACCTATGCCCTAAAAACTCTCATTTCTTCACCAAAATCATTTAAAACCTCTCCAAATATCCAATATATCTAAAATAATCCCCATTCTTTAAAACAAACCAAATTGCACTAAATTCTCCAAAACTAGCAAAATTACCCAGTTTTCACCTCTCCAGCCAAGAATAGAATGCTCAGAATAAGACTTCACATTTACACTAATAATGGGCTTTAGAGGTTATAAAATTTCCTCCCTACTATCGAATTTCACACTAGCTTGCTCACATGAAGAAAACATTAAAGATGTGAATTTTAAACCTACAGTAGTGGCAGCTCAAGCAGAACTGGAGATAACCTGATAAATCAGAGATCCAATATCAATCAGCTTATACTACTGAATACAATAGTTCAATGTAGCTCTTTTCTGGTCTCTTCACTAAGCTAATTCGTAGGCAGTACAGGATCAGAAATGAAATAGTGTCATGCTTTCGTTGTGGCATCCACCTTCATTTAGGGTTGATACCCTTAAAACCCTAAAAATCGCAAAAATATCCAAATCTCAAAAATTTCACCAAAAACCATTCTAAACCACTCTAAATTATTCACCAAAATTCACCCCATATATACCAAAACTAGCCATGATCCTTAAATTTTTGAAAAAGAGCTTATTACCCAAAAGTTCTAATTTCTTCTCTAATATTATTTTAAACCTCTCCAAATTACACAGTTGATCTAAAATACTGCACTTTCCCTAAAACTTGCCAATTGCATTGAATTCTCCAAAACTACCAAAAAAACCCAATTTTCACGAGAATTCACCAAAATTACCAATATGGCCTTAAAACTCTAAAAATCCAAAAATCTCTAAATTCTTATGATTTCACCAAAAATCATTATAAACCACTCTAAATTATTCATATTGCCATAATTTAACATCATTCTCCCAAAATAAAAAAAAATCCAAAAACTTTCCAAAATGCCCCAATGGCCCAAAAATTAACATTTCTTCACCAAAAATCATTTTAAACCTCTCTAAGTTTCCTTAGTGATCTAAAATACTCCACAATACATAAAACTAGCCATATTACCAAAATTACAAAAATAACCCAATTTCCACAAAAATTTCTAAAATGTCCTTAAAATTTAAAAAATCTCCAAATTCTTAAGATTTCATGTAAAATCATTCTAATACACTCTAAATTATTCAAAATACCCAACTTCACACCAAATCTCCAAAAAGTAGTCAAAATCTCAAATATTGCGAGAATGCTTCTATATTCAAAAAATTCTCATTTCTTCACCAAATTCAATTTAAAGCTCTCAAAATTGATCTAAAATACTCTATATTCTTTAAAACTAGCCAAATTGCCAAAATACTCCAAAACTACTAAAATAACTAAAAATTCTCCAAAATTACTAAAATACCCCTAAAACACTAAAAATCCCAAAAATATCTAAAGTCTAAAGTTTTCATCAAAAATTGTTCTAAACCACTCCATCTTATTCAAATTGCCCAAATTCATCCACAAACTCCCAAAGTTCGCCAATATCAAAAAAATTCCCAAAATGCCCCTATGGCCCAAAAATTTACATTTCTTCGCTAAGATTATTTTAAAATTTGTCAAATTACCCAAGTGATCTAAAATACTCCACATTCCATTAAACGAGTGAAATTGACCTAGATTCTCAAAAACTACTAAAATAACACAATTTCCACCAAAATTACCATAATGCCCTTAAATCCCTAAAAATCCCAAAAATCTTCAAAATCTTAACATTTCACTAAAAATCATTCAAAACCACCCATAATTATTCAAATTGCCCAAATTTACCCACAATCTCACAAATATAGCCAAAATCCCTATAATTTCAAAAAATGCCCCTATGACCCAAAAATTCTCATTCATCAACAAAATCATTTTAAACTTCTCCAAATTACCCAAGTGATCTAAAATACTACACATTCGATAAAATGAGCGAAATTGCCCTAATTTCTCTAAAACTATGAAAATAACCAAACTTCCATCAAAATTACCATAATGCCCTTAAATCCTTAAAAGTTCAAAAAACCTCGAAATTCCTAAGATTTCTTAAAAAATCATTCTACTCCACTCCAAATTATCTAAATAGTTTAAGAATACAAAAAATCTCCCAAAAATAACCAAAATACCAAAAGTTGCAAAGATGCTCCTATGGCCCAAAAATTCTCATTTCTTCACTGAAATCATTTTAAACCTCTCCAAATTACGCAATTGATCTAAAACACTCCACTTTCCATAAAACTAGCCAAATTGCCTTGAATTCTCTAAAACTACTAAAATAACCCAATTTTCACCAAAATTACCAAATTGCCCTTAAAACCCTAAAAATCCTAAAAATCTCCACATTCTTACGATTTCACCAAAAATCATTCTAAACCACTCAAAATTATTCAAATTGCCCAAATTTACCCCTAATCTCTTAAAATTAACCAAAATCCTAAAAAGTTCCAAAAGGCCCCTATGGCCCAAAATTTCAGATTTCTTCACCAAAATCATATTAAAATACTCAAGGGATCTAAAATACTCCACATTCCATAAAACTAGCCATATTGCCAAAAGTACCAAAATAACCCAAATTCCACCAAAATTTCCAAGATGGCCTTAAAAGCCTAAAAATATCAAAGATCTCCAATTTTCTAAGATTTCACGAAAAATCATTCTAATCCACTTGTAATCATTCAAATTGCACAACTTCACACCAAATCTCTGAAAATTTGCCAAAATCCCGAAAATTGTGAATATGCTCCTATGGCAAAAAAGTTCTCATTTCTTCACCAAAATCATTTTAAACCTCTCCAAATCACCCAATTGATCTAAAATACTCCACATTCTTTAAAACTAGCCAAATTGCCCTAACTAAATACTCCAAAACTAAAAAAATAACCCAGCTTTTACCAAAATAACCAAAATTCCCTCAAACCCATAAAAATCTGAAAAAAAATATCCAATTTTAATAAATTTCACCAAAAATCATTCTTGACCACTCCAAATTATTCAAATTGCCTAAATTCACCCCAAATCTACCAAAATTAGCTAATATACCAAAAATTCCGAAAATTCGTCTATGGTCAAAAAATTCTCATTTATTCACCATAATCATTTGATCCTCTCCAATTACACTTTCCTTAAAACGAGCTAAATTGCCATGAATTCTCCAAAACTACAAAAATAACCTAACTTTCACAAAAATTCTCCAAAATTCCTAAAATGCCTTTAAAACCCTAAAAAATAAAAAAATCTCCAATTTCTTAAGATTTCACCAAATATCGTTCTAAACCTGTCCAAAATTTTCAAATAGCCCAAATTCACCCAAAATATCCCAATGTTGCCAAAATCCCAAAAATTCCAAAAATGGCCCCATTATCCAAAAATTGTCATTTCTTCACCAAAATTGTTTCAAACCTCTCCAAATTACCCAAGTGATTTAAAATACTCCACATTCCATAAAACTAGCAAAATTGCCCTAAATTCTCCAAAACAAGAAAAATTACACAATTTCAACCAAAATTACCATAATGCACTTAAAACTGTAAAAAACTCTAAAATCTTCAACTTCCTTAGATTTAAGCAAAACTCATTCTAAATCACTTCAAATTATTCAAATTGGCAAAATTCACCCCAAACCTCCCAAAATTAGCGAAAATCAAAAAAATTCTCGTAATGCCCCAACAGCATGAAAATTCTCATTTCTTCACCAAATTATTTTAAACCTCTCCAAACTACATAATTGATCTAATATACTTCACATTCCTTAAAACTAGGAAAATTGCCTTGAATTCTCCAAAATGACGACAATAACCCAATTTTCACCAAAATTCACCAAATTTACCAAAATGCCCTTAAAATCCTAAAAATCCCAACAATCTACAAATTCCTAGGATTTCACCAGAAGTCATTCTAAACCACTCCAGATTATTCGATTTGCCTAAATTTACCCCCAATCTCCAATAATTAGTCAAAATGCCAAAAATTTCCAAAATGCCTCCATGGCCTAGAAATTTACATTTCTTGACCAAAATCATTTTTAACTTTTTCAAATTACCTAAGTGATCTAAAATACCCCACATTCCATAAAGCTAGCCAAATTGCTAAAACTACCAAAATAGTCCATCTTCCACCAAAATTAACAAAATGTCCTTAAAACCCAAAAAATCGAAAGAACCTCAAAATTCCTAAGATTTCACAAAAAAACATTCTAATTTACTCCAAATTATTTAAATTGCCCAACTTCACACCAAATCTCCCAAAATTAGCCAAAATCCCAAAAATTACGAAAATGCCCCTATAGTTCAAAAATTATCATTTCTTTACAAAAATCATTTTAAACCTCTCCAAATTATCCAATTGATCTGAAATACTCCACAATCTTGTAAACTAGCCAAAATGCCCTAAATTCCCCTAGAGTGCGAGGTAAGTGAGGGAATAGAGAGCGAAATAAGCAGAGGAGTGGAAGTAATAAACAAGAAAAGAGCCGAGGGGAGAGAAATAGAAGAGATGGAGATTGAGGGAAGGTAGAGAGATAAAGTGATGGAGATAAGGAGCTAAATAGTAGGTAAAGAGACAAAAGAGAGCAAGATAGAGCAATTGATCGAGAGAAAGAATCAAAGAGAAATTGAGAGCCATAGTGAGAAATGGAGATAGTGATAAATAGAGAGAGAAGGCAAAAGAAAAGAGAAGAAAATCTCTCTTTTCTTCTTGACCCCTTCCTTTTTCACTCCCTCCTTCCCCCTCTTTCTCCCTCCCTCCCTCCCTCGCATTTTGACTATCGTTCTCCCTCATTCCATTTCAATCTCCCCCTCTCTCCTATCCCACTCGCTCACTCTTTAATCATAATAACAACACAAAAAATCTCCACAACTAACAAAATAACATATTTTTCACCAAAATTACCAAATTACTCTTACAACACAATAAATCTTAAAAATATCCAAATTCCAAAAATCGTTCTAAACTACTCCAATCTATTTAAATTGTCAAAATTTACCCAACATCTCCCAAAATTAGCCAAAATTTGAAAATTTTTAAAAATGCCCATATGGTTTAAAAATTCTTATTTATTCACCAAAATCATTTTGAACCATTCAAAGTTATTCAAATTGCCGAAATTCAACCACAATCTCCCAAAGTTAGCCAAAATCCAAAAAAATTTCGAAAATGTCCCTATGGCCCAAAAATTCTCATCTCTTCAACAGAATTTTTTTAACTCCACATTACCCAAGTGATCTAAATACTCCACATTCCATAAAATGAGAGAAATTGCCCAAAATTCTCCAAAACAACCAAAATAACCCAATCTCCACTAAAATTACCATAATGCCCTTAAAACATTGAAAATTCCAGAAATCTCCAAATTTCTAAGATTTTACCAAAACTCATTCTAAACCAGTTCAAACTATTCAAATTAACCAAATTCACCCCAAATCTCCCAAAATTAGCGAAAATCTCAAAAATTCTCAAAATGCTCATATGACCTCAAAATTTTCATTTCTTCGCCAAAACCTTTTTAAACCTTTCCAAATTACAAAATTAATCTAAAGTACTCTACATTCCTTACTTGCCAAGTTGCTTTGAATTCTCCAAACTACCAGAATAACCCAATTTTCACAAAAATTCATCAAAATTACCGAATTTCCGATCAAACTCTAAAAATACCAAAAATCTCCAAATTTCTGAGTTTTCACCAAAAAATTTCAAAACCACTCCTAATTATTCAAATTGCCCAAATTTTGCCCCAATCACTCAAAATTAGCCAATATCCCAAATACTTCCAAAATGATCCTATGGCCCAAAATTGCACATTTCTTCAACAAAATTTTTTTAAAGTTCTCCAGTTTACCCAAATTATCTAAAAATCTCCACATTCCATGAAACTAGCCAAATTGCCAAAATTACCAAAATAACCCAATTTCCATCAAAATAACTAAAATGTCTTTAAATACTTAAAAATCTCAAAAAACTACAATTTCCTAAGATTTCACAGAAAATCATTATACTTCTCCAAATTCTTCAAATTGCCCAACTTCACACTAATTCTCCCAAAATTAGCTAAAATCCTAAAAATTACGAAAATACCCTTATGGCCCAAAAATTCTCTTTTCTTCACCAAAATCATTTTGAACTTCTCGAAATTACATAATTGATCTAAAAAACACCTCATTCCTTAAAACAAGCCAAAGTGCCTTGAATTCTCCAAACTACCAAAATAACCGATTTTTCATAAAAATTCTCCAAAATTACCAAAATGCTCCCAAAACCCTAAAAATTCCAAAAATCTCTAAAGTAATAAGTTCTCATAAAAAAACATTTTAAACCACTCCATATTATTCAAATTCCCTAAATTCACCCACAAACTCCGAAAGTTAGCTAAAATCCAAACAATTCCTAAAATGCCCCTATGGCCAAAACATTTACATTTCTTCAAATTTCCCAAAAATCTCCAAATTTCTAAGATTTTACCAAAGATCATTCTAAATCACTTCAACTAATTCAAATTGCCCAAATTCACCCTAAATCTCCAAAAAATAGGCAAAAACCAAAAAAGTCCAAAAATGCCTCTATGGCCCGAAAATTCTCATTTCTTCACCAAAATTATTTTAAACCTCTCCAAATTACACAATTGATCTAAAGTACTCTACATTCCTTAAAACTAGGAAAATTCACTTGAATTCTCCAAAACTACCAAAACAACCCAATTTTCACCACAATTCACCAAAATTACAAAAATACCTTTAAAACTCTAAAAGTTCAAAAAATCTCTAAATTCTTTAGATTTAACAAAAGATCATTCTAAACCACTCCAAATTACTCAAATTGCCCAAATTTAACCCCAATCTCCCAAAATTAGCCAATATCAAAAAAAATTTCCAAAATACCCTTATCGCCCAAAAATTCACATTTCTTCACCAAAATCATTTTAAACTTCTCCAAATTACCCAAGTGATCCAAAATACTCCACGTTCCATAAAATTAGCCAAATTGTCAAAACTACCAAAATAACCCAATTTCCATAAAAATTACGAAAATCCAAAAAATCCACAAATTAATAAGATTTCACGAAAAATCATTCTAATCCAATCCTAATTATTTAAATTGCCCAACTTCACATTAAATCTACTAAAATTATTCAAAATTCCAAAAATGTAAAAATTCCCCTATGGCCCAAAAGTTCTCATTTTTTCACCAAAATCATTTTAAACCTCACAAAATTGTTCAATTGATCTAAAATGCTCAACATACTTTAAAACTAGTCAAACTGCATTAAATTTTTCAAAAATACCAAAATTACTCAATTTGCACAAAAATTACTAAAATACCCTTAAAAGCCTAAAAATCTCAAAAATATTGAAATTCCAAAAATATCACCAAAAATCATTATAAACCATTTCAAATGGTTCAAATTGCCAAAATTTAGCCCACATCCCCCAAAATTAGCAAAAATCCCAAAAAATTCTAAAAGTCCTTGTGGCCTAAAAATTCACATTTCCTCACCAAAATCATTTTGAACATCCCAAACTTACACAATTGATCTAAAATACTCCACATTCTTAAAATCAAGCCAAATTGCCTTGAATTCTCCAAAACTACCATAATAATCTAATTTTCAATAAAATTCTTTAAAATTACCAAAATGCCCTTAAAACCTTAAGAATCCCAAAATCTCCAAATTCTCATGATTTTACCAAAAATCGTTCTAAGCCACTCCAAATTATTGAATTTGCCTATATTCACCCCTAATCTCCCAAAGTTAGCTAAAACCCAAAAAATTCTTAAAATACCCCAATGGCTCAAAAATTGTCATCACTTCACCAAAATCTTTTTAAACTTCTCTAAATTATGCAATTGATCTAAAATACTCCACACTCTACAAAACAAACGAAAACAAGCGAAATTACCTTAAATTCTCCAAAACTACCAAAATAACACAATTTTCACCAAAATTACCATAATGCCCTAAATATCTCAAGATTTTATCGAAAATCAAACTAAATAACGTGAAATTATTCAAATTGCCCAAATTCACCTCAAATCTCAAAAAATTAACCAAAATCTCAAAATTTTTGAAAATGCCCCTAGAGCCTGAATATTTCCTTTCTTCACTGAAATCATTTTAAATCTTTCCAAACTACACAATTAGTCTAAAATATTTTGTATTCTGTAGAACAAGCCAAATTGCCTTGAACTCTCCAATAACTCAATTTTCATCAAAATTCACCAAAATTCACCAAAATTAGCAAAATGCCCTTAAAACGCTAAAATCCCCAAAAATCACCAACTTCCTAAGTTTTCACCATAATATACTCTAAAGCACTCCAAATTATTTAAATTGCGCAAATTTACCCCCAATCTCCTAAAACAATCCAAATTGCCAAAACAACTAAAATAACCCAATTTCCTCTAAAATTGCAAAAATGTCCTTAAAACCCTAAAAATCCAAAAAATCTACAAATTACTAAGATATCTCTAAAAATTCTCGTCCATTGAAAAGTATTCAAATTGCCCAACTTCACTCAAAATCTTCAAATATAGCTAAAATCTAGGAAATTGCGAACATTCCTCAGTTACCCAAAAAATCTCATTTCTTCACCAAAATCATTTAAAACCACTCGAAATTATCTAATTGATCTAAAATACTCCACATTCTTTCAAACTAGCCAAATTGCACTAAATTATCCAAAAATGACAAAATTACTCAACTTTCACCAAAAGTACCTAATTTTCACCAAAATTAACAAAATACCCTTAAAACCCTAAAAATCACAAAAATATACAAATTCCAAAAATTTCACCAAAAGCTATTCAAGACCACTCTAAATTATTCAAATTGCTAAAATTTACCCCACATATCCCAAAACTAGCAAAAATCTCAAAATTTTTGAAAAAGTACTTATAGACCAAAAATTCTCATTTCTTCTCTCGAATCATTTTAAAAGTCTCCAAATTACACAGTTGATCTAAAATAATCCAGTTTCCTTAAAACTTTCCAAATTGCATTGAATTCTCCAAAACTACCAAAATAACCCAATTTTCACGAAAATTCACAAAATTACCAAAATGCCATTAAATCCTTAAAAATCCCAAGAATCTCCAAATCCTTAAGATTTCACCAAAAATCATTCTAAACCACTCAAAATTATTCTAATTGCTCAAATTTAATATCATTCCCCCAAAATAAGCCAAAATCCAAAAATTATCCAAAAAGCCCTTATGGCCCAAAATTTAACATTTCTTTACCAAAATCATTTTGAACTTCTCCAAATTACCCAAGTGATCTAAAATACTCCACATTACAACAAAATAGCCATATTACCAAAACTACTAAAATAACTCAATTTCCACCAAAATTACTAAATTTTCTTTAAAAACTTAAAAATCTTATAAATCTTCAAATTCAAATGATTTCATGAAAATTCATTCTAATCAACTCCAAATTATTCAAAATGCCCATCTTCACACCAAATCTCCAAAAATTAGCAAAAATCTCAAAAAATTTGAGAATGCCCCTATATCAAAAAAATTCTCATTTCTTCACCAAATTCATTTTAAACCTCCCCAAATTACCCAATTGATCTAAAATACTCCACATTCTTTAAAACTAGCCAAAATGCCGTTTGTACTAAAAAACTTCCAAAATAACCAAATTTTGACCAAAATTCCCTTAAAACCTTAAAAATTTGAAAAATATCCAAATTCTAAAAATTTCAACAAAAATCATTTTAAACCACTCCAAATTATTTCAATTTCATAAATTCACACAAAATCTACCAAAATTAGCCAAAATCCCAAAAAGTCCGAAAATGCTTCTATGGTCTAAAAATTCTCATTTATTCACCAATGTCATTTTGATCCTCTACAAATTACACAATTGATCTAAAATAGTTCACATTCCTTAAAAGAACCCAAATTAACTTAAATTCTCCAAAACTACCAAATATACTTAATTTTCATAAAAATTCTCCAAAATTACCAAACGCCTTTATAACCCTTAAAATCCCAAAAATTGACAAATTCACAAGACTTCACCAAAAATCGTTCTAAACCAGTCAAAATTTTTCAAATTGCCCAAATTCACCCCCAATCACCCAATGTTAGCCAAAAATCCCAAAAATTCCTAAAATGGCCCTATGACCCAAAAATTATCTTTTCTTCACCAAAATTGTTTTGAACTTCTCCAAATTATCCAAGTGATCTTCAATGCTCCACATTCCATAAAATGAGCGAAATTGCCCTAAATTCTCTAAAACTACCAACATAACACAATTTCCACCAAAATTACCATAATGCATTTAAAACCCTAAAAATCCCAGAAATCTTCAAATTCCTAAGATTAACCCAAAACTCATTCTAAGTCACTTCAAATCGTTCAAACTGCCCTAAATTCACCCCAACTCTCTTAAAATTAGCCAAAATCCAAAAAATTCCCATAATGCCTTATGGCCTGAAAATTATGATTTCTTCACCAAAATCATTTTAAACCTCTCCAAAATACACATTTGATCTAATATACTTCCACATTCCTTAAAACTAGCAAAATTGCCTTGAATTCTCCAAAACTACAAAATAACCCAATTTTCACCAAAATTACCCAAATGCCCTTACAACCCTGAAATCCCAAAAATCTCAAAATTCCCAAGATTTCACCAAAAGTCATTCTAAACCACTCCAGATTATTAAAATTGCCCAAATTTAGCCCCGATCTCCTAAAATTAGCCAAAATGCCAAAACTTCCAAATTGCCTCTGTGGCCCAAAAATTCATATTTCTTCACCAAAATCATTTTAAACTTCTCCAAATTAACTAAGTGATCTAAAATATTCCACATTCCGTAAAACTAGCTAAAATGCCAAAACTACCAAAAAAACCCACCTTCCACAAAAATTTCCAAAATATCCTTAAATCTTTAAAAAACAAAAAAACCTCGAAATTCCTAAGATTTAACGAAAAATCATTCTAATTCACTTAAAATTATTCAAATTGCCCAACTTCACACTAAATCTTTGAAAATTAGCCAATGTCCTAAAAATTGTGAAATGCCCCTATGGCTCATAAATTCTCATTTCTTTACCAAAATTATTTTAAATCTGTCCAAATTACCTAATTGATCTAAAATACTCCACTTTTTTAAGCTAGCCAAATTGCCCTAAATTCTCCAAGACTACCAAAATAACCCAATTTTCACCAAAATTACCAAAATACCCTTACAATACAAAGAATTTCAAAAATATCTAAATTCCAGAAATTTCACCAAAAATCATACTCAACCACTCAAAATTATTCAAATTACCAAAAAATACCCCACATCTTCCAAAATTAGCCAAAATCTGAAAATTTTTGAAAATGCCCTTATGACCCAAAAATTGTCATTTCTTCAAAAAAATCATTTGGAACCACTCTGAATTATTCAAATTGCCGAAATTCAACCATAATCTCTAAAAGTTAGCCAAAATCCAAAAATATTCCAATATGCCCCTCTGGCAAAAAAATTCTCATTTCTTCACTAAAATAATTTTAAACTTCTCCACATTACCCAAGTGATCTAAAATACTCCACATTCCATAAACAAGCCAAATTGACCAAAATTCTCCTAAACTACAAAAATAATACAATTTCCACCACAATTACCAAAATTCTCCAAATCCCTAAGATTTTAGCAATTCTCATTTTAAATCACTTCAAACTATTCAAATTGACCAAATTCACCACAAGTCTTTTAAAATTCGCAAAAATCTCAAAAATTCCCAAAATACCCCTTTGGCCTGAAAATTCTCATTTCTTCATTTTAAACCCCTAAAATCTTATCATTTTAAACCTTTCCAAATCTCAAAATTGATCTAAAATACTCGACATTCCTTAAAACTTGCCAAATTTCCTTGAATTCTCCAAAACTACCAAAATAACCCAATTTTCACTAAAATTAAAAAAATTCCCTTCAAAACCTAAAAATCTAAAAAATCTCCAAACTTCTATGATTTCATCAAAAAGCACCAATCCAAATTATTTAAATTGCCCAAATTTACCCACAATCTCCCAAAATTAAACCAAATCCAAATTACTTCTAAAATACCGCTATGGCCCCAATGTTCACATTTCTTCAACAAAATTATTTTAAACTTCTCCAAATTACCCAAAAGATCTAAAATACTCCACATTTCATAATACTAGTCAAATTGCAAAAACTACCAAAATAATATAATTTCCATTAAAATTACTAAAATTTCCTTAAATACTTAAAAATCTCAAAAATCTCCAAACTCCTAAGATTTCACGAAAAATCATTCTAACCCACTCCAAATTCTTGAAACTGAACAACATCACACTGTTGACCTCATTTTTTGATGAGGTCTTCTCCTCCTCTTTTAGTGCTTAGGATCTAGCCTTAGGCTTTTCCTTTGACTATCTTAGAGGATTAGAATTGGGACCCACCTTTTTAGAAATTCAAACCACTCCTAAACTCCTTGCAAACTCCACAAACTTGACTGTAGACCCCTAATCACCTAGAGGGTTGAAATCAAATGTGGAAGTTTAAAGGATGAGTTCCTATGGGACTCTTTGGCCTTAGGACCGCCTCGGGTGGCCCAGTGCAGTGAAGGGTTGACTTGCACACACACTACACCTACACACTACACTTTCACACACCTCCTAAAACACACCCATACCCGACTTGACCTCCTGACTCATGTAGGTGATTCACATGGATGGTCCTTAACCCCTAAGCCCTTGGCTAAGAGGGTTAGGAACAACATGGTGAATGCCTCAAATGAGTCCCTTCATGGCTCATGTGGGCTTGATATGGCTTCATGGCTCAACCAAAATGACTTCTTTCCACTTACATCCACCCAATCTTCAATTTCCCAAATTTTCAATTTTTGACCCCCGGGACCCTATACCCGCTTAACCTACCCAAAGCCCTAAATAGCCCAAATTTCTCAAAAAATTTCCAAATCACCCAAAATTCTCCAAAAATCATTCCCAAACATTTCCACATCACTCAAACTGATTATCCATATCCAAAAATACCAAAAACTCCAAAAATACCTCCCAATACCCTTCAAATACCCAAAATACCCCTCTTAGCCAAAAAATCCAAAAATTCAGAAAATTCCCAGAAAATTCCAGAAAATCCCAAATATTCCCAATTTCATTTTGTTCAACTACACTATGGGCCAATTTTGTCAATTTACCCCACTTTTATCAAAACCCCCAATTTGACCCATTTTAACCTAAAGTGAACCCAATGTCAAACCTAACCTACCCAATTGACCTAAATTCTGGTCCAATTCAATTCTAAATTTCAATTCAACATTCCCAACACCAATCTAGACCAAATCGAAGCCCAATTTGATTGAAATTTGGATCCAATTTCACTTTTGGCCTTAAAGCCCAATTTGGACCCATGACCCAAACTTAACCCAAACTCACCCAATTCAACTCCAATTAAACCCAAATCTTTTCTAAACCTTCCTTGACATCCCCATAAACAAAACACTAACATGATTTGCCCAAAATTTAGACCCAAACCCCACTCAAATTCAACCCAAAATTAAAAGGCCCATTTTCGACCTAAACCCAAACCTAGCCCAAATGAGCCCAAATCCCAAAATCAAAACCCATCAAAGCCAAAACCTCTTTGAAACACTCCCATAAACATTTCCCAACATTAATTTTACATCAATTTCAACTCTAGCCCAACATTAGCCTAAGTTAGCCCAATTTGACCTACATAGGCCCACCTATCAATTAAACCCAAATTCAAACCAATTCAAGTCCAAATCACACCAAATTGACCCCAAACCACTCATGACACATCCCTAAACCAAACTCAACAATTATTTGGCCCAACCTCTTTACAAAATTTCTATCCATAAATTCATTTTCAAACCTAAAGGCCACTTCCCTAAACCTTCCTAAAAGCCCATTTCCACCAAATACAAAAGCCCAAAATTAGCCTTAAAGCCCACATGACATTTCCATTTGCCATCCATTTAATCAAAGCCATTCCCTAAGTTCTAATCACATCATCAAATAATTCCAAATTAAGCCTCATGCCAAATTACCCCCTAAATGACAAATATTTCTAAAACCCTTTTTCATGAAACAAGTCAACTTTTTTCAAGCCAAATGCAAGCCATGCAAGCCATGGACAAGCCACATGAAGCCATGGGGGGGTTTGACTTGTCACCATGCCCAAAATGGCAAGAAGAGGGGACCCTTTAATGATTCTCTTAAGAGTGATTAACCACTCCCATGTCTCCTCTAACTCTCGCTTAAGCTTAATCGTACTTGGATTGTGACTTGACCCCACTAATCAAGCCGATCCAAGTGACTTTCCCTTCAGCCCAAATTGGCCTTGGAGGGTGAACCCAACCCAAACCAATGGGTTGACCAAATTGAAGCCAAAATGACCCCTCCCCCATTCCATTTTAATTCAGCCACTTTACACATGGCAATGGCCAATTGATTGCACAAACCTCTAACCCTGACCCACCCGGACCCGAGGGTGACCCATGCTCGCCGGCCAGCCGCCCGGGTCGCCGGAAAACACCATGGCCGAGACCTCGGGAGGAGCCAAACTTTGGAATTCTCCTTGTCGAGCTACCCCATGCCCAATGGTCACCATGGCTGTTCTTCACATGCCAAGAGCAGCTCGATCCCAGCCCTCAACTCCCCTCGGGAGGCCCTCCAACCTCTCCTATTTAAACCCCTCACCCTCTCGGCCATGAAGAGGTGCCGAACCGCACCTTACTCGAAACTCGCCAAAATTGCTCCGCATCATTCTCCATACTTAGAGCACTTGATCCCCGAGTGAGATCCCCCGCCATTTCTTCTCTCGCGAGCTCAATTTCGTAGTCGAAATTCCACCCAAAACCAGTGACACTTCTCCACAGAGTGAGCCAATCCCCAAATTGATTGGTTCTACACCTTCACCGGACCAAGGGAAGGTGTCCACCAGCAAAAGCCCCATCTCCAGTGCCACCCAGTTGCTCCAGCTCTCCAAGCTTTGTGATCGGGCTTGGTCGAAATCACATCTAGACGATTCACTGCGACCGAGAGACTTCATCCGGAGCTTGCCGAGATCCAATCGAAGGTGCAACAACTCTCAGATCGAAGCCACACTTCTCTGAGCAAATGTATGAACTAATTCTTCATCCCGAGCTTCTGGAGAATCTCCATTTCAAATGCCTTAATTTCAATGCATGATAACCGTATAGATGTGTTCGTCTCTTCAAGACGAATCCATAGAGCATAAGAACATGAAAATCCATTGAGTATCGAGTGAGATATTAAGGATTTAGTGTGGACGCGCTCTCGGGCGAGGACACTTGGGGACGATGAACGGATGCCGTCCATTTAATACACGTGCGCACGGACGGCCAGGATCGCGCCGGATGAGGAGACGGAACGATACAGCGGGCCCGGGACGGCCGACTCGGATGGCGGCGCCCAATCGACGGCGCGACACGTACCCCTTCGGAGCTCGCCGATGTTTCGCCGGCGCCGCGTGGATAAGTAGAAAATTAGGGGTATTTTCTATTTATTTAATTCCCTAAACTTCAAAATTCATAACTTTGTGTAGGAAAATCATAAAAATAAAATAAAAATACCCTCTTGCTCGGTGAACGGAGGAGAATAATGTGGAAAAGAAATTAATAAATTTTGTCCAAGTATTTTATTTTTAATTAATTATTTACTCCCTGCATTGTTTTAATTCTCCATGCATTCATACAATTCACCATAGCATGAGACCATAGGGCTTTTGAAGCCTCCGAATTTGGGAACATTCCCCGAATTTTCCAAAGTCGGAGGCCATCCCTATGAAGAGTTATTGATTTTTCAAATTCATGTCACTATTTAGAGTATTTTAATTCCAATAAATAGCATGTTGTGTAATAAATCCTAGGAAAATTTGGTGATGTTCCTTATGACCGAGAGAACCCTAGGAAAAATAGGACTTGAGTTAATTCACTTAAAATAACCCTAATCGGCTTAAACACCCAAAATAGGTCTCTAATTAATTAGAGCTAACCATACATCAAATTGACTTGAAATCAATTCTCCACTGACCTTTAGGATCAGAGGAACCCACCATAAAAATTTGAGGTCAATTGGACTCGGTTAGCCCCACTAATTGGGTCGATTAAGCCACTTAGTCATTTTAAACTTTAAAAATTCATAACTTTCAAAATATCTTTCAAAAATTCACCAAATTGGTTTTGGAGTCTCTCTGATATCAGGGAGTTTAAGAAAATTAAAATTTCAATTTTCTAAAAAAGTTGATTTTTAATATTATTTTAATATTTTTAATAATTAAAAAGTAATAAAAATCACAAAAATAATAAAATTCACCAAAATGTCACATTTTGAATTTTAATCACTTAGGAACAAACCCCATATTTTTCTTAGGCCTATTTGGTGAGATATTAATTTTTAAAGCTCTAGGGTAATTTTAAAATTAAAAAAATGTATTTTCTAGCATTTTCACCAAAATAATTATAATAAATCAAAGAAAAATCAGAAAATTGTAAAATTTGGTTCTCTGGAATCCTTGATATCAGAGAGAATTTTAAAAATTATAAAATTCATTTTTCAACATCTATTTTATTTTTTAAATTAATTAACACTCTAAAACTTAAAATAATTATAATAAAAATAATATAATTCAAAAAAATCACCAAAATTAGTCCAAGTGGTCCTCTGGTCATTAGGAATGTCCCCTAATTTTCTTAAGGACAGAAACTTTCCCTTGGTCATGTTATCAAATTTTCCATGAAAATCTCTATTTTCTACTAAAAATAATTATATAAATAAATTAAATACAGAAAAATCACATTTTCTCCTCTCATGTCTTTATTGACATATGAGTGAAGTCACATAAAAATTTCAAGTTCATTTGGGTTCAATTTAGTGAGTTATGAAATTATTAGGCTTAAAGGGCAAAATGGTAATTAAAATTTTAACCCTTAATTAAAACTTTAGGTTTAATAAAAAATTAACAAGTAAAATATTTGATCCTAATCTGATTTGGATGATTGAAATTTAAATAATTAAAGGGTAGAAACCCATTAAGCAATTTAAAATGATTAAACCTTAATTAAATAATTGATTAAATTTGGAAGAATAATAAAATTGGAATTATTAAAATAGGGATATTATTAGGAAGAGATTTATTCTTTAATTTAAAAAATCCCTAAATTTAATCATCTCATTAATATTCAACTCTTAATTAAAATGATAACTCAAATTTAAAATATTAAAAGACTTAATCATTAAACTAAAATTAAATCATTAAACTCTTTCAAAAATTTCAATTAAAATTAAATTAAATCAAATTAAAAATTAAATTAAATTAAGTAAATTAAATTAAAATTAAATTAAATTAAATTAAGATTAAAAAGTTGAATTAAATTAAATTACATAAAATTAAATAAATTAAATTAAATAAATTAAATTAAATAAATAAAATAAAATAAAATTAAATTAAATAAAATTAAATAAACAAATTAAATTAAATTAAATTAATAAATTAAATTAAATTAAATTAATTAAATTAAATTAAATTAAATTAAATCAAACTAAATTGAATTAAATTAAATCAAATCAAACTAAATTGAATTAAATTGAATTAAATTAAATTAAATTAAATTAAATTGAATTAAGTTGAATTAAATAACATCACCTAAGACATAAAGAACTCAAAAATAAATCTAAAATAACTTGAACACTATTCCAAACTTAAATCATTAATTTGAACTTAAATTTGCATCACAAATCATTAAGTATCATTTTGCCTCTAGGAGCTTTAGTTATCATAACTCCTAAACAGAATATTAAATGAAATGTTACTTCACTTATAGGACATTCAAATGTCCTAGTTCACTCGAGCAAGTTAACAAAACTTGAAAACCTCGGATGATCGATTCATTTACATAATTAAATTCTCTTGGACTTAAAACAATCCTAGAAATATTGAAAAGATGTTTAGGATCCTTCCTAAGCACTTCCTCAATATGATAGGATATTTATAAGAACAATTGAACTTAGTTATTCTTTGATGAAGAAAATCGTCCTCAAACTAAAAACACAAAGAACTCTAGACGTCATAGGAAATGACTAGCTATAAGATTAGAATTTGGTAGAAAACCATAACCCTTTCCCTTAGCTTTACCTAGGAACTTGCTTAAATATTCTAATTGTGTTTTAAGTGCAGCTTGGGATGACGGGAAGACCCTCCGGTACGCTTTTATTTTATTGCGATTTACTTTACGGCAACTTATTTAATTACATCGCACTTATTTTTCTTGTATGATAAAACAACAGCTTGCATGAAAACCGACACCTTTAGGATGAAACCAAAACCGAAACCCATAACTAAATTAAAAGACACTACAAGATAAAATTCACCTCCACAACATTTCAAAATATAAGACAACTCAAAATTTAATCACAAACAAAACACAAAACTACAATTACAACTAAATTAAAACGTCTTGTTGGATGATCGGGAATACCTCGGATGATGTAACCTACGTGTTGCTAACGGGATTTCCCACGGTCTAAATGAAAGTGTGGAACTCATTCGATTGAGTTTAGCAAATTCATCCGGACTAAGTGAATCCGATAAAAATAACGATGCCGAAGGATGGAACCGTGGGATCTTAACCGGTGTTGTTATAATCAACTTTAAGATTTGTTTTAATTAAAACACAAAAAACACTTGGAAATTAAGACTTCTCTAAACCAAAACACTTTTCTCATCCCCCGATTTATGATTTCTAAAACTAAACCTCCGCAACAACAAGGAGCTCGGAGCATGGTGGGCAAAGACGGCCATCGTCGCCAGCAAAACCGAAACCTACTTCAAAGAAAACTTCCCTAGAATTAAACAACAAAGCCATAGGACTTCGAGGTAGTTTGCCTAGTGCAACATAAATCCTCAACTCTTCGTTAGGCATTTGCATTGCAAATTAAGCCCTAACCGGTCTTAGGATTCCGAGGTAGTCGTCCGATACGACATAAACCCTCATATCTTCCAGAGTTATTTCGTATGATTCTATCATATAAATATAAGCCCTAATTAATTAAAATCGGCAAGATTAAAACATTAAATAAACATTAGGACTTTCCTAAATCCAAGCCAAGCAATAGGGTAGTCGGAGATTATCGAAGTTCACTTCGAATCCATAATTTCTCCTACTTTTCTTCCTTTCGAATTCCCAAAATAAAATGTTCCAAACTTGATCCATCCCCTATCGAGATTCAAAAATTCAATTCCTCGAAAACTTAAACTTTCAAATTCTTGAGAGCGAATTATCGATTATTATCGAGAGTTTTCTTAGGTGATTCCCGTCACTTAAGATGTAATTAACTATGGGGCTTGCCCTTATAGGAATTTTAAAGAACCTGTGTAATATAAACCCTCGTTTAATGTTTTCATATTAAGCGAGGGAACTTGTCTCGCTTATAAAATTGGTTCGCGGACCAAACGGATGTCACAAATCTCATAGTTTATTTAATCGAGCCCCATCATCAAGCAATGGTGCCTATTCTTCGGGATAGATCCACGGTTCGTGGTGCGGTGCTCGTTTATATAAACTATTCGGGATGGAGATCGGCTTGATTTCATATCTTAAAACTTTTAGACTTAAAATTATTTTCAAAATCAAATGTTATCTTTTAAACTATATATTTAAATTAAATTTAAAATATAAAAAAATTCACCGACAATTTCGTAGCGACTCCCTTTTCAAAATAAAACACATAACCTAAAAATATGCCGACAACTTCGGCGACTCCGCCTGGGAAAATTCCTCTCTCCATTCTAATCGGATAATTTCGCTTTCAAAAATCGGTAGTGTATCCATATCCCTTGTGGATCAAACTACCCTTCCTTCCGTTGGGATACTATGTTCATTTCTACCTCGAACAAGTATAACCAACATTCTCTCGGATTTAGGAGCCACTCGTTTAGACACCCCTAAACGAGAGGTTCCGAGATCCTTTTACCTCATTTCGAGGTGGGGTGGACCCCCAATAGGTGTTAGTTTAGGAGTGGTCCTTCGAGTCGAGAAGTCTTGCTTAAGACTCTCTTTTCCCTTCCAACTCCGATTCAGATTCCTTACCTTCTCTACACCTTTGAACACTCCGTTCTAAATAAACAAACCCTCTAAAAAGTGATTCTTTTAATAAGTGATTCCTTCTTATAAATACATGAACAAGAATGAGTTCGGACTCTTTTCAATTCCTTTCTTTTCGTCCTAAAGAAAAGAAGCATAACTCGGGATCGACAACCAGAATCTACCCTGCAGAAATGGAAGCCCCAAAACCGATTTTCTCCTTCACCAACGGACTCGGACCTCGCCGTCTATAAGGATGAGTCGCCCGACAATGGAATCATCCGATTTGGACAAGGATTTGAAAACACGAACGTCAAGATCACCGACGTCTCCCTTTTCGCACCGATGAACAAGGTATCCGAAGCCGAGGAGCCGCCGCTCGAGTTCAACCTTAGGTCGACCCAAGAATTCCTTCCACCGCAAAGGATCCCGACTAAGAGGAGTACCGATGTCCATAGAAGGACCGTTATCTCTACCCCCACCTGGTCTAGTTGTTTCGCACCTACCCCGACTTTCGCCAAATCAAAGGGGAAAGAAATCCGGAATTATGATGGACTCGTTACCGTGGAGGGTACAGATTTTCCTCGTAAGACCTTCGTTTTCGAAATCGGGTCCAGCTTCGAAGATTCCGTCACCGACAAAGACCCAAAGGAGAAACGAAAAAGAAGGATCGCTAAAGAAGCCGTAGCCGCCGAAATTGCTTTCCTGGAGGAAATTCCGTAATCGCCGTAATATACACCGCCGCTCGAATACATACCACTCTTGGGAGGAAGCGAGTTTCATCCCCTCTCCGCCGCAGAAGATGAAGAAAATATTCGTAAGATTGCTCGCCACATTACCACAGACCCGCATATTACAACGATAGCCGCAAGAAAAGAACTAGAACTACACCGTTTGCTCGACCGCAAACTTTGGTAGAAAAGTTAGCAAAGAAGGAAAACCGCCCCGTATCGTAAATTCTACGAAGGATAGGGCGGGTGCCGCTCAAATCCCGTCTTGGGCCCCGAGTAGAACCCGCCATCATGACGTAAAAGCCAAGTAAAAGAATGAAGGCTAGTCCGCCCGTTGTCGTCTCGGATTACGGATTAGGGAGGATACCACCTTCCATCATTTGGCCGACAGAACCATCTCGGTCCTAGACCTTCCGCCGCCGAAGGATGGTATGGCGTCCCACTATCGGGCGACTCGAGGTTGAAACAACAGCCCGAGAAAGAAAGTCTCGCCGGGAGACTTGAATCGAAGAAAGTGCTACCGCGATGAAGGGGACTCGCGAGAAGGGGACCCGGCAGCCTATCGCACGACAACCACGAAGACACACGAAAGCCTCGCTGGAAGATGCCATGGAAAAGTTGAGAACCGATATCCGACGATTGGCAAAAGAAAGAGAAGAAAAGTTCGGAGACGAGATTGATTCATCGGAATTCATGGACGACGAATACGCAGAAATCAACATGGTTGAAACACGAGCTTCATCAGCTTCGCAAGGTGCTCCTGCAGCAGCAGAAAGAGAGGAGCCAGAACTGATGAGAAGGCAACTTCAGGAAAAAGACGACACGATCGCTCAAATGGCGAACAGGATGGAAGAGATGGCCGTAGCTCTGGCCACTCTCCAGAGTCAAGTACAACCACATAGAGAGACACCCCCAGAGGTCATTCACATTGTAGACGGAGGAAAGGAGATTACGTCCGTCAATGGGGATGATCAGCTGAAAAAGGATGCAACACAAAGTATGATTCCTGAAAAGGATATCAAGAACTTGGTGGAACAGCAGGTGCGAGAAGCCTTAGCACAATCGAAGAGCGGGACATCCATTCGGACGGGTAGACCTTACCCAGAAGAATTCGACGTTGTCCAATACCCGAAAGGCTTCGTACCACCTCTGTTCAAGACCTTCGACGGAACTGGGAACCCCCGACAGCATGTGGCACACTTTCGTGCCAGTTGTTGCAATGCCGGCGGGAGCGATGCATTACTCTTCCGACGAGTTCGTCGGCAGTCCGTCGAGAATCGCCTTCGACCGGTATGCGGAGTCACCAAATGGTTCGGTGAAGACGTTCTCGAGCTAGAGAACCTCTTCATCAAGCGATTCGCCGGAGCTCAGTACCACATCACTATAGATGATTTGGTGGTAGAGAAACAAAAGCCGAATGAAACTTTGGTGGATTACATACTTCGATGGAGGAACTTAAGCATGAAATGTGAACCACAACTGCAAGAACAGCATGCAGTCGGCATTTTACTAAAAAGCATCCATGGCCCGATAGCACTTCTCCTCAAGGGATTTACTATTAAGACTTTCGAGAAGTTGTTAAGCAAGGCCGGAAGCTTGCAGGAGGAGGCAAAGCAATTAAGTTTCACCGACAAGACAGATAAACAAAAGCCTGTAAAGACTTTTGAAAAGAAATCCGGGATCGTTGCAGCAGTTGACAAAGGCAAGCAACCGATGCAAATACCACCAGAATGGCCGCAGCGAACCACAACGAGAATTACCAAGCAACCCCGGCCCGACCGTCACTCATCTCCGCAAGATGAACAACCACCTCGTCCGCAACGTACATTAAGAGAGCTTTTGAGCAGAGAATATCCGTTCAAGAATGAAGCAGAGTGCCGAAAATGTTCCGTAGTCCGATGAAGACTCCGGATTTCCAATGCCGCGAGCCTAAAAGACCGAGAGGAAGTCAACAAGAAAGGTGATCCCAACTTTTGCCCTTACCACCGGATGCTTGGGCACAAAATAGAAGATTGCATTACCTTCAAAAGTTGGCTCAATGACAACCTTCGGAAAGGGAATATAACGATCCCGAAGGAGTACATGATGGAACCCCGTAAAGGAGGTTCCGTCAATGTTGTCTCGACCGATCCCATCATTCCGATAGATCCCTATACGACCGACGATGGATGGACTACCGCTTGGACGAGGTCTTCGAAAAGATTTTAGACAAAGCATCCAAACCGCTTCGGTGCGAGCTTCAATTCGTAGTTTGAAACCCGTTAAGCCGGTACTATCACTTGCGATAGAAGAACCACCTCAACAGGAGACGATCGAAGAAAAGAAGAAAATTGACGAAGAAGAGAAGACCGAGGCACCTAAGGCTGGACTAGGGGCCGCTTATCCTAGGATAGTTGTTTCCGATTCGGGGAGAAATCCCTCGAACCCCTGACTCTGTATGATTATCTGCTCACTTCGGTGGGATCATATAATGATAAGGGTGATGGCGTTGGCTACGTTTTGACTGTTTCTAACGAT
This sequence comes from Papilionanthe hookeriana x Papilionanthe teres, assembly GCA_022702705.1. Lineage (NCBI taxonomy): Eukaryota > Viridiplantae > Streptophyta > Magnoliopsida > Asparagales > Orchidaceae > Papilionanthe > Papilionanthe hookeriana x Papilionanthe teres. The sequence continues at coordinate 160,917,590 of CM040423.1, forward strand.
TACGTAACTAATGATAATCCGGATATCGATTTCGATACCAACGACAATTCTCAAATCATACACGATCTCGACAAGCAAAATAACGAAGAAGACATCCATCAAGGAGGCTACGAGAGTTCAACAAGCAACGAATCTATCTCGCGAGTTTCGAGGAGCTCCAATCACGATAGAGTTAGAGCCTTCGGACTCGAAGCTAATCTCGAAGAGCCTCGTCATTCCGATTCAAGAAGAGACGCCGGCGAGCTCAACAATAGATTCGAAGAAATTACAGAAGTCAACTTAAGAAGTGGAAAAGTTCTACCTCCGAGAATGGGTCCAAAGGACAAAGGAAAGCAGGTGGTGGTTCAGGAAGAACCAACCCCGGCAGAAGGAATACCCATTCGAGAAGAAGCAGAGACACATGAAAACAAAGTGGACTACAACGTGCTAGCCCATCTTAGGAAACTACCAGCCAAACTGAGCATCTACGAGGCTCTCATCTTATCAAAGGAGATGAGAGAAGCTCTGATCAAGGCCTTACTTGATCCGTAAATTTGCTTAGCTCAAATGGCCGGAGATTCCTTAGATGAGGTTTGCTCGTTAAAGGAACAACGAGGTGTTACCTTCACGGACAACGACCTACTACTTGGGACGACAGACCACAACCGACCGTTGTACATTTCGGCTACAATTGGGAAGTTTACACTCTCCGCAGTATTGGTGGATCCAGGAGCATCAATCAATATAATGAATCTTCGAATGCTAGCATACTTGGAAATCGATGCCCGCGAGCTCGAGGCGGACAAAATGTTATTAAGAGGATTCAACCGTAAAGGAGAAAGAGCCCTCGGATCAATAACGCTACCGATGAAGACCGGTGACTTAGCAAAGACAACCGCGAAATTTCACATAATTGATTCGAAACGTCATTCAACGCTCTACCTGGGCCGACCATGGATACATGAAAACGAGGATGGTACCATCATCTCTACATCGGTGCATCAAATACTATGGTGGAGGGGAACGAGTGCATCAAAGGTGACTTACAACCATTCTCCGTACATGAAATTGGAATCCACGAGGATGCGACTTATTATGCACCACCGAAGAAAATGATCTTCTCCGGAGATACCATAACAAATGAAGCAAAGAAAGTTCGGGACAACGAAGAACTCGAAGTTCTAGTCCAACGATCACTCACCACTCCCTTACGGCGAGATGGTGAAGGTTTCTCCACAACTCGCATCCGAGGTCGAGGCCGGGGACGAGGTCGTGGTAGAGATGTTAGGACGATTGGACGAGAGGAAACCGACCATCAATGTCGATTGGGAAGATAGTTCGAAGAAGAAAAAGAAATCAAACAAGAAGCGAGCGACAATAAGTCGAAGAAGCCGCAATTCAGAATCCCTCTTGAAGATGAAAGAAACGAAGAATATAAATCGATGTACGAGAAGATTAACCACTATGTACATACTATGACCCTGACCCCGATCCATTCTAATAAAATCGAGGGTATGGAGGCCAAAGAGGTACGTAGCGGTGGTGCAAAACCAATCAAATTCTACCGTGGTGCTTCTTCCTCCAAAACTGAAAATAATGTACAATTTGAAGATGCTACTTCATCAGAATTAATGGAATTGCCTTTTGAGTGGTACTCTCCCCGTGTTCAAAATTTAATTCGGCGTGGTTTCTTACCTAGACAATGGACAAAAGGTCAATCACAACGTTTTGAAAATTTATGGAATAACTCCGGTCGTCCACCCAACTCAAAGCATGGTCTCGGATTCGGCACGATAGGATCGGTCGACGATACCGAATTTTGCTTGGTTGTCACCTGCGAGTCTAATGAAAACTGCATGGAAACTACGGACGAACTCGAACATTTACAAATTGGAGACGCTCCACCAGAATTCGAAGAAGAAATCAAATCTACGATAGATGAGTTAACGGAAGTTAACTTAGGTACTAGCGAAGAGCCTAGACCTACCTTTGTTAGCCCCTTACTCAATAAAGAAGACTTAGAAGAAATAATCAAGTTATTAATGGAATTTAAAGACTGTTTTGCTTGGAGCTACGATGAGATGCCAGGATTGGCTACAGAGGTCGCAGTCCATAAACTAGGAGTGGACCCTACTTCCGTCCCAGTCAGACAAAGTCCCAGAAGAATGCGTCTAGAAATCGAACAACAAGTCATAGCAGAAGTTAAAAAGTTAATAGACGCTAAATTTGTCCGTGAAGAACAATACCCGACTTGGTTAGCCAACGTGGTACCGATCGGGAAGAAGAATGGTCAAATCGGAATTTGTGTGGATTTCGCAGATTTAAACAAGGCATGTCCAAAAGATGAATTCCCTCTACCGATCCCGGAATTAATGATCGACATCGCTTCAACACATGAAATATTCTCGTTCATGGATGGATCTTCGGGATACAACCGGATAAAAATGGCTCCGGAAGACGAAAAGCTTACAGCATTCAGAACGCCGATTGGAGTATTTTGCTACACCGTGATGCCATTCGGATTGAAGAACGCAGGAGCAACCTACCAGAGAGCAATGACAAGAATTTTTTATGATCTCATCCATAATCAAGTCGAATGCTACGTAAACGATGTGGTCATCAAAAGCAAAATAAAGGACAACCACTTGTATGATTTGAGAATTGTTTTCGAACGATTAAGACAATTTAACCTTAAGATGAATCCCTTAAAATGCGCCTTCGGTGTCACCTCCGGGAAATTCTTAGGATTCGTTGTCCGACATCGTGGAATTGAAATCGACCCGTAAAAGATTAAAGCTATCTTAAAAATGCCTCCTCCCAAAACCTTAAAACAACTACGATCTTTTCAAGGGAAGCTGGCATATCTTCGACGCTTTATCTCAAACCCGTCGGTAGGTGTCGGCCTTTCTCGGCACTAGTTAAAAAGGACGCCAAATTTATTTGGGAAGAGAAATGCCGGAGGGCCTTCGAGGACATTAAACAATACTTAATGACACCTCCTGTCTTAGCAGCCCTGGCCTCGTGTAGACCGCTAATACTTTATACCGCGGCTTTAGACGACTCTCTCGGAGCCCCGTTAGCCCAGTGTCAATGATGAGGGTAAAGAAAATGCTCTTTACTACTTAAGCCGTCGTTTATCGCCGACGGAAATAAGGTATCCCGCAATTGAAAAGCATTGTTTGGCCCCGATCTTCGCCGCTCAAAAGCTCGGGCATTACATGCTTTCTCATAAGGTCAACTCGATCTCGAAGTTTAATCCATTGCAATACTTGATGACCCGCCCAACGCTTTCCGGCGGACTTGCCGGATGGTCGATGATATTATCGCAATTCGATATAACTTTCGTGCCTCTCCGTGCCGTAAAAGGACAAGTCCCGACGGACTTCCTCGCAAAGACACCCTTTGCCGACGGAATCTCCTCTTAATGACGATTTGCCGGATGAACAAATAATGAATCTAGAAGACCATGATGATCGACGTTGGGAATTATATTTCGACGGAGCATCTTCGACGCACAAAGACGAAGAATCGCAAGTGATAGTGCCCGGTAAGGCAGGTGAATCGGGCTAATCTTTATAACACCGGAGCGGGGGATGTTAAGATACTCCTACCACTTGACAGAGCCGTGTACAAACAACGAAGCGGAATACGAAGCCCTCATAACGGACCGGAATTAACCATTCAAATGGGGATAACGGACATCAACATCTACGGGGATTCACGGTTAATCATTCAACGGATCACCGGACAATACAGAATTTTAAAACCAAGACTCGAACAATACTTCCAAGATGCCATACAAACTGTTGGAACGGATTCCAAATGTGACAATCTACAAAATTCCCAGAAAAGAAAACGCTTTAGCGGATGCGCTAGCTCGTCTCGCAAAAGAATTTGCTTGTTTGCAAGATGAATCAGTGGAAGTGTCAGTTCACGGACGCCAGGTCCTATCACAGCTTGACATAGACACGATACACAAATCAGAAAAGGAAAAAGGATCAGTTGCAACAGTGTGATGTAAAAACACGGAAGATTGGCGACGACCATCGATGAACTACCCGCAAACAGGAAAGCTACCGGATGATAGGTCGTTAGCCCATCGGATCAAGAAAAGAACTCTGTCCTACGCATTAATAAACAACACGTTATACGGAAGGTCTTTTGATCAAATGTGGCTAAGATGCCTAAGCGTGTCCGAGGCCCATGAAATTGTTAAAGAGGTACATTCGGGACTCGTGGCGCTCACCGGTCGGGTCCAAAGATGAAAATGAAAATTAAAAGACTAGGGTACTATCGGCCCTCGATGATGACCGACTGCATGAAAATCGCCAAGAGCTGTCATCAGTGCCAAGTGCACGGAGTGGTTCTACACCAACCCCCAAATGTGCTACATCCGACAATTGCATCGTGGCCATTTGAATGTTGAGGCACAGATATAGTGGGTCCAATAGAACCACCATCGTCAAAAGGACATCGCTTCATTCTTGCGGCTACAGATTACTTTTCCAAGTGGGCAGAGGCAGTTCCACTTAGAGAAGTGAAAGCACATCACGTACTACAATTTTTCAAGAACCAAGTTATTTACCGTTTCGGAGTGCCGCGCAGGATCATCTCAGATAATGGGTCAGCATTCAGAAGTACGCAAATCAACAATTTTGTCGAGAGACACGGAATCGACCGGCGATATTCAACAATTTACTACCCAAGAGCAAACGGCCTCGTCGAGGCTTTTAATAAAACTCTCGTTCAAATTTTAAAGAAGACTTTAGACGACAATAAGAGAAATTGGCACGAGAAGTTGTTAGAAGCCTTATGGGCCTACGGACAACCTTCGAACCCCTACGCAAGCTACACCTTACGCTCCGGTGTACGGGTCCGAGGCAGATGTTACCTTTAGAGGTTCGGCCTTCCTTCACTCGAATTGCAGTTTGCAAATAAAATCACAACAGAAGAAAACGCCAAATTACGACTCGAAGAATTAGAGAGCCTGGAAGGGAAAAGACTTGCAGCGCAACAGAATTTAGAACTATACCAAGCTAAGATGGTTCAAGCCCATGACGAACTGGTCCGCCCAAGAACCTTCAAAGTTGGTGATTTAGTTCTCGTTCTCAAAAGACCTATCCTTGCACACCGCAAGATAGGAGGAAAATTTGAACCCACTTGGGAAGGACCGTTTGTGGTTGAAGCAGTATACTCAGGAGGTTCCTACCAGCTAGTGAATTGCCAGGGAGAACGACATATGCTTCAGATCAACGGACGATACTTGAAAAGTATTACGCTACCTGATCTTTCGAAGGAATGAACTTTCCATCCCTAGAAGCACGGGTGAAGTGATTACTTATGACTGGGTCTGAACCCAAAAATAATAAAATGTGCTAAAATAAATAAAATCCTGATAATAAAGTTTTTCTTGTTTTCTCTTCCAAATCAAAATCTCAATCAAATTTCGAATTTGATCTTCCAAATTTCAAATCAAATCTTAAATCAAATTTCAACCGAGTTCAAACTCACCCTTCCAAATTTCAAGTTCAATCTTTCCAGATTCCAAATTTCTTCCAAATCTCAAATTCGATCTTCCAGATCTTAAATCAATTCCCAGTCAAATTTCAAATCTCAAATTCGATCTTCCAGATCTTAAATCAAATCCTAGTCAAATTTCAAATCTCAAATTTGATCTTCCAGATCTTAAATCAAATCCCAGTCAAATTTCAAATCTCAAATTCGATCTTCCAGATCTTAAATCAAATCCCAGTCAAATTTCAAATTTCAAATTCGATCTTTCCAGATCTCACATCAAACCTCAATCAAATTTAAACTTTTGGGTCGAGGATTTTACATCCAAGACTGCACTGCTTTAGGATTCTTTCCCTATTGCACTGAAATACATCAAATTCAAACTTTTGGGTCGAGGATTTTACATCCAAGACTCGCATCGCTTTAGGATTCTTTCCCTATTGCACTCGAAATACATCAAATTCAAACTTTTGGGTCGAGGATTTTACATCCAAGATCGCATCGCTTTAGGATTCTTTCCCTATTGCACCGAAATACATCAAATTCAAACTTTTGGGTCGAGGATTTTACATCCAAGACCGCATCGCTTAGGATTCTTTCCCTATTGCACGTAAATACATCAAAATCAACTTTTGGGTCGAGGATTTTACATCCAAGACCGCATCGCTTTAGGATTCTCTTCCTATTGCACTCGAAATACATCAAATTCAAACCTTTGGGTCGAGGATTTTACATCCAAGATCGCACTCGCTTTAGGATTCTCTTCCTATTGCACTCGAAATACATCAAATTCAAACCTTTGGGTCGAGGATTTTACATCCAAGATCGCATCGCTTTAGGATTCTTTCCCTATCGCACTGAAATACATCAAATTCAAACCTTTGGGTCGAGGATTTTACATCCAAGACCGCATCGCTTTAGGATTCATTCCCTATCGCACTGAAATACATCAAATTCAAACCTTTGGGTCGAGGATTTTACATCCAAGACCGCACTCGCTTTAGGATTCTTTCCCTATCGTGCCTTGAAATACATCAAATTCAAACTCTTGTGTCGAGGATTTTACATCCAAGATCGCACCGCTTTAGGATTCTTTCCCTATTGCACCGAAATACATCAAATTCAAACTCTTGGGTCGAGGATTTTACATCCAAGACCGCACTCGCTTTAGGATTCTTTCCCTATCGCACCGAAATACATCAAATCAAATTCCCGGGTTAAGGATTTTATATCCGAGACCGCATTGCTTTAGGATCATTTCCCTATCGCAATGAAATACATCAAAATCAAACTCTTGAGGTTAAGGATTTTACATCCAATACCGCATTACTCTGAGATCTTTCCTCATTGTAATGATCCAATCCAATCGATTCGATCTTCTTTTGGGGTTGAAGATGTTGCATCTAAAACCTCAAAATTACAATTTTCATTTCAAATCAAATTCCTTCAAATTAATCTTGACAAACTTCAATCTAAATTAAAACTCCAAATTGAAATCTAAACTCACACATCATGACTTGAACATGAAACGAAATAAAATCTAAATCGAAATTCTCCCGCATCATGTGATTTGGGATTCACCTCCTTTTCCTTTCCCCAGCCGAGAGTTCAAGAATCTCCGAGCTCCAGGAGATATATCGGACACTCCCCAGCCGAAGCTCTTCTACTTCGTCCTAAGTTTGTTACTTGGACATCTGTGTTGGTTTTATTGATCGCTTCGGTCAACACCAATACGCGCGGTGTGCTCCGTCAGCTCACCACACCTATTGGGGGTCCATTTGTTGACCTCATTTTTTGATGAGGTCTTCTCCTCTTCTTTTAGTGCTTAGGATCTAGCCTTAGGCTTTTCCTTTGACTATCTTAGAGGATTAGAATTGGGACCCACCTTTTTAGAAATTCAAACCACTCCTAAACTCCCCGCAAACTCCACAAACTTGACTGTAGACCCCTAATCACCTAGAGGGTTGAAATCAAATGTGGAAGTTTAAAAGATGAGTTCCTATAGGACTCTTTGGCCTTAGGACTGCCCTGGGTGGCCTGGTCTGGTGAAGGGTTGACTTGCACACACACTACACCTACACACTACACTTTCACACACCTCCTAAAACACACCCATACCCGACTTGACCTCCTGACTCATGTAGGTGATTCACATGGATGGTCCTTAACCCCTAAGCCCTCGGCTAAGAGGTTAGGAACAACATGGTGAATGCCTCAAATGAGTCCCTTCATGGCTCATGTGGGCTTGATATGGCTTCATGGCTCAACCAAAATGACTTCTTTCCACTTACATCCACCCAATCTTCAATTTCCCAAATTTTCAATTTTTGACCCCCGGGACCCTATACCCGCTTAACCTACCCAAAGCCCTGAATAGCCCAAATTTCTCAAAAAATTTCCAAATCACCCAAAATTCTCCAAAAATCATTCCCAAACATTTCCACATCACTCAAACTGATCATCCATATCCAAAAATACCAAAAACTCCAAAAATACCTCCCAATACCCTTCAAATACCCAAAATACCCCTCTTAGCCAAAAAATCCAAAAATTCAGAAAATTCCCAGAAAATTCCAGAAAATCCCAAATATTCCTAATTTCATTTTGTTCAACTACACCATGGGCCAATTTTGTCAATTTACCCCACTTTTATCAAAACCCCCAATTTGACCCATTTTAACCTAAAGTGAACCCAATGTCAAACCTAACCTACCCAATTGACCTAAATTCTGGTCCAATTCAATTCTAAATTTCAATTCAACATTCCCAACACAAATCTAGACCAAATCCAAGCCCAATTTGATTGAAATTTGGATCCAATTTCACTTTTGGCCTTAAAGCCCAATTTGGACCCATGACCCAAACTTAACCCAAACTCACCCAATTCAACTCCAATTAAACCCAAATCTTTTCTAAACCTTCCTTGACATCCCCATAAACAAAACGCTAACATGATTTGCCCAAAATTTAGACCCAAACCCCACTCAAATTCAACCCAAAATTAAAAGGCCCATTTTCGACCTAAACCCAAACCTTGCCCAAATGAGCCCAAATCCCAAAATCAAAACCCATCAAAGCCAAAACCTCTTTGAAACACTCCCATAAACATTTCCCAACATTAATTTTACATCAATTTCAACTCTAGCCCAACATTAGCCTAAGTTAGCCCAATTTTACCTACATAGGCCCACCTACCAATTAAACCCAAATTCAAACCAATTCAAGTCCAAATCACACCAAATTGACCCCAAACCACTCATGACACATCCCTAAACCAAACTCAACAATTATTTGGCCCAACCTCTTTACAAAATTTCTATCCATAAATTCATTTTCAAACCTAAAAGCCCACTTCCCTAAACCTTCCTAAAAGCCCATTTCCACCAAATACAAAAGCCCAAAATTAGCCTTAAAGCCCACATGACATTTCCATTTGCCATCCATTTAATCAAAGCCATTCCCTAAGTTCTAATCACATCATCAAATAATTCCAAATTAAGCCTCATGCCAAATTACCCCCTAAATGACAAATATTTCTAAAACCCTTTTTCATGAAACAAGTCAACTTTTTTCAAGCCAAATGCAAGCCATGCAAGCCATAGACAAGCCACATGAAGCCATGGGGAGGTTTGACTTGTCACCATGCCCAAAATGGCAAGAAGAGGGGACCCTTTAATGATTCTCTTAAGAGTGATTAACCACTCCCATGTCTCCTCTAACTCTTGCTTAAGCTTAATTGTACTTGGATTGTGACTTGACCCCACTAATCAAGCTGATCCAAGTGACTTTCCCTTCAGCCCAAATTGGCTCTTGGAGGGTGAACCCAACCCAAACCAATGGGTTGACCAAATTGAAGCCAAAATGACCCCTCCCCCATTCCATTTTAATTCGGCCACTTTACACATGGCAATGGCCAATCGATTGCACAAACCTCTAACCCCGACCCACCTGGACCCGAGGGTGACCCATGCCTACCGGCCAGCCGCCCGGGTCGCCGGAAAACACCATGGCCGAGACCTTGGTAGGAGCCAAACTTTGGAATTCTCCCTTGCCGAGCCGCCCCATGCCCACATGGTCACCATGGCCGTTCTTCACATGCCAAGAGCAGCTCGATCCCAGCCCTCAACTCCCCCGGGAGGCCCTCCAACCTCTCCTATTTAAACCCCTCACCCTCTCGGCCATGAAGAGGTGCCGAACCGTACCTTACCGAAACTCGCCAAAATTGCTCCGCATCATTCTCCATACTTAGAGCACTCGATCCCCAAGTGAGATCCCCCTGCCATTTCTTCTCTCGCGAGCTCAATTTCGGAGTTGAAATTCCACCCAAAACCAGGACACTTCTCCACGGTGAGCCAATCCCCAAATTGATTGGTTCTACACCTTCACCGTACCGAGGAAGGTGTCCACCGACAAAAGCCCCATCTCCAGAGCTACCCGAGTTGCTCCGGCCTCCAAGCTTTGTGATCGGGCTTGGTCGAAATCACATCTAGACGATTCACCGCACCGGGAGACTTCATCCGGAGCTTGCCGAGATCCAATCGAAGGTGCAACTACTCTCGCATCGACGCCACACTTCTCCGAGCAAAGGTATGAACTAATTCTTCATCCCGAGCTTCGGAGATTCTCCATTTCAAATGCCTTAATTTCAATGCATGATAACCGTATAGATGTGTTCGTCTCTTCAAGACGAATCCATAGAGCATAAGAACATGAAAATCCATTGAGTATCGAGCGAGATATTAAGGATTTAGTGTGGACGGCTCTCGGGTGAGGACACTTGGGGACGATGAACGGATGCCGTCCATTTAATACACGCGCGCATGGATGGCCAGGATCGCGCCGGATGAGGAGACGGAACGATACGGCGGGCCCCGGACGGCCGACTCGGATGGCGGCGCCCAATCACGGCGCGACACGTACCCCTTCGGAGCCGCCGATGTTTCGCCGGCGCCGCGTGGATAAGTAGAAAATTAGGGGTATTTTCTATTTATTTAATTCCCTAAACTTCAAAAATTCATAACTTTGTGTAGGAAAATCATAAAAATAAAATAAAAATACCCTCTTGCTTAGTGAACAGAGGAGAATAATGTGGAAAAGAAATTAATTAATTTTGTCCAGTATTTTATTTTTAATTAATTATTTACTCCCTGCATTGTTTTAATTCTCCATGCATTCATACAATTCACCATAGCATGAGACCATAGGGCTTTTGAAGCCTCCGAATTCGGGAACATTCCCCGAATTTTCCAAAGTCGAGGCCATCCCTATGAAGAGTTATTGATTTTTCAAATTCATGTCACCGTTTAGAGTATTTTAATTCCAATAAATAGCATGTTGTGTAATAAATCCTAGGAAAATTTGGTGATGTTCCTTATGACCGGAGAACCCTAGGAAAAATAGGACTTGAGTTAATTCACTTAAAATAACCCTAATCTGGCTTAAACACCCAAAATAGGTCTCTAATTAATTAGAGCTAACCATACATCAAATTGACTTGAAATCAATTCTCCACTGACCTTTAGGATCAGAGGAACCCACCATAAAAATTTGAGGTCAATTGGACTTGGTTAGCCCCACTAATCGGGTTGATTAAGCCACTTAGTCATTTTAAACTTTAAAAATTCATAACTTTCAAAATATCTTTCAAAAATTCACCAAATTGGTTTTGGAGTCTCTCTGATATCAGGGGAGTTTAAGAAAATTAAAATTTCAATTTTCTAAAAAAGTTGATTTTTAATATTATTTTAATATTTTTAATAATTAAAAAGTAATAAAAATCACAAAAATAATAAAATTCACCAAAATGTCACATTTTGAATTTTAATCACTTAGGAACAAACCCCATATTTTTCTTAGGCCTATTTGGTGAGATATTAATTTTTAAAGCTCTAGGGTAATTTTAAAATTAAAAAAATGTATTTTCTAGCATTTTCACCAAAATAATTATAATAAATCAAAGAAAAATCAGAAAATTGTAAAATTTGGTTCTATGGAATCCTTGATATCAGAGAGAATTTTAAAAATTATAAAATTCATTTTTCAACATCTATTTTATTTTTTAAATTAATTAACACTCTAAAATTTAAAATAATTATAATAAAAATAATATAATTCAAAAAAATCACCAAAATTAGTCCAAGTGGTCCTCTGGTCATTAGGAATGTCCCCTAATTTTCTTAAGGACAGAAACTTTCCCTTGGTCATGTTATCAAATTTTCCTTGAAAATCTCTATTTTCTACTAAAAATAATTATATAAATAAATTAAATACAGAAAAATCACATTTTCTCCTCTCATGTCTTTATTGACATATGAGTGAAGTCACATAAAAATTTCAAGTTCATTTGGGTTCAATTTAGTGAGTTATGAAATTATTAGGCTTAAAGGGCAAAATGGTAATTAAAATTTTAACCCTTAATTAAAACTTTAGGTTTAATAAAAAATTAACAAGTAAAATATTTGATCCTAATCTGATTTGGATGATTGAAATTTAAATAATTAAAGGGTAGAAACCCATTAAGCAATTTAAAATGATTAAACCTTAATTAAATAATTGATTAAATTTGGAAGAATAATAAAATTGGAATTATTAAAATAGGGATATTATTAGGAAGAGATTTATTCTTTAATTTAAAAAATCCCTAAATTTAATAATCTCATTAATATTCAACTCTTAATTAAAATGATAACTCAAATTTAAAATATTAAAAGACTTAATCATTAAACTAAAATTAAATCATTAAACTCTTTCAAAAATTTCAATTAAAATTAAATTAAATCAAATTAAAAATTAAATTAAATTAAGTAAATTAAATTAAAATTAAATTAAATTAAATTAAGATTAAAAAGTTGAATTAAATTAAATTACATAAAATTAAATAAATTAAATTAAATAAATTAAATTAAATAAATAAAATAAAATTAAATTAAATTAAATAAAATTAAATAAACAAATTAAATTAAATTAAATAAATAAATTAAATTAAATTAAATTAATTAAATTAAATTAAATTAAATTAAATCAAACTAAATTGAATTAAATTAAATCAAATCAAACTAAATTGAATTAAATTGAATTAAATTAAATTAAATTAAATTAAATTGAATTAAGTTGAATTAAATAACATCACCTAAGACATAAAGAACTCAAAAATAAATCTAAAATAACTTGAACACTATTCCAAACTTAAATCATTAATTTGAACTTAAATTTGCATCACAAATCATTAAGTATCATTTTGCCCTAGGAGCTTTAGTTATCATAACTCCTAAAACGAATATTAAATGAAATGTTACTTCACTTATAGTGACATTCAAATGTCCTAGTTCACTCGAGCAAGTTAACAAAACTTGAAAACCTCGGATGATTGATTCATTTACATAATTAAATTCTCTTGGACTTAAAACAATCCTAGAAATATTGAAAAGATGTTTAGGATCCTTCCTAAGCACTCCCTCAATATGATAGGATATTTATAAGAACAATTGAACTTAGTTATTCTTTGATGAAGAAAATCGTCCTCAAACTAAAAACACAAAGAACCTAGACGTCATAGGAAATGACTAGCTATAGGATTAGGAATTTGGTAGAAAACCATAACCCTTTCCCTTAGCTTTACCTAGGAACTTGCTTAAATATTCTAATTGTGTTTTAAGTGCAGCTGGGATGACGGGAAGACCCTCCAGGTACGCTTTTATTTTATTGCGATTTACTTTACGGCAACTTATTTAATTACATCGCACTTATTTTTCTTGCATGATAAAACAACAGCTTGCATGAAAACCGACACCTTTAGGACAGTAAACCAAAACCGAAACCCATAACTAAATTAAAAGACACTACAAGATAAAATTCACCTCCACAACATTTCAAAATATAAGACAACTCAAAATTTAATCACAAACAAAACACAAAACTACAATTACAACTAAATTAAAACGTCTTGTTGGATGATCGGGAATACCTCGGATGATGTAACCTACGTGTTACTAATAGGATTTCCCATGGTCTAAATGAAAGTGTGGAACTCATTCGATTGAGTTTAGCAAATTCATCCGGACTAAGTGAATCCGATAAAAATAACGATGCCGGAAGGATGGAACCGTGGGATCTTAACCGGTGTTGTTATAATCAACTTTAAGATTTGTTTTAATTAAAACACAAAAAACACTTGGAAATTAAGACTTCTCTAAACCAAAACACTTTTCTCATCCCCCGATTTATGATTTCTAAAACTAAACCCTCGCAACAACAAGGAGCTCGGAGCATGGTGGGCAACGACGGCCATCGTCGCCAAGAAACCGAAACCTACTTCAACAAAACTTCCCTAGAATTAAACAACAAAGCCATAGGACTTCGAGGTAGTTTGCCTAGTGCAACATAAATCCTCAACTCTTCGTTAGGCATTTGCATTGCAAATTAAGCCCTAACCGGTCTTAGATTCCGAGGTAGTCGTCCGATACGACATAAACCCTCATATCTTCCGTGCTATTTGTATGATTCTATCATATAAATATAAGCCCTAATTAATTAAAATTGGCAAGATTAAAACATTAAATAAACATTAGGACTTTCCTAAATCCAAGCCAAGCAATAGGGTAGTCGGGAGATTATCGAAGTTCACTTCGAATCCATAATTTCTCCTACTTTTCTTCCTTTGAATTCCCAAAATAAAATGTTCCAAACTTGATCCATCCCCTATTGAGATTCAAAAATTCAATTCCTTGAAAACTTAAACTTTGAAATTCTTGAGAGCAGAATTATTGATTATTATCGAGAGTTTTCTTAGGTGATTCCCGTCACTTAAGATGTAATTAACTATAGGGGCTTGCCCTTATAGGGAATTTTAAAGAACCTGAGTAATATAAACCCCGTTTAATGTTTTCATATTAAGAGGGGAACTTGTCGGCTTATAAAATTGGTTCGCAGACCAAACGGATGTCACAAATCTCATAGTTTATTTAATCGAGCCCCATCATCAAGCAGTGTGCCTATTCTTCGGGATAGATCCACGGTTTGTGGTGCGGTGCTCGTTTATATAAACTATTTGGGATGAGAGATCGGTTTGATTTCATATCTTAAAACTTTTAGACTTAAAATTATTTTCAAAATCAAATGTTATCTTTTAAACTATATATTTAAATTAAATTTAAAATATAAAAAAATTCGCCGACAATTTCTGTAGGCAACTCCCTTTTCAAAATAAAACACATAACCTAAAAATATGCCGACACACACCAAATCTCCCAAAATTAGCCAAAATACAAAAAATTACGAAAATGCCCCTATGCCCCAAAAATTCTCATTTCTTCCCCAAAATCATTTTGAACCAGTCAAAATTGCATAATTGATTTACAATACACCACATTCCTTAAAACAGTCCAATTTACCTTCAATTCTCGAAAACTACCAAAATAACACAATTTTCACAGAAATTCTCCAAAATTATTGAAATGCTCTTAAAACTTTAAGAATCCAAATAATTTCTTAAGTCCTATGATTTCATCAAAAATCGTTTTAAACCACTCCATATTATTCAAATTCCCCAAATTCACCCACAAACACCTAGAGTTAGCCAAAATCCAAAAAATTGACATTTCTTCACGAAAATCATTTTAAACTTGTCCAAATTTACCCAAGTGATCTAAAATACTCCACATTCCATAAAACAAACGAATGTGCCCAAAATTCTCCAAAAGTACCAAAATAACACGATTTCTATCAGAATTACCATAGTGCCCCTAAAACACTAAAAATCATAAAAATCTATAAATTCCTAAGATTATACCAAAAAACATTTTAAATCACTTCAATTTATTCTATATACCCAAATTCATCCCTAATCAACCAAAACTTGCCACAATCCAAAAAAATTCCCAAAATGCCCCTTTTTCCCGAAAATTCTCATTTTTTCACCGAAATCATTTTAAACCACTCCAATTACACAATTGATATAAAATACTCCACATTCCTTAAAACAAGTCAAATTGGCTTGAATTTTCTAAAACTACTAATATAACCCAGTTTTCACCAAAATTCATTAAAATTACCAAAATACCCTTAAAACCCTAAGAATCCTAAAAATCTCCAAATTGTTAAGTCATCAAGGAAAATCATTCTAAACCACACCAGAATATTCATATTGCCTAATTTGACCCCTAATCTCCCAAAATGAGCCAAAATTCCAAAAATTTCAAAGTGCTTCTATGGCCCAAAAAGTCACATTTCTTCACCAAAATCATTTTAATCTTCTTCAAAATACCCAAGTGATGTAAACTACTTAACATTCAATAAAGCTAGTGAAATAGCCAAAACAACCAAAGTAACCCAATTTCAACCAAAAGAACAAAAATTTCCTTAAAACCCAAAAAATCTCAAAAATCCTAAAATTTCTAAGGTTTCACGAAAAATAACTCTAATCAACTTCAAATAATTTAAATTGCCCGACTTCACACCAAATCTCCCAGAATTAGCCAAAATCCCAAAGATTACGAAAATGCCCCTATGGCTCAATAATTCTTATTTCTTCACCAAAATCATTTTAAACCTCTCCAAATTACACAATTAATCTAAAATACTCCACAATCTTTAAAACTAGCCAAATTTCCCTAAATACTCCAATATTATATAAATAACCAAATTTAACAAGAATTAACAAAATAATAAATATCTCAAAAATATAAAAATTTCAAAAATTCCACCAAAAATCATTTTAAGCCACTCAAAATTATTCAATTACCTGAATTCACAGCAAATCTCATAAAATTAGCCAAAATCCCAAAAACTTCGATAATACACTTATGGCCTAAAAAGTCTCATTTCTTCACCGAAATCATTTTGAACCTCTCCAAATTGCACAAATGATCTAAAATACTCCACATTCCTTAAAAGCTAAATTGTCTTGAATTCTCCAAATTACCAAAATAACCCAATTTTTACAAAAAACTTAGAAAATTACCAAAATGCCCTTAAAATCCTAAAAATCTTAAAAATCTCCAAATTTCTACGATTTCACAAAAATCGTTATAAACCACTCCAAATTATTCAAATTGTCCAAATTCACCCACAATCTCCTAAATTTAGCCCAAATTCCAAAAATTGCCAAAATGCACCTATGGGCCAAAATTTATCATCTCCTCACCAAAATCATTTTAAACTTTTCTAAATTACCCAAGTGATCTAAAATACTTCTCATTTCATAAAACGAGCCAAATTGCCAAAAATTCTCCAAAACTACCAAAACAACACAATTTCCACAAAAATTACCATAATACCCATAAAACCTTAGTAATCCCAAAAATCTCCAAATTCTTAAGATTTTTCCAAAAATGTTTTTAAATCACTTGAAATTATTCAAATTGCCCAAATTCACCCTAAATTTTAAAAAACTAACTAAAATTTGAAAAATTCCCAAAATGCTCCTATGGTCAGTAAAAGAGTCATTTCTTCACCAAAATTATTTTAAACCTCTCCAAATTACACAATTGATCTAAAATAAGCCACATTCCTTAAAACAAGTCAAATTGCCTTGAATTCTCCAAAAACTACAAAAATAACTCAGATTTCAATAAAATTCACTAAAATTACCAAAATGCCTTTAAAACCTTTAAAATCCTAAAAATCACAAATTCCTTAGATTTCACGAAAATATATTCTAAAACACTCCAGATTATTTAAATTGGCTAAATTTACCCCCAATCTCTCAAAGTTATCTAAAATTCTATAAGATTCCAAAATGCCCCTACGGTTAAAAAATTTACATTTCTTCACAAAAATCATTTTACACTTCTCCAAATTACTCAATTGATCTAACATACTCCACATTCTATAAAACGAGCGAAATAGCGCTATATTCTCCAAAACATCCAAAATAACACAATTTCCAGCAAAATTAGCATAATGCCCTTAAAACCTTAAAAATCCAAAAAATCTCCAAATTCCTCAGATTTTACCAAAAACCATTCTAAATTAACTCAAATTATTCAAATTGCCCAAATTCACCCCAAATCTCCCAAAATCTCATTTCATCTCCAAAATCATTTTAAACCTCCTCAAATTACACAATTGACCTAAAATACTCCACATTCCTTAAAACTAGCCAAATTGCTTTAAATTTCCAAAACTACCAACATAACCCAATTTTGACCAAAATTACCAAAATACCTTTAAAATCTTAAAAATATCCAAATTCCAAAAATTTCACCGAAAATCAGTCTAAACCACTCTAATTTATTCAATATCCCTTAATTCATCCAAAATCACCCAAAATTAGCCAATCTTCCAAAAATTTTCAAAATGCTCCTTTGGCCCAAAAATTCTCATTTATTCACCAAAATCATTTTGATCCTCTCCAAATTACACAATTGATCTAAAATACTCTACATTCCTTAGAACAAGCAAATTGCCTTAAATTCCCCAAAACAACCAAAATAACCTAATTTTCATAAAATTCTCCGAAATTAAAAAATGCTCTTAAAATGCAAAAAGTTCAAAAATTCTCCATATTTTTAAGATTTCATCAAAAATCATTCAAAACTAGTCCAATTTATTCAAATTGGCCAAATTAACCCACAATATCATAATGTGAGCTAAAATCCAATAAATTCCCAAAATGCCGTTATGGCCCAAAATTTCTCATTTCTTCACCAAAATCATTTTAAACTTCTTCAAATTACCCAAGTGATCTGAAATATTCCACACTAACACAATTTTCACCAAAATTACCATAATGCCCATAAACACTAAAAATTCCAAAAGCCACAAAATTCCTATGATTTTACCAAAAATCACTCTAAATCACTTCAAACTATTCAAATTGCACAAATTCCTCAAAATCTCCCAAAACTAGTCAAAATCTGAAAAATTCTCAAAATGCCTTTATGGCTCGAAAATTCTCATTTCTTTACCAAAATAATTTTAAACTTCTCTAAATTACACAAATGATCTAAAATACTCCACATTACTTAAAACTAGTCAAATTGCATTGAATTCTCCAAGACTACCAAAATAATCTGATTTTCTCCAAAATTCACTAAAATTACCAAAATGCCTTTAAAAACCTAAAAATCCAAAAATCTCTAGATTCTTAAGATTTCACCAAGCATAATTCTAAACTAGTCCAAAATTTTCAAATTGCTCAAATTTCCCCAAATCTCCCAAAACTAGACAAAATCCCAAATATTTCAAAAATGCCTTTATGGCCCAAAAAATAACATTTCTTCACAAAAATCATTTTCACTTCATCAAATTACCCAAGTGATCTAAAATACTACACATTCCACAAAACTAGCCAAATTGCCAAAACAATCAAAACAACTTAATTTCCGCCAAAATTATCAAAATGTCCTTAAAACACTAAAAATCCCAAGAATCTACAAATTCCAAAGATTTCACAAAAAATCATTCTACTCCACTCCAAATGATTCAAATTACCCAACTTCACACTAAATCTCCCAAAATTAGTCGAAATACCAAAAATTACGAAAATTCCCCGATAACCGAAAAATTCTCATTTCTTCACCAAAATCATTTTAGGACTCTGCAAATTGTCTAATTGATCTAAAATACTCCATATTCCTTATAACTAGCGAAATTACACAAAATTCTCCAAAACTACCAAATTTACCAAATTTGCACCAAAATTACAAAAATAACATTAAAACCCAAAAAATACTAAAGAATATCAAAATTCCCAAAATTTCACAAAAAATCGTTCTAACCCATTGCAAATTATTCAAATTGCTTAAATTCATCCACAATCTCCCAAAGTTAGCAAAAATTCCAAAAATTTCCAAAATGTCCCTAAGGTCCAAAAATTGTCATTTCTTCACCAAAATCATTTAAAACTTCTATAAATAAAAGTGATCTAAAATACTCCACATTCCATAAAATGAGAGAAATTAAATTAAATTCTCCAAAATTACCAAAATAACACAATTTCCACAAAAATTACCATAATGACCTTAAAACCTTAAAAATTCAAGAAATCTCCAAATTCCTTACCGAACATCATTCTAAATCACTTCAAATTATTCAAATTGCCCAAATTTACCCCAAATCTTAAAAACTTAACCAAAATCTAAAAATTCTGAATAAGCCCCCATGACCCAAAATTCTCATTTCTTCACCAAAATCTATTTACATCTCTCCAAATTACACAATTGATCTAAAATACTCCACATTCCTTAAAACATGCCAAATTGCCTTGAATTCTTCAAAACTACCAAAATAACCCAATTTTCACCAAAATTACAAAATGCCCTTCAAACCCTAAATATCCAAAAAATCTCTAAATTTCTATGATTTAACCAAAAAGCACCACTTGAAATTATTTAAATTGACCAAATTTACCCACAATCACCCAAAATTAACCCAAATCCCAATTACTTCCAAAATACCTCTATGGCCCAAAAGTTCACATTTCTTCAACAAAATAATTTTAAACTTCTCCAAATTACCCAAATGATCTAAAATACTCCACATTTCATAATACTAGCCAAATTTCCTAAATTACCAAAATAATCTAATTTCCATCAAAATTACTACAATGCTCTTAAATCCTTAAAAAATTCAAAAATCTCCAAACTCCTAAGATTTTATGAAAAATCATTCTAACCCACTCCAAATTCGTGAAATTGTACAACATCACACCAAATCTCCCAAAATTAGCCAAAGTACAGAAAATTGCGAAAAAGCCCCTATGGCCTAAGAAATCTCATTTCTTCCCCAAAATCATTTTGAACCTCTCCAAATTACTTAATTGATTTAAAATACACCACATTCCCTAAAACAAACCAAATTACCTTGAATTCTCCAAAACTACCAAAATAACCCAATTTTCACAGAAATTCTCTAAAATTACCAAAATGCCCTTAAAACTTTAAGAATCCAAAAAATTTCCAAAGTACTAAGATTTCATCAAAAATCATTCTAAACCACTCCATATTATTCAAATTGCCCAAATTCACCCACAAACACCGATAGTTAGCCAAAATCCCAAAAATTTAAAAAATGGCCCTATGGCCCAAAAATTTGCATTTCTTTATGAAAATCAATTTAATGTTGTCAAAATTACCCAAGTGATCTAAAATACTCCACATTCCATAAAATGTGCAAAATTGCCTTACATTCTCCAAAACTACCAAAATAACACGATTTCCACCAGAATTACCATAATTCCCTTAAAACCCTAAAAATCTTAAAAATCTACTAATTCTTAAGACTATACCAAAAAACATTCTAAATCACTTCAAATTATTCTAATTGCCCAAATTCACCCTAAATCAACCAAAACTAGCCACAATCCAAAAAAATCCCAAAATACCTATTTTGCCCGAAAATTCTCATTTCTTCACCAAAATCATTTTAAACCACTCCAAAATACACAATTGATATAAAATACTACATATTCCTTAAAACTAGCCAAATTGCCTTGAATTCTCTAAAACTACTAAAATAACCCAATTTTCACCAAAATTCACCAAAATCACTAAAATACCCTAAAAACCCTAAAAATCCCAAAAATCTCGAAATCCCTATGTTTTCAACAAAAATCATTCTAAACCACTCCAGATTATTCATTTTGCCTAAATTGACCCTCAATCTCCCAAAATTAGCCAAAATTCAAAAAATGCTTCATATGGCCCAAAAATTCACATTTTTTCACCAAAATCATTTTAAGCTTCTCCAAATTACCCAAGTGATCTAAAATACTCAACATTCCATAAAACTAGTCAAATAGCCAAAACTACCAATGTAACCCAATTTTCACCAAAATAACCAAAATGTCCTTAAAACCCTAAAAATCTCAAAAATCTCAAAATTCCTAAGATTTCACGAAAAATCATTCTAATCAACTTCAAATAATTCAAATTCTCTAAGTTCACACAAAATCTCCCATAATTAACCAAAATCCCAAAAATTACGAAAATCCCCCTATGGCTCAATAATTCTCATTTCCTCACCAAAATCATTTTAAACCTCTCCAAATTACACAATTATTGTAAAATACTCCACAATCATTAAAACAAGCCAAATGGCTCTAAGTACTCCAATACTATAAAAATAACCCAATTTCACAAAAATTACTAAAATCCTATATATGGCAAAAATATAAAAATTTCACCAAAAATCATTTTAAACCACTCGAAATTATTCAAATTACCCTTATTCACTACAAATCTCCTAAAATTAGCAAAAATCCCACAAATTCTTAAAATGCTCCTATGGTCTAAAAAATCTCATTTTTTCTCCAAAATCATTTTGAACCTCTCCACATTTCTTAAAACAAGCCAAATTGCCTTGAATTCTCAAAATTATTAAAATAACCCAATTTTCACAAAAATTCTCGAAAATTACAAAATGCTATTAACATCCTAAAAATACTAAAAATCTCCAAATTCCTAAGATTTCACCAAAATCGTTATAAACCACTTCAAAATATTCAAATTACCCAAATTCACCCACAATCTCTCAAATTTAGCCCAAATCCCAAAAATTCCCAACATGCCGCAATGGGCCAAAAATTATCATCTCCTCACCAAAATCATCTTAAACTTTTCAAAATTACCCAAGTGATCTACAATACTCCACATTCCATAAAACGAGCTAAATTGACAAAAATTCTCCAAAACTACCAAAATAACACAATTTCCACAAAAATTACCATAATGCCCATAAAACCTTAGTAATCCCAAATATCTCCAACTTCCTAAGATTTTACCAATAATCATTTCTAAATCACTTCAAATTAATCAAATTACCCAAAATCACACAATTTTTTTTTAAAATTAACCAAAATCCTAAAAATTCCTAAAATGCCCCTATGGTCAGTAAAAAGTCATTTCTTCACCAAAATCGTTTTAAACCTCTCCAATTACACAATTGATCTAAAATACTGCACTTTCATTAAAACAAGTCAAATTGCCTTGAATTCTCCAAAATAACTTAATTTTCAACAAAATTCACTAAAATTACCAAAATGCCATTCAAACCTTAAAATTCCTAAAAAACACAAATTCCTTAGATTTCACAAAAGTATATTCTAAAACACTCCAAATTATTCAAATTCACCAAATTTACCCCCAATCTCTCAAAAATATCCAAAATACTAAAAATTTCCAAAATGCCCTTATGGCTAAAAAATTCACATTTCTTCACAAAAATCATTTTAAACTTCTCCAAATTACTCAAGTGATCTAACGTACTCCTCATTCCATAAAACGAACGAAATAGCCCTACATTCTCCAAAACTTCAAAAATAACATAATTTCCACCAAAATTAGCATAATGCCCTTAAAGCCTTAAAAACCCAAAAAATCTCCAAGTTCCTCAGATTTTACCAAAAATCATTCTAAATCACTTCAAAAAATTAAAATTGCTCAAATTCACCCAAAATCTTCCAAAACTAGCCAAAATCCCAAAAATTCGCAAAATGCCCATATGGCCCGAAAATTCTCATTTCATCACCAAAATCATTTTAAACCTCCTCAAATTACAAAATCTACCTGAAATACTCCAGATTCCTTAAAACTAGCAAAATTGCTTAAAATTTTCAAAACTACCAACATAACCTAATTTTCACTAAAATTACCAAAATACCCTTAAAACCTTAATAATCTGAAAAATATCCAAATTCCAAAAATTTCACCAAAAATTATTCTAAACCACTCCAAATTATTCAATATGCCTAAATTCATCCAAAATCTCCCAAAATTAGCCAATATCCCAAAAATTATCAAAATGTCCCTTGGGCCCAAAAATTCTCATTTATTCACCAAAACCATTTTGATCCTCTACAAATTACACAATTGATCTAAAATACTCTACATTCCTTAAAACAAGCCAAATTGCCTTGTATTCCCCAAAACAACCAAAATAACCTAATTTTCATAAAATTCTCCAAAATTACAAAAATTCCCTTGAAACAAAAAAAATCCAAAAATTTTCCATATTTTTAAGATTTCATCAAAAATTGTTCAAAACTAGTCCAATTTATTCAAATTGCCCAAATTCACTCACAATCTCCCAATGTTAGCTAAAATCCAAAAAATTCCCAAAATTCCCCTATGGCCTAAAATTTCTCATTTCTTCACCAAATTCATTTTAAACTTCCCCAAATTATCTAAGAGATCTGAAATACTCCACATTAACACAATTTTCACAAAAATTACCATAAGGCCCATAAAACTCTAAAAATCCCAAAAACCACTAAATTCCTAAAATTTTACCAAAAATCACTCTAAATCACTTCAAATTATTTAAATTGCCCAAATTCCCCCGAAATCTCCCAAAACTAGCCAAATTCTCAAAAATTCTCAAAAGGCCTCTATGGCTCGAAAATTCCCATTTCTTCACCAAAATAGTTTTAAACTTCTCTAAATTGCACAAATGATCTAAAATACTCCACATTCATTAAAACTAGTCAAGTTGCCTTGAATTCTCCAAAAGTACCAAAAAAACCCAATTTTCTTAAAAATTCACGAAAATTACTAAAATGCCCTTGAAAACCTAAAAAACTAAAAAATCTCCAAATTCTTAAGATTTCACCAAGCTTCATTCTAAACTAGTCCAAATTATTCAAATTGCTTAAATTTCCTTAAATCTCCCAAAAGTAGAGAAAATCCTAACATTTTCCAAAATGCCCATGTGGCCCAGAAATTAACATTTCTTCACCAAAATCATTTTAACTTCTCCAAATTACCCAAATGATCTAAAATACTATACATTCCATAAAACTTGCCAAATTGCCAAAACTACCAAAATAAGCTAATGTCCACCAAAATTAGCAAAATGTCCACAAAACCCTAAAAATCCCAAAAATCTATAAATTCTTCAGATTTCATGAAAAATCATTCTAATCCACTCTAAACTATTCAAATTGCCCAACTTCACACCAAATCTCGCAAAATTAACCAAAATCCAAAAAATTGTGAAAATTCCCTGATAACCAAAAAATTCTCATTTCTTCACCAAAATCATTTTAAACCTCTCTAAATTATCCAATTGATCTAAAATGCACCATATTCCTTAAAACTAGCCAAATTACCCAATTTGCACCAAAATTACCAAAATACCCTTAAAACCCTAAAAATAAAAAAAAATCAAAATTCCTAAAATTTTACAAAAACAATCGTTCATACCCACTCCAAATTATTCAAATTGCTTAAATTCACCCACAATCTCCCAAAGTTAGCCAAACTTCCAAAATTTTCCAAAATGCCCCTAAAGCCCAAAAATTCTCATTTCTTTACCAAAATCATTTAAAACCTTTGTAAACTAAGAAAGTGATCTAAAATACTCCAAATTCTATAAAACGAGCGAAATTGACTTAAATTCTTCAAAACTACCAAAATAACACATTTTCCACCAAAATTACCATAATGACCTTAAAACCCTAAATATTCAAGAAATCTCCAAATTCCTTACCAAAAATCATTCTAAATAACTTCAGATTATTCAAATTGACCAAATTCACCCCAAATCTACAAAAATTAAACAAAATCACAAAAATTCTGAATAAGCCCCTATGACTCGAAAATTCTCATTTCTTCACCGAAATCATTTTACACCTCTCCAAATTACACAGTTGATCTAAAATACTCCATATACCTTAAAAATAACTAAATTGCCTTGAATTCTCCAAAACTACCAAAATAAATTAACTTTCACCAAAATTCACCAAAACTAAAATGCCCGTAAAACCCTAAAAATCCTAAAAATCTCCAAATTCCTAAGATTTCACTAAAATGTATTCTAAAACTCTCCAAATTATTCAAATTGCCCAAATTTACTCCAAATCTCCTAAATCTATGCAATTGCTAAAATTACAAAAATAACCCATCTTCCTCCAAAATTACCAATATGGCCTTAAAATCTTAAAAAACCAAAAGACCTACAAATTCCTAAGATTTGGCGAAAAATCATTCTAATCCTCTCCAAATTATTCAGATTGGCCAACTTCACACCAAATCTCCCAAAGTTAGCCAAAATCCCAAAAATTGTGAAAATGTCTTATGGCCTAAAAATTCTCATTTCTTTACCAAAATTATTTTAAACCTCTCAAATTTAGCCAATTGATTTAAAATACTTCATATTCTTTAAAACTAACCAAATAGCACTAAATTCTCCAAAACTTCCAAAAATACCCAAATTTTACAAAAATTACCATATTTTCAGCAAAATTACCAAAATACACTTTAAACCCTAAAAATTACTAAAATATCCAGATTCCAAAAATTTCACCAAAACTATTTTAAACCACTCCAAATTATTCAAATTGCCAAAATTTACCCCAGATATCCCAAAATTAGACAAAATGCAAAAAATTTTGAAAATGCCCCTATTGCCCAAAAATTCTCATTTCTTGAATAAAATCATTTTGAACCTCTCCAAATTACACTGTTGATCTAAAATACTCCACATTCCTTAAAACATGCAAATTTGCCTTGAATTCTGCAAAAGTATCAAAATAACCCAATTTTCACTAAAATTCACTAAAATTACCAAAACCCAAAAATCTCCAAATTCTTATGATTTCACAATAAAATCATTCTAAACCACTCCAAATTCTAAAAATTGACCAAATTTACCCACAATCTCTCAAAAATATCTTAAATGCCCTTATGGCCCAAAAATTCAAATTACTTCACTGAAATCGTTTTAAACTTCTCCAAATTGCCCAGATCTAAAATACTCCACAATACATAAAACTAGCCATATTGCCAAAGCTACTAAAATATTTAAATTTCCACAAAAATTTCCAGAATGTCCTTACAAACCTAAAAATCTCAAAATTCTCAAAATTCCTTAAATTTCATGAAAAGTCTTTCTATTCCACTCCAAATAATTTAAATTGCCCAACTTCACACCAATTCTCCCAAAATTAGCTAAAATCCCAAAAATTGTGAAAATCCGCCTACGGCCCATAAATTCTCATTTCTTCACCGAAATCATTTTAAACCTCTCTAAATTACACAATTAATCTAAAATACTTCACATTCTTTAAAACTAGCCAAATTGCCCTAAATACACCCAAACTACGAAAATAAACTAATTTCACAAAAATTATCAAAATAGCCTTAAAACCCTACAAATCTAAAAAATATCCAAATTCGAAAATTTTCACCAAAAATCATTAGAAACCACTCCAACTTATTCAAATTGCTTAAATTCACCCCAAATCTTCAAAAATTTGAAAAAATCCATAATTTTTCGAAAATGCCCCTATGGCCCAAAAATTCTCATTTCCTTACCAAAAACATTTTGAACCTCTTCAAAACTGCACAATTGATCTAATATACTTCACATTCCTCTAAAAAAGCCAAATTGTCTTGAATTTTTATAAACTACCAAAATAACCTAATTTTTACAAAAATTCACAAAGTTTACCGAAAGGTCCTCAAAAGCTTTAAAATCTCCAAATTCTCTAAACTCCTAAGATTCCACAAAAAATCATTCTAAACAACTCCAAATTATTCAAATTGCCCAAATTCACCCACAATCTCCCAAATTTAGCTAAAATCCTCATTCCATAAATCATTATAAACAACTCCAAAAATACTCCTATTGGTCAAAACTTCTCATTTCTTATTCAAAATCATTTTAAACTTCTCTAAATTACCCAAGTGATCTAAATAACTCCACATTCCATAAATCGAGCTAAATTGCCCAAAATTTTCCAAAACTACCAAAATAATACAATTTCCAACAAAATTACCATAATGCCCTTAAAACCCTAAAAATCCCAAAAATCTTCAAATTCCTAAGATTTTACCCAAAATCATTCTAAATCACTTCAAATTATTTAAATTGCCCAAATTCACCTCAAATCCTTGAAAATTAACCAAAATCCCAAAATCTCCTAAAATGCCACTATGGCTTGAAAAAAATTATTTCTTTACCAAAATCATTTTAAACCTCTCCAAATTACATAATTGATCTAAAATTCTCCACATTTCTTAAAACAAGCCAAATTGGCTTAAATTCTCCAAAACTACCAAAGTAACTCAATTTTCACCAAAATTCACTAGAATTACCAAAATGCCCAAAAACCCCTAAAAACCACAAAATTCGTATGATTTCACAAAAATATTTTCTAAATCACTCCAAATTATTCAAATTGTTCAAACTTACCCCCAATCTCCCTAAATTAGCCAAAATCCCAAAGATTTCCAAAATGCCCTTGTGACTCAAAAATTTACATTTCTTCACAAAATTTTTTTTAAACTTCTTCAAATTACCAAAGTGATCTAAAATACTCAACATTCCATAAAACGAGTGAAATAGCCCTAAATTCTCCAAAACTACCAAAATAACATAATTTCCACCAAAATTAGCATAATGCCCTTAAAACTGTAAAAATCTAAAAAATCTCTAAATTCTTATGATTTTACCAAAAACGATTCTAAATCACTTCAAAATTTTCAAATTCCTCAAATTCACCCCAAATCTCCCAAAACTAACCAAAATTGCAAAAATTCTTAAAATGCCCCTTTGGTCCGAAATTTCTAATTTAATTGCAAAATCATTTTAAACCTCTCCAAATTACACAATTGATCTAAAATACTCCACATTCATTAAACTAGCCAAGTTGCCTTGAATTCTCCAAAACTAACAAAATAACCAAATTTTCACCAAAATTCACAAAAATTACCAAAATACCCTTAAAACTCTAAAATTCCAAAAAATCTCCAAATTCCTAAGATTTCACCAAAAATAAATCTAAACCATTCCGAATTTATCAAATTACCCAAATTTACTCCCAATCTCCCAAAATTTGACAAAATGGACCAATGGCCCAAAAATTCACATTACTTTACCAAAATTATTTTAAACTTCTACAAATTACCCTAGTGATCTAAAATACTCCACATTTAATAAAAATAGCCAAATTACCAAAACTACCAGAATAACCCAATTTCCACTAAAATTACCAAAATGTTCTTAAAACCCTAAACATCCCATAATACTACAAATTCCAAAGATTTAACAAAAAAATTATTTTAATCCACTCAGAATTTTATAAATTGCCCAACTTCACACCAAATGTCCCAAAACTAGCCAAAATCCCAAAATTTGTTAAAATGCCTCTATGGCCCAAAAATTCACATTTCTTCACCAGAATCAGTTTAATCCTCTCCAAATCATCCACTTGATCTAAAATACTCCATATTCTTTAATACTACGAAAATTACCAATTTTCACCAAATTAACAAAATTCTTTTAAAACCTTAGAATTCTCAAAAATATCCAAATTCCAAAAATATCATAAATAATCATCCTAAATCACTATAGATTATTCAAATTGCCAAAAATTACCCCACGTCTCCCAAATTTAGCAGAAATTTCAAAAATTACGAAAATGCCCCTATGGCCCAAAAACTCTCATATATTGACCAAAATCATTTTGAACCTCTCCAAATTATACATTGATCTAAAATACATCACATTCTTTAAAACAAGCCAAAGTGCGTTGAATTCCCCAAAACTACCAAAATAACCCATTGTTCACAAAAATTCTCCAAAATTACCAAAATGCCCTTAAAACTCTAAAAATGCCAAAAATCTCCAAATTCTTAAGATTTCACCAAAAAGTATTCTAAACCACTTGAAATTATAAAAAATGCCCAATATCACCCACAATCTCCTAAAGTTAGCCAATATCCCAAAAATTTCCAAAACGCCCCTATGGACAAAAAATTCTCATTTCTTCTTCAAACATGTTCTAAACTTTTCTTAATTACCCAAGTGATCTGAAATACTCCACATTTCATAAAACGAGCCAAAGTGCCCTAAATTCTCAAAAACTACCAATATAGCACAATTTCCACCAAAATTAACATAACGCCCTTAAAGACATAAAAATTCCAAAAATCTCCAATTTTCTAAGATTTTACCAAAACTCATTCTAAATCACTTCAACTTATTCAAATTCCCCAAACTTACCCCAAATCTCCCAACATTAGCTAAAATCCCTAAAATTCCAAAAATTCCCCTATCCCCCAAAAATTCTCATTTCTTCACCAAAATCATTTTAAACCATTCCAAATTACAAAAATTGATCTAAATACACATTATTCCTAAAAACTAGCCAAATTGCCTTGAATTCTCAAAAACCACCAAAATAACCTAATTTTCACCAAAATTCACCAAAACTACCAAAATACCATTAAAAACATATGAGTCTCAAAAAACTCCAAATTTCTAAGATTCGCCAAAATTCAATTCTAAACTACACCAAATTATTCAAATTGCTCAAATTTACCCACAAACTCCCAAAATTATCCAAATCCCCAAAAATTTCAAAAATACCACTGTGGCCCAAAAATTCACATTTGTTCCCCAAAATCATTTTTAAACTTCTCCAAGTTACCCATGTGATCTAAAATACTCTACATTCCATAAAACTAGCAAAATTGCAAATACTTCCAAAATAATTTAATTTCCACCAAAGTTACCAAAACTTCCTTAAAACACTAAAAATTCCAAAAATCTACAAATTCTTAAGATTCACCAAAAATCATTATAATCCACACCAAATTGTTCAAATTATTCTACTTCATACCAAATTTCCCAAAATTAGCCACAATCCCAAATATTATGAAAATACCCTTATGGCCAAAAAATTCTCATTTAAAGCTCTCCAAATTATCCAATTGATCTGAAATACTAACATTTTTTAAAACTAGCCAAATTGCACTAAATTCTCCAAAACTACCAAAACTACCCAATTTTCAAAAAATTTGCCAAAATACCCTTAAAACCCTAAAAATCTAAAAAAATGCAAACTCCAAAAATTTCACTAAAAATCATTATAAACCCCTCCAAATTAACAAAATTGGCAAAATTTACCCCACATCTCCCAAAATTAGCTAAAATCCATAAAATTCCAAAAATGCCCCTTTGGCCGAAAAAAACTTATTTCTTCATAAAAGTCATTTTGAACCTCTCCAAATTACATAATTGATCTAAAATACTAAACATTCCTTAAAACAAGCGAAATTGCCTTGAGTTCACCAAAACTACCAAAATAACAAAATTTTCACAAAAATTCTTCAAAATTACCAAAATGCCCTTAAAAACTCTAAAAATTCCAAAAATCTCCAGATTCCTATGATTTCAACAAAACTCAACCTAAACCACTCCAAATTATTCAAATTGCCTAAATTCACCCAAAAACTCCCAAAGTTAGCCAAAATCCCAAAACTTCCCAAAATGCCCCTATGGCTAAAAAATTTTCATTTCTTCACCAAAATCATTTTAAACTTCGCTAAGTTACCCAAGTGATCTAAAATACACAACATTCCATAAAACTGACCAAATTGCCAAAACGACCAAAATAACCCAATTTCCACCAAATTACCAAAATGTCCATAAAACCCTAAAAATCCAAAAAATCTACAAATTCCTAAGATTTCACGAAAAATCATTCTAACTCACTCCAAAATATTCATATAGGACAACATCACACAAAATTATTCCACAAAAAATTGTGAAAATGCCCAAATGACTTAAGAATTATCATTTATTCACCAAAATCATTTTAAACCTCTCCAAATTATCTATTTTATCTAAAATACTCCACATTCTTTAAAAATAGACAAACTGCACCAAACTCTCCAAAACTTCCAAAACTACCCAATTATCACCAAAATTACCAAAATACCCTTAAAAACATAAAAAATCTAAAAAATATCCAAATTCTAAAAACTTCACCAAAAATCATTCTAAACTACTTTAAATTATTTAAATTGCCAAAATTTACCCCTTATCTCCCAAAATTAACGAAAATCCCAAAAATTTCAAAAATGACCCTATGGCCCAAAAATTCTTATTTCTTCACCAAAATCATTTTAAACCTCTCCAAATTACACAATTGATTTGAAATACTCCACATTCTTTAAAACAAGCCAAATTGTCTTGAATTTTCCAAAACTATCAAAATAACCTAGTTTTCACAAAAAATTTTGAAAATTACCAAAATGCCTTTAAAATTCCTAAGATTTCACCAAAAAATCATTCTAAACCACACTAAATTATTCAAATTTCCCAAATTCACCCACAATCTCCCAAAGTTAGCCAAAATCTTAAAAATTCCCAAAATGCTCCTATGGCCCAAAAATTCTCATTTCTTCACCAAAATCAATTTAAACTTCTCCAAATTACCCAAGCAATCTAAAATATTCCACATTCCAAAAAATGAGCTAAATTGCCCTAAATTACACAATACCCATCAAATTTACCATAATGCCCTTAAAATGTTAAAAATAAAAAAAATCTCTAAATTCCTAAGATTTTACCAAAATTCATTTTAAATCACTTCATATTATTTAAATTACCCAAATTCACTCCAAATCTTCAAAAATTACCCAAAATCCCAAAAATTCCTAAAATACCCTTATGGCTCGAAAATTCTCATTTCTTCACCAAAATCATTTTAAACCTCAACAAATTACACAATTAAACTGAAATACTACACATTCCTTAAAACTAGCCTAATTGCTTTGAATTCTCCAAAAGTACCAAAATAACTCAATTTTCACCAAAATTCGCTAAAACATCCGAAATGCCCTTAAACCCCTAAAAATCCCAAAAATCTACGAAATCTGATGATTTCATCAAAATATATTGTGAAGCACTCCAAATTAATCAAATTTTCCAACTTTACCCCTAATCTCCCAAAATTAGCCAAAATGCAAAAATTTTCTAAATTGCCCCTATGGCTAAAAAATTCACATTTCTTAACCAAAATTATTTTAAACTTCTCTAATTTACCCAAGTGATCTATAATGCTCCACATTCCATAAAACTAGCTAAATTGCCAAAACTACCAATATAACCACATTTTCACCAAAATTACGAAAATGACCTTAAAACCCTAAAAATAAAAAAAAATTAAATTCCAATGATTTCATGAAAAATCATTCTAATCCACTCCAAATTATTCTAATTGACCAACTTAACACCAAATCTCCCAAAATTAGCCAAAATCCCAAAAATTGTGAAAATGACCCAATGGCCCAAAAATTCTCATTTCTTCACCAAAATCATTTTAAGCCTCTCCAAATTTCTTAATTGATTTAAAATACTTCACATTCTTTAAAGCAAGGCATAATACCCTAAATTCTCCAAAACTACCAAAATAACCCCATATTTAATAAAATTACCGAAATAACCTTAAGACCTTAAATATTTTAAAAATCTCCAAATTCCAAAAATTTCACCAAAATTACCAAAATAATTATTCAGATTGACAAAATTTGCCCCGCATCTCCCAAAATTAGCCAAAATCCCAAAAATTCCCAAAATGCCCCAATAGCCTAAAAATTCTAATTTCTTCACCAAAATCATTTTGAACCTCTCTAAATTACTTAATTGATATATAATACTGCACATTTCTTTATACTAGAGAAATTGCTCTAAATTCACAAAAATTCTCCAGAATTACGAAACTGCTATTAAAACCCTAAAACTCCTTAAATTCTCCGAATTCCTAAGATTGCACCCAAAATCACTCTAGACCACTTCAAATTAATTAAATTGCCCAAATTTAAAATTTGAAAGATGCCTCTATGGCACAATAATTCCTTTACCAAAATCATTATAAACCTTCCAAGTTACCCAAGTGATCTAAATTACTCCACATTCCATAATACTATCCAAATTTCCCTAAATTCTCCAAAATTACCAAAATAAATCAATTTCCACCAAAATTCTTCAAAATTACCAATATGCCTGTAAAATCCAAAAAATCTGAAAAATCTCCAAATTTCTTTGATTTCACCAAAATTCAGTCTAAAAAACTCTAAATTATTCAAATTGAGAAAATTTGCTCCAAATCACCTAAAATTAGCCATAATCCCAAAAATTTCGAAAATGCCCTTATGACCAAAAAATTCCCATTTCTTATGTAAAATCATTTTAAACACTCCAATTTTCCCAATAAATTTAAAGTATTTCACATTTCTTAAAAATAGCCTAATTTTTCTAAATACTCCAAATCTATCAAAATAACCTAATTTTCTCTAAAATTCTCCAAACTTACCAAAATGCCCTAAAACCCTAAAAATCCAAAAAAACTCCAAATTCCTAAGATTTCACCACAAAACATCATAAACCACTCCAAGTCATTCAAATTGCCTAAATTCACACCAAATCTACCAAAATTATCCAAAAACCAAAAAATTCCCCAAATGCCCCTACAGCCCAAAAAATTGAATTTCTTCACCAAAATAATTTGAAACCCATCAAAATTACCCAACTGAAATAAATACTCACAATTCCTTAAAATTAGCCATAATTCCCTAAATTCTTCAGAGCTACCAAAATAACCCAATTTTTTCCGAAATTACCAAAATGACATTAAAACGCTAACTATCCAAGAAATTTCAAACATCCTAAGATTTCAAAAAAAAATCATTCTAAACCACTCTAAATTATCCAAATTGCTTAAATTCACCCCAAATCTCTTAGTATTAGTCAAAATTAAAAAATTCCCAAAATGCCCCTCTTTTTCAAAAATTCTCATTTCTTCACAAAATCATTTCAAACTTCTCCAAATTACCCATTTAATCTAAAATACTCCAAAATCATTAAATTTATCCAAATTTCCCAAATTCTACAAAACTACCAAAATAACCAAATTTTCACAAAAATTCTCCAAAATTACCAAAATATCCTCAAAACCCTAAAAATATCCAAATTCCTAGGAGTTCACTTAAAATCATTCTAAACCACTCCAAATTATTCAAATTGCCCAAACTCACACCAAACCTCCCAAAATTAAGTGAAATCCAAAAAATTCACAAAATTCATTCATGGCTAAAAAAATTCATTTCTTCACGAAAATCATTTTAAAGCACTCTGAATTACCCAATTGATCTAAATACTGCACAATCCTTAAGCTTGCCAAATTGCCTTAAATTCCCCAAAACTACCAAAATAAATCAAGTTTCACCAAATTTCTCCAAGATTACCAAAATGTCGCTAAAACCCAAAAAATCTTAAAAATCTCCAAATTTATAAGATTTCACCAAAGATTTTTCTAAACCACTCCAAATTATTCAAATTGCCCAACTTCACCCAAAAGCTCTCCAATTTAGCCAAAATCTAAGAAATTTACAAAATGCCCCTGTGGCCCAAAAATTCACATCTCTTCACCAAAATCAATTTAAACCTCACCAATGTACCCAATTATTTTAAAGCACTCCACATTCCTTAAAGCTAGCCAATTTACCCAAAATTCTCTAAAACTACCAAAATAACCTAACTTTAACCAAAATTTTCCAAAATTATCAAAATGCCCTTAAAACCATTAAAATCCCAAAAATCTCTAAATTTCTAAGATTTCATCCAAAATCCTTCTAAACAACTCCAAATAATTCAAAATTGCCCAAATTTGCCCCAAATCTTCAACTAGCCATAATCACAAAAATTTCAAAATGCCCTATGCCCAAAATATCTCATTTCTTCACCAAAGTCATTTTAAACCTCCTCAAATTATCCAATTGATCTAAAATACTCCTCATTCCATAAAACTAGCCAAATTCCCCCGAATTCTATAAAACCCCCAAAATTACTCAATTTTCACCAAAATTCTTAAAATTTACCAAAATGCCCTTAAAACCATAAAAATCATAAAAGTGTCCAAATTCCTAAGATTTCATGAAAAATCATTCCAAGCCACTCCAATTTACTAAAACTGCACAAATTCAGCCCATATCTCACAAAATTAGCCAAAATCCTAAAAATTTCCAAATTGCCCCTATGACTCAAAGGTTCTTATTTCTTCGCTAAAATTATTTAAAACCTCTCTGAATTGTTCAATTGATCTCCACCATCCACAAAACTTGCTAAATTGCTCTAAATTGTCCAAAACTACCAAAATAGCTCAATTTTCACCAAAATTCACCAAAACTACCAAAATTCCTTTAAAACCCTAAAAATTTCCAAAATCTCCAAATTTTTAAGATTACACCAAAAATCATTCTAAACCACTCCAAATTATTTAATTTGCATAAATTCACACCAAATCTCCCAAAATGGCCATAATCCCAAAAATTACTAAAATTCCCCTTTAGCATAAAAATTCTCATTTCTTCACTATAATCATTTTAAACATCTCCAAATTGCCCAATTGATTTAAAATACTCAACATTCCTTAAAACTTATGTAAATTGCTCTAAATTTTCCAAGACAACAAAAATTAACCAATTTTCACCAAAATTCTCCAAAATTACCAAAATGCATTTCAAGCCCTAAAAATCAAAAAAATTTCTAAATTCATAAGATTTCACTGAAAATCATTCTATACCAGATTAAATTATTCAAGTTGCCTAACTTCACCCGAAATCTCCTAAAAATAGCCAAAATCCCAAAATGGCTTTATGGCCAAAAAATTCTCATTTCTTTACCAAATTCATTTTAAACCTCTCTAAATTAACCAAGTGAACCAAAATACTCTACATTCCATAAAACTATCCAAATTACAGAAAAGTCCTTAAAACTCTCAAAATCCCAAAAAATCTCCAAATTCCTATAATTTCAACAAAAATCATTCTAATTCACTCCAAATTATTCAAATTGCCCAACTTCACACTAAATCTCCCAAAATTAGCCAAAATCACAAAAATTCCGAAAAATGCCCTTATATCTTAAAATTCTCATTTCTTCACAAAAATCATTTTAAACCTCTCCAAATTACCCAAATGATCTAAAATACTCCATATTCCTTAAAACTAGCCACACTGCTCAAAATTCTCCAAAACTACCAAAATATCCCAATATTCACCAAAATTACCAAAATACCTTTAAAACCCTAAAAATATCAAAAATCTCCAAATTTCTAAGATTTCACCAAAATTCATTCTAAACCACTACAAATTATTCAATTTTCCTAAATTCACCACAAATCTTATAAAATTAGCCAAAAACCTAAAGTTTCCAAAAGTGCCCTTACGCCAAAAATACCCCATTTCTTCGTCAAAATCATTTTAAACCTCTCCAAACTAGTCAATTGATCTAAAATACTTTACATTCCTTAAAACTAGCCAAATGATCCTGAATTCTCAAAAAATACCAAAATAACCAAATTTTCACCAAAATTCTCCAAAATAACCAAAATGTTTTTAAAACCCAAAAAATCACATAAAAGTCCAAATTCTTAAGATTTCTACAAAAATCATTTTAAATAACACCAAATTATTCAAATTGCTTAACATCACCCCAATTTTCCCAATATTAGGGAAATCCTAAAAATTCATAAAAAGCTCCTATGACCCAAGAATTACCATTTCTTCATTTAAATCATATTAGACCTCTCCCAATTAACCAATTGATCTAAATACTCCACTTTCTTTAAATCTTATCAAATTGCCCAAAATTCTCCAAAACTACCATTATAACCTAAGTTTCACAAAAATTCTACAAAGTTACCTAAGTACCCTTAAAAACCTAAAACTCTCAAAAACCTCCAAATTTCTAAGATTTCACCAAAAATCATTCCAATCCACTCCAAATTATTCAAAATTCCCATATTCACGAAAAAGCAAAAAAATTAAAAATTGCAAAAAAGCCCCTACGACTAAAAAATTCCCATTTATTCACCAAAATCATTTCAAACCTTTGCAAATTACCTAGTTGATCTAAAATACTCCACATTCCATAAAACTAGCCAAGTTGCCCTAACTTTTCTAAAATA
The DNA here is from genome assembly GCA_022702705.1 of Papilionanthe hookeriana x Papilionanthe teres. Lineage (NCBI taxonomy): Eukaryota > Viridiplantae > Streptophyta > Magnoliopsida > Asparagales > Orchidaceae > Papilionanthe > Papilionanthe hookeriana x Papilionanthe teres. The sequence goes on from CM040423.1 coordinate 160,954,779, forward strand.
TCGAAAATAACCTAATTTGCATAAAATTTCTCCAAAAGTACCAAAATGGCTTTAGAACCCTAAAAATCCCATAAAGCTCAAAATTTCTAAGATTAAACAAAAATCATTTTAAACCACTACAAATAATTCATATTACATATATTCTCCCCAAATCTCCCAAATTTTCCATAATCCCAAAAATTTTAAAAATGCCCCTATGGCAAAAATTCTCAATTTTTTCACCCAAATCAATTTAAATATCTCCAAATTACTCAATTGATCTAAAATACTTAAAATTCCCTAAACTAGCCATATTGTCCTAAATTCTCCAGAACTACAAAAAATGATCCAATTTTCACCAAAATTCGCCAAAATTACCAAGATGCCCGTAAAACTCTAAAAATCCAAAAAACCCCCAAACTTCTAAAAGTTCACAAAAAATCATTCTAAACCACTCCAAATTATTTAAATTGACAAAATTCACTTCAAATTAGCAAAAATTAGCCAAAATCCAAAAAAAATCAAAATGTCCCTTATCCCTAGATATTTATGCTTACATTTTATATATGAATTAATACTTCTTTAATAATCTCTTTCTTTACAACAATGCCAAAAAATTGATCCACCAATGTAAATAAGAGATTTAAATGATGTTTTAAAAAGGGTTACTACGCAAGCATATGTATCTTAACTTGATTTAAAAGTAGAAATTATAGTGTAAACCAAACTAGTCTTCATTAAAAACTAAATGTAATATAAAGATAAAGAATTATCTGTAAATCCTCTCCACAAAACTCTTGAAGTTCCTTTGAAACATTTGCTTTCCTTTAAATAGTTTATAGAGGTTGGCGTCCAACTCAGTAGACTCCAAAACTCAATTCTACTTCTTTTACAAACTATATAAAATGAAGTAAAGATGGTGAAGTGGAGAGGTGTATTCTAAAAAAATACTATAACATAGACCTCACTCTTAAACACTAACCACCCCATCCAACAATAACCATTTTTCTGATCTTGAAGTCCCCTTCTTATATTTTCTAAAAGGTGTCTTCGTATCTGTTCAAATTATGTCCCGATTGAACATATCCTCCAAGAGATGCATCCATTCAAGAGTAATTTTAATGAAAATTTATGCTAGTAATTAGTTACCGATGTTCTCACCAAGTGGTTCTTCAAAAACTTCTTTAAAATGGTGCCTATATTACAATAACTCCTCTTTATAACTGCCGCGCATAAACGAAAGATACCGACGCTTAGTTGTGAGCTTGCTGGTGTGGAAGCTCCAGATCCTTGTGCATAACCGCGGGGCCATGGCACTTAAGCGCGAGTTCTGGCGCTCAGCCATCACTTATCACTTCTTCAATTTTCTTCATTTTTGCTCCAAATTTGATCTTTTTTATTCTTTTCATCATAATCTTCTACTTAATCATACTTGTAAGAAAAACACACAAAATTCCTTCGACTAATGTGCAATATCATCAAAAATAGGTATAAAATATGTATAAAAATACTATATATTATAAGTGTATCAAAATCCCCTGAACTTGAAATGTTACTTGTCCTTAGGTGACACTTTAATCATATAAAAATCATACAACTACATGATGAGAAGAGTTTTTTTACGCGCTTTAAAAATTGTTTTCTAGAAATGTAGTAGTCTAATTTAGAAAAAATTTTAGTAAATGAGATCAATTTAATGTTTAGAAATCTCATAAGTAAAGGTTAATGGAAAATATTAGTTCCTATCTTAATCAAAAATACTTATAGGTTCTTCAAAATATACAGTTTAGGCATTTTATTTTCTTTACATAAAATCTTTACTAGAAATAGTTATACTCACTATATTATATTTTTAAGCTTCAAGCTTTTCATCAAATCTTATACTCTAAAAAGATCAGGTGTGGAACCAATTTTGGATTAGGCCCTTAAAACCTTAAGTATCTCCATCCTTTTTCATATACTTATTTTTCACATTTTCTTTTCTTTTTTATTTTTCTTTTCTTGATTTTTTTTCCTTTCTTCTTTTCTTTTTTTTTACAAGGCAAGGATTACTGTATTTGAATAGGCTTTTAATGATTTTGAATTTCGCCCTTCCTTTCCTAATGTATGAGGTATATATCTATATCTTTAACTTACAGATATAATAAAAGTTTTTGAAAATTATTTTCAATAATAGAAATTTAAGCATTAAAAATAAAAGTTTAATCCTTCTATTTTTTTCAAAAATATAACTTTTTCTACTAAAGATAGTTACCAAATATTCATCATTTCTTCACTAAGAAATTTTAAACTTCAAAATTTTCATCATTACTATAAATTTCAACTAAATTCTCTTACTCATTTCAATATTCAAAAATTTACTTTCCTAATATAACTTCATACACATAATTATTTTTCATTCAAATTTAAATTTTTAGTTCATTTGAGAACAAATAAAATTTTAAGTTTTTGAAAATTGTTTCTTATTCCCCCCCAAACCTTAAAATTTTCATTATAGTGAAACATTTAAGCATGGTAACAACATACATGAGTAGGAATTGAAAAATATGAATATTAAATTTGCAAAATTTTTTAAAATCCTAAATATGCAAGTATTAAAAACTTATATGGCGGTAAATTGAAAAGTTAAGCATGAAATTTACTTGATGGATTTTAATAGCATTTAAAAACTTTCCTAAATAGTATCTGGAAAAAGTTCCAAAATATCAAACAAAGCACACTAACAAATCACTAAAAAATTTACTACCACAAACAATCACATCAAATTTCACTAACTTACAACATCCATAACTAAAATAAACACAATCTAATGTGTTTCAGAAACTACTACAACAACACAAAATACATAATGTAGTACTCCATAACATCCACAAATGACAAAAACCACACAATATCAAATATAGAAATAGTTCACAAACACATCACATAACAAACATAAAACAAAAAAAATAACAATCCTAATCATCTTCCTCCTCTTCACCAGCGGGTAGGCACATATGGGTTATATTGTTGATGAGATGGTAGCACAACACTAAATCTCCTCTCATCAATCCATCCATATAGATGTGATAATTCCTCTCATACTCAATGTGTTTCTTAAGATAGTTCCCCATACGGTCTACTTTTCCCTATAAATCATGCACTCGTTCCGTAGTTAAATTAACAATATCTCTTATCCTAATCAAAAGCTTAGTCTGCGAATTAGTGAACTGACCTGAAGATGCCTCGGATGTAGAGACATGAGTTGTAGAAGCAGCAAAAGCTGATGCACTAGATCCTCTTGAAAATCCTCCTCACCAGCCAACTATTGAATGCTCAGCATAATTCTTACAATTTGAACTGGTAACGGGCTTAAGAGTTTGAAGAACTTATTCCCAATTTTCATATCTAACACCACCTTGCTCACACAATGAATGTATCAAATAAGCAAATCCCATACCTGCAGTGGTGGTAGCTCTAGCAGAAGTCTAGATATAATCATAAATAATCTTTTCAATGTCTATCAACTTCCTCTGCTGAATATAGTAGTTCAAACTGGCTCTCTCTCTAGTCAATTCACTAAAATGATTTGCAGGAAGTAGCCTGGATGATATAAAGTAATGCCATTCTTTGAAATTGGGATTTAACCTCGATGCAGGGAAGTTAACTCTTATCTCAATAGTTATTTTCCATAACCCCTTCCATCAGTTAGAGTGGCGATAATCTTATCCAACTCTTCCTTGGTAGGATTGTAATTTGAATAAAAATAAAACATATTAGGCGGCAATAGGTAAAATCTGTTTATTATCTCAGGAGAAAAAGTAATCGGCCCTTGAGGAAAAACAAAGTTATCCTCTAGACTCCGGGAGGTTTGTATAGAACTCTCGCATAACAGAAGAAAAAACAACAGCAGTAAATTAACAAAACTTATCCCAGAGGCGATTCACAATGATATCTTCAATTTCTCCGCCTGGTGTATTGAAACCTCGCTCATGGATCAATTTACGTGATTGCAACGCTTGCACTTATCCATCTTGAGCTTTCGAACTAATGAACTTGTCTGAATCAAACGTAACTGTCGATTTGCTCCTCTTTGGTGCTATTTCTAAAATTTGCATAAAAATTACTATAAATTCCACATTCAACTTAATATAACTAAACTCAACCCCTAAAGGTATAAACTACTAAATCCAAGTAATTTCTCAAAATTTTTGTCAAATATTAACTATGAATTGTGATTTTCATTTTTCTCTAAAATACACTAAAAATATATGGTGAAAATAAAAAATTTTTACTTAGGAGAAATGCTCTTACCTCAAGAAGATCGAATCTAACAAATTTCGCTTGAAACAGCTTAAGATTAGCTAATGTCGGAATGCCCTAGCCTCCAAAATCACAAAATGCCGAAGGAGGAAGATGACGGTGGTGAAGATTTTGTGGTTTTTCGGGTTTTTAAACCTGAAAATCCATTTTCGCGAACTGGGGCCTAAGCGCGAAAATATGAATTTTAACCGCGGAGCTCTGGCGCGTAAGCGCGGGATCTCGGCGCATATCCACCAACTCACAGATTTTAATTTTTTCATTAAAATAATATTCTCGCTCTTATAATCAAACCTAAATTCATTTAATAAGTTCTCAACACCTTATAATCTTCTTATCTCCAAACATTCACTTCTTTTAGATTAAGATCAATTCAAAATAATTTTTACATAAACACAAACAATACTTAATTACACATACAAATTACATGTACAAACCATAAGCCTTTTATTTAAAAATCTTGGATAAGATCTCATCTTTCTACTCACAATAATACACTCAAACAAAGCACTAAAAACTCACATAATACATAAAATAAATAACACACATAAAGATTTAACATCATTTTATAACAAACATCATTTTGTGGCACATAAACATTAAACAGTTAATTAAGCATAAATACACAAATAACTAAGAGTTAGCACACCATAGAACCTAATTACAGTCTCAATTAGGTGGACCATATCCAGTACATTCATTAGTTCCATCAGAACCATTTGGTATATAGATTCGATATAACGAACAATGATGAAGATATCTGATAGAATCATCTTCAATCTACTCGTTTTTTAGATACATAGCCTTGTCCGCTTCTTCAACATAGCTAATATAACTATATTTCATTTTCAATTGCCATCCAATATGTGCTAAATGTGCATTTATATCATTTACCTTTGATTCCATTGATGCAAAATTATCCTTGATATTTTCAATTTTTTCTACTATTCCTTGAACACTAACAGCGAGAAATCTGTTATATAACTCTTGCGCACTCTCACTAACAAACTTCATTTTGTTGGAATCCTCGTTATTCTTAATTTCATTCTCCTAAGAAGACATTTTTCTCACTTAAAATCTTTCGCAAAGCTTCTGGGATAAAAATTTAGATGGGATGGATTTTCTTTGCTCTATTTAATCCTTGCTCTATTTATAAACTTAAGATGGCTTAAAACCATCATAGCACGTTCATAAATTGTCACTTAACGTGCCACACAACTTCCCTATGATAATGACTTCTAGAAACACATTTTTTACATTTCTAATAACTCCGGTGCCTAAGCCCCAACTGCTGGTGCTTAGCCGTCAGTGCTCATTTTAGCACATGTTTGCTAAACGTCCAAAGAGTTGTTTTCGCTCCTCAAAATGGTCAATTTAGGTCACATAAAACTCCACTAATATAATAAAGGCAAAATACTACCACATAACACTCACATAAAACCAAATAAAACACACAAAACAAACTTAAAGAAAAACACACCGATAATTATGGGTTGCCTCCCACAAAGTGCTTGGTTTTACGTCGTCAGATCGACATACCCAATTCTTAATTTGGGTAACCTAAAATCAAGTTCTCATCAAGTTTAAGTAGATGAGCTGAGAAATAAGGTTTCAATCTATGACAATTTACTTTAAATATTCTCTCAGTTTTAGGATCTTTAATTTCCACAGCTCCATAAGGATAAACTTTCATTAAAATAAATAAGCCCATCCACCTAGACTTAAGTTTTCCAGCAAATAATCTCAATCTGTCATTATATATCAAAACTTGTTGTCCTGGCTGAATATTTTTAATCAAAATCCTACAATCATGCCACTTCTTCATCTTTTCTTTATATATCTTAGCACATTCATATGATTCATTCTTTATCTCTTCAAGCTCATTTACTTGCAATAGTATTTTCTCACCAGCATCCTTCAAATTATAATTAAACTCTTTAATAGCCCATTTTGCTTTATGCTCAAGCTCAACTGGTAAATGATAAGCTTTCTCAAAAATCAGTCTATATGGGGACACTCATATTTGAGTTTTGTAAGCAATCCTATAAGCCCACGAAGCAAAATCCAGTTTGATTGACCAATCCTTTCTATTTAGATTAACAGATTTTTCCAAAACTCTTTTAATTTCATGATTGGATATTTCAACCAAACCAATTGTCTGATGATGATAAGTAGTAGCAATTTTTTTGGATGATATGATATTCACTTACTAACATTTCCATAATTGCATTTTAAAATGACTTCCCCCATCAGTTATGATTACTCTTGGCATTCCAAATCTGCAAAATATGTTCTTTTTTAAAAATTTTGCCACACTTGGAGCATCAGATCGAGGTAAAACAATAGATTTTATCCATTTAGATTAAGAGTCTACTACTATCAAAATATATAAACTTCTGAAAGATGGTGTAAATGGTCTCATAAAATTTAATCCCCAAACGTCAAATAATTTAACTTCCAACATATAAGTAAGGGGACTTTCATTTCTTTTAGAAATATTACCAACACGCTAACATCGATCACATTGTTTAATATAAACATTAACATTCTAACAAATTATAGGCCAATAAAATCCATATTGTAGAATTTTATATATAGTTTTATCAACACCAAAATGTCCCCCAAAATTAGAATCATGACATTTTTAAATAATTTTATATGTTTCTCCAAAATGCACACATTTTTTAATAATAAGATCATTTCCTTATTTATATAAAAATGGATCATCCCAAAAAAGAAGTCATAAATTCAGATAAAAATTTTTTCCTTTGTTTGTATGTCAATCCATAGGGTAATATGTCACTAACAATAAAGTTCATAATGTCTGCATATAATTAAACTTGCCACTCATTAACAATGAATAGTATTCTTCAGGAAGATGTTCATTAATTTTTTCATCAGAAAAGATAAATTTTTCATTATCAAGCCTGGACAGTTGATCTGCAATTTAATAATCAGCACCCTTCCTATTTACTATTTCAAAGTTAAATTCTTGTAAAAGAAGAATCCAACTTGTCAGTCTTGGTTTAGCGAGTTTCTTTTTCATTAAATACTTAATAGCATAATGGTCAGTATGCACCACACATTTAGTCCTAATCAAATATAATCTAAATTTATTAAAAACATATACTATAGCTAGTAACTCTTTTTCAGTTATGGTAAAATTGATTTGAGCTTGATTCGGCATTCTACTAGCATAGTAGATCACTTTGAAAATTTTATTAAATTTTTTTCTTAAAACAGCTCCAATAGCATAATCACTTTCATCACACATTAATTCAAAAGAATTTTCCCAATATGGTGAAACAATAACTAGTGTAATGATTAATTTTTCTTTTAATAACTCAAAAGCTTTTAGGCAGTCTTCATTAAAATTAAAAATGGCATCATTTTCCAATAATTGGCATAGAGGCTTAGCAATTTTTGAAATGTCTTTAATATATCGCCAGTAGAAAGCTTCTAATTTCCCTTACATTTGTTATGCAAGGTAAATTAGTGATAACTTGAATTTTTGCTGGGTTTACCTCCATACCTTTTTCTGAAATTTGATATCCCAAAAAAATTTCTCCTGCTACCATAAACTGGCTTTTTCCCAATTAAGGACTAAGTTTGTCTCTTCATAGCATTTAGGAACTTTTAATAAATGTTCTAAACATGATTCCAATGAAAATCCAAATACTTAAAAATTTTTCATAAAAACATCAATTTCTTTTTAGTTTAGATCACAAAAAATTGACATTATACATCTTTAAAATGTAGCAGTGGCATAACATAAACCAAAGGGCATTCTTCTAAAACCAAATGTACCATACGCACTGCTAAACGTTGCTTTCCTTTGATCCTTAGGAGCAATTTGTAGTGATAACCAGTATATCAATCCAGAAAATAAAAGTATTTATCCCATCTAGTCTATCCAACATTTAATCAAAAAAAAAGAAGTGGAAAATGTTTTTTCATGGTGGCAAGAATTAATTTTTTATAATCAATCCATATTCGCCATCCTGTAACTTATCTTGTTCATATTAATTCATTTTTTTCCATTAAAAGTTACAGTTACTACTTCTTTCTTAAAACACAGGGAATAGGACTAACCCATACATTATCTGAATTAGGGTAGATAATTCCAGCATCCAAGCACTTTAAAATTTCGTTCTTAACAACTTCATTCATAATAGGATTTAATCTCTTTTGAGGATCAGCCTTGGGTTTACAATTTTCTTCCATAAAAAATTTGTGCATACAAACTGAAGGACTGTTTCCTTTAATATCAGCTATAGTCCATCCAAAGACTTTCTTATATTTATCTAAATTTTCAAGCAAACTCTATTCTTCTGTAGTTAACTTCAAGGAAATTATAACTGGTAAAGTTGAGAAATCACTTAAAAAAACATATTTTAAATGTTCAGGAAATAACGTCAATTCAAGTTCAGGAGGTTTTTTAATTAAAGGAAAAAATATTCTTCTTTGTTTGTCATGTCTAATACTTCAAGACTGTCTTTAATATAAATTAAGTCTTCCTCAATAAAATCATCAGAATATTGTGATTCCTCTTCTTGCTCGTGTTCTACCTGTTCACTTTCAGATTTTTCTTAACATGTCGTTTTGAAATAACATTCACTCAAATATTTTATAAATCCATCTTAAAACATTCATCATCTTTCTCTCTGGCAAGATATTTCATTGATTTTAAAATATTAAATGTAACAGTTTGATCGTTCACACGCATAGTTGATATACCTAAAATATATAGTGTTTTTAAATACATTTTTATACCAATTTTTGATGATATTGCATTTAATGGAAGGTATTTTTGTGTTTTTCTTGCAGGTATGATTAAAATGAGTGACTATGATAAAAAGAGCAATAAAGGATCAAATTTTGAGCAAAAATTGAAAGGTGTGCAATATTAGATCTTGGCGGCTGCGTCGGACCCTTGGCGTATAGGCACAATAGTTAAAGTGATGAATTTTATTTGATTTTGACGTAAATTTGATGGGGTTTTTGATGCATCATTTGATTGAAACTTCACTAACTTCCCATCAGCGCCAAAACTCATTTAAAATTTGAACGGATAGATGCATTATTGATGGATACCTTGAATCTAGACATATTTTGAAGAGACACCAAGTCACCATTTGGAGAATTTTAAAAGGAGGACTTGAATATCAGAAAAATGGTTGTTGTTAGAGGGTGTGAGTAGTGTTAAGAATGAAGTTTATGTTAGGGAGTTATTGAGAGCACCGCTTTACACTTCACCACTTTTATTATCAATTGTATCTAGTTTTTATTAAGAATAGAATAGAGATTCAGAGTCAACAGAGTCAGGCGCCAACCTCTATTGTGTCTTGTAAAGGGAAAGCAAAATTTCAAAGAAACTTCAAGAGTCTTGTGGAGAGGATTTTCAGATAAGGGTTTAAATTTTTTTTACATTTGGTTTTAAAGTAAGACATATTGTGTTTTCACTATGATTTCTACTTTCAAATCAAGTTGTGATTGTGTTTTCTCTATTAATTCTGAGTAGTTCTCTTTATCTTTTTCCTTTTAAATGATAAAGTAATTAAATTATGGAAGGAAGTTGTGTGAAGTATAGGACTTCAATGTTGGAAGAAGTTGTGATGATTCACTACCCTGCACTTCATTTACTTCTTGATGTGGCCAATTAGCATGTTAAAAGTTTTTGGGAGATTATGTAAGATCCATTGCGGTATTGGCTCAATCAACAATTGGAAAGAATCACATGTAATTGTACGGATGATAATTATAGTCCATATAGTTGGGTGTAAATAAATAGGATGATATGCATGTAATAGGAATTAAAATTAGCGGACTTTAGAGTGACAGGCTAAAGCCCCCTAATTTGGTTTGATGTGAAAAAATTTGTTATGAGATATTAGCCCCTAGGTGGAGGAAATCGAAGGAACTATAGAGTGAGAGCCAGTATCTTCCCTGCCTAACCCATCTACAAGATTTCAAAACATCAAATTAACAAATGTTCTTTATAGAACCAAGTAAGGGTAAAGAATATAATTGCTTCTATTTGGCACAACACATTTTAAATACTTCCACAACGAAATTCCATAATTATTATTGATTCATTGAAAAAGGAAAAAGATATTTTATTCTCATTTGCTTTCATACTATTTTATAGTTCTGTTAACTTTATTTGTTTGCTTTACTTTTTATTTAGAAAATACCAATAACAAAATTTAAAAACTTTATTTCTTAAAACATACTTTACAAAATCATTTTAAAAAGTAAAAAGTTATTTTCTTATTTATTTAAAATTTTAGACATTTCCATGTGGGTTCGTTATCTCAGGGCTTAATCAAAAAGTCATATATTACTTGATAAACGATATGTATACTTACGCAGTATCCCATATTATAAATAATTTAAATATAATTTCATATCTAAAACGTAAGTGTAAATAATCATGGATCAGGTTTTTTGCACCGTTGCCGAGGAAATTAATTAAAATATCATTTAAAGAAAATTTGAGAAAAATTTTTTTTTTTTATTTTCATTGTTTTTGTTAGTGTGTTTTGTTTTATTTTGTTCATTGTGTATGCATAGTTCAGGTTTTGAGGGACTTTGCCTTACGATTCTGAGTTAGAGAAAACTATCAGTAAAATAAAAAAAATTACAAATACAGAAAAATATAAAAATATTCAAGAAATGGCAAATCAAGATCATCAAAATGTTGAAATCAATCAAGAATTTGGACCTTTAAGAGATTATGCTAACTCATTTGAACTTAATGGTAGTATTCAACACCCAATTGTAGTTGTTATTTCATTTGAACTTAAACCTTCAATTATCCAGATGGTATATAATAATCAAATTGAGGGAGCACCAACTGAAGATCCTAATTTAGATTTTGCAAATTTTCTAAAATTGTGTGCTACTTTTCAATACGATGGTGTTTCAATGATGCTATTAGACTTAGACTTTTTCCTTTTTCACTGTGGGATAAAGCTATGATTTGGTTAATTTTTTTAGCACCTGGATCTATTTGAACTTTGGGTGATTTAACACAAAAATTCTTTGTTAAATATTTTTTACCATTGATGACTTTGAAGCTTAGAAATGATATCACATTTTTTTGTTAGTTTGAAGGGGAATCTATATATGAAGCATGGGAACATTTTAAAGATCTCTTAAGAAAGTGTCCTCATCATTCGATGCCAAATTGGTTAATAATTCAGACCATCTATAATGGATTAGTTGGATCTATTAGATTTATTATCGATGTCGCTGCTGGTGGTTCATTGATATCTAAACAGTTTGTTGATGCTTATGCTTTAATTAATGAAATGACTACTAATAATTTTCAATGGCCTTCTAAAAGGTTAAATCCTAAAAAGGTAGCCAACATTCATGAAAATGATGCTTTTGCGATGCTAGCAAATCAGGTTGTTGCAATTTCAAGGAAGATAGACCAATTTGAGATGAATTTTTCTTAGCCAACTTCTATGATTGGAGAAAATTTATTAGGCCAAATGGTTGATTCTCAAACTTCACCAGAAAACTTGATTGACATAAGTAAGCCTAATAACCCATATTACAATTATTATAACTCAGGTTGGAAAAACCATTCAAACTTTAACTGAAAAACCAATAATCAGGGTGGTAGTAATCAACAGTGGGGGAAAAACCAAGTAAACCTATTAGGAAACTAGAAAAACTAAGGGAATAATAATTATAGACCAACCTATTCTCCAGGATTTAACAGTACTTCAAAATATAAGAGAAGAAGTTGTCTATTAAAGAAGTGGTGCTACAAATGGGAAATCAATTACAAAGTCATGGTGCTATGAGAAGAAATATTGAGAATCAATTGAGAAAGATTGCCAATTCATTAAGTAATAGATCCCATGGAATACTTCCTAGTAATACTAAAATAAATCTAAGAGACAAAACTAAAGAGCGAGTACAAGCTATACAGTTGAGAAGTGGAAGAGAGTTGGAAGGTAGAGTTCAAAAAGAGACTGAAGTAGAGGAAGAAGAAATTGAAAAGATAAAAGAGGACGCTCCGAAAGGTTTGGAAAGACCTATTTCTCCACCTAATGTTGATTTAGAAAAGTCACCGCCTCCATTTCCTCGGAGACTTTGGCAACAAAAATTAGATAAGCAATTTTCAAAAATCTTGGAGCTATTTAAGAAGCTTACAATCAACATTCTATTTGCTGAAGCCATAAAAAAATACCAAGCTATGTGAAATTTATGAAGGATATTCTCAACAGAAAAAAGAAGTTTAAAGATAATGAGACTGTTGCTCTTAGTAAAAAGTTCAGTGCAATAATTCAAAAAAAGCTTTCTGAAAAACTCAAAGATCTTGGAAGTTTCACAATTCCATGTGCAATTGGAGACAAATTTTTTGGAAAAGCATTATGTGATTTGGGTGCAAGCATTATCTTTATGCCATTATCAATATTTAAAAGACTGGGACTAGGAGAAATAACCACTACTAATGTAACTTTGCAATTAGTTGATCGTTTGATCACATATCCTCAAGGAGTTATAGAAGATGTTCTGGTGAAAGTGGATAAATTTATTTTTCTTGTTGATTTTATTGTGTTGCATATGGAGGAAGATAAAGAGATATCCACAACTTTAGGGAGACCTTTCCTAGCCACAGGCAGAGTGATGATAGACATGTAAAAAGAAGAATTAACAATGCGAGTTAATGATCAAACTGTTACATTCAATATTTCAAAGTTAATGAAATATCTTGCAAGAGGTAAAGATGATGAATATTATTAGATGGATGTTATCAAATATTTGAGTGAATGTCATTTCAAGTCAACTTTTGTAGAAAAATATGAAAGCGAAAAACTAGAAAACAAGCAAGAAGAGGAATTACAAGATTCTGAATATTTTCATGAGGAAGATTTAGATTGTGTTCGTGATAATTTTGAAATGTTGGACATGACTGTAAAAGATGAATCTTTTGGTCCATCAATTGAAAAACCTCCTGAACTTGATTTAAAGATGCTTCCTAATCATTTAATGTATGCCTTTTAAGTGATTCCTCAACTTTGCCAGTGATAATTTCCTCTCAATTAACTGAAAGAGAAGAAGAGAGTTTGTTTGAAAGTTTGAAGAAGAATAAGAAATCCTTTGGATGTATAATAGCTGATATTAAAGGAATCAATCCTTCAATTTGTATGCATAGAATCTTTATGGAGGATAACTGCAAAGCTCATGCTGATCCTTAAAGGAGATTAAACCATATCATGAATGAAGTTGTTAAGAAAGAAATCGTAAAGTGGTTTGATGCTGGAATTATCTACCCTATTTCAGATAGTGCATGGGTTACTCCTATTCACTGTGTTCCTAAGAAAGGAGGAGTTACTGTGACTTTGAATGAAAATAATAAAATAATATCACTAAGACAAGTTACAGGATGGCGAATATGCATTGATTATAGAAAATTAAACCTTGTCACTAAGAAAGATCATTTTCCACTTCCATTTCTAAATCAGATGTTGGATAAACTAGCTGGGCATAAATTTTTTTATTTTCTAGATGGATATACTGGTTACCACAAACTTCAAATTTCTCCTAAGGATCAAGAGAAAATAAAGCTCACCACTCCTTATAGTACATTTACTTTTAGAATAATGTCATTTGGTTTATGTAATGCCCCTGCTACATTTCAGAGATGTATGATGCCAATTTTTAGTGATTTAATAGATAAAGGAATTGAAGTTTGTATGGATGACTTTTTAGTGTTTAGAATTTCGTTTAAATCGTGTTTAGAACATCTGTCTAAAGCTCTGAAACACTGTGCAAAAATTAATTTGGTCCTTAACTGGGAGAAATGTCAATTTATGGTAGCAGGAGGAATTGTTTTGGGACATAGTATATCTGAAAATGGTAGGAAGTAGATACTTTACCTTGCTCGACTAATGTAAGAGGAATTAGATGTTTTCTGGGACATGCTGGATTTTAGAGGTGTTATATTAAACAGTTTTCAATAATTTCAAAGCCTTTGTGTCATTTACTGGAAAAAGAAGTAATTTTTAATTTTGATGATGAATGCCTAAATGCTTTTGAAATTTTAGAAGAGAAAATAATCATGACACTTGTTATAGCTTTAATTAATTGGGAAAAACTTTTTAAATTATTGTGTGATGCTGGTGATTATGTTATTAGAGTTGTTTTAGGGTAGAAATATGATTAGATTTTCAAAGTGATTTACTATGCTAAAAAACTCTTAACGAAGCTTAAATTAATTATACCACTACTGAGAAAGAGTTATTAGCTATAGTATTTGCCTTTGATAATTTTTTTATTGCATTTAATTGGAACTAAATGTGTGGTGCATACTGATCATTCTGCTATTAAGTATTTAATGAAGAAGAAGGATGCAAAACCAAGATTGATTAGATGGATTCTTCTTTTGCAAGAATTTGATTTCGAGATAGTAGATAGGAAGGGTGCTGATAATCAAATTACTGATCATTTGTCCAGGCTTGAAATTAAAAATTCTCTCTGTGATGATGAAGAAATTTGAAAATTTTCTAGATGAAAAATTGTTCGTTGTTAATGATTGGTGTGTTCAGTGGTATGCGACATTGTAAACTTTATTGTTAATGATATTTTACCCTATGGTTTGACATAGCAGGAGAGGAAGAAATTTCTATCTGAAGCTAAGACTTATTTTTGGGATAACTCTTTATTGTATAAACTAGGAAAGGATTTGATTATTGGAAGATGTGTGCCTTTAGAAGAAATTTATGAAATTATTCAAAAATGTCATAATTCTGATTATGGGGGACATTTTGGAGTTGATAAAACTGCATATAAAATCTTACAATCTAGATTTTATTGGCCTACAATTTTTAATGATGTCATCTATATATTAAAAATTATGATCATTGTCAACGTGTAGGCAATATTTTTAGAAGAAATGAGATGCCCCTCAATTATATGTTGGAAAGTTGAAATATTTGACATTTGGGGATTAGATTTCATTAGACCATTCATACCATCTTTCGGAAATACATACATTTTGATAGCAGTAAACTATGTATCTAAATGGATAGAAGCTATTGCTTTACCTCAATGTGATGCTCAAAGTGTTGCAAAGTTTTTAAATAAGAATATATTTTTCAGATTTAGAATACTAAGAGTAATCATAACTGATAAGGGAAGTCATTTTAGAAATGCGATTGTGGAAGAGTTAGTAAAGAAATATCTTATTAATCATCGCATTGCAACTGCTTATCATCCACAGATAAGTGGTTTTGTTGAAATATCCAATCGTGAAATTAAAAGAATATTGAAAAAGACTGTTAATCTAAATAGAAAGGATTGGTCAGTCAAATTGGATTATGCTTTGTGGGCCTATATGACTGCCTACATTACTCCTATAGAAATGTCCCCTTATATGCTAATTTTTGAAAATGCTTGTTATTTGCCAGTTGAACTTGAGCATAAAGCATATTGGGCTATTAAAGAGTTCAATTTTAATTAGAAATATGCTGGAGAAAAGAGATTGTTGCAATTAAATGAGCTTGAAGAGATAGGGAATGAACCTTATGAAAATGCTAAGATTTATAAAGGAAAGATGAAGTTATGACATGATCGGAAGATTCGACATGATCGGAAGATTCTTACTAGAAATCTTAAGCTAGGGTAAATAGCTTTGCTTTATAATACTAGATTACAAATTTTTGCTGAAAATTTTAAGTCCAGGTGGACAGGCCCATTTATTGTGATGAAATTTTATTCATATAGAGCTATGGATATTAAGGATCCTAAGACTGGAAAAATATTTAAAGTGAACGAACATAGACTTAAACCTTACTTTTCAGTCGATCAATCTAAACCTGATGAGAATCTAATGTTGGGTCACTTAGAATAAGCTCTGGGTATGTCTGGCAGATGACGTTAAACCTAGCACTTTGTGGGAGGCATCCCATATTTATCGGTGTACTTTGTTTTATGTTTGCTTTGTGTGATTTTATTTGGTTTGATATGAGAAATGTGGTAGCATTTTGGAGTTTTTTATGTCATAGTAATGTTTATTTGACCTTATTTAATAAATTAGAGGAGTCATAATGAAGATTTTGACGTTTGGCAAAAATGTGCAAAAATGTGCACTGGCGGCTATGCGCCCTTGGTTGGCGCATAGAAGCCACAGTTATAAAAAACATGAACAATGAGGTTCTAGAAGACAAAATCATGGCTGAGTAGTTTTTAGAGTTATTAAGGAGTTATAACATGGCTGAGGTTGGATTTATGCCTTTCCAAGTCTATAAAAAGGCCTTGAATTTATGAGATACTTGCCCCAGTTCTTATTTTTGTTACTGAGTCTTAAAAACAGTATTTTGAGTGCTAAAATGTCTTCTTAGGATAGCGAACCTAAGAAGAAAGAGGAAGCCAACAAGATGAAATTTATTTTTGATAATGCGCAAGAGTTATATAATGGATTTCTTGTTGTGAGTATCCAAGAAATAGTAGATAGGATTACGAAAATCGATGCCAATGTGGAATCTATTGATGCAAATGTAAATGAAAATAATGCATGTTTAGCGCACATTGGATGGTAACTCAAAATGTAATTCAATCATACAAGTCATGTGGAAGAAGCAAATAGAGCGACGTATCTGAAGAACAAATGGATAGAAGAAGAAGATGTAAGAGCTTTTAATCATCACCCGTTTTATCATATTTACATTTCGAATGGTTCAAATGAAACTAATGGTGGTTCTAGATATAATCCACTTAATGGAGGTTGGACTTAAATTATGTGTGGTTTTGTGAATTTATTTTGTTTGTTTAGTATTTTAAGTGTTTTTTTTGTTAATGTTTGTGTTTGTTGCACTTTACATATGCTCGTTATATCTCAATGATGTAAGTTAGTGTTTAATTACATGTGTTTGAACTTATGTATTGGAGACTTTCATCCAAAATATTTGGATAGAAGTTTGTAGTTTGTATTAAGTGTGTTTTGATATTTAAGTAATATAAGTTTGTGTTTGTGGGGATTCATTGGAGATTAAAGTGTACTTTTAGATTATTAGAAGAGTTTATGGGGAGAAATAATTATTTGAAGAGATTAAAGGTGATTAACTCAGATTCTTTATGGAATTAACTTAATTGTCAAAATTTGGGCACTAGCGCCTAAGTGCTAAACCCATGACGCATAAGCTCCAGGATTTTGTGGCTAAGCGTCATATGCCTTGCGCATAGGCGCCGGTTCGCGAAATTTGATTTTCTGCAGTTAAAAACCCAAAATTTGCCATTTTTAACACCCCCATCACCTTCAACCTCTCAGTTTCGCGAAATAGGAGCATAAGGCGTCACTATTTGGATCATTTTATAGAGTCGATTTCGTCGAAATTTGTTGGATTTGAATTCCTTAAGGTATGTTCAGTACTTCTAAGTAAATTTTTTTTATTTTCACCATGTATTATGAGTACATTATTGAAAAATCTGAAAACCACTATTCATGTTGAAAATTTGAGAAAAGCATGAGAAATTGCTTGCATTTAGTGGAGTATGCATTTGGAAGTTGAGTTACCAAGTTTAGTTTAAATTTGGAATTTATGGTGAATTTTTTTTGAATTTTTAGAGATGGCTCCAAAATCAAAACGCTCGAAAGAAAAACCAAAATTTGATTCCGACAAATTTGTCAGTTCTAATGAAGAGAATTGTTACGTCGATGCACTTGCATCGCGGAAATTAATTCCAGAATGAGTTTTTAGTAAGCCAGGAGGAGATATTGAGGAGATGATTGTAAGAAGGAATTTGGAAAGATACTGTTGCTTCTCCGCTGTTATAGTTGTTTTTGTGGTGAGAGAGTTCTATGCTAACTTGCCAGCAGAAGAAGATAATTTGGTGATGGTTAGGAAGCAACAAGTGGATTTTTCACCCGCGGTAATTAATACTTTTTAACGATTGCCACCTGCGATGTTTTGTTTTTATGTGAATTATCATTCTTCTGAGGGAGAGTTTGATGAGATTATGACCTTTCTTACTGATGGAAGAGGTTTTTGGATGATTACAAATGAAAGGAAAGTGAATTTTCAAGCCTCTAAATTGAATGCCACTTCAAAGGCATGACTTTACTTTATCTCATCTAAGCTTCTGCCTTCAAGTCATGTCAGCAAAGTTACAAGGGAGAGAGCTATACTGAACCACTGTATTCAGCAAGGAAAGCCTTTAGATATTGGGGCTCTTATTTTTTACTATATTTTGAACTGTTCCAGAGCTCCTAATATTACACGTATGGGATTTCCATCTCTGATTTATTTAATTTGTGAGCAGTTTGGGGTTAAGTCTAAAACATGGGAAGAGGTTCTTTAGCCACTTAGACCTATTACCAGTGTAAATGTGAACACTTACACTGTAAATTCAGTATTTGGCTGGAAAGGAGGATCTGTTAAAGCTTTCAGTGCTTCTGCTTCTGCTGCTTCTACTTCTCGTGCTTCTACTGCACATGCATCATCCTCCAGAGATTCACAAACTGGATTATTACAGAAGATTTTGAAGAAGGTGAGTCTTAGTAGAGAGCATGTTAGAGATATGGATTGTAAAGTTCAAAATATTGAAAGTTATATTGTAAAACATGATGAATATGACGAGAATTATTAGCAATACATGGACAGAGTGATTAGAGGAGATTATCGTGCTGAGAATCCTCCTCATCCCTTTTATATATTTTATTTGCCATCCAGAGACTGGAATGAAGATGATGATGATGAGGATGATGATTAGGATTGTTGTGTTGACTTTGTGATGTTGTTATGTGATTTTCTTTTGTGTTGTGATGCTTTTATTTTATATTTTCATATGTGATGTGAAGTATTTTTCTTTGGACTATGATGTTGTGTAGATTATAGTTGGACTATTTCTATTATGCACATTTAGATGTTTATGTGTTGGATTGACGTTTTATGATGTAATATGTGATGTTTTTGTGGTAGTAAATGTTTTTATATGTTTATAGTGCTTAAGTTTTTAGTAGTATCTTATTTAATTCCTATAAATATTAGAAAATTTTAGAACACTATTACGAACGACTATTTATATAGCATGTTTAGACTTCTCAATATTTGCTACCATTTATTTTCTAATCCTTTTGTTATTTTATTCATGTTAAAGTTGGTGTGTATTTATTTTGAAAACCTCCACTTTTATAAAAGTCCGTTGAAATTTTGAAATTTCTATTTTATGAAAAACTGAAAAAATGAATTTGATTCCTTTTTACTCCTTGTTTTTAAACTATTATACTTGCATATTTAGAATATTAAGATTCCTGTAAGCATGTTATTCTAATTTTTTAATTCTTACCCATATATCATTTTTATGCTTAAAAATTTTATCCTAACCAAAAATTAAAGTTTGGGGGGAATTCAAAAACAAATTTTCAAAAACAAAAATTATATTTGTTCCCATGAATACTTAAATAAAATTTGATTTTAAACTGAAAGTAACTATGTATATGAATTTATATTAGGGAAGAAAATTTTTAATTTAGAAATGAGTAAGAGAATTTAGTTAAAATTTATAGTAATGATGAAAATTTTAAAGTTAAAATTTTATTAGTAAAGAAATGATAAAAATAGTTAAATTATCTTTAGTAAGAAGTGTTGTATTTTTGGATATATAGAAGATTCGACTTCTTACTTTTCAAAGCTTAAATTTCTATTATTGAAGAAATAATTTTCAACACTGTTATTATGATTTTTAAGTGAAGATATATATCTGACCTTTATTTTAAATGAAAGGGTAGAATTTAAAATCATTAAAGGCCAATCCAGATACAGTAATCCCTGCCTTATAAAAAAACACTAAAAAAGAAAAAAAAAAGAAAGGAAAGAGAAAAAGAAAAAGAAAAGGAGAAAAAAATAGTATGTAAAAAGGAAGAAAAAGCTTGAGGATTTAAGAGCCTAATAAAAAAATTAGTTCCATACCTAAAGTTTAAAATATAAGTTTTGAGAAAATCTAAAGCTTAAGATCATAATATAGTAAGTAAAATTATTTCTAAATGAAAATTTTTATGTGAGAAAGATGAAATGTTTGAACCTATATTTTGAAGAATCTATAAGTATTTCTGAATTAGATAGGAACTTATATTTTTCATTATCCATTACTTAAGAACCTTATAGACTTTATGTTGATCACATTTACTAAAATCTCTTCTAAATTAGACAATTTCATTTCTAGAACAAAATTTTGAAACCTTCCTAAAGAAACTAATTTATATAATTTGCATATTAAGATTTTCTATGTGATTAAGTGTCACTTGAGGACAAGTAACATTTTAAGTTTGGGGGATTTTGATATACCTAAAATATTTAGTGTTTTTAAATACATTTTCATACATATTTTTGATGATATTACACTTTAATGGAAGGTATTTATATACTTTTCTTGCAGTTATGATTAAAATAAGTGACTATGATGAAAGGAGCGATAAAGGATCAAATTTGGAGCAAAAAGTTGAAAGGTGTGCAAAATTGGCCTTTGGCGGCTAAGCGTCGGACCTTTGGCGCATAGGCGCCATAGTTATAGTGATGAATTTTGTTTGATTTTGGTGCAAATTTGAAGGGGTTTTTGAAGCATTCTTTGGTTTAAACTTCACAAACTTCCCATCAGCACCAAAACTCATTTAAAATTTGAACGGATGGATACATTCTTGATGGATACAATCAATCTGGACATATTTGAAAAGACAACAAGGCACCTTTTAGAAAATTTTAAAGAGAAGACTTGAAGATCAGAAAAATGGTTGTTGTTGGAGGGTGTGATTAGTGTTAAGAGTCAAGTTTAGGTTAGAGAGTTATTGAGAGCAGACCTTTCCACTTCACCACTTTTATTATCAATTGTATCTAGTTTTTTTTTTAAGAGTAGAATAGAGATTCAGATTCAATAAAGTTGGGCGCCAACCTCTATTATGTCTTGTAAAGGGAAAGCAAGGTTTTAAATGAACTTCAAGAGTCTTGTAGAGAGCATTTTCAAATAAGTGTTTAAATTTTTTTTACATTTGGTATTAAAGTAAGACTTTTTGTATTTTCACTAAGATTTCTACTTTCAAATCAAGTTGTGATTGTGTTTCCTCATGGATTCTGAGTAGTTTTCTTTATCTTCTTCCTTTTAAATGATAAAGTAAGTAAATTATGGAAGTTAGTTTTGTGAAGTATAGGATTTTAATGTTAGAAAAAATTATGATGATTCACTACCTTGCACTTCATTTACTTCTTGATTTGGCCATTTAAGATGTTAAAATTTTTTGGGAGATTATGTAACATCAATTGCAGTAGAGTCTCAATCAACAATTTGAAAGAATCACAAGCAATTGTATGGATGAGAATTGTAGTCCATAAGGTTGGGTGCAAATAAATAGGAAGATATGCTTATAATAGGGAGTAAAATTAGAGGACTTTCTTAGTGACAGGTTGAAGCCCCCTTATTTGGTTTGATGTGAAAAATTTTTCTATGAGATGTTAGCCTCCAGGTGGAGGGAATCAAGGGAACTCGAGATTAAGAGCCAGTATCTTCCCTACCTGACTCATCTACAAGATTTCAAAGTATCAAATTAACTAATGTTTTTTATAGAACCAAATAAGGGTAAAGAATATAATTACTGCTATTTGGCACAACACATTTTATATACTTCCACGATAAAATTCCATAATTATTACTGATTTGTTGAAAGTGAAAAGAGATATTTTATTCTCATTTGCTTTCATACTATTTTATAGTTGTGTTAACTTTATTTATTTTTATTACATTTTATTCAAAAAATATCAAAAACAAAGTTGAAAAACTTTATATTTTAAAACATACTTTACAAAATAATTTTAAAAAGTAAAAAGTTATTTTTCTTATTTCTTTAAAATTTTAGACACTTCCCTGTCGGTTCATTATCTCGGGGCTTAATCAAATATTCTTATATTACTTGATAAACGATACATAAACTTGCGTAGTATCCTATATTATAAATAATTAAAGTATAATTTCATATCGAAAACATAAGGGCAAATATTCAGGGATTAATCGTTAATTCCCCTTTCTGTACATCAATCTTTGTTCCTCCTGTAACTAGGAAAGGTCTCCCCAAAATTATAGATATTTATTTTTCGTCCTCCATATAAAGCACAATGAAATCAACAGGAAAGATAAATTGATCCACTTTTACTACCACATCTTTTTTTAACTCTTTTATGATATGTGATCGAATGATCTGCTAGTTGCAGAGTTACAGTTGTGGAGGTTATTTCTTTTAATCCTAGTCTTTTAAATATAGACAATGGCATAAAGTTAATTCTTGCACCCAAATCACATAAAGCTTTTCCATAAAATATGTCTCCTTTTGTACATGGAATTGTGAAACTACCAGGATCTTTAAACTTTTCAAGAAGCTTCTTCTGAATTATTGCAGTACATTCTTCAATAAATGCAAATGTTTTATTATCTTCGAACTTCTTTTTTCTATTTAGAATATCCTTCATAAACTTCATATAACTTGGAATTTGTTCTAAGGCTTTAGCAAATAAAATATTAATTTTAAGCTTCTTAAAAATCGCCAAAAACATTGAAAATTCCTTATCCAACTTTTGTTGTCGATGTCTGAGAGGAAATGGTAGTGGTGGCATTTCTAAATCAATTTTAGTAGGGGTCTTTCCAAACCTTTCTGAGTGTCCATTTTTGGTTCTTCAATCTCTTTTTGAACTCTACCTTCCAACTCTCTTCCACTTCTTAATTGAATAGCCTATACTTGCACTTTATTTTTATCTCTTGGATTTATCTCACTATTAGTTGGAAGCGTTCCTTGGGATCTATTACTTAATGAATTGGAAATTTGTCTCAATTGATTCTCAATATTTCTAATTATACCTCCTTGACCTTACAATTGATTTCCCATTTGTAACACCACTTATTCTATAGACAACTTCTTGTCCTTAAATTGTGAAGAACTGTTAAAACTTCGAGGATAATTAGGTCTATAACTTTTATTCCCTTAGTTGTTCCAATTCCTCAATGGGTTTACTTGATTGTTTCCCCATTGATGAGTACTACCTCCCATATTATTGGTATTCCAATTAAAGTTTGGCTGGTTCTTCCAACCTGGGTTATGATAATTTAAATATGGGTTATTAGGTTTGTTTATAGCATTCAATGTTTTTAAAGATGATTGAGAGTTTTCCATTTAGCCTAATGAGTTTTCTTCAATTGTAAGATTTGGTTGAGCAAAATTCATTCTAAATTGCTTTACCTTCTTTGAAATTGCAGCAACTTGATTTACTAGCTTAGCAAAAGCATCAAGTTCATAATTACTGGCTACCTTTTTAGGATTTAGCCTCTCTGAAGGCCATTGAAAATTATTTGTATTCATTTCTTCAATCAAAGCAAAAGCATCATTAAACTGTTTAGACATCAATGAAACACCAGCAGCAACATCAATAACAGATCTAAGAGATCCAACTAATCCATTATAAAAATTTTGAATTATTAACCAATCTGGTATCGACTGATGTGGACACTTTCTAAGGAGATTTTTAACATGTTCTCATGCTTCATAAATAGAATCTCTTTCAAACTGGGAAAAAGATGTAATGCCATTTCTAAGTTTTGTAGTATTTGAGGGTGGAAAATATTTAGCAAGAAATTTTTGTGCTAAGTCACCCCAAGTTCTGATAGATCTAGGTGTTAAGGAATTTAACCACATCTTTGCTTCATCCCTTAATGAATAAGTCATATAACATCATCCGAAACACCATCATATTTAAATGTAGCGCACAATTCTAGAAAATTGACAAGATGCAAATTTGGATCTTTAGTTGGTGCTCCTCTAAACTGATTATTAGATACCATTTAGATAATAGCTGGTTTAAGTTTAAAGAATTAGCAGCTACAACAGGATTTTGAATACTACCATGAAATTCATCTACTGTAGGGTTAACATAACATTTTAAAGGTTTAAATTCTTGATGGATTTCAGCATTTTGATTATCTTGACTGACAATTCTTGAATATCTTTATCTTTTTTAGTATTTTTAATATTTTTTTATTTTTCTTATAGTTCATTCTAATTTAGAGTCGTAAGACATAAGTCCTTTAGAACCTCAACTACGCAAACACAATTAAATAAAACACAATAACTACAACAACTTCCTAAAATAAATCTTAAAAATTTAAATAAGACTTCAAAAAGTAAAATTATTTTTCTTAAGATTTTCATTATTAATTTCTTTCCTCAAAAATGGCGCCGAAAACTTGATCCTCGGATATTTATGCTTACATTTTACATATGAATTAATACTTCTCTTTAATAATCTCTTTCTCTACAATAATGCCAAAAACCTAATCCACCGACGTAAAAAAAGGATTTAAATGATATTTTAAAATGTGGTACTACACAAGTATACGTATCGTTTATCAAGTAATATAGGACTTTCTGATTAAGCCCTGAGATATCGAACCCAAAGGGAAAGTTATAACAAAGAAAGAATTTTCTAATTATAACACAAAAAATTAACATTTTACTTTTAGAAAACATCTTGCTCAATTTAAAGATAATATTTTATGAAACAGAATTCAATTCTTTTTGTTAATTTTATAAATTGAAATGAAAATAAGAAAACACTTTAACTAAACTTTTGTATGATGAAAACTTATGCAAATGAAATATCTTTTTTCTTTATATGAATCCGTAATAAGTTATGAGAAATATTTGTTGTGGAAGTATCTAAAATGTATTGTGCCAAATAGGAGCAATAATATTATTTAATCTTACTAGAGATGCCATAAAGAACATAAGTTAACTCACTGCTCTAAAAATCTTTAAGACAGGTTAGGTAGGAAAGATACTAGCCCTCACTTTAGAGTTTCCTCGATGCCCTCCACATGGGGGCTAACATCTTGTATCAAAATATAAAATAATAATCCAAGTTGGGGTCTTTAACCTATCACTCTAAAGTCCTCAAATTCTACACCCATCAATGTATATCACCATTTTTATTTGCACTCAACCATATGGATTACTTTCTCACCCATACAATCTCAAGTGATTCTTTCCAATTGTTGACTGAGACAATACCACACTGTATCTTACATGTTCTCATAACATATTTTAGCATCTTAATTGGCCAAATTAAGAAGTAAATGATGTGCAAGGTTTTGAATCATCACAACTTCTTCCAACATTGAATTAATATAGTTCACACAACATATTTCTATAATTTAATTACTTCATCACATTAAGGAAAAAGATAAAGAAAACTACTCAGAATTCATGGAGAAAACACAATCACAACATGGTTTAAAAGAAGAAATCATTTGTAAACACAATAAGTCTTAATTAAAAACCAATTGTAATATAAAGATAAAGACTTATCAGTAAATCCTCTCCAGAAAACTCTTGATGTTCCTTTGAAAACTTTATTTTTCCATACAATACTCCATAGAGGTTGGCGCTCAAATTAGTAGACTCCAAATCTGAATTCTACTCCTAATACAAACTATATAAAATGATTTAAAGATGTTGAAGGGGAGAGGTGTGTTCTAAAACAACTCTATAACATAAACCAAGTTGGAGGCAATTGAATATTGAAGTTCCTTTAAAAACTCTTTGGTTTGGTTAGATTTAGCTGAAGTTTGGGTTCAAATTGGAGGCAATTGAATATTTCATTTGGTTCGTGATAATGTAATGAAGAGTTTAAAATTCAATTTGAGGGGAATTTGATTGACATTGGGTTCAATTGGGCCATGATTAGGCTTGGGTTTGGAGAAATTGGGCCTTAAAGGCAAATTAAGGATTTTGATAAAATTAGGCAAAAATGGTCAAATTGGGTCAAATAAAGTGGTTTAAGTTGAAATTGAGGATATTTGTAGGGTTTTAGGAATTTTTGGAATTTTTTGGAATTTTTGGAATTTTGGGTTATGGAGTGGTATTTTGGTAATTTTGGTGAATTTTGGTCAAAGTGCTCAAAAGGCTGATTTAAAGGCTCAAAGTGGTTTAGGAAGGAATTTGGAGTCAGATAATAGTGTTCGAGGTCATTTTTGATCAATGTGGAAGGTTTTATGAACATCAAAGAGTTTTTTTAGTATCTATTAGTTTGGTTTTCAGATGCCAAAAAGTTTCCTGGAAGTTTGGCAAGTTTACAGTTAAAATTCTCAGTGTAACATGAGGAATGTTTTGGTATCATTTTTAGGACTGATGGGTTACTCGAGAAAATTCTAGGATATTGAACCCAAAAAATCAGGACCGGATGGGAGTTTTGGTAATTTTGTGAAATTTGGATCAAGATGGGTAAGCAAGCCATAAAGCCTATTTCAAACACATAAGAGCCATAAGAGGACTCATTTTGAACACTCAGCAAGTTAATCCTAACCCTCTTAGCTGGGAGCTGGGGGTTTGGGCCCATTCATATGAGTCTTTCAAAGAGTCAGGATATTAGATTGGGCATAGGTGGTTTAAGGTTTGGAATGTAAGAAAAGGTGCAGTGTGTGTAAACCTGACCATCACCAGACCACTCATGGTTAGACCAAAGGTCTAGTCATTTCTTAGGAACTTAGCTGTGTCTTCCCACACATTGGTTCTAACCATCTAAGTAGCTTGGGGGTTTGTGCCCATCTATGTAGAATTTTCAGGAGAGCTAGGAAGTGGCTCGAATTTCTAAATGGTGGGCTTCATTTCTAGTCCTCTATAACAGTCATAGGGAAACCTTATGGCTAGATCCTAATCACTAAAAGGAAAGAAAGACCTCACAAAAAATGAGGTCAAGAAATGAACCCCCAATAATTGTGTGTGCTAACCAAATACACCGTGCGTATTGGCGTTGACCAAAGAGATCAACAAGACCAACACAAAAGTCTAAGTGACACACTCAGAACAAAGCGTAGAATTGAGTGAGAATTGTTTCCACTAAGGAGTAACAGATAAATTTCCAAAAATGAAGATCCCAGAACTCTCGCTGGGGATTAAGAGGTGAAATTTTAAAGATTGCAAGATTCATGGATTGGATTTTAGATTCACTTTATTTTGATGAATTTTAAGTCTTGATTTGATTTTGATTGTGATTGAAGATTGATTTAGGATTGAATTATTTATTTTTTTAGGTTAATTTTGAGATTGTGATTGAAATAGAAATCTATAATTGATTCAGATTCTTTGTTTGATGTTGATTGAAAATTGTCATTTGTAGGAAATTTTGAATTTGATAAATGCAAAGATTAGATTGGAAAGGGATGCAGACTGTAATTTAGATACCATCATTGGGATGAGAGTCGACAGTTGACAACCGACCTCGACATTCAGAATGAGGATTGGCAGATGATGACCAACCTCGAGATTCATAATGAGAATCTGTAGATGGCGACCGATCTTGAAATTGGGAATGAGGATTAGCGGATGACGAGCAACCATGGGATTTAACTGACAATCGATAGATGACGACCGATCTTGAAATTCAGAATGAGAATTAGTAGATGACGACAAACCTCGTGTTTTAAATGAGAATCGGTAGATGAAGACTGATCTAAAAATAAAGAATGAGGATTAGCAGATGACAACCAACCTCAGGATTTAAATGAGAATCAGCAGATGATGATCAATCTCAAAATAAGGAATGAGGATTAGAAGATGACGACCAACCTCGGGATTTAAATGAGAATCGACACATGATGACTATCTTGAAATTCGGAATGAGGGTTAGCAGATGATGACCAACTGCATGATTTAAATGAGAATCGGCAGATGAAGACCAATCTCAAAATAAGGAATGAGAATTAGCAGTTGACAACCAACCTCGAGATTTAAATGAGAATCAGCAGATGAAGATTGATCTTGAAATTCAAAATGAGGATTAGCATATGACGAACAACCTCAGAATTTAAATGAGAATCGACAGATGACGAGCTATCCTAAAATTCAGAATAAGGATTAGCAGATGACGACCAACCTTGCGACATAAATGAGTGTCGCCAGATGAAGATTGATCTCAAAATACGAAATGAGGATTAGCAGATGATGACCAACCTCGAGATTTAAATGAGAATCGGTAGATGACGACCGATCTTGAAATTCAGAATGAGGATTAGCAGATGATGACCAACATTGAGATTTAAATGAGAATTAGCAGATAAAGACCAACCTTGAAATTCAGAATGAGGATTAGCAGATGACGACCAACCTTAGGATTTAAATGAGAATTGGCAGATGACGACCGATCTTGAAATTTGGAATTCAGAATTGGAAATTATGTACCAGTTTCAAGATGAGAGTTGGAATTTGGGTATCAACCTCAAAATAAGGATTAAGATGGCAAGGATTCATAGAAAATTCATGGATTTTCAGTGTATGATAATTTAGTGAAGTTGTAGTAGATTTTTCTTAGAAGGAAATAGATTGGGAGGAAATATAAAGGTGTTTCATATCTCGCTCAAAAAGAGTTGAATGAAAAGGTATTTTCTTGGGAGAGGATGTGACCCCACGTAATCATAACCAAATCAAAAATATCATGGCCCGTGTCAATAGAGTCGGTTGATCCTCTCTCAAACGAGGGAAATAATTGAAGAATTAGAATTAGAATTTAGAAGTTTGATTAGATTTTGACTTCAATTTTGAATTTGAACTTAGGTTGGAATTTCATTGGAAGTTTATTTTTGAAGTTGAAATTTGAATTTGGATTGAAAATCCATATTTGAATTTGGCTTGGAATTTTAGATTGGGATTGAGATTGAAAATTCATGTTTGAGATTCATATTGGAATTGATTTTAGAATTGATTTGGAAGTTTGAAGTTTAAGGTTGAGATTCAATTTATCTTCTATTTTTGATGATTTAAATTTATTTGAATTTATATTTTGTTTTGATTTGAATTTTTTTCATTTTGGTTTGAATTTAATTTTGATTTATATACATATTTTTTTCTTTGTTTAATTTTGATGGATTCATTCTTCTTTTTGTTATTTATTTGTTCATTATTTCATTCATTAGGTAATTTATTGTTGTTTAATTGTTGTGAAATTTTACTTTATTCCTTTATGTTTCATGAATTATCTTTTGTTGTATATAAATATATATTATTTTAGAATTTAGGCCCAGTTACAAGCAAGTGCAGCATCTGTGCTTCGTAGAAGGAGGCTATCATTGAAACATTGCGATGCGAAGTACTTCTTGAGGTATCGTCCACTGACAGGAGGCATGTGTAGAAAATAATCCACTCTTCAAGGTATTATCAGAATCATATTTTTTTGAAGTACCTACAAAGAAATGTTATTTCTACAGACACCACAGCTGGAGATATTGTAACCTTGTGTCTTCGTCGTACCAGTAATGTTTACTTTGTCACCGGTTATGTAAATGTTATCTAAGTTGTTTTCGCAAAATTGTTCAAACATTCTTCGAATTGACGTTAGAGTCGAAAATTTTTTTGTGTACTTAAAGTGACGACATCAGGTCCGAATTTTCATCAATTGCTAATAACACAGCTCATTCCTAAATTATCTCTTTCTAGGCCTAAGCAGATTACAAAATTTATGCTCATGTGATAATATGTTATTCACTATCTAAAGATATTTTTAAGCTAATTAATGACCAACCAAAAGGCATAAAATCACTTGAATGTTTTCAAAGAATAACATCAGAAGAATCTTCTTAAGGTAGCCTCTCAAGTTTTATTACTCAGGCGAGGTTTGAGACACCAATTTTTGATTATATGCTTGCCTCAAGCTTCTTCTCAGGGAGCCTTCTTATTTTCTCTCTTCTTTATCCTTTGATTTATCTTTTCGCACAATTTTTTTTCTCTTTTCTGTTCTTTTCCATTGAGGATTACTATATCTGGTGGAGCACATGTTAAAGATTTCAAATGCTTGAATCGGGACACCAATTTTTGGTTTTGTGCTCAACTCAAGCATCTCCTTACTTGGACTTTCACCAAAAAAAAATTCCTATTTTTTATCTTTGTTTTGCTCCTTTTTTTTTCCAAGAATTATTGTATCTGGTAAGGCATATTTATGTTATAGATTTTGAATGTCGAAACTCTCCTAATTAATAATTTTGAATGGTTCCTTAACATAAATCCTGAGATATTATAACTTATTCGAAAGTCTGAACCCAGTCACATGGCAGAAAATTAAAAGGCTCTTGATATCCCGAATCAATTACCCTTATTTCAACCACACTACTTTATTTTGAGATCTACTTAGGACCCAGTCCAAATTCCTTAAATAGTGGACCCAGTTATTAAAGCATCAATTTCACTCTCCCCTGAAGCCATATTCTTATTGAAATGTTAATGTTTTATCATGTATCACCCCTTCTTGATTAGTTTTCTGCTAAACTTTGAACCTCCTTGAGCGTATTATATGTTTTTTTTAATTTTTATTTGCTGTGGTTGGAGGGTTGATCCACGACCCATAATTGAGTTGTTGTTCACTTTAAATTTTTTTGTGGCTGGAGGGTTGGGACACACTACCCATTATCCTTCTCATATCCATTTTGATTGTCAATCCATGGCATTTGAACTTGTTGGCAGATTTTTCACGGGACAGTCCTTTGGTGGAAGTGTAGATCAGCTTCAGCGATGTAATTGTTTCTGTCATTTGAAATTTTTCTGGAAATCTGTGGTGTCCTATGACTTGTAATTTCAGTAGAAGCACTAAAGTAACGTACTTGTCTTATGAACTGGGCATCATTTGAAATTTAATCATGTGAATTTTTATTTCAAAATTTTGCATTTTGTTTTATTTTCTTATACTCAATGGGTTTTGAGAAGTTTTATTGTAGTATAAAATTTTGTTTT
This sequence comes from Papilionanthe hookeriana x Papilionanthe teres, assembly GCA_022702705.1. Classification (NCBI taxonomy): domain Eukaryota; kingdom Viridiplantae; phylum Streptophyta; class Magnoliopsida; order Asparagales; family Orchidaceae; genus Papilionanthe; species Papilionanthe hookeriana x Papilionanthe teres. Next base: position 160,985,821 of record CM040423.1, read on the forward strand.
GTTTTAAGTTTATTGTAGGGTTGTTTGAGTGAAATTTCAGTTTGACTTATTTACAACAATTCAAACCCAAAGAGGAATGAAGTGTCAAATCTGGTCTGAGATATGTAGGATGTTAATTTTGCATCAAACGCACTTTGATAGACTGCTTCTAATCTAACACACCTATTGGGGATCCACCCTATTTTTGATGGCGGAAGGATTCCGAAACATCTCCGTTTAGGGATGTCTAAATAGTGGCTCTAGGATCCAGGAGGCGTTGACTATGCCCGTTCAAGGTAGAAATGAACGGGGTATGCCAATGGAAAGAATGGCAGTTAGGTCCACTAGGGGCATGGACTCACTACCAATTTATGAAAGCAAAACCATCTGATTTAAATGGAGAGAGGAACTAGTCCCCAACGAAGTCGCCAGAAATTGTAAGCACATTTTTTATTTATATTTAATTTAAGTATATATATATAGTTTTAGTTAGTTTGGAAAAAAATATTTGATTTTTCGAGTTTGAATCGATCTCATATCTTTAATAGTTTAAATAAACGAACCATACACCGCAAGCAATGCATATATCCCAACGAATACACACATTACTTAATAGTGAGGTTTGGTAAATAAACTAATAAATTTGTGACATCCATTCTGGTCTGCGAACCAATTTTATGTTGACCGGCAAGTTCCCTTGTTTAATACAAAAGATTAAATTGGTTTTATATTACTTGGGTTCGAAAGTTTCCTATAAGGGCAAGCCCCTATAGTTAATTACATTTTAAATGGCGGGAGTCACTTAAGATAACTCTTAATTAAGATCAGCAGTTCTGCTTTCAAGAATGACAAAGTTTAAGATTCAAACTATTGGATTTTGGAAATTCAAAAGGGAATAGATCAAATTATGAACAATTATTTTGGGATCCAAAGGCAGAAAGGTAGGGGATGTCATGGATCCAGAAGAGAACCTTTGGTGACATCCCAGACTATCTTATTATTTGGCTTCAATTTCATAGAAATGCTATTTGATATTTCAATCCAGCAAATTTTATTTATTTAGGACTTATAATTGTATGACATGATCATACGAATAGCCTGGAGAATAGGAGGGTTTATGTCTTATCGGATGACAACCTCAGAAACCTAAGACAAGTTAGTGCTCATATTGCACGATGTGCAAAGGCCTAAAGAGATAAAGTGAGGGTTTATTTTGCACTAGACAAACTACCTTGAAGTACTATAACTTTGATGTTTATTTCTAAAAAAGTTCAGGTCATGAAGATTAGTTTTGATGTTGAAGATGTTATGCTGCCCACTGTGCTTTCTCCAAGCTCCTTTTTATTGTAAATGTTTTAGTTTAAGAAGTGACAATCAAGGGATGAGAGAAGTGTCATGTCATAAAAAGATGAAAAATTGAGGTGGCTTAATGTCTTATTTGAACCAACTTTTTAAGTTGATTATCTTGACAACGGTTAGGATCCCACGGTTTTCTCATTCCAGTACCACCATTTTTATCGGATTCACTTAGTCCAAATGAATTTACTAACTGAGTTTCGTACTTTCATTTAGACGGTGGGAATCTCGTTAGCAACGCATAGGTTACCTCCTCCGAAGGATTCCTGATCATCCGAGAGAGGATTTAATTTGGGTATGGTGGCAGTATTGTTTTGTTTGTGATTAAATTTTTCGTTGTTTTATATTTTGATTGTTGTGAATCGACTCTTAGTTTTGTTTTTTTTTATGGCTATCTAAAATGTTCGACTTTTAACATAAAAGTAGGGGTAAAAAAATTTAATAAAGCAGTGTAAATTACAATAAATAAATGTGTACTTGATAAGTCTTCTCGATTCCCCCACCTTTGTGTATTCGTTGATGAAGTGCTCAGCTACAGTGAGCAGCAGCTGTGGTGGAGTAGGGCTTCTCTTTTCTTATTTTATGTGGTGAGTCATGGTATGAGATTTATTGAAGATGAGAGAGTGGAAGGGGAGTTGGGGTTGCTTGTGTAAGGTTTTGGAGGAGAGGGAGGAAGGTGTCGTTGGAGAGAATGAAGGAGAAGAATATATGTGAGAGAGAAGAAAAATGGGAGAAGTAATACATGAAGGGGAGAGAGAGTGTGGATAAGGAAACAATAAAAATTGAGAGCAGCCCCTCCTTTTCTTTTATTAGCCAGAGAGAGAGAGAGAGAGAGAGAGAGAGAGAGAGAGAGAGAGAGAGAGAGAGAGAGAGAGGAATCATAAAATATCCATCATCCCCTTTTTTTGGTTGTAAAACCGCGAGCTTATATATATATACATATATGTTAAAATTAAAATTTTCTCTTCCTCTTCTCTCCTTTTTTTATTAAAATTTGATATGTATATTTATTCTATTTAATTTATTTTTTTTATTTTATTTGCATTTTGTGTCATGAATAATTTTATTTTGTTTGGTGAGAATGAATTTGAATTACTTTTTGTGCACTTTTGGTCCTTAACATGAAATTATTTGTCCTTATGTGTCATGAGAATTAGGCTTTATGGGGGATTGGGTGGAGATGTTTTAATCAAGGGGATTTGGGTTTAGCTTAGCTTAGAGTGAGTCATGAGAGGTATCAAGCGCTTTAAGTGGAATCATAAAAGAGATTCCACATTTTGCCACTTGAGGAGTGGTGACATGGCATGGCTCATATGGCTTGGTGGTGGCTTGCATGTGGCTTACATGGCTTGTCCTAGGCTTGGTCAAATTTCATGAGAAAGGATTTTAGGATTTTTTGCATTTTAAGTAGGCTTTATCATGAGGCTATATTTGGAAAATATTTGATGATGAATTTGAAACTTAAAGAGTGATTTAAATCAAAGAGATGATGAGTGGACATTTTCAGGTGGTCTTTTAATTTAAATTTGGGCTATATAGTATGTGATGGGGCACGAACATGAATTTGGGCTTTTCTAAAATTGGGGGTGAGCTTGGGATTGAGTTTGGATTGAGCTTGGGTCAAAATTTGGATCAATTAAAATTTGGGTTTTGGTTTAGGAAGATTTTATGAAAAATTTAGAAAAGATTTGGGTTGATTTTCAATTGAATTGAATGATAAATCTGATGGAATTGGACATATTGTCAATTTTAAGTAAATAGGGTTAAGTTGGTTTAATGTTGGGCTAAGGTTGGGTCAAGGGCAAATTGATGGTTGCAAAAAGTTCAAGGGGATGTGATAAAGAGTTTTCACCATAGATTGGGTTCCAATTTTGGGATTATGACATTCAATTTGGCGGATTTCGGACATGTGACACATTTGGGACAAAATTAGGGATATTGGGTTTAGTTGGATTTGGGTGAAGTTTGGGTTCAAATTAGAGGCAATTGAATATTGCATTTGGTTCATAGGAATGTCATGAAGAGTTTAGAATTCAATTTGAGGGGAATTTGATTGACATTGGTTTCAATTGGGCCAAGATTGGGCTTGGGTTTGGTGAAATTGGGCCTCAAGGGCAAATAGGGGTTTTTGATAAAATTGAGTCAAAATGGTCAAATTAGTTTAAATAAAGTGGTTTAAATTGAAATTGTGGATATTTTTAGGGTTTTATGAATTTTTGGGAATTTTTGGGAATTTTTTGGATTTTTTGGGATTTTTTGGAATTTTTGGAATTTTGGGCTATGGAGGGTATTTTGGTAATTTTAGTCAATCTTGGTCAAAGTGCTCAAAAGGTTTATTGAAAGACTCGAGGTGGTTCAAGATGAAATTTGGAGTCAGATAATAGTGCTTGGGGTCATTTTTGATCAATGTGGAAGTTTTTATGAACCTCAGAGAATTTTTTAAGTATATGCTATTTTGGTGTCGAGATGCCAAAAAGCTGATCGGAAGTATGGTAAGTTTACATTTAAAATTCTGAGTGTAACACGAGGAATGTTTTGGTATCATTTTTAGGATCGATGGGTAACTCCGGGAAATTCTGGGAAATTGGACCTAAAAAACAGGACCAGAAAGGTATTTTGGTAATTTTGTGAAAATTGGATCAAGATGGGTGAGCAAGCCATGAAACCTATTTCAAACACATAAGTCATAAGTGAAACTCATTTTGATCACTCAACCTATTGATCCTAAGCCTCTTAGCCAGGAGCCAGGGGTATGGGCTCGTCCATATGATTCTTTCGATGAGTCGGGAGTTTAGATTGGGTATCACTTGTTTAAGGATTGGAATGTGTGCAAAACTGTAGTGTGTGCAAACCTAACCATCACCCGACCACTCAGAGTTAGTCCTAAGGTCTAGTCATCCTATAAGCACTCATCATTGTCTTCCCACACATTGGTCCTAAAGTTCTAAGTAGCTTGGAGGTTTGTGATCATCTATGTAGAATTTCTAGGAGAGCTAGGAAGTGGTTTGAATTTCTAAATGGTGGGTTCTATTTAGTCCTCTAGAATAGTCAAAGGGAAAGCTTATGGCCAGATCCTAAGCACTATGAGAAAAGAAAGAAATCACCAAAAATGAGGTAAACAAAGGTGCTTTAGTGTCTCTTCAAAATATGTCCAAATTCAATGAATCTAACAAGAGATGCATTCATCCATTCAAATTTTAAATGAATTTTTGCACTAATAGGAATTTAATAAAGTTTAAACCAAATGGTGCTCCAAAAACCCCTTCAATTTTGTGCCAAAATTAAGTAAAATTTGTCACTTTAACTGTGGCGCCGATGCGCCAACCATCCGGCGCATAGACACTTAAGGCCAAATATGCGCACCTTTCAACTTTTTCTCCAAATTTGATCCTTTTTGTCTCCTTTCATCACAATCACTCATTTTAATCATACCTGGAAGAAAAAACACAAAAATATCTTCCATTAAAGTGCAATATTATCAAATTTAGGTATAAAAATGTGCATAAAAATACTATATATTTAGGTATATCAAAATCCCCCAAACTTAAAATATTACTTATCCTCAAGTGACACTAAAATCATATAAAAATCAAGCATGCAAATTACGTAAATGAGTTTCTTTAGGAAGGTTTCAAAATTTTGTTCTAGAAATGAAATAGTCCAATTTAGAAAAAATTTTAGTAAATAAGACCAACTTAAAGTTTAGAAAGTTCTAAAGTAAAGGATAATGAAAAATATAGTTCCTATCTAATTCAGAAATACTTGTGGATTTTTCAAAATATTGGATTTAAACATTTTATTTTTCTCACATAAAAAGTTTATTTGAAAATAATTTTACTCACTATATTATCATCATAAGCTTTATATTTTCTTAAAACTTATATTTTAAACATTAGGTATGGAACCAATTTTCGATTAGGTCCTTAAATCCTCAAGCTTCTCCTTGATTTTAATTTCTTTTTTTTTCATTGTTTTTAAATTTACTTATAAGGCAATGATTACTGTATTTGGATAGACCCTTAATGATTTTGAATTCCACCCTTACATTTAAAATAAAGGTCTAATATATATCTTTCACTTAAAAGTCATAATAATAGTGTTAAAAATTATTTTTCACTAAAAGAAATTTAATTTTTAAAAAAATAAAAGCCAAATCTTCTATCTTTTCAAAAATTAAACATTTCTTACGAAAGAAAATTTAACTATATTTAACATTTCTTTACTAAAAAACGTTTAAATTTAAAATTTTCATCATTACTTTAAATTTTAACTAAATTCTCTTACTCATTTCTATTTTCAAAATTTTGCTCCTCTAATATAAATTCATATACAAAATAGTTTTCAATCAAAAATCAGGTTTATTAAAAATATTCTTGAGAATAAATAAAATTTTAGTTTTTTAAAATTTGTTTTTAAAATTCCCCCCAAACTTTAAATTTTTAGTTAGGATAAAATATTTAAGCATACAAAAATGATACATGGGTAAGAATTAAAAGCTAAAATATCATGCTAGCAAAAATTTTCATATTGTAAATATGCAAGTATAACAATTTAAAAATAGGAGTAAAAAGAAATCAAATTCAATTTTACAGTTTTTTCATAAAATAAAAATTTCAAAAAACATCAACAGTAGTGGAGGTTTTCAAAGTAAATGCAGACCAACTTTAACATAACTAAAATCACAACAACATTAGATAATATATGGTAGCAGATTTTGAAAAGTCTAAACATGCAATTTAAATATGGGTTTCTAATAGTGTTCTAAATTTTCCTAACAGTTTTGGAATTAGATTATACATTACTAGAAACCCGAATACTAGATACAGATTTAAAACTTTTACTACCACAAACATATCACAAACATACAACATAAAACATCAATTCATCATATAAACATCTGAATGTGCATAAGTAAAATAGTACCAACAATGCTCTACATATCAGAGTTCATACCAAATAAATATCACATCACATATGAGAATTGATCTACCTAAAAAAATACCCATTTTTATGCCTTATTTATGATTCAATTCTAAAGGACGTTATGCTTTAATGAAAGGTATTTTAATGTTTTTGGATGTAGATGATTAAAAAGAGTCCAAGAAGGAAAAAAGGAGCAAAAAGGAGCAAAAATGGAGCTTATAGAGCAATTTTTGGAATAATTGGCCTGGCGCCAGGCGCCAGAGTCCGACGCCTAAGCACCAGTTCGATACAGACGCTGTCAAGATTTTTTGATGACTTTGGGTAGTTATTTTGACGGTGTTAAGTGATTATTGGAGCTTCTAGAAGACTGAAAGTTACTCCTAATATATCAGACATGTGATACAATGTATTTAGACACAAGGAAACGGTCAAGATAGCGAAGAGGTGCGACCCAAAGTGAAGAGGTGCAAACGACCTGGTCACGGAGTCTGACACCTAGGCGCCAGATCCCGACGCCTAGGCGCGACAGTTACCTTCTAGAAGATGCATTAAATTTGGATGAATTTTGAAGAGGTGCCTTAAGCAACCCCTGGTCAAATTCAGAGCTCTATAAATAGAAGCCCATTCTACAAAGAATATCGCACCAAAAAACCACCCTCTTAATACACATACAAATTTTAGTCTATTTTAGTTTCTTCCATACTTAGGGTGCCTCTTTATTTTGTATCTAGTGAGTTTATTTTGAGTGTTTATTGTGTGTAATTGCTATTGGAGTCTTTAATCATTGCGTTGGAGTCTTTCATCATTGCGTTGGAGTCAGTAGAAGTTAGCGGAGCTCTTGAAGGAACACTTTAGATAAGTATTTGTACTTTGGTTCAAAGTTTTATAAATACGTTTTGTTGTGTTATTTTAATGAGTTTTGAGTAGTTAGTTATCTTTCTCCTTTCATCTTTGAAAAGATTATAAATTAATTAAATTTCATAGGAGAATTAAATATAAAATATTTTAAAATTTTGTGATGATCTTAATACCTAATCCTAGTTTACTTTTTAAATTGGCCATTTAATTTGTTAAAACTTGTTGAAGATTTTGAGACATATCCGGAGATAAATTCTTAACTAGTAGATATCACATGAATCCTTAGGTAATCGTAGGCTAAACGCGGATTGTTTAAGGTGAAGTGCAAATAAATAGAAAGATATTAGTTACTGGGCGTAGAATTAATTAGTTTTTAGAGTGACAGACTAAATTCTAATAATTTGGTTTATAGAAAGGTAACGGGTCACTGGTAGGGCCGACCATAGCCACCATTGGACATCTAGTAGTGCGAGCCTAGATTAACCCATTCTACTAACAACACATCCTGAGCCTAACTATAGATTAGTCAATGTTCTTTGCACCTGGACCAAAGGGTAAAGAATATGAATGCTTCTATTTGGCACAATACTATAATCTTAATTCCCTACAAAAAATAACTAATTTATAATTCTTGGATTACTTGAAAGAGGAGAAAGTCATTTTTATAATTTCATTGAATTTTAATTACTGTTTACTTTACTTTCCTGCTTATTGCTTACTTTCTTTTAGTAAAAGTTATTGGTTAATTAAATTTGAATATATATAAAAAACATATGTATAAGTTGCATAAGAAAATTTCAAAATATTATTTATATAATTTTACTTTTTATTTTTATTATCCCTGTGGGATCGATAACTAAGACTCCACTAGAGCCCTTTATTACTTGAACGATACGTATACTTGCGATTAAAATTCTGACTTTTACTACAATTAAATCTAATAAAATAATAATAATAAACCTCGCAAATCAAGTTTTTGAAGCCATTTGCCCGGAATTAAATCTTCTAAAAAGTGGTATCAAATTCTCTTATTTTAAAGCATATTTAAAGTCGCATCGCATCAAGTTTTTGGCTCCGTTGCCGGGAATAAGATAAAATAAAAAGTAAAATCAAAACAAATTAAAAAAATAATAAATAAATAAAAAGTAAAAAAACAACAAAAATATAAAAACAAAACATATAAAAAAAAATATTATCTTTAAATTTTTAAGCGTAGTTCTGGATCTGAAGGATTACTACCTTTTGATTCTGAATTAGAAAAAATAATTAAAAGAATTTAAAAAGGAAAAAAATTCCAAAACATAAAAAAATGGCTATCATACGTAACAATAATAAAAATCTAATTGAAATTAATGAACAAAATATTTATAAACCATTAAGGGAATATGCAAACCGTACAGCTGATGAACTTCATATTTGTATTCAAATTCCAGCTGTAGAATTTGGAGGAACACCTAATGAGGATCCAAATTTACACCTTGATAGTTTTTTAGAACTTTGTACTACCTTTAAATACAATAATGTTTCTGATGATGCAATTAGGCATAGACTCTTTCCTTTTCCCTTAAAAGATAAAGCAAATATGTGGCTTAATTCATTAGCAACTTATTCTATTAAAACATGGGCAGATATGACACAAAAATTCCTTGCTAAATATTTTCATCCTTCTAAAACTGCTAAATTGAGAAATGATATTACTTCTTTTACGCAATTTGATGGAGAAACAATTTATGAAGCTTGGGAAAGATTTAAAGAACTATTAAGAAAATGTCTTCATCATGCTTTACCAGATTGGTTAATCATTCAAATATTTTATAATGGACTTATTGGGTCACTTAGATAATTTATTGATGCTGCTGCTGGTGGTTCTTTAATGGCTATGACATTTGAAGAAGCCTACACCTTAATTGAAGAAATGGCTAAAAACAATTTTCAATGGCCTTCTGAAAGGGTTAATCCTAAAAGAATGGTCAGTATTCATGATTTTGAAGCCTTTTTCTATTTTAGCTTCACAAGTGGCTGCGATATCTAAGAAATTAGATAATTTTGCTATTAATATATCACATGTGAATAATGAAAATGCTGCAAATTCTGATGATTCTCAAACAATGGAAACTTTGCAAGCTATTGCTAGTAAAACTAATAATCCTTATTCTAATTATTATAATCTGGTTGGAAAAATCATCCTAATTTTAATTGGAGTAATGGAAATCAAACCAATCCAAATTGAAACAATCAAGGAAATTTAAACTATAGGCTAACTTATCCACCTGGTTATAACAATCAGCAAAAAAAGTTGTTTGTAGAAGAATTGATCTTGCAACTTAGCAATCAGTTACAAAGTCAAAACACTGCTATTCGTAATATTGAGAATCAGATGGGTCAAATTGCTAATTTCATTAATTAGAGAGCTCAAGGAACACTGCCTAACAATGTCGAAATTAATCCTAAAGGATCTGGAAAAGAACATAAACAAGCATAAGTTGTACAACTTAGAAGTGGAAAGGAATTAAAAGAGAAACATGAATTGTGATTGAAAAAGAGAAAGAAGCTGAAGAGATTGAAAAACCTAAAGATACCCTTTCTTCAAGTAAAGATCATATTGTTGTACCTACTGAAATGGTTGTTGAAATAACACCACCACCTTTTCCTCAAAGACTTAAACAGCAAAAGCTTGACCATCAATTTTCTAAGTTCTTTGAAAATTTTAAGAAACTTACCATCAACATTCCTTTTGCTGAAGCTTTGGAGCAAATGCCAAGCTATGCAAAATTTATGAAGGATATTTTAAGTAAGAAGAGAAAATTTGAAGCTTATGAAACTGTTGCATTAAGTTAAGAATGTAGTGCAATAATTCAAAAGAAATTACCTCATAAACTTAAAGATCCTGGAAGTTTCACTATACGATGTGCTATTGGAGAAAAATTCTGTGGAAAAGCCTTATGTGATTTAGGAGCTAGTATTAATCTCATGCCATTTTCAATCTTTCGAAGGTTAGATTTAGGAGAGATCTCTCCTACCACGGTAACTCTTCAGTTAGCTGATCGATCGATCACTTATCCTAAAGGAGTTATAGAGGATGTTCTTATTAAGGTAGATAAATTTATCTTCCCTGTAGATTTCATTGTTCTAGATATAGAAGAAGATAAAGAAATACCTATCATTTTAGGAAGACCTTTTCTAGCTATCGATCGAGCTATGATTGATGTGCAAAAAGGAGAATTAACGATGAGAGTTAATGATCAAGAGATAACATTCAATGTTCTGAAATTAATGAGGTATCCTGAAAAAGAAAAATGTTATCGGATGGATATTTTTTATTATATGATTGAAAAGCATTACCAAGAAAGATGTAAGGACATTTTTGATGATAAAAATAAAGACCTTATGTTATATGATGAGTCATTAAATGAAAAAAATTCATCTGAAGAAGCTCATTATATTCATGAAAATTGGGAAATTTTAGACACAACTGCAAATGAGATATTATTACACTCAATTGAAAAAGCCCCTAAACTGGAATTAAAATGTTACCTGCACATTTAAAGTATGTATTTATTGGAGATTCATTAACTTTACCTGTAATTATATCTTCTGAAATAAGCAAAGATCAAAAAGAAAAATTAATTATAGTTCTGAAGAATTATAAGAAAGCTTTTGGATGGACTATTGCAGATATAAAAGGAATAAGCCCTTCAATTTGTATGCATAGGATTTTAATGGAAGAAAATTGTAAACCCACTATTAAACCTCAAAGAAGATTAAATCCAATTATGAAAGAGGTTGTTAAGAAAGAGATTTTGAAATGGTTAGATTGTGGAATTATTAATCCTATTTCAGATAGCCAATGGGTAAGTCCTATTCATTGTGTTCCGAAGAAAGGAGGAGTAACTATCATTGTTAATGAAAAAAATGAAGTAATCCCAACAAGATAAGTTACTGGGTGGCAAATTTGCATTGATTATTGAAAATTAAACAATGCCACTAGAATGGATCATTTTCCATTACCTTTCTTGGATCAAATGTTGGATAAACTTGCTGGACACTCATATTTCTATTTTCTGAATGGATATTATGGTTATCATCAATTACCTGTTGCTCCTGAGGATCAAAAAAATACAACATTTACTAGTCCTTATGAAACATTTGCCTTTAGAAGAATGCCTTTCGGTTTATGTAATGCACCTGTAACTTTTTAAAGATGTATGATGTTAATATTCTGTGATTTGATTGATCAAGGAATTGAAGTTTTCATGTACAATTTTTCAGTTTTTGGAACTTCTTTTGAATCTTACTTGGAAAATATAACAAAAATTTTGAAGAGATGTGAAAAAAAAAATAGTTCTAAACTAGGAAAAATGTCAATTTATGGTCTCATAAGGCATTGTACTTGGACATAAAGTTTCACAAATAGGGATGGAAGTTGATCAAGCAAAAGTGAAAATTATTACTGAACTACAACAACCTACTACCGTTACTGATGTAAGAAGTTTTTTGGGTCATGCTGGATTTTGTAGGAGATATATAAAGGATTTTTCTAAAATTACTAAACCTCTTTGGCATTTGTTGGAAAAAGAAGCTAAATTTGAATTGAATGAAGATTGTCTGAATGCGTTCAAAATTCTGAAAGAAAAGTTAATCACTGCACCTGTCATTGTTGCACCTAACTGGAATAAACATTTTGAATTAATGTGTGATGCAAGTGATTATGCATTCGGAGTTGTATTAGGAAAAAAATATGAGAAGATTTTCAAAGTTATATACTATGCTAGCAAAACTCTTAATGAAACTCAAATAAATTACACAACTACTAAAAAAGAGCTGTTAGCAATAGTATATGCCTTTGATAAGTTTAGACCATATCTTCTTGAAACAAAATGTATCATACATACTGATCATTCTGCTATTAAGTATTTAATATCTGAAAAGGATGGTAAACCTATATTGATCAGATGGATTTTTCTTTTGCAAGAATTTGATTTTGAAATTGTTAATAGAAGAGGGACTGACAACCAAGTTGCTGATCATTTATCAAGAATCAAAAACAATAATAAGAAGATTTATGAAGAAAATATAAATGAGAAATTCTCGGATGAGCAATTATATGTCATTCAAGGATTACAAATGCCGTGGTATGCAGATATAGTTAATTATTTGGTTAGTAATATTTTTCCATGTGGGATGAATAGTAAATATATTAAGAAATTCAAGAATGATTGTAAATCATATATTTGGGAAGATCCTCATTTATTTAAAATAGGAAGAGATTTTGTTATTCAAAGATGTGTACCTTATGAAGAAACTTTTGCTATTATTCAAAAATGTCACGATTCTGAATTTGGAGGACACTTTGGAGTGGATAAAACTGCATTTAAAATTTTAAATTCTTGATTTTATTGGCCTACTTTATTTAAAGATGTTGGACATTATGTGTAAACTTGTGATCAATATCAAAGAATGGGAAATATATCCAGAAAAGATGAAATGTCTCTAAACTTTATATTAGAAATTGAAATTTTCGATGTATGGGGTTTAGACTTTATGGGACCTTTCGTACCATCATCTTGAAAGATTTATACATTATTAGCAGTTGATTATGTTTCAAAGTGGATCGAAGTTGTAGCTTTACCGAACTATGATTCCAAAAGTGTTTCGAAATTTTTAATGAAAATGATTTTTACAAGATTTGGAATGCCTTGGATAGTTATCACAGATGGGGGGAGTCATTTCAGAAATATAAGAATTCAATCATTGCTGGAAAAATTCGGAATTAAGCATAGACCTGCAACTGCTTATCATCCTCAAACAAATGGAATGGCTGAAGTATCAAACAGAGAAATTAAAAGAATATTGGAAAAGACTGTTAATCCTAAAAGAACTGACTGGGTTGATAGACTTGATTCTGCATTATGGGCTTATAGAACAGCTTATAAGACACCTATCAGAATGTCACCTTATCGGTTAATTTATGGTAAACATTGTCACTTACCTGTTGAACAACAAAAATCGTATTGGGCGATAAAGGAGTTCAATTATAAATTGAATACTATATGGAAAAACGATTATTACAACTGAATGAAATGGAAGATATAAGAAATGAGTCTTATGAAAATGCAAGAATTTATAAGGAAAGAATGAAGAAATTACACAACAAAATGATTTCAAGGAAAATATTCGAGCCTGGACAAAATGTATTTTTATTTAATGCTCATTTAAAACTTTTCCTTTGAAAATTGAAATCTAAATAGATGGGACCGTTTATAATTGAGAAAGTATACCCTTATGGAGTTGTGGATATTAAAGATCCCAAAACGGGAAAAGTATTTAAAGTTAACGGATTAAGACTGAAGCCTTATATGGGAAAAATAAAATTAAATTACAAAGAGGTTTATGAGGCCAGTATGCTCGATTAATTAAATTAATTAGGTCGGGTTGACGACGTTAAACTAAGCGCTTTGTGGGAGGCAACCCATATTTATTAGTTTGAGTTTAATTATCGCTATAAGGTTATGTCTTGGTCTTGACTAAATTTGTATATATCTTTTAGAAATAAATAGCTAACAAGTCTGTATTTGGTTAAGCTAAACATTTTCTTGAAGTATATAAAAGTTGGACTTGGACCACTTCATGTCAAATGTTAGTAAAAGGAGATCAAGTTAACCTTCGTTTGTGATTGTTTGTGATTGTTTGTGATTTAAATTTTTCATAATTTTGTTTGTGTGTTGATCATATTAATTTATTAGACCTATTTTTACGACCGAAACTTTACAAAATTTGACAATAGGCGAATCAGAGTCAATTGAGGTTCCGGCGCCTAAGCGCAAGAAAAACTGGAATATCGATGATCTGGCACCTAGGCACCAGATTTCGGCTCCTACGCGCCGCGGTTATAGATCGTGGAAAAACTGAATTTCTTCAAATTTTCACATGAAATCTCTTTATTTATAGCCTATTTTTTTTCCCTAATCCCACAGACACACTAATTTCGACCAGAGCAATTCATTTTGGAGGAGTTAGGAAGGACTTGGAGACCATGAATAGAGGAAATCATGAAAATGAGGTAAGAGACAAATCTCCTAAAGATCCTTAGCCTCATTTTAATGGTTTTATTGTTGTAAGTTTGGAGAAGATGTTTAGTCACATGGATAAGATTGAAGCGGAACTTCAAAGTATTGGTAATCGTCTGCATGAGATGTATCACCAATACGAACACTTGGAATGACAAACCAAACTTCATTCTGATCACATGGCTGCCTATCAAGACGCTCAAGTAGAAATGTACGTGAAGAACAAGTGGATCGATGAAAAGATAGCTTTGGAATTTCCAAGTGCGTTGGTGTTCTATCCCTTCGGTCCTAGAGAACTTCATTACGAAAGAGATGGAAATTGAAGATCGTTGTTAAATAGATTCTATATGTGTTTTCGGTGTGATTGAGTCTTGTTTTAGTATTTTGAATATCTAATGTGTTTATTTGCTTAATTTGTTCAATGTGTGTTGTTGGATTTGAATATTTGCTTTGTTGATTTTTTGTGTTATTTATAAAATGATGAACCTTGATACAAGTCTTGTACTTAAGATTGTTAATTTTGAAAAGGATATTAGGATTTTGAAGTGATGAATTTGGATACATTTATGTGGATCTATGTTATCATTTTAAATTGATTGTGAAAATATTTGGAGGATATAAAATGGATAAATACTCTCATAAGAGTAATTAGGAGTCAAATTTGATATGATTTGTTGGAAAATATTTAATTTAAATCAAATTTTTGGAAAGTCGAGTCTGGCGCCTAGGTGCCAGAATTCAGCGCCTAGGCGCCGGTTCTGCCTGAACCCGAAAAATCATCTTCTTAAACCACCCCCCAACGCCAATTTTGAAGCCTAAGCTTCCTTCTTCACAGTATTTTTGCGAAAATACCACCTAGAAATCCCATTCAGAGCAGGATTTTCAAGTTTTTAGGCTTGAAATCACCCGATTTCTTCATCTCTAGGTCAGATCTACATTCTAAACTCAATATTTTTGATATTTACCATGGATTTTGCTCTCATCTTGAAAAACCAAAATTTTGAGAAAAATTTTGATTTTTTCTGATCAAATCCATGGGCGTTTAAGCTATTTCAAGTTTGAAAAGCTTAAATAAGTTTATTTTTCATAGATATGTTGAATTTATTTCGCGTTTTTCTTTCACATTTAGATGGCACCCAAATCTAAGTGAGGAAAGGAACGTGAAAACTTTGATCGTAGCAAGTTCGTCACTGCTGCTACACACTTCCATTATAATGATTTTGCTACGACTCAAAAGTTTATCTCATAGCGAAGTTTCTATAATCCTGGAGCAAGAATTGAGGAAACAATCGCTGCACTCAACTGGCAACGATTTTGTTATTTCACTGTTGTTGTCGTTATCCCGGTGGTTAGAGAATTTTATGTTAATTTCATGGATGCGGAGGAATACGAGATTTTTGTTCGAGGAGTTGGAGTAGGATTCACTCCTGAACGCATCAACATTTTCTATTGCCTACCGCCAAACATTGAGTGTTATTACTCAAGTTTATCTCCATCTGAGGAAGATTTGGACATGATCATTGCCTACCTGACTCATAGTACTGGAGCCTGAAAGACTCAGAATGGAAAAGGGTAAATTTTTTATCTTCTATGCTTAATGGTGATTCCAAGGCATGGCACTACTTTATTTATGCTCGTCTCCTTCCATCCAATCATCTCAGTGAAGTTACCAGAGATAGAGCTATTCTAAACTACTGCATCCAAGAGAGGAAGTCTATTGATGTAGAGAGCATTATTTATGATTTTATGGAGGCTGCTGCTCGTTCTAACACATCTATTGGACTTAGTTTTCCATCACTAATCTATTCTCAATGTCAATGTGCTAGAGTAGTTGCTGAGCTTTCTGAGGAAAAGCTCAAGTCGACGAAGCCTATAGGATGAGAGAGCGTCAGCATTTATGATCGACTAGCATGAATTTTCTTATCCTAAATATGCAAGTATAACAATTTAACAATAGGAGTAAAAAGAAATCAAATTCAAATTTTCAGTTTTCTCATAAAATAAAAATTTCAAAAGACTTCTACAGTAGTGAAGATTTTCAAAGCAAATGCACGCCAATTTTAACATAACTAAAATCACAACAACATTAGATAATATATGGTAGCAGATTTTCCTAACAGTTTTAGAATTAAATTATACACTACTAAAAACCCGAATACTAGATACAGATTGAAAACTTTTACTACCACAAACATATCACAAACATACAACATAAAACATCAGTTCATCATAAAAACATCTGAATGTGCGTAAGTAAAATAGTACCAACAATCCTCTACACAATATCAGAGTTCATACCAAAATACATCACATCACATATGAGAACTGATCCACCTAAGAAAATACCCATTTTTATGCCTTATTTTTTATTCAATTCTTATGGATATTATGTATTAATGAAAGGTATTTTCATGTTTTTTGATGTAGATGATTAAAAAGAGTCCAAGAAGGAAAAAAAGGAGCAAAAAGGAGCAAAATTAGAGCTTATGGAGCAATTTTTGAATTATTGGCCTGGCGCCTACAAGCTAGAGTCTGACGCCTAAGCGCCAATTCGATATAGATGTTGTCAAGATTTTTTGAAGACTTTGGACAGTTATTTTGATGGTGTTAAGCGTTTATTGGAGCTTCTAGAAGACTGGAAGTTACTCCTAATATATAGGACATGTTGTTGACCTCATTTTTGGTGAGTTCTTCTCTTCTTCTCTTTAGTACTTAGGATCTAGCCTTAGGCTTTTCCTTTGACTATCCTAGAGGATTAGAATTGGGACCCACCACTTAGAAATTCAAACCACTTCCTAACTCCCTGCAAACTCCACAAACTTGATTGTAGACCCCTAATCACCTAGAGGGTCGAAATTAAATGTGGAAGTTTAAAGGATGAGTTCCCATAGGACTCTTCGGGCCTTAGGATCGCCCCCGGTGGCCTGGTCTCGTGAAGGGCTGAATTACACACACACTACACCTATACACTACACTTTCACACACCTCTTAAAAATACACCCATACCCAATTTGACCTCCTGACTCATGAAAGTGATTCACATGGATGGTCCTTAACCCCTAAGCCCTTGGCTAAGAGGGTTAGGAACAACATAGTGGATGCCTCAAATGAGTCCCTTCATGGCTCATGTGGGCTTGATGTGGCTTCATGGCTCAACCAAAATGATTTCATTCCACTTACATTCACCCAATCTTCAATTTTCCAAATTTTCAATTTTTGACCCCCGGGACCCTACACCCGCCAACTCTACCCAATACCCTTGAAACCACCAAAAATTTGCAAAATCACCTAAATCACCCAAAAATCCTCAAGACCAATCCTAAACATTGCCTCACCAATCAAATTGATCATCCATACCCAAAAACACCAAAAATTCCAAAAATACCTCCCAATACCCTCCAAATACCCAAAATACCCCTCTTAGCCAAAAAATCACAAAATTCAGAAAATTCCCAGAAAATTTTAGAAAATCCCAAATATTCCCAATTTTATTTTGTTCAACTGTACCATGGGCCAATTTTGTCAATTTACCCCACTTTTATCAAAACCCCCAATTTGACCCATTTTAACCCAAAATGAACCCAATGTCAAACCAAACCTACCCAATTGACCTAAATTCTGGTCCAATTCAATTCTAAACTTCAATTCAACATCCCCAACACCAATCTAGACCAAATCCAAGTTCAATTTGATTGACATTTGGATCCAATTTCACTTTTGGCCTTAAAGCCCAATTTGGACCCATGACCCAAACTTAGCCCAAACTCATCCAATTCAACTCCAATTAACCCCAAATCTTTTCTAAACCTTCCTTAACATCCCCATAAACAAAAAACTAACATGATTTGCCCAAAATTTAGACCCAAACCCCACTCAAATTCAACCTAAAATCAAAAAGCCCAAATTTGACCTAAACCCAAACCTAACCCAAATAGGCCCAAACCTCAAAATCAAAACCCAACCAAAGCCAAAACCTCTTTGAAACACTCCCATAAATATTTCCCAACATTTATTTTACATCAATTTCAACCCTAGCCCAACATTGGCCCAAGTTAGCCCAATTTGACCTACATTGGCCCATTTACCAAATAAACCCAAATTCAACCCAATTCAAACCCAAACCACCTTAAATCTATTTCAAACTACTCATGAAACATCCCTAAACCAAAACCAACAATTATTTGGCCCAACCTTTTACAAAAATTCCCATCTATGAACTCATTCTTAAACCTAAAGGCCCACTTCCTTAAACCACTTTAAAAAGTCCACCCAAGACCATTTCAAAAGCCCAAGTTTTTAATCCAAAGCCCACATGACATTTACCCACATCATCCATTTAATCAAAATCACCCCTAAGTTTTAAAATCATCATTAAGCCATTCCAAATCAAGCTTCATGAAAATTCTCCACCAAAATACCAAAATTCCTAAATTCTATTTCCATGAAATCGACCAAGCTTTATCCTAAGCCATGAGCAAGCCATTTACAAGCCATATGAAGCCATGGAAGGTTTGACATGTGACCAAGCCACTAATGGCAAAAGGAGGGCCTCCTTTCCTAATCCTTCATTAAACCTTTTTAACCATAAGCATGTCACACACTAAACCATGCTTAGCCACCTCACCATGGATGGAGACTTCACCACTCCTTCTCAGCCGACCCAACCGATCCTCCCAGCCCAAAATCGAGCTTGGAAGGGTGCACCAAGCCCAAAATGGTGGGTTGACCCAAACCAAGTCAAAGTGACCTTATCCCCATTCCATTCTAATCCAACACCTTTACACATGGCTAATGCCAATCGACTTCACCATTGCCAAGCCCTGACCTCCCTGGTCAAGATGGTGACCCTTGCCTGCCGGCCAGCCGCCTGGGTCGCCGGAAAACTCCATGGCCGAGACATGGGGAGAAGCCAAACTTTGAAATTCTACCTTGCTGAGCTGCCACATGCCCTTGGCCACTCCTGGGAGAGCCTCCAGCCATGCCTATTTAAACACCACCCCTCTCGGCCATGGGAGGTGCTGAACCAAACCTTAAGGAAACTCTGCCAAAATCATTCTAGATCACTCTCCACACATAGACCACTTGATCCCCACTGAATTCCAGCCCCAATTCCCTCCAGCTGAGCTCAATTTTGAGCTCAAACTTTAGCCCAAAAACCAGGACACTTCTTCACAGTGGATCAATCTTCAAATTGACTGGTCCTACACCTTCACCAGACCAAGAGGAGAAGTTTTCCACTGAAAGCCCCATCCCCAGGCCACCCAGTTGTATGATTTTATCATACAAATATAAGTCCTAACTAATTAAAATTGGCAAGATCAAAATACTAAATAAACATTAGGAATTTCCTAAATTCAAACCAAACAATAGGATAGTCGTGAAATTACCGAAGTTCGTTTCGAATCTGTGATTTCTCCTACCTTTCTTCCTTTGAATTTCCAAAACAAAATGTTCCAAACTTGATCCATTCCCTATTGAAATTATAAAATTCAATCCCTTGACGGTTACCTTCTAGAAGATACATTAAATTTGGATGAATTTTGAAGAGGTGCCTTAAGCAACCTCTGGTTAAATTTAGAGCTCTATAAATAAGAGCCCATTCTACAGAGAAAATCACACCAAAAACCCCCCCTCTTAGTACACATACCCATTTTAACCAATTTTAGTTTCTTCCATACTTAGGGTGCCACTTTAGTTTGTATCTTGTGAGTTTATTTTGAGTGTTTATTGTGTGTAATTTTTGTTGGAGTCTTTCATCATTGCATTGGAGTTAGTAGAAGTCAGCGGAGCTCTTGAAGGAACACTTCAGATAAGTATTTGTACTTTGGTTCAAAGTTTTATAAATATGTTTTATTGTGTTATTTTAATGAGTTCTGAGTATTTAGTTATCTTTCTTTTTTCAACTATAAAAATATTATAAATTAATTAAATTTTTTAAGAGAATTAAAAAGAAAATATTTTAAAATTTTGTGATGATATTAATACCCTATCTTAGTTTACTTTTTAAATTGGCCATTTAATTTGTTAAAACCTCTTGAAGAATTTTGAGACCTATCCGGAGATAACTTCTTAACTAGTAGATATCACATGAAGCCTTAGGTAATCACAAGCTATACGCGGATTGTTTAAGGTGAAGTGCAAACAAATAGAAAGATATTGATAATTGGGCGTAGAATTAATTTGTTTTTAGAGTGACAGACTAAATTGTAATAATTGGGTTTATAGAAAAGTAACGGGTCACTGGTAGGACCGACCATAGCCACCCTTGTACATCTAGTAGTGTGAGCCTAGATTAACCCATTCTACTAATAACACATCCTGAGCCTAACTATAGATTAGTCAATGTTCTTTGCACCTGGACGAAAGGATAAAGAATAGGAATGCTTCTATTTGACACAATACTATAATATTAATTCCCTATAAAAGATAATTAATCTATAATTCTTGTATTAGTTGAAAAAGGAGAAAGTCGTTTTTATAATTGCATTGAATTTTAATTACTGTTTACTTTACTTTTCTGCTTATTGCTTACTTTCTTTTAGTAAAGGTTATTGGTTAATTAAATTTTAATATATATATAAAAAAGTATATATAATTTGCTTAAGAAAATTTCAAAATATTACTTATATATTTTTACTTTTTATTTTTGTTATCCTTGTGGGATCGATAACCAGCACTCCACTGGAGCCTTGTATTACTTGAACGATATGTATACTTGCGTTTAAAATTGTGAATTTTACAATAATTAAATCTAATAAAATAATAAAAGTAAATCTCGCACATCATGTTTTTGAAGCCATTTGCCAGGAATTAAATCTTCTTAAAAGTTGTATCAAATTCTTGTATTTTAAAGCGTATTTAAAGTCGCATCGCATCAAGAACATCAAATAAAAACATCACAACACATAAGAAAATCACATAACAACATCACAAACTTAACACAGAAATCCTAATCATCATCCTCATCATCATCATCTTCATTCCAATCTATGGATGGCACATAAGGTATATAAAAAGAATCAGAAGGTATCTCAGTACTGTGATCACCTCTAATCACTCTGTATTGCTCATAATTCTCGTCATACTCATCAAGTTTCACAATATACCTTTCATTGTTTTTTATCTTACCATCCATATCTCTAACATGTTCTCTGGTAAGACTCACTTTCTTTAAAATATTTTATAACAAACAAGTTTATGAATCTCATGAATATGATGCATGTGAAGTAGAAGCTCGAGAAGTAGAGGCAGCAGAAGCAGAAGTACTGGAAGCTCTAATAGATCCTCCTTTCCAGCCAAATATTGAATGCACAGTGTCAGTGTTTACATTTACACTAGTAATGGGTTTAAGTGGCTGAAGAACCTCTTCCCATTTTTCAAACTTAACACCAGACCGCTCACAAAGTGAATGAATTAGGGAAGGAAATCCTATACTGCAGTAGTAGCAGCTCTGATACAGTTCAAAACATATTACAAAATAATAGCCCCAATGTCTAAAAGCTTTCCTTACTGAATACAATGGTTCCGATCAACTCTTTCTCTTGTAACTTCACTAACATGAATTGAAGGCAACAACTTAGATGAGATAAAGTAATGCCACGTCTTTGAGGTTACACTCAACTTAGAGGCTTGAGAATTTACTCTTCTTTCATTTGGTATCTTCCATAAACCTCTTCCATCAATAATAAAACACATTATCTCATCTAACTCTCCCGCAGATGGATGATAGTTGTCATAAAAACAAAACATCTCAGGAGGCAACCGGTAAAAAGTATTAATTACCGCAAATGAAAAATCTACTTGCTGACCTCTAACCATCACCATATTGTCGTCTGTTGTTGGCAAGTTTGCATAAAACTCTCTAAGAACATAAACAACAGTATCAGCGGAGAAGCAACACTAATTTTCCCAATTTCTTCAAGTAATTATCTCTTCAATCTCTCCCCCTGGTTTACTAAAAACTTATTTAGGAATCAATTTACGCGACAAAAGTGCATCGACGTATCTATCCTCTGCTCTAGAACTGACAAATTTGTTGGAATCAAATCTCGTTTTCTCTATTGAATGCTTCAACTTGGGAGCCATCTCTAAAAATTCACAAAAAATTCACCATAAATTCCAAAATCAAACTAAACTTGTTAATTTAACTTCCAAAAGTAATTTCCACTAAATCCAAGCAATTTCTCATGCTTATCCTTAAATTTTGACCATGAATAGTGAATTTCAAATTTTTCAAAAATGTACTCAAAATACATGGTGAAAATAAAAAATTTTTACTTAAGAGAATGTCGGCATATTTTTAGGTTTGTGTTGTAATTTTGAAAAGGGGTCGCCAAACAGAAATTGTCAGCATAGTTTTATGTTTGTGTTGTAATTTTGAAAAGGGATCGCCAAACAGAAATTGTCGGTGAATTTTCATATTTTAAATGTAATTTAAATATATATATATTGTTTAAAAGATAACATTTGATTTTGAAAGTAGTTTTAAGTTTTAAAAGTTTTAAGATATGAAATCAAATCGATCTCACATCCCAAATAGTTTATATAAATGAGCACCGCACCACAAACCGTGTATCTATCCCAAAGAATAGACACACTGTTTGATGATGGGGCTCGATTAAATAAACTAGGAGATTTGTAACATCTGTTTGGTCTGCGAACCAATCTTATAAGCCGACAAGTTCCCCAGCTTAACACAAAGGAATTAAGCAGGGTTTATATTACCTGGGTTCTTAAAGTTCCCTATAAGGGCAAGCCCCTATACTTAATTACATCTTAAATGAAGTGAATCACTTAAGAAAACTATCGATAATGATCCGTGATTTTGCTCTCAAGAATTTCAAAGTTTAAGGTTTTCAAAGGATTGGATTTTTGAAATTTCAAAAGGGAATGACTCAAAATTTGGAACAATTTATTTTTGAGAATCCAAAGGAAGAAAAGTAGGAGAAGCTGAGTATCCAAGAAGAATCATGGCAACTTCCCAAACTATCCTATTGTTTGGCTTAGATTTGAGAAAATCCTAATATTATCTGATATTTCAATCTTGCCAATTTTAGTTAATTAGGACTTATATTCGTATAACATAATCATACAATCAGCCAAGAAGATGTGAGGGTTTATGTCATACCAGACGACTACCTCGGAGTCCTAAGACCGGTTAGGGCTTTATTTACATAACATGATCATGCAAATTCCTAACAAAGAGTTGAGGATTTATGTTGCACTAAGCAAACTACCTAGAAATCCTATGGCTTGGTTGTTTAAATTTTAGGAATGGTTTTGTTGAAGTAGATTTGGGTTTTGCTGATGACGATGGTCGTGCTGCCCACCATGCTCCGAGCTCTTTGTTGTTGCAGAGGTTTGGTTTTAGAATTCATAAATCGAGAGATGAGAGAAGTGTTTTTGGTTTAGAGAAAATCTTAAAATCCAAGTGTTTTTTAATATTTTAATTAAAACAAATCTTAAAGTTGTTTAAACAGAACCGATTAAGATCCCACGGTTCCGTCATCCCGACACCGTTATTTTCATCGAATTCACTTAGTCCAGATGAATTTTTTAAACTCAACCGAATGAGTTCCACACTTTCATTTAGACCATGGGAAATCCCGTTAGCAACACGTGGGTTACATCATCCGAGGTATTCCCGATCATTCAACGAGACGTTTTAATTTAGTTGCAATTATAGTTTTGTTGTTTTGTTTGTGATTAAATTTTGAGTTGTTTTATATTATGAAATGTTGTGGCGGTAAATTTTATCTTGTAATGATTTTTAATTTAATTTTGGTTTCAAATCAGGGACTATCCTAAAGGTTTTGGTTTTCATGCAACAGTTTTTTATCATGCAAGAAAATTAAAGTACATTTGCAATAAAGTAAATTGCAATAAAATAAAAGCGTACCTGGAGGGTCTTCCCGTCATCCCAAGCTGCATTTAAAACACATGTTAAGGCATTTAAATATTTCAACAAGTACCTAGGTAAAGCTAAGGGAAAGGTTTTGGTTGTCTACCAAAGTCCTAATCCTATAGCTAGTCATCTCCTATGACGTCTAGGTTCTTGTATTTTGGTTTAAAGGCGATTTTCTTCATCAAAGAAAAATTAAATTCAATTGTTCTTATAAACATCCTATCATATTGAGGAAGTGCTTAAGACGAGTCTTAAACATCTTTTCAATACCTCTAGGATTGTTTTAAGTCCAAGAGAATTTAATTATACAAGTGAATTAATCATCCGGAGTTTATGTTTTGTTCTTTTGCTCGAGTGAACTAGGACATTTGAATATCCTATAAGTGAGGTAACACTTCACTTGACACCTCATTTAAGAGTTATAATAACAAGAGCTTTAAAAGGGCAAATCAACTCATTAAGTATTTTAATGATTTAAACTTAATGATTTAATTTTAATTTTGACTTAATTATGGAAAATTAGTTTAAGTTTGGAATAGTGTTCAAGTTATTTTAGATTTAATTTTGAATGATTTCATTTAGGTTTGTTATTAAATGATTTTAATTTAATTCAATTTAATTTAATTTGATTTAATTTAATTTAATTTTAATTTAATTTAATTTCAATTTAATTCTAATTTAATTTAATTTCAATTTAAATTTAATTTAAATTTAATTTTAATTTGATTTAATTTTAATTTAGTTTAATTTTAATTTAATTTAATTTAATTTAGTTTAATTTAACTTATTTTGATCTCAAGTTATTTTTCTTTTAATTTAATTTAATTTGATTTTAATTTAATTTCAATTTTAATTTAATTGAGATTATTCTTTTAAAATTTTTTTAATTAAGACTTAAGTATTATTGAAGTGATTTATTTAGGGATTTTTAAATTAAAGAATAAATATCCTCTTAAATAATATCCCTACTTTAATAACTCCAATTTCTATTATTCTTCCAAAATTTCAACTAATTAATTAATTAAAGTTTTATTTTAATTATATTTGAAATGGTTAATAGGTTTCTACCCTTAATCATTTAAGTTTCAATCATCCAAAAAATCAGTTTAAAATCAAATATTTTACCCTCCCTTTTTTTATTAATCCTAAAATTTTAATTAAAGGTTGAAAATTTTAATTACCATTTTGCCTTTCAAGCTTAATAATTCTATAACTCACTAAATTAAGCTCAAATGAACTTGAAATTTTTATGTAACCTCACTCACATGTCAATTAAGATATTAGAGGAGAAAATATGTTTTTTCTGTATTTAATTTATTTATGTAATTATTTTTAATGGAAAATAGGGATTTTCAAGAAAATTCAATAACATGACCAAGGAAATGTATTTATCCTTAAGAAAATTATGCAATATTCCTAATGACTAGAGGAACATTTCGACCAATTTTGGTGATTTTTTGAATTATATTTTATTTATTATAATTATTTTGAATTTTGGAGCATTAATTAATTTTAAAATAAAATTAAAGTTGAAAAATGGATTTTATATTTTTCTTAAATCTCTCTAACTTCAAGGAGTTTAGAGAAAACAAATTTTATATTTTTCTGATTTTTCTTTGATTTATTAGAATTATTTTAGTGAAAAGGTTGAAAAATACATTTATTAATATTAAAAATTACATTAAGCTTTTAAAACTCAATATCTTTCCCTAGGGACTTAAGAAAAATATTTGGTTTGTTCTTAAATGATTAGAATTCAAATGTGACATTTTGGTGATTTTTAATATTTTTTTGATTTTTATTATTTTTTTATTATTAAAAATATTAAAATAATGATAAAAATTAAGCTTTTTAGAAAATTATAATTTTAATTTTCCTAAATTTCTCTGATATCAGAGAAGCTCCAAAACCATTTTTGTGAATTTTTGAAAAGTATTTTGTGAGTTATGAATTTTTAAAGTTTAATTTTATCTATTTTTGCTTAAGAGTCTTAATCAACTCATTTAATGGGGTTAATCAAGTCCAATTGGTTTCAAATTTTTATGTGGTGTTCTCCTATCCCTAAAGGACAGTGGAGAATTATTTTTAAGTTAATTTAATGTGTGGTTAACCCTAAGTAATTAATGATCAATTTTGGGTATTTAAGCCAATTAGGGTTGTTCCAAGTGAATTAACTCAAAACTTATTTTTCTTAGGTCCCTCTGGTCACAGGAAACATCACCAAATTTTCTTAGAATTTATTTCTCAACATGTTAATTAATGGAATTAAAAAACTCAAAACTGTGACATGAACTTGGAAAATCAATAACTTCTCATAGGGATGGCCTCTGACTTTGGAAAATTCAGGGAATGTTCCCAAGTTCAGAGGCTTCAAAAGCCCTATGGTCTCATGCCATGGTGAATTGCCTATATAAATGGAGAATTAAAACAATGCAGAGAGTAAATAAATCATTAAAAATAAAATACTTAATGAAAATATTTGATTTATTTTCCACATTATTCTCCTCTGTTCACTGAGCAAGAGGGTATTTTTATTTTATTTTTAGGATTTTTCTACACAAAGTTATGAATTTTTGAAGTTCTGGTAATTAAATAAATAGAAAAATAGCCTATTTTCCTACTTATCCACGCGGCGCCGCGTCAACCTCGGCAGCTCCGAAGGGGTACGTGTCGCGCTGTGATTGGGTGCTGCCATCTGAGTTAGCCGTCCCGGGACTCGCCTTTCACGTAACATCTTCTGGTCCGACGCGATCCGAGCCGTCCATCCGATACACGCGCGATCCAACGGCTCCCAGTCATCGTCTACGACTGGTGTAAACCCGTGATCGTCGACCTTCTAACCCTAATTTCTCACTCGATTCTCAACGAATTTTTGTGTTCTTATGCTCTATGGATTCGTCTTGAAGAAACAAACACATCCATACGGTAAACATGCATTGAAATTAACTCAAACTAAATGGAGAATCTTTGGAAGCTCGGGAGGAAGAGTGAGTCCATACCTTTGCTCAGAGAAGTGAAGCTTCGATTTGAGAGTTGTGTCACGTTCGATTGGGTCTCAGCAAGCTCCAGATGAAGTCCCTTGGCCTGGTGAATTGCCTAGGTACAAAAGTGACCACAACCGATCACAAAGCTTGGAGGCTGGAAGCAATGGCTGGCCTGGTGAGGGGGCTTTTGTTGGAAAACTTCTCCTCTTGGTCTGGTGAAGGTGTGGAGTCAATCAATTTGAGGATTAACTCACTGTGGGGTAGTGTCCTGGTTTTGGGCTTGGATTTCAACTCTGAAATTGAGCTCACAGAGAGGAAATGGCAGGGGGATTGCAGTGGGGATCAAGTTCTCTACGTGTAGAGAATGGTCTGGGATGATTTTTGTAGGGTTTCAGTAAGATTTGGTTCAGCACCTCCCTTGGCCGAGAGGAGGGGGTGTTTAAATAGGAGAGGTTGGAGGGCCTCCCAGGGGGGTTTAAGGGTTGGGATCAGCTGCTCTGGTGAGGAGAAGAACAGCTGCAATGGTCATTTGGAGTGAGGCAGCTCAGCAAGGTGGAATTCCAAATTTTGGCTCCTCCCAAGGTCTCAGCCATGGTGTTTTTCGGCGATCCAGGTGGCTGGCCGGCAGGCACGGGTCACCCTCAAGTTCAGGTGGGTCAGGGCTGGGGTTTTGTGTAGGCAATTGAGCTATGCCATGTGTCAAAAGCTTGGATTAAAATGGCATGGGGGAAGGCCAATTTTGGCTTGATTTGGTCAAGTATACCTTTTGGGCGTGGTTCACCCTTCATGGTGGCTTTGGATGTTGTGGGGAGTCAAAGGAATCAGCTGGTAAGGCATGGAGAAGTCCTTATCCAAATATATTTGGATTAAATTTGGGTTAAGGTGAAACATGTTTAAGGTTAATGACTTTTAGGAGGTGCTTAAAGGACCTCCTCCTTTTGCCATTTAAGGAGGGTTGACAACTTAGAGATCCTCATGGCTTGCCAATGGCTTGCATGTGGCTTCATGGCTCCATGTGGCTTGGGAAAAGATTTGGTCAATTTCATAAAAAAAGGATTTTGTGAATTTTGGCATTTTGATGGGAATTGTTATGAGGCTTGATTTGGAATTGTTTAATTGATAAATTAGGACTTTAGGAATGATTTTAAATTGAATGTGTGATGAGGGAAAGTGTCATGTGGGCTTTAGATTGATTTGTGCTTTTGAATTTGGTGGAAATGGGCTTTTAGGAAGGTTTGAGGGAGTGGGCCTTTATGTTTAGCAATGGGCTTTTAGATGAAAAGTTTTGCAAAGGGCCATGCCAAATAAATGTTGAGTTTAGTTTAAGGATGTGTCTTAAATGATTTGAAGCAAATTTGAGGTGGTTTGGAATTGAATTGGCTTGAATTCGGGTTCATTTGGTAAATGGGCCAATGTAGGTCAAATTGGGCTAATTTGGGCCAATGTTGGGCTAAGGTTGAAATTGATGTAAAATTAATGTTGGGAAATGTTTATGGGAGTGTTTCAAAGAGGTTTTAACTTTGGTTGGTGACCCACAATTTTATATTATGATATTTTTAATTTAATTGCAACGACGCCAAAAACTTGACCCCGCTATATTATATGTATAGAATTGTAATTGTTTTTGTTGTGGATGCTACACAAGTATACATATCGTATCAAGTAATACAGGGCTCTAGTGGAGTCCTGGTTATCGATCCAACAGGGAAATAGAAAATTAAATAACAACTAATTTTAAAATAATAATAATAATAATTTTAAAATAGTATACGAAAATTTGGAATTCTAAATTTAAGCGCAATAAAGTAAACTAAGTATTTTAATTAGTGTAACTTAACTAAGTAGAAAATTAATACGTATTGAAAGTGCGTAAAATTAAACTAATTGCTAAATAAGTCTTAACTATTCATAAAAAAGTATCTTTCCCCTTGTTTAGAAATTTAAGTGATTGATGAATTTAAATAGATAATTTTAAGGTATTGTGACAAATAGGAGCATTCCTATTCTTTACCCTTTGGTCCAGGTGTAAAGAATATTGACTAATCCTATGTTTGATTACCGAATCCGCGGCTAGGCTAGGAGGATACCGATCGCCACTTCGCAGCTCCCACGTTCCCCTCGCCCGAGGGCTAACATCTACACTTCAGCTCTCAAACAATAGGACCGAATTGAATATTTTAGTCCGTCACACTAAAATGCTCAATTCTACGCCCGATGATATTATTTCCCTATTTATTTGCACCTTCCTTCCAAGGCTTTTGAATTCCCGAATATCCGATGTAATTTTTACTATAGTTGATATTCAACATATTTTAACAAATCAAATGGCCAGTTTGAAAGTAAATTAAGTTTTAAGTAAAAATTATCACAATTTATTAATATTTAAAAGTACTTCTATTTTTAGTTCATCTAGTCACTTAATTTCATAAACGAGGAGAAAGACTAAATTAACTACACGGAATGCATGGGAACTAAACTAAGCATGGATTTCATTTAAAGTTAAAAACAATAAATACAAATACTTATCTCGATTTATCCCTAAGCGGACTCCGCGCGATTCCTTTGACTCTTCCTTCCAGACATGACAAGACTCGCTAAAAACTCACTAACTCACTAATTAAGACTCTAAAGACTAAAATTGACACTTAAAGACTCAAAACTGCACACATAACACAAAATAACACACCCTTATAACACACACTTAGAACACACCCTTATAACACACACTTATAAGCTGAATTTTGGCCTCTATATATAGAGGTGAGCAAAGGACAAAGAGGTGTGTAAGCATCCCTTCAAAAAGTGTCCAGGTTCAATGTATCTGCGCCATTTGAACTACCTCGCCGTCGGCGATGAACTACCTCGCTGTCGGCGAGGCTTCTAGAAGGTCTTCGAACCACGCTATCTCGCTGTCGGCGGGCTCGGGCTTGCTGTCAGCGAGACAGTTATATATCCTTCAGAATTTCTTCCTCGTACCCTCGCCGTCGGCGGGCTCGATCTCACCGTCGGCGACTCAGCACAAATTGCATTATTTTCTTCCTTTTAGCTCCAAATCCGCTCCTTTTTATGATTTTTGCTTTTATCACCTAAATTCTCCATTCCTGCAACAAAATAAAGAAAATACCTTTCTTTAAAGTGCGATTTCATCAAAAATAGGTATGAATTTCTTAATAAATTTTTCGAGTGATCAAAATCCCCCAAACTTACTTATTACTTGTCCTCAAGTAATTTTAGTACTACATAAAAATAATGAGTTCTACAATAAGATTTTTCAATTTAAATAAACTATGAATTAGATTAATTAATATCATAATAAAGTTAAATAAAAATAATTCATGTAATTTAATTAATCTTATAGAAATAAATTATTTAGTTATCGAGTCTAAGATTTCTAGCTTACTATTCATTTCGAGAATGACTATATTTAAAAGAATAACTACTTAAGATATTCATATGATAAGAAATTCAAGAAAATACTATTAGGTAAAATTCTAATCCATAAACATAAGTTTGGAAATATCTAAGTTTTTCCCTTTAGGTTAATTCAAATGAAGCCAATTTTTTATAAGGCATCTCCTCAAGCTTCTCCTCATTTTTCTCTTTCTCTTTCTTTTTCTTTTTCTTTTTCTCTCTTTTTTTTTTTAATGAGGATTACTGTATCTGGAGAGCCTGTTAATAATTTTGAACTTCATTTTCATCTTCCTAAATTTGAAACTTATAAATATTTCTTAGCTTATATATACTTCATAGTTTTTACTTCATTGATTTTCAATCTTTTCTTTTTCACTTGAATACTTAAGAATTTTAATTTTAGAATATAGTTTTCCTTATTAAAAATAGTTTACTATATTCTTATTCTCTTTAACCAAATATTTTATTCTATTTAATTAATTAAAGCACTAGAAATATTTCATTTAACCTTTTATAATAATTAAATAAAATAATTCATATTAATTAAATTGAAAAATTTGCTATAAAAATCATTTTATAATAATTTGAAAATTGAAATTGAGAACAAGTTAATAACTAAATTTGTATTTTACTCCCCCCAAACTTAAATTTTTATATCTACTCTAAATAATGAAAAAGGGAAAGTAAATAAATCATACCTTTCGAAGTTTAGGTATTTCTTTTTCTTTGAAATTTTTGCAGGCTTTTTCATTTTTCATTGAACCTGTACTGTTAGTATTCTCCATATATATATATAACAATTTAAAGAAAATGCAGGGATAAAATCTGAGATAAGTATTAAATACAACAATTAAAATTAACTCTACACTACACATATGAATTACTAACATATTAAAACAATTTAACTAACACATTAACAATTTTACAACTTAAAACAATACAGAATAAAATAAAAACATACTAAAGAAAACTAACATCCTATTTAACATAAAAACAAATGCAATTAACTAACACAAAAACAAAAACTAAACTATTATCACAATTCAAGCAAATTAATCTAACAAACATCCAATGTTTCGCAACATAAAGTACTGAATATTACAAACATATAAAAAGTTTCCAAAATAACTTAACATCAAACAAACAAAACAAATAAAGTCCTAATCTTCTATATTGAAGTCCCAAACTATATTGTCATCCCCTCCTCGATCTCGTAGCCGAGAAGACCGAGCAGGATGATACCGAGTATACCCGGGGCATTATGGAAAGATGACATCTAAATCTCCACTCCCGTAGCGACGTTCGACTTCATGATATTCTATCTCATACTACGAATGTCTCT
Source organism: Papilionanthe hookeriana x Papilionanthe teres (assembly GCA_022702705.1). Lineage (NCBI taxonomy): Eukaryota > Viridiplantae > Streptophyta > Magnoliopsida > Asparagales > Orchidaceae > Papilionanthe > Papilionanthe hookeriana x Papilionanthe teres. Next base: position 161,017,645 of record CM040423.1, read on the forward strand.
GCAGTACTCACTATCATAATCATGTCTCCTCTCCGGATTATCAATCCTTTGATCAAAATGATCAAATCTTTCTCCCCATTGTCTCTCCAAACTGCTCAAAACTTCTCCTATGCAGTGTCAGCTCATTCATAAGATCTTGTAGGGTAGGGGTGGTAGGCTCAGGACGTTCATAGCTAGTAGAGGGTATATCTCTACTTGACTAAGTGAAATAACTTCTCACTCCTGATCTCCACCCTTCATGAGACTCATATTTTTTAATATTGGCCGCTGTGAGTGGGTTCATGGGTTCTATCCACTCCTCATCATCTGCTGCCTCAACTCCAGAGAGTTGGCATTGCATAAATCAACCCAGGATGTCCCAATCCCCCTCAACTTTCATTTCCAGCAGTGGCTAAGATATTTCTATAGATGACACTTCCAATGTTTATACTTCTATTGTTCTGAATACAGAAATTCAGAACTGCTTTATCCCTTGTTACCTCACTGTGGTGGTATGTAGATAACAAAGTAGAATAAATAAAATAGTACCATGCTTTAGAATTTGCATTTAACTTAGAAAGAGGAAAATTCACTCTTTCCCGCTGCTTTATCTTCCAAACTCCAAATTCCGTCGAGTAAGAAAATTTATCACATCTTCTAGAGGTTCCGGCATAGTTCCAAATGTTTCGTACTCATTTGGACCGTCCCGAACTTCATAGAAGGCGTTAATTCTAGCAGCGCTGAAGTCAACCATAAATCCACATACCTTTACTGGTGCGTCCTCTACAGCAATCAAGTTAGAATAAAATTCCTTTACTACTTCCACAGCAACTCTATTGGTGATGTAGCAGAGATTCTCCCAACCTCGTTCTTTAATGATCCGCTCAACTTCGCCTCCCGGATTCTTAAAAACTCGATTCGCAATGCACTTTCTTGCTTGAATGTTTTGAAAATACCGATTTTGTGCTCATGCATTGACAAATCGGTCAGTATCGTAATCTACTCGTCTTTTCTGTCGCGGAGCCATTTTTCAATCGATCTATGAAATTCACAAAAATTGTCACTAAACTTCCTAATATTACTGTTGACCTCATTTTTGATGAGGTCTTCTCTTCTTCTCTTTAGTACTTAGGATCTAGCCTTAGGCTTTTCCTTTGACTATCTTAGAGGACTAGAATTGGGACCCACCACCTAGAATTTCAAACCACTTCTTAACTCCCCGCAAACTCCACAAACTTGATTGTAAACCCCTAATCACCTGGAGGGTCGAGATCAAATGTGGAAGTTTAAAGGATGAGCTCCTATAGGACTCCTTGGCCTTAGGATCGCCCTGGGTGGCCTGGTCGGTGAAGGGTTGACTTGCACACACACTACACCTGTGCACTACACTTTCACACACCTCTTCAAATCACACCCCTATACCTAACTTGGCCTCCCGACTCATAAAGGTGATTCACATGGATGGTCCTTAACCCCTAAGCCCTCGGCTAAGAGGGTTAGGAACAACATGGTGAATGCCTCAAATGAGACCCTTCATGGCTCATGTGGGCTTGATGTGGCTTCATGGCTCAACCAAAATGATTTTATTCCACTTACATTCACCTAATCTTCCATTTTCCAAATTTTCAATTTTTGACCCCAAGGACCCTACACCCACCAACCCTACCAAATGCCCTTGAAACTACCCAAAATCCTCCAAAATTTCCAAATTACCCAAAATTCCTCAAAACCATTCCTAAACACTTCCACATCACTCAAATTGACCATTCCTAGCCAAAAATGCCAAAAATTCCAAAAATACCTCCCAATACCCTCCAAATACCCAAAATACCCCTCTTGACCCAAAAATCCAAAAATTCAGAAAATTCCCAAAAAAATTCCAGAAAATCCCAAATATTCCCAATTTTATTTTGTTCAACTACACCATGGGCCAATTTTGTCAATTTACCCCACTTTTATCAAAACCCCCAATTCGACCCATTTTAACCCAAAGTGAACCCAATATCAAACCAAACCTACCCAATTGACCCAAATTCTGGTCCAATTCAATTCTAAACTTCAATTCAACATCCCCAATACCAATCTAGACCAAATTCAAGCCCAATTTAATTGGCATTTGGATCCAATTTCACTTTTGGCCTTAAAGCCCAATTTGGACCCATGACCCAAACCTAACCCAAACTCACCCAATTCAACTCCAATTAACCCCAAATCTTTTCCAAACCTTCCTTAACATCCCCATAAACAAAACACTAACATGATTTGCTCAAAATTTAGACCCAAACCCCACTCAAATTCAACCCAAAATCAAAAAGCCCAATTTCGACCTAAACCTAAGCCTAGCCCGAGATGAGCCCAAATCCTAAAATCAAAACCCATCAAAGCCAAAATCTCTTTGAGACACTCCTATAAACATCTCCCAACATTAATTTTACATCAATTTCAACTCTAGCCCAACTTTGGCCCATGGTAGCCCATTTTGGCCCACCTTAGCCACTTTACCAAAAAGGCCCATATCCAACCCAATTCAAACCCAAATCACCTCAAATTTGTTTCAAACCACTCATGACACATCCCTAAACCAAACTCAACAATTATTTGGCCCAAGCCTTTACCAAAATTTCATCCCAAAATCCATTTTAAAATTCAAAAGCCCACTTTCCTAAACCATTTAAAAGCCCATCTAAAACCACATCCAAAGGCCCAAAATTGATTCTAAAGCCCATATGACATTTTCATTTGTCATCCATTTGATGAAAATCATTCCCTAAGTTTCAATTCCATCATCAAATAAATCTAAATCAAGCATCATGCCAAATTACCCAAAAATACCAAAATATTCCTAAAATCCATTTTCATGAAATCGACCAAGCTTTCCCCAAGCCAAAGGTGAGCCATGAAGCCATGCATGAGCCACATGTGAGCCATGAAAGCCTTGGACACTTCACCATACCCAAAATGGCAAGAAGAGGGGACCCTTTAATGATTCTCTTAAGAATAATTAACCACTCCCATGTCTCCCCTAACTCTTGCTTAAGCTTAATTGTACTTGGATTGTGACTTGACCCCACTAATCAAGCTGATCCAAGTGACTTTCCCTTCAGCCCAAATTGGCCTTGGAGGGTGAACCTAACCCAAAACCAAGGGTTGACCCATTTAGACCCAAAACTAGCCCTTTCCCATTCCACTTTGATTCAAACCCTTTACACATGGCCAATGCTAATTGACTGCACAAGCCTCCAGCCCTGACTCACCTGACCTTGAGGGTGACCCATGCCTGGCCGCCCGGCCACCCAGTCGCCGGAAAACGCCATGCCCGAGACCTTGGGAGTGAGCCAACATTGAAATTCTCCCTCGTCGAGCCGCCCCATGCCTAGTGGTCACCATGGCCGTTCTTCTCCTCACCGCAGCAGACTCGATCCCAAGCCCTAACTCCCCCGGAGGCCCTCCGACCCCCGCCTATTTAAACTCCACCCCTCTCGGCCATGAAGAGGTGCTCGAAACAAACCTTAAGGAAACTCGCCAAAATTGTTCCGGACTACTCCCCATACACAGAGCACTTGATCCCCACCGAAATCCCCCCGCCATTTCTTCTCTGCGAGCTCAATTTCGAGTTGAAATCCAAGCCCAAAACCAGGACACTTCTCCACAAGTGAGCCAATCCCCAAATTGATTGTCTCTACACCTTCACTCGTACCAAGGGAAGGTGTCCACCAGCAAAAGCCCCATCTCCGAAGCCACCCGAGTTGCTCCAGCCTCCAAGCTTTGTGATCGGGCTTGGTCGAAATCACATCTGGACAATTCACTGGCACCGGAGACTTCATCCGGAGCTTCACGGGACCCAATCGAAGGTGCAACAACTCTCGGATCGAAGCCACACTTCTCCGAGCAAAGGTATGAACTAATTCTTCATCCCGAGCTTCGGAGATTCTCCATTTTAAATGCCTTAATTTCAATGCATGTTTACCGTATGGATGTGTTCGTCTCTTCAAGACGAATCCATGGAGCATAAGAACACGAAAATCCATTGAGAATCGAGTGAGTTCTTAGGGTTAGAGTGTGGACGGTCACGGGATCACACCAGTCATGGACGATGAACGGATGCCGTCCATTTAATACACGCGCGCATGGACGGCTCAGATGGCGTCGGATCAGGAGACGGTACGAGAACCGCGGGGCCCGGCCGCCGACTCGGATGACGGCGTCGAATGGGAGCGCGACGCGTGTGAGTTCGGAGATGCCGAGGATGTGCCGGCGCCGCGTGGATAAGTAAATAAATAGGGTATTTTCCTATTTATTTAATTCCCTAAACTTGGAAAATTCATATCTCCGTGTAGAAAAATCACAAAAATAAAATAAAAATACCCTCTTGCTCAGTGAACAGAGGAGAATAATGTGGAAAAGAAATTAATTAATTTTGTCCAGTATTTTATTTTTAATTAATTATTTACTCCCTGCATTGTTTTGATTCTCCATGCATCCATACAATTCACCATGGCATGAGACCATAGGGCTTTTGAAGCCTCCGAATTTGGGAACATTCCCCGAATTTTCCAAAGTCGGAGGCCATCCCTATGAAGAGTTATTGATTTTTCAAATTCATGTCACTGTTTTAAGTATTTTAATTCCAATAAATAGCATGTTGTGAAATAAATTCTAGGAAAATTTGGTGATGTTCCTTATGACCGGAGAACCCTAGGAAAAATAGGTTTTGAGTTAGTTCATTTTAGATAACTCTAATCGGCTTAAACACCCAAAATAGGTCTCTAATTAATTAGAGTTAACCATAGATCAAATTGACTTGAAATCAATTCTCCACTGACCTTTAGGATCAGAGGAGCCCACCATAAAAATTTGAGGTCAATTGGACTTGGTTAGCCCTATTAATTGGGTTGATTAAGCCATTTAGCCAATATAAACTTTAAAAATTCATAACTTTCAAAATACCTTTCAAAAATTAACCAAATTGGTTTTGGAGTCTCTCTGATATCAGGGGAATTTAAGAAAATTAAAATTTCAATTTTCTAAAAAAGTTGATTTTTAATATTATTTTAATATTTTTAATAATTAAAAAATAATAAAAATCACAAAAATAATAAAATTCACCAAAATGTCACATTTTGAATTTTAATCACTTAGGAACAAACCCCATATTTTTCTTAAGTCTATTTGGTGAGATATTAATTTTTAAAGCTCTAGGGTAATTTTAAAAATTAAAAAATGTTTTTTCTAGCATTTTCACTAAAATAATTATAATAAATCAAAGAAAAATCAGAAAATTATAAAATTTGGTTCTCTGAAATCCTTGATATCAGAGAGAATTTTGAAAATTATAAAATTCATTTTTCAACATTTATTTTATTTTTAAATTAATTAACACTCCAAAACTTAAAATAATTCTAATAAATAAAATATAATTCAAAAAATCACCAAAATTAGTCCAAGTGGTCCTCTGGTCATTAGGAATGTCCCCTAATTTTCTTAAGGACAGAAACTTTCCCTTGGTCATGTTATCAAATTTTCCTTGAAAATCTCTATTTTCTACTAAAAATAATTATATAAATAAATTAAATACAGAAAAATCACATTTTCTCCTCTCATGTCTTTATTGACATATGAGTGAAGTCACATAAAAATTTCAAGTTCATTTGAGTTCAATTTAGTGAGTTATGAAATTATTAAGCTTAAAGGGCAAAATGGTAATTAAAATTTTAACCCTTAATTAAAACTTTAGGTTTAATAAAAATTAACAAGTAAAATATTTGATCCTAACTTGATTTGGATGATTGAAATTTAATAATTGAAGGGTAGAAACCCATTAAACAATTTAAAATGATTAAACTTTAATTAAATAATTGATTAAATTTGGAAGAATAATAAAATCGGAATTATTAAAATAGGGATATTATTAGGGAGAGATTTATTCTTTAATTTAAAAATCCCTAAATTAATCATCTCATTAATGTTTAATTCTCAATTAAAATGATAATTCAAATAAAAAAAACATTAAAAGACTTAGTCTTTAAATTAAATTAAAACAAATTCCTTTAAAATTAAAAATTAAATTAAAAAATTTAAGAATTAAATGAAGATATATTATATTAAATTAAAATTAAAAATTAAATTAAATTAAATCAGATTAAACTAAATTAAATTAAATTAAATTAAATTAAATCAAATTAAATTAAGTATTAAATAAAATTAAATTAAATTAAATTAAATTAAATCAAAAATAAAATTAAATTAAATTAAATTAAATTAAATTAAATTAAATTAAATTAAATCACATTACATTAAATTAACTTAAGTTAAATTAATTTAAATTGAACCACATTAAATTAAACTAAATTAAATTAAATTAAATTAAATATAAAGACATAAAGAATTCAAAATAAATCTAAAATAACTCGAACACTATTCCAAACTTAAATCATTAATTTGAAATTAAATCACAAATCATTAAATATCATTTTACTTTTAGGAGCTTTTGCTATTATAACTCCTAAATGGAATATTAAATGAAATGTCACTTCACTCATAAGGATATTCAAATGTCCTAAGTTCACTGAGCAAGTTAACAAAACTTGAAAACCCCGGACGAGCAATTCATTTACATAATTAAGTTCATTTGGACTTCAAACAATCCTAGAAATATTGAAAAGATGTTTAAGATTCTTCTTAAACACTTCCTCAATATGATAGGATGTTTATAAGAACAATCGAACTTAGTTGTTCTTTGATGAAGAAAATCGTCTTCAAACCAAAAACACAAAGAACCTAGACGTCATAGGAAATGACTAGCTATAGGATTAGGAATTTGGTAGAAAACCATAACCCTTACCTTAGCTTTACCTAGGAACTTGCTTAAATATTCTAACTGTGTTTTAAGTGCAGCTTGGGATGATGGGAAGACCCTCCAGGTACGCTTTTATTTTATTGCAATTTACTTTCTTGCAATTTATTTAATCGCAATGCACTTTACTTCTCTCGCATGTTAAACAACAAGTTGCATGAAAACCTACACCTTTAGGACGTAAACCAAAACTGAAACCATAACTAAATTAAAAGACATTACAAGATAAAATTCACCTCCACAACATTTCAAAATATAAGACAACTCAAAATTTAATCACAAACGTAACACAAAACTACAACTACAATTAAATTAAAACGTCTTTTCGGATGATCGGGAATACCTCGGATGATGTAACCTACGTGTTGCTAACGGGATTTCCCACGGTCTAAATGAAAGTGTGGAACTCATTCAGTCGAGTTTAGCAAATTCATCCGGACTAAGTGAATCCGATAAAAATAATGATGCCGGAAGGATGGAACCGTGGATCTTAACCGGTGTCGTTATAATCAACTTTAAGATTTGTTTTAATTAAAACACAAAAAACACTTGGAAATTAAGACTTCTCTAAACCAAACACTTTTCTCATCTCCCGATTTATGATTTCTAAAACTAAACCTCTGCAACAACAAGAAGCTCGGAGCATGGTGGGCAAGCACGGCCATCGTCATCAGCAAAACAAATCTACATCAGCAGAAACTTTCCTAGAATTAAACAACAAAGCCATAGGACTTCGAGGTAGTTCGCCTAGTGCAACATAAATCCTCAACTCTTCGTTAGTGCATTTGCATTGCAAATTAAGCCCTAATCGGTCTTAGGATTCCGAGGTAGTCGTCCGATACGACATAAACCCTCATATCTTCCAGGCAATTTGTATGATTCTATCATATAAATATAAGCCCTGATTAATTAAAATCGGCAAAATTAAAACATTAAATAAACATTAGGACTTTCCTAAATCCAAGCCAAACAATAGGATAGTCGGGAGATTACCGAAGTTCGCTTCGAATCCGTGATCTCTCCTACTTCTCTTCCTTCGAATTCCCAAAATAAAATGTTCCGAATTTGATCCATTCCTTATCGAAATTCCAAATTTCAATCCTCGAAAACTTAAACTTTCAAATTCTCGAGAGCAGAATTATTGATTGTTATCAAGAGTTTTCTTAGGTGATTCCCGTCACTTAAGATGTAATTAACTATAGGGGCTTGCCCTTATAGGGAACTTTAAGAACCTGTGTAATATAAACCCCGTTTAATGTTTTCATATTAAGCATGGGAAATTTGTCGGCTTATAAAATTGGTTCGCGTACCAAACGGATGTCACAAATCCTCTAGTTTATTTAACCGAGCCCCACCATCAAGCGGTGTATCTATCCTTAGGAATAAATACACGGTTTGTGGTGCGGTGCTCGTTTATGTAAACTATTCGAGATGCGAGATCGGTTTGATTTCATATATTAAAAATCTTCAAATTTAAAAATTATTTTCAAAATCAAATACTACTTTTCAAATTATTTATTTAAATTAAATTAAAATTCGCCGACAATTTCTGTAGGTGACCCCCTTTTAAAAAAAATACAACACAACCTAAAAATATGCCGACAATATTTCTGGCGACTCCGCTGGGGACAAGTTCCTCTCTCCATTTTAATCAAATAATTCTGCTCTTAAAAAATCGGTAGTGCATCCATGTCCCTTGTGGATCAAACTACCCTTCTTTCCGTCGGGATACTATGTTCATTTCTACCTCGAACAAGTACAACCAACATTCTCTCGGATTTAGGAGCCACTGTTTAGACACCCCTAAACAGAGAGGTTCCGAGATCCTTTTACCTCATTTCTGAGGTGGGGTGGACCCCCAATAGGTGTTAGTTTAGGAGTGATCCTTCGAGTCGAGAAGTCTTGCTTAAGACTCTATTTTCCTTTCCAACTCCGATTCAGATTCCTTACCTTCTTTACACCTTCGAACACTCCGTTCTAAATAAACAAACCCTTTAATAAGTGATTCTTTTAATAAGTGATTCCTTCTTATAAATACATGGATAAGAATGAGTTCGGACTCTTTTCAATTCCTTTCTTTTCGTCCTAAAGAAAAGAAGCATAACTTGGGACTGACAACCGAATCTATCCCGCAGAAATGGAAGCCCCGAAACTGATTTTCTCCTTCACCAACGGACTGGACTTCGCTGTCTATAAGGATGAGCTGCCCGACAATGGAATCATCCGATTTGGACAGGGATTTGAAAACACAAATGTCAAGATCACCGACGTCTCCCTCTTTGCACTGATGAACAAGGTATCCGAAGCTGAAGAGCCACTGCTTGAGTTCAGCCTTAGGTCGACCCAAGAATTCCCTCCTCCGCAAAGGATCCCGACTAAGGGGAGTACCGATGTCCATAGAAGGACCGTTATCTCTACCCCCACCGGTCTAGTTGTTTCGCACCTACCCCGACCTTTGCCAAATCAAAGGGGAAAGAAATCCGTAATTATGATGGACTCGTTACCGTGGAGGGTACGGATCTTCCCGTAAGACCTTCGTTTTCGAAATCGGGTCCGAGCTTCAAAGATTCCGTCACCGACAAAGACCCAAAGAAGAAACAAAAGTAGAAGGATCGCTAAAGAAGCCGTAGCCGCCGAAATTGCTTTCCTAGAGGAAATTCCAGAATTGCCAGAATATACACCACTGCCAGAATATACACCGCTACCTGAATACATACCGCTCTTGGGAGGAAGCAGGTTTCATCCCCTCTCCGCCGCAGAAGATGTAGAAAATATTCGCAAGATTGCTGCCACATTACCGCAGCCCGCATATTACAATGATAGCCGCAAGAAAAGAACTAGAACTACGCCGTTTTCTCGACTGCAAACTCTGGTAGAAAAGTTAGCAAAGAAGGAAAACCGCCCCGTATCGAAATTCTACGAAGGATAGTGGCGGGTGCCGACCAAATCCCGTCTTGGGCCCCGAGTAGAACCCGCCATCATGACGAAAAGCCAAGTAAAAGGATGAAGGCTAGTCCGCCCGTTGTCATCTCGTGATTACGGATTAGGGAGGATACCACCTTCCAAGCATTTGGCCGACAGCACCATCTCGGTCCTAGACCTTCTGCCGCCGAAGGATGGTATGGCGTCCCACCATCGGGCAGCTGAGATTGAAACGAAGAGCTCGAGAAGGAAAGTCTCGCCAGGAGACTTGAATCTGAAGAAAGTGCTACCGCGATGAAGGGGACTCGTGAGAAAGGGACCCGGCAGCTATCGCATGACAACCACGAAGACACACAGAAAGCCCCGCTAGAAGATGCCATGGAAAAGTTGAGAACCGACATTCGACGATTGGCAAAAGAAAGAGAAGAAAAGTTCGGGGACGAGATTGATTCATCGGAATTCATGGACAACGAATACGCAGAAATCAACATGGTAGAAACACGAGCTTCATCAGCTTCGCAAGGTGCTCCTGCAGCCGCAGAAAGAGAGGAGCCAGAACTGATGAGAAAGCAGCTTCAAGAGAAAGATGAGATGGCTGTAGCCCTAGCCACTCTCCAGAGTCAAGTACAACCACAAAGGGAAACACCCCCGGAAGTCATTCACATTGTGGACGGAGGAAAGGAGATTACGTCCGTCAATGGGGATGATCAGCTGAAAAAGGGTACAACACAAAGTATGATCCCCGAAAAGGATATCAAGAACTTGGTGGAACAAGCAAGTGCGAGAAGCCTTAGCACAATCGAAGAACGGGACATCCATTCGGACGGCAGACCTTACCCGTAAGAATTCGACGCCGTCCAATACCCGAAAGGCTTTGTACCACCTCCGTTCAAGACCTTCGACGGAACCGGAACCCCGACAAGCATGTGGCACACTTTCGTGCCGCTTGTTGCAATGCCGGCGGGAGCGATGCGTTACTCTTCCGACAGCTTCGTCGCCAGTCCGTCAGAATCGCCTTCGACCGGTATGCGTAATTACCAAATGGTTCAGTGAAGACATTCTCAGAGCTAGAAAACCTCTTCATCAAGCGATTTGTCGGAGCTCAGCACCACATCACTATAGGTGATTTAGTGGTAGAGAAACAAAAGCCGAATGAAACTTTGGTGGATTACATACTTCGATGGAGGAACTTAAGCATGAAGTGTGAACCACAACCGCAAGAACAAAGACGCAATGCGGCATTTTACTTAAAAGCATTCACGGCCCGATAGCACTTCTCCTCAAGGGATTCACTATTAAGACTTTTGAGAAGTTGTTAAGCAAGGCCGGAAGCTTGCAAGAAGAGGCGAAGCAATTAAGTTTCACCGACAAGACGGACAAGCAAAAGCCTGTAAAGACTTTTGAAAAGAAATCCGGGATCGTTGCAGCAGCTTGACAAAGGCAAGCAACCGATGCAAATACCACCGTAACGGCCGCAACGAACCACAACAGAATTACCAGCAACCCCGGCCCAGCTATCAGTCATCTCAACATTATGAACAACCACCTCGTCCGCAACGTACATTAAGAGAGCTTTTGAGCAGAGAATATCCGTTCAAGAATGAAGCAGTGCCGAAAATGTTCCGTAGTCTGATGAAGACTCCGGATTTCCAACTGCCTGAGCCTAAAAGACCAGAGGAGGTCAACAAGAAAGGTGATCCCAACTTTTGCCCTTACCACCGCATGCTTGGACACAAAATAGAAGATTGCATTACCTTCAAAAGTTGGCTCAATGACAACCTTCGGAAAGGAAATATAACGATCCCGAAGGAGTACATGAAGGAACCCCAGAAAGGAGGTTCCGTCAATGTTGTCTCGACTGATCCCATCATTCCGATAGATCCCTATACGACTGACGATGGATGGACTACCGCTCGGACGAGGTCTTCGAAAAGATTTTAGACAAAGATCCAAACCGCTTCGGTGCGAGCTTCAATTCGTAGTTTGAAACCCGTTAAGCCGGTACTATCACTTGCGATAGAAGAACCACCTCAACAGAGACGATCGAAGAGAAGAAGAAAATCGACGAAGAAGAAAGGACCGAGGCTCCTAAGGCTGACTAGGGGCCGCTTATCCTAGGATAGTTGTTTTCGATTCTGGGGAGAAATCCCTCGAACCTCTCGACTCGTATGATTATCCGCTCACTTCGGTGGGATCATATAATGATAAGGGTGATGACGTTGGCTACGTTTTGACTGTTTCTAACGATTACGTAACTAACGATAATCCGGACGTCGATTCCGATACAAATAACAATTCTCAAATCATACACAATCTCGACGATCACAATAACGAAGAAGACATCCATCAAGGAGGCTACGAGAGTTCAACAAGCAACGAATCTATCTGCGAGTTTCGAGGAGCTCCAGTCACGATAGAGTTAGAGCCTTCAGACTCTGAAGCTAATCCGGAAGAGCCTGTCATTCCGATTCAAGAAGAGACACCGGCAAGCTCAACAATAGATTCAGAGGAAATTACAGAAGTCAATTTAAGAAGTGGAAGAGTTCTACCTTCGAGAATGAGTCCAAAAGACAAAGGAAAGCAGGTGGTTGTTCAAGAAGAACCAACCCCAGCAGAAGAAATACCCATTCGAGAAGAAGCAGAGACACATGAAAATAAAGTGGACTACAACGTGCTAGCCCATCTTAGGAAACTACCGGCCAACCGAGCATTTATGATGCTCTCATCTTATCAAAGGAGATGAGAGAAACTCGATCAAGGCCTTGCTCGATCCGTAAATTCGCTTAGCTCAAATGGCCGGAGATTCCTTAGATGAGGTTTGCTCGTTAAAGGAACAACGAGGTGTTACCTTCACGGACAACGACCTACTACTCGGGACGACAGATCACAACCGACCGTTGTACATTTCAGCTTACAATCGGGAAGTTTACACTCTCCGCAGTATTGGTGGATCCAGGTGCATCAATCAATATAATGAATCTTCGAACGCTAGCGTACTTGGAAATTGATGCTCGTGAACTCGAAGCGGACAAAATGTTATTAAGAGGATTCAACCAGAAAGGAGAAAAAGCCCTCGGCTCAATAACACTGCTAATGAAGACCGGTGATTTAGCAAAGACAACCGTGAAATTTCACATAATTGATTCAGAAACGTCATTCAACGCTCTACTGGGCCGACCATGGATACATGAAAACCGGATGGTACCATCATCTCTACATCGTTGCATCAAAGACTACGATGGAGGGGAACAGTGCATCAAAGGTGACTTACAACCATTCTCCGTACATGAAATTGGAATCCACGAGGATGCAGTCTTATTATGCACCACCGAAGAAAACGATCTTCTCCGTAGATACCATAACAAATGAAGCAAAGAAAGTTCGGGACAAAGAAGAACCTGAAATTCTAGTCCAACAAGCCACTCACCACTCCCTTCCGGCGAGATGGTGAAGGTTTCTCCACAACTCGCATCCGAGGTCGAGGCCGGGGACGAGGCCGTGGTAGAGACGTTAGGACAATCGGACGTAAGAAACCAGTCATCAATGTTGATTGGGAAGATAGTTCTGAAGAAGAAAAAGAAATCAAACAAGAAGCAGCGACAATAAGTCAGAAGAAGTCGCAATTCAAAATCCCTCTCGAAGATGAGAAGAACGAAGAATACAAATCGATGTACGAGAAGATTAATCACTATGTACATACTATGACCCTGACCCCGATCCATTCTAATAAGATCGAGGGTATGGAGGTCAAAGAGGTACGTAGCGGTGGTGCAAAACCAATCAAATTCTACAAGTGGTGCTTCTTCCTCCAAAATTGAAAACAATGTACAATTCAAGATGTCACTTTATCGAATTAATGGAATTACCTTTTGAGTGGTACTCTCCCTGTGTTCAAAATTTAATTCAACGTGGTTTTTTACCCCGACAGTGGACAAAAGGTCAATCTCAACATTTTGAAGAATTATGGAATAACTCCGGTCGTCCACCCAACTCAAAACATGGTCTCGGATTCGGCACAGTAGGGTCGGTTGACGATACTGAATTTTGCTTGGTTGTCACCTCGCGAATCTAATGAAAACTCGCATGGAAACTACTGACGAACTCGAAGATTTACAAATTGGAGACGCTCCACCGAATTCGAAGAAGAAATCAAATCTACAATAGATGAGTTAATAGAAGTTAACTTAGGTACTAGCGAAGAGCCTAGACCTACCTTTGTTAGCTCTTTACTCAATAAAGAAGACTCGAAGAAATAATCAAGTTATTAATGGAATTTAAAGACCGTTTTGCTTGGAGCTACGATGAGATGCCGTGATTAGCTCCGCAGGTCGCAATCCATAAGCTAGGAGTGGATCCTACTTCCGTCCTGGCCGACAAGGTCCCGAAGAATGCGTCTAGAAATCGAACAACAAGTCATACCGAAGTTAAAAAGTTAATAGTACGCTAAATTTGTCCGTGAAGAACAATACCCAACTTGGCTAGCCAATGTGGTACCGACCGTAAAGAAGAATGGTCGATCGAACTTGTGTGGACTTCGGAGATCTAAACAAGGCATGTCCAAAGGATGAATTCCCTCTACCGATCCCGTAATTAATGATCGACATTGCTTCAACACATGAAATATTCTCATTCATGGATGGATCTTCGTGATACAACCGTATAAAAATGGCTCCAGAAGATGAAAAGTTTACAAGCATTCGTAACGCCGATTGGAGTATTTTGCTACACGATGATGCCATTCGGATCGAAGAACGCAGGAGCAACCTACCAAAGAGCAATGACAAGAATTTTTGATGATCTCATCCACAATCAAGTCGAATGCTACGTGGACGATGTGGTCATCAAAAGCAAAGTAAAGGACAACCACTTGTATGATTTGAGAATTGTTTTCGAACGATTAAGACAATTTAACCTTAAGATGAATCCCTTAAAATGCGCCTTCGGCGTCACCTCCGGAAATTCTTAGGATTCGTTGTCCGACATCGTGGAATTGAAATCGACCCGGAGAAGATTAAAGCTATCTTAGAAATGCCGCCTCCCAAAACCTTAAAACAACTACGATCTTTTCAAGGGAAGCCGGCATATCTTCGACGCTTTATCTCAAACCCGTCGGTAGGTGTCACCTTTCTCGGCACTAGTTAAAAAGGACGCCAAATTTGTTCGGGAAGAGAAATGCCGAAGGCCTTCGAGGACATTAAACAATATCTAATGACACCTCCTCGTCCTAGCGACCTCGGCCTCGTGTAGACCGCCGATACTTTACACCGCGACTTTAGACGACTCTCTCGGAGCCCCGTTAGCCTGTGTCAATAATGAGGGTAAAGAAAATGCTCTTTATTACTTAAGCCGTCGTTTGCTTCCGACGGAAGTAAGGTATCCCGCAATTGAAAAGCATTGTTTGGCCCCGATCTTCGCCGCTCAAAAGCTCGTGCACTACATGCTTTCTCATAAGGTCAACCTAATCTCGAAGTTTAATCCATTGCAATACTTGATGACTCGTCCGACGCTTTCCTGCAGACTTGCCGGATGGTCAATGATATTATTGCAATTCGATATAACTTTCGTGCCTCTTCGTGCCGTAAAGGGACAAGTCTTAGCAGACTTCCTTGCAAAGACACCCTTCGCGCTGCAGAATCTCCTCTCAATGACGATTTGCCGATGAACAAATAATGAACCTAGAAGACCCCGATGATCGACGTTGGGAATTGTATTTCGACGGAGCATCTTCAAGCACATAAAGACGAAGAATCGCAAGTGATAGTGCCCGGTAAGGCAGAATCGGACTAATCTTTATAACACCGGAGCGGGGGATGTTAAGATACTCCTACCACTTGACGAGCCGTGTACAAACAACGAAGCGGAATACGAAGCCCTCATAACGGGATCGGAATTAACCATTCAAATGGGTATAACAAACATCAACATCTACGGGATTCACAAGTTAATCATTCAACAGATCGCTGGACAAGATAGAATTTTAAAGCCAAGACTCGAACAATACTTCCAAGATGCCATACAACTGTTGGAATGCATTCCAAATGTGACAATCTACAAAATTCCCGTAAAAGAAAATGCTTTAGCAGATGCTTTAGCCCGTCTCGCAAAAGAATTTGCCTGTTTGCAAGATGAATCAGTGGAAGTGTCGACTCACGGACGTCGAGTCCTATCACAAACTCGATATGTACACAATACACAAATCGAAGAAGAAAAAGAATCGACTGCAACAAGGATGTAAAACACAGAAGATCGGCGACGACCATTGATGGACTACCTACAAACAGGAAAGCTACCGTGACGATAGGTCGCTAGCCCATCGTATCAAGAAAAGAACTCCGTCCTACGCATTAATAAACAATACATTATACGAAGGTCTTTCGATCGATGTGGCTAAGGTGCCTAAGCGGGTCCGAGGCCCGTGGAATTGTTAAAGAGGTACATTCGTGACTCCGTGGCGCTCACTCGACCGGGTCCGAAGATGAAAATGAAAATTAAAAGACTAGGGTACTACCGGCCCTCGATGATGACCGACCGCATGAAAATCGCCAAGAGCCGTCACCGTGCCAAGTGCACGGAGTGGTTCCGCACCAACCTCCAAATGTGCTACATCCGACAATTGTGTCGCGGCCATTCGAATGTTGGGGCACGTATATAGTGGGTCCAATAGAACCACCATCTTCAAAGGGACATCGCTTCATTCTTGCGGCTACAGCATTACTTTTCCAAGTGGGCAGAGGCAGCTCCACTCGTAGAAGTGAAAGCACATCACGTGCTACAATTTTTCAAGAACCAAGTTGTCTACCGTTTCGGAGTGCCACGCAGATCATCTCGTATAACGGGTCAGCATTCGAAGCACGCAAATCAACAATTTTGTCGAGAGACACGGAATCGGCCGGCGATACTCAACAATTTACTACCCAAGAGCAAACGGCCTCGTCGAGGCTTTTAACAAAACTCTCGTTCAAATTTTAAAGAAAACTTTGGACGACAATAAGAGAAATTGGCACGAGAAATTGTTAGAAGCCTTATGGGCCTACCGGACAACCTTCGTAACTCCTACGCAAGCTACACCTTACGCTCCGGTGTATGGGTCCGAGGCAAGTGTTACCTTTAGAGGTTCAGCCTTCCTTCACTCGTAATTGCAGCTGCAAATAAAATCACAACGAAGAGAACGCCAAATTACGACTCGAAGAATTAGAGAGCCCGGAAGGGAAAAGACTTGCAGCAGCAACGAACTTAGAACTATACCAAGCTAAGATGGTTCAAGCCCATGACAAACCGGTCCGCCCAAGAACCTTCAAAGTTGGTGACTTAGTTCTCGTTCTCAAGAGACCTATTCTCGCACACCGCAAGATAGGGGAAAATTTGAACCCACTTGGGAAGGACCGTTTGTGGTTGAAGTAGTATACTCGGGAGGTTCCTACCGCCTAGTGAATTGCCGTGGAGAAAGACATATGCTTCCGATCAATGGACGATACTTGAAAAAGTACTACGCTACCTCGATGTTTCGAAGGAATGAATTTTCCATTCCTAGAAGCACGGGTGAAGTAATTACTTATGATCGGGTCCGAACCCAAAAAAATAATAAAATGTGCTAAAATAAATAAAATCCCGATAATAAAATTTTCCTTGTTTTCTTTTCCAAATCAAAATCTCTTACTTCGATCTTATCCCACTTCATTCCCGTTAAGTTTAAAAAAAAAATAATATAAGAATAATAAAAAATGTCTTTAATAAACATTTTCCTATGACGCGAAGAGGCACGAAGTTATATCGAATTGCGATAATATCATTGACCATGCGGCAAGTACGCCGGAAAGCGTTGGACGGGTCATCGAGTATTGTGATGGATTAAATTTCGAAATCAGGTTGACCTTATGAAAGCATGTAATGCCTGAGCTTTTGAGCGGCGAAGATCGGGCGAAACAATGCTTTTCGATTGAGGATACCTTATTTCCGTCGGAAGTAAGCGACGGCTTAGGTAGTAAAGAGCATTTTCTTTACCCTCATCATTGACCTGGGCTAACGGGGCTCCGAGAGAGTCGTCTAAAGCCGCGGTATAAAGTATCAGCGGTCTACACAGAAGGCCAGGGCTGCTAAGACGGGGGAGGTGTCATTAAGTATTGTTTAATGTCTTCGAAGGCCCTACGGCATTTCTCTTCCCAAATAAATTTGGCGTCCTTTTTAACTAGTCTTGAGAAAATTTTGGCTTTACCTGACAAGTTTGAGATAAAGCGTCGAAGATATGTGACTTCCCTTCGAAAAGATCATAGTTGTTTTAAGGTTACGGGAGGTGGCATTTCTAAGATAGCTTTAATCTTTTCGGGTCGATTTCAATTCCACGATGTCGGACAACGAATCTAAATTTCCCGGAGGTGACGCCGAAGGCGTTTTGAGGATTCATCTTAAGGTTAAATTGTCTTAATCGTTCGAAAACAATTCTCGAATCATACGAGGTGGTTTTCCTTTGCTTTGCTTTTGATGACCACATCATCCACGTAGCATTCGACTTGGTGTGGACGAGATCATCTGAAAATTCTCGTCATCAATACTTTGGTTGGTTGCTCACCGCATTCTTCGGTCCCGAATGGCATTGCGTAGCCAGCAATATACTCCGATCGGCGTTAAGATGCGTAAGTTTTCATCTTACGGAGCCATTTGCTCAGTTTGTATCCACGAAGATCCATCCGTGAATGAGAATATTTTGGCATGTTGAAGCGATGTCGATCATTAATTACGGGATCGGTAGAGGAAATTCATCTTTTGGACGAAGCCTTGTTTAAATCTGCGAAATCTACAGGTCGATACGACCATTCTTCTTCTTGTTGGTACCACATTGGGCGCTTGAAGTCGGGTATTACATGTCACGGACGAATTTAGCATCTATTAGCTTTTTAACTTGACTATGACTTGTTGTTCGATTTCTAGACGCATTCTTCTGGGACCTTGTACGCTGTTTGGAATAGAAGCGGGGATCCTTTAGCTTATGGACTGCGACCTGTGGAGCTAACCTGGCATCTCATCATAGCTCCAGTAAAGCAGTCTTTAAATTCCATTAATAACTTGATCATTTCTTCGGAGTCTTCTTTATTGAGTAAGGAGCTAACAAAGGTAGGTACGGCTCTTTCTTAGTACCTAAGTTAACTTCTGAACTTTCGCTCGTATATTGTAAATTTGATCTCTTCTTCGAATTAAGTGGAGCGTCTCCAATTTGAAATCTTGGCCGAGTTCTTAATTTTGTAGTTTACATGCCGGTTTTCACTAGGCCCGCAAGTGACAACCATGCAAAATTCAGTATCGTCAACTGATCCTCTTTTGTGAATAAAGTTATGCTTTGAATTGGGTGGACGACAGTTATTCCATAAATTTTCGAAATGTTGTGATTGAACTTTTGTCCATTGTCGAGGTAAGAAACCACGGCGATTAAATTTTGAACACGGGGGGGGGGGGGAGTACCACTGAGTAATTCCATTAATTCGATGAAGTAGCATCTTCAAATTGTACATTATTTTCAGTTTTGGAGGAAGGAGCACCGCGGTAGAATTTGATGGGCTTTGCACCACCGCTACGTACACTTTGACCATCATACCCTCGATCTTATTAGAATGGATCGGGGTCGGGGTCATAGTATGTACATGGTAGTTAATCTTCTCGTACATCGATTTATATTCTTCGTTCTTTTCATCTTCGAGGGATTCTGAATTGCGGCTTTCTTCCGACTTATTGTATTTGCTTCTTGTTCGATTGCTTTTCTTCTTCGGAAGCTTATCTTCCCCGATCAACATTGATGGGCGCGTTTTCCTGCAATCGTCGTCCTCTTGTCTGCGCGACCTCGTCCCAGGCCTCGACCTCGGATGCGAGTTGTGGAGAAACCTTCACCATCTCGCGTAAAGAGTGGTGATGAAAGCCGTTGGGCTCCCATTGATTCTTCGTCGTCCCAATTTCCTTTGCTTCATTTGTTATGGTATCTGCGGAAGATTGTTTTTTTTTGTTTTCTTCGGAGGTGCATAATATTTGCATCTTCATGGATTCGATTTCATGTACGAGAGAACGGTTGTAAGTCACCTTTAATGCCTTTGTTCCTGCTTGTAGTACTTGATGCATTGATGTAGAGATGATGAGTAACAATAGGTTTTCATGTATGTGGTCGGCCCGAGTAGAGCGTTGAACGACGTTTACAGATCGATTATGTGAAATTTCGCGGTTGTCTTTGTTCGATCACCCAGATCTTCATTAGCGGTGTTATTGATCAAAGAGACTCTTTCTCCTTTACGGATTTGAATCCTCTTAATAACATTTTGTCACTTCGAGCTCGCGGTATCGATTTCAGTATCTTCAGCATTAGAAGATTCATTATATTGATTGATGCTCTGGATCCACCAATACTGCGGGAGAGTGTAAACTTCCCAGAATTGTAGCCCGAAATGTACGAGGGTCGGTTGTGGTACGCTGTCCCAGTAGTGAGGTCATTGCCAATAGTGAAGGTAACACCTCGGCTTGTTCCTTTAACGAGCGAGCCTCATCTAAGGAATCTCCCGGCCATTTGGTAAGCAATTTTTGGATCGAAGTAAGGCCTTGATCGGAGGCTTCTCTCATCTCCTTTGATAAGATGAGAGCGTCGTAGATCTTTCAGTTTAGGCTGGTAGTTTCTAAGATAGTAACACGTTGTAATTACTTTGTTTTCATGTGCCTCGTTTTCTTCTCGAATGGGTATTTCTTACGCAGGGTTGGATATGCGAACAACCACACCTTTCCTTTGTCCTTTGGACCCGTTCTCGGTAAGAACTCTTCCTTGTAAGTTGACTTCGTGATTTCTTAAGTCTAGCATTGAGTTTCTTTGGTGTCTCATACCGAATCGAACGACGAGTTCTCCGAGTTAGCTTCGAGTACGAAGGCTCTAACTCTATTGTATTTGGAGCTCCTCGAAACTCGCGAATAGATTCGTTGCTTGTTGAACTCTCGTAACCTCCTTGATGGATGTCTTCTTCGTCATTGTGATCGTCGAATTGTGTATGATTTGAGAATTATTTATTTGTATCGGAATCGACGTCCGGATTAGGTTGATTGTCGCTAGTTACGTAATCGTTAGAAACGATCCAGCGTGGCAAACGCCGTAACCCTTATCATTATAACGAGATCACGGAGTGGGCGAGATAATCATACGAGGTCGAGAGGTTCGAGGGATTTCTCCCAGATCGGAAACGACTATCCTAGGATAAAGCGGTCCCTAGTGTTTAGCCTTAGGAGCCTCGGTCTCTTCTTCGTCGATTTTCTTCTTTTCTTGATGATATACTTGTTGAGGTGGTTCCTTGTGCAAGTGATAGTGTCGACTTGACGGTTTTGAACTTTGAATTGAAGCTGCGCACGGCCGTTTGGATGTGATCTAAAACCTTCTTCGAAGACTTTGTCCCGAGCGGTAGTCCGTCATCATCGGTCGCTTAGGGATACATCGGAACAATGAAATCCGTCGAGATAACATTGACGGAACCTCCTTTTTGGGGTTCCCTTCGTGTATTCTTTCGGGATCGTTATGTTCACGAAGATTGTCGTTGAGCCAACTTTTGAAGGTATCTCGGTCTTATGCTGTGCCCGGGCATCGAGGTGGTAAGGGCGAGTTGGGATCACTTTGTCGACTTCTTAAGATGCTTTCGGCTGGCGATTGGAAATTTGGGAGTCTTCATCGGTACAAAGACATTTTCGGCTTGCTTCATTCTTGAACGGATATACTGCTCGGGAACTCCCTAAACGTACGTTGTGGACGGCGGTTGTTCATCTTGTTGAGATGACTGATAGCTGGGTCGGGGTTGCGGTAATTCTGTTAAAGTTCTTCATATTGAATTCTGACGATATTTGTATCGGTTGCTTGCACACTGTCATTGCTTTAACGACGATCCGGACTTCTTTTGAAAGTTTTCACGGAGCTTAAATTTTGTCATTTTATCGGTGAAAATTAATTGCTTCGCCTCCTCTTGCAAGCTTCCAGCCTTGCTTAACAACTTCTCGAAAGTCTTAATAGTAAATCCCTTGAGGAGGGGAAGTCTTTATCGGGCAGTAGGATGCTCATAAGTAAAATGCGAGGCGCATCTTGTTCTTGTAGTTGTGGCTCGCACTTCATGTAGATTCCTCGAAGTGATGATCCTGCTTTCATTCGACACGCTTCTCTACCCTTTAAATCTTTTATAGTGATGTGGTCTTGTTTCCGGCAAATCGTTTAATGAAGAGGTTCTCGTTGAAAATGTCTTTCTGCAAGGCTGTTTTGGTAATTCCACATACCGATCAAAAGCCCAGTCACGACGAGTCGACAAATTGTCGGAAGAGTAAAGCATCACTTCCGCCGGCATTGCAACAGCTGGCACGAAAATGTGCCGACATCTTTGCCCGAGGGTTTCCGGTTCATGAAGGTGTTGAACGAAGGTGGTACGAAGCCTTTCGGATATTGGACGGCGTCGAATTCTTCGGGGGTAAGGTCTGCAGGTCCAGAGATGGATGTGTCATAGTTCTTTGATTGTGCCAAGGCTTCTCGCACTGCTTGTTCCATATGTTCTTGATATCCTTTCGGAATCATACTTTGTGTTGTATCCTTCTTTAATTGATCATCCCCATAGTTGACGGATGTAATCCTTTCCTCGTCACTGATGTGAATAACTTACAGGGGTGTTTCTCTTTGGGGTTGAACACGACTGCGGAAGTGGCTAGGGCTACGACCATCTCTTCCATCCTTGCCGCCATTTGGGCGATCGTATCATCTTTCTCTTGAAAGTGCCTCCTCATTCCGCCCCGCGTCTCTTTCTGGGTGCGGGGAGCACCTTGTGAAGCCGACGAAGCTCGTGTTTCAGCCATGTTAATTTACGCATATTCGTCATCCATGAACTACGACGAGTCGACTTCATCTCCGAACTTCTCTTCTCTCTCTCTTGCTAGTCGCCGAATATCAGTTCTTAACTTTTCCATAGCATCTTCAGGTGGTCTTCTGTACATCCTTACTGAGTTGTCATGTGATAATTGTGGAGGTTTCTTTCTCATGAGTCCCCTTCTTGTGGTAGCACTTTCTTCGGACTCAAGTCTCGTGAGACTTTCCTTTTTCTGGTCGTTGTTTCGGTCTTAATTGGCGTGAAGTGAGGGCGCCATACCATCCTTGGGCGAGGAGCTGGACCGGATGGTACGCTCGGTTGAATCTTTGGAAGGTGGTATCCTCCTGATGCATGGCTTGAAACAACCAACAGGTGGACTGGCACCTTCATCTTCTTATTAGGCTCTTCTGCGAGCGATAGCAGATTCTATTCGCGGCCGAGACGGGATTTGGCCGGCGCCCGCCCACCTTATCCTTCTTAAAATTTCGATACGGGCATCTTTCTTTCTTTATTTAACTTTTCGATCACGGTTTGTAGTCGGCCCGAGTGGTGCCAACCGCTGCTTTCTCTGTTGTCGGCGGTATAGTATGCGGACGAGGTAATGTGAGCGATCTGCGGACATTTCCTCGTCGAGTTGCGGCGGAAAAGGGGATGGAATCTACTTCCTTCGGGGTGTATATTCGGACGATGGTATGTATTCGGGTAGTGGTGTGTACTCGGGGATCTCTTAAGAAAGCGAACGACGGCTGCGGCCTTCACAGCGATCTTCCTGCCCTCTTGTTTCTCCTGCGAGGTCCGTGTTAGGGGTGGAACCCTTGAGGCTGGACCCAATTTCAAAAACGAAGGTCTTGCACGGAAATGCGTTGTACCCTCCACGGTAACATGCTCGTTACAAGTCCTTCCCCTTCGAGTTTGGCGGGAGCCGGGTAGAGTGCGAGAGGCAGTAGACCGGTGGGGTAGAGATAACGGTCCTCCTGGACATCGGTATTCCTCTCGAGTTTGGAACCCTTTGCGGGGGAGGAAACTCTTGAGTTGACTTAAGGTTGAACTCGATCATGGGTTTCTCGAGTTTACGGCACTTTGTCCGCCGGTGTGAAAAGGGTAACGTCAGCGATCTTGACATTTGTGCTCTCGAATCCTTATCAGGCTTTGATGATCCCATTGTCGGGCGACTCGTCCTTGTAAACGTAGAAGTCCGAGTCCATTGGTGAAGGAGAAAATCGAGTTTTGGGGCTTCCATTTATGCCAGGTAGATTCGATTGTCGGTCACAGGTGTAGCCTATTCTCATCGGGACGAAAGAAAGGGGTGAAGAGTCAGTTACATTCTTGTTCATGTATATTTGTTAAAAGAGTCATTCATTAGAGGGTTTGTTTATTTAGAACGGAATGTTCGAAAGGTGTAAGAAGGTAATGAATCGATTCGCCAATTAGAAAGGAAAAGAAAGTCTTATGCGAGACTTCTCGACTCGAAGAAGGATCACTCTAAACTAACACATTAGGTGTGCTCGAAATGAGGTAAAAGGATCTCGGAACCTCTCTGTTTAGGGGTAATGCAAACGGTGGCTCTAGATCACGAGAGAATGTTGGCTATACTCGTTGAGTAGAAATGAACATAATATTACAACAGAAGAAGGCTAGTTTGAGCCATTAGGGACATGGATGTACCGATTTTTGAAAGCGGAAAGCTGACTGATTAAAAATGGAGAGAAGAATTGTCCCCCGTGAGTCGCCGAAGAAATTGTCGGCATATTTTTAGGTTTTTTTGGTTTTTTATTTTTGGAAAAAGGGGTGCTTCTGAGAATTGTCGGCGAATTTTAATTTAATTTAAATAAATAATTTGAAAAGTAATATTTGATTTTGAAAATAATTTTAAATTTGAAAATTTTAAGATATGAAATGCAATGATCTCACTTCCCGAATAGTTTATATAAACGAGCATCGCATCTGAGCCATGTATCTATCCCGAAGAATAGACACATTGCTTGATGATGGGGCCCGATTAAATAAACTAGAGGATTTGTGACATCCGTTTGGTCTGCGAACAATTTTATAAGCCGACAATTCCCACATGCAATATGAAAACATTAAACGGGGAGTTTATATTACAGAGTTTCTTAAAAAAATTCCACATAAGGGCAAGCCTATAGTTAATTACATCTTAAGTGACGGGAATCACCTAAGAAAACTCTCGATAATAATCAGTAGTTCTGCTCAGGTGAGAAGTTTAAGTTTTAGGATTGAATTTTAGAATTTCAATAGGGAATGGATCGAGTTTGAAACATTTTGTTTTGGGAATTAAAGAAGGAAGAAAGGTAGGAGAAATCACGGATTCGGCCGAACTTCGGTAATTTCCCGACTATCCTGTTGTTTGGCTTGAATTTAGGGAAAGTCTAATGTTTATTTAATGTTTTGATCTTGCCGATTTTAATTAGTTAGGACTTATGTTTGTATGATAAAATCATACGAATTAGCCTCGAAGATGTGAGGGTTTATGTCGTATCGGACGGCTTACCTCGGAGTCCCAAGAGCTGGGGCTTAATTTACATGATATGATCATGCGAATGCCTAACGAAAAGGGATTGAGGATTTATGTTGCACCAGGCGAACTACCTCGAAGTCCTATAGCTTGGTTATTTAATTCTAAAGTTTTCTTGATAGACTCATGTTTTGCGCGATGACGATGGCGAGTGCGCCCACCATGCTGCGACTCCTTGTTGTTGTAGTGGTTTAGTATTAGAAGTCATAAATGAGGAGGTGAGAAAGTGTTCTGGTTTAGAGAAAATCTTAAATCAGGTGTTTTTAATATTTTAATTAAACAAATCTTAAAGTTGATTATAACAACACCGGTTAAGATCCACGGTTCCATCCTTAGAGCATCAGGTGTGCATCGGATTCACTTAGTCCGGATGAATTTGCTAAACTCAATTTGAATGAGTTCCACACTTTCATTTAGACCGTGGGAAATCCCGTTAGCGACACGTAGGTGCATCATCCGAGGTATTCGATCATCCACAACAAGATGTTTTAATTTAGTTGTAGTTGTAGTTTTGTTGTTGTTTGTGATTAAGTTTTGAGTTGTTCTTTATATTTTGAAATGTTGTGGAGGTGAATTTTATCTTGTAATGACTTTTAATTTAGTTTTGGTTTCAGTTTTAGGGGTATCCTAAAGGTGTAGGTTTTTCATGCAACGATTGTTTATCATGCAAAGAAAGGTAAGTGCGATGCGATTAAATAAATTACAGCCAAGTAAATTGCAATAAAATAAAAGCGTACACGGAGGGTCTTCCGTCATCCCGAAGCTACTTGGCTCTGAGTTAGAATATTTAAGCATTTAAAGTAAATTCATAGGTAAAAGCAGGGAAGGGTTATGGTTTTACCATGATTCCTAATCTATGTGCTAGTAATTTCCTATGACGTCTAGGTTCTTGTATTTTGGTTTGAGGACGATTTTCTTCATCGAAGAACGATTAAGTTCGGTGTTCTTATAAATATCCTTTATCATATGAGGAAGTGCTTAGGACGAGTCTTAAACATCTTTATTTTAGGATTATTTTAAGTCGAATGAATTTAATTATACAAATGAATTAATCGTCAGGAATTTAAGTTTTGTTGTCTTGCTCGAGTGGTAGGACATTTGAATATCTCATGAATGAAGTAACACTTCATTTAACACTCCTTTTAAGAGTTATGACATCATGAGCTTTTGAGGCAGAATGGATGTTCAAGTGAGTTGTGATTTAATTTTAGTTAATGGATTTTAAGTTTGGAATAGTGTTCGAGTTGTTCTAGATTTATTTTTGAATTCTTCATGTCTTAAGTGATGTTATATTTAATTCGATTTAATCTAATTTAACTTAATTTAATTTAATGTGGTTTAATTTAATTTAATTTAACTTAAGTTAATTTAATATAATATGATTTAGCTTAATTTAATTTAATTTGATTTAATTTAAAATTTGATTTAGTTTTAATTTAATTTAATTTAATTTAATTTTAATTTAATTTAATTTAATTTAATTTAATTTAATATGTTTTTAATTTAATTTAATTTAATTTAATTTGTTTAATTTAATTTAATTTAATTGACATGTTTTAATTTAATTTAATTTAATTTAATTTGTTTTAATTTAATTTAATTTAATTTAATTTGTTTTAATTTAATTTAATTTAATTTAATTTAATTTAATTCAATTTAATTTAATATTTTATTTTAAAAGGATTTTGCTTTAAATAATTTAACTTTAACTTAATTTAATGATTAAATCTTTTAGCATTTTAAATCGTAAACTTGGATTATCATTTTAATTAGGAATTAAATATTATTGGGATGATTAATTTACGGATTCTTAAATTAAAGAGCAAACCTTTTCTTTATTAACATCCATATTTTAATAATTCCGATTTTATTATTCTTCCCAATTTAGTTAATTATTTTAATTAAAGTTCATTTCAATTATTGTTAAATTGCTTAATAGGTTTCTACCCTTTAATTATTTAATTCGATCATCCAAATCGAGATTAAGATCAAATATTTTACCTTTTCATTTTTATTAAGCCTAAAGTTTTAATTAAGGGTTAAAATTTTAATTACATTTTGCCCTTGGCTTAATAATTTTCATAACTTTCTGTTAAATTGAGCACAAATGAATTTGAAATTTTATGTGACTTCACTCATATGTCAATAAAGACATTAGAGGAGAAACTGTGATTTTTCTGTATTTAATTTATTTATGTAATTATTTTTGGTGGAAAATAAGGATTTCCAAGGAAAATTTAATAATATGACCAAGGAAAAATTTCTGTCCTTAAGAAAATTATGGGACATTCTAATGACTAGAGAACCACTTGGACCAATTTTGGTGATTTTTTGAATTATATTCTTTTTATTATAATTATTTTGAGTTTTGGAGTATTAATTAATTTAAAAATAAAATACAAGTTGAAAAATGAATTTTATATTTTGCAAAAATCTCTTTGATATCAAGGAAATCCAGAGAATCAGGCACATTTTCGATTTTTCTTTGGTTATTAGAATTATTTTAGTGGAAATGCTAGAAAATACATTTTTTTAATTTTAAAATTACCTAGGGCTTTAAATTTAATATCTCATCATAGAGACTTAAGAAAAAATATGGGATTTGTTCCTAAGTGATTAAAATTCAAAATCTTGTGACATTTTGGTGAATTTTATTATTTTTGTGATTTTTATTATTTTTATTAATTATTAAAATATTAAAAAAATAATACAAAAAAATCAACTTTTTAACGAAAATTGAAATTTTAATTTTCTTAAATTCCCCTAATATCAGAGGCTCCAAAATTGATTTGGTGAATTTTAGAAAAGTATTTTGAAAGTTATGAATTTTAGTTTAAATTGACTAAATGGCAACATTATTTGATAGGGCTAACGAGCCAAATTGACTTGAGCTTTTATGGTGAGTTCCTCTGATCCTAAAGGTCAGTGGAGAATTGATTTCAAGTCAATTTGATGTATGATTAGCTCTAATTAATTAAGAACTGTTTAGGGTGTTTAATGGAGATTAGGGTTGACACAGTGAATTAATTCAAACCTATTTTTCACAGGGTCACAGTGCGCAAGAAACATCACAATTTTCCTAGAATTTATTTCACAACATCTTCAGTATTGGATTTAAAATGTTCAACAATGACGTGAATTTGAAAAATCAATGCTCGTAGGGATGGCCTCGACACATGGAAAATTCGGGGAATGTTCCCGAATTCGGAGGCTTGGCTACATGGTCTCATGCCATGGTGAACCTACATATGCATGGAGAATTAAAACAATGCAGAGGGTAAATAAATCATTAAAAATAAAATATTAGATGAAATTAAATGATTTCTTTTCCACATTATTCTCCTCGCATTCCTTTGGCTTGAGAGGAGTATTTTTATTTTATTTTTAAGATTTTTACACGAAGTTATGAATTTTTGAAGTTTAGGGAATTAAATAAATCAGAAAATCCACTATTTTTCTACTTATCCGCGGGCGCCGTGTCGACCTCGCGGCTCCGAGGGGTACGTGTCGCGGTTGTGATTGGGCGCCGCCATGCGGGTCGGCGGGTCCGGGACCGCCCGGTTGCGTAACATTCACGAGTCGGCGCGATCGAGCCGTCAGCTCGATGCGCGCGCGTCCCGACGGCTCTGGTCATCGTCTACGGCCCGGGTGACGCACTGTGGCCGAGTACGACCTTCTAACCACAATTTCTCGCTCGATTCTCGACGAATTTTTGTGTTCTTATGCTACATGGATTCGTCTTGAAGAGAAGAATACATCCATACGGTAAACATGCATTGAAATTGATTCAAATTAAATGAGGAGAATCTCTGTAAGCTCGGTAAGAAGAGTGGTCATGCAACTCGAGAGAAGTGTGGCTTCGATACGAGGGTTGTGTCTGTCGATTGGATCCCGACAAGCTCCGAGATGAAGTCTCAGTGCAGTGAATTGTCTGAGAGTATGATTTCGACCAAGCCCGATCACAAAGCTTGGAGTACGGAACAAGCAGGTGGCACGGGGATGGGGCTTTCAGTCGGGGAAACTTCTCCTCTTGGTACGAGTGAAGGTGTTGGACCAGATCAATTTGAAGATTGCTCCATTGTGAAAGTGTCCTGGTTTTGGGCTAAAGTTTGAGCAAAAGTGAGCTGTTAAGGAGGGAATTGGGGCTGGAATTCAGTGGGGATCAAGTGCTGCGTGTGGAGAGTGATGCAGAGCAATTTTGGCAGAGTTTGATAAGGTTTGGTTCGGCCACCTCTCATGGCCGAGAGGAGGTGGTGTTTAAATAGGAGAGGGTGGAGGGCCTCCCGGGGGTTTAAAGTGGGGGATCGAGCTACTCTGGTGAGAGAAGAAGAGCTATGCTATCCATTTGGGTTGAGACAAGTCAGCAAGGGAGAATTGAATTTTTTGGCTCTCACGAGGTCTCGGCCGTAGTGTTTTCGGCGGCTTTGGTGGCTAGCTAGGACTAATAATTCTTAGAAAGATTTTCAAGTAATTAGATTAATTCTACGGGAATAAAGTGCTATCTAGTCATCGAGTCTAAGAGTTCTAGTTTTCTATTCATTTCGAGAATGAGTATATGTTGCGATATCGATTCACTTAGAATATTTAGAAGATAAGAACTTCATGAGGATACTATTAGTAAAGAAACTAGTCATAAATATAAGTTCGGAAATTCTTTTGGTTTCCCTTTAGGTGAATCCAAGTGAAGCCAATTTTTAATAAGGCATCTCCTCAAGCTTCTCCTCACTTTTTTCATTTAGATTGTTTTTCAATCCTATATATTATTCTTTTCTTTTCATGGATTGTTTTTCAATTCTTTTCTTTTTCTTTCTTTTTCTTTTTCAAGTGAGGATTACTATATCTGGATAGCCTGTTAATAATTTTGAACTTCACTCTTCTTTTCCTAAATTTGAAACTTTAAAACATTCTTTCCCTTATATGTACTTCATAGTTTTTACATCATTGAATCCCAATTTTTTCTTTCTTAACTAAATTCTTAAGATTCCTAATATTTCAAAATATAGTTTTCATTACTCTAAATAGTTAACTATATTCTTATCCTCTTATACTAAATATCATAACCTATCAAATTAATCTTTTATTTCCAAAAATATTTCTTTAAACTTTCTATAATATTTAGATAAAATCTAAATATAGTTATTTGAATTAAATTTTTATCACATTAATCATATTATAATTTTTGAAAATATGTTAATTGAGAACATATAATAGTTAATAATTTTCTCCCCTCCCCCAAACTAAAAGTTTTCTATAAAAGAAATAATACAGGGTGGAAATAAAAATTCGAAATATAAAATTCATACATTTGCACTTTAGGCATTTTTGCCTTTTTGAAATTTGCAGGTTCTTTTCAAAATTTCTAACTTCAACTGACCTGTAATATTAAAAAAAAAACGTTATACACACATAACAGTTTAGAAAATTTGTTGAGGTAATGAAATTTTAAAACAAGTATATAAAACTAAACATTAAACAACAACAACTAACTACAAGTACATATGCATTTCACAACACAGAACAAACAATATACTATTTTAGATTATTCAGTTCACAATTACAATTACTATCACAAATATCACAAATATCTAGATATGAAAATGCAAACTGCAAATTAAACACATATCCCAGAAACAAAGCATTGTCCACTGAATACAATAAAAATCAAAGTAATAGAACAAAAACTAAAACAAACAAATACATCACATCACATCATCAATTATTAAAATCCCATGCTATGTCTTCATCACTCCGGTCAGCAGAAGGATTGGGCTGATATTGAGTATATCAGGGGCATTCTAGAAAAATTACATCAGGCACTCATCTGTAGTACCTAGCCTGTGCATCACAATAAGCCATCTCAAAATAAGAGTGCCTCTGAAGATACTCACTATTGTGATCGTTTCTTCTCTTAAAACCTTCAATCCTGTGATCAATTCTTTCTAATTTGTCATCCAACTGCTCAAATCTCTTTCACTGCAGGGTCATGGCATTAATCAAATCAGGGGCACAAGAGGCAAAAGGGTCATAGCTAGTAGAAGAAATGTCTCTACTAGTAGAAGGTGCCTTGCTCCTACTCCCAGATCTTCATTCCTCATGGGATTCATAAGTTTTTATATTCGCTTTACTAATAGGTTTCATCGGATACATCCATTCCTCATCATTTCTTGTTTCAACTCCAGATAATTGGCAAAGTGCATAAATTAGGTCAAGATGCCATAAATATCCAGTTGTCGCACTCTTTGTAGTGGCCATAATATTCTTATAAATTATTCTACCCACATTAATGCTTCTGTTGTTCTAAATACACAAATTCAAAACAGCTCTGTCTCTTGAGACTTCAATATGATGATAAGTGGGTAGCAAACTCGAACAAATGAAATTATGCTATGCATTAGCAATGACACTCATCATGGACAGTGGAAAGTTAATCCGTTCACAGTTTTTAATTTTCCAATTCCTTTCCCATAAGTGAGAAAGTCAATAACATCATTCAATGGACCCTCCATTGTTCCAAAAGTTTCATACTCCTTAGATAAATAGTCGTGAAGCTCGTAAAAAGACTTAAAGCGATTAGCATTAAAGTCAACCGAAAATCCCCTTACTTGGACAGGCTCGTCCTCAAGTTGAGTCAGATTAGAGTAAAACTCTCTCACAACTTTAATAGGAGCATTATTTGTTGTGTAGCATAAGTTCTCCCATCCACTTTCTCTGATAACTTGTTCCACCTCTCCTCTAGGATTTTCGAAAACTCGATCATGTAAACACTTCTTACTTTGAAAGATCGAAGTATACCTCGATTGTGCTTTCGCATTTATAAATCGAGTCTCATCAAATTCGAGTCTTCTCTTTTATCGTGGAGCCATTGTTTGATCTATCAAAATCACAAAATTCAAAACTAATCTCCAAAATAATAATACAATGGCTTGCAAAGGGGGTTTAAAGCAATCTAAATCAAGTTTCATGAATTCCTTCCAAGTCTTTTTTCTACATTTTCAAATTTTCCAAAATTTCTTAATGTGGAAGAAATTCATGGTGAAAATAAAAAAAATTTACATAGGAGTGAAGCTCTTACCAAGGAAAGATGAAATCCGATGTTAGAATGTGTTGAAATTTCTCCAAAACCGAGATCTATCAAGGCCTAAGTCGACTTTTTAGGTAAAACAAGGAAGAAGACAATGAATAGTGGCATTTGACCGGTCAAAATCAAAATTAAAATGTAATATTCACGATCTCGCCGTCGGCGGGGTCGTTCGCGCTGTTGGTGGCCTCTATTGAATTAAATTCTAATACCCTCAGGAAAATCACACCGTCGGCGGCCTCGAGAGCGCCGTCTGTGAGATTTTCAAAAATTGATCATTTTTTCAAATTTTTTTTTGTTATTTCGATCAATTTTTAAGCCTCGTCGTAACCCGTTCGATCATTTTAATCATATATTTTAAGTGATTAAGTGATGTATTAACTCAAATAAACATACACGCAACAAAACTTTACAATTATATATTAAACCCAAGTGTTTACAACACACAATACATAGCAAACATAAACATATATTTTCTCAACCTAAATCCATCTAACCAGCGTCGTAATCCAATCCACAACACTCAAAACACAGAAAACCAACAATTCAATCATCATCTCAACTATATTGAGATTAAAAAGCAAACTAAAAAAGCAAACACACAAACAAAGTTCAAATCAAACACAACATAAAGAAACAAATAAAACAAATCAATTCTACTACTCTTCTGAATCTGTACTGGTTTCTCCTCTGATATCACCCATTGCTTGAACATCGACAAACAGGTTATAACAAGGTCGAAATGGGAATTCTTCAGTTGAATTCTGTGATGCTTGATCCATAATCACGCCCTGTTGACCTCATTTTTGATGAGGTCCTCTCTTCTCTCTTTAGTACTTAGGATCTAGCCTTAGGCTTTTCCTTTGACTATCTTAGAGGACTAGAGATGGAACCTACCCCTTTAGAAACTCAACCACTTCTTAACTCCATGCAATCTCCACAAGCTTGATTGTAAACCCCTAATTACCTAGTGGGTTGAGATCAAATGTGGAGGTTTAAAGGATGAGTTCCTCATGGGACTCTTTGGCCTTAGGATCACCACAGGTGGCTCAGTGCAGTGAGGGCTGACTTACACATACACTACACTCTCACACACACATTCCAAACCCTAAAACCCACACTCTCACTAACTTGACCTCTTGACTCATGTGGGTAATTCACATGGATGGTCCTTAACCCCTAAGCCCCTGGCTAAGAGGGTTAGGAACAACATAGGGAATGCCTCAAATGAGTCCTCTCATGGTTCCTATGGGCTTAATATGGCCTCATGGCTCAATCAAAATGATTCCATTTCACTCACACTTGCTCAATTTTCACTTTTCCAAAAGTTCAAATTTTGACCCCTAGGGCCCCGGATCCACAAACTCTACTAAAAGCCCTCGGACTACCCAAAACCACCAAAATTTCCAAATCACCCAAAACTTTTCCAAAATCAACCTTGAACATTTCCCACCGATCAAATTGATCATTTACGGCCAAAAATACCAAAATTTCCAAAAATACCCCCAATACCCTCCAAATTACCAAAATGCCCCTCTTGTCCCAGAAATTCAAAAATTCCAAAAATTCGCAGAAAATTCCAGAAAATCCCACATATTCCCAATTTCATTTTGTTCAACTACACTTTGGGCCAATTTTGTCAATTTACCCCACTTTTACCGAAGCCCCCAATTTGACCCATTTTAACCCAAAGTGAACCCGATGTCGAACCAAACCACTCCGATTGACCCCGATTTTGGTTCGATTCGATTATAAACTTCAATTCAATATCCCCGATATCAATCTAGACCAAATCCAAGCCCGATGACATTTGAATCCAATTTCATTTTTAAGCTTAAAGCCCGATTTTTCCCATAACCCAAACTTAGCCCGAACCAACCCAACTCGACCCCAATTGACCCCCAAACCTTTTCTAAACCTTCCCTAACATCTCCATAAACAAAACACTAACATAATTTGCCCAAAATTTGGACCCAAACCCCACTCAAATTCAACCCAAACCCAAAGTCCCTTAAATTGACCTAAACCCACCATGAACTTAAATAGGCCCAAATCCCAAAATTAAAGCCCAACCAAGGTTGAAAACTCTTTGTTACACTCCCATATACATTTTCCAACATTAATTTTGTACCAATATCAACATTTGCCCAACCTTAGCCCAAGTTAGTCCATTTTGACCTATTTTGACCCTATCACTGAGGCGACCCAAATTAGACTCAATTCAATTCCAAATCACCTCAAATTTGTCTCAAATCACTCATGACACATCCCTAAACCAAACCCAACATTTATTTAGCATGGCCCTTTGCAAAAGTTTTCATCTAAAAGCCCATTTTGAAGCATAAAAGCCCATTTCCTAAGCCACATTAAAAGCCCATTTCCTAAGCCACATTAAAAGCCCATACAAAACAAACCCAAAAGCCCAAAACCCATCCTGAAGCCCATATTACAATCTCATCTCATCCTCACTCAATTAATATCACTCCCTAAGTGCTAAATCCATCATGAAAATCAAACCAAAATGGTATTATGCCAAATCCCATCAAATAACCCCAAATTTACAAAATTCCATAAACCCCTTTCCATGAAAGTTGACTTGGCTTTTCCCAAGCCAAATGGAGCCATGAAGCCATACATGAGCCACATGGGAGCCATGAAAGCCTTGGACACTTCACCATACCCAAAGTGGCAAGAAGAGGGGACCCTTTAATGATTCTCTTAAGAGTGATTAACCACTCCCATGATTCCTCTAAACCATGCTTAAGCCTAATTGTACTTGGATGGTGACTTCTCCCCACTAATTAAGCTGGGCCAAATAGCTTTCTCTTCGGCCAAGCTCGGGCCTTGGGGAGGTGAACCTACTCCCGAAAACCATGGGTTGACCCAGAACCAAGCCAAAATCACCCTTTCCGATTCCATTTCAATTGGACCGCCTTTACGCATGGCAACCATCACCCGAACTCACGAGAATCAAGCTCCGACCTCACCGACCACGAGGGTGACCCATGCCAGCCGGCCGGCCACTACGTACTGCCGGAAAAATCC
The DNA here is from genome assembly GCA_022702705.1 of Papilionanthe hookeriana x Papilionanthe teres. Lineage (NCBI taxonomy): Eukaryota > Viridiplantae > Streptophyta > Magnoliopsida > Asparagales > Orchidaceae > Papilionanthe > Papilionanthe hookeriana x Papilionanthe teres. Next base: position 161,052,906 of record CM040423.1, read on the forward strand.
CATAGGCGAGACCTCGGGAGGATCCCAACGTGTGAAATTCTCTCTGCTTGAGCCGCACGCATGCCCGATGTCCATTGGAGCCGTTCTTCCCTCGCCCGAGCTGTGCTGATCCCGGCCATTAACTCCCGCAGGAGGCTCTACTAGCCACTCTTATCTTAAACCCCACCCTCTCTCGGCCAAGAAGAGAGTTGCACCCAAACCATACAAAAACTCTGCCAAAATTGTTCCGGACCAATCCTCCACAGCTTAGAGCAATTGATCCCAGGTGATAATTTGCCACTAATCCCCAATCCACTGAGCTCGATTTCTCGACTAAAATTCCACCCAAAACCGGGACACTTTCCAATTCTCCACCAAACTCAAATTAAACTCACCCACACCGCACAAGACCAAGAGAAGGAGTTCCTCGGTGGAAGCCCCCTCTCCGGGCCACTGCCATTTGCTCACAGCCTCCGAAGCTTTGGAATCGGGTCTGGTCGAATTTAAGTCTAGACAATTACCCAGGGCTAGAGACTTCATCTGGAGCTTACTTGGACTCAATCAAAGGTGACACAACTCTCAGATCGAAGCCACACTTCTCTGAGCAAAGGTATGAGTTATCTGTTCTTCCCGAGCTTCTGAACATTCTCTATTTTGATTGCGTTAATTTCATGCCTCATAAACTGTATGGATGTGTTCGTTTCTTCAAGATGAATCCATAGAGTATAAGAATGTAGAAATTGGTTAAGTATCGAAGGAGATATCAAGCCTGGAAGGTGGACGGCTCTCGGGTGAAGTCGATCGGGGACGATGAACGGATGCCGTCCATTCGCGCGTGTATTGGACGGACGGCTCAGATGGCGTCGGACCAGGAGATGGTACGTGAACCGCGGGCCCCGTGGTAGCTGACTTAGATGGCGACGCCGAATCAAAGAGCGCCGCGTGGCCTTTCGGAGCTGCCGAGGATTGCGTTGCGCCGCGTGGATAAGTAGGAAAATAGGGTATTTTTCTATTTATTTAATTACCAAAACTTCAAAAATCCATATCTTTGCATAGAAAAATCACAAAAATAAAATAAAAATACCCTATTGCTCATTGAATAGAGGAGAATAATGTGGAAAAGAAATCAAGTCATTTCATTGAGTATTTTCTTTTTAATTAATTATTCACTCTCTGCAATATTTTAATTCTCCTTGCATGTAGACAATTCACCATGGCATGAGACCATAGGGCTTTTGAAGCCCCTGATCTAGTGAACATTCCCTAAATTTTCCAAGGTTAGAGGCCATCCCTATGAGAAGTTATTGATTTTCAAAGTTCATGTTACTGTTTTGAGTATTTTAATTCCAATAATTAGCATGTTGAGAAATAAAATCTAGAAAATTTTGGTGAAGTTCCTTAGGACCAGAGGACCCCAGGAAAAAATTGAGTTTGAATTAATTCACTTGGAACAACCCTAATTGGCCTAAACACCCAAAATTGAACTTTATTTAGTTAGGATTAACTACACATCAAATTGACTTGAAAACAATTCTCCACCGTTCTCTAGGGTTAGGGGAACCTCACATAAAAATTTGATATCAATTGGACTTGATTAGCCCCACTAAATGGGTTAATTAAGCCCCATTAGTGAAAATAAACTTTAAAAATTCATAACTCACAAAATACTTTTCAAAAATTCACAAAAATAGTATTGGGGCTTCTCTGATATCAAGGGAGTTTAGAAAAATTAAAATTGCAATTTTCTAAAAAAGTTGATTTTTCACAATATTTTAATATTTTTAATAATTAAAAAAAATAAAAATCATAAAAATATGAAAAATCACCAAAATGTCATATTTTGAATTCTAATCACCTAGGAACAAACCAAATATTTTTCCTAAGTCTCTAGGATAAGATATTGAGTTTTAAAGGCTTAAAACAATTTTGAATTAAAAAATGATTTTCTTTAACATTTCGACTAAAAATAATTCTAATAAATCAAAGAAAAATCAGAAAAATACAAAATTTGGTTCTCTGATTTCCCTGAGGTCAGAGTGATTTTTGAACAATATAAAATCCATTTTTTAACTTTTATTTCTTTTTTAAATTAATTAATACTCCAAAACTCAAAATAATTCTAATAAATAAAATATAATTCAAAAAATCCCCAAAATTGACCCAAATGGTCCTCTGGTCATTAGGAACATCCCATAATTTTCTTAAGGACTGAAATATTTCCTTGGTCATGTTATTGAATTTTCCTTAAAAACCCCTATTTTCCATTAAAAATAATTACATAAATAAATTAAATACAGAAAAATCACATTTTCTCCTCTAATGTCTTAATTGACATGTGAGTGAGGTTACAAAAAAATTTCAAGTTCATTTGAGCTTAGTTTAGTGAGTTATAGAATTATTAAGCTTGAAGGGCAAAAGGGTAATTAAAAAATTCAACCCTTAATTAAAATTTTAGGATTAATCAAAAAGGGAGGGTAAAATATTTGATCCTAAACTGATTTTGGATGATTGAAATTTAAATAATTGAAGGGTAGAAACCTACTAACCATTTCAAATGTAATTAAAATAAACTTTAATTAATTAATTAATTAAAATTTTGGAAGAGTAATGGAAATTTGAATTATTAAAAATAGAGATATTATTAAGAAGATATTTATTCTTTAATTTAAAAATCCGTATATTAATCAGTCTAATAATATTTAATTCCCAATTTAAATGATAACCCAGATTTAAAATTTAAAATGCTAAAAGACTTAACTATTAAATTAAATTAAATTTAAACTAAATTAAATCAAAATTTAAATTAAATTAACACTTTAACAATTAAATTAAATCATATCTAAAACATTAGATTAAAAATTAAACTAAATTAAATTAAATTGAAATTAAATTAAATTAAATTACATTAAAATAAAAATTAATTAAAATAAATTAAAATTAAATCAAATTAAATTAAATTAAATTAAAAATTTTAATTAAATCAAATTAAATAAAATAAAATAAAATAAAATTAAATTAAATTAAATTAAACTAAAATTCAATTAAGATTAAATTGATTTAAAATCATTTAACAACACACCCAAATGAATTCATTAAGAGTTAAACCAAACACTTAAAGTAAACTTAAAACATAAAGGACTTGAACACTATTCCAAACTTAAACTAATTTTTTATAATTAAGTCAAAATTAAAATTAAATCATTAAGTTTAAATCAATAAAATACTTAATAAGTTGATTTGCCCTTCTAAAGCTCTTATTATTATAACTCTTAAATGAAGCATCGAGTGAAGTGTTACTTCACTTATAGGATATTCGAATGTCCTAGTTCACTGAGCAAGGGGACAAAACTTAAACCCCTGGATGATTAATTCACCTGTACAACTAAATTTACTTGGACTCAAAACAATCCCAGAAATATTGAAAAGATGTTTAGGACTCGTCTTAAGCACTTTCTCAATATAATGAGATGTTTTAGAAGAACAATTGAATCTAGTTGTTCTTTGATGAAGAAAATCATCCTTAAATCAAACTAAGAACCTAGACGTCATAGGAGATGACTAGTTATAGGATTAGGAATTTGGTAGATAACCAAAACCTTTTCCCTTAGCTTTACCTAGGTATTTCTTGCAAAATATTTAAATGCCTTAACATGTGTTTTAAGTGCAGCTTGGGATGACGGGAAGACCCTCTAGGTACGCTTTTATTTTATTGCAATTTACTTTATTGCAATTTTCTTACATGCACTGTACTTTACTTTTATTTTTCTTGCATGATAAACAAGACTGTTGCATGAAAACCAAAACCTTTAGGATAGTCCCTGAACTGAAACCAAAACTAAATTAAAAGTCATTACAAGATAAAATTCACCATCACAACATTTCAAAATATAAAATAACTCAAAATTTATTCACAAACGGAACAACAAAACTACAATCACAACTAATTTAAAATGTCTCATTGAATGATCGGGAATACCTCACATGATGTAACCCACGTGTTGCTAACGGGATTTACCACGGTCTAAATGAAAGTGTGGAACTTATTCAGTTGAGTTTAGCAAATCATCTGGACTAAGTGAATTAGATGAAAATAACGGTGCCGGGATGACGGAACCGTGGGATCTTAATCGGTTCTGTTTAAACAACTTTAAGATTTATTTTAATTAAATATTAAAAACACTTGGATTTTAAGATTTTCTCTAAACCAAAACACTTCTCTCATCTCCTGATTTATGACTTCTAAAACTAAACCTCTGCAACAACAAGGAGCTCGGAGCATGGTGGGCAGCACGGCCATCGTCATCAGCAAAACTCGGATCTACTTCAGCAAAACCTTTCCTAGTTTTAAAAACAACAAAGCCATAGGATTTTGAGGTAGTTTGCTTAGTGCAACATAAATCCTCAACTCTTCGTTAGGCATTTGCATGATCATGTCACGTAAATTAAGCCCTAACCGGTCTTAGGACTCCGAGGTAGTCATTTGGTACGACATAAACCCTCACATCTTTGAGGCTATTTGTATGATCATGTCATACAAATATAAGTCCTAATTAATTAAATTGGGCAGGATTGAAACATCAAATAAATTCCCAAATTCAAACCAAACAATAGGATAGTTTGGGAAGTTGCCAAGTATCTTCTTGGATCTTCACCTTCTCCTACTTCTCTTCCTTTGGATTCTTGAAATAAATTGTTCCAAATTCGAGCTAATCCCCAATTGAAATCTCCAAAATTCAATCCTTTGAAAACCATAAATTTTGAAATTCTTGAGAGAAAAACCACTAATCATTATCGAGAGTTTTCTTAAATGATTCCCGTCATTTAAGATGTAATTAACTATAGGGGCTTGCCCTTATAGGGAACTTTAAGAACCGGAGTAATATAAACCACGCTTAATTCATTTATATAAAGCAGGGGAATTTGTCGGCTTATAAAATTGGTTCACAGACCAAACGGATGTCACAAATCTTCTAGTTTATTTTATCGAACCCCATCATCAAGCAGTGTGTCTATTCTTTGGGATATATACACGGTTTGTGGTGCGGTGTTCATTTATATAAACTATTTGGGATGTGAGATCGGTTTGATTTTGATATCTTAAAATTTTTAAACTTGAATCTATTTTCAAAATAAAATGCTTTATACATATTTTAATTAAATTTAAAATCTAAAATTCGCCGACAACTTCTGGCGACTCCGCTGGGGATAGTTCCTCTCTCCATTTTGATTAGATGGTTTTGCTTTCATAAATCAGTGGTGAGTCCATATCCCTAGTGGAACAAAACTACCAGTCTTCCGTCTTGAACGAGTGTAACCAACTCCTCTCGAATTTAGGAGCCACTGTTTAGACACCCCTAAACAGAGAGTTTCTGAGATCCTTTTACCTCTTTTCAGAGGTGGGGTGGACCCCCAATAGGTGTTAGTTTAGGAGCGATCCATTGAGTCGAGAAGTCTTGCATAAGACTTTCTCTTCCTTTCCAATTCTAAATCGTGTCCTTTACCTTTTCTATAGCCTTTTTCCTTTAATCGTTTTGTTTCTAACAAACGAACCTTCCAATAAACAATCTCTTTTAAAAAAAAATAAACTAAGATAAACAAAAATGTGTTCGGACTCTTTCTTTTTCGTCCTAAACTTTACGATGAAAAGAAGCATAATTCGGAGCGGCATTCGGAATACGCCTGCAGAAAATGACTGCCCCAAAGTTAATCTTTTCCTTCACCAATGGAATGTACTTCGCCGTTTACAAGGATGAGCTGTCCGACAAAGCGATCATCCGTTTCGGACAAGGATTTGGCAACACAGATGTCAAGTTCGCTGACGTCACTCTCTTCACACTAATGGACAAAGTGTCGAAGCGAAGAGCCCGTGAATGAGTTCAACCCGAAGTCGACTCGAGAATTCCCTCCCCGCGAAGGGTTCCGGCTAAGAGGAGTACTATCTGTTCATAGGAGGATCGTTGTCTCAACACCCACCGGTCTAGTCATATCTGCACCTACCCCGACTTCTGCCAAACTGAAGGGGAAGAAAATCCAAGTCTGTGATGAGCCTGTCACCGTAGAAGGTACAAATTTCACTGCAATACCATCTGTTTTTAAGATTGGGTCCAGTTCAAGAGTTGCACCCCTAACCCGGACTCAAAGGAGAAATAGAAGCAGGAAGATCTCCAAGAAAGCCAGAGCTGCTGATGTTACTTTTCTGGAAGAAATTCCTGAGGAAAGAGAAGATCTGCCTAAGTATTTATCTCTGTTAGAAGGGAGTAGGTTTCACCCCCTCTCTGCCACATCAGATGAAGAGGATGTTCGTAGGATCGCCACCGCATTACCTTGACCTGCATGCTACAACAATTACAAGAGGAAAAGGGATAAGACTACGCCATTTGCACATTGCAAGCCGTGATAGAAAGATTGGCAAAGAAGGAAAGATGCCTGCGTGTCGGAAATCTTAAGAAGGATAGGACGGTTACCGGCTAAATCCCGCCTCGGACCGCAAATAGAGCCTGTTGCTGCCACAGAGAAATCAAAGAAGAAGATAAAAGCCAGTCCACCCGTTGTTGTATAGGGTTTACAAATTAGGGAGGATACCACGTTCCAGCATATAGCAGACAGACCATCCGGTCCTAGGCTTCCAGCTGCAAGAAGGATGGTATGACGACCTACTACTGGCAAACTAAGACCAAAACAAAGTCCTGAGAAGAAAAGCCTCATCAGGAAACTTGAATCAGAAGAAGTGCTACTGCAATAAAGGGGACTCCCGGGAAGGAAGTTCAACAACCGTTACGAGACAACTGCGAGACCGTGCGAAAAGGGCCACTAGAGGATGCCATGGACAAGTTAAAGACTGACATCAGACGGTTAGCAAAAGAAAGAGAAGAAGAACTAGGAGATGAAATTGACTCATCAGAATTTATGAATGAAGAGTATGCCGAGGTCAACATGGTTGAGACACGAGCTTCATCAGCTTCGCAAGGTGCTCCGGCAGCTGCGGAAAGAGATGAACCGAAAGTGTTGAGAGCACAGCTTTGGGAAAGAGATGATACAATTTCCCAGATGGCAAAGAGGATGGAAGAGATGGCTGCTGCCTTAGCCACTCTCCAAGTCGAGCCCGACCTCGATAAGAGACACCCCAGGATATTATCCATATTGCGGATGGAGGAAAGGAGATCACATTCATCAACGGAGACGAACCACCAAAGAAGGATTCTACACAAAGCATGATTCCATAAAAGGATATTAAAAATATGGTAGAACAACAGGTGCGAGAAGCTTTAGCACAATTCAAGAGTGGAGCATCTATTCAGACGGGTAGACCTTACCCCGAAGAGTTTGATGCAGTCCAATACCCGAAAGGCTTTGTACCACCTCTCGTTTAAGACATTTGATGGAACGAGAAACCCTCGGCGAAGCATGTCGGACATTTTGGTGCTAGTTGCTGCAATGCCGGTGGGAGCGACGCTCTACTCTTCCGCCAGTTCGTCAGCAGTTTGTTAGGGATTGCCTTCGACTGGTACGCAGAATTGCTGAACGGTTCAGTAAAGACCTTTTCAGAACTGGAGAATCTCTTCGTTAAATGATTTGCCGAGGCTCAGCACCACATCACTATCGGTGATCCAGTGGTGGAGCAACAAAAGCCGAACGAGACTTTAGTGGATTACATACTTCGATGGAGAAACTTAAGCATGAAGTGTAACCACAGCTTTAAGAACAACATGCAGTCGGTATCCTACTTAAGAGTATCCATGGCCCGATAGCACTCTTCCTTAAAGGATTTACAATCAAGACTTTTGAGAAGTTGCTTAGCAAGGCCGGGAGCTTGCAAGAGGAGGCAAAACAGTTAAGTTTCGCAGACAAGAACGATAAGCAGAATCCTATGAAAACATTCGAGAAGAAATTTGGAATCGTCGCGGCAGTAGATAAGGGCAAGCAGCCAATGCAGATACGATCGGAGCGGCCACAGCTCCAGTTACCAACCACCGCAACGAACATACCAACAACCTCAGCAGGGCTATCAGTAACCTCGTCCGAGCTATCAGTCGCCTCAGCATTATGAACAACCGCCTCGTTCGTCACGTACTTTAAGAGAACTTCTAAATAGAGAATACCCATTCAAAACTGAAGCAGTAGCGAAGATGATCCGCAGCTTAATGAAGACACCAGATTTTCAGCTACCGTAGCCCAAGAAGCCGGAGGAAGTCAATAAGAAAGATAATCCGAACTATTGCCCTTACCATCGGATGCTCGGACACAAGATGAGGATTGCATCACTTTCAAGAGTTGGCTTGATGACGATCTCCGAGAGGGAACATAACGATCCCAAAGGAACACATGAAGGAACCGCAGAAGGGAGGTTCCGTCAATGTTATTTCAACGGATACCATTGTTCCGATAGACCCTTACACGACTGATGATGGATGGAGTACTGTCTGGACAAAATCATCGAAGAAAATTTTGGATCACATCCGAGCCGCTTCGGTACGTGCTTCAACTCGGGGTTTCGAGACCCGTCAAGCCGGCACTATCACTTGCGATCGAAGAACCGCCCCGGAAGGAGGAGAAGATCGTGGAAGAAAAGAAGACCGAGACTCCGAAGGGTAGACTAAGGGCCGCTTATCCTAGGATGGTTGTTTCCGATTCGGGGGAGAAATCCCTCGAACTCCCGACTCGTATGATTATTTGCTCGCCCGGCGGGATCTTATAATGATAAGGGTTATGGCGTTGGCTACGTTTTGATCGTTTCTAACGATTACGAAACTAATGACAACCGGCTTAATCCGGATCTCGATTCCAACACAAATAACGATTCTCAAATCATACACAACCTTGACGACCACGACGAAGAAGATGTTCACAAAGGAGGCTACGAGAGCTCGATAAGCAACGAGTCCATTTATGAATTCCGAGGAGCTCCGATCACGATAGAATTAGAACCATCAGACACCGAAGCAACTTCAGAAGAGCCAGTGGTTCCAATTCAAGAGGATACACCGGCAGATTCAACACCAAATTCAGAAGAAATAACTAAAGTAAATTTAAGAAGTGGAAAAGTTGTACCTCCGAGAATGGGTCCAAAGGATAAAGAAAAGCAGGTGGTTGCTCAGGAAGAACCAACCCCAGCAGAGGAACTGCCCATTCGAGAAGAAACCGAGGAACATGGTAATAAAGGGGACTACAACGTTCTAGCCCATCGTAGGAAGCTACTAGCCAAACTAAGCATATACGACGCTCTGATCCTGTCAAAGGAGATGAGACAAGCTCTGATCAAGGCTCTACTTGATCCAGAGATTTGTTTAGCTCAAATGGCTGGTGATTCCTTTGACGAGGTTTGCTCGTTAAAAGAACAGCGAGGTGTTACCTTCACGTGACAATGATACTATTATCGGGAACAATTCGATCACAACCGACCGTTAAACAATTCGATCACTATTGGAAACTTTACGCTCTCCGGAGTGTTGGTTGATCCAGGAGCATCAATCAACATAATGAATCTTCGGACGCTAAGCATATTTGGAAATCGATGCTCGCGAGCTCGAGGCGAACAAGATGCTATTAAGAGGCTTCAATCAAAAAGGAGAGAGAGCTTATTGGATCGATAACACTACTAATGAAGACCGATGATTTCACAAAGACAACCGCAAAATTCCACATAATTGATTCCGAGACATCGTTGAACGCTCTATCGGGTCGGCCATGGATCCATGAAAACCCGATGGTACCATCATCTCTGCACCAGTGCATAAAGTATTACGAAGGAGGAGAACAGTGTATCAAAGGTGATTTGCAACCGTTCTTCGTGCACGAAATTGGAATTCATGAAGAAGCAGCCAACTGTGCGTCCTCAAAGAAAACAATCTCTTCCAGAAGTACTATACCAAATGAAGCAAAAGAAATTCAAGACGATGATGAACTCCGAAGTTCTAGTCCAACAGTTACTCACCACTCCCTTAAGGCGAGATGGTGAAGATTTCTCCGTAACTTGCACCCGAGGTCGAGGCCGGGGACGAGGACGTGGAAGAAATTTTTGAACGGTTGGACGAAGAAACCGGTCATCGATGTTGATTGGGAGAACACCGTCGACCTCATTTTCGATGAGGTCTTTTCTTCTCTCTTTAGTACTTAGGATCTAGCTCTAGTCTTTTCCTTCGACTATCCTGAGAGGATTATAATTAGGACCCACCACTTAGAAATTCAAACCACTTCTTAACTCCCCGTAAACTCCACGAAACATGGTTGTAGACCCCTAATCACCTAGAGGGTTGAAATCAAATGTGGAAGTTTAAAGGATGAGTGCCTATAGGACTCTTTGGCCTTAGGACTGCCCAGGGTGGCCTGGTTTGGTGAAGGGGCTGACCTACACACACACTATACTTATACACTACACTTTCACACACCTCCTGAAACCACACCCATACCTAACTTGACCTCTTGACTCATGAAGGTGATTCACATGGATGGTCCTTAACCCCTAAGCCCTCGCGTAGAGGGTTAGAACAACATAGTGAATACCTCAAATGAGTCCTCTCATGGCTCATATGGACTTAACAAGGCTTTATGGATCAACCAAAATGATTTCATTCCACTTACATTTACCCAATCTTCAATTTTCCAAATTTTTAATTTTTGACCCCGGGGACCCTACACCCGCCTAGCCTACCCAAAACCCGTGAAATTACCCAAATTTTTCAAAATTCTCCAAGATCACCCAAACTCCTCAAAACCAATCCCAAACATTCCCACATCACTCAAATTGATAATTCATAGCCAAAAATACCAAAAATTCAAAAAATACCTCCCAATACCCTCCAAATACCCAAAATGCCCCTCTTAGCCAAAAAATCCAAAAATTCAAAAAATTCCCAGAAAATTCAAAAAAATCCCAAATATTACCAATTTCATTTTGTCCAACTACACAATGGGCCAATTTTGTCAATTTACCCCACTTTTGTTAAAATCCCCAATTTGACCCATTTTAACCCAAAGTAAACCCAATGTCAAACCAAACCTACCCAAGTTGACCCAAATTCTGGTCCAATTCAATTCTAAACTTCAATTCAACATCCCCAACACCAATCTAGACCAAATCCAAGCCCAATTTGATTGAAATTTGAATCCAATTTCACTTTTGACCTTAAAGCCCAATTTGGACCCATGACCCAAACTTAGTCCAAACTCACCCAATTCAACTCCAATTAACCACAAATCTTTTCTAAACCTTCCCTAACATCCCCACAAACAAAACACTAACATGATTTGCCCAAAATATGGACCCAAACCCCACTTAAATTCAACCCAAAGCTAAGAGACCCAATTTTGACCTAAGCCCAATCCTAACCCAAACAAGCTCAAATCCCAAAATCAAAACCCAACCAAAGTCAAAACCTCTTTTAAACACTCCCATAAACATTTCCCAACATTAATTTTACATCAATTTCAACCCTAGCACAACATTGGCCCATGTTAGCCCAATTTGATCTACATTGGCCCACTTACCAAATGAACCCAAATTCAAACCAATTCAATTCCAAATCACACCAAATCGACTCCAAACCATTCATGAAACATCCCTAAACCAATTGAAACATTTATTTGACATGGTCCTTCACAAAATTTTCACCCAAATGCCCATCCTAAAATAAAAAAACCCACTTCCCTAAATCACTTTAAAAGCCCATCGAAAACCATTTCAAAGAGCCCAAAATCTACCCTAAAGCCCATATGACATTTTCATTTGCCATCCATTTAATCAAAGTCATTCCCTAAGTTCCAATCCCATCATCAAATGATTCCAAATCAAGCCTCATGCCAAATCACCCCTAAATGCCAAAATTCACAAAATCCTTCTCCATGAAAGTTGACTTGACTTTTCCCAAGCCAAATGGAGTCATGGGAGCCATGAGAGCCATGGAATCTACTTTCACCTCACCATACCCAAGATGGCAAGAGGAGGAGGCCCTTTCCATATTCCCTTAAGGAGGATTAGCCACTTCCATGACTCCACTAAACCATGTTTAATCTTAATTGTACTTGGATGGTGACCTTTCCCCACTAATCAAGCTGACCTAAACCATTTTCTCTTCAGCCCAAACTAGCCATGGGGAGGTGCACCTAGCCCAAATGGATGGGTTGAGCCAAATCAAGCCAAAATGGCCTCTCCCCCATACCATTTTAATCCAAGCCCTTTACACATGTCCATGGCCAATTGATTGCACAAACCTACAGCCCTGACCCACCTGAACCTGAAGGTGACCCATGCTTGTCGGCCAGCCTCCTGGATCGCCGGAAAACACCACACCTGAGAGCTCACATGTGAGCAAACATTGAAATTCCACCTTGCTGAGTTGCCCCATGCCCAGTGGCTGCCATGGCTGTTCTTCCCTTGACCTAAGCCGCCGATCCCAAGCCCTAACTCCTCTCGGGAAGCCCTCCGAGCCTCTCCTATTTAAACCCCACCTCTCTCGGCCATGGGAGAGGTGCTGAACCAACCTTAAGGAAACTCGCCAAAATCATTCCGGACCACTCCACACATAGAGCATTTGATTCCCACTGGATTCCGACCCAATTCCGTCCATCCGAGCTCAATTTTGAGTTCAAATTTCAAGCATAAAAACCAGGACACTTCTTCACAATGGACCAATCCCCAAATCGATTGGTCCTACACCTTCACCGGACCAAGAGAAGAAGTTTACCGAAGAAAGCCCCCTCACCAGGCCAGCCATTGCTTCCAGCCTCCAAGCTTTGTTATCGGGCTTGGTCGAAATCATACCTGGACAATTCACCAGGCCAAGGGACTTCATCTGGAGCTTGCTTGGACCCAATCAAAGGTGACACAACTCTCAGATCGAAGCTTCACTTCTCTGAACAAAGGTATGAACTCACTCTTCTTCTTGAGCTTACAGAGATTCTCCATTTAATTTGAGTCAATTTCAATACATGTTTACCGTATGGATGTGTTCGTCTCCTCAAGAGGAGTCCATAGAGCATAAGAACACAAAAATCCGTTGAGAATCGAGCGAGAAATTAGGGTTAGAAGGCCGAGGGTCACGGGTTCACACCGGCCGTAGACGATGACTAGGAGCCGCTCGGATTGCGCGTGTATCGAGCGGACGGCCGGGATCGCGCCGGACGAAGCAACGAAACATGAACCGCGGGGCCCCGGAGCGCCGAGTCGGATGGCGGCGCCGAATCGAAGACGACGCGCGGAGCTTCGGAGATGCCTAGGTCGACGCGGCGCCGCGTGGATAAGTAGGAAATTAGGTTATTTTCCTATTTATTTAATTCCCTAAACTTCAAAAATGCATAACTTTGTGTAGGAAAATCGTAAATATAAAATAAAAATACCTTCTGCTCAGTTGAACAGAGGAGAATAATGTGGAAAAGAAATTACTTAATTTCATAAAGTATATGATTTTTAATAATTTATTACTCTCTGCACATTTTCAATTCTCCATGCATGTATACAATTCATCATGGCATGAGACCATAGGGCTTTTGAAGCCTCTAAATTTGGGAACATTCCCTGAATTTTCCAAAGTAGAGGCCATCCCTATGAAGAGTTATTGATTTTTCAATTCTAGGTCACTATTGTGAGTATTTTAATTCCAATAATTAGCATGTTGTGAAATAAATTTTAGGAAAATTTGGTGATGTTTATTATGACAAGAGGACCCTCGGAAAAATAGGTTTTGAGTTAACTCACTTGGAATAACCCTAATTGGCTTAAACACCCAAAATCGAGCTTTAATTAATTAGAGCTAATCATACATCAAATTGACTTGAAATCAATTCTCCACTGACCTTTAGGATCAGAGGAACCCACCATAAAAGTTTGAAGTCAATTGGACTTGGTTAGCCCTATCAAATGGGTTGATTAAGCCATTTAGCCAAAATTAAACATAAAAAATTCATAACTTTGAAAATACTTTTCAAAAATTCACCAAATTGGTTTTGGAGCCTCTCTGATATCAGGGGAACTTAAGAAAATTAAAATTGTAATTTTCTAAAAAGTTACTTTTTTGCATTATTTTAATATTTTTAATAATTAAAAAATAATAAAAATCACAAAAATAATAAAATTCAGCAAAATGTCACATTTTGAATTTTAATCACTTAGGAACAAACCCCATATTTTTCTTAAGTCTCTATGATGAGATATTAAATTTTAAAGCCCTAGGGTAATTTTAAAATTAAAAAAAATGTATTTTCTAGCATTTCCACTAAAATAATTATAATAAATCAAAGAAAAATTTGAAAATTGTAAAAATTAGTTCTCTAATTTCCTTGATATCAGAGAGATTTTTGAAAAATATAAAATTCATTTTTCAACATTTATTTTATTTTTAAATTAATTAACACTCCAAAACTCAAAATAATTATAATAAAAAGCATATAATTCAAAAAATCACCAAAATTGGTCCAAGTGGTCCTCTGGTCATTAGGAATGTCTCATAATTTTCTTAAGGACAGAAACTTTTCCTTGGTCATATTATTAAATTTTCCTTGGAAATCACTATTTTCCACCAAAAATAATTACATAAATAAATTAAATACAGAAAAATCACATTTTCTCCTCTAATGTCTTTATTGACATATGAGTGAAGTCACATAAAAATTTCAAATTCATTTAAGCTCAATTTAGTGAGTTATGAAATTATTAAGCTTGAAGGGCAAAATGGTAATTAAAATTTTAACCCTTAATTAAGACTTTAGGCTTAATAAAATGAAAGAGTAAAATATTTGATCCTAATCTGATTTGGATGATTGAAATTTAAAGGGTAGAAACTTACCAAATAATTTAAAAAATAATTAAAATAAACCTTAATTAAATAATTAATTAAATTTGGAAGAATAATGAAAAAAATTGGAATTATTAAAATAGGGATATTATTAGGAAGAGATTTGTTCTTTAATTTAAGAATCCCTAAATTAATCACCTCAATAATATTTAATTCCTAATTAAAATGATAATCCAAATTTAAAATTTAAAATGCTAAAAGACTTAATCATTAAATTAAATTAAAGTTAAATTATTTAAATTAAATCCTTTTAAAATTTCATTTAAATTAATACTTTAATAATTAAAATTAAATCATCTTTAAAACATAAAAAATAAAATATTAAATTAAAACTAAAAATAAAATTAAATTAAAATTTAAATTAGATTAAAAATAAAATTAAATTAAAATTTAAATTAAATTAAAATCTAAAATAAAATTAAAATTTAAATTAAATTAAAATCTAAAACAAAATTGAATTAAAATTTAATTAAATTTTAAATTAAATTAAATTAATTAATTTAAATTAAATTAAATTAAATCACATTAAATTAAATTAAATTAAATTAAATTAACATATTAAATTAAATTAAATTAAATGAAATAAATAAAATAATAAATAAAACCAAGTTAAAATTAAAATTAAATTAAATTAAATAAATTAAATTAAAATTAAAATTAAACTAAACTAAACCAATTTAAATTAAATTAAAGTTAAATTAAATTGAATTAAAAATAACATCACCTAAGACATAAAGAATTCAAAAATAAATCTAAAACAACTTGAACACTATTCCAAACTTAAATCCATTAACTAAAATTAAATTTAATCATAAATCACATGAACATCAATTTGCCCTCGAAAGCTTTTGTTGTCATAACTCCTAAACAGAACGTTAAGTGAAATGATACTTCACTTATAGGATATTCAAATGTCCTAGTTCACTGAGCAAGATAACAAAACTTGAACTCCCGGACGATTAATTCATTTGTATAATTAAATTCTCTTGGACTTAAAATAATCCTAGAAATATTGAAAAGATGTTTAAGACTCGTCTTAAGCACTTCCTCGATATGATAGGATATTTATAAGAAAAATTGAACTTAATTGTTCTTTGATGAAGAAAATCGTCCTCAAACCCAAAATACAAGAACCTAGACGTCATAGGAGGTGATTAGCTATAGGATTAGAAACTTGGTAGAAAACCATAACCCTTTCCTTAGCTTTACCTAGGAACTTGCTTTAAATGCTTAAATATTCTAATTGTGTTTTAAGTGCAGCTTGGGATGACGGGAAGACCCTCCAAGTACGCTTTTATTTTATTGCAATTTACCTTATTGCAATTTATTTAATCGCATCGCACTTACCTTTCTTGCATGATAAACAACTGTTGCATGAAAACCAAAACCTTTAGGGTAGTCCCTAAAACCGAAAACCAAAACTAAATTAAAAGTCATTACAAGATAAAATCCACCGCCACAACATTTCAAAATATAAAACAACTCAAAATTTAATCACAAACGAACAACAAAACTACAACTACAACTAAATTAAAACGTCTTGTTGGATGATCGGGAATACCTCGGATGATGTAACCTACGTGTTGCTAACGGGATTTCCCACGGTCTAAATGAAAGTGTGGAACTCATTCAGTCGAGTTTAGCAAATTCATCTGGACTAAGTGAATCCGATAAAAATAACGATTCCGGAAGGATGGAACCGTGGGATCTTAACCGGTGTTGTTATAATCAACTTTAAGATTTGTTTAATTAAAATATTAAAAACACCTGGATTTTAAGATTTTCTCTAAACCAGAACACTTCTCTCATCTCCTGATTCATGACTTCTAAAACTAAACCTCTACAACAACAAGGAGCTCGGAGCATGGTGGGCAGCACGGCCATCGTCATCAGCAAAACCTGTGTCTACTTCAGCAAAACTTTCTTAGAATTAAATAACCAAGCCATAGGACTTCGAGGTAGTTTGCCTAGTGCAACATAAATCCTCAACTCTTCGTTAGGCATTTGCATTGCAAATTAAGCCCTAACCGGTCTTAGGATTCCGAGGTAGTCGTCCGATACGACATAAACCCTCACATCTTCGAGGCTATTTGTGTGATCGCATCATACAAATATAAGTCCTAATTAATTAAAATTGGCAAGATCAAAATATTAAATAAACATTAGGTCTTTCCTAAATCCAAGCCAAACAATAGGATAGTCGGGAAATTACCGAAGTTCGCTTCGAATCTGTGATTTCTCCTACCTTTCTTCCTATGAATTCCCAAAATAAAATGTTCCAAATTTGATCCATTCCCTATTGAAATTTCAAAACTCAATCCCTTGAAAACTTAAACTTTGAAATTCTTGAGAGCGAAACTACCGATTATTATCGAGAGTTTTCTTAGGTGATTCCCGTCACTTAAGATGTAATTAACTATAGGGGCTTGCCCTTATAGGGAATTTTAAGAACCCGGGTAATATAAACCCCGTTTAATGTTTTCATATTAAGCGGGGAACTTGTCGGCTTATAAAATTGGTTCGCGGACCAAACGGATGTCACAAACCTTTCTAGTTTATTTAATCGAGCCCCATTATCAAGCAGGTGTGTCTATTCTTCGGGATAGATACACGGCTTGTGGTGCGGTGCTCGTTTATATAAACTATTCGGGATGTGAGATGAATTTGATTTTATATCTTAAAATTTTCAAATTTAAAATTATTTTCAAAACCAAATACTACTTTTCAAATTATTTAATCAAATTAAATTAAAAATTCGCAGACAATTTCTGTAGGCGACCCCCTTTTCAAAATAAAACACATAACCTAAAAATGTGCCGACAAACACTTCCGAAGAAGAATGATAAATCAAGAAAGAAGCAGAGACAATAAGTCAAAAGAAACCCCAGTTCAAGATCTCTCTCGAAGATGAAAAGAATGAAGAATATAAATCAATGTACGAGAAGAATAACCATCATGTTCGTACTATGACCCTGACCCCGATCCATTCTAATAAGATCGAGGGTATGGTGGTTATGGAAGTGCATGGTGGTGGTATTAAGCCAATCAAGTTTTACCGTGGTGCTTCTTTTTCTAATAATGAAAAAGATGTACAATTTGAAGATGTTACCTCTTCCGAATTAATGGAACTACCTTTTGAGTGGTACTCTCCCTGTGTTCAAAATTTAATTTAACGTGGTGTCTTACCTTGACAATGGACAAAAGGTCGATCACAACACTTTGAAAAATTATGGAATAATGTCGGTCGGCGTCCCAATTCAAAACATGGTCTAGGATTTGGCATAGTAGGATCAGTTGACGATACAGAATTTTGCTTGGTTGTCACTTGCGAGCCTAATGAAACTACTTGGCGGCTATAGAAGATCTTGAAGATTTACAAATCGGAGTTGCTCCACCGGAATTCAAAGAAGAAATCAAATCTACGATAGACGAGTTAATGGAAGTTAACTTAGGTACTAGCGAAGAGCCTAGGCCAACCTTTGTTAGCTCCTTACTCAATAAAAAGATTCCGAAAATATAATCAAGCTACTAATGGAATTCAAGGACTCGTTTTGCTTGGAGTTACGACGAAATGCAAGGATTAGCTACGAAGTCGCAGTTCATAAGATAGGAGTAGATCCTAATTCTATTCCGATCGAACAAGCTCCAGAAGAATGCGTCTAGAAATTGAGCAACAGGTAATAGCCGAAGTTAAGAAGCTAATAGACGCTAAATTTGTCCGTGAAGAACAATACCCAACTTGGTTAGCCAATGTGGTACCAGATAGAAAGAAGAATGGTCAGATCAGAATCTGCGTAGACTTCAGAGATTTAAATAAAGCATGTCCAAAGGATGAATTCCTCTACCAATCCCGTAACTGATGATCGACATTACTTCAACACATGAAATACTTTCATTCATGGATGGATCATCGGGATACAACCAGATAAAGATGGCACCAGAAGATGAAAAGCTTACGACATTCAGAACGCCGATCGGAGTATATTGCTACATAGTAATGCCATTCGGACTAAAGAACGCAGGAGCAACATGCCAAAGAGCGATGACGAAGATTTTTGATGATCTCATTCACAACCAAGTTGAGTGCTACGTGGATGATGTGGTCATCAAAAGCAAACTGAAAGAAGATCACCTGTATGATTTAAGAATTGTTTTCGAGCGACTGAGACAATACAACCTTAAGATGAATCCCTTAAAATGCGTCTTCGGCGTCACCTTCGGGAAATTTATAGGATTTGTTGTCCGACATTGCGGGATTGAAATAGATCCCGAAAAGTTTAAAGCTATTTTAAAAATGCCACCTCCTAAAACCTTGAAACAGCTACGTTCCTTTCAAGGAAAGTTGGCATATCTTCGACGCTTTATATCGAATTTGTCAGGAAGGTGTCAGCCTTTTTCTGCTTTGATTAAGAAGGATGCCAAGTTTACTTGGGACTCCAAATGTCACCATGGCTTCGATGACATCAAACAAAACTTAATGACACCTCCTGTCTTAGCAGCCCCAGTCTCAGGTAGACCGTTGATACTTTATACCGCGGCTTTAGACGACTCCCTTGGAGCCCTGCTAGCCCATGTCAATGATAAAGGAAAAGAAAATGCTCTCCACTACTTAAGCCGTCGTCTAATCCCGACGGAAGTAAAGTATCCTCCTATTAAGAAGCACTGCTTGCCCTGATCTTCGCCTCACAGAAACTCAGGCATTACATGCTTTCTCATAAGGTCAACCTTATTTCGAGAGTTAATCCGTTGCAATACTTGATGACCCGACCGACGCTCTCTAGCAGACTTGCCAGGTGGTCGATGATACTATTGCAATTTGACATAACTTTTGTTCCTCTTCGCGCCGTAAAGGGACAAGTCCTAGCCGACTTCCTTGCAGCACACCCATTACCGGCAGATGAAATTGACTCATCAGAATTTATGAATGAAGAGTATGTCGAGGTCAACATGGTTGAGACACGAGCTTCATCAGCTTCGCAAGGTGCTCCGGCAGCTGCGGAAAGAGATGAACCGAAAGTGTTGAGAGCACAGCTTTGGGAAAGAGATGATACAATTTCCCATATGGCAAAGAGGATGGAAGAGATGGCTGCTGCCTTAGCCACTCTCCAGAGTCAGGCCCAGCCTCAGTAAGAGACACCCCCAGATATTATCCATATTGCGGATGGAGGAAAGGAGATCACATTCATCAACGGAGACGAACCACCAAAGAAGGATTCTACACAAAGCATGATTCCATAAAAGGATATTAAAAATATGGTAGAACAACAGGTGCGAGAAGCTTTAGCACAATCCAAGAGTGGAGCATCTATTCAGATGGGTAGACCTTACCCCGAAGAGTTTGATGCAGTCCAATACCCGAAAGGCTTCGTACCACCTCTGTTTAAGACATTTGATGGAACAGGAAACCCTCGGCAGCATGTCGGACATTTTGGTGCTAGTTGCTGCAATGCCGGTGGGAGCGACGCTCTACTCTTCCGCCAGTTCGTCAGCAGTTTGTTAGGGATTGCCTTCGACTGGTACGCAGAATTGCTGAACGGTTCAGTAAAGACCTTTTCAGAACTGGAGAATCTCTTCGTTAAATGATTTGCCGAGGCTCAGCACCACATCACTATCGGTGATCCAGTGGTGGAGCAACAAAAGCCGAACGAGACTTTAGTGGATTACATACTTCGATGGAGAAACTTAAGCATGAAGTGTAACCACAGCTTTAAGAACAACATGCGATCGGTATCCTACTTAAGAGTATCCATGGCCCGATAAGCACTCTTCCTTAAAGGATTTACAATCAAGACTTTTGAGAAGTTGCTTAAGCAAGGCCGGGAGCTTGCAAGAGGAGGCAAAACAGTTAAGTTTCGCAGATAAGAACGATAAGCAGAATCCTATGAAAACATTCGAGAAGAAATTTGGAATCGTCGCGGCAGTAGATAAGGGCAAGCAGCCAATGCAGATACAGTCAGAGCGGCCACAGTCTAGTTACCAACCACCGCAATGAACATACCAACAACCTCAGCAGGGCTATCAGTAACCTCGTCCGAGCTATCAGTCGCCTCAGCATTATGAACAACCGCCTCGTTCGTCACGTACTTTAAGAGAACTTCTAAATAGAGAATACCCATTCAAAACTGAAGCAGTAGCGAAGATGATCCGCAGCTTAATGAAGACACCAGATTTTCAGCTACCA
Source organism: Papilionanthe hookeriana x Papilionanthe teres (assembly GCA_022702705.1). Lineage (NCBI taxonomy): Eukaryota > Viridiplantae > Streptophyta > Magnoliopsida > Asparagales > Orchidaceae > Papilionanthe > Papilionanthe hookeriana x Papilionanthe teres. Next base: position 161,073,852 of record CM040423.1, read on the forward strand.
GAGCCCAAGAAGCCGGAGGAAGTCAATAAGAAAGATAATCCGAACTATTGCCCTTACCATCAGATGCTCGGACACAAGATAGAGGATTGCATCACTTTCAAGAGTTGGCTTGATGACAATCTCCGGAGAGGGAACATAACGATCCCAAAGGAACACATGAAGGAACCCCAGAAGGGAGGTTCCGTCAATGTTATTTCAACGGATACCATTGTTCCGATAGACCCTTACACGACTGATGATGGATGGAGTACTGTCTGGACAAAATCATCGAAGAAAATTTTGGATCACATCCAGAGCCGCTTCGGTACGTGCTTCAACTCGGGGTTTCGAGACCGTCAAGCCGGCACTATCACTTGCGATTGAAGAACCGCCCTGAAGGAGGAGAAGATCGTGGAAGAAAAGAAGACCGAGACTCCGAAGGGTAGACTAAGGGCCGCTTATCCTAGGATGGTTGTTTCCGATTCGGGGGAGAAATCCCTCGAACTCCTGACTCTGTATGATTATTTGCTCGCCCCGGCGGGATCTTATAATGATAAGGGTTATGGCGTTGGCTACGTTTTGACTGTTTCTAACGATTACGAAACTAATGACAACCGGCTTAATCCGGATCTCGATTCCAACACAAATAACGATTCTCAAATCATACACAACCTTGACGACCACGACGAAGAAGATGTTCACAAAGGAGGCTATGAGAGCTCGATAAGCAACGAGTTCATTTATGAATTCCGAGGAGCTCCGATCACGATAGAATTAGAACCATCAGACACCGAAGCAACTTCAGAAGAGCCAGTGGTTCCAATTCAAGAGGATACACCTGCAGATTCAACACCAAATTCAGAAGAAATAACTAAAGTAAATTTAAGAAGTGGAAAAGTTGTACCTCCGAGAATGGGTCCAAAGGATAAAGAAAAGCAGGTGGTTGCTCAGGAAGAACCAACCCCAACAGAGGAACTGCCCATTCGAGAAGAAACCGAGGAACATGGTAATAAAGTGGACTACAACGTTCTAGCCCATCGTAGGAAGCTACCAGCCAAACTAAGCATATACGACGCTCCGATCCCGTCAAAGGAGATGAGACAAGCTCTCGATCAAGGCTCTACTCGATCCGTAGATTTGTTTAGCTCAAATGGTCGGTGATTCCTTTGACGAGGTTTGCTCGTTAAAAGAACAGCGAGGTGTTACCTTCACGGACAATGATCTATTACTGGGAACAGCTGATCACAACCGACCGTTAAACAATTCAGTCACTATTGGAAACTTTACGCTCTCCAGAGTGTTGGTTGATCCAGGAGCATCAATCAACATAATGAATCTTCGGACGCTAGCATATTTGGAAATTGATGCTCGCGAGCTTGAAGCAGACAAGATGCTATTAAGAGGCTTCAATCAAAAAGGAGAGAGAGCTATTGGATCGATAACACTACTAATGAAGACCGATGATTTCACAAAGACAACCGCAAAATTCCACATAATTGATTCTGAGACATCGTTGAACGCTCTACTGGGTCGGCCATGGATCCATGAAAACCCGATGGTACCATCATCTCTCGCACCGCGTGCATAAAGTATTACGAAGGAGGAGAACAAATAGTATCAAAGGTGATTTGCAACTGTTCTTCGTGCACGAAATTGGAATTCATGAAGAAGCAGCCAACTGTGCGTCCTCAAAGAAAACAATCTCTTCCAGAAGTACTATACCAAATGAAGCAAAAGAAATTCAAGACGATGATGAACCTGAAGTTCTAGTCCAACAGTTACTCACCACTCCCTTAAGGCGAGATGGTGAAGATTTCTCCAGAACTCGCACCCGAGGTCGAGGCCGGGGACGAGGACGTGGAAGAAATTTTTGAACAGTTGGACAGAAGAAACCGGTCATCGATGTTGATTGGGAGAACACTGTTGACCTCATTTTTGATGAGGTCTTTTCTTCTCTCTTTAGTACTTAGGATCTAGCTTCTAGTCTTTTCCTTCGACTATCCTAGAGGATTATAATTAGGACCCACCACTTAGAAATTCAAACCACTTCTTAACTCCCTGTAAACTCCACAAACATGGTTGTAGACCCCTAATCACCTAGAGGGTTGAAATCAAATGTGGAAGTTTAAAGGATGAGTGCCTATAGGACTCTTTGGCCTTAGGATCGCCCGAGGTGGCTCGGTTTGGTGAAGGGGCTGACCTACACACACACTATACTTATACACTACACTTTCACACACCTCCTGAAACCACACCCATACCTAACTTGACCTCTTGACTCATGAAGGTGATTCACATGGATGGTCCTTAACCCCTAAACCCTTGGCTAAGAGGGTTAGGAACAACATAGTGAATACCTCAAATGAGTCCTCTCATGGCTCATATGGACTTAACAAGGCTTTATGGATCAACCAAAATGATTTCATTCCACTTACATTTACCCAATCTTCAATTTTCCAAATTTTTAATTTTTGACCCCGGGACCCTACACCCGCCTAGCCTACCCAAAACCCGTGAAATTACCCAAAATTTTCAAAATTCTCCAAGATCACCCAAACTCCTCAAAACCAATCCCAAACATTCCCACATCACTCAAATTGATAATTCATAGCCAAAAATACCAAAAATTCAAAAATACCTCCCAATACCCTCCAAATACCCAAAATGCCCCTCTTAGCCAAAAATCCAAAAATTCAAAAAATTCCCAGAAAATTCCAGAAAATCCCAAATATTACCAATTTCATTTTGTCCAACTACACCATGGGCCAATTTTGTCAATTTACCCCACTTTTGTTAAAATCCCCAATTTGACCCATTTTAACCCAAAGTAAACCCAATGTCAAACCAAACCTACCCAGTTGACCCAAATTCTGGTCCAATTCAATTCTAAACTTCAATTCAACATCCCCAACACCAATCTAGACCAAATCCAAGCCCAATTTGATTGAAATTTGAATCCAATTTCACTTTTGACCTTAAAGCCCAATTTGGACCCATGACCCAAACTTAGTCCAAACTCACCCAATTCAACTCCAATTAACCACAAATCTTTTCTAAACCTTCCCTAACATCCCCACAAACAAAACACTAACATGATTTGCCCAAAATATGGACCCAAACCCCACTTAAATTCAACCCAAAGCTAAGAGACCCAATTTCGACCTAAGCCCAATCCTAACCCAAACAAGCTCAAATCCCAAAATCAAAACCCAACCAAAGTCAAAACCTCTTTTAAACACTCCCATAAACATTTCCCAACATTAATTTTACATCAATTTCAACCCTAGCACAACATTGGCCCATGTTCGCCCAATTTGATCTACATTGGCCCACTTACCAAATGAACCCAAATTCAAACCAATTCAATTCCAAATCACACCAAATTGACTCCAAACCATTCATGAAACATCCCTAAACCAATTGAAACATTTATTTGACATGGTCCTTCACAAAATTTTCACCCAAATGCCCATCCTAAAATAAAAAAACCCACTTCCCTAAATCACTTTAAAAGCCCATCGAAAACCATTTCAAAGAGCCCAAAATCTACCCTAAAGCCCATATGACATTTTCATTTGCCATCCATTTAATCAAAGTCATTCCCTAAGTTCCAATCCCATCATCAAATGATTCCAAATCAAGCCTCATGCCAAATCACCCCTAAATGCCAAAATTCACAAAATCCTTCTCCATGAAAGTCGACTTGACTTTTCCCGAGCCAAATGGAGTCATGGGAGCCACGAGAGCCATGGAATCTACTTTCACCTCACCATACCCAAGATGGCAAGAGGAGGAGGCCCTTTCCATATTCCCTTAAGGAGGATTAGCCACTTCCATGACTCCACTAAACCATGTTTAATCTTAATCGTACTTGGATGGTGACCTTTCCCCACTAATCAAGCCGACCTAAACCATTTTCTCTTCAACCAAACTAGCCATGGGGAGGTGCACCTAGCCCAAATGGATGGGTTGAGCCAAATCAAGCCAAAATGGCCTCTCCCCATACCATTTTAATCCAAGCCCTTTACACATGTCCATGGCCAATCTGATTGCACAAACCTACAGCCTCGACCCACCTGAACCTGAAGGTGACCCATGCTTGTCGGCCAGCCTCCTGGATCGCCGGAAAACACCACACCCGAGAGCTCACATGTGAGCAAACATTGAAATTCCACCTTGCTGAGTTGCCCCATGCCCAGTGGCTGCCATGGCTGTTCTTCCCTTGACCTAAGCTGCTGATCCCAAGCCCTAACTCCCTCTGGGAAGCCCTCCAGCCTCTCCTATTTAAACCCCACCTCTCTCGGCCATGGGAGAGGTGCTGAACCAACCTTAAGGAAACTCTGCCAAAATCATTCCAGACCACTCCACACATAGAGCATTTGATTCCCACTGGATTCCAGCCCCAATTCCGTTCAGCTGAGCTCAATTTTGAGTTCAAATTTCAGCATAAAAACCAGACACTTCTTCACAGTGGACCAATCCCCAAATTGATTGATCCTACACCTTCACCGGACCAAGAGAAGAAGTTTACCAACAAAAGCCCCTCACCGTGCCAGCCATTGCTTCCAGCCTCCAAGCTTTGTTATCGGGCTTGGTCGAAATCATACCCTGACAATTCACTGTGCCAAGGACTTCATCCGGAGCTTGCTTGGACCCAATCAAAGGTGACACAACTCTCAGATCGAAGCTTCACTTCTCTGAACAAAGGTATGAACTCACTCTTCTTCTTGAGCTTACAGAGATTCTCCATTTAATTTGAGTCAATTTCAATACATGTTTACCGTATGGATGTGTTCGTCTCCTCAAGAGGAGTCCATAGAGCATAAGAACACAAAAATCCGTTGAGAATCGAGTGAGAAATTAGGGTTAGAAGGTCGAGGGTCACGGGTTCACACCCGCCGTAGACGATAACTAGAGCCGCTCGGATTGCGCGTGTATCGAGCGGATGGCCGAGATCGCGCCGGACGAAGCAACGAAACATGAACCGGCGGCCCCGGAGCGCCGAGTCGGATGGCGGCGCCGAATCGAAGACGACGCGTGGAGCTTCGGAGATGCCTAGGTTGACGCGGCGCCGCGTGGATAAGTAGGAAATTAGGTTATTTTCCTATTTATTTAATTCCCTAAACTTCAAAAATGCATAACTTTGTGTAGGAAAATCAGAAAAATAAAATAAAAATACCCTCTTGCTCAGTGAACAAAGGAGAATAATGTGGAAAAGAAATCATTTAATTTCATTAAGTATTTGATTTTTAATGATTTATTACTCTCTGCACATTTTCAATTCTCCATGCATGTATACAATTCACCATAGCATGAGACCATAGGGCTTTTGAAGCCTCTGAATTTGGGAACATTCCCTGAATTTTCCAAAGTCAGAGGCCATCCCTATGAAGAGTTATTGATTTTTCAATTCTAGGTCACTATTGTGAGTATTTTAATTCCAATAATTAGCATGTTGTGAAATAAATTTTAGGAAAATTTGGTGATGTTTATTATGACAAGAGGACCCTAGGAAAAATAGGTTTTGAGTTAACTCACTTGGAATAACCTAATTGGCTTAAACACCCAAAATTGAGCTTTAATTAATTAGAGCTAATCCTACATCAAATTGACTTGAAATCAATTCTCCACTGACCTTTAGGATCAGAGGAACCCACCATAAAAGTTTGAAGTCAATTGGACTTGGTTAGCCCTATCAAATGGGTTGATTAAGCCATTTAGCCAAAATTAAACATAAAAAATTCATAACTTTGAAAATACTTTTCAAAAATTCACCAAATTGGTTTTGGAGCCTCTCTGATATCAGGGGAACTTAAGAAAATTAAAATTGTAATTTTCTAAAAAAGTTGCTTTTTTGCATTATTTTAATATTTTTAATAATTAAAAAATAATAAAAATCACAAAAATAATAAAATTCAGCAAAATGTCACATTTTGAATTTTAATCACTTAGGAACAAACCCCATATTTTTCTTAAGTCTCTATGATGAGATATTAAATTTTAAAGCCCTAGGGTAATTTTAAAATTAAAAAAAATGTATTTTCTAGCATTTCCACTAAAATAATTATAATAAATCAAAGAAAAATTAGAAAATTGTAAAAATTAGTTCTCTGATTTCCTTGATATCAGAGAGATTTTTGAAAAATATAAAATTCATTTTTCAACATTTATTTTATTTTTAAATTAATTAACACTCCAAAACTCAAAATAATTATAATAAAAAGCATATAATTCAAAAAATCACCAAAATTGGTCCAAGTGGTCCTCTGGTCATTAGGAATGTCTCATAATTTTCTTAAGGACAGAAACTTTTCCTTGGTCATATTATTAAATTTTCCTTGGAAATCACTATTTTCCACCAAAAATAATTACATAAATAAATTAAATACAGAAAAATCACATTTTCTCCTCTAATGTCTTTATTGACATATGAGTGAAGTCACATAAAAATTTCAAATTCATTTAAGCTCAATTTAGTGAGTTATGAAATTATTAAGCTTGAAGGGCAAAATGGTAATTAAAATTTTAACCCTTAATTAAGACTTTAGGCTTAATAAAATGAAAGAGTAAAATATTTGATCCTAATCTGATTTGGATGATTGAAATTTAAAGGGTAGAAACTTACCAAATAATTTAAAAAATAATTAAAATAAACCTTAATTAAATAATTAATTAAATTTGGAAGAATAATGAAAAAATTGGAATTATTAAAATAGGGATATTATTAGGAAGAGATTTGTTCTTTAATTTAAGAATCCCTAAATTAATCACCTCAATAATATTTAATTCCTAATTAAAATGATAATCCAAATTTAAAATTTAAAATGCTAAAAGACTTAATCATTAAATTAAATTAAAGTTAAATTATTTAAATTAAATCCTTTTAAAATTTCATTTAAATTAATACTTTAATAATTAACATTAAATCATCTTTAAAACATAAAAAATAAAATATTAAATTAAAACTAAAAATAAAATTAAATTAAAATTTAAATTAGATTAAAAATAAAATTAAATTAAAATTTAAATTAAATTAAAATCTAAAATAAAATTAAAATTTAAATTAAATTAAAATCTAAAACAAAATTGAATTAAAATTTAATTAAATTTTAAATTAAATTAAATTAATTTAATTTAAATTAAATTAAATTAAATCACATTAAATTAAATTAAATTAAATTAAATTAACATATTAAATTAAATTAAATTAAATGAAATAAGTAAAATAATAAATAAAACCAAGTTAAAATTAAAATTAAATTAAATTAAATAAATTAAATTAAAATTAAAATTAAACTAAACTAAAACAATTTAAATTAAATTAAAGTTAAATTAAATTGAATTAAAAATAACATCACCTAAGACATAAAGAATTCAAAAATAAATCTAAAACAACTTGAACACTATTCCAAACTTAAATCCATTAACTAAAATTAAATTTAATCATAAATCACATGAACATCAATTTGCCCTCGAAAGCTTTTGTTGTCATAACTCCTAAACGTAACGTTAAGTGAAATGATACTTCACTTATAGGATATTCAAATGTCCTAGTTCACCGAGCAAGATAACAAAACTTGAACTCCCGGACGATTAATTCATTTGTATAATTAAATTCTCTTGGACTTAAAATAATCCTAGAAATATTGAAAAGATGTTTAAGACTCGTCTTAAGCACTTCCTCGATATGATAGGATATTTATAAGAAAAATTGAACTTAATTGTTCTTTGATGAAGAAAATCGTCCTCAAACCCAAAATACAAGAACCTGGACGTCATAGGAGGTGATTAGCTATAGGATTAGAAACTTGGTAGAAAACCATAACCCTTTCCTTAGCTTTACCTAGGAACTTGCTTTAAATGCTTAAATATTCTAATTGTGTTTTAAGTGCGACTTGGGATGACGGGAAGACCCTCCAAGTACGCTTTTATTTTATTGCGATTTACCTTATTGCAATTTATTTAATCGCATCGCACTTACCTTTCTTGCATGATAAACAACTCGTTGCATGAAAACCAAAACCTTTAGGGTAGTCCCTAAAACCGAAACCAAAACTAAATTAAAAGTCATTACAAGATAAAATCCACCGCCACAACATTTCAAAATATAAAACAACTCAAAATTTAATCACAAACGAACAACAAAACTACAACTACAACTAAATTAAAACGTCTTGTTGGATGATCGGGAATACCTCGGATGATGTAACCTACGTGTTGCTAACGGGATTTCCCACGGTCTAAATGAAAGTGTGGAACTCATTCAGTCGAGTTTAGCAAATTCATCTGGACTAAGTGAATCCGATAAAAATAACGATTCCGGAAGGATGGAACCGTGGGATCTTAACCGGTGTTGTTATAATCAACTTTAAGATTTGTTTAATTAAAATATTAAAAACACCTGGATTTTAAGATTTTCTCTAAACCAGAACACTTCTCTCATCTCCTGATTCATGACTTCTAAAACTAAACCTCTACAACAACAAGGAGCTCGGAGCATGGTGGGCGAGCACGGCCATCGTCATCGCAGAAACACCGTGTCTACTTCAGCAAAACTTTCTTAGAATTAAATAACCAAGCCATAGGACTTCGAGGTAGTTTGCCTAGTGCAACATAAATCCTCAACTCTTCGTTAGGCATTTGCATTGCAAATTAAGCCCTAACCGGTCTTAGGATTCCGAGGTAGTCGTCCGATACGACATAAACCCTCACATCTTCGAGGCTATTTGTGTGATCGCATCATACAAATATAAGTCCTAATTAATTAAAATTGGCAAGATCAAAATATTAAATAAACATTAGGTCTTTCCTAAATCCAAGCCAAACAATAGGATAGTCGGGAAATTACCGAAGTTCGCTTCGAATCGCGTGATTTCTCCTACCTTTCTTCCTATGAATTCCCAAAATAAAATGTTCCAAATTTGATCCATTCCCTATTGAAATTTCAAAACTCAATCCCTTGAAAACTTAAACTTTGAAATTCTTGAGAGCGGAACTACCGATTATTATCGAGAGTTTTCTTAAGTGATTCCCGTCACTTAAGATGTAATTAACTATAGGGGCTTGCCCTTATAGGGAATTTTAAGAACCTGAGTAATATAAACCCCGTTTAATGTTTTCATATTAAGCGGGGAACTTGTCGGCTTATAAAATTGGTTCGCGGACCAAACGGATGTCACAAACCTTTCTAGTTTATTTAATCGAGCCCCATTATCAAGCGAGTGTGTCTATTCTTCGGGATAGATACACAGTTTGTGGTGCGGTGCTCGTTTATATAAACTATTCGGGATGTGAGATGAATTTGATTTTATATCTTAAAATTTTCAAATTTAAAATTATTTTCAAAACCAAATACTACTTTTCAAATTATTTAATCAAATTAAATTAAAAATTCGCAGACAATTTCTGTAGGCGACCCCCTTTTCAAAATAAAACACATAACCTAAAAATGTGCCGACAAACACTTCCGAAGAAGAATGATAAATCAAGAAAGAAGCAGCGACAATAAGTCAAAAGAAACCCTAGCTCAAGATCTCTCTCGAAGATGAAAAGAATGAAGAATATAAATCAATGTACGAGAAGAATAACCATCATGTTCGTACTATGACCACGACCCCGATCCATTCTAATAAGATCGAGGGTATGGTGGTCATGGAAGTGCATGGTGGTGGTATTAAGCCAATCAAGTTTTACCGTGGTGCTTCTTTTTCTAATAATGAAAAAGATGTACAATTTGAAGATGTTACCTCTTCCGAATTAATGGAACTACCTTTTGAGTGGTACTCTCCCCGTGTTCAAAATTTAATTTAACGTGGTGTCTTACCTTGACAATGGACAAAAGGTCGATCACAACACTTTGAAAAATTATGGAATAATGTCGGTCGGCGTCCCAATTCAAAACATGGTCTAGGATTTGGCATAGTAGGATCAGTTGACGATACAGAATTTTGCTTGGTTGTCACTTGCGAGCCTAATGAAACTACTTGGCAGCTATAGAAGATCTTGAAGATTTACAAATCGGAGTTGCTCCACCAGAATTCAAAGAAGAAATCAAATCTACAATAGACGAGTTAATGGAAGTTAACTTAGGTACTAGCGAAGAGCCTAGGCCAACCTTTGTTAGCTCCTTACTCAATAAAAAAGATTCCGAAAATATAATCAAGCTACTAATGGAATTCAAGGACTGTTTTGCTTGGAGTTACGACGAAATGCAAGGATTAGCTACAGAAGTCGCAGTTCATAAGATAGGAGTAGATCCTACTTCTATTCCGGTCAGACAAGCTCCCAGAAGAATGCGTCTAGAAATTGAGCAACAAGTTATAGCCGAAGTTAAGAAGCTAATAGACGCTAAATTTGTCCGTGAAGAACAATACCCAACTTGGTTAGCCAATGTGGTACCAGTCAGAAAAAAGAATGGTCAGATCAGAATCTGCGTAGACTTCAGAGATTTAAATAAAGCATGTCCAAAGGATGAATTCCTCTACCAATCCCAGAACTGATGATCGACATTACTTCAACACATGAAATACTTTCATTCATGGATGGATCATCGGGATACAACCAGATAAAGATGGCACCAGAAGATGAAAAGCTTACGACATTCAGAACGCCGATCGGAGTATATTGCTACATAGTAATGCCATTCGGACTAAAGAACGCAGGAGCAACATACCAAAGAGCGATGACGAAGATTTTTGATGATCTCATTCACAACCAAGTTGAGTGCTACGTGGATGATGTGGTCATCAAAAGCAAACTGAAAGAAGATCACCTGTATGATTTAAGAATTGTTTTCGAGCGACGAGACAATACAACCTTAAGATGAATCCCTTAAAATGCGTCTTCGGCGTCACCTTCGGGAAATTTATAGGATTTGTTGTCCGACATTGCGGGATTGAAATAGATCCGGAAAAGTTTAAAGGCTTATTTTAAAAATGCCACCTCCTAAAACCTTGAAACAGCTACGTTCCTTTCAAGGAAAGTTGGCATATCTTCGACGCTTTATATCGAATTTGTCAGGAAGGTGTCAGCCTTTTTCTGCTTTGATTAAGAAGGATGCCAAGTTTACTTGGGACTCCAAATGTCACCATGGCTTCGATGACATCAAACAAAACTTAACGACACCTCCTGTCTTAGCAGCCCCAGTCTCAGGTAGACCGTTGATACTTTATACCGCGGCTTTAGACGACTCCCTTGGAGCCCTGCTAGCCCATGTCAATGATAAAGGAAAAGAAAATGCTCTCCACTACTTAAGCCGTCGTCTAATCCCGACGGAAGTAAAGTATCCTCCTATTAAGAAGCACTGCTTGCCCTGATCTTCGCCGCACAGAAACTCAGGCATTACATGCTTTCTCATAAGGTCAACCTTATTTCGAGAGTTAATCCGTTGCAATACTTGATGACCCGACCGACGCTCTCTAGCAGACTTGCCAGGTGGTCGATGATACTATTGCAATTTGACATAACTTTTGTTCCTCTTCGCGCCGTAAAGGGACAAGTCCTAGCTGACTTCCTTGCAGCACACCCATTACCGGCAGATGAAATTGACTCATCAGAATTTATGAATGAAGAGTATGTCGAGGTCAACATGGTTGAGACACGAGCTTCATCAGCTTCGCAAGGTGCTCCGGCAGCTGCGGAAAGAGATGAACCGAAAGTGTTGAGAGCACAGCTTTGGGAAAGAGATGATACAATTTCCCGTATGGCAAAGAGGATGGAAGAGATGGGCTGTCGCCTTAGCCACTCTCCGGAGTCGGTGCCCGACCTCGATAAGAGACACCCCCGGATATTATCCATATTGCGGATGGAGGAAAGGAGATCACATTCATCAACGGAGACGAACCACCAAAGAAGGATTCTACACAAAGCATGATTCCATAAAAGGATATTAAAAATATGGTAGAACAACGAGTGCGAGAAGCTTTAGCACAATCCAAGAGTGGAGCATCTATTCGGATGGGTAGACCTTACCCCGAAGAGTTTGATGCGGTCCAATACCCGAAAGGCTTCGTACCACCTCTGTTTAAGACATTTGATGGAACAGGAAACCCTCGGCAGCATGTCGGACATTTTGGTGCTAGTTGCTGCAATGCCGGTGGGAGCGACGCTCTACTCTTCCGCTAGTTCGTCAGCAGTTTGTTAGGGATTGCCTTCGACTGGTACGCGAGATTGCTCGAACGGTTCGGTAAAGACCTTTTCGAAGCCGGAGAATCTCTTCGTTAAATGATTTGCCGAGGCTCGGCACCACATCACTATCGGTGATCCGGTGGTGGAGCAACAAAAGCCGAACGAGACTTTAGTGGATTACATACTTCGATGGAGAAACTTAAGCATGAAGTGTAACCACGGCTTTAAGAACAACATGCGATCGGTATCCTACTTAAGAGTATCCATGGCCCGATAGCACTCTTCCTTAAAGGATTTACAATCAAGACTTTTGAGAAGTTGCTTAGCAAGGCCGGGAGCTTGCAAGAGGAGGCAAAACAGTTAAGTTTCGCAGACAAGAACGATAAGCAGAATCCTATGAAAACATTCGAGAAGAAATTTGGAATCGTCGCGGCAGTAGATAAGGGCAAGCGGCCAATGCGGATACAGTCGAGCGGCCGCGTCCAGTTACCAACCACCGCAACGAACATACCAACAACCTCGGCGGGGCTATCGGTAACCTCGTCCGAGCTTATCGGTCGCCTCGGCATTATGAACAACCGCCTCGTTCGTCACGTACTTTAAGAGAACTTCTAAATAGAGAATACCCATTCAAAACCGAAGCGATAGCGAAGATGATCCGCGACTTAATGAAGACACCGGATTTTCGACTACCATAGCCCAAGAAGCCGGAGGAAGTCAATAAGAAAGATAATCCGAACTATTGCCCTTACCATCAGATGCTCGGACACAAGATAGAGGATTGCATCACTTTCAAGAGTTGGCTTGATGACAATCTCCGGAGAGGGAACATAACGATCCCAAAGGAACACATGAAGGAACCCCAGAAGGGAGGTTCCGTCAATGTTATTTCAACGGATACCATTGTTCCGATAGACCCTTACACGACTGATGATGGATGGAGTACTGTCTGGACAAAATCATCGAAGAAAATTTTGGATCACATCCAGGCCGCTTCGGTACGTGCTTCAACTCAGGGTTTGAGACCTGTCAAGCCGGCACTATCACTTGCGATTGAAGAACCGCCCCAGAAGGAGGAGAAGATCGTGGAAGAAAAGAAGACCGAGACTCCGAAGGGTAGACTAAGGGCTGCTTATCCTAGGATGGTTGTTTCCGATTCGGGGGAGAAATCCCTCGAACTCCTGACTCTGTATGATTATTTGCTCGCCCCGGCGGGATCTTATAATGATAAAGGTTATGGCGTTGGCTACGTTTTGACTGTTTCTAATGATTACGAAACTAATGACAACCGGCTTAATCCGGATCTCGATTCCAACACAAATAACGATTCTCAAATCATACACAACCTCGACGACCACGACGAAGAAGATGTTCACAAAGGAGGCTACGAGAGCTCGATAAGCAACGAGTCCATTTATGAATTCCGAGGAGCTCCGATCACGATAGAATTAGAACCATCAGACACCGAAGCAACTTCAGAAGAGCCAGTGGTTCCAATTCAAGAGGATACACCGACAGATTCAACACCAAATTCAGAAGAAATAACTAAAGTAAATTTAAGAAGTGGAAAAGTTGTACCTCCGAGAATGGGTCCAAAGGATAAAGAAAAGCAGGTGGTTGCTCAGAAAGAACCAACCCCAACAGAGGAACTGCCCATCCGAGAAGAAACCGAGGAACATGGTAATAAAGTGGACTACAACGTTCTAGCCCATCATAGGAAGCTACCAGCCAAACTAAGCATATACGATGCTCTGATCCTGTCAAAGGAGATGAGACAAGCTCTGCTCAAGGCTCTACTTGATCCAGAGATTTGTTTAGCTCAAATGGCTGGTGATTCCTTTGACGAGGTTTGCTCGTTAAAAGAACAGCGAGGTGTTACCTTCACGGACAATGATACTATTGCGGGAACAATCGATCACAACCGACCGTTAAACAATTCGATCACTATTGGAAACTTTACGCTCTCCGAGTGTTGGTTGATCCGGGAGCATCAATCAACATAATGAATCTTCGGACGCTAGCATATTTGGAAATTGATGCTCGCGAGCTTGAAGCAGACAAGATGCTATTAAGAGGCTTCAATCAAAAAGGAGAGAGAGCTATTGGATCGATAACACTACTAATGAAGACCGATGATTTCACAAAGACAACCGCAAAATTCCACATAATTGATTCTGAGACATCGTTGAACGCTCTACTGGGTCGGCCATGGATCCATGAAAACCCGATGGTACCATCATCTCTGCACCAGTGCATAAAGTATTACGAAGGAGGAGAACAGTGTATCAAAGGTGATTTGCAACCGTTCTTCGTGCACGAAATTGGAATTCATGAAGAAGCGACCAAGCGTGCGTCCTCAAAGAAAACAATCTCTTCCAGAAGTACTATACCAAATGAAGCAAAAGAAATACAAGACGATGATGAACCTGAAGTTCTAGTCCAACAGTTACTCACCACTCCCTTAAGGCGAGATGGTGAAGATTTCTCCAGAACTTGCACCCGAGGTCGAGGCCGGGGACGAGGACGTGGAAGAAATTTTTGAACAGTTGGACAGAAGAAACCGGTCATCGATGTTGATTGGGAGAACACTGTTGACCTCATTTTTGATGAGGTCTTTTCTTCTCTCTTTAGTACTTAGGATCTAGCTCTAGTCTTTTCCTTCGACTATCCTAGAGGATTATAATTAGGACCCACCACTTAGAAATTCAAACCACTTCTTAACTCCCTGTAAACTCCACAAACATGGTTGTAGACCCCTAATCACCTAGAGGGTTGAAATCAAATGTGGAAGTTTAAAGGATGAGTGCCTATAGGACTCTTTGGCCTTAGGACTGCCCTGGGTGGCCTGGTCTGGTGAAGGGGCTGACCTACACACACACTATACTTATACACTACACTTTCACACACCTCCTGAAACCACACCCATACCTAACTTGACCTCCTGACTCATGAAGGTGATTCACATGGATGGTCCTTAACCCCTAAGCCCTCGGCAAGAGGTTAGGAACAACATAGTGAATACCTCGAATGAGTCCTCTCATGGCTCATATGGACTTAACAAGGCTTTATGGATCAACAAAAATGATTTCATTCCACTTACATTTACCCGATCTTCAATTTTCCAAATTTTTAATTTTTGACCCGGGGACCCTACACACGCCTAGCTCTACCCAAACCCGTGAAATTACCCAAATTTTTCAAAATTCTCCAAGATCACCCAAACTCCTCAAAACCAATCCCAAACATTCCCACATCACTCAAATTGATAATTCATAGCCAAAAATACCAAAAATTCAAAAAATACCTCCCAATACCCTCCAAATACCCAAAATGCCCCTCTTAGCCAAAAAATCCAAAAATTCAAAAAATTCCCAGAAAATTCCAGAAAATCCCAAATATTACCAATTTTATTTTGTCCAACTACACCATGGGCCAATTTTGTCAATTTACCCCACTTTGGTTAAAATCCCCAATTTGACCCATTTTAACCCAAAGTAAACCCAATGTCAAACCAAACCTACCCAGTTGACCCAAATTCTGGTCCAATTCAATTCTAAACTTCAATTCAACATCCCCAACACCAATCTAGACCAAATCCAAGCCCAATTTGATTGAAATTTGAATCCAATTTCACTTTTGACCTTAAAGCCCAATTTGGACCCATGACCCAAACTTAGTCCAAACTCACCCAATTCAACTCCAATTAACCACAAATCTTTTCTAAACCTTCCCTAACATCCCCACAAACAAAACACTAACATGATTTGCCCAAAATATGGACCCAAACCCCACTTAAATTCAACCCAAAGCTAAGAGACCCAATTTTGACCTAAGCCCAATCCTAACCCAAACAAGCTCAAATCCCAAAATCAAAACCCAACCAAAGTCAAAACCTCTTTTAAACACTCCCATAAACATTTCCAAACATTAATTTTACATCAATTTCAACCCTAGCACAACATTGGCCCATGTTAGCCCAATTTGATCTACATTGGCCCACTTACCAAATGAACCCAAATTCAAACCAATTCAATTCCAAATCACACCAAATTGACTCCAAACCATTCATGAAACATCCCTAAACCAATTGAAACATTTATTTGACATGGTCCTTCACAAAATTTTCACCCAAATGCCCATCCTAAAATAAAAAAACCCACTTCCCTAAATCACTTTAAAAGCCCATCGAAAACCATTTCAAAGAGCCCAAAATCTACCACTAAAGCCCATATGACATTTTCATTTGCCATCCATTTAATCAAAGTCATTCCCTAAGTTCCAATCCCATCATCAAATGATTCCAAATCAAGCCTCATGCCAAATCACCCCTAAATGCCAAAATTCACAAAATCCTTCTCCATGAAAGTTGACTTGACTTTTCCCAAGCCAAATGGAGCCATGGGAGCCATGAGAGCCATGGAATCTACTTTCACCTCACCATACCCAAGATGGCAAGAGGAGGAGGCCCTTTCCATATTCCCTTAAGGAGGATTAGCCACTTCCATGACTCCACTAAACCATGTTTAATCTTAATTGTACTTGGATGGTGACCTTTCCCCACTAATCAAGCTGACCTAAACCATTTTCTCTTCAGCCCAAACTAGCCATGGGGAGGTGCACCTAGCCCAAATGGATGGGTTGACCCAAATCAAGCCAAAATGGCCTCTCCCCCATACCATTTTAATCCAAGCCCTTTACACATGTCCATGGCCAATTGATTGCACAAACCTACAGCCCTGACCCACCTGAACTTGAAGGTGACCCATGCTTGTCGGCCAGCCTCCTGGATCACCGGAAAACACCACACCCGGGAGCTCACATGTGAGCAAACATTGAAATTCCACCTTGCTGAGTTGCCCCATGCCCAGTGGCTGCCATGGCTGTTCTTCCCTTGACCTAAGCTGCTGATCCCAAGCCCTAACTCCTCTCGGGAAGCCCTCCGAGCCTCTCCTATTTAAACCCCACCTCTCTCGGCCATGGGAGAGGTGCTGAACCAACCTTAAGGAAACTCGCCAAAATCATTCCGGACCACTCCACACATAGAGCATTTGATTCCCACTGGATTCCGACCCGATTCCGTCCAGTGAGCTCGATTTTGAGTTCAAATTTCAAGCATAAAAACCGGGACACTTCTTCACAGTGGACCAATCCCCAAATTGATTGATCCTACACCTTCACCGGACCAAGAGAAGAAGTTTACCAGCAAAAGCCCCCTCACCGGAGCCAGCCATTGCTTCCGGCCTCCAAGCTTTGTTATCGGGCTTGGTCGAAATCATACCGGACGATTCACCGAGCCAAGGACTTCATCTGGAGCTTGCTTGGACCCAATCAAAGGTGACACAACTCTCAGATCGAAGCTTCACTTCTCTGAACAAAGGTATGAACTCACTCTTCTTCTTGAGCTTACAGAGATTCTCCATTTAATTTGAGTCAATTTCAATACATGTTTACCGTATGGATGTGTTCGTCTCCTCAAGAGGAGTCCATAGAGCATAAGAACACAAAAATCCGTTGAGAATCGAGTGAGAAATTAGGGTTAGAAGGTTGAGGGTCACGGGTTCACACCAGTCGTAGACGATGACTAGGAGCCGTCGGATTGCGCGTGTATCGAGCGGACGGCCAGGATCGCGCCGGACGAAGCAACGAAACATGAACCGCGGGGCCCTGGAGCGCTGAGTCGGATGG
This sequence comes from Papilionanthe hookeriana x Papilionanthe teres, assembly GCA_022702705.1. Classification (NCBI taxonomy): domain Eukaryota; kingdom Viridiplantae; phylum Streptophyta; class Magnoliopsida; order Asparagales; family Orchidaceae; genus Papilionanthe; species Papilionanthe hookeriana x Papilionanthe teres. Next base: position 161,091,642 of record CM040423.1, read on the forward strand.
CGGCGCCGAATCAGAAGACGACGCGTGGAGCTTCGGAGATGCCTAGGTTGACGCGGCGCCGCGTGGATAAGTAGGAAATTAGGTTATTTTCCTATTTATTTAATTCCCTAAACTTCAAAAATGCATAACTTTGTGTAGGAAAATCAGAAAAATAAAATAAAAATACCCTCTTGCTCAGTGAACAAAGGAGAATAATGTGGAAAAGAAATCATTTAATTTCATTAAGTATTTGATTTTTAATGATTTATTACTCTCTACACATTTTCAATTCTCCATGCATGTATACAATTCACCATGGCATGAGACCATAGGGCTTTTGAAGCCTCCGAATTTGGGAACATTCCACTGAATTTTCCAAAGTTGAGAGCCATCCCTATGAAGAGTTATTGATTTTTCAATTCTAGGTCACTATTGTGAGTATTTTAATTCCAATAATTAGCATGTTGTGAAATAAATTTTAGGAAAATTTGGTGATGTTTATTATGATAAGAGGACCCTCGGAAAAATAGGTTTTGAGTTAACTCACTTGGAATAACCCTAATTGGCTTAAACACCCAAAATTGAGCTTTAATTAATTAGAGCTAATCATACATCAAATTGACTTGAAATAAATTCTCCACTGACCTTTAGGATCAGAGGAACCCACCATAAAAGTTTGAAGTCAATTGGACTTGGTTAGCCGTATCAAATGGGTTGATTAAGCCATTTAGCCAAAATTAAACATAAAAAATTCATAACTTTGAAAATACTTTTCAAAAATTCACCAAATTGGTTTTGGAGCCTCTCTGATATCAGGGGAACTTAAGAAAATTAAAATTGTAATTTTCTAAAAAAGTTGCTTTTTTGCATTATTTTAATATTTTTAATAATTAAAAAATAATAAAAATCACAAAAATAATAAAATTCAGCAAAATGTCACATTTTGAATTTTAATCACTTAGGAACAAACCCCATATTTTTCTTAAGTCTCTATGATGAGATATTAAATTTTAAAGCCCTAGGGTAATTTTAAAATTAAAAAAAATGTATTTTCTAGCATTTCCACTAAAATAATTATAATAAATCAAAGAAAAATTAGAAAATTGTAAAAATTAGTTCTCTGATTTCCTTGATATCAGAGAGATTTTTGAAAAATATAAAATTCATTTTTCAACATTTATTTTATTTTTAAATTAATTAACACTCCAAAACTCAAAATAATTATAATAAAAAGCATATAATTCAAAAAATCACCAAAATTGGTCCAAGTGGTCCTCTGGTCATTAGGAATGTCTCATAATTTTCTTAAGGACAGAAACTTTTCCTTGGTCATATTATTAAATTTTCCTTGAAATCACTATTTTCCACCAAAAATAATTACATAAATAAATTAAATACAGAAAAATCACATTTTCTCCTCTAATGTCTTTATTGACATATGAGTGAAGTCACATAAAAATTTCAAATTCATTTAAGCTCAATTTAGTGAGTTATGAAATTATTAAGCTTGAAGGGCAAAATGGTAATTAAAATTTTAACCTTTAATTAAGACTTTAGGCTTAATAAAATGAAAAGTAAAATATTTGATCCTAATCTGATTTGGATGATTGAAATTTAAAGGGTAGAAACTTACCAAATAATTTAAAAATAATTAAAATAAACCTTAATTAAATAATTAATTAAATTTGGAAGAATAATGAAAAAAATTGGAATTATTAAAATAGGGATATTATTAGGAAGAGATTTGTTCTTTAATTTAAGAATCCCTAAATTAATCACCTCAATAATATTTAATTCCTAATTAAAATGATAATCCAAATTTAAAATTTAAAATGCTTAAAAGACTTAATCATTAAATTAAATTAAAGTTAAATTATTTAAATTAAATCCTTTTAAAATTTCATTTAAATTAATACTTTAATAATTAAAATTAAATCATCTTTAAAACATAAAAAATAAAATATTAAATTAAAACTAAAAATAAAATTAAATTAAAATTTAAATTAGATTAAAAATAAAATTAAATTAAAATTTAAATTAAATTAAAATCTAAAATAAAATTAAAACTTAAATTAAATTAAAATCTAAAACAAAATTGAATTAAAATTTAATTAAATTTTAAATTAAATTAAATTAAATTAATTTAAATTAAATTAAATTAAATCACATTAAATTAAATTAAATTAAATTAAATTAACATATTAAATTAAATTAAATTAAATAATAAATAAAACCAAGTTAAAATTAAAATTAAATTAAATTAAATAAATTAAATTAAAATTAAAATTAAACTAAACTAAACCAATTTAAATTAAATTAAAGTTAAATTAAATTGAATTAAAAATAACATCACCTAAGACATAAAGAATTCAAAAATAAATCTAAAACAACTTGAACAACTATTCGAAACTTAAATCCATTAACTAAAATTAAATTTAATCATAAATCACATGAACATCAATTTGCCCTCGAAAGCTTTTGTTGTCATAACTCCTAAATGGAACGTTAAGTGAAATGATACTTCACTTATAGGATATTCGAATGTCACTAGTTCATCGAGCAAGATAACAAAACTTGAACTCCGGACGATTAATTCATTTGTATAATTAAATTCTCTTGGACTTAAAATAATCCTAGAAATATTGAAAAGATGTTTAAGACTCGTCTTAAGCACTTCCTCGATATGATAGGATATTTATAAGAAAAATTGAACTTAATTGTTCTTTGATGAAGAAAATCGTCCTCGAACCAAAATACAAGAACTCTAGACGTCATAGGAGGTGATTAGGTATAGGATTAGAAACTTGGTAGAAAACCATAACCCTTTCCTTAGCTTTACCTAGGAACTTGCTTTAAATGCTTAAATATTCTAATTGTGCTTTAAGTGCAGCTTGGGATGACGGGAAGACCCTCGAGTACGCTTTTATTTTATTGCGATTTACCTTATTGCAATTTATTTAATCGCATCGCACTTACCTTTCTTGCATGATAAACAACTGTTGCATGAAAACCAAAACCTTTAGGGTAGTCCCTAAAACTGAAACCAAAACTAAATTAAAAGTCATTACAAGATAAAATCCACCGCCACAACATTTCAAAATATAAAACAACTCAAAATTTAATCACAAACAGAACAACAAAACTACAACTACAACTAAATTAAAACGTCTTGTTGGATAATCGGGAATACCTCGGATGATGTAACCTACGTGTTGCTAACGGGATTTCACACGGTCTAAATGAAAGTGTGGAACTCATTCGGTCGAGTTTAGCAAATTCATCCGGATTAAGTGAATCCGATAAAAATAACGATTCCGGAAGGATGGAACCGTGGGATCTTAACCGGTGTTGTTATAATCAACTTTAAGATTTGTTTAATTAAAATATTAAAAACACCTGGATTTTAAGATTTTCTCTAAACCAGAACACTTCTCTCATCTCCTGATTCATGACTTCTAAAACTAAACCTCTACAACAACAAGGAGCTCGGAGCATGGTGGGCAGCACGACCATCGTCATCGACGAAACACCGTGTCTACTTCGACAAAACTTTCTTAGAATTACATAACCAAGCCATAGGACTTCGAGGTAGTTTGCACAGTGCAACATAAATCCTCGAACTCTTCGTTAGGCATTTGCATTGCAAATTAAGCCCTAACCGGTCTTAGGATTCCGAGGTAGTCGTCCGATACGACATAAACCCTCACATCTTCGAGAGTTATTTGTGTGATCGCATCATACAAATATAAGTCCTAATTAATTAAAATTGGCAAGATCAAAATATTAAATAAACATTATGTCTTTCCTAAATCCAAGCCAAACAATAGGATAGTCGGGAAATTACCGAAGTTCGCTTCGAATGCGTGATTTCTCCTACCTTTCTTCCTATGAATTCCCAAAATAAAATGTTCCAAATTTGATCCATTCCACTATTGAAATTTCAAAACTCAATCCCTTGAAAACTTAAACTTTGAAATTCTTGAGAGCGAACATGCGATTATTATCGAGAGTTTTCTTAGGTGATTCCCGTCACTTAAGATGTAATTAACTATAGGGGCTTGCCCTTATAGGGAATTTTAAGAACCCGAGGTAATATAAACCCTGTTTAATGTTTTCATATTAAGCGGGGAACTTGTCGGCTTATAAAATTGGTTCGCAGACCAAACGGATGTCACAAACCTTTCTAGTTTATTTAATCGAGCCCCATTATCAAGCAGTGTGTCTATTCTTCGGGATAGATACACAGTTTGTGGTGCGGTGCTCGTTTATATAAACTATTCGGGATGTGAGATGAATTTGATTTTATATCTTAAAATTTTCAAATTTAAAATTATTTTCAAAACCAAATACTACTTTTCAAATTATTTAATCAAATTAAATTAAAAATTCGCGTACAATTTACGTAGGCGACCCCTTTTCAAAATAAAACACATAACCTAAAAATGTGCCGACAAACACTTCCGAAGAAGAAGGATAAATCAAGAAAGAAGCGACGACAATAAGTCGAAAAGAAACCCCAGTTCAAGATCTCTCTCGAAGATGAAAAGAATGAAGAATATAAATCAATGTACGAGAAGAATAACCATCATGTTCGTACTATGACCCTGACCCCGATCCATTCTAATAAGATCGAGGGTATGGTGGTCATGGAAGTGCATGGTGGTGGTATTAAGCCAATCAAGTTTTACCGTGGTGCTTCTTTTTCTAATAATGAAAAAGATGTACAATTTGAAGATGTTACCTCTTCCGAATTAATGGAACTACCTTTTGAGTGGTACTCTCCCTGTGTTCAAAATTTAATTTAACGTGGTGTCTTACCTTGACAATGGACAAAAGGTCGATCACAACACTTTGAAAAATTATGGAATAATGTCGGTCGGCGTCCCAATTCAAAACATGGTCTAGGATTTGGCACAGTAGGATCAGTTGACGATACAGAATTTTGCTTGGTTGTCACTTGCGAGCCTAATGAAACTACTTAGCAGCTATAGAAGATCTTGAAGATTTACAAATCGGAGTTGCTCCACCAGAATTCAAAGAAGAAATCAAATCTACAATAGACGAGTTAATGGAAGTTAACTTAGGTACTAGCGAAGAGCCTAGGCCAACCTTTGTTAGCTCCTTACTCAATAAAAAAGATTCCGAAAATATAATCAAGCTACTAATGGAATTCAAGGACTGTTTTGCTTGGAGTTACGACGAAATGCAAGGATTAGCTACAGAAGTCGCAGTTCATAAGATAGGAGTAGATCCTACTTCTATTCCGATCGGACAAGCTCCCGGAAGAATGCGTCTAGAAATTGAGCAACAAGTTATAGCGAAGTTAAGAAGCTAATAGACGCTGAATTTGTCCGTGAAGAACAATACCCAACTTGGTTAGCCAATGTGGTACCGATCGAGAAAAAGAATGGTCGGATCAGAATCTGCGTAGACTTCGAGAGATTTAAATAAAGCATGTCCAAAGGATGAATTCTCTACCAATCCCGAGCCGATGATCGACATTACTTGACACATGAAATACTTTCATTCATGGATGGATCATCGGGATAAACCAGATAAAGATGGTACCAGAAGATGAAAAGCTTACGACATTCAGAACGCCGATCGGAGTATATTGCTACATAGTAATGCCATTCGGACTAAAGAACGCAGGAGCAACATACCAAAGAGCGATGACGAAGATTTTTGATGATCTCATTCACAACCAAGTTGAGTGCTACGTGGATGATGTGGTCATCAAAAGCAAACTGAAAGAAGATCACACTGTATGATTTAAGAATTGTTTTCGAGCGACTGAGACAATACAACCTTAAGATGAATCCCTTAAAATGCGTCTTCGGCGTCACCTTCGGGAAATTTATAGGATTTGTTGTCCGACATTGCGGGATTGAAATAGATCCGGAAAAGTTTAAAGCTATTTTAAAAATGCCACCTCCTAAAACCTTGAAACAGCTACGTTCCTTTCAAGGAAAGTTGGCATATCTTCGACGCTTTATATCGAATTTGTCAGGAAGGTGTCAGCCTTTTCTCGCTTTCGATTAAGAAGGATGCCAAGTTTACTTGGGACTCCAAATGTCACCATGGCTTCGATGACATCAAACAAAACTTAATGACACCTCCTGTCTTAGCGGCCCCGATCTCGGGTAGACCGTTGATACTTTATACCGCGGCTTTAGACGACTCCCTTGGAGCCCTGCTAGCCCATGTCAATGATAAAGGAAAAGAAAATGCTCTCCACTACTTAAGCCGTCGTCTAATCCCGACGGAAGTAAAGTATCCTCCTATTAAGAAGCACTGCTTGCCCTGATCTTCGCCGCACAGAAACTCAGGCATTACATGCTTTCTCATAAGGTCAACCTTATTTCGAGAGTTAATCCGTTGCAATACTTGATGACCCGACCGACGCTCTACGCGGACTTGCCAGGTGGTCGATGATACTATTGCAATTTGACATAACTTTTATTCCTCTTCGCGCCGTAAAGGGACAAGTCCTAGCTGACTTCCTTGCAGCACACCCATTACCGGCAGATTTGCCTCTCGATGACGATTTGCCTGACGGGCAGATAATGAGCCTAGAAGACACTGATGATCGACGTTGGGAACTATACTTTGACGGTGCGTCCTCAGCATAGAAGAACAAAGAATTACAAACGATAGTGCCCGGTAAGGTAGGAATCGGACTAATCTTTATAACATCGGAGCGGGGGATGTTAAGATACTCCTACCACTTAACAGAACCATGCACAAACAACGAAGCAGAATACGAAGCCCTCATAACAGGACTGGAACTAACCATTCAAATGGGAATAACAGACATCAACATCTAAGGGGTGTACGGCTTATTTTTGAGTTATGGTGTTTTATTTGGAAAGGGGGACGCCTACAGAAATTGTCGGCGAATTTTAATTTAATTTAAATAAATAATTTGAAAAGTAGTATTTGATTTTGAAAATAATTTTAAATTTGAAAATTTTAAGATATGAAATCAAACTGATCTCACATTCCGAATAGTTTATATAAACGAGTGTCGCACTACAAACCATGTATCTATCCCGAAGAATAGACACACTGCTTGATAATGAGGCTCGATTAAACAAACTAGAGAAGTTTGTGACATCCGTTTGGTCCGTGAACCAATTTTATAAGCCGAAAAATTCCCTCGTTTAATATGAAAACATTAAACGGGGTTTATATTACTCAGGTTCTTAAGATTCCCTATAAGGGCAAGCCCTTATAGTTAATTACATCTTAAGTGACGGGAATCACCTAAGAAAACTCTCGATAATAATCAGTAGTTCTGCTCTCAAGAATTTCAAAGTTTAAGTTTTCAATGGATTGAATTTTGGAATTTCGATAGGGAATGGATCAAATTTGGAACATTTTATTTTGGGAATTTAAAGGAAGAAAGGTAAGAGAAATCACAGATTCGAAGCGAACTTCGGTAATTTCCCGACTATCCTATTGTTTGGCTTGAATTTAGGAAAGTCCTAATGTTTATTTAATGTTTTGATCTTGCCAATTTTAATTAATTAGGACTTATATTCGTATGACACAATCATACAAACAGCCTCGAAGATGTGAGGGTTTATGTCGTATCGGACGACTACCTCGGAGTCCTAAGACCGGTTAGGGCTGAATTTGCAATGCAAATGCCTAACGAAGAGTTGAGAATTTATGTTGCACTAGAGCGAACTACCTCGAAGTCCTATAGCTTGGTTATCTAATTCTAAGAAAGTTTCTTTGAAGTAGACTCAAGTTTTCGCTGATGACGATGGCCGTGCTGCCCACCATGCTCCGAGCTCCTTGTTGTTGTAGTGGTTTAGTTTTAGAATTCATAAATCAGGAGATGAGAAAAGTGTTCTGGTTTAGAGAAAATCTTAAAATCCAGTTGTTTTTAATATTTTAATTAAACAAATCTTAAAGTTGATTATAACAACACCGGTTAAGATCCCACGGTTCCATCCTTCCTGCATCGTTATTTTTATCGAATTCACTTAGTCCAGATGAATTTGCTAAACTCAACTGAATGAGTTCCACACTTTCATTTAGACCGTGGGAAATCCCGTTAGCAACACGTAGGTTACATCATCCGAGGTATTCCCGATCATCCAACAAGACGTTTTAATTTAGTTGTAGTTGTTGTTTTGTTGTTACGTTTGTGATTAAATTTTGAGTTATTTTATATTTTGAAATGTTGTGGCGGTGAATTTTATCTTGCAATGACTTTTAATTTAGTTTTGGTTTCGGTTTTAGGGACTATCCTAGAGGTGTGGGTTTTCATGCAACGGTTGTTTATCATGCAAGAAAAGTAAGTGCGATGCGATTAAATAAATTGCAATAAGGTAAATTGCAATAAAATAAAAGCATACACGGAGGGTCTTCCCGTCATCCCGAGCTGCACTTAAAACATAATTAGAATATTTAGTTATTTAAAGCGATTCCTAGGTAAAGCTAAGGGAAGGGTTATGGTTCTCTACCAAGTTCCTAATCCTATAGCTAGTCATCTCCTATGACGTCTAGGTTCTTGTATTTTGGTTTGAGGACGATTTTCTTCATCGAAGAACAACTAAATTTAATTGTTCTTATAAATATCCTATCGTATCGAGGAAGTGCTTAAGAAGAGTCTTAAACATCTTTTCAACATTTCTAGGATTATTTTAAGTCCAAATGAATTTAATTATACAAATGAATTAATCGTCCGGGAGTTTAAGTTTTGTTATCTCGCTCAGTGAACCGGGACATTTGAATATCCTATAAGTGAAGTAACACTTCACTTAACGCTCCATTTAGGAGTTATGACAACAAAAACTTTCGAGGGCAAATGGATGTTCAAGTGGTTCATGATTTAATTTTAGTTAATGGATTTAAGTTTGGAATAGTGTTCAAGTTGTTTTAGATTTATTTTTGAATTTCTTTATGTCTTAGGTGATGTTATACTTAATTTAATTTAATTTAATTTAACTTAATTTAATTCAATGTAGTTTAATTTAATTTATTTTAATTTAAGTTAATTTAATATAATATGATTATAATATGATTCAATTTAATTTAATTTAATTTGATTTAATTTAATTTAATTTAATTTAGTTTAATTTAATTTAATTTAATTTAATTTAATTTAATTTAATTTAATTTAATTTAAATTTTAATTTGATTTAATTTAATTTAATTTAATTTAATATGTTTCAATTTAATTTAATTTAATTTAATTTAATTTAATTTAATTTAATTTTTTTAATTTTAATTTAATATTTTATTTTAAAAGGGTTTGATTTAAATAATTTAACTTTAATTTAATTTATTGATTAAGTCTTTAAGCATTTTAAATCTTAAGTTTGAGTTATCATTTTAATTAGGAATTAAATATTATTGAGATGATTAATTTAGGGATTCTTAAATTAAGGAATAAATCTCTTCCTAATAACATCCCTATTTTAATAATTCAAAATTTATTATTCTTCCCAAATTTAATTAATTATTTTAATTAAAGTTCATTTCAATTATTTTTGAATTGTTTAATAGGTTCCTACCCTTTAATTATTTAAATTTCAATCATCCTAATCAGATTAAGATCAAATATTTTACTCTTTCATTTTATTAAGCCTAAAGTTTTAATTAAGGGTTAAGATTTTAATTACCATTTTGCCCTTCAAGCTTAATAATTTCATAACTCACTAAATTGAGATCAAATGAATTTGAAATTTTTATGTGACTTCACTCATATGTCAATCAAGACATTAGAGGAGAAAATGTGATTTTTTCGTATTTAATTTATTTATGTAATTATTTTGGTGGAAAATAAGGATTTCCAAGGAAAATTTAATAATATGACCAAGGAAAAGTTTCTGTCCTTAAGAAAATTATGGGACATTCCTAATGACCAGAGGACCACTTGGATTTGGTGATTTTTTGAATTATATTATTTTTATTATAATTATTTTGAGTTTTGGGGTATTAATTAATTTAAAAATAAAATAAAGTTTGAAAAATGAATTTTATATTTTTCAAAAATCTCTCTAATATCAAGAAAATCAGAGAATCAATTTTTACAATTTTCTGATTTTTCTTTGATTTATTAGAATTATTTTAGTGGAAATGCTAGAAAATACATTTTTTTAATTTTAAAATTACCTTAGGGCTTTAAAATTTAATATCTCATCATAGAGACTTAAGAAAAATATGGGATTTGTTCCTAAGTGATTAAAATTTAAAATGTGACATTATGGTGAATTTTATTATTTTTGTGATTTTTATTATTTTTTTTAATTATTAAAATATTAAAATAATGCAAAAAATCAACTTTCTTAGAAAATTGAAATTTTAATTTTCTTAAATTCCCCTAATATCAGAGAGGCTCCAAAACCAATTTGGTGAATTTTTGAAAAGCATTTTGAAAGTTATGAATTTTTAAAGTTTAAATTGGCTAAATGGCTTAATCGACCCATTTAGTAGGGCTAACCAAGTCCAATTGACTTCAAATTTTTATGGTGGGTTCCTCTGATACTAAAGGTCAGTGGAGAATTGATTTCAAGTCAATTTGATGTATGATTAGCTCTAATTAATTAGAGACCTATTTAGGGTGTTTAAGCCAATTAGGGTTATTCCAAGTGGATTAATTCAAAACCTATTTTTCCTAGGGTCCTCTGGTCATAAGAAACATCACCAAATTTTCCTAGAATTTATTTTACAATATGCTAATTATTGGATTTAGAATACTCAAAACAGTAACATGAATTTGAAAAATCAATAACTTCTCATAGGGATGGCCTCCGACTTTGGAAAATTCAGGGAATGTTCCCAAATTCGGAGGCTTCAAAAGCCCTATGGTCTCATGCCATGGTGAATTTCCTATATGCATGGAGAATTAAAACAATGCAGACGGTAAATAAATCATTAAAATAAAATACTTAATGAAATTAAATGATTTCTTTTCCACATTATTCTCCTCTGTTCACTGAGCAAGAGGGTATTTTTATTTTATTTTTAGGATTTTTCTACACAAAGTTATGAATTTTTAAAGTTCTGGTAATTAAATAAATAGAAAATAGCCCTAATTTCCTACTTATCCACGCGGCGCCACGCCATCCTCGGCAACTCCGAAAGGCCACGCGTCGTCTCCTGATTCGGCGCCGCCATCCGACTCAGCGCTCCAGGGGCCCGCGGTTCATGCACCATCGCGCTGTCCGGCTCGATCCAGACCGTCCGCTCGATACACGCTCGATCCGACGGCTCCTAGTCATCGTCTACGACTGGTGTGCACCCGTGACCGTCAACCTTCTAACCCTAATTTCTCACTCGATTCTCAACGGATTTTCATGTTCTTATGCTCTATGGATTCTTCTTGAGGAGACGAACACATCCATACGGTAAACATGTATTTAAATTGACTCAAATTAAAAGGAGAATCTCTGGAAGCTCGGGAAGAAGAGTGAATCCATACCTTTGCTCAGAGAAGTGAAGCTTCGATCTGAGAGTTGTGTCACCTTCGATTAGGTCCAAGTAAGCTCCAGATGAAGTCCCTTGGCCTGGTGAATTGTCTAGCTATGAAAGTGACCACAGCCGATCACAAAGCTTGAAGGCTGGAACAACTGGGTGGCCTGGAGAGGGGGATTTTGCTGGTGGACGTCTTCCCTTGGTCTGGTGAAGGTGTAGGACCAATCAATTTGAGGATTGATCCACTTGTGGAGAAGTGTCTCGGTTTTGGGCTTGGATTTCAACTGCGAAATTGAGCTCGCGGAGAGGAAATGGCGGGGAATTTCGGTGGGATCAAGTTCTCTATGTGTGGGGAGTAGTCTGGAACAATTTTGGCAGAGTTTCCTTAAGGTTTGTTTCGGCACCTCCCATGGCCGAGAGGGGTGGTGTTTAAATAGAGGTGGCTGGAGAGCCTCGCAGGGGATGGCCGAGGGTTGGGATCAGCTGCTTAGGTCGAGGCGGAACAACCATGGTGGCCATTGGGCATGGGGCGGCTCGACGAGGTGGAATTCCAAAGTTTGGCTCCTCCCCATGTCTCGGCCATGGAGTTTTCCGACGACCCGGGCGGGCTGGCCAGCAGGCATGGGTCACCCTCGAGTCTAAGTGGGTCGGGGCAGGGTTTAGTGTAGTCGATTGGGCCTTGCCATGTGTAAAGGGGATGGCTTGGAATGGAATGGGGAAGAGGCCATTTTGGCTTGTTTTGGGTCAACCCATCATTTTGGGCTTGGTTCACCCTTGAGGTGGCTTTGGGTGTTGTGGGGAGTCGAAAGGATCGGTTGGTTTGGCATGGAGAAGTCCTTATCCAAATATATTTGGATTAAATTTGGGTTAAGGTGAAACATGCTTAAGGTTAATGACTTTTAGGAGGTGCTTAAAGGACCTCCTCCTTTTGCCATTTAAGGAGGGTTGACAACTTAGAGATCCTCATGGCTTGCCAATGGCTTGCATGTGGCTTCATGGCTCCATGTGGCTTGGGAAAAGATTGGGTCAATTTCATAAAAAGGGATTTTGTGGATTTTGGCATTTCAATGGAAATTGTTATGGGGCTTGATTTGGAATTGTTTAATTGATGATTCTGAAACTTAGGGGTGATTTTGATTAAATGGATGATGAGGGGAAGTGTCATGTGGGCTTTGGATGAATTTGGGCTTTTGAATTTGAAGGAAGTGGGCTTTTAGGAAGGTTTAAGGGAAGTGGGCTTTTTGATTTTAGGATGGGCATTTGGGTGAAAATTTTATGAAGGACCATGTCAAATAAATGTTACAATTGGTTTAGGGATGTTTCATGAATGGTTTGGAGTCGATTTGGTGTGATTTGGAATTGAATTGGTTTGAATTTGGGTTCATTTGGTAAGTGGGCCAATGTAGGTCAAATTGGGCTAACTTGGGCCAATGTTGGGCTAGGGTTGAAATTGATGTAAAATTAATGTTGGGAAATGTTTATGGGAGTGTTTCAAAGAGGTTTTGGCTTTGGTTGGGTTTTGATTTTGGGGTTTGGGTCTATTTGGGCTAGGTTTAGGTTTAGGTCCAAATTGGGCCTTTTAGCTTTTGGTTGAATTTGAGTGGGGTTTGGGTCTAAAATTTGGGCAAATCATGTTAGTGTTTTGTTTATGGGGATGTTAAGGAAGGTTTAGAAAAGATTTGGGGTTAATTGGAGTTGAATTGGGTGAGTTTGGGCTAAGTTTGGGTCATGGGTCCAAATTGGGCTTTAAGGCCAAAAGTGAAATTGGATCCAAATGTCAATCAAATTGGACTTGGATTTGGTCTAGATTTGTGTTGGGGATGTTGAATTGAAGTTTAGAATTGAATTGGACCAGAATTTGAGTCAATTGGGTAGGTTTGGTTTGACATTGGGTTCATTTTGGGTTAAAATGGGTCAAATTGGGGGTTTTGATAAAAGTGGAGTAAATTGATAAAATTGGCCCATGGTGTAGTTGAACAAAATGAAATTGGGAATATTTGAAATTTTTTGGAATTTTCTGGGAATTTTCTGAATTTTTGGATTTTTTGGCTAAGAGGGGCATTTTGGGTATTTGGAGGGTATTGGGAGGTATTTTTGGAATTTTGGTATTTTTGGGTATGGATGATCAATTTGAGTAATATGGGAATATTTAGGATTGATTTTGAGGAATTTTGAGTAATTTAGGTGATTTTGCAAATTTTGGGTGGTTTCAAGGGTTTTGGGTAGGCTAGGCGGGTGTAGGGTCCCGGGGGTCAAAAATTGAAAATTTGCAAAATTGAAGATTAGGTAAATGTAAGTGGAATGAAATCATTTTGGTTGAGCCATGAAGCCATATCAAGCCCACATGAGCCATGAAGGGACTCATTTGAGGCATCCACTATGTTGTTCCTAACCTCTTGCCCAAGGGCTTAGGGGTTAAGGACCATCCATGTGAATCACCTTCATGAGTCAGGAGGTCCAGTTGGGTGTGGGTGTGGTTTTAAGAGGTGTGTGAAAGTGTAGTGCATAGGTGTAGTGTGTGTGTAAGCCAACCCTTCACCAGACCAGGCCACCCAGGGCGGTCTAAGGCCGAAAGAGTCTATGGGAACTCATCCTTTAAACTTCCACATTTGATTTCAACCCTCTAGGTGATTAGGGGTCTACAATCAAGTTTGTGGAGTTTGCAGGGAGTTAAGAAGTGGTTTGAATTTCTAAGTGGTGGGTCCCAATTCTAATCCTCTAGGATAGTTAAAGGAAAAAACTTAAGGCTAGGTCCTAAGTACTAAAGAGAAGAAGAGAAGACCTCATCAAAAATGAGGTCAACACGGGGATTCTCAGTTGATCATTCAACAGGTCGTCGAACAGTACAGGATTCTAAAGCCAAGACTCGAGCAGTACTTTCAATATGCCATGAAACTGTTGGAACATATTCCGAATGTAACGATCTACAAGATTCCCAAAAAAGAAAATGCTCTTGCAGATGAGCTAGCTCGCCTTGCAAAAGAATTTGCCTGCTTACAAGATGACTCAGTTGAAGTGTCAGTTCAGGGACGACGAGTCCTATCACGGCTCGACACGGATATGATACAGAAATCAGAAAAGCGAGAGGAATCGATTGCGGCGGTGATGAGAAAACACAGAAGATTGGCGTAAACCGCTAATAGACTACCTGCAAATAGGGAAATTACTGAACGATAAGTTGCTAGCCCACCAGACTAAGAAAAGAACTTTGTCTTACACATTAATAAAAAATACATTATACAGAGGGTCTTTTGATCAGATGTGGCTAAGATGCCTGAGCAGATCCGAGGCTCGTGAAATCGTTAAAGAAGTGCATTCAGAACTTTGTGGCGCTCATCAGTCGGCTCCGAAAATGAAAATAAACATTAAAAGACTAGGGTACTACTGGCCCTCAATGATGACCGACTGTATGAAAGTTGCCAAAAGCTGTCACCAATGCCAAGTCCATGGAGTGGTTCTACATTAACCTCCAAATGTGCTACATCCGACAATCGCGTCGTGGCCATTTGAGTGTTGGGGCACAGATATAGTGGGTCCGATCGAACCGCCTTCTTCAAGAGGACATCGCTTCATCCTTGCAGCTACAGACTACTTTTCTAAATGGGCAGAAGCTATACCACTCAGGGAAGTAAAGGCACACCACGTGCTACAGTGTTTCAAGAACCAAGTTGTCTACCATTTCGGAGTACCGCGCAGAATCATTTCAGATAATGGGTCCGCATTCAAAAGCATAAAAATCAACAATTTTGTCAGAAGACATGGAATCGATTGGCGATACTTAGCAATCTACTACCCAAGAGCAAACGGCTTGGCCGAGGCTTTTAATAAAACTCTCGTCCAAATTCTAAAGAAAACTTTGGATGACAACAAGAGAAATTGGCACGAGAAATTGTTAGAAGCCTTATGGGCCTACAGGACAGACTTTCGGGACTCTACTCGGTCTACGCCTTACACTTTAGTGTAAGGGTCCGAGGCGGTTTTACCTTTGGAGGTTCGGCTTTCATCACTCGGAATTGCGGTTGCAAATAAAATTACTACGAAGAAAACGCCGGATTACGGCGGAAGAAGCGGGAAGCTTGGAAGGAAAAAGACTTGCGGCGCGACAAAATTTCTAAGCGTACCAAGCTAAGATGATCCGGGCCCATGATAAGCCGGTCCGCCCAAGAACTTTCGAGTTGGTGACTTAGTTCTTGTCCTCAAGAGACCTATTCTTGCACACCGCAGGATAGGAGGTAAATTTGAACCAACTTGGGAAGGGCCGTTTTTGATCGAGACAGTCTACTCAGGAGGCTCCTACCAACTTGTGAATTGCCAAAGAGAACGACAAATGCTTCCAATCAACGGACGATATTTGAAGAAGTATTACGCAACCTGATGTTTCGAAGGAATGAATTCTCATCCCTAGAAACACGGGTGAAGTAACCACTTGTGACTAGGTCCGAACCCAAAAAAAACATAAGAAATGGATGACAAAAAAATCATTAATAAAAAGAAATATGTGCTAAAAAATAAAATATGTGAAATCATAATAATAAAGTTTTATCCTTCCTTTCAAATCAAATCTTGTTCCTGATCTTTCCTCATCTTTTCCTACTTTCCTTAAAGTTAAAATAAGTGAATAAGAATTTTCAGTGATAAATATTTTCTTAATGTTCTTGTTCTTAGTACAGCCCCTGATCCTTTTCTTGTCTTTTTTGCAGGGAAATGTTGAACGGGCGGTTGGTCCTAAACTTTAGAAACGGCGTGAGACTCGCACTCAATGGAAAGAGGGTGAAGGATGGAGTAGTGATAGAAATTGATTCTGACTTCACACCAGCCAGCCTACAGTACGAAGAAAATGATTGGGTCCCAGTTGACCAAGAAGAGCTTCACAGCCAGAGAGTGATGAAGATGGGTGGCCCAAGCGACCAATCCAGCAACAAGAAAAGAAAGACAAACATAGAGGAAAGCAAGAAAATCAAGTCTGTAGTTGCCACGGCAGAGGGCAGGCTCGCCAGCGTCGCGCCCGCAGAAATTCAAGAGGTAAGGAGAGCTACTCTCACTACTACCCAAAGAAGGAATAAGAATCGCCGTATCCGCAAGATGTTGACTAAACTAGCAGCAGATCAACATGAGGAAACAGCCGCTTTTGCCGGCACACACATTTCAAAGATACCAGTTCGTCAAGAACCAGAAAGAAGAAAGTCGACGCCAAGAAAATCAGAACAAATCGAAGAAGTGCCAAGAAGAACAGAAATAGAGTCAGTGCCTCGACGCCGGACAGAGAGACCAGATCTGAAGAACCTTGTTGCGGAAGCAACCCCGGAGAATGTCCTGACAGAGACAATCCCCGAGGAGCCAAGGTATGCAGGAGAACATGACGAGATTGAGCTATACATCCCGCAGTACGTTACTAGGCCTTGTCACTTGCAGATCATCCCATAATATGAATTAGAAAGAATGCAAAATGTTGAGAAGAGGACTTTCGAATACTTTTAAAGGATTAAAGGCAAGAGAATCAACATTTTGGAAGGCCTCGAGTTACACACAGATGTATTCTCAGAATATGAGCAACAACAGATTGTGGACTGCATCTTAGAACATCAGAAGATGGGTCGAGCAGGCCGTCTGAGGGAAAAGACTTATTCAGAACCCCGGAGATGGATGCCGGGGAAAGGAAGAGTCGGAATACGATTCGGATGTTGCTATAACTTCGCGAGAGGACGGAAAAGAAAATCCACCGGGGATACTCGCGTCGCGAGTGAGGTGGATCCAATGCCGAGGATAATTAAAAGAATGGTGAAAAGATTGTTAACGTGGAGGGTACGCGACGGATCGCATACCCAGCGGTTGCATCATCAACATTTACCGGAAAGGCGCTGCATACCTCCACACATAGACCACCACGACTTTGTCGGACCTTTACGCACGGTTTCGTTTGTCGACCAATGCAATATCATGTTCGGATCGACCTCCGGATAGCAGAGCCCGGGTAAGTTCCGAGAGCCGGTGGAGTTACCACTTCCGGTAGGTTCCGTCATGATATTAAAAGGAAATGGAGCGAGACGTCGCAAAACATTGTATACGGGAGTGCCAGTGGAGCGGATCTCAGTTACTTTTAGAAGAATGGATGACAGAAAGGCGCCTTACCACTTCCAGCCAGATCCAGAATTGGAGAGTCTCCGGCCCTACGAGCTGTGAGTTACATGGGAAATAGCACACCTCCAATACACATCCATGCGACATTCCTGCCAAGGGAGGCTTGGAAGGTGATGTTATTACCCATATTTCTTACTATTCAGACATGGATTTTGGATAGACACTTTTGAATGGATCAGCAAGAGGTTTATACAGTCCGTTTTGGAGTTACATGGTTTGTATGAGACATTAAATTTCTGAGAAAAATGTCATCATGACTAGATCAAGTTGTACGATGTACTTTCGACGAAAGTTGGAATGAAAACGACTACGTCATATTTTGCCTTCACCTCTTTTTGTGCAAATTGACTGGGAAACGCCATTAGAGTTAAATGAACTTTGAACGAAGAACAGAAGAGAAAAGAAAATAAATGAGAACTTTCCTTAAAAATCTAAATATTAAAATGAACTCCAAATTCACATGAACACTAAATGAACAACAAAAATAAAATAAGATCGCTAAAGGACAAATGAAATGAACATAAATCTCAAATTGAATTCCAGTCTAAATCCATCTTTTCAAACCCTCCAATTCTTCTTCAAATCAAGATCTACTTCAGACCTCCTTTGAAACCCTCTCTCGGGATGTTTTCAGAACCACGAAAAATTTTCGATTTGGTTCTGATGGCATGGATTCATACCCTTCGCCAAATAATCAAACTTTGATTGATTCTCGTGGGATGTGGAACACTTTCACATCTCATTTCAATCTCCCGCTAAATCTAAATCTCCACAATACATTTCAATTCAAAATTTCTGAGGCTGGTACCTACATTCCAGTTCTCATTTCGAGATCGATACCTACATTTCGATTCTCATCCGAATTGATACCTACATTTCAATTCAAAATTTCCGAGACTGGTACCTACATTCCAAATCTCATTTCGAGATCGATACCTACATTTCGATTCTCATCCGAATTGATACCTACATTTCAATTCAAAATTTCCGAGACTGGTACCTACAATCCAGTTCTCATTTCGAGATCGATACCTACATTTCGATTCTCATCTGAATTGATACCTACATTTCAATTCAAAATTTCCGAGACTGGTACCTACATTCCAGTTCTCATTTCAAGATCGATACCTACATTTCGATTCTCATCTGAATTGATACCTACATTTCAATTCAAAATTTCCGAGACTGGTACCTACATTCCAGTTCTCATTTCGAGATCGATACCTACATTTCAATTCTCATCCGAATTGATACCTACATTTCAATTCAAAATTTCCGAGATTGGTACCTACATTCCAGTTCTCATTTCGAGATCGATACCTACATTTCGATTCTCATCCGAATTGATACCTACATTTCAATTCAAAATTTACGAGGCCAGTACCTACATTCCAGTTCTCATTTCGAGATCGATACCTACATTTCGATTCTCATCTGAATTGATACCTACATTTCAATCCAAAATTTTTGAGACTGGTACCTATATTCCAGTTCTCTTTCGAGATCAGTACCTGAATTCTGATTCTCATCCTTTTCAATCGACACTTAAACTCGAATGCTTACTCCGAGGCTGCTACTTAAAATCCAGTTTTCTTCGTAATCCCGAGGTTGAAACTCAGGTTTTAATTCTCATTTCAAATCCAAATTTCCTCAAACTGATTTTAAATCAAACTTCAATCTAAATTGGAACTCCAAATCAAAAATCTAAACTCACACATCAAAACTTGAACATGAAATGAAATGAAATCTAAATCAAAATTCCTCAGATCTTATGATTTGGAATTCACCTCCTCTTCCTTTCCCCAGCGAGAGTTCAGGAACCTCCAGTCTTGGAGATATACTTGATACTAACCAGCGGAAATTTTTCTACTTTGTCCTAAGTTTGTCACTTGGACATCTGTGTTGGTTTTTTTGATCTCTTCGGTCAACGCCAAT
The DNA here is from genome assembly GCA_022702705.1 of Papilionanthe hookeriana x Papilionanthe teres. NCBI lineage: Eukaryota > Viridiplantae > Streptophyta > Magnoliopsida > Asparagales > Orchidaceae > Papilionanthe > Papilionanthe hookeriana x Papilionanthe teres. The sequence goes on from CM040423.1 coordinate 161,111,127, forward strand.
ACGCGCGATGTGCTTGGTTAGCACACCACACCTATTAGGGGTCCATTTTTTGACCTCATTTTTGATGAGGTCTTCTCTTCTCTCTTTAGTACTTAGGATCTAGCCTTAGGCTTTTCCTTTAACTATCTTAGAGGACTAGAGATGGAACCTACCCCTTTAGAAACTCAACCACTTCTTAACTCCCTGTAAACCCCACAAGCTTGATTGTAAACCCCTAATCACCTAGAGGGTTGAGATCAAATGTGGAGGTTTAAAGGATGAGTTCCACTATAGGACTCTTTGGCCTTAGGATCACCACAGGTGGCTCAGTGCAGTGAGGGCTGACTTACACATACACTACACTCTCACACACACATTCCAAATCCTAGAACCCACACTCTCACCCAACTTGACCTCTTGACTCATGTAGGTAATTCAAATGGATGGTCGTTAACCCCTAAGCCCCTAGCTAAGAGGGTTAGGAACAACATAGTGAATGCCTCAAATGAGTCCTCTCATGGTTCCTATGGGCTTAATATGGCTTCTTGACTCAACCAAAATGATTCCATTTCACTCACACTTGCTCAATTTTTATTTTTCCAAAATTTCAAATTTTGACCCCCGGGGCCCCGGACCCACCAAACCTACTAAAAGCCCTTGGAACTACCCAAAACCACCAAAATTTCCAAATCACCCAAAACCTCACCAAAATCAACCTTGAACATTTGGCCACCAATCAAATTGATCATTTACAGCCAAAAATACCAGAATTTCCAAAAATACCCCCCAATACCCTCCAAATTACCAAAATGCCCCTCTAGACCCAAAAATTCCAAAATTTCAAAAATTCCTAGAAAATTCCAAAAAATCCCAAATATTCCCAATTTCATTTTGTTCAACTACACCATGGGCTAATTGTGTCAATTTACTCCACTTTTTACCAAAACTCCCAATTTGACCCATTTTAACCCAAAGTTAACCCAATGTCAAACCAAACCACTCCAATTGACCCCAATTTTGGTTCAATTCAATTCTAAACTTCAATTAAATATCCCCAATATCAATCTAGACTAAATCTAAGCCCAATTACATTTAAATTAAAATTCATTTTTATGCTTAAAGCCCAATTTTGATCCATAACCCAAACTTAGCCCAAACCAACCCACCTCAACCCCAATTGACCCCAAACCTTTTCTAAACCTTCCCTAACATCTCCATAAACAAAACACTAACATAATTTGCCAAAAATTTGGAACCCAAACCCCACTCAAATTCAACCCAAACCCATAGTCCCTTAAATTGACCTAAACCCACCATGAACCCAAATAGGCCTAAATCCCAAAATTAAAGCCCAACCAAGGTTGAAAACTTTTTGTTACACTCCCATAAACATTTCCCAACATTAATTTTGTACCAATTTCATCATTAGCCCAACCTTAGCCCAAGTTAGTCCATTTTGACCTATTTTGACCCTATCACCAAGGGGACCCATATTAGACTCAATTCAATTCCAAATCACCTCAAATTTGTCTCAAATCACTCATGACACATCCCTAAACCAAACCCAACATTTACTTAGCATTGCCCTTTGCAAAAGTTTTCATCTAAAAGCCCATTTTGAAACATAAAAGCCCATTTCCTAAGCCACTTTAAAAGCCTATACAAAACAAACCCAAAAGCCCAAAACCCATCCTAAAGCCCATATTACAATCTCATCTCATCCTCACTCAATTAATATCACTCCCTAAGTGATAAATCCATCATGAAAAATCAAACCAAAATGGTATTATGCCAAATCCCATCAAATAACACAAAAATTTTCAAAATTCCATAAACCCCTTTCCATGAAAGTTGACTTGACTTTTCCCAAGCCAAATGGAGCCATGAAGCCATACATGAGCCACATGGGAGCCATGAAAGCCTTGGACATCTCACCATACCCAAAGTGGCAAGAAGAGGGGACCCTTTAATGATTCTCTTAAGAGTGATTAACCACTACCATGATTCCCCTAAACCAAGCTTAAGCCTAATTGTACTTGGATGGTGACTTCTCCCCACTAATTAAGCTAAGCCAAATAGCTTTCTCTTCAGCCCAAGCAGACCATGGGGAGGTGAACCTAGCCCAAAACCATGGGTTGACCTAAACCAAGCCAAAATCACCCCTTTCCCATTCCATTTCAATTCACCACATTTACACATGGCAACCATCAATTGAACTCACAGGAATCAAGCTCTGAACTCACTGAACCTGAGGCTGACCCATGCCTGGCCGGCCAGCCACCACAGCTGCCGGAAAACCACATGGCTGAGACCTTGGGAGGAGCGCAACATTGAAATTCTCTCTTGCTGAGCTGCCCCATGCCCAATGGCCATTAGAGATGTTCTTCCCTTGCCCAGAGCAGCTGATCCCAGCCATTAACTCCCCCTGGGAGGCCCTCCAGCCACTCCTATTTAAACCCCACCCCCTCTCGACCAAGAAGAGAGTTGCACCAAACCATACAAAAACTTTGCCAAAATTGTTCCAGACCATCCTCCACACTTAGAACAATTGATCCCCAGTGATAATTTGCCCTAATCCCCATACACATAGCTCAATTTCTCAGCCAAAATTCCACCCAAAACCAGGACACTTTCCAATTCTCCACCAAACTCAAATTAAACTCACCCACACCTGCACAAGCCCAAGAGAAGGAGTTCCCCAGTGGAAGCCCCCTCTCTAGGCCACCTATTTGCTCTAGCCTCCAAGCTTTGGAATCGGGTCTGGTCAAATTCAAGTCTAGACAATTCCCCAGGTCCAGAGACTTCATCTGGAGCTTACTTGGACTCAATTGAAGGTGACACAACTCTCAGATCGAAGCCACACTTCTCTGAGCAAAGCTTCCGAGCTTCTGAACATTCTCTATTTTGATTGCGTTAATTTCATGCCTCATAAACCATATGGATGTGTTCGTCTCTTCAAGACGAATCCATAGAGTATAAGAACGTAGAAATTGGTTAAGTATCGAAGGAGATATCAAGCCTGGAAGATGGACGGCTCTCGGGTGAAGTCGATCGGGGACGATGAACGGATGCCATCCATTCGCGTGTGTATTGGACGGACGGCTCAGATGGCGTCGGACCAGGAAATGGTACGTGAACCACGGGCCTCGTGGCAGCTGACTCAGATGGCGACACCGAATCAAAGCGCGCCGTGTGGCCTTTTGGAGCTGCCGAGAATTGCGTGGCGCCGCGTGGATAAGTAGGAAAATAGGGTATTTTCTTTTTATTTAATTACCAGAACTTTAAAAATCCATATCTTTGCATAGAAAAATCACAAAAATAAAATAAAAATACCCTCTTGCTCAGTGAATAGAGGAGAATAATGTAGAAAAGAAATCAAGTCCTTTCATTAAGTATTTTATTTTTAATTAATTATTTACTCTATGCACTATTTTAATTCTCAATGCATGTAGACAATTCACCATGGCATGAGGCCATAGGGCTTTTGAAGCCTCTGATCTTGGGAATATTCCCTGAATTTTCCAAGGTCAGAGGCCATCCCTTTGAGAAGTTATTGATTTTCCAAGTTCATGTTACTGTTTTGAGTATTTTAATTCCAATAATTAGCATGTTGAGAAATAAAATCTAGAAAAATTTGGTGAAGTTTCTTAGGACTTGAGGACCCCAAGAAAAATAGATTTTGAATTAATTCACTTGGAACAACCCTAATTGGCCTAAACACCCAAAATTGAACTTTAATTAGTTAGGGTTAACTACACATCAAATTGACTTGAAAATAAGTCTCCACTGTTATTTAGGGTTAGGGGAACCTCAAATAAAAATTTTATATCAATTGGACTTGATTAGCCCCACTAAATGGGTTAATTAAGCCCCATAAGTGAAATTAAACTTTAAAAATTCATAACTCACAAAATACTTTTCAAAAATTCACAAAAATAGTTTTGGTGCTTCTCTGATATCAGGGGAGTTCAGAAAAATTAAAATTGTAATTTTCTAAAAAAGTTGATTTTTCACAATATTTTAATATTTTTAATAAGTAAAAAATAATAAAAATCATAAAAATATTAAAAATCACTAAAATGTCACATTTTGAATTCTAATCACCTAGGAATAAACCAAATATTTTTCCTAAGTCTCTAGGATAAGATATTGAATTTTAAAGGCTAAAAACAATTTTTGAATTAAAAAATGATTTTCTTTAACATTTCCACTAAAAATAATTCTAATAAATCAAAGAAAAATTAGAAAAATATAAAATTTGGTTCTCTGATTTCCCTGAGCTCAGAGAGATTTTTAAAAAATATAAAATCCATTTTTCAACTTTTATTTCTTTTTTAAATTAATTAATACTCTAAAACTCAAAATAATTCTAGTAAATAAAATATAATTCAAAAAACCCCAAAATTAGCCCAAATGGTCCTTTGGTCATTAGGAACATCCCATAATTTTCTTAAGGACAAAAATATTTCCTTGGTCATGTTATTGAATTTTCCTTGAAAACCCCTATTTTCCATTAAAAAAAATTACATAAATAAATTAAATATAGAAAAATCACATTTTCTCCTCTAATGTCTTAATTGACATGTGAGTGAGGTTATGTAAAAATTTCAAGTTCATTTGAGCTTAGTTTAGTGAGTTATAGAATTATTAAGCTTGAAGGGCAAAAGGGTAATTAAAAAATTCAACCCTTAATTAAAACTTTAGGATTAATCAAAAAGGGGGGGGGTAAAATATTTGATCCTAAACTGATTTTTGTATGATTGAAATTTAAATAATTGAAGGGTAGAAACCTACTAATCATTTCAATTGTAATTAAAATAAACTTTAATTAATTAATTAATTAAAATTTTGGAAGAGTAATGGAAATTTGAATTATTAAAAATAGGGATATTATTAAGAAGATATTTATTCTTTAATTTAAAAATTCCTAAATTAATCACTGCAATAATATTTAATTCCCAATTTAAATGATAACCCAATTTAAAATTTAAAATGCTAAAAGACTTAACTATTAAATTAAATTAAATTTAAACTAAATTAAATCAAAATTTAAATTAAATTCACACTTTAACAATTAAATTAAATCTTGTCTAAAACATTAGATTAAAAATTAAACTAAATTAAATTAAATTGAAATTAAATTAAATTAAATTACATTAAAATAAAAATTAAATTAAATTAAATTAAAATTAAATCAAATTAAATTAAATTAAATTAAAAATTTTAATTAAATCAAATTAAATTAAATTAAATTAAATTAAATTAAATTAAATTAAATTAAATTAAATTAAATTAAATTAAATTAAGATTAAATTGAATTAAAATCATTTAACAACACACCCAAATGAAATCATTAAAAGTTAAACCAAACACTTAAAGTAAACTTAAAACATAAAGGACTTGAACACTATTCCAAACTTAAACTAATTTTTTATAATTAAGTCAAAATTAAAATTAAATCATTAAGTTTAAATCATTAAAATACTTAATAAGTTGATTTGCCCTTTTAAAGCTCTTATTATTATAAATCTTAAATAAAGCATCAAGTGAAGTGTTACATCACTTATAGGATATTCAAATGTCCTAGTTCCTTAAGCAAGGGGACAAAACTTAAACCCCTGGATGATTAATTCACCTGTGCAACTAAATTTACTTGGACTCAAAACAAACCCATAAATATTGAAAAGATGTTTAGGACTCGTCCTAAGCACTTCCTCAATATAATGGGATGTTTTAGAAGAACAATTGAATCTAGTTGTTCTTTGATGAAGAAAATCATCCTTAAACCAAACCAAGAACCTAGACGTCATAAGAGACGACTAGTTATAGGATTAGGAATTTGGTAGATAACGAAAACCCTTTCCCTTAGCTTTACCTAGGTATTTCTTGCAAAATATTTAAATGCCTTAACATGTGTTTTAAGTGCAGCTTGGGATGACGGGAACACCCTCCAGGTATGCTTTTATTTTATTGCAATTTACTTTATTGCAATTTACTTACATGCACTGTACTTTACTTTTTTTTTTGCATGATAAACAAGACTGTTGCATGATAACCAAAACCTTTAGGATAGTCCCTGAACTGAAACCAAAACTAAATTAAAAGTCATTACAAGATAAAATTCACAATCACAACATTTCAAAATATAAAATAACTTAAAATTTAATCACAAACGGAACAACAAAACTACAATCACAACTAATTTAAAACGTCTCATTGAATGATTGCGAATACCTCGGATGATGTAACCCACGTGTTGCTAACGGGATTTCCCACGGTCTAAATGAAAGTGTGGAACTCATTCAGTTGAGTTTAGCAAATTCATCTGGACTAAGTGAATTTAATGAAAATAACGGTGCGGGATGACGGAACCGTGGGATCTTAATCGGTTCTGTTTAAACAACTTTAAGATTTGTTTTAATTAAATATTAAAAACACTTGGATTTTAAGATTTTCTCTAAACCAAAACACTTCTCTCGTCTCCTGATTTATGACTTCTAAAACTAAACCTCTGCAACAACAAGGAGCTTGGAGCATGGTGGGCAGCACGGCCATCGTCATCAGCAAAACTCGGATCTACTTCAACAAAACCTTTCCTAGTTTTAAAAACAACAAAGCCATAGGATTTCGAGGTAGTTTGCTTAGTGCAACATAAATACTCAACTCTTCGTTAGGAATTTGCATGATCATGTCACGTAAATTAAGCCCTAACCGGTCTTAGGACTCCGAGGTAGTCGTTTGGTACGACATAAACCCTCACATCTCCGAGGCTATTTGTATGATCATGTCATACGAATATAAGTCCTAATTCATTAAAATGGGCAGGATTGAAACATCAAATAAATTACCAAATTCAAACCAAACAATAGGATAGTTTGGAAAGTTGCCAAGATTCTTCTTGGATCCTCAGCTTCTCCTACTTCTCTTCCTTTGGATTCTTGAAATAAATTGTTCCAAATTCGAGCTAATCCCAAATTGAAATCTCCAAAATTCAATCCCTTGAAAACCTTAAACTTTGAAATTCTTGAGAGCAAAACCAATAATCATTAGCGAGAGTTTTCTTAAATGATTCCCGTCATTTAAGATGTAATTAACTATAGGGGCTTGCCCTTATAGGGAACTTTAAGAACCCGAGTAATATAAACCCTGCTTAATTCATTTATATTAAGCAGGGGAATTTCTCGGCTTATAAAATTGGTTCGCAGACCAAACAGATGTCACAAATCTTCTAGTTTATTTAATCAAACCTCATCATCAAGCAGTGTGTCTATTCTTCGGGATATATACACAGTATGTGGTGTGGTGTTCGTTTATATAAACTATTTGGGATGTGAGAACAGTTTGATTTCATATCTTAAAATTCTCAAACTTGAAACTATTTCCAAAATAAAATGATACTTTCTAAATTATACATATTTAAATTAAATTTAAAATCTAAAATTCGCCGACACGCCCGTGTCATTCTCCTCATCATTGGCTGAGAACATACGAGTTGGGTCTAAAGGTTTCCAGGGTAGCAGTATTTTCTCCCAAATCTCGTACGATACTTCTAACAAACTGCATTTTGAGAAAATTGTTGAAGGATGTCTAAGCACTTGAGATGATCCTTGAATGATCAGACTAAATACAAACTTCACAATAATTGATCCAATATCAATGTGCCATCCCATTTGAATGCATTAGTTCAAAATTGCACTTTCTTTCGTGACTTTGCCGATTTTGATCGTCGGCAATAACTTCACAGATATGAAAAAGTACCAATTTTTTGAAACAGGATTTAATAGTGTTGCAGAAAAATTAATGTACCTGTTTTCTCTAATTTCCTAATCTTCAGTTTTGTCTGCCCAATATTGGAATATTTCATTCATCTTGTCTTTCGTCGACACGAAATTTGAATAATGGTAGCGGGAACATTTTCAAGCATATATAACTCATTAATAATCCACCTATCTCACACATAGATGCTTCCTTGGTTGATTCCATGTAAATTGGAGTAGAATTCCTTAACCACTGGAACGACTACTGCGGCAGTAGTATAACAAAACACTTCCCATCTTCACCGCACAATCATTTCTTCAATTGGTGATGAAGAATTACTTAATCCTTTATTGATGAATCCTCTTTTCTTGATTAGCCTTCTCTTGGACATCACCTTGTTGAAAAGTCGTTGCGCCTCGGCATTGACGAACTTCTCCAATTGTAAACTTGAAATTTAAAATAATCTACTGAATTGGAAGCCATTAGAGAGGAATTGAATGTAGTTTCCATTTGTTTTTGGGAGTTGGAGTGTTTAGGAACCGTCCATGGGAGTTTATAAGGGACAAATTCACTAAAAATTGCCATAATCCGACATTTCAAACTTGAAAAACTACCCACTCGTCGATCCCGCTGTCGGCGAAGGCGCCATCGGCGAGCCTTGTGCAAGTAAATTCCAGGGCTCTCGAGAAAACTCGCCGTCGGCGGTGTCGAGCGCGTCGTCGACACCCTAGGTAAAAATTTGCAAATTTACGCCGTGGTCAAATACGTTCCAAAATTTTTCTATGGATCCAAATTCTTGATCATCAAAGGTCAAATACAAGAAGTAGAATTCAATATTTCTACAAACTAATGTGAAACTTAAACAAACAAACAAACAAATAAAGATAACTATGGGTTGCCTCCAATTTAACGTCGTCAGCTCGACCTATTCAAGTGTTATTCAGGTTGACTGAGCATTAAAACCTCTTTAAAATTTGGTCTTTTCCCCTCAAAACATGGTTTTAATCTATTTTCATTTACTTTAAATCTATTCCCAGCCTTCTGATCTACAATTTCAACAGCTTCATAAGTGTAAACCCGAGTCATAGTAAAGGGTCCTAACCAATGAGACTTCAATTTCCCAGGAAATAATTTCAGCCTTGTATTATAAAGCAAATTTTTTTATCCTGGTTCAAAGTTCTTCTGGTTAATCTTCTGATCATGCATTAACTTCAGTTTTTCCTTAGAAATTTTGTCGTTATCTTAAGATTCATTTCTTAATTCTTCTAATTCATTCAATTGCAACAATCTCTTATCACCAGCATTTTTGAAATTATAGTTGAATTCTTTTTTCACCCAATACGCTTTATACTCCAATTCTACTGATAAGTGACAAGTTTTTCCATAAATAAGTCTGTAAGGAGTCATACCAATATGAGTTTTATAAGCAGTCCTGTATGCCCATAATGCAGTATCCAGTCTCGTAGACCGATCTACTCTACTAGGATTTACAGTATTTTCTAAATTTTATTTAATCTCAGGATCAAAAACTTCAGCTAAACCACTGGTTTAAGGATGATAGGTAGTATTCAGTCTATGAACAATATTAAATGTTTCTACCAATCTTTGAATGTATTTATTCTTAAAATGGGATCCTCCGTTAGTGATATTCACTATCGGCATTCCGTATCTTGTAAAAATGTTTTTCATTAAAAATATTGAAACACTTTTAGCATCACAACGAGGTAAAACTTTTGTTTCAATCCACTTTGATACATAATCAACTGAAATTAAAATATTCAAATGCCCAAATAAAGGAATAAATGGTCCTATGAAATCTAAACCCCAAACATAAAAAATTTCCACATCTAACATGAAATTCAGAGGCATTTCATTTCTTCTAGATATATTACCTACTCGTTGGCATCTATCACAAGTCTTGATATATTTGTAAACATCTCTAAAATGAGTAGGCTAATAAAATCCAGCTTGCAAAGTTTTATGTGTAGTTTTGTCAAAGCCAAAATGCCCTCCAAATTCAGAATCGTGCCATTTCTGAATAATCTATTCAGTTTCTTCATAAGGCACACATCTCCTAATAAAAAGATCGTTACATGGCTTATAAAAATATGGTTCATCCCAAAAATATGCTTTTGCATCATGAATGAATTTTTTATATTGCTGCAGAGTTAGCATAGGTGGCAAAATATTGCTTACTATATAGTTAACAATATCAGCATACCAAGGTATTTTTCACTCATTAATATTATAAAGTTTTTCATGAGGGAAACTGTCTGTAATTTCATTGTCGGTATCAGATGATTCATGATATTCCAGTCTCAACAAATGATCAGCAATTTAATTGTCAATTTATTTTCTATCAATCACCACAAAATCGAATTCTTGCATTAAAAGTACAGTCTAGTTAATCTTGGTTTAGTATCCTTCTTTTGTATCAGATATTTAATAACAGAGTGATCAGTATGCACAATACATTTAGTTCAAATTAAATATGATTTGAATTTATCAAAAGCATACACAATAGCCAGTAACTCTTTTTCAGTAACTGTATAGTTAATTCGAACATCATTAAGAGTTCTACTAGTGTAGCATGTAACTTTAAAAATTTTATCATATCTTTGACCAAGAACAGCTCCAAAAGCATAATCACTAGCATCGCACATTAATTCAAATGGTTTCTCTCAATCAGGTGAAACTATTACAGGTGTTGTGAATAGTTTTTCCTTTAATAACTCAAAGGCATTTAAGCATTCTTCGGTAAATTCAAATTTCTTGTCTTTTTCTAAAAGTTGGCATAGAGGTTTGGTAATTTTTTAAAAATCTTTAATATAGCACCTGTAGAAACCATCATGTCCAAGAAAACTTCTTACCCCTCTCACTGTACTAGGAGGTGGCAATTTAGTTATTACTTAAATTTTTGAAAGGTCTACTTCCATGCTATTTTCTGAAATTTTATTCCCTAATACAATTCCTCCTACAACCATAAATTGACATTTCTCCCAATTTAGAACTAAGTTAGTTCTTTCGTATAGCTCCAAAACTTTTTTAAGATGATTTAAGCATGTGTCAAATGATGTTCCTAATACAGAGAAATCATCCATAAATACATCCATTCCATTATCAATTAACTTACTAAAGATAGACATCATACATCTTTGGAATGTTCCATGTGCATTACATAGTTCGAAAGGCATTCTTCTGAAAGCAAAAGTTCCATAATGACTAGTAAATGTTGTTTTCTCTTGATCCTTACGAATAATAGGTATTTGATGGTAACTAGTATATCCATCCAGAAAGCAGTAATACTTGTGTCCAGCAAGTCCATCCAACATTTGCTCTAGAAAAGGAAAAGGAAAGTAATCTTTTCGTGGTGGCATTTAATTTTTGATAGTCAATGCAAACACGCCATCCAGAAACTTGTTTGATAGGTATTAATTCATTATTTTTATTTACTTCAACATTTACTCCTCATTTCTTCAGAATAGAATGAATAGGACTTACCCAAGTACTATACGAAATAGGATGTATAATTCCAGCATCTAACCATTTTAAAATCTCTTTTTAACTACATCTTTCATAATCGGGTTCAGTCTCCTTTGAGGTTCAATTCTTGGTTTATGTTCTTGATTTAATAAAATTTTGTGCATTCAAATTGAAAGACTAATTCTTTTAATATCAGTTAAAGTCCAACCAAAAGCTTTTTTGTATTTTTTTTAAGTATCCATTAATTTTTGTTCTTAAATTTCATTTAAGTTTGAGGATTCGATTACTAGTAATGTTGAAAACTCTCCTAAAAATACATACTTCAAATAATTTGGAAGTTTATTTAATTCAAGTTCAGGGGGTTTTACAACAGATGGTATTAATCTTTCGTTTTCTGATCGTGTTGAATTGAGCATTTCAAATTTCTCCTGAATATAATCAGCTTCTTTCTATATTTTTCATCATAATTATCTTTTTCAATATTTTCTTTTTCTTCAAAATTTTATTTAAAATATTCTCTTTTCAGATAATCACATATATCCATTCTGAAACATTCATCACCTTTTTCTATTGAAGGATATTTCATTGACTTTGAGAAGTTAAATGTTACTTCTTAATCATTTACTCTCATTGTCAATTCTCCTTTTTGAACATCTATCATAGCTCTTCCTGTAGCTAGGAATGGTCTTTATAAAATGATTGGTATTTCTTTATCTTCTTCCATATCTAAAATGATAAAGTCCACAGGAAAGATAAAATTATCAAACTTGACCAGAACATCTTTTACAACTTTTTTAGGATGTGTAATAGATCGATCAGCTAAATGTTGAGTTATCGAAGTTGGTGCAATCTCCCCAATTCCTAACCTTTTAAAAGTTGATAGAGGCATCAAGTTTATGCTAGCTCCCAAATCACATAATGCTCGCCCATAAAATTTTTCACCAATAGCATACAGGATAGAGAAAGTGCCAGGATCTTTAAGTTTTTCAGGAAGCTTTCTTTGAATTATTACACTGCACTCTTCCCTTAGTGCAACAGTCTCATAATCTAGTAACTTCCTCTTTTTGTTGAGTATATCCTTCATAGATTTAACATAATCAGCCATTTGTTCCAAAGCTTCAACAAATGGAATATTTATTGACAATTTTTTCAAAATGTCTAAGAATTTTGCAAATCTTTTTCCTTTATCTTGTTGCTTTAGTCTTTGAGGATATGGTTGTGGAGGTTTTTCAACAGTAATTTTCATAGGTTTTAGAGGAAAATCAAGATATAAACTTTCATATTCTCCTTCAGTTTCTTCTTTTTCCTTTTCAACTACAATTTCTTTTTGAACTCTTGTTTACAACTCTTTTCCACTTCTCAATTGAATAACCTTAATTTGTTCTTTTCCTTGATCTTTATGATTTACTTCAACATTGCTAGGTAAAGTTCCAACAGGTCTATTGCTTAGTGCAGTAGCAATTTGCCCCAATTGGTTTTTTATATTTTTAATAGCAGCTCCTTGACTTTGTAATTGATTACCCATATTCAAAACTAATTCTTCCATAGATAACTTCTTCTCCTTAAATTGTGAATTATTATAAAAACCTACTGGATTAGAAGGTCTATAATTAGAATTACCATAGTTGTTTATATTTCCCAATGTGTTTACAGGATTGTTCCCCCACTGAGGATTAACAGGATTTACATTTCCTTGGTTATTCTAAAAAAAGTTTCAAGGATTTTTCCAACCTGGATTATAATAGTTTGAATAAGGGTTATTTTGTCTATTACTTATCAAATTTATAATTTCATATGAAGATTGAGGATCTACAATTTGTCCTAATGAATTTTATTGTAAAACTGGAGGTGTTTGAGAACGATTCATTCCATATTGATCAATTTTCTTTGAAAGAGAAGCAATTTAAGAAACTATCATTGTTAAAGCATTAGAATCATGAATACTGGCTACTCTCTTAGGATTTACTCTTTCAGCAGACCATTGAAAATTATTTGTAGTCATTTCATCTATTAACGCATAGGCTTCTTCAAAAGGTTTAGACATTAGTGATCCACCAGCAGCAGCATCAATAATAGATCTAAGAGATCCCACTAATCCATTATAAAATGTTTGAATAACTAACTAATCTGGTAAAGCATGATTTGAACATTTCTTAAGAAGTTCTTTAAATCTTTCCCAAGATTCATACATCGATTCTCCCTCATACTGACTGAAAGATGTGATATAATTTCTAAGCTTAGCAGTCTTAGATGGTAGAAAATATTTCGATAAGAATTTTTGTGAAAGTTCTCCCCAAGTTCTAATATATCCAGGTGCTAACAAATTTAACCAAGCCTTAGCCTTATCCCTTAGCGAAAAAGGAAAAAGTCTAAGGCTGGCAACATCATCAGACACTCTGTCGTACTTAAAAGTAGCACAAAGTTCTATGAAACTTGCAAGATGTAAATTAGGATCTTCGTTTGAAGTTCCACCAAATTGATTGTTTTGTACCATTTGGATAATTGTAGGTTTAAGCTCAAATGAATTAGCAACTACATCAGGATTTTGAATAGTTATATGAATTTCATCTAATGTAGGGTTTGCGTAATCACTTAGTGGTCAAGATTGATGTTCATTTTCTATTCTTTGGTTATTTACATTGTTTTCCATTATTTCAGAATTTATAGGATCTTTCTTGGTTTTCTAATTCCCTGAAGAGTGCGTTCTAATTCCGAATCATAGGGTATAAGATTTTCAAAACCAAATTTACACATACAATCAAAATCAGTACACAACAAAACAATTAACTAAATAAGTTGCAATTCTATTAAAAAGTTTTCTAATAGTCTTAAATTGTCTGTTACTCTAATTATATTAATTTCCCGGCAACGGCGCCAAATGACTTGGGAGCACAAACTCTGCGCGGCGGACACTTAGCGTAATTTTAATTCTTCTTGTAACAAATATATATATATTCTTTAAACGCAAGGTTACTCTTATAACGCAAGTATATGTATCGCTCAAGTAATACAGGGCTCTAGTCCAGTCCTACATATCTATCCCACAGGGAATATTTTAAAGGCTACAGACTAGGATTATAGAAATTAATTTAGAATCACAACTAAATCGAAATTGCCTATCTATTACTAATACACAATCGACAATAATATGAAGTTTTAATTTAACTAGTTCTACTAACAGATAACTGTTGACCTCTTTTTTGATGAGGTCTTTTCTCTTCTCTCTCCTTAGTACTTAGGATCTAGCCTTAGGCTTTCCCTTTGACTATCTTAGAGGACTAGAAATGGAACCAACCACTTAAAAATTTAAACACCTCTTTACTCCCTTTAAACCCCACATGCCTGATTGTAAACCCCCAAGTCACTTGGAGGGTTAAGATCAAATGTAGGGTTTAAAGAATGAGTTCCCTATAGGACTCTTTGGCCTTAGGACTACCCTGGGTGGACTGGTCTGGTGAGGGTTGACTTGCACACACATTACACTTTCACACACATTCCAATCCTAAAACAATTCATGCCTAGCTTGACTTCCAGACTCATGTAGATAATTCATATGGATGGACCCCCGAGGCCCTTGGCTAAGAGGGTTAGGAACAACATAGTGAATGCCTCAAATGAGTCCTCTCAAGGCTCTTATGGCCTTGATATGGCTTCATGGCCCAAGTAAAATGATTCAATTATACTCAAACTTGATCAATCTTGATTTTCCCAAAATTTCAATTTTTGACCCTTGGGGCCCCACACCCGTTAAACCTACCAAATGTCCTTGAAACTATCCAGAATTTGCAAAATTGCCTAAATTACCCAAAATTCCTCAAAATCAGTCCTAAACATTTCCCACTATTCAAATTGATCATACTTAGTCAAATATACCAAAATTTCCAAAAATGCCCCCCAATACCCTCCAAATACCCAAAATGCCCGTATTAACCAAAAATTCTATAAATTCCAAAAACTCCCAGAAAATTCAAAAAAATCCCAAATATTCCCAATTTCATTTTGTTCAACTACACCATAGGCCAATTTTGTCAATTTAACCCACATTTACCAAAACCCCTAATTTGACCCATTCTTAACCTAAGTGGACCCAATGTTAAACGAAATCAACCCAATCGACCTCAATGTTGATCTAATTCAATTTTAAGCTTCAATTCCATATCCCCAATATCAATTTAGACCAAATCCAAGCCCAATTTGATTGACATTTGGATCCAATTCCAATTTGAAGCCTAAAGCCCAATTTTGGCCCATGACCTAAACCTGGCCCAAACTAACCCAATTCAACTCCAATTAGCCCCAAATCTTCTCTAAAACCTTTCTAACATCCCCACAAAAAAAAACACTAACTTGATTTTCCCCAAATTTGAACCTATACTCCGCCCAAACCTAACCCAAACCAAAATCCCCATGTTTAGCATAAACCCAAACCTAACCCAAATAGGCCCAAATCCTAAAATTAAAGCCCAACCAAAGTTGAAGACTCTTTGTGAAACTCCCATAAGCATTTATCAACATTAATTTTACATCAAATCCAACCTTAGCCCAACCTTAGCCCAAGTTAGCCCAATTTGTCCCACTTTGGCCCCTTTACCAAAAAAGCCCAAATTAAATCCAATTCCACTCTAAATGACACCAAACCTTTTCTAAAATGTTCATGACACATCCCTAAACTAAACCCAACATTTGTTTGGCCCAATCCTTCACAAAATTTCCATCCACAAATTTGTTTTCAAACCTAAAGGCTCACTTTCTTAAACCATCCTAAAAGCCCATTTTCACCAAATCCAAAGGCCCAAAATAAATTCAAAGCCTACATGACACTTTCACCTCATCATCCCTTTGATTTAAATCACTCCCTAAGTTTCAAATTCATCATTAAAACTTTTCTAAACTAAGCCATGTGCCAAATTACCCGTAAATATCCAAAATCCTTAAAACACATTTCCATGAAATTGACTAAGCTTGGCCCCAAGCCAAATGGAGCCATGGAGCCATGCATAAGCCATATGCAAGCCATGAGGAGCCCTTTCCAGCACACCAAACCATTAATGGCAAAGGAGGGGATTACTTTCTTAAACTTTCACTAAACTTTTTTAACCCCATTCATGCTACACACTAAACCAAGTTTAGCCACCTCACCATGGATGGAGGCCACACCATTTTCTCTTGGCTGACCCAAGTGATTCTCTTCAGCCCAAAACCAGGCCTTGGGTGGTGAACCTAGCTCAAAACCATGGGTTGACTCATTTGGACCCAAAATAGCCTTCTCCACATTCCATTTCAATTCAACTCATTTACACATGTCCATGGAAAATTGACTGCACTAAAACCCAGCCCTGACCTCCCTGACCTTGAGGGTGACCTGACCTTGGCCGGCCAGCCACCACAGCCGACGTAAAACCACCAGGCCGAGAGCACCCATGTGAGGCACTTTTTGAATTCTGCCTTGCTGACTTGTCCCAAGCCTAATGGTCACCACGGCTCTTCTTCTCCTCACCAGAGCAATTGATCCAAGCCATTAAACCCCCCTAGGAAGCCCTCCAGCCACCCCTATTTAAACCACACCACCTCTCGGCCAAAGAAGAGGTGCTGAACGAAATCCTACTGAAACTCTATCAAAATTGATCCAGACCACTTTCCACACATAGAGCACTTGATCCCCATTGGTTTCCAGCCCCAATTTCCCTCAGCTGAGCTCAATTTCTGAGTTCAACTTCAAGCCCAAAAACAGGACATCTCCCAAACCTCAACCAAATCCAAATTAAACTCACCCACACCTGCACAGGACCAAGAGAAGGAGTTCCACAGTGAAAGCCCCCTCTCCAGTGCCACCTGGCTTGCTCTAGCCTCCAAGCTTTGAAATCGGCTATGGACACTTTCATTCCTAGACAATTCCCCAGAGCCAGAGACTTCATCTGGAGCTTCCTTAGGTGCAATTGAAGGTGACACAACTCTTTGATTGAAGCTACACTTCTCAGAGCAAAGGTATGGATCATTCCTCCTTCCAGAGCTTTCAGCAATTCTCCATTTCATTTAAGTTAATTTCATGGCATGTAAACCATATGGATGTGTTTGTCTCCTCAAGACGAATCTATAGAGCACAAGAACACGAAAATCCATTGAGAAATGAGAGAGTTCTTAGGGTTTTAGTGTGGATGGTCACGGTTGCACACCAGTCGTAGACGATGACCAGACGCCATCCGATCGCGCGTGTATCGGTTGAACTTCTTGGATCGCGTCGGATCAAAGGAAGGAGCGAGACAGCGGGACACATGGCGGCTGACTCAGATGTCTGCATCAAATGGGAGCACGCCGCGTGGTCTTTCGATCCGCCGTAGGTTGACGCTGCACTGAGTTGGATAAGTAGATAAATAGGATTTTTTTTATTTATTTAAGTACCCAGAACTTAGAAAATCCATATCTTTGTGTAGAAAATTCATAAAAATAAAATAAAATAACCCAAACCCTCTTGCTCACTGAACAGAGGAGAATAATGTGGAAAAGAAATCAAGTTATTTTGATGAGTACTTTATTTTTAATTAATTATTTACCCATTTCAGTATTTTGATTCTTCATTTGCATAGACAATTCACCACGGCATGAGACTATAGGGCTCTTGAAGCCGCTGATCTTGGAAATATTCCCTGAATTTTTCAAGGTCAGAGGCCATCCCTATGGAAAGTTATGTATTTTTCAAGTTTATGGCACTGTTTTTGGTATTTTAATTCCAGTAACTAGCATATTACTCAATAAATTCTAGAAAAATTTGGGGAAGTTTCTTAGGACCAGAGAACCCTAGGATAATTATATTTTGAGTTAACTCATTAAGAATAACCCTAATTGACCTAATTACTCAAAACTTAATTTTAATTAATTAGGGTTAACCACACATTAAAATAACTTGAAATTAATTCTTCATTGATCTTTAGGATACAAAGAACCTTGTATAAAAATTTGAAGTCAGTTGGAAATGATTAGCCCTACTAGATGAATTAATTAAGCCACATGATCAAAATTATACTTTAAAAATTCATAACTCCAAAAATGGATTTAAAAAATTCACCAGTTTTGTGGGCTCTCTGATATCGGAGGAGCCTATAAAAATCAAAATTGGAATTTTCTAAATTTTTTCATTTTTAATGATATATTTAATATTTTAATAATTAAAAAATAATAAAAATCAAAAAAATATTAAAAATCATAAAAATGTCAAATTTTGACTCCTAATCACTTAGAAACCAACCAAATATTTTTCCTAAGTCTCTAAGTTAATATATTGAATTTTAAAGGCTCAAAAAAATTTTTAATATTAAAAAATGTATTTTCAAACCTTTTCACTAAATTAATTTCAAAAAATCAAAGGAAAATCAGAAAATTTTAAAATTTTTTTCTCTGAACTCCTTGAGGTCAGAGAGATTTAAGAAAGATATAAAATCCACTTTTCAACTTCAATTTTATTTTATAACTAATTAATACTCTAAAACTCAAAATAATTATAATAAATAAAATATAATTTAAAAAATCACCAAAATTAGTCCAAGTGGTCCTCTGGTCATTAAGAAAATCCCATAATTTTCTTAAGGATAGAAACCTTACTTTGGTTATGTTGTTGAATTTTCCTTGAAATCCCTTATTTTTCACTAAAAATAATTATATAAATAAATTAAATTCAGAAAAATCACATATCCTCCTCTAATGTCTTAATTGACATGTGAGTGAGGTGACATAAAACTTTCAAGTTCATTTGAACTCAATTTAGTGAGTTATGAAATAAATAAGCCTAAAAGGGTATAAAGATAATTAAAGAATTTAAACCCCTTTATTAAAATTTTAGGCTTAATTAAAATGGTGGGTAAAATATTTGATTTTATCTTTCTTGGATGATTGAAACTTTGGGAAATTAAAAGGGTAGGAACCCATTAATCACTTTTAATAAACTAAAAATGAAACTTTAATTATTTAAACAAATTTAAAATTTGGAAGATTAATGAAATTTTGAATTATTAAAAATAGGGATATAACTTGAGAGAATATTAATTCTTTAATAACAAAATCCCTAAATAAGTCACTTCAATAATATTTAACTCTTAATTAAGATTAAAATAATAATCCAAACTAAGTAAATTAAAAATTAAAAAATATAACCCTTAAATTAAAGGAAAGTTGAAAATGTTAAGTGGTTTAATAGTTAAATTAAATTAAATTAAATTAAATTAAATTAAGTAAAAATTAAATTAAATTAAATTAACATTTTAACAATTAAATAAATTAAATTTAAAATATTGAAATTAAATTATATTAAATTAACATCACTCAATAATAAAAGTAAAACAAATTTGAAATATTAAGACAATTCATAATTAAGAATAAAAAAAATCAAACTAATCAAGATTAACCTAAAATATCATAATTAACCTAAACCAAATCATTAAGATATATGAATAATCTAAGTGCATTTGAAAAACCAAAGATTAATTTAAAATATTAAGATCACTTAAAGTATAAAGATTTAAACCAAAAATAATCTGAACACTATTCCAAACGTAAAATTATTTATTAAAACCTCATAATTAAACAAAATCACTTTAAACAATTAACTCAAACTTCAATTTAAGGATGATTAAAATTCTCAGCAAACCAACTTGCCCCTAAAGGCTTTAATTATTAACACTCTTAAATGGAGTATTAAGTGAGATGTCACTTCATTTATCAGGTAATCAAATGCTCAAGTTCACTGAGCAAGAGACAAAGCTTAACTAAACTCCTGGATGATTAATTCACCTGTGCAGTTAAATTTACTTGGACTCAAAATAATCTCGGAAGTATTGAAAAGATGTTTAGGAATCGTCCTAAGCACTTTCTCAATATGATGAGATGTTTTAGAAGAACAATTGAATTTAATTGTTCTTTGATGAATAAAATCATCCATAAACAAAATACAAGAACCTAGACGTCATAGGAGATGACTAGAAATAGGATTAGGACTTTGTTAGACAACCAGAACCATCCCTTAGCTTTACCTAGGTACTTGTTGAAATATTTAAATGCCTTAACATGTGTTTTAAGTGCAGCTTGGGATGACGGGAAGACCCTCCAGGTACGCTTTTATTTTATTGCAATTTACTTTATTGCAATTTATATAAGCTGTACTTTACTCTTCTTGCATGTTAAGCAAGATTGTTGCATGAAAACTAAAACCTTTAGGATAGACACGAAACTGAATCCAAAATTAAATTAAAAGTCACAACAAGATAAAATTGACCGCCACAACATTTCAAAATATAAAATAACTCAAAAATTAATCACAAACAGAACAACAAAACTACAATTGCAATTAAATTAAAACGGCTCGTTGAATGATCAGGAATACCTCGGATGATATAACCCACGTGTTGCTAACGGGATTTCCCACGGTCTAAATGAAAGTGTGGAACTCATTCAGTTGAGTTTAGCAAATTCATCCGGACTAAGTGAATTCGATGAAAATAATCGTGCTGGGATGACGGAACCGTGGGATCTTAATCGGTTCGTTTAAACAACTTTAAGATTTGTTTTAATTAAAATATTAAAAATATTTAGACTTTAAGATTTCTAAACCAATACACTTCTATCATCTTCTAATTTTCACCTTCTAAAACTAAACCTCTGCAACAACAAGGAGTTTGGAGCATGGTGGGCAGCACGACCATCTTCATCAGCAAAACTTGGGTCTACTTCAACAAAACTTTCCATAGAATTAAATTACCAAGCCATAGGACTTCAAGGTATTTTTCCTAGTGGAACATAAATCCTCAACTCTTTATTGGGCATTTGCATGATCATGTCATGTAAATTAAGCCCTAACCGGTCTTAGGACTCCGAGGTAGTCGTTTGGTACGACATAAATCCTTACATCTTCCAGGCTATGTGTATGATTATGTCATACAAATATAAGTCCTAATTAATTAAAATTGGCAAGATTGAAACATTAAGTAAATTCCCAAATTGAAGCCAAACAATAGGATAGTTTGGGAAGTTGCCAAGATTCTTCTTGGATCCTCAGCTTCTCCTACTTTTCTTCCTTTGATTCCTAAAATAAATTGTTCCGAATTTGACCTAATCCCTTTTGAAATTTCCAAAATTCAATCCTCTGAAAACTTTAAACTTTGAAATTCTTGAGAGCAAAACCAATGATCATTATCGAGAGTTTTCTTAAATGATTCCCGTCATTTAAGATGTAATTAACTATAGGGGCTTGCCCTTATAGGGAACTTTAAGAAGCCAGGTAATATAAACCCTGCTTAATTTCTTTATATTAAGTAGGGGAACTTGTCGACTTATAAAGTTGGTTCGCAGACCAAACATATGTCACAAATCTTCTAGTTTATTTAATCAAGCCCCATCATCAAGCAGTGTGTCTATTCTTCGGGATAGATACACGGTTTGTGGTGCGGTGCTCGTTTACATAAACTATTTGGGATGTGAGATCGGTTTGATTTCATATCTTAAAATTTTCAAACTTAAAATTATTTTTAAAATCAAATGCTACCTTCCAAATTATATATATTTAAATTAAATTTAAAATCTAAAATTCGGCGCACAATTTCTATTTGGCGACCCCTTTTCAAAATACAACACAACCTAAAAATATGCCGACAATAACTAATACTAATAAAGTGAAGTTCAAATATATAAGCAAGAATCATTCTCCTTTGTTAGGATATTTAAGTAAATAGGTAATTAGAATTAGTTAAAAATAGTATTGTGCCAAATAGGAGCATACCTATTCTTTACCCTTTGGTCCAGGCATAAAGAACATTGACTAATCCTATGCTTGATTAATGAGTCTGCGGCTAAGCTGGAAGAATACCGGCTCTTACTTCGGAGCTCCCACGTTCCCCACGCCTGAGGGCTAACATCTATACTTCAACTCACAAACAATAGGATCGAATTAAGGATTTTTGCCTGTCACTCTAAAAACTCTAATTCTACGTCTGATGAATATTATTTCCCTATTTATTTGCACCTTCCTTCCAAGGACTTTGACCTCCCTGAATCTCAGATGTAATCTTTACTATAGTTGTTAAACTCAACATATTTTAACTATTCAATTGGCTTGATTAAAAGTAAATTAAGATCTGAGTAAAAGATTATCACAACTTCTCTAAATTTTTACGGCACACTAATTCTATTTATCATTCCACAAAAAAAATCAAAACTAGGAGAAAGACCGAACAACTACTCAGAATTCATGGACAGGATGCAATAAAACTTGGATTTCATATATAAAAGTTAAGTTCTACAAACTAAAGTAAATAAACACAATTTATCTTAAATTCCTCTCCAAGCAAACTCCTTCAAGTTTCTATGAATATCTTCATTTATTTACAGTACGTGGAATTCTCTTTTGAAACAGCAATGCAAAAGATATCTCTCACTTCCCTTCCACTCTTACAATCTAAATAACAACAATGGACACTAGTGGATACTCTATTAGACACTAAACTATTAAAATATTCTAATATAACTAATTACGGACTCTTAGTGACTTTTATAGGACTCCAAAAGGACATTTTTTTGGCCTAAAATGGTTCTTTTTAAAGTTGTTGAAGAGTCTCCAAGGGTTTTGCAAGCATACAATTGAAAATAATCCACATTCGATGTATTTTACGAAAGAACCCTCGATCCCGTCGTCGGCGACCTCGAGCTCTGCCGTCGGCGGCCTTCTACAAATAGTGCCTTGAACTGACCCCACCGTCGGCGGCCTTCCTTGAAATATATTTTGAACTCTTGAGAAAATCTCGCCATCGGCGCCATCGACCTCATTGACGGCGCCCTAGGTCAAATTTGCATATTTTAGTCCTTTTTGCTCCAAATTCACTCCTTTATGCATATTTTCGCTCTATTGTCCTTAAATCTTAATACCTGCAGAAAAACACCAAAAATATCCTTCTTTAAAGTGCAATATCATCAAAATCAGTATAAAATAAGCATTAAAATCTTAACATGTTTTTTCCTTGGGTCACCCTCCCTTTCTTTTGTTAACCGAGAGAAGGAGAGAGAGAGAGAGAGAGAGAGAGAAGGAAAAAAAAATTGAGTATGTATAATTAAAAAATGTGCTCTTTCTCTTCTCTTCTTTTTTTTTAAATTTGATGTGTATATTTATTTTGTTATATTTTATTTTTATTTTATTTTATTTTATTTTACTTGTGATTTTGTTTCATAAAAAATTTGATTTTTGTTGTGAGAATAGATTTGAATTACTTTTTGTGCACTTTTGGTCCTTAACATGAAATAATTGTTCTTATGTGTCATGAGAATTAGGCTTTAAGGGTGATTGGGTGGTGATGTCTTAATCATGGGGATTTGGGCTTAGCTTAGCTTAGAGTGAGTCATGAGAGGGATTAAGTGCTTTAAGTGGAATCATAAAAGAGAGTCCAACTTTTGCCAATTTAGGAGTGGTGACATGACATGGCTCATATGGCTTGCATATGGCTTGGAGGTGGCTTGCATGTGGCTTAAATGGCTTGTCCTTGGATTGGTCAAATTTCATGAGAATGGATTTTAGGATTTTTGGCATTTTTGGTGGCCTTTGTCATGAGGCTATATTTGGAAAATATTTGATGATGAATTTGAAACTTAAGGAGTGATTTAAATAAAAGGTATGATGAGGGGACATTTTCATGTGGGATTTTTTTCAAATTGGGCTATTTAGTATGTGATGATGCATGGACTTGAATTTGGGCTTTTTTAAAATTGGGAGTGAACTTGGGCTTTAGTTTGGGTTGAGCTTTGGATTAATTAAATGTTGGGTTTGGTGTAGGAAAATGATATGAAGAGTTTAGAAAGAATTTGGGGTGATTTTGAATTGAATTGAATGATAACCTTGATAAAATTGTATATATGGTCAATTTTGAATAAATTGGGTTAAGTTGGGTTAATGTTGGGCTAAAATTGAGTCAAGGGCCAGTTTATGGTTGTAAATTGTTCAAGGGGATGTGATAAAGAGTTTTCAACATAGATTGGGTTCAAATTTTGGGATTAAGACATTCAATTTGGTGTATTTCGGACAAGTGACACATTTGGGACAAAATTGGGGATCATGGATTTAGTTGGATTTGGGTGAAGTTTGGCTTCAAATTGGAGGCAATTGAATATTCCATTTGGTTTATGGGAATGTCATGAAGAGTTTAGAATTCAATTTGAGGGGAGTTTGATTGACATTGGGTTCAATTTGGCCAAGATTGGGCTTGGGTTTGGAGAAATTGGGCCTTAAGGGTAAATTGAGGCTTTTGATAAAATTGTGTCGAAATAGTCAAATTAGGACAAATAAAGTTGTTTAAATTAAAAATAGGGATATTTGTAGAGTTTTAGGAATTTTTGGGTTTTTTTGAAATTTTTGGAATTTTGGTCTATGGAGTGATATTTTGGTAATTTTGATCAATTTTAGTCAAAACTGCTCAAAAGGATGATTTAATGGCTCGAGGTGGTTCAAGAAGGGATTTGGTGTCAGATAATAGTGTCCGGGGTTATTTATGATCAACGTGGAAATTTTTATGAACCTCAGAGTATTTTTTAAATACTTGTTTCTTTGGTGTCGAGATGCCAAAAAGTTGCTTGTAAGTATGGCAAGTTTACAGTCAAAATTCTTATTGTAACACAAAGAATGTTTTGGTATCATTTTTAGTACTGATGGGTGACTCCAGGAAATTCTGAGAAATTGGACCTAAAAAATCAGGACCAGAGGGGCATTTTAGTAATTTTGTGAAAAATTGGATCAAGATGGGTAAGCAATCCATGAAGCCTATTTCAAACACATAAGAACCGTAAGAGGACTCATTTTGAACACTCAGCATGCTGTTCCTAAGCCTCTTAGCCAGGAGCCATGTGTTTTTGCTCACCCATATGAGTCTTTCAAAGAGTTAGGAGTTTAGATTGGGTATAGGTGGTTTAAGGTTTGGAATGTGTGCATAAGTGTAGTGTCTGCAAACCTAACCATCACTACACCACTCAGGGTTAGTCTTAAGGTCTGGTCATCCTATAGGAACTCATCCTTGTGTTCCCACACATTGGTCCTAACCTTCTAAGTAGCTTGGAGGTGTGTGACCATCTATGTAAACTTCTGGGAGAGCTGAGAAGTGGCTTGAATTTCTAAATGGTGGGTTCCATTTCTAGTCATCTATTATATTTAAAGGGAAACCCTATGGCCAGATCCTAAGCACTAAGAGGAAAGAAGAACCTCACCAAAAATGAGGTCAACAAAAGTTCTTTGGTGTGTTTTTAAAATTTGTCCAATTTTAATGAATCCACCAACATCCTTTTTAATTTTAAATGAATTTTGGCTATAATGGGAAGTTAGAGAAGTTTAAACAAAAGGATGCTTCAAAAACCCTTTCAAAATTGCGCCAAATTTAAGTAAAATTCTTCACTTTAACTGTGGCGCCTATGCACCAGCCATCCGACGCATAGACGTTAGAGTCCAAAGTTGCACACCATCCAATTTTTTCTCCAAATTTGATCCTTTTTTTCTCATTTCATCACAATCACTCATTTTAATCATACCTGTATGAAAAAACACAAAAACACCTTCTATTAAAGTACAAATTTATCAAAACAGTATAAAAATGTGCATAAAAATACTATATATTTTAGGTATATCAAAATCCCCCAAACTTAAAATGTTAATTATCCTCAAGTGACACTAAAATCATATAAAAATCAAGCATGTAAATAATGTAAATGAGTTTCTTTAAGAAGGTTTCAAATTTTTTTTCTACAAATGAAGTAGTCCAATTTAGAAAAAAAATTTAGTAAAGGAGACCAACTTAAAGTTTAGAAAGTTCTTAATTAAAGGATAATTAAAATATAAGTTCATATCTAATTTCAAAATAATTTTAGATTCTTCAAAGTATAAGATTTAAACATTTTATTTTTCTCACGTAAAAAAAGTTTAGTTGAAAATAATTTTACTCACTATATTATAATCTTAAGCTTTAGATTTTCTCAAAACTTAAATTTTAAACTTTAGGTATGGAACTAATTTTTTATTAGGCCCTTAAATCCTTGAGGTTCTCCTTGCTTTTATTTTCTATATTTTTTTCTATTTTTTTATTTACTTTTAAGGCAAGGATTATTGTATCTGGATAGGCCTTTAATAATTTTGATTTCCACCATTCCATTTAAAAGGAAGGTCCGATATATATCTCACTTAAAAATCATAATGATAGTGTTGAAAATTAGTTTTAATTAAAAGAAATTTAAGTTTTGAAAAATAAAAGTCAAATCTTCTATCTTTACAAAAATACAACATTTTTTACTAATGATAGTCTAACTAAATTTAACATTTCTTTACTAAGAAAATTTTTACTTCAACATTTTCATCATTACTATAAATTTTAACTAAATTCTCTTACTCATTTCTATTTTCAAATTTTTGCTCCCCTAATATAACTTCATATACAAAAATTTTTCAACCAAAAATCAAGTTTTATTAAAGGTATTCTTAAGAACAAATAAAATTTTAGTTTTTGAAAATTTGTTTTTAAAATTCCTCCCAAACTTTAAATGTTTATTTAGGATAAAAAATTTAAGCATAAAAAAATGATACATGGGTAAGAATTAAAAACTAAAATACTTTACTAGAAGGAAATTTCAAATCATAAATATGCAAGTATAACAATTTAAAAATAGGAGTAAAAAGAAATCAAATTCAGTTTTTCATTATTTTCAAAAAATAAAAATTTCAAAAGACTTCTACAGTAGTGGAGGTTTTCAAAGAAAATACACACCAACTTTAACATGACTAAAATCACAACAACATTAGATAATATATGGAAGCAGGTTTTGAAAAGTTTAAACATGCAATTTAAATAGGGGTTTCAAATAGTGTTCTAAATTTTCCTAACAGTTTTGTAATTAAATTATTTACTACTAAAAACTCAAATACTAGATACAAGTTTAAAACATTTGATACCACAAACATGTCACAAACATACAACATAAAACATCAATTGATCATATAAACATCTAAATGTGCTTGAAAGAAATAGTCCCAACAATGCTCTACACAATATCAGAGTTCATACCAAAATACATCACATCACATATGAGAACATCAAATAAAAACATCATAACACATAAGAAAATCACATAACAACATAATAAACTTAACACAACAATCCTAATCATCATCCTCATCATCATCATCTTGATTCCAATCTCTGGATGACATATAAGGGATATAAAAATGACTAGCAGGCTTCTCAGTACTATGATCACCTCTAATCACCCTGTCCATGTACTGTTGATAATTTTCCTCATACTCATCATGTTTCACTATATAGCTTTCAATGTTTTCTATCTTAACATCCATATCTCTAACATGTTCTCTGGTAAGACTCACTTTCTTTAAAATCTTTTGTAACAAACTAGTTTGTGAATCTGTGAAGATGATGCATGTGAAGTAGAAGCTCACGAAGTAGAGGCAGTAAAAACACTGGAAGCTCGAATAGATCCTCCTTTCCAGCCAAATACTAAATGTACAGTGTAAGTTTTTAAATTTACACTGGTAATGGGTTTAAGTGGCTAAATAACTTCTTCCCATATTTCAAACTTAACACCAGACCGCTCACAAAGTGAAAGAATTAGGGAAGAAAATCCCGTACCTGCATTAGTAGCAGCTCTGGCGCAATTCAAAACATAATAAGAAGTAATAGCCCCAATGTCTATAGGCTTTCATTGCTTAATACAATGGTTCAGAACAACTCTTTCTCTTGTAACTTCACCAACATGACTTGAAGGCAAAAGCTTTTATGAGATAAAGTAATGCCATATCTTTGAGGTGGCATTCAACTTAGAGGCTTGAAAATTTACTTTTCTTTCATTTGATATCTTCCATAAACCTCTTCCATCAAGAAGAAAAGACATTATCTCATATAACTCTCCCTTAGAAGGATGATAATTGGCATAAAAAAAAACATCTCAGGAGGCAATCGGTAAAAAGTATTATTTACCGCAGGTGACAAATCTACTTGCTGACCTTTAACCATCAACATATTGTCTTACGCTGCTAGCAAGTTTGCATAAAACACTATAATAACAGAAACAACAGCAACAGCGGAGAAGCAACAGTAATTTTCCCAATTTCTTCGAGCAATCATCTCTTCAATCTCTTCCTCTGGTTTACTTAAAACTCATTCAGGAATCAATTTACACGACGAAAGTGCATCGACGTATCTATCCTCTGCTCTAGAACTGACAAATTTGTTAGAATCAAATCTCGCTTTCCCTCTGGAGCACTTCGACTTTGGAGCCATCTCTAAAAATTCACAAAACAATTACCATAAATTCCAAAATCAACTTCCAAATGTAATTTCCACTAAATCCAAGAAATTTCTCATGCTTTTCCTCAAGTTTTCACCATGAATAGTAATTTTCAAATTTTGTAATAATGTATTGAAAAAATGGTGAAAATAAAAATTTTTTACTTAGGAGAAGTGCTCATACCTCGAGGAACTCAATTCTAATAAATTTCGGCGAAATCAGTTCATAAATGATCCAACTAAGTGATGCCCTAGTATTTTATTTCGCGAAACCGAGAGGTTAAAGGTAATGGGGGGTTAAAATGACAAAACTTTTTGTTTTTAAATGCAGAAATCTAAGTTTGGAGAACCGGCGCCTATGCGCGGAACATACAATGCATAGTTGGGAAATATGATGCTTAAGCACCGAAGGTTTGGCGCTTAGCCGCCGTTGCCCAAATTTTGATAATTAATTTTAATGGCACAAAATCACTTAGTTAATCTACCTCAATCACCTCTAATACTTATCTCTGACCATAAACTCTTCTAATACTAAAAAAATACACTAAAATTTCCATTGATTCCAAACAAATTTCACACAAACACAAACTTATATTTCATTAATAACAAAACTACGCTTAATACAAACTAAAAATTTCTATCCAATTGGATGAAATTCCACAATACTTAAATTCATAACGCATTTCATAAACACAAATTTACATCAATAGATGAACATCAAACTAATGTGCAACACAACACAAACATAAACCACAAACACAAAACACTAAACACAAAAAACCGAATCACAAGACTACACTTAATTTGATTCCAATCTTCAGTAGGCGGAATATAACTAGAATCATCATTATTACCATTTGAACCATCTGGAATATAAATTTGATAAAACAGAAGATGATTAAAAACTCTTTCATCTTCTTCTTCTATCCATTTATTCTTCATATACATCACTCTTTTTTGCTTCTTCCACATGACTTGTATGACTAAATTGCATTTTGAGTTGCCATCCAATATGCGCTAAATGAGCATTAGTTTCATTTTCCTTTGCTTCAATTAATTCTACACTGGATTCAAACTTTGCAATCCTTTCAACAATTACTTGAATATTAACTTCTAGGAAAGTGCTGAATTGTGCATTTTATCTAATAAACTTCACTCTCCCAAGAAAACATTTTTGCACTCAAAATACTCTTCGTAAGACTCAGGAATGAAAATAAGAACTAGGGCAAGTATTTCTTTAATTTACGGTCTTTTTATAGACTTTGAAAGGCACAAAACCTACCCTAGACGTGTTAAAACTCCTCATTTACTCCAAAAACCACTTAATCATGACTTAGGCATCTAGAAACCATCTTTTTATGTTTTTGTAACTCTAGCGCCTAAGCGCCAATCTACGGCGCATAGTCACCAGTACTCAATTTAGCACAGGTCTACTAGACGTCCAAATTTTCATTTGGACTCCTCAAAGTCATCAAATAAGGTTCAATAAACACCACTATAGCATAGAATCTTCAAAATACTACCACATAATCATAGAAACAAACCAAACGAAGCACACACATCAATCATAAAGCAAAGCACACCAATAAATATTGGTTGCCTCCCACAAAGCGCTTGGTTAATCGTCTTCAGACTGACATACTTAAAATTAAAATTTACTTTTTCTATTCTCATCAGGTTTAAGTTTGTGATTTTTAAAATTAAAATTTACTTTTTCTATTCTCTCCTTTTTTATTAAAATTTTATATGTATATTTATTCTATCATATTTTATTTTTATTTTATTTTATTTTATTTTACATGTCATTTTGTGTCATGAAAAATTTGATTTTGTTTGGTGAGAATGGATTTGAATTACTTTTTTTGCACTTTTGGTCCTTAACATAAAAATATTTGTCCTTATGTGTCGTTAGAATTAGGGTTTATGGGGGATTGGGTGGTGATGTCTTTTTCATGGGGATTTGGGTTTAGCTTAGGTTTGAGTGAGTCATGAGTGGGATAAAGTGCTTTAAGTGGAATCATAAACGAGAGTTCACATTTTGCCACTTGAGTAGTGGTGACATGTCATGCCTTATATGGCTTGGATATGGCTTGATGGTGGCTGGCATGTGGCTTACATGGCATGTCCTAGGCTTGGTCAAATTTCATGAGAAAAGATTTTAGGATTTTTGGCATTTTTGGTGGGCTTTGTCATGAGGCTAAATTTGGAAAATATTTGATGATGAAATTGAAACTTAAGGAGTGATTTAAATCAAAGGGATGATGAGGGGACATTTTCATGTGGGCTTTTAATTCAATTTTGGGCTATTTAGTATGTGATGTGGCATGGACTTGAATTTGGGCTTTTTTAGAATTGGGGGTGAACTTTGACTTGCATTTGTGTTGAGCTTGGATCATATTTTGGATCAATTAAATATTGGATTTGGTGTAGGAAGATATTATGAAGAGTTTAGAAAATATTTAGGGTGATTTTGAATTGAATTGAATGATAAATTTGATGGAATTGGACATATGGTCAATTTTGAATAAATTGGGTTAAGTTGGGTTAATGTTGGGCTATGGTTGGGTCAAGGCTAATTTATGGTTGCAAAAGGTTCATGTGGATGTGATAAAGATTTTTCAACATAGATTGGCTTCGA
Source organism: Papilionanthe hookeriana x Papilionanthe teres (assembly GCA_022702705.1). Classification (NCBI taxonomy): domain Eukaryota; kingdom Viridiplantae; phylum Streptophyta; class Magnoliopsida; order Asparagales; family Orchidaceae; genus Papilionanthe; species Papilionanthe hookeriana x Papilionanthe teres. The sequence goes on from CM040423.1 coordinate 161,142,285, forward strand.
ATTTTGGGATAAGGACATTCAATTTGGTTGATTTCGCACATGTGACACATTTGGGACAAAAATTGGGGATGTTAGGTGTGGTTGGATTTGGGTGACGTTTAGGTTCAAATTGGAGGCAATTGAATATTTCATTTCATTCTTAAGAATGTCATGAAGAGTTTAGAACTCAATTTGAGGGGAATTTGATTGACATTGGGTTCAATTGGGCCAAGATATGGCTTGGGTTTGGAGAAATTGGGCCTTAAGGGCAAATTGGGGCTTTTGATAAAATTGGGTCAAAATGGTCAAATTGGGTCAAAGAAAGTGGTTTAAATTGAAATTGGGGATATTTTTAGGGTTTTATGAATTTTTGGAGTTTTTTTGGAAATTTTGGAATTTTGGGCTATGGAGGGTATTTTGGTAATTTTGGTCAATTTTGGTCAAAGTGCTCAAACGGCTGATTTAAAGGCTTGAGGTGGTTCAGTAAGGGATTTGGAGTCAAATAATAGTGTCCGGGGTCATTTTTTATTAATGTGGAAGGTTTTATGAACCTCGGAGAGTGTTTAAAGTAGTTGTTATTTTGGTTTCAAGATGCCAAAAAGTTGTCCAGAAGTATGATAAGTTTACAGTTAAAATTCTTAGTGTAACACGAAGAATGTTTTGGTGTCATTTTTAGGATGGATGGGTGACTCCAGAAAATTCTGGAAAATTGGACCTAAAAAATCAGGACAGGAGGGGTATTTTGGTAATTTTGTGAAATTTGGATCAAGATGGGTATGCAAGCCATGAAGCCTATTTCAAACACATAGGAGCCATAAGAGGACTAATTTTGAACACTTAACATGTTGTTCCTAACCCTCTTAGCCAGGAGCCAGGGGTTTGGTCTCATTCATATGAGTCTTTCAAAGAGTCAGGAGTTTAGATTGGGTTTAGGTTGTTTAAGGTCAAGAATGTGTGCAAAAGTGTAGTGTGTGCAAACCTAACCATCACGAGACCACTTAGGGTTAGTCCTAAGGTCTGGTCATCCTATAAGAACTCATCCTTGCCTTCCCACACATTGGTCCTAAACTTTTAAGTAGCTTGGATATTTTTGACCAGCTATGTAGAATTTCTTGGAGAGCTAGAAGTGTCTTGAATTTCTAAATTGTGGGTTCCATTTCTAGTCTTCTAGAATAGTCAAAGGTAAACCCCATGGCTAGATCCTAAGAACTAAGAGGAAAGAAAAACCTCACCAAAAGTGAGGTCAACAAATGGACCCCCAATAGTTGTGGTGTTCTAACTAAATACACCGCGCGTATTGGTGTTTATCGAAGAGATCAACAAGACTAACACAAAAGTCTAAGTGACACACTCAAAACAAAGCGAGAATTTGAGTGAGAATTTTTTCCGCTGGGGAGTAATAGGTAAATCTCCAAAAATGAGATTCATGAACTCTCGCTGGGGATTAAGAGGTGAAATTTAAAAGGTTACATGATTCAAGGATTGGATTTTAGATTCGCTTTATTTTGATGAATTTTGAGTTTTGATTTGAGTTTTGATTATGATTGATGTTTTGTTTATGATTAATTTTTTTTAAATAGGTTAATTTTAAGATTGAGATTGAAATAGAAATCTAAAATTGATTTTTATTCTTTGATCGAAGTTAATTAGATATTGTGATTCACAGAAAATTTTGAATTTGATAAATACAGAGATTAGATTGGAAAGTGATGAAGACTGGAATTTAGGTACCATCATCAGGATGAGGGTTGGAAGTTGACAACTGATCTCGAAATTAAGAATGAGGATTGGCAGATGATGACTAACCTCGAGATTATGAATGAGAATCGGTAGATGTCAACCGATCTTGAAATTTGGAATGAGGATTAGCAGATGACGACCAACCTCGAGATTTAAATGAGAATTGACAGATGACGACCTATCTTGAAATTCAAAATGAGGATTAGCAGTTGACGACCAACCTTAAGATTTAAATGAAAATCTGCAGATGACGACCGATCTCAAAATAAGAAATGAGGATTAGCTGATGACGACCAACCTTGGGATTTAAATGAGAATCTGCAGATGATGATCAATCTCAAAATAAGGATTGAGAATTAGCAAATGACGACCAACCTCGAGATTTAAATGAGAATCGATAGATGATGACCAATCTTTAATTTTGGAATGAGGATTAGCAGATGATGGCCAATCCCAGAATTTAAATAAGAATCGACAGATGATGACTGATCTAGAAATAAGGAATGAGGATTAACAGATGATGACCAACCTCGAGATTTAAATGAGAATCAATAGATGATGACCGATCTTGATATTCAGAATGAGGATTAGCAGATGATGACCAACATTGGGATTTAAATGAGAATCGGAAGATAACGACTAATTTTGAAATTTAGAATGAGGATTAGCAGATGACGGCCAACCTCAGTATTTAAATGAGAGTTAGCAGATGACGACCGATCTCGAAATAAGGAATGAAGATTAGCAAATGACAAACTACCTCAGATTTTAAATGAGAATTTGCAGATGACAACCAATCTTGAAATTCAGAATGAGTATTAGCAGATGACGACAAGCCTTGGGGTTTAAATGATAATCGGCAGATGACGCCCAACCTTGAAATTTGGAATGAGGATCAACAGATGACAACAAACCTCAGGATTTAAATGAGAGTTGGCAGATGAAGACTGATCTCAAAATAAGAAATGAGGATTAGCAGATGATGACCAACTTTGGGATTTAAATAAGAATTGGCAGATGACGAACGATCTTGAAATTCGGAATTGAGAATTGGAATTTAGGTACCAGTTTTGAGATGAGAGTTAGAATTTAGGTATCAAACTCTAAATAAGGATTAAAATTTCAAGGATTCATAGAAAATTCATGGAGTTTCGGTGTACGACAGTTTAGTGAAAGTTGTATTAGATTTTATAGAAGAAAACAGATTGGGAGAAAATATGAAGGTGTTTCGTATCTCGCTAAAAAAGAGTTGATCAAAAAGGTATTTGATTGGAAGAGTATACGACCCCACGCCATCAGAACCAAATCAAAAATCCCATGGCTTCATGTCAGTAGAGTCGGTTGATCCTCTCTCAAACAAGGGAAAGAATTGAAGTGATTGAATTGGAATTTAGAAGTTTGATTGGAATTTGACTTGAATTTTGAATTTGAATTTAGGTTGGAATTTGATTGAAAGTTTATTTTTGAAATTTAAAATTTGAATTTGGATTGAAAATTTAGATTTGAATTTGGCTTGGATTTTCAGATTGGGATTGAGATTAAAAATTCAGGTTTGAGATTTAGATTGGAATTGATTTGGAAGTTTGAAGTTTAAGATTGAGATTCAATTTATTTTCTTTTTGATGATTTGAATTTGTTTTGATTTATATTTTGTTTTGATTTGAATTTTATTTCATTTTGGTTTGAATTTCATTTTGATTTGTATACATATTTTTTACTCTATTTGATTTTGATGGATTCATTCTATTTTATGTTATTTATTTGTTCATTATTTCATTCATTAGGGAGTTCATTGTTGTTTATTTGTTGTGAAATTTTATTGTATTTTTTTATGTTTCATGTCTTTTCTTTTGTTGTGTGTATATATATATATATATATATATATATATATATATATATATATATATATATATATATATATATATATATAGAATTTGGACCCGATTACAAGCAAGTGCAGCATCTGTGCTTCGTTGAACGAGGTTGTCTTTGAAACATCGCGATGCAAAGTACTTCTTGAGGTACCATCCACTGACTGGAGGCATGTGTAGAAAATAACCCACTCTTCAAGGTATTATCGAGATCATATGTTTATCAAATACTTACAAAGATGTGTTATTTCTACAGACACCGCAGCTGGAGATATTGTAACCTTGTTTCTTCGTCATACTAGTAATGTTTGCTTTGTCACCGGTTATGTAAATGTTGTCTAAGTTGTCTTAGCGAAATCGCTCTAATGTTCTTCGAATTGACATTAGATTAAAAAAATTGTTTGTGTACTTAAAGTTATGGCATCAAGTTCGAATTTCCATCAATTGCTAATAACATAGCCCTTTCTTTAATTCTCTTTTTCTAGGCCTAAGCAGATTTCAAAATTTCTACTCTTGTAATAAAATGCTTTTCACTATCCAAAGATATTTATAAGCTAATTAATGACCAACCAAAAGGCATAAAATCACTTGATTATTTTCAAAGAATAATATCAGAAGAATCTTCTTAAGGTAGCCTCTCAAGATTTATTAATCAGGGGAGGATTAAGACACAAAATTTTGATTATATGCATGCCTTCAGCTTCTTCTCATGGAGCCTTCTTGTTTTCTCTCTTCTTTTTCATTTGATTGATTTTTTTGCACAATTTTTTTTCTCTTTTCTAATTTTTTTTCCATTTAGGATTACTATATCTGGTGGAGCACATGTTAAAGATTTTTAATGCCTGAATTGGGAGACAGATTTTTGGTTTTTTCTCAACTCAAGCATCTCCTTAATTGGATTTTCACACAAAAAAATGCCTCTTTTTTATCTTTCTTTTGCTCTTTTTGTTTCCTGAGAATTAATGTATCTGGTAAGGCATATTTCTTTTATAGATCTTGAACGTTAAAAATTCCCTAATTATTATTTCTGAAAGGTTCCTTAACATGAATTCTAGGATATCATAACTTATTCAAAAGTATGGACCCAGTTACATGGCAGAAAATTAGAAGGCTTTTGAAATCCCGAATCAATTACTCGTATTTCAACCACACTGCTTCATTTTGAGATCTCCTTAAGACCCAGTCTGAATTCCTTAAATGGAGGACCCGGTTATTATGGCATCAATTTTACTCTCCCTTGAAGTCATATTCTTATTAAAATGTTGAAGTTTTATTGTGAATCACTCCTTCTTGATTATCTTTGTGTTAAACTTTGAACGCGTTTTAGGTTATTATATATATATATATATATATATATATATATATATATATATATATATATATATATATATATATATATATATATATATATATATGAAATTGATGAAATTTGGCTTGGTTCTCCTCATAATGGCTATTGGCAACCCATAGTTGTGGAACAAAAGCCTACATATTGCTTATCATTGAAGAATGTTTGGTCATTCCAAAGAAGGTCGTTATAGATTGAAACCAGATCTTAAACCTGTTAATAATAAAAATGTTAATTCTTCTGTTTTGGTTAAGGATGGATCATTGCCTGAAGGATCTTTAACAGCTGGAAAACAGATTTCACAAGCTACTGGTAATAAAAGTTCTGGGATTATTGATATTGTTAATGCTACAGTTTCTGGTATTCAAACTTCAATACCAGTTATGGAAGTTGTTGTTGGTCCTCAAGAACTTATTCATATTCAGTATTCTAATTCTGAGTCTACCATACTGATTGAAAGTTCTATTATTAATTCCAATAATTCTGGGACTCCATCAGATTTACCTGTTGTTGTTCCTTCAGAATTACCTGCTGCTGTTATTAGTTCCAATAAGTCTGCCATATTGATTGAAAGTTTTGTTATTAATTCCAATAATAGTTCTGCTGGGACTCCTTCAGTTATTTTGCCTGCTGCTGTTCCTTCAGAATTACCTGCTGATTTGCCTATGGTTACTGATAGAGATGTTAACTCTGATATTGGTTTAGTAAATATGGTTCCCACTTCACAAATCATTTCGATACTAATTTGACTACTTGGTGCTCGGGGATTGGAACCAAACTTAGCTAATGAAGTTTCGTTGATGATGATAGAAATAATTATTTATCTAAAGAAGTGTTACCACCAGCAATGCAATATCCAGTCTTCAATATTAAACCTCAGGAGATTCCTGATATTCATACTAATATGGCTACTGTCAATAATGAGCTGAATGAGGATTGGGTAGTGAAAAGAAGCAAGAAGAAAAAATCAGTTGATCATATTTCTGCTGAGAACATTATTCCCTCTAGTCCTACTGCATCTTCCTTCTCTAGATTGACTAGGGGAGGTAGATCTACCGATCATGCTTAATTTTCTCTGCTGGAACATTAGGGGAGTGGCAAACCATGGCTCCCTTAATAGATTGTTAATAATAAACAGGGTTCATAAGTGTTGGATGGTGGTTCTTCTTAAGCCAATGGTTAAGTCTAATTATGACAGATTTACTAAAAAGTTCCCAGGATACAATTTTTTTTACAATTCTTCCAATAAAATTTGGGTCTTTTATAGGAATGAATTAAAGATTGATATTCTGGTGGATCATTCTCAGTTTTTGCATATTCATTTTGAGATTGATTCTTTTAAAGGTTATGCTTCTTTTGTCTATGCTGCTTCATCTAAAGTGGATAGAGAGGATCTTTGGTCCCAATTGCATGTGATTGGTCAAACTATCAATGAGGGCTGGATGGTTGGAGGTGACTTCAACTGTATTTCTCATCCTAGTGAGAAGAAGGGAGGCAGGAATCCTAATCTGAATGAATTGCTGTTTTTCTCAGATTCTATCAAAAAAGCTGGACTGTTTGATATTGGTTTTGAAGGTTCACCTTTTACTTGGAGGAGGGGTAATATTTATGAAAGATTGGATAGAGTTCTTGTTAACAAGCCATGGTTTGATTTATTTCCTATTTCTAAAGTTTTGCATCTTGCTAGACTGGGGTCTGATCATTCTCCTCTCCTCATTAAGCTTGTTGTTGCAAATATTGTTCATAAAACCTGTTTCGGATATTTGAATGTATGGTCTTCACATCCTAATTGCAAGCAGCTAATTGAGTCTAACTGGAATATTCCAAAGGATTTCTTAAATGCTAATCCTCTCATTCAGCTTTGGTAGACTCAGAAAAAGCTTTCTAAGGTTTTAACCAGCTGGAATTGGACTGTTTTTGGCAATATTAATTCCAATATAAAAGATGCTGAAGAATTGGTTTCCAAAACTGAACAAGCTGTTGAAAATGGCTCCTGCTCTGATCATGAATTATTCATTGCTAATGAAAAATTAAACAACTGCCATACTTCGGGAGGAACTGTTTCTCCAACAAAAAGCTTCGACCAATCACTTTCTATATGGAGATAGAAATTCTAGATTTTTTCATGCTTGTGATCAAGTATAGAAGATCTATTAATTCTATTTTAAAAATTAATTCTTCTACTAAAGGATGGATTTATGATTCCCAAGGTATAGTTGAAGATGCTTGTTCTCTATTTCAGAATCTTTTTCTCGCTCATCCAGCTTATCTCTTCATCTTTTTCTGTTCAGTTATTGCAATGTAGCATGTTTAAAGGAAATGCTGCTCAGTTAACTAATCCTCCTACTGAAAATGAAGTTTTCTCTGCTATTAATTCTCTGGATAGCAACAAAACTGCTGGGCCTGATGGTTATTCTTCTGATTTCTATAAAAAGTTTTGGAGTATTATTAAGCAAATGGTGATGGCTGCTATCATAGCTTTTTTTCAAGGTTCTAATTTGCCTAAATATTTTGTTGCCTCTACTATCATCCTTATTCCTAAAGATAAATTTAAAAACGAATTTGGAAGGATTTTAGGCCCATATGTATTACTTCTACCTTTTCTAAGATCATTAGTAAGGTTCTAGTGGACAGGCTACAACCTTATCTATTGGATTTAATCTCTGAAAATCAATCTGCCTTCATCAAAGGGAGATGTATTAGTGACAATATTCTTCTTGCTCAGGAGTTTCTTGTTGATATTGATAAGCCATGTAGAGGTTCTAATATTATTCTTAAGCTAGATCTTTCTAAAGCTTTTGATTCAATCAATTGGTCTTTCATTATTGATGTATTAGCTGCTAGAGGCTTCAACTCTGATTTTTGCAATTTAATCTCTAGATGGTTGGAGAACAACTATTATAGTGTTCTGATTAATGGAAGTACTCATGATTTCTTTCAAGCTGGCAGAGGGATTAAACAAGGAGATCCATTATCTCCTTATATTTTCATTTTGTCTTTTGACTACCTCTCTAAATTATTGAATCAAGTTCATATGGCTAATCCTTATGTTCAATATCAGCATAGATCTAACATTTTGGTTAGTCACCTGGCTTATGCAGATGATGTTATTGTCTTTGTAAGTGAGCAAACAATCAATTAAATGTATTATGAAAAATCTTTCCAGTTTTGAATCTGTTTCTGGAATGGAGTTTAACAAAGCCAAATGTTCTTTTCTTCCTAGTTCATTGATGAAGGCTCATATGAAAAATTGGATATTGGATTATACAGGATTCAAAGAGGCTAGTTATCCTCTTGTTTATTTGGGCTTTCATTTGTCCAAAAGAAGAAGAAGATTGTCTCATTTTGATGATGTGGTTGCCAAAATTTGTTCTAGAATTCAATGTAGGACGAATTCTTTTCTCTCTAATGGTGGAAGAGTTACTCTTTTGAAGAGTATTTTAACTACTTTCTCTTTGTATATTGTCCAAATGGTTAATATGAAGAGAAGCTCTCAAAAATTACTCTCAGTTATTTTCAACAAATTTTTATGGGAGGGACAACATAAACAAATGCATTGGACTAACTGGGATAAATTGTGTAAACCACTTGCTTGTGGAGGTCTTGGATTCAAAAGCTTTCAACATCTTAGTTTCTCTTATTTTTGTAAACAATGGATTCATTTCAGATTAAAGTCTTCTCTTTGGTCTCTATTTCTTCATGGTAAATATTGCAGAATATCCCATCCCTCTCGGGTTCAAGCTAAACTAGGTGATTCTAAAAACTGGAAAAGGCTTTTAAAAGTAAGAGAATTTGCTGAAAAGCTTTTTATTTGGGATATTGGTGATGGTCAAGTGGACTTTTGGCTTGACAATTGGTTATTTAATAATCACCTGTATAAGCAAGGAGTATCTTCTTCAAATCAGAAAGTTTCTGATTTCTGGTCCAATTCCAATTGGGATGAAGCTAAACTGAAAGCTGCTGTTAATACTGATTTGGTGTATAAAAGTCTGTCTATACCATTACAGCCTAATGTTAAGGATAGATTGATTACCAAAAATCCATCTACTCAAAGTCTCTCCAAGTTCATTTATCTTTCTAGTAATAATTGGACTGCTAATGATTGGGGCAAGCAACTTTGGAATAAATACATAACTCCTTCTATGTCATTTTTCTATTGGAAGCTTTTCAGGAATTTTTTGCCAACTGATGATATCCTGAAGTTAAAGGGTATTCAGGGGCCTTCTATGTGTCCTTTTTGTCTCTCAAGTGAAGAATCTATTTCCCATTTATTTATCAGTTGCAATGCTATACAGGAGGTATGGAAGACTGTTCTTACTCAATAGGTATTGATTCATAGATATTGTTGTTGGGTCAAGCTTGATGATTGCTGGCAAGATTGGAAGTTGACAACAGAATTTTACATCTCCCTAATTATATTTTGGTTCACTTGGATGGTTAGGAATGAGATTATGCATAATAATATGGTCTTTTCAGCCAAAGTTATTATAAAGAACTGCTTGAATTTTCTTCATATGATGACAACTTCTTTGAACTTAATTGATAAGCCATCAGCAATCAAAGTCCAATTGATCTTTTAGAGAACTCCTAAATACCCTTGGGTTAAAATCAATACTGATGGAAGTTATATACATTCCACTCGCTGTTAATTATTTCAATCGTTGTTATAGGTGCTCTATGCGAAATTACATGGGGACTTGCTTATGGATTATGTACGCACCAATTATCGCCATTAATGCATTAGAATACGAAGCTATAGTTGTTTTACGGAGTCTAATGACAGCCATTCCGAATCATCGAGGTCCAATTCATGTGGAGATGGATTCCTTAATATTACTGAATATTCTTCTACATAAAGCAGCTACTCCTTGGTATCTTCAAATTTGGATCAGTAAAATTTCATTATTGGTATCTAATCTATCTATAGTTTGGAGTCACATTCATAGAGAGGGAAATTAGCTAGCAAATTGGCTTGCTACTAGAGGTAGTTCTTCTAAAGACATTTTATGTTTTTCTTACTCTTCTTTGGATCCTAAATCTCCTATTTTTAGGGAGTTTAGAATTCTATTACATGGGGATCTGCTTTCTTTTCCTCATATCAGATGTACTAGACTTTCTTGATTAATATATTTTCATTTGTGCTAATATATATATATATATATATTCTTGTTGCGGTAGGAGTGTTGGGACACATGACCCATAATCGAGTTGTTGTTTATTTTAAATTTTTTTATGGTGGGAGGGACGGGATGCACTATCCATTATCCTTCTCATATCCATTTTGATTGTCAATCCATGGCATTTGAAAATTTTGGCAGCTTTTTCATGGGACAGTCCTTTGGTGGATGAGTAGATCGGCTTCAACGTTGTCATTATTTCTGTCATTTGAAAGTTTTATGGAAATCTATGACGTCCTGTGCCTTGTAATTTCAACAGAAGTACTGAAGTAATGCACTTGTCTTATGAACTGGGCATCATTTAAAATTTAATCATGTGAATTTTTTATATGAAAATTTTTCATTTTGTTTTATTATTGTATATTCGATGGGTTTAGAGATGTTTTTTTTTAATTAAAATTTTGATAAAATTTTGTTTTGTTTTAAGTTTATTAGAGGGTTGCTAGAGTGAAATTTCAGTTCAACGTATTTGCAACAAGTCAAACCCAAAGAGGAATGAAGTGTTGAATTTGGTTCGAGAACTGGAGGATGTTCATTTTGCATCGAACTCACTTCGATAGACTGCTCCTAATCTAACACACATTTTGCGGGTGCACCCCATCTTGAGAGGTGGAAGGATTCCGGAACCTCTCTGTTTAGGGATGTCTAAACTGTGGCTTTTGATCAAAAAAGAGTTTACTATGGCCGTTCAATGTAGAAATGAACGAGGCATGCCAACGGAATGAATGGCAGTTTGGTCCACTAGGGACATGGACTCACTACCGATTTATGAAAGGAAAGCCATCTGATCTAAATGGAGAGAGGAACTATTCCCCAGCGGAGTCGCCAAAAATTGTCGGCACATTTTTTTATTTATATTTAATTTAATTATATATATATAATTTTAAATAGTTTGAAAAATAATATTTGATTTTGAAAAAACAAGACCGAACTGATCTCATATTTTTAATAGTTTAAATAAACGAACCCTACACTGTAAGCCATGCGTATATCATGAAGAATAAACACATTACTTGATAGTCAGGATTGGTAAATAAACTAATAAATTTGTGACATCCGTGCTGATATGCAAACCAATTTTAAGTTGATCGACAAGTTCCCAAATTTAATACAAAATATTAAATAGGTTAAATATTACCTGGGTTCTAAAGTTCCCTATAATGGCAAGCCCCTATAGTTAATTACATCTTAAATAACAGGAGTCATTTAAGAAAACTCTCGATTAAGATTAGTGGTTCTACCTTCAAGAATTGCAAAGTTTAAGATTCAAACAATTGGATTTTGGAAATTCAAAAGGGAATTGATTAAATTAGAAAAAAATTATTTTGGAGTTTAAAGGTAGAAAGGTAGGGGATGTTATCGATCCAAAAGAGAACCTCTGGTGACATCCAGACAATCCTTTTGTTTGGCTTCAATTTCAGAGAGATGTTATTTGATATTTCAATCCTACAAATTTTATTTATTTAAGACATATATTTGTATGACATGATCATACAAATAGTTTGGAAGATAGGAGGGTTTATGTCATATCAAATGACAACCTCAGAAACTTAAGACGAGTTAGGGCTTATATTGCACAATGTGTAAGGTCTAAAGAGATAAAGTGAGGGTTTATGTTGCACTAGGAAAACTACTTCGAAGTCATATAGCTTTGTTGTTTATTTCTAGGAAAGTTCAGTTTATGAAGATTAGTTTTGCTGTTGAAGATGGCCGTGCCACCCACCGTACTTGTTCCAAGGTCCTTGTTGGTATAGAGGATTAAGAAGTGACAATCAAGGGATGAGAGAAGTGTCAAGTTATAGAAAGTTGAAAAATTGAGGCGGCTTAATGTCTTATTTGAACGAATATTTAAGTTGATTATGATGACACCAGTTAGGATCCCACGGTTCCATCGTTCTGGCACCACCATTTTCATCGGATTCACTTAGTTTAAATGAATTTACTAAACCCAACTAAATGAGTTCCGTACTTTCATGTAGACTGATCCATAAAAAATACCTATTTTATGCCTTGATTTTTATCAATTTCTAAGGATATTATGCTTTAATGAAAGGTATTTTTGTGTTTTTGGATGTAGGTGATGTAAAAAGGTCCAAAAAAGGAAAAAAGATGAAAAAGGAGCAAAATAAAAAAAATTATAAAAAATATTGCTTGGAGCCTAGGCGCCAGAAGTTGGCGCCTAAGCGCCAGACTCGATACAGACACTGTCAAGTTTTTGACAACGTTTGGACTGTTATTTTGACGGAGTGAGCGGTTATTGGACATTCTAGAAGACTGGCAATTGTTCATTGATAATAGGACATGTGATACATTGCATTTGGACGCTCCAAAACGGTTTTAATCGCGAAGAGGTGCGATCCAAAGCCAAGAGGTGTGAAAAACTGGACGCGTTGTCCGGCGCCTAGGCACCAGATTCCGGCGCCTAGGCGCTAGGCAGACTTTCTAAAAGATTCATTGAATGTGAACATGTTTCGAAGAAGTGCCTCAAGGCAACCCTTGAAGCCTATAAATAGGAGTCCACTCCTTCAGAAAAACGTGCCCCCAATGTAACCCCTTTATCTTAGCCACTTTAGGATCTCTCATTCTTAGAGAGAGAAATAGAGAGAGAAATTTAGGGCCACTTTTATTTAGTTTACTGAGTTTATTTTCAAGTTGTTGCATCTGGAGTTCATTACACTGTGGAGTCAGTAGGAATCATAAGATCTGTAGAAGGAATATTTGAGATAAGTATTTTATTTTTGATTCAAAGTCTATTTATTATGTTTTGCTGTTTATAATCAATGTGTTATGAGTAGTTAGTTTACTTTCTTTTTTTAATTATGAAAAGATAAATAAGATAATATAAGATTCAATGGAGAATTGAAAATCAAAATATTTTCAAAACATTGTGATGATAATAATACCTGATCTTACTTTACTTTTTAAATTGGTCATTTAAATTGTTAAAACCTTTTGAAGAGTTTTGAGACCTAGAAGGAGAAGAACTCTTTTGTAGATGTCACATGAATCCTTAGGTAGTCGAAGGCCAAGTGCGGGCTATTCAAGGTGAAGTGCAAATAAATAGGAAGATAAGATTTAAAGGGCGTAGAATTGATAAGTTTTTAGAGTGACAGACTAAATTCTTATAATTTGATTTATAGATATGGAAAGGGTGACTAGTAGGGCCGACCATAGCCACCCTTTGACATCTAGTAGTGTGAGTCTAGATTAACCCATTCTACTAACAATACATCCGGACCTGATCTGTAAATTAGTCAATGTTCTTTGCACCTGGATCAAAGGGTAAAGAATAGGAATGCTTCTATTTGGCACAATACCATAAAATAGATTCTCCAACGAATTTTAAATTATCTTAAAAATCTTGGATTAATTGAAGGGAAGAAAGTTGTTTGTTTTATATAGTTTTCACAAAATCATTTTCTTATTATTGTTTTCTTTATTTGCATCTAGTAAATTATAAGTAATTTATAGTTAGATTAAAATACATAAAGAAATTGAAATACAATATTTAAAAATATATTACCATATTTTTTCCCCGTGGGATCGATACTGGGGTCTTTGTTTTAAAGCCCTATATTACTTGAAACGATACGTATACTTGTGTAGTACCCAAAAAGTATATAAAATATTTTCCTTTAAAATTATATTTTGCTATATAAACATATATTTAAAAAGTATTAAACATTAACGGCTTAGCATTCGAGTAGCAATCAAGTTTTATTTAATTCTATTGCCATAATTAAAATTTGGTACACATCTATATAGCGAGGTTATTCCGAGTCAAGTGTTTTGCGCCTTTGCCGAAATTAAATTTTCTAGCAGTGGTAACAAATCCTTGTATTTGGAAATACAAAAATCAGGTCATGTTTTTGGCGCCATTGCCGGGGAAGGAATAAAAAAAAAGTTATAGATTTTTAAATATTATATTTCCAAAAACATAAAAATATATATATAAATATAAAATATAAAATAAAATAAAATAAATATAAATTTTTATTCCTTGCTTTATTTTTTTTATGCGTAGTTTTGGTTCTGAAGGACTAATACCTTTAGATTCTGAACTAGAAAGAACAATTAGAAAAATTAAAAAGGGAAAACAAATTCAAAAATTTCAAGAAATGGCTACTTTACAAAATCCAATTGAACTTAATGATCAAAATGTTTATAAACGATTAAGGGATTATGCTAACCCTACAGTTGATGAACTTCATTGTAGTATTCAAATACCCACTGTAGATGCTAATTCTTTTGAACTTAAACCGTCTATTATTCAAATGGTGCAAAACAATCAATTTGGTGGAACACCAAATGAGGATCCAAATTTACACCTTGTTAGTTTTTTTAGAACTTTGTGCTACGTTTAAATATAACAATGTTTCTAATGATGCTATTAGACTTACACTCTTTCCTTTTTCCTTAAGAGATAAAGTAAAGATGTGGTTAAACTCATTAGCAACTGGTTCTATTAAAACATGGGCTGAAATGACACAAAAATTCCTTGCTAAATATTTTCCTCCTTCTAAAACTGCTAAATTAAGAAATGATATTACTTCGTTTAGTCAATTTGACGGTGAGGCAATATATGAAACTTGGGAAAGATTTAAAGAACTATTAAGAAAATGTCCTCATCATGCTTTACCTGATTGGTTATTTACTCAAACATTTTACAATGGATTAATTGGATCTTTAAAATCAATTATTGATGCTGCTGCTGGAGGTTCTTTAATGTCTAAATCATTTGAAGAAGCTTACACTTTAATTGAAGAAATGGCTAATAACAATTTTCAATGGCCTTCCGAAAGGATTAATCCTAAAAAGATGGCAAGTATTCACGATAATGAAGCATTTTCTATCCTAGCTTCACAAGTAGCAGCAATGTCTAAAAAATTAGATAATTTTGCAATTAATATTTCTCATAATAACTCTACTAATATTGAAGATTCTCAGACTATTGAAACTTTACAAGCTATTGCAAGTAAAAATAATCCTTATTCAAATTATTATAATCCTGGGTGGAAAAATCATCCTAATTTTAACTGGAATAATTCACAACAACAATGGGGTAAGAATCAATCTCATCCCACTGGAAATTGAAATAATCAAGTTAATCCAAATTATAAACCTCCTGGATTTAATAATCAACAGAAAAAGTTATCAATAGAAGAATTAACTTTACAAATGAATAATCAATTACAAAATCAAAATACAGCCATTCGTAATATTGAAAATCAGATGGGGCAAATTGCTACTTTAATTAATAACAGACCTCTAGGAACACTTCGTAGTAATGTTCAAATTAATCCAAAGGAAACTGGAAAAGAACATGAACATGTTAAGGCTGTGTAACTTAGAAGTGGAAAGGAATTAAAAGAAAGAATGCGGAATGAAATTGAAAAAGATATTGAGGTTGAAGAGATTGAAAAATTTAAAGAAACTCTCTCTACTAGTCAAGATTAGACTGTTATACCTATTAATATGGAAGTTGAAAAACCACCACCACCTTTTCTTGAAAGACTTAAACAGCAGAAACTTGATCATAAATTTTCTAAGTTCATTGAAATTTTTAAGAAACTTACTATTAACATACCTTTTGCTGAAGCTTTGGAACAAATGCCAACTTATGCAAAATTTATGAAGGATATTTTAAGCAAGAAACGAAAATTTGATGCTTTTGAAACTGTTTCATTAAGTGAAGAATGCAGTGCAATAATTCAAAAGAAATTACCTGAAAAGCTTAAGGATCTTGGAAGTTTCACTATACCCTGTGCTATTGGAGAAAAATTTTGTGGAAAAGCTTTATGTGATTTAGGAGCAAGTATTAATCTCATGCCATTTTCTATCTTTCGAAGATTGGATTTAGGAGAGATTACTCCTACCACTATAACCCTTCAGATAGCTGATAGATCTATCACTTATCCTAAAGGAGTTATAGAGGATGTCCTTGTTAAAGTGGATAAGTTTATCTTCCCTGTAGATTTCATCGTACTTGATATGGAAGAAGATAAAGAGATACCTATTATTTTAGGGAGATCTTTTCTAGCTACCGGATGAGCTATGATTGATGTGCAAAAGGGAGAATTAACCATGAGAGTTAATGATCAAGAAATTAAATTCAATGTTCTTAAATCGATGAAGTATCCTGATAAAGATAAATGTTATCTAATGGATATAATTGATTATTTAATTGAGAAACATTATCAAGAAAAATGTAAAGTCATTTCTGAAGAAAAAAATTGAATTTTTAACTAATGAAAATGAAGAAGTAGAAGAAGAAGAGACTTTTTTTATTAAAAATAACTGGGAAACTTTAGACGTAACTCAAAATGATATACTTTTACCATCAATTAAAAATGCCCCTGAACTGGAATTAAAAATGTTACTTTCACATTTAAAATATGCGTTTCTTGGAAATAAGTTAACTTTACCTGTTATTATTTCTTCTGAACCGAGTAAAGATCAAGAAGAAAAACTACTAGGTGTGTTAAAGAATTATAAGAAAGCTTTTGGTTGGACTATTGCTGATGTAAAAGGAATAAGCCCTTCCATTGGTATGCATAGAATTTTAATGGAAGAAAATTTTAAACCTACGATTGAAACGCAAAGAAGATTAAATCCTATCATGAAAGAGGTTGTTAAAAAAGAAATTGTTAAGTGGTTAGATGCTGGTATTATTTATCCTATTTCGGATAGTCAATGGGTAAGTCTTATTCATTGTGTTCCGAAGAAAGGAGGTGTAACTGTCATTGTTAATGATAAAAATGAAATAATTCCTACAGGATAAGTTAATGGATGAAGAATTTGTATTGACTATAGGAAATTAAATAAAGCCACTAGAAAGGATCATTTTCCTTTACCTTTCTTGGATCAAATGCTCGATAAATTAGCTGGACACCCATATTTCTGTTTTCTGGATGGATATTCTGGTTATCATCAATTACTTAATGCTCCTGAGGACCAAGAAAAAATAACATTTACAAGTCCTTATGGAACCTTTGCTTTTAGAAGAATGCATTTTGGTTTATGTAATTCACCTGCAACTTTTCAAAGA
This sequence comes from Papilionanthe hookeriana x Papilionanthe teres, assembly GCA_022702705.1. Classification (NCBI taxonomy): domain Eukaryota; kingdom Viridiplantae; phylum Streptophyta; class Magnoliopsida; order Asparagales; family Orchidaceae; genus Papilionanthe; species Papilionanthe hookeriana x Papilionanthe teres. The sequence continues at coordinate 161,159,448 of CM040423.1, forward strand.
TGTATGATGTAAATATTTTGTGATTTGATTGACAAAGGAATTGAAATATTCATGGACGATTATTCAGTTTTTGGAACTTCTTTTGAATCTTGTTTGGAAAACATTTCCAAACTTCTGAAAAGATGTGAAGAAACAAACTTAGTTCTTAACTGGGAAAAATGTTAATTCATGGTCACAGTAGGCATTGTACTTTGTCACAAAGATTCACAAAAAGGTATGGAAGTAGATCAAGCGAAAGTGAAAATTATTGCTGAATTGCAAACACCCACTACTGTTACTGATGTGAGAAGCTTTCTAGGTCATGCTGGATTTTATAGAAGATACATAAAGGATTTTTCTAAAATTGCTAGACCTCTTTGTCATTTATTAGAAAAAGATGCAAAATTTGAATTTAACAAAGAATTTATTAATGCTTTTAATATTCTAAAAGAAAAACTAATAACTGCACCTATCATTGTTGCACCTAATTGGAATAAATCTTTTGAATTAATGTGTGATGCAAGTGATTTTGCAATTGGAGCTGTATTAGGACATAAATATGAGAAGATTTTCAAAGTTGTATATTATGCTAGTAAAACTCTCATTGAAACATAAATAAATTACACTACCACTGAGAAGGAGCTCTTAGCTATAGTATATGCCTTTGATAAATTTAGACCTTATCTTCTTGGTACTAAATGCATAGTTCATACTGATCATTCTGCTATTAAATATCTATTATCTAAGAAGGATTCTAAACCTAGACTGATAAGATGGGTTTTACTTCTACAAGAATTTGATTTTCAAATAGTAGATAGAAAAAAAACTAAAAACCAAAATACTGATCATTTGTCTAGAACTAAAAATGATATTATTTCACAAGAAAATATAAATGAGAAATTTCCTGATGAATCTTTATATGTTATTCAAGGATGCAAAACACCTTGGTATGCTGATATTGTTAATTATTTAGTTAGCAATATTTTACCTTATGAATTGGATAACAAATTTATTAAGAAATTTAAATATGATGCTAAATCTTATATTTGGGAAGATCCTCATTTATTTAAAATTGGAGGAGATTCTATGATTCGAAGATGTGTTCCTTATGAGGAAACTTTTGCTATTATTCAAAAATGTCATGATTCCGATTTTGGAGGACACTTTGGCATAGATAAAACTGCATTTAAAATATTAAATTTTGGATTTTATTGGCCTACCTTATTTAAATATGCGAGACATTATGTGAAAACATGTGATAGATGTCAAAGGATGGGAAATATATCTACGAAGGATGAAATGCCTTTAAATATATATTGGAAGTTGAAATTTTTGATATATGGGGTTTAGACTTTATGGGACCATTTGTTCCCTCATCTGGAAAAATTTATTTTTTATTAGCAGTTGATTATGTTTCAAAGTGGATTGAAGTTGTTGCTTCACAAACTGTGATTCCAAAAGTGTTTCAAAATTCTTAAAGAAAATTATATTTTCAAGATTTGGAATGCCTAAGTTAATTATCACTGATGGTGGAAGTCATTTCAGGAATGTAAGAATTCAATCATTACTACAAAAATTTGGAATCAAACATAGAATTGCAACTGCTTATCCCCCACAAACAAGTTGAATGGCTGAAGTATCAAACAGAGAAATTAAAATATTTTTAGTGAAGACTCTTAATCCTAAAAAAACTGATTGGGTTGATAGACTTGATTCTGCATTATGGGCTTTTAGAACAGCTTATAAGACACCAATCAGAATGTCACCTTACCGGTTAATTTATGGTAAACATTGTCACTTACCTGCTGAACTTGAACATAAAGCTTATTGGGTGATAAAGGAGTTTAATTTTAATTTGAATAAAGTAGGAGAAAAGCGATTATTGCAATTGAATGAGATGGAAGAGATAAGAAATTAATCATATGAAAATGCAAGGATTTATAAAGAGAAAATGAAGATGTTACATGATAAGAAAATTTCAGGAAATATTTTTGAGCCTGGACAAGAAGTATTACTGCTTAATTCTCTTTTAAAACATTTTCCTAGAAAATTAAGATCTAAATGGATTGGACCTATATAATTGAGAAAGTATACCACTATGGAGCTGTGGATATTAAAGACCCCAAACAGGAAAATTTTTTAAAGTAAATGGATTAAGATTGAAGCCTTATTTTGGAGATATTAAAATGATTTATAAAGAGGCTTATGAATTGAGTCAACCTGATTAAAGATTTACTTAAGTCGAGCTAACGACGTTAAACCAAGCACTTTGTGGGAGGCAACCCATAATTATCTTTTGTTTTGAGTGTTTTTATGTTTTAATGTAAGGTTATGCCTCGATCTTGACTAATTTTATATTATTTTAGAAATAATTGATGCTTATAAGTCTTTGTTGACTTAGGCTGAAGAATATTTTGAAGTATGTAAGATTTAAAAATAGGATCACTCTATTCTAAATATGAGTAAGAAGGAGATCAAGTTAACCTTCATTATGATTGCTTACAATGTGTGTTATTGAGTCTAGATTACTCTTACCAGTATAATTTACCTATCATGAAGAACGAAACTTTGAAATTTGACGATTAGGCGAAACTGAGTTGAACATAGTTCCGGTGCCTAGGCTCCAAGATTCGGCGCCTAAGCGTCCGAATTAAACTATGTATCAATATGTCCAGTGCCTAGGCGCCAGATTCGGCGCCTAAGCGCTACGGTTACTGGGTCGTGCAAAAATTGAAAATTTTCAGTTTTTCACATGATTTTCACCTTTAAATCAACCCATTTTCATCCCTAACCATGAAGCAATCAAAGTTACATCCATTACACTTCATTCTTGAGAGATTTGATAATTTTTTGAAGAAATGGAAGGAAAAAATCATGGAGAAGAGGCTAGGGACAAGGTCTCAAAGGATCGTCAACCCTACCTCAATGGTTTCATCGCAGTAAGTTTAGAGAAAATTTCTAGACGTTTGGATAAGTTTGAAGTGGAGTTTAAAAGCATTAGAGATCGCCTTCATGAAATGTTTCATCAGATTGAACATCTAGAATGGCAGATGAAACTTCAATTTGATCATTTTGCGGCTTATCAAGATGCTCAAGTTTAAATGTATGCGAAGAACAAGTGGATTGACGAAAATACGGCTACTGATTTCCCAAGAGTGTTAGTGTTCTTTCTAAGCGGAATACACAATTTCCCTTGTGAAGATTAGAGTATTCTGGTAATGAGATAGTTATTATCTGGTTTGTTGAGTCGTTGTATCGATTTAGTGAATCGATCGTGTTTGTTTGTGTATTTGCTTTAATGTTCAATGTGTGTTGTTTTTGCTTAGAAATTGTTATGTTTGAGTGTGTACTAGGAACTTGAATCAAGAATGATACTTATCTGGAATATATTGAGCCAATATTGAAGATTATAAATGGATTTTAGTGAAGTTTGATTTAAACTTTATGTTTGATTGGTGGATTTAATATTTAATTTTTAAATTTTTTGGAAAATATTTTGGAAGTTAGAAACTGAAGCCCTACTCTAATGTGAGTAATTGGAAGTTGAATTTATGAATTTTGGTGGAAAATTAAATTTAAAAATAATTTTTTGTGAAAGGCGAGTCTGGCGCCTAGGCGCCAGAATTCGGCGCCTAAGCGCCAGTTCGGCCTGTACCAAAAAAAAATTCCTTAAATACCCTCAAAAGCCATTATCAACGCCTAAGCCTTCTTCTTCCTCCATTTTTCAAGAAAATCAACTTTTAGAATCCATTTTGATGTAAAAACATCAAGGATTTGAGCGCGAAACCACTCAATTTCTTCGTCTCAAGGCCAGATCTACACTTTAAACCATTTATTTTCGATTTTCACCATAGATTTCCCTAGGTTTTGCTAAGAACCGAGATTTTGAAAAATTTTTTTTGATTTTTAGTGATTTCTTTGGATTTTTAAACTTATTTTATGTTTTCTAAACTTAAAAAGAGTTTAAATTTTTATTCCTAAATTTGCTCTTGTTTTCTGTCACGTTTAGATGGCTCCGAAATCTAAACGCGGGAAGGCACGAGATAACTTTGATAGCAGCAAATTTTCTACTATGGCTGTGCATTTTCGATTCCACGAATTTGCGACATTGAGGAAATTCATTTCAGAAAGAAGTTTCTATCATTCGGGAGAAATGATTGGAAACACTATCGTTGCGCAGATTGGCAACGATTTTGTTATTTCACTGTTGTTGCTGTTATCCCTATACTTCGAGAGTTTTATGCAAATTTTCTGGATGCAGAAGATTATGAAGTTTTTGTCAGAGGTGTCGGAGTAGGATTTAATCCTGAAAGAATCAATGTATTTTATGGCCTGCCACCGACTATAGAGTGCTACTATTCTGGATTATCTCCATCTGAGGGAGATTTGGATATGATCATTGCTTATTTGACTGATGGTACTGGATCTTGGAAGATCAGGAACGGAAAAAGGGTAAACTTCAAATCCTCTGAGTTAAATGGTATTTCTAAAGCATGACACTATTTTATTTCTGCAAGGTTGTTACCTTCCAACCACCTGAGTGAAGTGACTAGAGATCGAGCGATCTTAAACTACTGCATTCAGGAAAGGAAGCCTATTGATGTCGGCACTATTATTTATGATTCTGTGGATTCTACTGCGAGATCCAACACTTCTGTTGGACGAGGATTCCCATCCCTGATTTATTCATTATGTATTAGCAATGGAGTAACTGCAGATATTTCAGAGGAAAGGTTAAAGACTGCTAAGCCGATTGGTCAGGAGAGCATTAGCATATATGATCATCTTCGAGGGAAGAAATCGACTTCTCCTTCTTCTGCACCTACTCCAGGTAGACCTTCTACTTCCCGACCCTATACTTCTGCTAAGCCACCATCGAGTTTCTGAGAGTCAATGCATGATCAGTTTATAGAGCAGTAGCAGGAGTTATTTCAAACTCACTACAGAGTTGATACTATTGATAGGAAACTTGATCATTTATCTGATTATACCCAGAGGAAGAGTAGCTATGATGCTGAGTATAATGAAGCCCTCGTCATATTTCTGAAGGGTGAGCATGATGTTCGTTTCCCTACTTTTCCTAATTTTACACCATTTGTTGATCCTAAGGATTTTGAGTTTTCCTTTGGTGACGATGATGATGATGACGAGTCTACAGCCAGTCACTAGTAGTTTATAGATCTCTATGTTGTGCTATTTTGTTGTTAGTTTGTTTTGTTTGGTTTGTTTGTTTAGTTTTATGTTTAATGTATGTTGATTTGTTTAAGTACCTGTGTGGATTGATTAGTGTTATGATTCTGTTGTAAGAATATTCTTAATATATTGTGTTTGAGACTGAAATTAGAGTTAATTTATTATATGTTTGTTTCAGTCTACTGTTTAGTAATTAGTAATTTTGTTCTGCTTTTATTTTGTTTCAAATTTAGTATAATCATAAAAATTAGCCAGCTTACTTTTTATACCTGCTTCAATTTTATCTTTATTATTCATAAAACCATGAGTAGAAGTAAATTTTTCTTTTTAAGATCGTTTTTATATACTTATAAAAATTTCGTTTTTAAAATTATGAATTTCTTTCTCTCATACATTCAAATTTTCATAGTATACCAAAACTTAAGTTTGAGGGAAGGGAAAATACATTCAAATTTAAATTTTATTTGTCCTTAAAGAGCTAATATTTTCTTAAAATAAAAACTTTTTAACATAACTTAAGGAATGAAGAATCTATTTGAGATCACTTTTATTTTTGAAATTATAAACAATTTAGTGAAATTAACCAAAATTTTAATAACTTTGATTGATTTTAAGAATATAATTATTTAACTTAAAGAAGAATAAGATTAAGGAAATTTTCTATTCATAGTAGAAATAATGGACTTTTAGAAGTATTAAGTAATAAAAAATTATCACTTGAAAAAGAAAAGATTAAAAATCTTTTTGAATTTTTATTCATGTTATAATAATTAAGTGGAAATGTATAAGTTTTGAAAATATAAGTTAAGGATAGTGAAGTTCAAAATCATTAACAGGCTATCCAGATATAGTAATCCTCTCTATATAAAAAAAAAAGAAAAAAAAAGAAAAAGAGAAAAAGAGAAGAGAGGAGAAGCTTGAGGAAATGCCTAATAAAAAGTTGGCTTCACTTGAATTATCTTATAGAAGGAAAACTAGTTACATATTTTACTTAATTTTTATACATGAATCTTTATTTAGGAAAGATCTTTTTCTTGTAAATAATCTATGAGATCTTAATATAATAAAATTAGAAATCTTATGATTTGGTAGTTGAATATTCTTTAAATTCTTAAAGTTAAACCTAGTTAGTAAAATTGGGTTAATAATTTAGTCAAGACTTTATAAAATCAAAAATTATAAGGAATCTTAAATATTTATCTTTTATTTCAAAAGTTATACATTTTATATAGTAAAAAGGGTTACTTGAGGACAAGTAACATTTATGTTTGGGGGATTTTGATCCTTAAAAAATTACCTATTTTTATGCCTTGACTTTTTATCAATTTCTAAGGATATTATGCTTTAAAGAAAGGTATTTTTATGTTTTTGGATGTAGGTGATGTAAAAAGGTCCAGAAAAGGAAAAAAGATGAAAAAGGAGCAAAAAGGAGCAAAAATAGAGCAAAATAAAAAATAATTTATTAAAAAATATGGCCTGGCGCCTAGGCGCCAGAAGTTGGCGCCTAAGCGCCAGACTCGATACAAACACTGTCAAGTTTTTGAAAATGTTTGGACGATTATTTTGACGGAGTGAGCGGTTATTGGACATTCTAGAAGACTGGCAATTGTTCCTTGATAATAGGACATGTGATACATTGTATTTGGACGCTCCAAAACGGTTTTAATCGCGAGGAGGTGCGAGCCAAAGAGAAGAGGTGCAAAGAACTGGACGCGGTGTCTGGCGCCTAGGCGCCAGATTCCGGCACCTAGGCGCCAGGCAGACCTTCTAGAAGATTCATTTAATGTGAACATCTTTTGAAGAGGTGCCTCAAAGCAACCCTTGAAGCCTATAAATAGGAGTCCATGCCTTCAGAAAAACGTGCCCCCATTGTAACCCCTTTCTCTTAGCCACTTTAGGATCTCTCATCCTTAGAGAGAGAAATAGAGAGAGAAATTTAGGGCCACTTTTATTTAATTTAGTGAGTTTATTTTCAAGTTATTACATCTGTAGTTCATTACACTGTGGATTCAGTAGGAATCAGAAGATCGGTAGAAGATATATTTGAGATAGGTATTTTATTTTTTATTCAAAGTCTATTTATTATGTTTTGCTGTTTATATTCAATGTGTTCTGAGTAGTTAGTTTACTTTCTTCCTTTAATTCTGAAAAGATACATAAGATAATATAAGATTCAATGGAGAATTGAAAATAAAAATATTTTCAAAACATTGTGATGATATTAATACCTGATCTTACTTTACTTTTTAAATTGGCCATTTAAATTGTTAAAACCTGTTGAAGAGTTTTAAGACCTAGAAGGAGAAGAACTCTTAACTTGTAGATGTCACATGAATCCTTGGGTAGTCAAAGGCCACGTGCGGGCTATTCAAGGTGAAGTGCAAATAAATAGGAGGATAAGATTTAAAGGGCGTAGAATTGATAAGTTTTTAGAGTGACAGACTAAATTCTTATAATTTGTTTTATAGATAAGGAAAGGGTCACTAGTAGGGCCGACCATAGCCACCCTTGGACATCTAGTAGTGTGAGCCTAGATTAACCCATTCTACTAACAATACATCCGGACCTGATCTCATTAGCCAATGTTCTTTGTGCCTGGATCAAAGGGTAAAGAATAGGAATGCTTCTATTTGGCACAATACCATAAAATAGATTTTCCATCGAATATTAAATTATCTTAAAAATCTTGGATTAATTGAAGGGAAGAAAGTTGTTTGTTTTATATAGTTTTCACAAAATCATTTTCTTATTATTGTTTTCTTTATCTGCATCTAGTAAATTATAAGTAATTTATAGTTATATTAAAATAAAAAAAGATTTTGAAATACAATATTTAAAAATTTATTACCATATTTTTTCCATGTGGGATCGATACTGGGGTCTTTGTTTTAAAGCCCTATATTACTTGAAACGATATGTATACTTGCGTAGTACCCAAAAAGTATATAAAATATTTCCCTTTAAAATTATATTTTGCAATATAAACATATATTTAAAAAGTATTAAACATTAACGGCCTAGCATTCTGTAGCAATCAAGTATTATTTAATGTTATTGCCGTAATTAAAATTTGGTACACATCTATATAGCAAGTTATTCCAGGTCAAGTGTTTCGCGCCTTTGCCAGAAATTAAATTTTCTAGCAGTGGTAACAAATCCTTGTATTTGGAAATACAAAAATTGGGTCAAGTTTTTGGCGCAATTACCGGGGACGGAATAAAAAAAAGTTATAGATTTTTAAATATTATATTTCCAAAAACATACAAAAAAATGTAAATATAAAAATATAAAATAAAATAAAAGAAATATAAATTTTTATTCCTTGCTTTATTTTTTTTATGCGTAGTTTTGGTTCTGAAGGACTAATACCTTTAGATTATGAACTAGAAAGAACCAATAGAGAAATTGAAAAGGGAAAACAAATTCAAAAATTTTAAGAAATGGCTACTTTACAAAATCCAATTGAACTTAATGATCAAAATGTTTATAAACCATTAAGGGATTATGCTAACCCTACAGTTGATGAACTTCATAGTAGTATTCAAATACCCACTGTAGATGCTAATTATTTTGAACTTAAACCTTCTATTATTCAAATGGTGCAAAACAATCAATTTGGTGGAACACCAAATGAGGATCCAAATTTACACCTTGTTAATTTTTTTAGAACTTTGTGCTACCTTTAAATCTAACAATGTTTCTGATGATGCTATTAGACTTAGACTCTTTCCTTTTTCCTTAAGAGATAAAGAAAGATGTGGTTAAACTCATTAGCAACTGCTTCTATTAAAACATGGGCTGAAATGACACAAAAATTCCTTGCGAAATATTTTCCTCCTTCTAAAACTGCTAAATTAAGAAATTATATTACTTCGTTTAGTCAAATTGACGGGGAGAAAATTTATGAAACTTGGGAAAGATTTAAATAACTATTAAGAAAATGTCTTCATCAAGCTTTACCTGATTGGTTATTTATTCAAACATTTTACAATGGATTAATTGGATCTTTAAAATCAATTATTGATGCTGCTGTTGGAGGTTCTTTAATGTCTAAATCATTTAAAGAAGCTTACACTTTAATTGAAGAAATGACTAATAACAATTTTCAATGGTCTTCCGAATGGATTAATCCAAAAAAGATGCAAGTATTCACGATAATGAAGCCTTTTCTATCTTAGCTTCACAAGTAGCAGCAATGTCTAAATTAGATAATTTTGCAATTAATATTTCACATAATAACTCTACTAATATTGAAGATTCTCGGATTATTGAAACTTTACAAGCTATTGCAAGTAAAAATTATCCTTATTCAAATTATTATAATCCTAGGTGGAAAAATCATCCTAATTTTAACTGGAATAATTCACAACAACAATGAGGTAAGATTCAATCTCATCCCACTAGAAATTGGAATAATCAAGTTAATCCAAATTATAAACCTCCTGGATTTAATAATCAACAAAAAAAGTTATTAATAGAAGAATTAATTTTACAAATAAATAATCAATTACAAAATCAAAATACTGCTATTCATAATATTACTTAAGCAATTGTATCATTTCTAAGGAGTCTCCTTCCACTATAAGATTATTCCACTGGAATCTCTGAGCCAACTTGATTGCCCAAAAGGAAGCTATAAGAGGAGTGTGGAAGCACAATAGACATTCCCGTAAGTAATTTCTGAACAATCCCCCCATACCAGCAGTACCCTCAATAAAACTCCCATCAGTATTTACTTTGATGAAATTTTGACTTGGGGGATACCATAAAACTTGTATAATTTTGAGGGTTTTGAAATTCTGTGTTGGGGTAGAGCACGGATGTTAGGGAGCTTCTTAACATAGATAAGCTTCTGAATGTAAGTCAGGCAATTCCTTGCCACTTCCTTATCAGTAGGGGATTCATTCTCAAAGATGGCCTTGTTTCTAGCCATCCATATGAACCAAGCAGTGAGCAAAGGGAGGGCTCCAGCTCCCAGCTTATGCCAGTCAATCCAGCAAGTGCTCAGCTCTTTCCATTGGAGATGTAGAGTGTTGATTCTCAGCTGCTCCACCAAGTTGTTCCAGATCTGTTGAGAGAAGGTACATGCAAAAAAAAGATGGGGAATAGATTCTTCTTCCTTATGACAGAGACTGCAGCAGGATGGGCCTCTCAATCCTTTCATTTTTAGTATATCATCTGTGGGTAAGAATTTCATGAATAATCTCCAGCAGAAAAGATTCATAGATGGGGAAAGGTGATTGTGCCAGACTGAATCACCCTAGGGGACCGAATCCCAGTGAAAATTTTGAGAGTAGATGGCTTTGAAGAGGTTTCGATGCTTAAGAGCCTCCCAAACAATTGAGATTGGACAGGTTCTATTAAAATTGATTGAGGCCACTCTCCTAGCTCAAGGTGCCTGCAGAATTGTGTGAATAATTGGTAAAGACCAGTTCTCTCCATCCCAGCAATCAGCAACCTGGAGATTCAGGTTGATATGAGTGGTGCAGGGTTGCTGCCAATCTTAGGGGTACCAATGGTCTAGCCAGAAATTGAGCTCTCCATTTCCGAGGTTCCAAATATATAGCTTCTCTGCCTGCTGCCTGTTCTTTATGATGGCTTTCCAAAGCTTTGAATCTCCCATCTTACTGGTTAACAAGGAGGGATGAGAATATTTACAACATTGCCAGTAAGGAATTTAGCCCACAGTGATTCCTGAGTTCTGAATTTGATCCAAAGCCTGCATATGTTCACTTGAATAATTTGTTTGATCCCTTTGAAGCCCAGCCCACTTGCCCACACTGGCGTAGCCAATTTGGTCCAGGTAGCCTAATGTATTTGCTTCCTTTGACCGACCAGAGAAAATGATTGAACATTCTTTCAAATTGTGCCTGGGTACTCTTCTTCATGGTAGTTATTTGCATCACATAGGAAGGGAGGGTGGTGAGAATGCTTTTGAGTAAAGTGAGCCTTCCCCCTGATGACAGATATAGGTGAGTCCAGTTGGAGAGATAGTTGCTCATCTTGTTTAGAATTTCATCAAAATGATTTTTCTTTTCTCTCCCTTCAGTTAGCTGCACTCCCAGATATTTTAATGGCAGATGAGTAGTAGAGTAACCAGAGTAATGGAGAATCCAATCCTTCAACTCCTGACCAAGCAGCTGGGGGAAGAGAACATGACACTTGGAAGTATTGAACGATAAACCTAAGTGAACTTGGAACTTCTGGATGCAGTTTTGAATAAGTTTGACAACATTCTTTGAAGCATTGGAAAACACCATGACATCATCTGCATAGATCAAGTGAGTTATACTAATATTGGATCTGTGATGATACCTGATGGTGTTGTTGGAACTTGATAGACTGTTCAGAATCTGAGAGAAATAATCCATAGCCAAAATGAAGAGGGTGGGGGAGAGAGGGTCCCCTTACTTGAGACATCTAGTGGCCACAATCTGGCCCTAGCTGGACCCATTGATTAGGATGGAATGAGAGTTGTTGGTCAGCCATCTATGGATCAGGTTACAAAAGGTGTTTGTGAAACCCCTGACAGATAACACCTGAAGGATGAAATCCCAGCTTATTGTGTCATAGGCCTTCTTTATATCTTGTTTATAAATGAGATTTCCTCCCCTAAACTTTTTATTTGGGTCCAGCAACAATTCCTGAGCCAGAAGAACATTTTCAGCAATAGACCTACCCTTAAAAAAGGCTGACTGGTTCAGGCTGATTAGCTTGCCAAGATGAGGTTGTAGCCTGCTTGTTAAAACCTTGCTGATAATTTTACTGATCACTGAAGTTAAGCTGATGGGTCTAAACTGATCCCAGCTGGAAGGGTCATTACATTTGGGGATTAAAACAATGTTGGAGGAGCTGAAATAATGGGGGAGATCATTCCCATTAAAGAAACTGGTAATTGCCTCAGTGACCTCACCTTTGATAACATTCCATGCCTTCTTGTAAAAATCTACTGAAAAACCATCTGGCCCAGCAGTCTTAGAGCTGTCTATAGAGTTTAAGGCTTGCCAAATCTCTTGTTCAGTGGGGGGATGAGTAAGGGAGAGATTGCTGGTGTATTGATAGTGCTCTCGGTAGAAGGAGGTGTTGATTGGGGTTCTTTATCTATGAGGCTGTTTAACAAGATTTTGAAAATAAACCATTGCACTTTTGCCAATTTCCTAGTTGGTGTGAATCCAGTTTCCATGCTCATTTTTGATACCATGGATGGTTTTACACTTCCTCTTATACTTACTGTAAGCATGGAAATACTTTGTGTTTCTGTCCCCTTCTATAAATTCCTTAAGAGAGGCTTTTTATTGAAGGTAGTTGTCTTGGATTTCAATGGAATCAGGGAGGTTGGATTGAGCAGCTAAGAGTTGAGTTTCAGAAGCTTCCCAAGGCTGATAAATGGTTTCTAAATGAAGAACCTCCCTTTCAGCCTCAGTCACACCAGTAAAAATATTTCCAAACTCATTCCATCCCCAGTTTCTGAGAGCTTTGGCAACTTTCAGATGCAGCAGGCCCAGTTTAATCAAAGGATCAACATGGTTAATTCCCTGCCGCTGGGAATTTATAAACTGCACAAAGTTTGGGTGAGACGAGCAGAAGTTATGATATCTGAAAGGAGGATTGGAGGGGCTGGAAGGGGGTGCAGAGATGGACAGTAAGAGTGGTCTGTGGTCAGAGCAGCTTAATGAAAGATGATTAACAGATGTGTGAAGGAATTGGGAATACCAATGCTGATTTACCAGAAACCTATCCAATCTCTCCCAAGTCTTGTTTCTTTTCCAATGGAACTGAGGCCCATTAAAACCCAGATCATAGAGCCCAGATTTTTGGTTATTGTCATTAAAATTGTTCAATATGTTGAGTGAATGAGATCTGCCTCCCTTCTTTTCAGCTGTATTAGTAATACAATTGAAAACTCCTCCTACCACCCAGGGGAAATTCATTAATTAGCTGATCATTTAAATTTGGTCCAAGAGAATAATTCTGTCTTGTTTCGTGCATCCAACATAAATAAAAATTGCAAAAATGGTGTGGCCTGCAAAATTGAGGGTAATGTGCACAAATTGGGGTTGATCAATAAGAATTGACCACTTCACCTCCTTTCTACATCGTACCCTAATTTTGTTGTTAGTATTGGTATATTAAGAAATGCTTGAAATTTTTTTTAGGATTTTGGATGGGTTTACATGAAGCAAGGGTTCCATAATGGCAATACACCAAGGAGAGTGTTTTTTATTGATATATAAGAGTCTTTTAAGAGAAGGAGGATTAGGCACCCCTCTAATGTTCGAACAAAGAAGATTTATCATTTGGAGGGGGGGATGGGAGGTGGAATGACTTGAATTAGATCTAATTCTTCCTCTAGTTAAAGGGGGGAAGTCTCCCTGCCTTTAGAGGAAGAGGATTCAAGCAATTTTTGACTTTCAGTCAGGTATTTCTTCTTTTTTCTAGCAGTGTGAATAAGCCATTCCTCCTCTATAGAGTCTTGGACAGGCTGCAACTTGTCCAAAGGAGGAGGGAGAGGTTGATTTTGAAAAGTAAGGGGTTCAATGAAGTTAGTGTTTTGTGTGGGGGTAGGATTAGTTTTAGGGGATGAGATTTTAGAGTGAGATTTGGGGTCAGTGTGCTGCCTTAAATCCATAGAAGTGGGAGATGTCATCAAAAGAAGTGTTGGGGGGTCAGAAGAAGCATTGGCCTGTCTAGCTTCTGTCAATGAAGGATTTACGTCCTGATTCCCCACCTGAGAATTCATAGGAGCTGTAGGGGCTACAGAAAGAGGCTCTTTAGGCTGAGAAGCAGATTTCCTGGGAGGGGGATGTAGTCTGAAACACCTAGCAGTGGTGTGACCAAACATCATGCAATGTGAACAGAAGTATGGTTTTTGCTGCATAGTCACTTCCAGCTACTGTCCATCAGAAGTTGAACCAACCCAAATCCTTTTAATTTCAAGAAGGGAAATATCTCTTTCTATTTGAATCTGAGCACCTTCAGGTTTTGCCTTGTTTACGGTAGCTGCATGTAGCTTTAGAGGAGTGCCAAGAGTTCTCCCAATTTGAAATAAGGTTGTTTGGTTGAAGAACCTGTAGGGGAGATTAGGGAACTTAAACCAGATAGGGATGATTGGGGGTTCTTTACTGGGATCAAAGTCTGGTGTCCACTTTATTATTTTCATCTCCATGCCTGCTATGGTGATCAGCTTTTTAGCAAAGAGCTTGGCATAGTCTTCCTTTGAAGAGAGATTAATTAACAAGTGTCTGCCATACAATAAGCCTATTTTCCAATGGCCTATGAAGTTAAGAGATTCAAAGAAGCTTCTTACTAGTACCATCTTTGGGTGACCCAACCCAAACTTGCTAATTAAAGTTAGTCTTTTTTCATTGTTCAATTCTTCCAATTTCTGTTATGTGAAGAATATAGCAGGACAACCCTCTTTTTCACCAATAGGTCTAATAAAAGGACATGTACTTCTCCCAGCAGCTGCATCATGCAAACTTTAAGGGAACACTAAGTTTGCTGGATCTTTAATGGAGGGGGCCTCCCAACCACTCCTGCATAGGAAGCTTTAACCCAGTCTATATGGGTTTCCATATCAAAAGGGCTGGGCATGGCTGAAATAGAAGAACAGCCAGCAAGGACAAAATTTTTCACCAGGTGGCCAGACTCCACCTCCAGCCAACCAAAGTGAAAATATCTTAAATCTAAGCAAAATAAAAGAAAACAGAGGAAGAACAAGAGAACTGTCCCAACAAAAATAGAAAAAACCAGCAAAGCTCCCCAACTAAAGAAAAAAGAGCTTTGACCATAAAGCAAGACCAAAGAAAAAGTCCCAGGAGAGTGAAAAACCATAATAAACCAACTTAACTGAACAAGATCCCCAACCACAGTGAGGAAGGAAAAACCAGAGAGAACCATAAGCTAATGAAACAATAAACTTTTTGAAAAAAGTTTACTCTCGAAGGATCAGCCTCCACACTGAAACACCAGCAAGCTCTACCACTACACCACTAGCACCAAAAAAACTCCACCACCACTTACCAGGGAGCAGTCAGAGCTAGACCCGCCTCCAGGAACCTCCATGGAACCCTAACGAGAGCAATATATATATATATATATATATATATATATATATATATATATAATCTCGATGGTGGCGGCTACCTTGGCTCGCTGTAGGGTTCGACGTAATGGCCCCGTCTCGGGCTGCTGGCCGGAGTCATCCGAAGGTTTTCCTGTGGTGGTGTGGCACTTTGGGGGGGGTGGTAAGTGGTGGTTTTTCACTGTGGTGTTGGTTTTGTGAAGGAAGTTTTGAAGGGGGGCTTCCCGGGCTCCACTTTTTTTGAATTGTTGTTACTGTTCCATTGGTTGGTGGACTGGTGACCTTGGCTGTTCCTTCTTCCTCCATCTGTTGGAGCTTTATACTTGATGATGGCTAGTTCCAGTGTCACTAAGGATCCTCCCACTTATGCCTCTCGCTCTCGGCAAAGGCATATTACCTGAGTCGAGTGGAACACCCGACCTTCCCTAAAATCTTGCATGATGCCGCTCGCCGGAAGAGCAGATTGCCCTTTGGTCAGACCTTTGGGTTCTAAAGATGGTCGACCAACAGTCCTTTTTACCTCCCAGGAAATGATTACCCTTGCTGATGCTATCAAATTCACTCTTGTTTGTCAATTCCAGTTTAGACATCCCAAAATGGAGTTTGTCAGGAGGCATTTTGAGAACTTTCAGTTGGTGGGTCAGTGGAAGTTAGGGGTGATGGATGGTGGGCACCTGCTCATTAGGCTTTCAAGGGAGGAAGATTATGCAAGAGTTTTGGGTTCGCAAGAGATGCAGATTGCAAACTCCTCAATGAAGCTAATTAAATGGTATCCAGGCTTTGATCCAGCCAAAGAGTCCCCTTTAAAACCTTTATGGTTCACTCTCCCAAATTTACCAATTCAATTATACCATACACATGCTATATTTCAGATTAGCAGGGCATTAGGAACACCACTTAGAGTTGATTCCCCAACACATGATATGGGCAACCCAGCAGCAGCTAAAGTTCTGGTAGAAAGAGATGTTTCTCTACCAGAGATAGACAAAATATGGATTACCACTTCTGATGATGGAGAGGGGTTCTGGCAAGAGGTAGTCTTAGAAAATATGCCTGTCTATTGCCAACACTGCAGGATGTTTGGCCATCTAAAGGAGAAATGCTATAGGCTTAAGCCACCTACTAAGAAGCCAGCTAAAGGGAAAGCAGTGGAAATTCAGGCATCGAAATTATTCGAGTAGAAACATCTGCACCCCAAGTGAATTCCAGTGACATGGAGTTACTGACAGATCCTTCTACTGATGTGGTACATCCCCAAGGAGATGAGTTGGGCTCTCTGGAACCTTTAGGGGATAGTGAGCTTATGCCTGATTCTGTTAATCTACCTCATTCACACATAGAGAAAGACCAAGAGAAAATGGAATCAGTCTGGCAAATACAAAAGTCAAAGAAAAAGAAAAAATAGTCCATTGAACTTCGTAAATTGGCGACTCAAGAACTGGAGATACCTGATAATAAAAATCCCAATGGCTCTCCTAGGGACTCCTCCAGAGGAAGAGTCAGGACACATTCTAGATCTATCTCTAACCACTCATCACCAAATCCCAAACCTCTTGATGATCAAGTGTCTGTGTTGGAACATTAGAGGGGTGGCACACCCCCATTCTATTAAAAGATTACTTCACCTCTATAAGAAACACCAACTTTGGTGTATGATCCTTTTGGAACCTATGGTGTACAAAAAGCAAGATAAAATTCTTACCAAATTCCCCGGTTGCACTTTTTTGCTAACTCCACTAATAAAATCTGGTTAATCCGCGTAAAAGAGCTTCTCTGGACTGTCCAGGTTGATCACCCACAGCTTGTGCATTTCCATTTCAATTTAGAGGGGAACAATTTTGCTGCCACTTTTGTTTATGCTGGCTGCACCAAAACTGACAGAAGAAATCTTTGGAATGAGATCATTGAAATTAGTAAGGTGGAGACACTTAGCTGGATCGTGGGAGGAGACTTCAACAGTATTGCTTCAACTTGTGAAAAGCTGGGAGGAAGATTACCAAACCAGAATGTGCTTACTGAATTTAATGATAGGATCAACAAGGCAGGCTTATTTGATCTGGGTTTTCTGGGCAGCCAATTCACTTGGAGGAGAGGAGCCATTTATGAGAGACTGGATCGTTTTTTGGCTAATGACTCCTGGCATCAAAACTTTCTAAACACTACCATCACCCACCTTAACTTTGTCGGCTCGACCATAAACCCCTTCTTCTCACCATCTCCACACCTAATACCCATCACTCTCCTCCCCCATTTAGATATATCACTTTCCGGTCTAGTCATCCTAAATTTAATTCTATAATTCAGAAAATCGGAGAGGTAGCCCCAGCTCCAATCCTTTTACTAACCTACAAAACCTACAATTACAGCTGGCTAGGGCTCTGAGAAAATGGAACTGGGAGTCTATTGGTGATGTTTTTCAGGGGGTCATCAAGGCTGAAGTGGAGGTTAACAATGCTTAACTTGTAGCCCAAGGTGATGAGAATAAGTTTAAAGAATTTGTGACTGCACAAGAGAAGTTGCTTACTTATCTAAACTGGCAGGACCAAATACTTAGACAAAAAGCTTCTATCAACAAATTTAAGGAGGGAGATAGGAACACTAAGTACTATCATGCTTGTATTAAGTATAAAAGGAAGTGTAATGCCATCCTTTCTATCATGACAGTCCAGGGGACATTGCTCAGGGATGGTACTGAAATTGCAAACAATGCTGTCTCATTTTTTCAAAAGCTTCTTACCTTCAAACACTGCTCCACCCATTCAATTGACAGCAACTTGTTTAATGATGTCTACCACTACACCAACACTCTCAAGCTCACTGATATCCCCTCACAGGATGAAATTTGGGTGGCTTTACAGTCCATTGACAGCTCTAAGGCTGCTGGCCCTGATGGGTTTAATGCGATTTTTATAAGAAAACCCGGGTAGTCCGTAAAATGATGTTTCAATTGCTTATCCAAGGCTTTTTAAAGGTATTGATCTCCCACAGTATTTCCATTCCTCTACCACTCGTGCTTATCCCTAAAACCACTGCACCAAAAAATTGGAACCATTATAGACCAATAAGCCTCACCACTGTCATCAGTAAGATTATTAGCAAAGTGATTGTTGGGAGATTACAGCCTCATCTTAATAATATTATCAGTCCTCACCAATCTACTTTTGTTAAAGGAAGATCCATTGCAGATAATGTCCTTCTTGCTCAAGAATTAATTCTTGATTTAGATAAAACCTGCAAGGGTGGCAACCTAATATATAAGCTTGATATTAAGAAAGCCTATGATACTTTGGATTGAAATTTTATCCTCCAGGTGCTACATGTTAGGGGTTTCTCTGCTGATTTCTGCCTGCTGATTAAGAGATGGCTGAAATTTAACAACCATTCTATTCTGATTAATGGCCAGAGTTGGGGTGGGTTCCAAGCCACTAGAGGTCTGAAACAGGGAGATCCTCTATCCCCTTCCATTTTCATTATAGTTATGGATTATCTCTCCAGGCTCCTTGAGGCTCGTGTTTCCCCTTCCAAGTATGCCGATTTCATCACGAGTCCAATGTGATTATTTCTCATCATTTATATGCTGATGATCTAATGATTTTTTCAAGGGCTTCCAAGATTGCTGTTAAAAAATTTATCAATTGTCTTAAACATATCCAACTGGTCTCTGGTCTTCATTTCAACAATGCTAAATGTGAGTTGATCTTTCCCAAGCATATTACTGCAGATTTGTCTCATTGGATTACTAACTACACTGGATTCTCTAAAGCTACTCTTCCATTGAAATATTTGGGGGTGCTGCTTATTAAGAGTAGATCCAAACAGCTCCACTTTGAGGAGATTATTGGAAAACTCAATACCCAGTTATCTAACTAGACAAACTCTTTCTTATCCTCTGGTGGGAGAATCACATTGCTTCACAGTATACTCACAACATTCCCAAATTATGTTCTCCAAATGACCTGCATGAAGAAGAGCTCTAGAATCCAAATTGAATGAATTTTTAACAGATTCTTATGGTCTGGACAAAGAAAGCAGATGCACTAGGCAAGCTGGCAGAAACTTGCTAAACCTATTGAGGCAGGTGGTTTGGGATTCAAGGGATTACACCACCTGCAGAAAGTTAATTTTTGTAAACTGTGGATTCAATTTAGACAACAAAATTCCTTGTGGGCTATCTTTATGAAAGGAAAATATTGTAAAGACAGCCACCCCAATTTGGTACAAATCAAACCTGGAATCTCCGGATCCGGAAACATATGCTTCCGAATAGAGACCTTGTCGAATCTCTTTATTACTGGGAACTTGGTAATGGGAAAGTGCTGTTTTGGCAAGACAACTGGTGCCCCCCTGAGATGAAGAATGCCCTCCCTAATTTTAATAAACAGCTTTTCCCAGTAGCCAACTGCTGGGATAATATGCAATGGTCACACATTAAGCTTCAGGAGCTGCTCACTGAATCTTCTGCTCATCAGGTGGCCTCTATTCCTTTTGACAGTGATAAACAAGATTAGATCGTTTGGCAAAAGGGTAAGCTCCACAGTCTCACCAAGCATATCTACCTGAATATCTTCAACTGGCCTTCATTCAATTGGGGTAGGAAAATCTGGAACAAGTATCTTACACCCTCCATGTCCTTCTTTATTTGGAGGATTTTTCACAACCTCCTTCCAAATGATGAAATTCTCAAACTTAAGGGGATTAGAGGGCCATCTAAGTGCTACTTATGTGGGACTAATGCTGAAACTATTCAGCACTTATTCTTTAACTGCAGCTTCTCTCAGGAGGTGTGGAAGGAGGTTCTTAAACTTTTTAAGATTAACACTCTTCTTCTTGAGTGGCAGGAGTTATCTACTTGCTGGTTGTCCTGGCATAAAGCTAAAGTGGGGGATATTCCTTTTATCATTGCTTGGTTTATATGGATGCACTGTAAATAGTGTGAAATATGAAGACAAAAGGTGTAGAGTCCTATCTCGTGGTGGGAAATTGCCAGTCATTCTTAAGTAAGCTCATCCAATTGAAGAAGTTTCATAACATCCTCAACACTCCACTGCAAGACTACTCAAAGCAGCCTAAAGTTATGTTAATTTTCTGGAAAGCTCCAACCCATCCATTTATTAAAATTAACACTGATGAGGCCTTCTCTGATCATGGTTCTGGTTGTAGGGGTGTTTTCAGGGACTGGGATGGTAAGTGTATCTGTTTCTTCCATACTCCCATTGATGCTGCTGATGCCCTGGAATCAGAATTAATCGTCGTTTTTGGGCTCTCAGCTCGCCACTTCTTGGCATTGGTGTGATGTTGCTGTTGAATGTTACTCAGCTTCCCTTATTCAGTACATGCAGAATAACCTTCACCCACCGTGGCATCATGCCATCTGGATTACTAGAATCAAGATATTATCTCAGAAGATTAATACAAATTTTAATTTTATTTTTAGAGAAGGCAACGAAGCCGACTAATCGGCTTGCCAAGAGGGCTCTTTCCTCCCAGCAAGTTCTTATCTCCTCTGACCCCCCCTCCTCAGTTAACTTATCTCATTGAAGCTAATCGAGTGAAGGCTCCTCATTTCAGAGTGGTGGACATCTAAGGACATCTTTAATGATGCTTCTCTACTCTACCCGATGGTTCTATCAGCTATGCATATTTGGTTTTTGGCTCCCTTTGGTCCTGAAGAATTGTTTTTGGGATGTTTTTGGTGGGGCAGTTTGCTGTTTTCAGATTTTGTTATTGAGAATGAGTTTTTTGGGGTTTACAAAGGATATTGGGCTACTTGTTATGTAGCTGGTGCTTTTGTTTTTTAGTTTAGGCTGACTTGTAAAATCTGAATTTTTACTTTATAAACATGTAGGGAGCCTATTGTAGCTCCTTTTCTCAAAAAAAAAATAATAAATAATATATATATATATATATATATATATATATATATATATATATATATATATATATATATATATATATATATATATATATATATATATATATAAATTTAAAATTTACTCCTTGTCTTCTCTCCATTTTTAATTAAAATTTGATATGTATAATTATTCTATTATATTTTATTTTTATTTTATTTTATATTATTTTACTTGTCATTTTTTGTCATGAAAAATTTGATTTTGTTTGGTGAGAATGGAATTAAATTACCTTTTGTGTAGTTTTGGTCCTTAACATGAAAATATTTTTCCTTATGTGTCATGAGAATTTGGCTTTATGGAGTATTGGGTGGTGATGTCTTAATCATGGGGATTTGGGTTTAGCTTAGCTTAGAGTGAGTCATTAGAGGGATTAAGTGCTTAAAGTGGAATCATAAAAGAAAGTCCACCTTTTGCCACTTGAGAAGTGGTGACATGGCATGGCTCAAATGGCTTGTATATGGATTGGAGGTGGCTTACATGTGGCTTACATTACTTGTCCTAAGATTGGTCAAATTTCATTGGAAAGGATTTTAGGATTTTTGGCATTATTAGTGGGCTTTTTCATGAGGCTAGATTTGGAAAATATTTGATGATGAATTTAAAACATAAGGAGTGATTTAAATCAAAGGAATGATGAGGGGAAATTTTCATGTGGGCTTTTAATTCAAATTTGGGCTATTTAGTATGTGATGGGGCATGAACTTGAATTTGGGCTTATTTAAAATTTGGGATGAACTTGGGCTTGGGTTTGGGTTGATATTGGGTCAAAATTTGGATCAATTAATTGTTATGTTTGGTGTAGGAAGATGTTAGGAAGAGTTTAGAAAAGATTTGGGGTGATTTTCATATGAATTGAATGATAAATTTGATGGAATTAGACATATGGTAAATTTTCAGTAAATTGGTTTAAGTTGGGTTAATGTTGGGCTAAGGTTGGGTCAAGGGCCAATTGATGGTTGCAAAAAGTTCAAGGGGATGTCATAAAGAGTTTTCAACATAGATTTGGTTCCAAATTTAGGATTAGGACATTCAATTTGGTGGATTTCAGACATGTGACACATTTCAAACAAAATTGGGGATCTTGGGTTTGGTTAGATTTGGGTGAAGTTTGGGTTCAAATTGAAGGTAATTGATTATTGTATTTGGTTCATCGGAATTTCATGAAGAGTTTAGAATTCAATTTGAGGGGAATTTGATTGAAATTGGGTTCAATTGGGCCAAGATTTGGCTTGGGCTTGGAGAAATTGGGCCTTAAGGGCAAATTGGGGCTTTTGATAAAATTGGGTCAAAATGGTCAAATTGGGTCAAATAAAGTGGTTTAAATTGAACTTAAGGACATATGCAGAGTTTTAGAAATTTTTTGGATTTTTTGGAATTTTGGAAATTTTGTGCTATGGAGGGGTATTTTAGTAAATTTGTTCAATTTTGGTCAAAGTGCTTAAAAAGATGATTTAAAGATTCGAGGTTGTTCGAGAAGGAATTTAGAGTAAGATAATAGTGTCTGGTATAATTTTTGATCAATGTGGAAGGTTTTATGAACCTCAGAGAGTTTTTTAAGTATCTGTTATTTTGGTGTCTAGATGCCAAAAAGTTCCCCGGAAGTATGACAAGTTTACAGTCAAAATTCTCAGTGTAACACGAGGAATGTTTTGGTATCATTTTTAGGACTGATGGGTGACTCCAGAAAATTCTAGGAAATTATACCTAAAAAATCAGGACCGGAGGGGTTATTTTTTTATTTTGTGGAAATTGGATCAAGATGGGTAAGCAAGCCACGAAGCCTATTTTAAACACATAAGAGTCGTAAGAGGACTCATTTTGAACACTCAGCATGTTGTTCCTAACCCTCTTAGCCAGAAGCTAGGGGTTTTGGCTCATCCATATGAGTCTTTCAAAGAGTTAGGAGTTTAGATTGGGTATAGGTGGTTTAAGGTTTGTAATGTGTGCAAAAGTGTTGTGCGTGGAAACCTAACCATCACAAGACCACTCAGAGTTAGTCCTAAGGTTTGTCATCCTATAGGAACTCATCTTAGTCTTCCCACACATTGGTCCTAACCATCTAAGTAGCTTGGAGGTTTGTGACCATCTATGTAGAATTTCCGGGAGAGCTAAGAAGTGGTTTGAATTTTTAAATGGTGGGTTCTATTTCTAGTCCTCTAGAATAGTCAAAGGGAAACCCTATTGCTAGATCTTAAGCACTAATGGGAAAGAAAGACCTCACAAAAAATGAGGTCAACAAAGTTGATTTTATGTCTCTTCAAAATATGTCTAAATTAAATGAATCAACCAAGAGAGGCATCCATCCATTCAAACTTTAAATGAATTTTGGCACTAATGGGAAGTTAATGAAGTTTAAACCAAATGATGCTTCAAAACCCCCTTCAATTTTGTGCCAAAATTAAGTAAAATTTGTCACTTTAACTCTGGCGCCTATGCGTCAGCCATCCGGCGCATAGGCGTGAGAGGCCAAATTTTCACACCTTCCAATTTTTTCTCCAAATTTGATCCTTTTTTCTCCTTTCATCACAATCACTCATTTTAATCATACATGCAAGAAAAACATAAGAATACCTTCCATTATAGTGCAATATTATTAAAAATAGGTATAAAAATGTGCATAAAAATACTATATATTTTAGGTGTATCAAAATCCCTCAAACTTAAAATGTTACTTATCCTCAAGTGACACTAAAATCATATAAAAATCAAGCATGCAATATATGTAAATGAGCTCCTTTAGGAAGGTTTCAAAATTTTTTTCTAGAAATGAAATAGTCCAATTTAGAAAAAAATTTAGTAAATGAGACCAACTTAAAGCTTAAAAAGTTCTTAAGTAAAGGATAATGAAAAGTATAAGTTCCTATCTAAATCAGAAATACTTGAAGATTCTTCAAATTATAGGATTTAAACATTTTATTTTCCTCACATAAAAAGTTTATTTGAAAATAATTTCACTCACTATATTATAATCTTAAGCTTTAGATCTTCTCAAAACTTATATTTTTAACTTTAAGTATGGAACCAATTTTTGATTAGGCCCTTAAATCCTAAAGCTTTTCCTTGTTTTTTTTCTTTTTGTTTTATTTACTTATAAGGCAAGGATTACTGTATCTGGATAGGCCCTTTATGATTTTTAATTCCACCCTTCCATTTAAAATAAATGTCTGATATATATCTTTCACTTAAAAGTCATAATAATAGCGTTGAAAATTATTTTTCTAAAAGAAATTTAAGTTTTGAAAAGTAAAAGTCAAATCGTCTTTCTTTACAAAAATTTAATATTTCTTAGTAAACATAGTTTATCTATATTTAACATTTCCTTACTGAGAAAATTTTAACTTCAAAATTTTCATCATTACTATAAATTTTAACTAAATTCTCTAACTCATTTCTATGTTCAAAATTTTGCTCCCCTAATATAACTTGATATACAAAATTGTTGTCAATCAAAAATCAAGTTTTATTAAAACTAATCTTGAGACCAAATAAAATTTTAGTCTTTGAAAATTTGTTTTTAAAATTCCCCCCAAACTTTAAATTTTTAGTTAGGATAAAACATTTAAGCATAAAAAATGATACATGAGTAAGAATTAAAAACTAAAATACCATACTAGCAGGAATTTTCTTATCCTAAATATGCAAGTATAACAATTTAAAAACAGGAGTAAAAAGAAATAAAATTCAGTTTTTCAGTTTTTCAAAAAATAAAAATTTCAAAAGACTTCTATAGTAGTGAAGGTTTTTAAAGAAAATACACACCAACTTTAACATAACTAAAATCACAACATCATTAGATAATATCTGGTAGCTTATTTTGAAAAGTTTAAACATGCAATTGAAATAGGGGTTTGTAATAGTGTTCTAAATTTTCCTAACAGTTTTGGAATTAAATTATACAGTACAAAAAACTTAAATACTAGATACAGATTTAAAACATTTACTACCACAAACATATCACAAACATACAACATAAAACACCAATTCATCATATAAACATCTGAATGTGCATAAAAGAAATAGTCCCAACAATGCTCTACAAAATATCAGAGTTCATACCAAAATACATCACATCACATATGAGAATATCAAATAAAAACATCACAACACATAAGACAATCACATAACAACATCACGAACTTAACACAACAATCCTAATCATCATTTTCATCATCATCATCTTCATTCCAATATCTAGATGGCACATAAGGTATATAAAAAGGATGAGAGGTCATCTCAGTACTGTGATCACCTCTAATCACAATGTCCATGTACTACTGATAATTCTCCTCATACTCATCATGTTTCACATTATACCTTTCAATATTTTCTATGTTACCATCCATATCTCTTACATGTTCTCTGGTAAGACTCACTTTCTCTAAAATCTTTCGTAACAAAACAGTTTGTGAATCTCTTAAAGATGATGCATGTGAAGTAGAAGCTCTAGAAGTAGAGGAAGTAGAAGCAGAAGCACTGGAAGCTCTAACAAATCCTCCTTTCCAGCCAAATAGTGAATGCACAGTGTAAGTGTTTACATTTACACTAGTAATGGCTTTATGTGGCCGAAGAATCTCTTCCCATATTTCAAAATTAACACCAGACCACTCACAAAGTGAATGAATTAGGGAAGTAAATCTCATACCTACAGTAGTAGTAGCTCTGGCACAGTTCAAAAAATAATAAATAATAATAACCCCAATGTCTAAAGGCTTTCCTTGCTTAATATAATGGTTCATAACAACCCTTTCTCTTCTAACATCACGAACATAACTTGAAGGCAACAGCATTGATGAGATAAATTAATGCCATGTCTTTGTGGTGGAATTCAACTTAGAGGCCTAAAAATTTACTCTTCCTTCATTTGTTATCTTCCATAAACCCCTTCCATCAATAAGAAAAGACATTATCTCATCAAACTCTCTCTCGAAAGGATGATAATTGGCATATAACAAAACATCTCAGGTGGCAATCGGTAAAAACAATTAATTACCACTGGTGAAAAATCTTCTTGCTGACCTCTAACCATCACCTTATTGTCTTCTACTACTGGCAAGTTTGCATAAAACTCTCTAAGAACAAAAACAACGGCAAGAGTGGAGAAGCAACAACAAATTTCCCAATTTCATCGAGCAATCATCTCTTCAATCCATCCCCCTTGTTTACTAAAAAACTCGTTCAGGAATCAATTTACACGATGAAAGTGCGTCGAAGTATCTATCATCTTCTCTAGAACTGACAAATTTGTTGGAATCAAATCTTGCTTTCTATCTCGAGCGCTTCGACTTTGGAGTCATCTCTAAAAATTCACAAAAAAATCATCATAAATTCCAAAATCAAACTAAACTTGTTAATTTAACTTCCAAAGGTAATTTCCACTAAATCCAAGCAATTTCTTATGCTTTTCCTCAATTTTCACCATAAATAGTGATTTTTAGATTTTTCAATAATGTACTCAAAATACATGGCAAAAATCAAAAAATTTTACTTAAGAGAAGTGCTCAAACCTCAAGCAACTCAAATCTAACAAATTTTGGCAAAATCTGCTCTTAAATGATCCAACTAAGTGATGCCCTAGTCTTTTATTTCGTGAAACTTAAAGGTTAAAGGTAATTGGAGGGGTTAAAATGGCAAAATTTCGGGTTTTTAACTGCAAAAATCCAATTTTCATGAACCGATGCCTAAGCGTTGAGCATACAGTGCATAGCTGGGAAATATGGCGCTTAAGCCATGAAGGTTTGGCTTTTAGGCGCCAGTGCCCAAATTTTAACAATTAATTTCAATGGCACAATATCACTTATCTAATCTCACTCAATCACCTCTAATACTTATTTCTGCCCATAAACTCTCCTAAGACTCCAAAATTGCACTAAAATTTCCATCGAATCCAAACAAATTTCACACAAACACAAACTTATGTTTCATTAATAACACAAATATACTAAATACAAACTAAAAATTTCTATCTAAACATTTTGGATAAAATTCCATAATACATAAGTTCATGACACTTTTCATAAAATCAAACTTACATCATTAAGTGTAAAAAACATCAAATTAAAGTGCAACAAAACATAAACATAAATCACGAACAAAAAACACTAAATGTAGAAAATCAAATCACAAGACTAAACTTAATTTAATTCCAATCTTCAGTAGGCGGAATATATCCAGAATCTCCATTATTTCCATTTGAACCATTTGGAATATAAATCTGATAAAATGGGCGATGATTAAAAACTCTTACATCTTCTTCTTCTAACAATTTATTCTTCAGATACATCGCTCTATTTGCTTCTTCCACATGACTTGTATGACTAAATTGCATTTTGAGTTGTCATCCAATATGCGTTGATTGAGCGTTAGTTTAATTTACCTTTGCTTCAATTGATTCCACATCGGCTTCAATCTTTGCAATTCTTTCTGCAATTCCTTGAATATTAACTGTTAGGAATCTGTTGATTAACTCTTGCGCACTTTTACTAATAAAATTCTTCTTGGGCTTCCTCCTTCTTCTTAACTTCACTCTCCCAAGAAGACATTTTTTTCACTCAAAATGCTCTTCTTAAGACTCAGGAATGAAAATAAGAACTGGGGTAAATATTTATTTAATTTAGGGCCTTTTTATAGACTTTAAAAGGCACAAAACTGACCCTAGAGGTGTTAAAACTCCTCTTTAACTCCAAAAACCACTTACCCACGACTTAGGCCTCTAAAAACCATCTTTTCACTTTTTTTGTAACTCCGGTGCCTAACCGCTAATCTGCGGCGCATAGCCTCCATTGGTCAATTTAGCACACGTCTGCTAAACATCCAAATCTTCATTTGGACTCCTTTAAGTCATCAAATAAGGTTCAAATAACACCACTATAGTACATAATCTTCAAAATAATACCACATAATCATAGAAACATACCGAACGAAGTACACACATCAAACATAAAGCAAAGCACACAGTAACTATGGGTTGCCTCCCACAAAACGCTTGGTTTATCGTCTTCAGCCTGATATGCCAGAGCTTATTCTGAGTCACCCAACATCATATTATCATCATGTTTAAGTTGATCAACTGAAAAATAAGGTTTAATTCTTTGACCGTTAACTTTAAATTTTTTTCTAGTCTTAGAATCTTGAATATCCACAGCTCCATAGGAATAAACTTTCATCACAATAAATGGGCCCGTACGTCTGGACTTTTGTTTTCCACCAAATATTTTTCAATTTATCATTATATAGCAAAAATTTTTGCCTTGGCTCAATTCTTTTAGTAAGAATCTTCCAATCATGCTACAACTTCATCTTTTCTTTATAAATCTTAGCATTTTCATAAGATTCATTCCTTATCACTTCAAGCTCATTTAATTGAAAAAATCACTTTTCTTCAGCATCTTTCAAATTATAATTAAACTCTTTAATAGCCTAATATGCTTTATGCTCAAGTTCAACTGGTGAATGACAAGCTTTTCCAAAAATTAGTCTATGTGGGGACATTCTTATAGGAGTTCTATAAGCAGTCCTATAGGCCCACAAAGCATAATCCAGTTTAATTGACAAATCCTTTCTGTTTGGATTAACAGTCTTTTCCAATATTCTTTTAATTTCCCAATTGGATAAGTCAACCAAACGACTTGTTTGCGGATGATAAGCAGTAGCAATGCGATGGTTAATATGATTTTTCTTTGCTAGCTTTTCCATAATCTTATTTCTAAATTGTCTTCCCCCATCAGTTAAGATTACTCTTAGTATTCCAAATCTAGAAAATATATTCTTTCTTAAAACCTTTGCAACACATTGAGTATCACATCGAGGTGAAGCAACAACTTTTATCCATTTAGATACATTGTCTACTGCTATCAAAATGTATATATTTCCAAAAGATGGTATATATTGTCTCATGAAATCTAATCCCCAAACATCAAATATTTCAACTTCTAACATCTAATTGAGGGGCATCTCTTTTCTTCTAGAAATATTTCCTACATTTTGTCATCTATCAAAATTTTTAATATATGCATTAACATCCTAAAAAATTGTAGGCCAATGAAATCCAGATTGTAAGATTTTATATACACTTTTATTAACTCCAAAATGTCCCCCATAAACAGAATTATGACATTTTTGAATAATTTCATAAGTTTCTTCTAAAGGCACACATCTTTGAATGATTAGATTTTTTCCTTGTTTATATAAAAATGGGTCATCCCAAAAATAAGTCTTGGCTTTAAATATAAAATTCTTCCTCTCCTGGTATGTCAAACCATAGGGTAAAATATCACTAACAATAAAGTTTACAATGTCGACATGTCATGGAACACGCCACTCATTTACAGTGAACAATTTTTCATCGTGAAATTTTTTATTAATTTCTTCAGTATCATAGAGAGATTGTTTAGTTTCAAGCATGGACAGATGATCAACAATTTGATTATCAACACCCTCCCATCTACTATCTCAAAATCAAATTCTTGCAACAGAAGAATCCACCTTATCAGCTTCGGTTTTACATCCTTCTTCTTCATTAAATATTTAATAGCAAAATGATCAGTATACACAACACATTTAGTTTAAATTAAATATGATCTGAATTTATCAAAAGAAAATACTATAGCTAATAATACTTTCTCAATAGTGGTTGATGACGGTATCGTCGCTGTGTCTATGATTTTCTGACATGTTGATGTTGATTTAGAGTCGCCACTCTGTTTATCTATAATATTGCCCTAATCTTCAATAAATCTTATTTCTTGGGATTCTATAAAAGAATCTTTAGATAATAAGAAATTTGTAAAAAATAAGGGCTAATAATATAGAAAATTGTAGAAAAAGAGATATCAGTGATAATCCTTGAAATGAAAATTCTAGGATCGTTTTATCCTAGAGATTCTGTATAAGGATTTTGGTAACCAGAGATTTTTAGATATAATATCGATTTTGAGATCTTTAATTCGTCTATAGATGCAAGCTCCTATAGTTAATTACATCTTAGGCAATTAATAATTGTTTAAGAAAACTTTTGATTAATTTTAATCACTTGTTTTCAGGAAAGTTTTTTTTGAAAAGATGTACCCACTATCAATCTTAAATGTCATTTTGTTGTGTCATTTTATCTTATTGTCATATCAACTTGTTTATCAATTTTGTTTTGTCGTTGGTCCTTTTTTTATTTTGTTGTTTGTTTGTTTAGTGGCTATCCTAAAAGTTTTGATTTTGTTTTGGTTTTGTCATTTTAATGTTGTTTTGTTGTGTTTGTTTTGTCAGTTTCATTATTTTGATGTCATTGTTATTTGTCTCATTTCCAGAATGTCTATAACATGTAAAGAAAATCTAAAACGAAATTAATATAGTCTTTTTGTTTTAGTTATCTTGCAAAATAGAGTCAGTACACCCTTTATCATACAAAGAAAATCTATCATTTATTTTTAACCTGCAAGAATAAGGATGTTAAATTCATTGATATTAATCAAAAGTTAATATTTTATTAAATCTAACAAAAAGTTAGATTTTAGATTCAATTTGAATAAAAAATGTTGTTTAATGTCGATTGAGTGATTTTTAGATTTAATGTTGTTAAATTTTATTTTGATTAGAATTAAAATCTAACAAGAACTTAGATTTTAAATCTAAAATAAATATTCAGATTGGATTTATTTGAGTGTCAAATTAAAACTTAAAGTTTAATTCGATGTTGTTTGAATGTTAAATTTTAACATTTTAGATTTGGTGTCGTTTGAATCTAAAAAAGTTTTGGATTTAAAATCTAACAAAAGATTAGATTTTAATATTTTAGATTTTGTGTCGTTCGAATCTAAACGTGTTTTATATTTAAAATCTAACAAGAGATTAGATTTTAAAATTTTAGATTCGGTGTGGTTTGAATCTAAGTTAAATTTTTAATTTTGTCTAATATTGATTAGACTTAAATATCTGATATTTTAGATTCAATATTGTTTGAATCTAAAAATGTTAAGTCTAATAACTAGATTTAAAATTTAACAAAAGGTTAGACTTATAATATTTTAGATTCAAATTTTAAACATTAAGTCTAATATTAAGACTTTGATAATTAGACTCAATATCGTTTGAATCTAATATTAAGTTTAGTATGGATTGAACATAAGTGAAGGTTATAAATTTGGGTTTGTTTGGGTTCAAGTTGGATTGAATTTAATATAAGCATTATGTTAAAATTAGGTTGAACCTAAATTTAAGGTAGACTTAAGTTCGAAGTGGTTTGAACTTAAGTTTGATTTGAATTCAAATTAGGTTTAAACATAAATCTTGAGTTAACTTGAGTTCAAGTCTATTTGAAGTTAAGTTAGAAATTTAAAGTTAGATTCAATCTAGACTGAATATAATTATCTTGAGTTAATGTCTGTTTGAACTTAAGTTAGAAATTTAAAGTTAGATTCAATGTAGATTGAATCTAATTAACTTGAGCTCATGTCTGTTTGAACTTAAGTTAGAAATTTAAAGTTAGTGTAGATTGAATCAAATTAACTTGAGTTCATATCAGTTTGAACTTAAGTTAGAAATTTAAAGTTAGATTCAATGTAGATTGAATCTACTTAATTTGAGTTCATGTCTGTTTAAACTTAAGTTAGAAATTTAAAGTTAGATTCAATGTAGATTGAATCTAATTAACTTGAGTTAATGTTTGTTTGAACTTAAGTTAGAAATTTAAAGTTAGATTTAGTCTAGATTGAATCTAATTAACTTGAATTCATGTCTATTTGAACATAAATTAGAAATTTAAAGTTAGATTCAATGTAGATTGAATCTAATTAACTTGAGTTCATGTCTGTTTGAACTTAAGTTAGATATATTTGATTTAGGTTTAGTTTAAATAAACTTAATTTAGTTTTAAGCCTTGTTTAAATAATACTTAAAGTTTAATCAAGTCTAAATAGATTAGACTTAATTAGAATTATAGACCATTCAAGTCCTTTCTAGGTAAAGCTTAAGGTTTAACTAAGTCCAGTTTGACTTAACTGGGATTTGAGATTATTTAGATTTTATTTAAGTAAGGTTTAAACCTTAATTATGTCTAATGGGTTAGACATAATTTAATTAAACCTTAGTTAGTTATGGTTTAATTAAGTCTAATGCGGTAGACTTAATTATAGCTTATGTTTAATTAAACCTTAATTAGTTATGGTTTAATAGTTTATTTAAGTCTAATGAGGTAGACTTAATTATAGTTTTTATTTGATTAAACCTTAGTTATTTAAGGTTTAATAGTTTAATTAAGTCTAATTTGGTAGACTTAATTATAGTTTAAGTTTGATTAAACCTTAGTTAGTTAAGGTTTAATAGTTTAATAAAGTATAATGTGGTAGACTTAATTATAGTTTATGTTTGATTAAACCTTAGTTAGTTAAGGTTTGATAATTTAATTAAGTCTAACGTGGTAGACTTAATTATAGTTTAAGTTTGATTAAACCTTAGTTAGTTAAGGTTTAATAATTTAATTAAGTCTAATGTGGTAAACTTAATTATTGTTTAAGTTTTATTAAACCTTAATTAGTTAAGTTTTAAAAATCTAATTAAGTCTAATGTGGTAGACTTTATTATAGTTTATGTTTTATTTAACCTTAGTTAGTTAAGGTTTGATGGTTTAATTAAGTCTAATATGGTAGACTTTATTATAGTTTATGTTTGATTAAACCTTAGATAGTTAAGGTTTAATAGTTTAAATAAGTCTAATGTGGTAGACTTAATTATAGTTTGAGTTTGATTAAGTCTAATTTAGTTAAGACTTAATAGTTTTATTAGGTTTAATAGCTTAGACCTAATTAGGGTTTAAAGGTTTCTTAAACTTAATGTGAATAAGGTTTAAGTTGATTAATTAGGTTTAATATAGGTTAAACCTAATTAGGGTTTAATGATTAATTAAATCTATAATAAGTAAGGTTTAATTTGATTAATTAAGTTTAATGTGAGTTAACCTAGTTAAGGTTTAAGAATTACTTAATCTTGATTTAAGTAAAGTTTAAGTTGATTAATTAGATTTAATATGGGTTTAACCTAATTAAAGTTTAAATGTTACTTAAACCTAATGTAATTAGGGATTAAGGTGTTTAATAAGGTCTAATTAAAGATTAGACCTAATCATGGTTTGATTTGTCTTTTACCTAATGTAATTAAGGTTTTAGGGGTTAATTAAGTTTAATATGTCTTTAAACTTGATTATAATTTGTGTTAGATTAAACCTAATGTTATTAAGGTTTAATGGGTTAATTAAGTTTAATATGTCTTTATACTTAATTATGTTTTGTATTAGATTAAACATAATGTAATTAAGGTTTAATGAGTTAATTAAATTTAATATGTCCTTAAACTTAATTAATGTTTGATTTTGGATTAAACCTAATGTAATTAAGGTTTAATGAGTTAATTAAGTTTAATATGTCCTTAAACATAATTAAAGTTTGAGTTTGTATTAAACCTAATGTAATTAAGATATAAAGAGTTAATTAAGTTTAATATGTTCTTAAACCTAATTAAAGTTTGATTTGAGTTTATTTGGTTTTAGACTTATTATTGACTTAGAATTTATAAAGGGTTTTAAAATATTAATTTATAATTAATAAATTTTAACCCTATCTTAAAATGCCTTTTAAAATATACTTAATGGCTTCAGAATTGTCATTTTACGATTTTTGTCTGTCATTTTCAAATTCCTAACCATTTTTAAATTTTAATTTTCCACATTTTCGAATTTTTATAATTATTAATAAAAATAATTATAAAGTGTCTTAAAAATTAGAAAATCATGTCTTAGAGAATTATCCTAGCCTTGGAAAAATCAGAAGATGTGTATAAGGACTTCAAGGTTCTTCCCTATAATTTTATATTTTTCTGAATTATAAATAATTTTTAATAATTAAAATACTTCATAGAGTATTTAATTAATGAAAAATGAAATACAGAGAATAAAATTATGATTTTAGTCTCATAATTTTCTCCTCTTGTTGCTGAGTCCGGGGGTATTTTTGTTATATTTTTGTAAATTTTCTATGTCAAGATATGTAATTTTGAAGTTTTAAGGTTTCTCTGGATTTAATTAAATCCAGATAAATCTTTGGCTGCCGCGTGTCCTTGGACGGGTTGAAATGCTCTTAATCCCTTATGGGGATCTGAACAATGGTGACTGTGTGATTTAATCTTAAGCGTCCATTTCCAAAACACGGGAACGGACGGGTGTGGTTCATCATCTTCCTCCCTCTGATCCCGCAGACCGTCCATGGTCTAGGATCAATATCTCACTCGATTCTTGATGAAATCGAGTGATTTTTGATCCTACAACATCGTCTTGAGGAAACTAAGACATCCATACAGCTTTGTAGGGGTTTTGGAATGATTTCTTTCACAATGTTCCAAACTTGAACGCCATTAATGGGGAAAAACCATACCATGGCCATCGTTGATTTCAATTTGATTTAAATAGTTTTGAAGCTTCGTCTCCTCCTCAGAAAGCTTTTCCCCAAGCCAATTTGGATTAAAATTTGGTCTAGGTAAGAAATCCTTCTCAAGGTAGCCCGGCTTAAAGGACGAAAGTCAATAGCTAGGTTGAGGCTATGAGAATAGCCAATTTCGATTTGGCTCCTCTTCGTAGGGTCCTAGGAAGCTTTAGGGAAGGTTAATTTGAAGTTTTATACAACTTTATTTGGAAATCCATTTTTATCCTGGTTTTTGCTTGTTTTTGTTGTTCTCAATTTAGTCAAATTCGGGAGTTATGGTGAGTTTGAGAGTTTGGTTTCATTAGGGATCCATTGCCTAGGCTCTTAGAAGAAACTTTGAAGTTGCGAGCTGAGGGATTTGGGTAGTAATTGGAGAGTTTCAAATTTTTGTCTCCTCTCTTTCCATGGCTCGGGTTTGGGTTCTTTTATCGTCATGGCTGGCCTTGGGTGAGCTTGGGCTGGCTTAGGAACATCTAGGGAGGTTTCTATCGGTCTCATTAATGATTTGGGGGAAGATTTAGGCTATGGAAATGTTGGATTGCAAATTTCCAAGCCTATGCATCATATATTTAACCATGATGAAGGTTTTGAGTTTGGACCTTATCTTGCCTTCATTGGATCCCTTATGAGGTGGCTTGGGCTTGGTCAATCCTGTCGAATTCACCTCCTCTAGGTAATTCCCAAATTCATTTGGTTCACTTGAAGGAATGGTGACATCTTAGCCACTTAGTCATTCCATGCATGCCTTAGCCATGATGGATTCTAACCATGGTGTGGAATGAGTTAGAATCTCGTTTCCCCTCCATTGGGTGGTCTAGGAGGTGAGTGGTGAGTCAAGAAGGCAAGCCCTCTTCCTTTCAACATTTTCTGTCTCAATAGCTTGTTGACGAAGCTTGAACTCTAATATAGATGGTTTTCCTTCTGCTTATAGTTGATTGGCAATGGATAGTAAAGGCCCATCATAGAATAATTCAACTTGAGAAAGCTCAAAGTCAAAGTGGATTTTAGATCCTTTTTTAATACATCGTCGGTCCAAAGCTAGACAAACACCAATTTAGAATGTGGAAAGAACTTTGTTGTTAGACATTTTTCCTCAAAGCAACAGGATAATGCAACATTTTAGACTTTTTATGTTAAGGAACCATGCTTATAAGCATTTTCTTAATAGACGAAACAGATATCATCAAACATAAAAGTTAAGATTTATATCACAGAGATAATTAGAAAAAGAAAAAAAATAACTTTTATTGTCCCAGTTTATTACGAGTCATAATTTTTATGTCGCGTAATGTTTCTTTAGGAAATGCCCATTGATCGGAGGTGAGATTTTTTCTCCTTGACAATCCTCCAGTAGGTAAGATCCTCCAGAATATGTCTTTTCAATTACATATGGACCCTCCAATATTGGTTCAAATTTGACACCTATCTTTTGATGAGCTAGTATAGGTCTTCAGAGAACTAAAACTAATTCACCGATTAGAAAGGTTCTGGGGCAAACTAATTTGTCTTGGACCCTTATAATCTTTGCTTGATACAGTTCGAGATTTTGTTGAGCTTGTAGCCGTTTGCCTTCTAAACTCTACAATTCTTCAAGTCGTAATTTGACATTTTCTTCTTCAGTTTTTTTATCTACTACCGCAAATCTAAGAGAAGGGATTTGTACTTTGAGTGGTAAAATAGCCTCACAACCATATATCAAAGCAAATGGTGTTGACCGTGTCGGTGTTCGGTATGTAGTTCTATAGGCTCATAATGCTTCTATTAATCTTGCATGCCACTGTCTTGGGCTGTTGAATAATGTCTTTTTCAAACTTTGAACCAATATTTTTTTGAAGGCTTCAACTAAACCATTGGCTTTAAGATAATAGATTGTGGAATACCTCCAGTATATCCCATGTCTTTGCATAAAGTTGCTCAATTTTGTATTTTTAAAGGCCAATCCATTGTCTGGTGTGTCCTTTCAAGCAATTCTAAATCTATAAACAACATGTGTCTTAAAGAAATAAAGGACTTGTTCTGCATTGACTTCTCTAAGCGGTATTGCTTCTACCCATTTGGAGAAATAGTCAGTGGCTGCTAGAATAAATCGATAGCCCTTAGATGATGGAGGATCTATAGGGCCCACTATGTCGATGCCCCAACATTCAAATGACCAAGATGCAATAGTTGGGTGTAAGACAATTAGCGTCTAGTGCAAAACAACTCCATGTACTTGACATTGATGACATTTCTTTGCACTTTCAAGACAATCAGTCATAATTGTCAGCCATTAATATCCCATTCTTTTTATTTTCATTTTCATTTTAGGTCCAGATTGATGTGCACCACATAGAACTGAATGAACCTCTTTAACGATCCCTTGAGCTTCAGTTTGATTTAGACATGTTAACCACATATGGTCAAAAGATCATTTGTAAAGGTTATCATTTACTAGAGTATAAGACATTGCACTTTGCTTAATTTGAGTTGCAATAAAAGTACTTTCAAGTAATCTTCTTGTTTGTAGATATTGAATAATTGGTTGTTGCGAATCATCCTTTTTGTTTATTGTTGTCACTGTCATGTTTTCACCATTTTTATGTAGAATATCCATGTCAATTTGAGAAAGAACTTGTCATCCTATTATAGATATTAATATCTCGTCTTCTTCTGAACAAGAAAATTCTTTTTCGAGTTTTGCTAAAGCATATGCTAAAGAATTGTCTCATCTTGGGATTAAGAAGAATGTCACATCAGGAATTTGTTGAATTAGTTTTAGTGTGTAACATGAATGTTGTTCCAGTCGAGGTTCCAGAGTCTTATATTTACCAGCAACTTGATTGATAATCAACTGAGAGTCTCCATAAATGTCAATATTTTTTATTTCCATCAGTATTGTTAATTCTAGAGCAGTTATGAGCGCTTCATATTCAGCTTCATTATTTATGCAAGGTTCAGTTAAATGATAGGAGAAAGGCATCATTGTTTTCTCTGGAGTGATGAAAATTATTCTGACTCCAGTTTTTACTGGTATATTTTTTTTTCTTTATCTTTTTGTGCAGATGATGCTCCATCAAAGTACAATTCCCATCGTTGCACATTTGAACATTTTATTTGTGATATTTGTTCATCAGGTTGTTGACCTCACTTTTGTGAAAGGGCTTAAAAATCCTATTGACCCAACAGATCAACCCTTGACCTAAAAAGTCAACTTTGGTTAAACTGGTCAATCCTGACCCAGTAACCAACCCTATTGACCCAACAGGTCAACCATTGACCTAAAAAGTCAACTTTGGTCAAACTAGTAACTCCTGACCTAGTAACCAACCCTATTAACCCAACAGGTTAACCCTTGACCTAAAAAGTCAACTTTTGATCAAAATGGTCAATCCTGACCCAATGACTAACCCTACTGACCCAACAGGTCAACCCTTGACCTAAAAAGTTAACTTTGGTCAAAATGGTCAATCCTGACCCAATGATCAACCATATTGACCCAACAGGTCAACCCTTGACCTAAAAAGTCAACTTTGGTCAAAATGGTCAATCTTGACCCAATGACCAACCCTACTAACCCAATAGGTCAACCCTTGACCTAAAAAGTTAACTTTGGTCAAAATGGTCAATCCATACCCAATGACCAACCCTATTGACCCCATAGATCAACCTTTTGACCTAAAAAGTTAACTTTGGTCAAAATGGTCAATCCAGACCCAATGACCAACCCTATGGACCCAATAGGTCAATCTTATGACCTAAAAACTCAACTTTGGTTAAACTGGTGATTAATTATTAACCCAATGATCTCTTTAAGACCCAAAATGACAAAATTAATCAAATAACTAATTTCAAAATTATTTTTTATTGATTAAATTGACTAATAATTTAATTTTCAATATTTTAATTAATGACATTATTAATTAAAATGAAAATTAAATTAAAAACCATAAAATGACAAAATACACCAAAATGAAAAAAAAATGACAAAATTAATCAAATAGTTAATTTCAAAATTATTTTTGATTAATTAAGTTGACTAATAAATTAATTTTTAATATTAATGACATAATTAATTAAAATGAAAATTAAATTAAAAATCATAAAATGACAAAATACACCAAAATGAAATAAAAATGACAAAATTAATCAAATAATTAATTTCAAAATTATTAAAATTTTAATTAATGACATAATTAATTAAAATGGAAAATTAAATTAAAAGTCATAAAAATGATAAAATGCACAAATTAATTAAAAATAATGGAATTAATCAAATAATTAATTCTAAAAATATTTTTGATTAATTAATGGATTAATAATTTTATTTCCATATTTTAATTAATGACATAATTAATTAAAATGAACATTAAATTAAAAAGACATAAAATGAGAGAAAATCCAATTTTAAATTAAAAAAAAAGAAGAAAAGACATGAAAATTAATCAAATAATTTATTTGGAATTATTTCTAATTAATAATTGATTAATAAAATAATTTCCAATATTTTAATTAATGATATAATTAATTTAAATGGAAACACAATTAAAAAAAAAGAGGGAGAGACATGAAATTAAAAATTTGATATGTGACATTACTTATGACATAATGAGTGGTTTTCAAAAATTTAAATTCATTAATGACATCATAAATAACCCCATGTGGGTTAAACATAACCCATACGACCCATTAGAAATGAATTAACTCATTAGTGATTCATAACATGGTATTTTAACCATGGTTAAGGATCATTATTAAAGCACCATCATGAAAAAGGGTGAAGTGTCATTCTTTCATAAACTCAAGCTATGACTCACCTCTCTCTAAGATGAGGTGGCTAGCCACCTTAAAAATAATTTTGGTCACTACCCTAAGCATCCAATGAAAAAGTAAGTTAGCGTGGATTAAAATTTAACCATAGAAAAATTAAGTAATGAAGAAATTATGCATGAAATTAGTCATGGAGCTTACTTGTCATGCTCCTATTAAATCCTAAGTGACATGTTGGATGAAGAAGAAATTGGCTACTTTGAATCATCACTCACCTTCTTCCTAACCAATGGAAGAAAGACAAAGCTTAAACCCATCTTATACCTTAGCAAAAGACCATCATAACTAAGTTATGCATGAGATGAGTAAGGAGGCTAAGTGTCATCTTTCCCCTAAATCTAAAGCATGACTTGGATGAACAAATAAACTGAATTATTCAGTTAAAATTTAAAATTGGCCACCTCATGGAGGAGCCAATGGAAGCAAGCCAAGCTAAGAAGCAAATTCTCACCATGGATGAACCTTACACGGGTAACTCTTGAAAAAATGAACCAAATTTATCTACAGCTTAAAGGCTCATCCAAAAATCATTATGAGCCTGATACAACCTTCCCCAAGTAGAATCAAATGAATCCAAGCCTCCCCATGGATATAAATAAGCCCTACCCAAACCCATATGAAAAAAAAAATTCTTATAGACCTATAGGCTGCCCAAACTCTCTTGCTCCCAAGACCAAAAATCTTCTTTAGAGCCTACACAATAAGTCTCAGCCAAGACTTGACCCAATTAGCCACCCTATCGAGCCAATTTGGTAAAACCAAGCCAAAATTACAAATCAGCCACCTTTGCTCTTGCACCTATATAGATCTGATTCAACTTCAAATTGAAGCATGGAAAAGCTTCCTTAGGATCACTAGAGGCTGACCAACAAGCCTGATCGAGCTCAAGATTATTGTGGCGAGGGTATGGATTTTTTTAATCTAAAATAATTCATATAATTGGAAAATCATGTAATAAATTAGCCAAAAAAATTGTGATCACCGTATAGATGTGATCTACATCTTCGGATGATTCCATAGGATCAAAAATCACGCAATTCCGTTGAGAAATGAGTGAGATATTGACCCTAGAAGTTTTACGGTTTAGAAATTTTCTGAATTATCTGGATTAATCCAGCCTTCTGATTCCGTTTTTTTGGAACAGACGGCGCAGATCAATCCGCGCGGTGTTCGGTTTTAGGATCCGCGCAGCAGATCTTCCTGCATCTTCGATCGTACGAGGACACATGGCAGGCCAGGAATTTTTCTGGTTTAAGTTAATTCAAATTAACCTTAAACTATTCAAAATTCCTTAACTTTGAATAGAAAAATCATAAAAATTAAGTAAAAATACATTTGGAAAGAGGAAGCAAAGGAGAATAGTGTGAAATAAAAATTTGTAATTTTTTATTTATATTTTATTTTTAATTAATTAATTACTCTCTTGAGTAATTTAATTATTAAAAATTAATTATAATTCCAAAAATTATGAAATTTTCACCAAATCCTCTTCTTAGGGTATGACACATTCCCTGATTTTTCTAGGGACAGAAACATTCCTTAGGGTATCATTTTATAATTTCTAAGCTCTTTTGTAATTATTTTTAAGAAATAATTATAAAAATTAGAAATTAATGAAAATAAAATTGGAAAATGACTAGAAATTTTAGGGTGACAGACAATAACCCTAGGACAATAATCTTTAAGTCATTAAACAATTTTAAATGATATTTCAAAAATTTAGGATTAAAATTCATTATTAATTAATAAATTTATTCCTAAAAATCATCCTTTTATAACTTAGCCTGTTTTCTTCAATAGACTAAGTTTAAAATGAGTCTAGTCCACACTAGACTTATGACAAACATTAGTTAAGTCTAAGATGACAAATTAGGTTTAATTAGCCTCTTAATCAAAATTTTAATTAAGTTTAAAAACAAATTACACCTAATTTAACCTATCCCATAAAATGGTTAAATTTAATATAAGTCTAGCCCACACCAAACTTATGACAAACTTTAGTTAAGTCTAAGATGACAAATTAAGCTTAATTACCACTTTAATCAAATCCTTAATCAAGCTTAGAGATAAATTAAGCTTAATTACATCCAACCTAGCCCATTCTACAATGGACTAAGTCAAATATTAAGTCTAACCCAAGAAAGACTCATTACAAACCCTAATTAGGTCTAACTCATTAGACCTAACTAAACCATTAAACATTAACTAAATTAAGTTTAATCAAACTGAAACCCTAATTAGGTTAAACCCTTTAGACCTAATTAAATTATTAAACCTTAACTAAATTAGGTTTAATCAATTCTAAACCCTAATTAGGTCTAGCTCATTAGACCTAATTAAACCATTAAACCTCAACTAAATTAGGTTTAATCAAACTTAAACCCTAATTAGGTCTAACCCATTAGACCTATTTAAATTATTAAACCTTAACTAAATTAGGTTTAATCAATTGTAAACCCTAATTAAGTCTAGCTCATTAGACCTAATTAAACCATTAAACCTTAACTAAATTAGGTTTAATAAAACTTAAACCCTAATTAGGTCTAACCCATTAGGCTTAATTAAATTATTAAGTCTTAACTAAATTAGACTTAATCAAGCCTAAACCCTAATTAGGTCTACCCGTTAGATCTAATTAAACCATTAAGTCTTAACTAAATTTGACTTAATCAAACTTACATCCTAATTAGGTCTAACCCATTAGACCTAATTAAACCATTAAGTCTTAACTAAATTAGACTTAATCAAACTTAAACCCTAATTAGGTCTAACCCATTAGACCTAATTAAACCATTAAGTCTTAACTAAATTAGACTTAATCAAACTAACTAAATTAGACTTAATCAAACCTAAACCCTAATTAGGTCTAACCCAATAGACCTAATTAAACCATTAAGTCTTAACTAAATTAGACTTAATCAAACCTAAACCATATTTAGGTCTAACCCATTAGACCTAATTAAATCATTAAGTTTTAACTAAATTAGACTTAATGAATCATAAACTATAAGAAGTCTACCATATTAAAATTAATTAAACCAACTAAACCTTAATCGTATTAAGTTTAATTTAATTAAACCATAATTTTGTCTAACCTATATTGACTTAATTAATCCTTAAGCCTTACTTACATTAGGCTTAAATAACTCTTACACCATAATTAAGTCTAACCCAATTAGACTTAATTAATCCTTAAGTCTTACTTACATTAGGCTTAAATAATTCTTAAATCATAATTAAGTCTAACCCAATTAGACTTAATCGATCCTTAAGCCTTACTTACGTTAGGCTTAAGTAATCCTTAAACCATAATTAGGCCTAACCCAATTAGACTTAATTAATCCTTAAGCCTTACTTAGGCTTAAATAACTCTTAAATCATAACCCAATTAGACTGAATTATTCCTTAAGCCTTACTTACATTACGCTTAAGTAATCCTTAAACCCTAATTAGGTCTAACCCAATTAGACTTAATTAATCCTTAAACCTTACTTGCATTAGGCTTAAGTAACTTAAGAAATCCAAGTTAAACCTAAGTCAAACTTAAACTTTAGGTTCAACAAACATGAACCTAACCTTAACCTATACTTAGGTTCAACCCATGTTAAACCTAATTCAAACTCAAACCTTAGGTTCAACCAACATGAACCTAACCTTAACCTATACTTAGGTTCAACCCAAGTTAAACCTAAGTTAAACTTAATCCTGAGGTTCAACATACATGAACCTAACTTCAACATACACCTATGTTCAACCCAACTTGAATCTAAGTCAAACATAAACCTTAGGTTCAACATACATGAACCTAACTTCAACATATACTTAGGATCAACCCAACTTGAATCTAAGTCAAACTTAAACCTTAATTAAGAGTACCACATTAGACTTAATTAATCTACTAAACCTTAACTGACTAAGATTTAATCAAACCTAAACCTTAATTATTAAACCTTAACTAACTAAGGTTTAATCAAACCTAAACCTTAATTAAATCTACAACATTAGACTTAATCAAACCTATTAAACCTTAACCAATTAAGGTTTAATCAAATCTAAACATAACTTAAGTCTAACCCATATTAGACATAAGTCAAACCATACTTAGGTTCAACCTGACATGAACCTAAGTCTAACCCAAACCTAACTTAAGTCTAACCCATATTAGACTTAAGTCAAACCATACATTGGTTCAACCTGACAAGAACCTAAGTCTAACCCAAACCTAACTTAAGTCTAACCCATATTAGACTTAAGTCAAACCATACTTAGGTTCAACCTGACATGAACCTAAGACTAACCCAAACCTAACTTTAGTTCAACCAATATTGAGTTTAAGTCAAACCATACTTAGGTTCAACCTGACATAAACTTATGTCTAACCCAAACCTAACTTAAGTCTAATCCATATTAGACTTAAGTCAAACCATACTTAGGTTCAACCTGACATGAACCTAAGTCTAAACTAAACCCAACTTAAGTCTAATCCATATTAGACTTAAGTCAAATCATACATAGGTTCAACCTGACATGAACCTAAGTCTAACTTAAACCCAATTTAAGTCTAACCAATATTAGACTTAATTCAAACCATACTTAGGTTCAACCTGACATGAACCTATGTTTAACACAAACCTAACTTAAGTCTAACCCATATTAGACTTAAGTCAAATCATACTTAGGTTTAACATGACATGAACCTAAGTCTAACCAAAAACTAACATAATTGAACTTAAGTCCAAACCTAACTTGAATCTGAACCAAAACCTAACTTAAGTTTAACTCATATTGAAACCTTTGGTTCAACTGACAATGAACCTAACTCAACTGAACTTGACATAAACCTTAGGTTCAACATACATGAACCTAACCTTAACCTAACTTAAGTTCAACCTACATTGAACTTAAACCCAAACCTAAACCTTAGGTTCAACTAACAATGAACCTAACTCTACTAAACTGATCATAAACTATAGGTTCAACCCAAATTGAACCTAAATAAACTTTAGGTTTAACCCAAATTG
Source organism: Papilionanthe hookeriana x Papilionanthe teres (assembly GCA_022702705.1). Lineage (NCBI taxonomy): Eukaryota > Viridiplantae > Streptophyta > Magnoliopsida > Asparagales > Orchidaceae > Papilionanthe > Papilionanthe hookeriana x Papilionanthe teres. The sequence goes on from CM040423.1 coordinate 161,203,900, forward strand.
AATCTAAATCGACATAAACCTTAGGTTCAACCTAAATTAAACCTAAAATAACATAAACCTTATGTTCAACCGATATTGAACCTAAATCAACAAAATTGAATCTAAATCCGACATTTCAAACAAAAATCGACATAACCGACATAATTCTTAAGTTCGACCTAAATCGAACTTAACACGACATAAACTAATATAATCCTTAAGTTCAACCCATATCGAACTTAACTCAACATAAAACGACATAATTCTTAAAGTTCGACCCACATTGAACTTAACATAAAATTAAAAATCAACTCAAAAGCTTAAAATAAAACTCAAATCAACATAAATCGACATAAAACCCAAAATTAACTCCAAATCAACATAAAATCCAACCCAAATCGACATTTAACACAAATTAAAAATTAAACATAAATTGATATAAATCTAAATCAACATTCAACACAAACTGGATACAAAAGTTAAACATAAATTGACATAAACCTAAATCGACATTTCAACTAAACTCAGACATCCGACAACTCTGGATCAACAGACACTTTGACCAGGTGAGCTAAATATTTCAATATGTCATTATTTCTGACTTTGTTTTCCTTGCAGGATGAAGAAATGAAGTTTCGTTTAGATTTTCTTTGCATGTTATAGGGTCTGCTAACTCTGTTTTGCAGGACATCGACGACAGAACATTGACGACAAAACCAGGACTTTTAGAATAGCCACAAAACCTAACTTTCTATAAACAACAAAAAAAAATGACATGAAATCAAAGACAATTGGACTTTTAGGTTAGCCACGAAATCTGAAATAAAATGACAAAATCATTAACATTGACATTGACATGACATCAACATTAACAAAAACTTACAACGAAATTTCAATACCACAATAAAATGATGACATGACACTAAACCAAAACAAATACACGACAAAAAGACTTGAAAAAATAAAATTAAGATGACCACAAAACAAAAATTTAAAACAAAAGGAAATCATAAACAAAATAACAAAAATAAATAAATAATGACATCTTCTTGACATCAAAGAAGGTATCTCATGACATAATAACGACGTCTCTTATAGGAGATGAAATATCTCAAGACAAATCGAGTTATTAATCACGACATTATTTTAAGACATGACATAAGATTACATGGCATTATGATTCACATTACGACATCAGATTATGACATGACACGACATACAAACTACGACATCCCGACATGATATATGACATGAAATACAAAATGACAAAATGATATTACAACAATAAAACAAAACATAACAAAGCAACAAAACTTTCTGGTAGTATCGATTCTTCAGAAACGCACTACCACAACAACACTTACACTTTTTCGAGGATAAATGTTAACCTTAATCGGGAGTTTTCTTAGGTAGTATTAATTGCTCATGATATAATTAACTATAGGAGCTTGCTCCTATAGGAGATTAAAGAAATCAGGATAGGTATTTTACCTACAAAACCTCTCTAGTTATCCAAGATCATTATATGATTTTCTCAAATGAAAAATATCAGTAATTACACAATCTGAAGACTTGTTCTATGAGATTATTATTTGATCTTATTTTCTCTCAATCTCAATCATGATTAATCCTTCTCAAAATTCACCTAGGACTTCTGACATCAAGTCTAGGTAGGATAAGAATTAGGGTGATAGATAGAGAATGAGAGTAGGGACTCCTTGACATTAACATGATACGAGAATTGATAGCGATGCAAGTCGACAAAAAGATTTTATTCGCCATCACAAGTAAATCATCATTGAGAGGTGATCCAAATGGAATTGGGTGTGCTGCAAAGAAATCTGTCAAGATTTGTCCTTTGACAGCACGTAATGGAACAAATGTTATATCAAATTGAAGCAGTATCATTGCCCATCTTGCTAATCTTCCAAAAAGTGTCGGCTGTGTCATTAATTATTGTCGCGGATTAACTATTGAAATAAGGTTACTTTATAAGAAAGCATATAGTAACTCGGTTTTTGAACTGTGAAAATTAGGGCTAAACAATTCATCTTAATTGCTGGATATCTTGTTTCCGTTGGAAACAAACAATAGCTTAAATAGTATAACGCATTTTCCTGTACCTCGTCGTATACTTATGTTGATAATGCTCCAAGTGAATTGTCCAATACCGCGGTATAAAGGATTAGAGGTCTTCCTACTACAGGGGCTGCTAAAACAGGAGGTGATGTCCAATATTGTTTAATATTTTCAAAGGTGTGTTGGCATTTTTCATCCCACACAAATTTGGTATCCATTTTGGTTAGGGCAGTAAGAGGTTGACACCTACCTGACAAATTGAAAATAAAACATTGTATATATGCTAACTTTCCCTGAAATGATCTCAATTGAGTTAGATTTTAGGAAGCATATTTAAGATAGCTTCAATTTTGAGAGGATCAATTTCTATCTCACGATGTCGAACTATAAATCCTAAAAATTTTCCTGAAGTAACACCGAAAGCGCACTTTGAGGGATTCATTTTAAGATTTTATTGTCGTAGTATTTCAAAGACAATTCTCATATCTTATACATGATCATCTTTTTGTTTACTATTGACAACCAGATCGTCCACATAACATTCGACTTGATTGTGTATTAATTCATCAAAGATTTGTGTCATGGCTCTTTGATAGGTTGCACCAGCATTCTTTAGTCCAAATGGCATAACCTTATAACAATATATCCCTATGGGTGTCCGGAAGGCTGTATTTGCTTCATCTTCCGAAAACATTTTTATTTGATTATACACTGACGACCCATCCATGAAGGAAAATATTGCATGTGTTGATGTTATGTCAACCATTAATTCTGGGATTGGTAAAGGGAATTAGTCTTTCGGACATACTTTATTCAAATCTCTGAAGTCTATACAGACCCTTATTTGACCGTTTTTCTTTTTAACTGGAACCACATTAGCCAGCCATGTCAGATATTTTTCTTCTCGTATGAAACCAGCTTCAATTAATTTCTTAACTTCCGCGATGAATTGTTGTTCTATTTCGACACAGATCCTTCTCGGAGCTTGTTTGACAGGGATTGTAATTTGATTTATCTCAATTTTATGGACTGTGACTTCTAGATATAAACCAGGAATTTCATCAAAAGTTCAGGCAAAGCAGTCTTTATATTCTATCAACAGTTGAATTATTTCTTTTGCTTCCATGTCATTAAAAAAATGAACTAATGAAAGCTGGTTTCAGATCTTCATCTGTTCCTAAATTTATTTGTTTTAATTCATCAACAATTGATTTAATTTCTTCTTCAAATTTTGGAGGAGAATCTTCAATTAGAAGATCAGATGTCGGTTCAATATTATATTCTCCAGTGATGCCTAGGCAAAATTCTGTATCATCTAAAGGTTCGAGAGTACCGAATCCAATACCTTCTATAGAATTGGGATTTTTTTATTATTGTTCCACATTATTTAACAAAGTGTGGTTGTTCCGAAGACCATTGTTTGAGAGTTAAACTATTTTGAATAAGATTTTGTGCCTAGGGAGAGTACAACTCAAAAGGAATTTTCCTTGATTTTGGAAGATTTTCATCTTCTAAATTTACATCGGCTTGAACATTAGAAGAAGAAGTGCCAAGTCTAAACTTAATTGGCTTTTTATCCTCACCATATACTTCTTTGATCACTAAATTCTTAACCTTAGTGGTAGTGATTGGAGTTAGAGTAATAGAATGTATATAATGATTAATTTTGTCATACATATATTCAAATTGTTTTTCTTTGTCTTCTTCTTCAAGAGATATTTTGAATTGAGGCTCTTTTAAAACCGTCGATGTCATTTCTTCTTTTATATCTTCCTCAGATTACATGTGAATTTTAAACATCAATGGTTTCTTCATTGTGACAATTGGGTTTTCTTTCCCTCATCATTGCCTCCGGCCTCGGCATCGAGTATGAGTCTAATCAACATCTTTTATCTTTGTTGAGGAAGGACGATCTTTTTCATTTATTTTCCTCTCATTGTCGTTTTCTTTCATATTCATCGTTGTTTCTTTGGACAATATTGTTTTCTTTATAGGAGCATAATATGTTGCATCTTCATGTATACCGATTTCATGGATCAAAAACGGCTGCAAATCTCCTACAATACAACATTCTTGTCCCTTTTGTAAATATTTTATAATTGAGGCAGCAAAGAAGGAACTATTTTGTGCTCATGAAGCCATGGTCTGCCAAGTAAGGCATTAAAAGAGGTATCAGAGTCAATGATATGGAATTTTGTCGTTGTCGTCAAGTCAGCTATCTTTAGGAGGACCGTTATTGGTCCAAGAGCTTGTCAGCATATTTTTAGGTTATGTGTTTTGAAAAGGGGTCTCCTACAGAAATTGTCGGCGAATTTTTTATATTTTAAATTTAATTTAAATATATAGTTTAAAAGATAACATTTGATTTTGAAAGTAATTTTAAGTTTAAAAATTTTAAGATATGAAATCAAACCGATCTCACATCCCAAATAGTTTATATAAACGAGCATCGCATCACAAACCGTGTATCTATCCCGAAGAATAGACACACTCCTTGATGATGGGGCTCGATTAAATGAACTAGGAGATTTGTGACATCCGATTGGTCTGCAAACCAATTTTATAAGCTGACAAGTTCCCCTGCTTAATATAAATGAATTAAGCAGGGTTTATATTACCTGGGTTCTTAAAATTCCCTATAAGGGCAAGCCCCTATAGTTAATTACATCTTAAGTGATGGGAATCACCTAAGAAAACTCTCGATAATAATCGGTAGTTCGCTCTCAAGAATTTCAAAGTTTAAGTTTTCAAGGGATTGAATTTTGGAATTTCAATAGGGAATGGATCAAATTTGGAACATTTTTATTTTGGGAATTCAAAGGAAGAAATGTAGGAGAAATCACAGATTCGAAGCGAACTTCAGTAATTTCCCGACTATCCTATTTGTTTGGCTTGGATTTAGGAAAGTCCTAATGTTTATTTAATGTTTTTATCTTGCCAATTTTAATTAATTAGGACTTATATTTGTATGATAAAATCATACAAATAGCCTTGAAGATGTGAGGGTTTATATTGTATCAGACGACTACCTCGGAATCCTAAGATCAGTTAGGGCTTAATTTACATGATATGATCATGCAAATGCCTAACGAAGAGTTGAGGATTTATGTTGCACTAGGCAAACTTCCTCGAAGTTCTATGGCTTGGTTATTTAATTCTAAGAAAGTTTTGCTGAAGTAGACTCGAGTTTTGTCGATGACGATGGCCGTGCTCGCCCACCATGCTCCGAGCTCCTTGTTGCAGAGGTTTAGTTTTAGAAGTCATAAATCAGGAGATGAGAGAAGTGTTCTGGTTTAGAGAAAATCTTAAAATCCAGGTGTTTTTTAATATTTTAATTAAACAAATCTTAAAGTTGATTATAACAACACCGGTTAAGATCCCACGGTTCTATCCTTCCGGCATCGTTATTTTTATCGGATTCACTTAGTCCATATGAATTTGCTAAACTCAACTGAATGAGTTCCACACTTTCATTTAGACCGTGGGAAATCCCGTTAGCAACACGTAGGTTACATCATCCGAGGTATTCCCGATCATCCAACAAGACGTTTTAATTTAGTTGTAGTTGTAGTTTTGTTGTTCTGTTTGTGATTAAATTTTGAGTTGTTTTATATTTTGCAATGTTGTGGCGGTGAATTTTATCTTGTAATGACTTTTAACTTAGTTTTGGTTTCAGTTTTAGGGACTATCCTAAAGGTGTGGGTTTTCATGCAACAGTTGTTTATCATGCAAGAAAAGTAAGTGCGATGCGATTAAATAAATTGCAATAAGGTAAATTGCAATAAAATAAGAGCGTACCTGGAGGGTCTTCCCGTCATCCCAAGCTGCACTTAAAACACAATTAGAATATTTAAGCATTTAAAGCAAGTTCCTAGGTAAAGCTAAGGGAAGGGTTATGGTTTTCTACCAAGGTCCTACTCCTATAGCTAGTCATCTCCTATGACGTCTATGTGTCGGTATTTTGGTTTGAGGACGATTTCCTTCATCAAAGAACAATTAAGTTCAATTGTTCTTATAAACATCCTATCATATCGAGGAAGTGCTTAAGACGAATCTTAAACATCTTTTCAATATTTCTAGGATTATTTTAAGTCCAAGAGAATTTAATTATACAAATGAATTAATCGTCCGGAGTTCAAGTTTTGTTATCTTGCTCGCGAAACTAGGACATTCGAATATCCTATAAGTGAAGTAACACTTCACTTAATACTCCATTTAGGAGTTGTGACAACAAAAGCTTTCGAGGGCAAATTGATGTTCAAGTGATTTATGATTTAATTTAATTTCGCTTAATGGATTTAAGTTTGTAATAGTTGTTCAAGTTGTTTTAGATTTATTTTTGAATTCTTTATGTCTTAGGTGATGTTATTTTTAATTCAATTTAATTTAACTTTAATTTAATTTAATTTGGTTTAGTTTCAATTTTAATTTAATTTATTTAATTTAATCTAATTTTAATTTTAACTTGATTTTAATTTTTATTTTAATTTAATTTAATTTAATTTAATTTAATTTAATTTAATATGATTTAATTTAATTTAATTTAATTTAATTTGATTTAATTTGATTTAATTTAATTTAATGTAATTTAATTTAATTTTATTTAATTTAATTTAATTTGATTTAATTTAATATGTTTTAATTTAATTTAATTTAATTTAATTTAATTTAATTTAATTTAAATTTTAATTTAATTTTATTTTTAATTTTAATTTAATATTTTATTTTTTATGTTTTAAAGATGATTTAATTTTAATTGTTAAAGTATTAATTTAATTGAAATTTTAAAAGGATTTAATTTAAATAATTTAACTTTAATTTAATTTAATGATTAAGTCTTTTAGCATTTTAAATCTTAAATTTGGATTATCATTTTAATTAGGAATTAATTATTATTGAGATGATTAATTTAGGGATTCTTAAATTAAAGAACAAATCTCTTCCTAATAATATCCCTATTTTAATAATTCCAATTTTATTATTCTTTCAAATTTAATTAATTATTTGATTAAGGTTTATTTTAATTATTTTTAAATTGTTTAGTAGGTTTCTACCCTTTAATTATTTAAATTTCAATCATCCAAATCAGATTAAGATCAAATATTTTACTTTTTCATTTTATTAAGCCTAAAGTTTTAATTAATGGTTAAAATTTTAATTACCATTTTGCCCTTCAAGCTTACTAATTCCATAACTCACTAAATTGAGCTCAAATGAATTTGAAATTTTTATGTGACTTCACACATATGTCAATAAAGGCATTAGAGGAGAATATGTGATTTTTCTGTATTTAATTTATTTATGTAATTATTTTTGGTGGAAATTAGGGATTTCCAAGGAAAATTTAATAATATGAACAAGGGAAAGTTTCTGTCCTTAAGAAAATTATGGTACATTCCTAATGACCAGAGGACCACTTGGACCAATTTTGGTGATTTTTTGAATTATATTCTTTTTATTATAATTATTTTGAGTTTTGGAGTATTAATTAATTTAAAAATAAAATAAAGGTTAAAAAATGAATTTTATATTTTTCAAAAATCTCTCTGATATCAAGGAAATCAGAGAACTAATTTTTACAATTTTCTGATTTTTCTTTGATTTATTAGAATTATTTTAGTGGAAATGCTAGAAAATACATTTTTTTTAATTTTAAAATTACCCTAGGGCTTTAAAATTTAATATCTCATCCTAGAGACCTAAGAAAAATATGGGGTTTGTTCCTAAGTGATTAAAATTCAAAATGTGACATTTTGGTGAATTTTATTATTTTTGTGATTTTTATTATTTTTTAATTATTAAAAATATTAAAATAATGCAAAAAATCAACTTTTTTAGAAAGTTGCAATTTTAATTTTTTAAAATTCCCCTGATATCAGAGAGGCTCCAAAACCAATTTGGTGAATATTTGAAAAGCATTTTGAATGTTATGAATTTTTTAAGTTTAATTTTGGCTAAATGGCTTAATCAACCCATTTGATAGGGCTAACCAAGTCCAATTGACTTCAAACTTTTATGGTGGGTTCCTCTGATCCTAAAGGTCAGTGGATGATTGATTTCAATTCAATTTGATGTATGATTAGCTCAAATTAATTAAAACTCCATTTTGGGTGTTTAAGCCAATTAGGGTTATTCCAAGTGAGTCAACTCAAAACCTATTTTTCCTAAGGTCCTCTGGTCATAATAAACATCACCAAATTTTCCTAGAATTTATTTCACAATATGCTAATTATTGGAATTAAAATACTCAAACTAGCAACTTAGAGTTGAAAAATCAATAACTCTTCATAGGGATGGCCTCTGACTTTGGAAAATTCAGGGAATGTTCCCAAATTTAGAGGCTTCAAAAGCCTTATGGTCTCATGCCATGGTGAATTGTATACATGCATGGAGAATTGAAAATGTGTATAGAGTAAATAAATTATTAAAAATAAAATACTCAATGAAATTACTTGATTTTTTTTCCACATTATTCTCTTATGTTCACTGAGCAAGTGGGTATTTTTATTTTATTTTTATGATTTTTACAAAGTTATGCATTTTTAAAGTTTAGGATCAAAAATAAATAAAATATTTCATTTTCCCGCTCAATCGCCACGTGTCGCTCCCCGATTGGCCGGCGCCGTTCGTTCATGGATGCAACTACCGTCCAACTCCATCGGCGCCGTCCGTTGGATACACGCCCGATCGACGGCCGTCGCTTCTCTCCCCTAGTTCTATTCACCCAAAACCGTCCAACTTCAAACCTTGATATCTCCCTCGATTCTGAACAAAATTGAATGAATTTTTTTTTAAATAATCGTCTAATCGAGTAGCACACAACTATAAGATGATGATATACTTAAAACATGTGAATAATTACAGAAAATTAAAACATGCTCGGTTGGAGGAGAAAAAATTTGATACCTTTGTCCCGCAGGTGAGGCCTCAATCGGAAATGATTGGATTGAGCTTAGGAGTGCTTGGAGAAGCTTTGGGAACAATTTGGCGTAGTTTACCCAAGGTAATCTTTGCATCTCTTTCACTTGGTCATGGAGGTGGGGTTTAAATAAGGAAGGTTATGGTGGAGCTTGGGTGGCCATGAGGGTTGGCTTGGTTCATTCATCAAGGGTTTTGGCTGACAAAAACTCACATGATTGAGCTTGATCTTTGTGCAATCAATTGGGTTATGCCATGTGTAAAGTCAAGGATTTAAATGGCATGGGTGTAAGGAGCATTTTTGGTCCAATTTGGGTCAATTCATGGTTTTGGCTTGGTTCACTCACCAAGGCTTGATTTGGGCTGATGTGAGATCATTTGGGTCAGCCTCACATATGTGGTGAAGTCCCCATCCAAGGTGAGGTGGCCAATTTTGGTTAAAGTGTATCATGAATGGGGTTAAAAAAGGTTTAGTGAAGGCTTAAGAAAGGCTCCCCTCTCCTTGCCATAAGTGGCATGGTGAGGTGGAAGGGACTCCCCATGGCTTGCATATGGCTTATTCATGGCTCCATGACTTCATTTGGCTTGCTCATGGCTTGGGGAAAAGGTTGGCTCACTTGCATGGAAAAGGGTTATTTGGATATTTGAAAACTTTGGATTCCATTGATGGGATTTGTCATGATGCTACAAATGGGTTGATTTCATGATGGTTTAAGACTTTGGTCAAATAGGATTATCAAAGGAATGATGAAGAAAAGGTTTCATGTGGGCTTGGAAATGGACTTTGGGCTTTTAAAATTTGGTAAAGGTGGGCTTTTAGGAAGGTTTAAGGGAGTGGGCTTTTAGGTTAGATAATGGGCTTTTGAATAGAAAAATTTGCAATGGGCCATGCCAAATAAATGTTGAGTTTTGTCTAAGGATGTGTCATGATTGATTTGAAACAAGTTTGGAGTGATTTGGGTTTGAATTGGGTTAGATTTCGGCTTCTTTGGTAAAGGGGTTAATGTAGGTCAAATTGGGCTAACTTGGGCCAATGTTGGGCTAGGGTTGAAATTGTTGTAAAATTAATGTTGGGAAATGTTTATGGGAGTGTTTCAAAGAGGTTTTGACTTTGGTTGGGTTTTGATTTTGGGGTTTGGGCTTATTTGGGCTAGGTTTGGGTTTAGGTCAAGATTGGGTCTTTTAGCTTTGGGTTGAAATTGAGTGGGGTTAGGGTCTAAATTTTGGGCAAATTATGTTAGTGTTTTGTTTGTGGGGATGTTAAGGAAGGTTTAGAAAAGGTTTGGGGTTAACTGGAGTTGAATTGGGTGAGTTTGAGCTAAGTATGGGTCATGGGTCCAAATTAGGCTTTAAGGTCAAAAGTAAAATTGGATTCAAATGCCAATCAAATTGGGCTTGGATTTGGTCTAGATTGGTGTTGGGGATGTTGAATTGAAGTTTAGAATTGAATTGGACCAGAATTTGGGTCAATTGGGTAGGTTTGGTTTGACATTGGGTTCACTTTGGGTTAAAAATGGGTCAAATTGGGGATTTTGATAAAAGTGGGGTAAATTGAAAAAATTTGCCCATGGTGTAGTTGGACAAAATGAAATTGGAAATATTTGGGATTTTTTGGAATTTTCTGGGAATTTTCTGAATTTTTGGATTTTTTGGCTAAGAGGGGCATTTTGGGTATTTGGAGGGTATTGGGAGGTATTTTTTGAATTTTTGGTATTTTTGGCTATGAATGATCAATTTGAGTGATGTGGGAATGTTTGGTATTGGTTTTGAGGAATTTGGGTGATTTTGGAGAATTTTGAAAATTTTGGGTAATTTCAAGGGTTTTGGGTAGGCTAGGCGGGTGTAGGGTCCCCGGGGTCAAAAATTAAAAATTTGGAAAATTAAAGATTGGGTAAATGTAAGTGGAATGAAAGCATTTTGGTTTAGCCATGAAGCCATGTTAAGCCTATATGAGTCATGAGAGGACTCATTTGAGGCATTCACTATGTTGTTTCTAACCCTCTTAGCCAAGGGCTTAGGGGTTAAGGACCATCCATGTGAATCACCTTCATGAGTCAGGAGGTCAAGTTAGGTATGGGTGTGGTTTTAGGAGGTGTGTGAAAGTGTAGTGTATAAGTATAATGTGAGTGTAAGTCAGCCCTTTCACCAGACCAGGTCACTCAGGGCAGTCCTAAGGCTAAAGAGTCCTATATGCACTCATCCTTTAAACTTCCTCATTTGATTTCAACCCTCTAGGTGATTAGGGGTCTACAATCAAGTGAGTGGAGTTTGTAGGGAGTTAAGAAGTGGTTTGAATTTCTAAGTGATGGGTCCCAATTCTAGTCCTCTAAGATAGTCAAAGGAAAAGCCTAAGGCTAGATCCTAAGTACTAAAAAGAAGAAGAGAAGACCTCATCAAAAATGAGGTCAACAGAGCTCATTCTCTTTTTTTATTAAATACTTGTATCATCATTGTATCTCTTGATAGTTGGGATGCGTCAATATCCAAATATTCAAAATTTTTTAAATTCATTATGTTAATCGAGGTACCTGGGTCAATAAGTACCCTTGACAATGTCGTGTCGTTTATGTTCACTGTGATATATAGTGGATGATTATGTTCAGTTGTCCCAAGTAACAAGTCACTATCAGACAAAGTAATCTTCGTCGATTTTTTTTATGAAGAGACTTTACTTTGAGTAATACTAGCGAGTTGAGCTAAGCAAATGTCTAGATCTAAAAGAGCTTTTATTAATGACTCTCTCATTTCTTTGGAGAGCATAAGAGCGTCATATATGCTCAATTTTTTCGGTAATTTTCTCAAATGGGCGAATACATTATAGTCCACTTTGTTGTGAAGATCATTCTCATTTCTTTTAGGTAGTTGGGGGTTTATTGGAGGAATGATCTTTTTCGATGTAATTATTTGTCTTTCCTTTTCTTGTGGAGCCATTCTGAGAGGTAGAACCTTTCCACTTCTTAAATTGATTTCAATTATTTCTTCAAGTTTATTGTCTGACTCTTTTGTTTCTAAGTCTGAAGATTCCAATTCTATGGAAATTGGGGCTCTTTGTAATTAAAGTGTGGTAGTATCATTTTTGTCTCTGTTATTTTCAGAATCATCATCAATGTTACTGTCATTTTGGTTGTCTTTAGATTGATTAAGATCATGTATGATTTAAGTATTGTCTATAGGATTAGAATTTGAATGATCATTTTCAGGAGCATCACCCAAAATAGGCAAAACGTATGTAGAACTGGAAGTGTTATTATTCACAGTAGTGGTGAATAAAAAGTCATACAAAGTCAATGGCTTACGGGATTATCTCCCTTCGTCCAAGACAACTATCTTAGAAGATGGAGACACAAAAGAACTAGGAGATACAAAAGTAACTGCAGACCCTATATCTAGAAGTTCTTTAATCCTTTTTGGTTCTTTATTTTTCTTTTTCTTTTCTTTCCTGGAAGGTTTTGTACCTTGATATTCAATAAGGATCTCCTCAAACGATTTACCTCGAACAGTGTTGTCTTTGTTCTTGTTGTTAGAATTAAGTTTATCTACCGAAATCATATTAACTGAACCTTTGTCAGTTTCTTTCAAATATTCTTTTTGGATTACAATATTTCCTTCTTTAAAGTAATGCTCTAACTAGTCGTTGAAGACAAATCATTCTTTGATCTTGTGTCCAAGCATTATATGATAAGGACAATAATTGGGATTGTCCTTCATGTCCACTTCTGCTGGCCTTTTAGCTTATGGTAGCTTAAATTCGGGTAGTTTAAGCAAACTACGAAATATTTTGTTGAGGGTCTCTATTTCAATTGGATATTATTTATTCATTCTTTCGGCCATTGTTCTTTTATCTGTCGGTATTAGGATTGGTTGTTAAATGTGTAATTGAGGAGATGTTTGTGATGTTGACGAATTCTATCATTGTTGCTTTTGTTCAGGTTGAACCTACATCACTTGTTTACCTTTCTCTACAACACTTTCTGGTTTCTTTTCAAATGTCTTGACAGTCTTTGTCTTTTCAGTCTTTTCTGTTACACTCATCTGCTTAGCTTCTTCTTGAAGATTGGCAGCTTTACTGAGCAATTTTTCAAATGTTTTTTATTGTAAATCCTTTAAGCATAAATGCTATAGGACCATGAATATTTTTAAGCAGGATTTCAATAGCGTGTTGTTCTTGAAGTTGTGGTTCACATTTCATGCTGAGATTTCTCCAGCGCAAAATGTAATTCACTATGCTTTCTCCTGGTTTATGCTTTTCTACTACTAGATCACCAACTGTAGTATGATGTTGAGCTCCAACAAATCGTTAAATGAAGAGACTTTCAAGCTCTAAAAAATTTTTAACGGACCCATTAAGAAATTCTGCATACCATTCAAATGCAACACCCGTGAGATTGTTAACAAATTGACGAAATAAAAGATCGTCACTTCCCCGCGCATTACAACAGCTTACTCTAAAGTGTGCTAAATGTTGTCGGGGATTACCAGTTCCATCAAACATTTTAAAGACAAGAGGAACAAAACCTTTAGGGTATTGGACAGAGTCAAATTCCTCTGGATATGGTCTACCCTTTGGAATTAACGATTCAGCCATTACTTGAGCCATTGTGTGTGAAATATTTTTTTGGAATTCCACTATGAGAAGAATCCTTTTTCTTCTTAGTGTTTTCTTCAACATCTATTGGCTCTCCTCTATCTTCTAAAATGTAAATTACCTCTGGCCTAACAATTTCGATGGCCGGTGATGAATTTTTTGGTGGATTTTGTAAAGCTGCTACCAACTCTTCAATTTTTGTGCTCAAGATGACTGACTTATTCTTCTCGTTGTCATATAATTGCTCGTAATTCATTTGTTGCATCTTCTTCATTTAATTCTCATGCTAAATAACTAGACCGTGTTTCTACCATATTAATGTTGGCAACATTTTCATTTGAACTGTCAGAAGAGTCTTTCTTTTCTCACGCCGAGAATTGTTTCACATCATTCTTTAATTTTTTTAGTTTTTATTCAAATGATTTTAAAGGATGTTCTTTACAAGTTCTTTCTTGTGAACTATTTGTGTGAGTGCTCATAGTATCTTGATCCCCAATAAATATATGTGCACCAAAAACTTGACTCCACACCGAATATATGTGCTGAATATTTAGATATAAAAATTATGATTTTATAATATGAGATACTATGCAAGTATACGTATCGTTTATCAAGTAATATAGGACTTTCTGATTAAGCCCTGAGATATCGAACCCACAGAGAAATGTAAAAACTTTTTAAAGAATTAAAAAAATATATTTTTACTTTTTTTTATGACTTTTGAAAGTATGTTTTCATTTGAAAAGCTTGAAAATTGTTTTTGGTATTTTTATTAAAAGCTAAGCAGGCAATAAAAAATATCAGAATTTTAAAATGCGATATAAAATACTAGGAAATAAAAAATCTTTTTCTTTCTCTTATAAAGCAGTAATAATTATGAATGTATTGTTGTGGAAGTATTTAAATGTGTTGTGATAATAAGGAGAAAATTTATTCTTTACCCTTACTTGGTTCTATAAAGAACATTAGTTAATTTGAAATTTTAAAATCTTGAACATGTTTAGGCAGGAAAAATACCAGCTCTCACTCTAGAGTTCCCTCGATTCTCTCCACCTGGGTGCTAATATCTCATAATAAAATTTAAAATATCAAACCACATTAGGGGGCATTAGCCTGTCACTCTAAAGACCTCTAATTTTACTCCCCATTAAAATTATATCTCCTAAGCATTCAATTATATGGACTACAATTCTCATCCATATAATTCCATGTGATTTATACCATTTGTTGTTTGAGACAATACCGCATTTGATCTTACATAATCTCACAATAATTTAACATCTTAACTGGCCAAATTAAGAAGTAAATTAAATTCATCGAATTAAATCTTCACAACTTATTCCAACTTTAAGCACTTATACATTCCTCAACAATCCTACATAATTTAATTACTTATTCATTTAAGAAAGAAAATATAAAGAAAACTACTCAGAATTCATGGAGAAAACACAAGCACACATTGATTTGAAAATAGAAATCATAAAAAAAATACAACAAGAAAAACTAAATATAGAAAACAGAAGTAAACACTTATTTGAAAATCCTCTCCACAAGACTCCGAAAGTTCCTTTCAAACTTGACTTTCCACAGGACAACACTACAGAGGTTGGCGCCCAACTCTGTTGACTCCAACTCTGACTTTAGACTTCAATAAAAACTAGATAAATGGATGAAGGAAAAATTGGTGGAAAGAAAGTTTTGCACCAACCCTTTTTCCTCTAAAACTAAACTAACTAAACTATAAACAATAAAAGATTGAAAGTAAAAACGCTTTGAACTAGAAGAAAACTCTGAAAATTAGAAAAGACTCCTAAAAACTAGACTCACTAAATGACTCTCTCATAATTTTAATAATAATCCAAAAGGTGTCTTGGTGTCTCTTCAAATCATGTCCCGATTCAATGTATCCAGCAAAAGATGAATCCCTTCATTCAAACTTGCTGCCTATGGGAAGTTAAGGATGTCACCACCAAACGTTGCTTCAAACACCCCTTAAAATTTGTGCCAAAAATGAAGAAAATTTGATTTTTAACTCTGGCGACTAAGAGCCAACCAGGCGGCGCTTAGCAGCCAAAGTCCAATTTTTTATTTTTTTTCATTTTTTTGCTCCAAATTTGATCCAATTTTGCTCCTTTCATCATAATCTCGCATTTTCATCATACCTGAAAAAAAACACAAAATACCTTCCATTAAAATGCAATATCATCAAAAATAGGTACAAAAATGTTTATAAAACACTATATATTTTAGGTGTATCAAAATCCTTCAAAGTTAAAATGTTATTTATCCTCAAGTGACTTTTAATCACATAGAAATTTTTTGCTTACAAATTATGTAATGAGTTTCTTAGGAAGATAACAAAATTTTGTTCAAGAAATGTAGTAGTCCTAATTTAGAAAAAATTTCTGTAATTAAGAACAACTTAAAGTTTTGAAAGTTCTTAAGTAAAGGATAATGTAAAATATAGGTTTTCTATCTAATTCAGAAATACTTGTAGAATCTTCAAAATATAGGATTCGAACACTTATTTTTCTCACTTAAAAATCTTTATTTGAAAATAATTTTACTTGCAATATTATAACCTTAAACTTTAGATTTTCTCAGAACTTATATTTTATACTTTAGCTATGGAACCAATTTTTGATTAGGCCCTTAAATCCTCAAGCTTTTCCTTCATTTTTACAAACCATTTGTCACTTTTTTCATTTTTTTTCTTTTTTCCTTTTCTTTTTCTTTTCCTTCTCTTTTATTTTTTTTATAATGCAAGGATTACTATATCATGGTATGCCTTTAATGATTTTGAATTCCACCCTTCCATTTAAAATAAAGGTCTGATATACATCTTTCACTTAAAATCATAATAACAGTATTTGAAAATTACTCCTCAATAAAAGAAATTCAAGCTTTGAAGAATATAAGTCAAATCTTTTATTTATCCAAAAATACAATATTTCTTACTAAAGATAGTTAAACTATATTTAACACTTCTTTACTAAGAATATTTTAACTTTAAATTTTTCATTATTACTAAAAATTTTAACTAAATTCATTTAATCATTTATATATTAAAAATTTTGTTCCCCTAATATAACTTCATATACATAATTATTTTGAATAAAAAATCAAATTGATTTTAAGTTTCCTTGAGAACAAATAAAGTTTTAGGTTTTTGAAAAATTTTTGTTTCTAAAATTTCCCTCAAACTTTAATTTTTAGTTAGGATAAGACATTTAAGCATAAGAAATGATACATGGGTGAGAATTAAAAACTAATATAACATGCTTGCAGGAATCTTAATATCCTAAATATGCAAGTATAACAATTTAAAAATAGGAGTAAAAAGAAGTCAAGTTCAAAATTTTCAATTTTTCATTAAATGGAAATTCTAAATTTCAAAGGACTTCTACAATTGTAGAGGTTTTTAAAGCAAATACACACCAACTCAAAATAATTGAAATCACATCTATACTAGATAACAAATGGTAGTAGTAGATTTTGAAAAGTTCTAAACATGCAGTTTTAAACAATAGTTTTTAATAGTGTTCCAAATTCTCCTAACTGTTTTGGAATTAAAGTACACACTATAAAACCTCTGAGAAAACATATACATTAAAACATTTACTACTACTCAAATATCACAAAATAACATATAGAATATCAATCCAACACAAATACATCTGAATATGCAAAAATATTCTAACTATACTCAGCATATTAACAGAGTTCACACAACAAACATAATATCAAAATAAATTAACAGACCTAACATACATCAACTCATCAACAAAAACTCAATAACACATAAAAAATCAACTATTCATCCTCATCATCCTCATTATTTTGATCGTTCCAATCTCTTGATGGCACATAAGGTATGTAGAATGGATGAGGGGGCATCTCAGCACCCATATCACCTTTGATCAATCTATCCAAATAATGTTGATAATTCTCCTTGTATTCATCGTGTTTTATAATATATCTTTCCATAATATCCATTTTACCATCCATGTCTCTAATATGCTCATGAGTAAGACTCGCCTTCTTCAAAATCTTTCTTAACGAACCAGTCTGTGATTCTCTAGAAGATGAAGCTCTCGAAGTAGTAGCAAGGGAAGTAAAAGCAGTAGAAGCAGAAGTAGAAGCAGTAGAAGCCCTATCAAATCCTCCTCTCCAGCCAAACTCTGAATGTACAGTGTAAGCTCCAACGTTTACACTGGTAATTGGTTTTATAGGCTGAAGGACCTCTTCCCAAGTTTCAAATTTAACTCCAGATCATTCACATAATGAATGAATCAAGGAAAGAAATCCCATACCTGTAGTAGTGGTCGATCTGGTGTAATTTAAAATGTAATCATAAATGATTGCTCCACTATCTATAGGCTTCTCTTGCTAAATTCAATAGTTCAGAACAGCTCTCTCCTTTGTAACTTCACTAGTAAGTCTTGAAGGCAATAACTTAGATGAGATAAAATAATGCCATGCTTTAGAAATGGCATTTAACTTAGAGGCTTGAAAATTTACTCTTCTATCATTTGTGCTCTTCCATAAACCATTTCTGTCAGTCAGAAATGCCATAATATCATCTAACTCTCCCTCAGTAGGATGATAGTTCAAATAAAAATGAAACTTATCAGGAGGCCGTCGAAAAAAAGACATTGATTACCGCAAATGTAAAATGTACTTCTTGCCTTCTCGCCATCACCAAATTTTCTTCTGCTGCAAGTAAGTTTGCATAAAACTCTTTGACCACAGAAACAACAGCTACAGTGGAGAAGCAATAGTTAAGTGTTTTAGAAGTGCATAAACCCACCCCTTTAACAATTACAAACTAAAAAATAACTTCCAAAACCACTTCCCCACGATCTAGGCTTCTAGAACCTCATTTATCACATGTTTCATAACTCCAAACCTTTTTGCAAGATCTACCTCCAAACCTTTTTTTAAAATTCAATGTTTTAATATAATTCCTCCTACTACCATAAACTGTTTTTTTTTCCAAGTTAAGGACTAATTTAGTTTCTTCATAGCGTTTTAAAACTTTAGATAAATGTTTTAAACATGATTCAAATGAAATTACAAACACTGAAAAGTCATCCATAAAAACATCAATCCCATTTTCAATTAAATCATAGAAAATAGCCATCATACATCTTTGAAATGTAGCAGGGGCATTACATAAAACAGAGGGCATTATTCTAAAAGCAAACGTACCATAAGGACTGGTAAACGTAGTTTTCTTTTAATCCTCAGGAGCAATTTGAATTTGGTGTTAACCAGTATATCCATCCAGAAAATAAAAGTATTTATGCTCAACCAGTCTATCCAGCATCTGATCCAGAAATGGGAGCGGAAAATTATCTTTCCTAGTGGCAAGATTTAATTTTCAATAATCAATGCATATTCGTCATCCTGTAACTTGTCTTGTTGGAATCATTTCATTCTTTTCATTAACAGTCACAGTTACTCCTCCTTTGTTAGGAACACAATGAATAGGACTAACCCATGTACTCTCTGAAATAGGTTAGATAATTCTAGCATCCAACCACTTCAAAATTTCTATCTTAACAACATCTTTCATGATAGGATTAATCTCCTTTGGGGATCAGCCAGAGGTTTGAAATTATCTTCCATAAGAATTTTATGCATACAAATTGAAGGACTGATTTCTTCAATATGAGCAATTGTCCATCCAAAGGCTTTTTTATACTTCTTCAAATTTTCAAGCAAACTCACTTCTTCTTCTTCAGTCAATTGAGATGAAATTATAACAGGCAAGGTTGAGGATTCACTGAGAAAAACATTCTTCAATTAATCAGAAAGAATTTTTAACATAAGTTCAGAAGTTTTTTTAATTGATGAACTATAAGATTCATCTTTTTTAGTCTTATCCAACAATTCAAAATTTTCACGAACATAATTTAATTCTTTGTCTTGAAAATCTTCAGAATGATGTAACTCCTCTTCTTGCTTATGTTCTAATTCTTCTCTTTCAGGTTTTTCATCATAAGTTGACTTGAAATGACATTCACTCAAATATCTTATAACATACATCCTAAAACATTCATCATCTTTACCTATTGCAGGATATTTCATCGATTTCAAAATATTGAATGTAACAGTTTGATCATTAACCCTCATCGTTAATTCCCCTTTTTGCACATCTATCATTACTCTTCATGTGGTTAGGAAATTTCTTCCCAAAATGATGGGTATCTCTTTATCTTCCTCCATATCAAGTACAATGAAATCAACAGGAAAGATAAATTGATCCACTTTAACCAAAATATCTTCTATAACTCCTTTTGGATATGTGATCGAACAATTTGCTAATTGCAGAGTTACAGTAGTTGAGATTATTTCTCCTAATCCCAGTCTTTTGAATATTGTTAGAGGCATAAGGTTAATGCTTGCACCCAAATCACATAAAGCTTTTCTATAGAATTTGTCTCCGATTGCACATGGAATGGTGAAACTACTAGGATCTTTAAGCTTTTCAAGAAGCTTCTTCTAAATTATTGCACTGCACTCCTCGCTAAGTGCAACTGCCTCATTATCTTTAAACTTCCTCTTTTTGTTGAGAATATCCTTTATAAATTTCACATAGCTCGGCATTTGTTCTAAGGCTTCATCAAATGGAATATTAATGGTAAGTTTCGTAAATAACTCCAAGAATTTTGAAAATTGCTTATCCAACATTTGTTGACAAAGTCTCTGAGGAAATGGAGGTGGTAGCTTTTCCAAATCAACCTTAGGTGGAGAAATTGGTCTTTCCAAACCTTTCGTAGCGTCCTCCTTTGGTTCTTCAATCTCTTCTTTCTCTATTTCAGTTTCTTTCTGAACTCTACCTTCCAACTCTTTTGGATTCACTTTAGTATTACTTGGAAGCATTCCTTGGGATCTATTACTTAATAAGTTTGCAATTTGCCCCAATTGATTTTCAATATTTCTGATCGTTGCTTCTTGAATTTGCAATTGATTTCCCATATGTAACACCACTTCTTCAATAGAAAACTTATTCTCCTTTAATTGTAAAGCATTGTTAAAACCTGGAGGATAGGTTAGTCTATAATTATTATTTCCTTGGTTGTTCCAGTTCCCCAATGGGATTACTTGGTAGTCCCCTCATTATTAATATTTCAGTTAAAGTTTGGATGATTCTTCCAACCTGGGTTATAATAATTGAAATATGGGTTATTAGACTTACTTATAGCATTCAAAGTTTCTGGTGAAGAATAAGAATCAACCATTTGACCTAATGAATTTTCTTCAATCATGTAATTTGGCTGAGAAAAATTCATCCCAAATTGGTCTATCTTTCTTGAAATTGCAGCAACTTGATTTGCTAACATTGCAAAAGCATCATTGTCATGAACACTGGCTACCTTTTTAGGATTTAACCTTTCAGAAGGCCATTGAAAATTATTAGTAGACATTTCTTCAATTTAAGCATGAGCATCAGGAAACTGTTTAGACATTAATGATCCACCGGCAGTAGCATCGATTATTGATCTAAGAGATCCAACTAATCCATTGTAAAAAGTTTGAATTATTAACCAATCTGGTATCGAATGATGTGGACACTTCCTGAGGAGATCTTTAAATCTTTCTCATGCTTCATATATTGATTCACCTTCAAAGTGGCAAAAAGATGTAATATCATTTTTCAACTTCACAGTCTTCGATGGTGGAAAATATTTAGCAAGGAATTTTTGTGCTAAATCACCCCAAGTTCTGATAGATCCAGGTGCTAACGAATTTAACTATATCTTAGCTTTATCCCTTAGTGAGAAAGGAAAAAGTCTGAGTCTAATAGTGTCATCCGAAAAACCATCATATTTAAAAGTAACAAACTACTCTAGAATATTAGCAAAATGCAAATTAGTATCTTCAGTTGTTGCTCCCCCAAACTGATTATTAGACACCATTTGTATAATAGCATGTTTAAGTTCAAAGGAATTAGCAGCTACAACAGGGTGTTGAATACTACCATAAAGATCATCCACTGTAGGGTTAGCATAATCTCTTAAATGTCTGAATTCTTGATGAATGCCAACATTTTGATTTTGAAGATTTGCCATTTCTTGAATATTTTTATCTTTTTCTGATTTTTTAATTTTTTTGATTTTTCTGATAATTCTTTCTAATTCAAAATCATAAGGCACAAGTCCCTCAGAACCTGAACTACACATGCAACAATAAAATAAAACAAAACACAACACACTTAAAAAAACAATGAAAAGTAAAAAATTTAAGTTTTTCTTAATTTTCTTTAAAAATGCAGTTTTAATAAATTTCCCCAGCAACGACACCAAAGACTTGATCCCCGATAAATATATGTGCACCAAAAACTTGACTCCACACCAAATATATGTGCTGATGATTTAGATATGAAAGTTATGATTTTATAATATGGGATACTACACAAGTATATGTATCGTTTATCAAGTAATATAGGACTTTCTAATTAAGCCCCGAGATATCGAACCCACAGGGAAATGTTAAAACTTTTTAAAGAATTAAGAAAATTATATTTTTACTTTTTTTTATGACTTTTGAAAGTATGTTTTGATTTGAAAAGCTTGAAAATTATTTTTGGTATTTTTATTAAAAGCTAAGCAGGAAATGAAAATTATCAGAACTTTAAAATGCGATATAAAATACTAGGAAATAAAATATGTTTTTATTTCTCTTATAAAGAAGCAATAATTATGAAGGTATTGTTGTGGAAGTATTTAAATGTGTTGTGATAAATAAGAGTAAATTTATTATTTACCCATACTTGGTTCTATAAAGAACATTGGTTAACTTGATATTTTAAAATCTTGAACATGGTTCGGTAGGGAAGATACCAGCTCTAACTCTAGATTTTCCTCGATTACCTCCACCCGGGGCCTAACTTCTCATAAAAAAATTTAAAATATCAAACCAAATTAGGGGCCTATAACCTGTCACTCTAAAAACCTCTAATTTTACTCCTCATTAAAAAATATCTCCTAAGCATTCAATTATATGGACTACAATTCTCATCCATATAATTGCATGTGATTTATAACATTTGTTGTTTGAGATAATATTGTATTGGATCTTACATAATCTCACAACAGTTTAACATCTTAACTGGCCAAATCAATAAGTAAATTAAATTAATGGAATTAAATCTTCACAACTTACTCCAACTTTAAACACTTATACATTCTACGACAATCCTACATAATTTAATTACTTCTTCATTTAAGAAAGGAAAAGATAAAGAAAACTACTCAGAATTCATGGAGAAAACACAAGCACACATTGATTTGAAAATAGAAATCATAAAGAAAACACAACAAAAAAAAACTAAATATAGAAAATAGAAGTAAACACTTATCTGAAAATCATCTCCACAAGACTCCGTAAGTTCCTTTCAAACTTGACTTTCCAGAGGACAACACTACAGAGGTTGGTGCCCAACTCTGTTGACTCCAACTCTGAATTTAGACTTCAATAAAAACTAAATAAATTGATGAAAGAAAAATTGGTGGAAAGAAAGTTTAACACCAACCCTTTCTCCTCTAAAACTAAACTAACTAAACTATAAACAATGAAAGATTGAACGTAAAAACTCTTTGAACTAGAAGAAAACTCTAAAAATTAGAAAAGACTCTTAAAAACTAGACTCACAAAAAGACTCTCTCAGAACTTCAATAATAATCTAAAAGGTGTCTTGGTGTCTCTTCAAATCGTGTCCCGATTCAACGTATCCACCAAAAGATACATCCCTTCATTCAAATTTACCGCCCATGGGAAGTTAAGAAAGTCACCACCAAAATTTGCTTCAAACACCTCTTGAAATTGGCGCTAAAAATGAAGAAAATTTGATTTTTAATTGTGGAACCTAAGAGCCGACCAGGCGGCGCTTTGCCGGCAAAGTCCAATTTTTCCTTTTTTTCATTTTTTCTCTAAATTTGATCTAATTTTACTCTTTTCATCATAATCACTTATTTTCATCATACCTCCAAAAAAAAACAAAATACCTTCCATTAAAGTGCAATATCATAAAAAATGGGTAAAAAATGTGCATAAAAACACTATATATTTTAGGTGTAAAATATCTAAATTTCCTTCAGATGATCTTCGTTTCCATACATTATTTCTTAGTATGGGATGAGACCCTCTAGGTGGTGTATCATTGTATTGTTAATTTGAACAATCTGCATTTTGTAACATATGAACCAAATCTATCATTTTAGTAGATGTATCTTCTGCTTCCAATATCAACTTGCCATTCCTGGCCTTATCTTTTGTAACTGTCACATCTTTTACTCTTGGCCCTAGTCGAAACTTTACTAGCACTCGAGTACATTGATGATTTTTTAGGGTTTGGTAGCTTGTTCCCACTTCAACAGAGTTCTCTATTGCGAGAATTCTCTTTTTCATTATTTTAGAGACTGCACATCTCATCTTGTCCATAAGTCGGGAAATTGAACATCTATCTTTTCGCACTAGTCTCTTGAACACTGAATGTATAGCGTGAATTGATGGAGAACTTTTAGGTTGAAAGAAATTATTAGTATATTCAACAAGTATCGGAATATACCGATTTTTCTTTTGAAAAGGAATGGTTTCCGAAAACAATTTGCTCAAATTCAGGTGTTTCAAAATTATCATTCTCGTTCCACTTTTTCTTCCTTTTAAGCGAACAAGTTCTGTTTTTATGAATATTTTTTGGAGCAAGATCCAACTTCATATACAGATAGTGGTGGAATATCATACTCTTTGTAGATTTTTTTTCTTTTCTGTCAATTTGTCTTTTCATGTCTTCAAAAGTATAAGGTTCTTAAGGTGTATATTCAGGTAGCTCTTCTGTAATAATTAGAAAGTCTTCATAAGGTTGCAGATCAAATTTTTCAAAAGAGTGTATATCAGTTTGGTATGAATTATCTAATGCAAACTCAGTTTCACCAAATAATCCATAATCATTCTGATAAAGGGAAAGATCTTCGTCCATTGGTGTATTGAAGTCTTGATAATAAGAAAAGATTGAATTCGGAGAATCCATTGTAGCTTTTCTGGAATTTTAAGAAAGACGAATGTTATTGACCTATTTATAAACTGGGAATTTGTCTTAAAAGTTTGAAAAGATGTAGTCCTTATTTGTCAAAGAGTGAAATATCAAACGAAAACAAGTGATAACAAAAGATGAGAAGAAAGAAAATCCCCAACAGAGTTGCCAAATAAAATCTCATGATGGCGGTTTCGTCGCCGTGTCGGAGATTTTCTGATGTGTCGATGTCAATTTGGAGTCGCCACTCTATTTATCTATAATATTTCCCTAATCTTCAATAAATCTTATTTCTTTGGATTCTATAAAAGAACATTTAGATAATAAGAAATTTGAAGAAAATAATGGCTAATAATATTGAAAATAGTAGAAAAAGAGGTGTCAGTGATAATCCTTGAAATGAAAATTCTGAGATTGTCTTATCCTAGAGATTATGTATAAGGATTTTGGCAACCAGAGATTTTTAGATATAACATCGATTCTGAGTTCTTTAATTCTCCTATAAAAGCAAGCTTCTATAGTTAAGTACATTTTAGGCAATTTATAATTGTTTAAGAAAACTTTTGAATAATGTTAATCATTTATTTTCTGGAATATTTTTTTGAAGGAAAGATGTACCCACTACCAATCCTAAATGTCATTGTGTGGTGTCAGTTTTATCTTATTGTCATATCATCATGTTTATCATTTTTGTTTTATCATTTGTGCTTTTTTATGTTTTGTTGTTCGTTTGTTTAGTGGCTATCCTAAAAGTTTTGGTTTTGTTTGGTTTTGTCATTTTAATGTTGTTTTGTTGTGTTTTGTTTTGTCAATATCATTTTTTTATGTCATTGTTAATTGTCACATTTTCAGAATGTCGTCCTGCAAGACAGAGTTAGCACACCCTATAACATGCAAGAAAAATCTAAAACGAAATTAATATCGTAGTTTCATTTTAGTTATCATGCAAAACAGAGTAAGTACACCCTATAACATGCAAAGAAAATCTATCATTTATTTTTAACCTGCTAGAAAAAGGATGTTAAATTCATTGATATTAATCAAAAGTTAATATTTTGTTAAATCTAACAAAACGTTAGATTTTAGATTCAATTTGAATCAAAAATGTTTTTTAATGTCTATCGAGAGCTTTTTAGATTTAATGTGGTTAAATTTAATTTTGATTAGAATTAAAATCTAACAAGAAGTTAGATTTTAAATCTAAAACAAATATTCAGATTGGATTTGTTTGAGTGTCAAATTGAAACTTAATGTTTAATTCAATGTTGTTTGAATGTTAAATTTTAACATTTTAGATTTGGTGTCATTTGAATCTAAAATTGTTTTGGATTTAAAATCTAATAAGAGATGAGATATTAATATTTTTGATTCGGTGTCGTTCGAATCTAAACGTGTTTTAGATTTAAAATCTAACAAGAGATTAGATATTAATATTTTAGATTCAATGTTGTTCAAATCTAAGTTAAATTTTTAATTAAATCTAATATTGATTAGAATTAAATTTTTGTGATTTTAGATTCAATATTGTTTGAATCTAAAAATGTTATGTATAATAGTTAGAATTAAAATCTAACAATAGGTTAGATTTATAATATTTTAGATTCACATTTTGAACATTAAGTCTAATATTATGACTTTAATAATTAGACTCAATATCCTTTGAATCTAACATTAAGTTTAGTATGGATTGAACTTAAGTGAAGGTTTTAAATTTGGGTTTGTTTGGGTTCAAGTTGGATTGAATATAATTTAAATTTTAGTTTCAAATTTGGGTGAACCTAAATTTAAGGTCGACTTAAGTTTGATGTGGTTTGAACTTAAGTTTGATTTAAATTTAAATTAGGTTTAAACTTAAATCTTGAGTTAACTTGAGATCAAGTCTGTTTGTATTTAAGTTAAAAATTTAAAGTTAGATTCAATGTAGACTAAATCTAGTTAACTTGAGTTCATGTTTGTTAGAACTTAAGTTAGAAATTTAAAGTTAGATTCAATGTAGATTGAATCTAACTAACTTGAGTTCATGTCTGTTTGAACTTAAGTTAGAAATTTAAAATTAGATTCAATGTAGATTAAATTTAATTAACTTTAGTTCATGTCTATTTGAACTTAAGTTAGAAATTTAAAGTTAGATTCTATGTAGATTGAATCTAATTAACTTTATTTCATGTCTGTTTGAACTTAAGTTAGAAATTTAAAGTTAGATTCAATGTAGATTGATTCTAAATAACATGAATTCATGACTGTTTGAATTTAAGTTAGAAATTTAAAGTTAGATTCAATGTAGATTTAATCTAATTAACTTGAGTTCATGTCTGTTTGAACTTTAGAAATTTAAAGTTAAATTCAATGTAGATTGAATCTAATTATCTTGAGTTCATGTTTGTTTGAACTTTAGAAATTTAAAGTTAGATTCAATGTAGATTGAATCTAATTAACTTGAGTTCATGTCTGTTTAAACTTAAACTAGAAATTTAAATTTAGATTCAATGTAGATTGAATCTAATTAACTTGAGTTCATGTCTGTTTGAACTTAAGTTAGATATATTTGAGTTAGGTTTAGTTAAAATAGAATTATTTAAGTTTTAAGCCTTGTTTTAATAGTACTTAAAGGTTAATCGAGTCTAAATAGATTAGAATTAATTTGAATTATAAATCATTCAAGTCCTTTCTAGGTAAGGCTTATGGTTTAATTAAGTCCAGTTTGACTTAACCGGGATTTGAGATTATTTAGATTTTATTTGAGTAAGGTTTAAACATTAATTAAGTCTACTGGGTTAGACTTAATTTAATTAAACCTTAGTTAGTTAAAGTTTAATTATGTCTAATGTGGTAGACTTAATTATAGTATAAATTTAATTAAACACTAACTAGTTAAGATTTAATAGTTCAATTAAGTCTAATGTGGTAGACTTAATTATAGTTTATATTTAATTAAAGCTTAGTTAGTTAAGGTTTAATAGTTTAACTAAGTCTAAAGTGGTAGGCTTAATTATAGTTTAATTTTGATTAAACCTTAGTTAGTTAAGGTTAATAGTTTAATTAAGTCGAATGTGGTAGATTTAATTATAGTTTATGTTTGATTAAACCTTTGTTAGTTAAGGTTTAATAGTTTAATTAAGTCTAATGTGGTAGACTTAATTATAGTTTATGTTTGATTAAACCTTAGTTCTTTAAGGTTTAATAATTTAATTAAGTCTAACGTGGTAGACATAATTATAGTTTAAGTTTGATTAAACTTTAGTTAGTTAAGGTTTAATAATTTAATTAAGTTTAATGTTGTAGACTTAATTATATTTTTAGTTTGATTAAACCTTATTTAGTTAAGGTTTAATAGTTTAATTAATTCTAATGTGGTAGACTTAATTATAGTTTAAGTTTAAATAAACCTTAGTTAGTTAAGGTTTGAAAATTTAATTGAATCTATTTTGGTTGACTTAATTATAGTTTATGTTTGATTAAACCTTAGTTAGTTAAGGTTTAATAGTTTAATTAAGTCTAATGTGGTAGACTTTATTATAGTTTATGTTTGATTAAACTTTAGTTACTTAAGGTTTAATAGTTTAATTTAGTCTAATTTGGTAAACTTATTTATAGTTTGAGTTTTATTAAGTCTAATTTAGTTAAGACTTAATAGTTTAATTAGGTTTAATTAGTTAGACCTAATTATGGTTTAAAGGTTACTTAAACCTAATGTAAGTAAGGTAGAATTTGATTAATTAGGTTTAATATAGGTTAAAACTAATTAGGGTTTAATGATTACCTAAACCTATAGTAAGTAAGCTTTAATTTCATTAATTAGGTTTAATGTGAGTTAATCCTAGTTAAAGTTTAAGAATTACTTAAACTTGATGTAAGTAAAGTTTAAGTTGATTAATTAGGTTTAATATGGGTTAAACCTAATTAAAATTTAAAAGTTACTTAAACCTAATGTAATTACGGTTTAAGGTGTTTAATTAGGTTTAATTAGAGATTAGACCTAATCATGGTTTGATTTGTCTTAAGCCTAATGTAATTAAGGTTTAAGGGGATAATTAAGTTTAATATGTCTTTAATCTTAATTATAATTGGTGTTAGATTAGACCTAATATAATAAAGGTTTAATGAGTTAATTATGTTTAATATGTCTTTATACTTAATTATGTTTTGTATTAGATTAAACCTAATGTAATTAAGTTTTAATGGGTTAATTAAATTTAATATGTCCTTAAAATTAATTAATGTTTGATTTTGGATTAAACCTAATGTAATTAAGGTTTAATCAGTTTATTAAGTTTAATATGTCCTTAAACCTAAGTAAAGTTTTATTTTGTATTAAACCTAATGTAATTAAGATTTAATGAGTTAATTAGTTTTAATATGTCCTTAAACCTAATTAAAGTTTGATTTGAGTTTATTTGGGTTTAGACTTATTATTGACTTAGTCCATTATGAAATGGGCTAAGTAGTTGAAGGAAAGGGTTTTAAAATATTAATTTATAATTAATAAATTTTAACCCTATCTTAAAAAGTCTATTAAATTTTACTTAATGGCTTTAGAATTGTCATTTTAAGAATATTTTCTGTCATCCTAAAATTCCTAACCATTTTTAAAATTTAATTTTGCATATTTTCAAATTTTTATAATAATTATTAAAAATAATTATAAAATGTCTTGAAAATTAGGAAATCATGTCTTAGATAATTATCGTAGCCTTGGAAAAATCAGAACATTTGTCTAAGGATTTCAAAGTTCTTCTCTTAAATTTTCGTATTTTTCTGAATTGTAAATAATTTTTAATAATTAAATTACTTGAGAGAGTATTTAATTAATTAAAAATTAAATACAGAGAATACAATTATGATTTTAGTCTCATAATTTTCTCCTCTTCTTGCTGAGTCGAGGGATATTTTTGTGAATTTTCTATGTCAAGATAT
The DNA here is from genome assembly GCA_022702705.1 of Papilionanthe hookeriana x Papilionanthe teres. Classification (NCBI taxonomy): domain Eukaryota; kingdom Viridiplantae; phylum Streptophyta; class Magnoliopsida; order Asparagales; family Orchidaceae; genus Papilionanthe; species Papilionanthe hookeriana x Papilionanthe teres. The sequence goes on from CM040423.1 coordinate 161,233,416, forward strand.
GTAATTTTGATGTTTTTAAGGTTTATCTCGATTTAATAAAATCCAAATAAATCTTTGGCTGTCGCATGTCCTCGGATGGGTCGAAACGCGCTTAAACTCCTGTGGGGATCCAAACACAGGAGACAGCGGGATCTAATCTTTACTGTCCATTTCCAAAATACGGGAACGGGCGGTTGTGGTTCATCGTCCTCATCCCTCTGATTTCACAAACCATCCGTGGTCTAGGATTAATATCTCACTCGATTCTTAATAAAATCGAGCTATTTTGGATCCTACAACTTCGTCTTGAGGAGACGAAGGCATCCATACGGCTTTGTAAGGGTTTTGGAATGATTCCTTTCACAATGTTCTAAAACTGAATGCCATTAATGGGGAAAAACCATACCTTGGCCACCATTGATTTGAATTTGATTTGAATGGTTCTGAAGCTTCGTCTCCTCCTAAGAAAGCTTTTCCCCATGCTAATTTGGATTGAAATTGGGTCTAGGTATGAAATCCTCCTCAAGGTAGCTCGGCTTAAGGGAAGAAAGTCAATAGTTATGTTAGAGGCTATGGGAATAGCCAATTTCGATTTGGCTCCTCTTTGTAGGGTCCTAGGAAGCTTTAGGGAAGGTTAATTTGAAGTTTTATACAACTTCATTTGGAACTCTGATCACTGAAAAATTTATTAAGAAATTCATACCTATTTTTGATGAAATTGCACTTTAAAGAAAGGTATTTTCTTTATTTTGTTGCAGGAATGGAGAATTTAGGTGATAAAAGCAAAAATTATAAAAAGGATTTTGATCACTGAAAAATTTATTAAGAAATTCATACCAATTTTTGATGAAATTGCACTTTAAAGAAAGGTATTTTCTTTATTTTGTTGCAGGAATGGAGAATTTAGGTGATAAAAGCAAAAATTATAAAAAGGAGCGGATTTGGAGCACAAAGGAAGAAAATAATGCAATTTGTGCTGAGCCGCCGACGGCGAGATCGAGCCCGCCGACGGCGAGGGTACGAGGAAGAAAATTCTGAAGGATTTAGAACTGTCTCGCTGACAGCGAGCCCGAGCCCGCCAACAGCGAGATAGCGCGGTTCAAAGACTTTCTAGAAGCCTCGCCGACAGCGAGGTAGTTCGTCGCCGACGGCGAGCTAGTTCAAATGGCACAGATACATTGAACCTGGACACCTTTTGAAGAGATGCTTACACACCTCTTGGACCTTTGCTTACCTCTATATATAGAGGCCGAAAATCAGTCTTTTGTGTGTCTTTTGTGTGTCTTTGTGTGTTCTAAGTAGTCTTTAGAATCTTAATTAGTGCAATTAGTGAGTCTTTAGTGAGTTTAGTGAGTAATTAGTGAGTCGTGCTGTACTGGAAGGAGGAGTCAAAGGAACTACGATGAGTCTGCTTGAGGATAAATCAAGATAAGTATTTGTATTTATTGTTTTTAACTTTAATGAAATCCATGCTTAGTTTAGTTCTCATGCATTCTGAGTAGTTTATTTAGTCTTTCTCCTCGTTTATGAAATTAAGTGACTTGATGAAATTAAAATAGAGATACTTTTATATATTAATAAATTGTGATAATTTTTACTTAAAACTTAATTTACTTTTCAAACTGGCCATTTGATTTGATAAAATGTGTTGATTTACAACAATAGTAAAAATTACATCTGATATTCGGGGAATTCAAAAGCCTTGGAAGGAATGTGCAAATAAATAGGGAAATAATATCACTGGACGTAGAATTGAGCATTTTAGCGTGACAGACTAAAATATTCAATTCGGTCCTATTGTTTTAGAGCTGAAGTGTAGATGTTAGCCCTCGGGCGAGGGGAACGTGGGAGCTGCGAAGTGGCGGTCGGTATCCTCCCGACCTAGCCGCGGATTCGCAATCAAACATAGGATTAGTCGATATTCTTTACACCTGGACCAAAGGGTAAATAATAGGAATGCTCCTATTTGTCACAATACCTTAAAATTATCTATTTAAATTCATCAATCACTTAAATTTCTAAACAAGGGGAAAGATACTTTTTCTGAATAGTTAAAACTTATTTAGCAATTAGTTTAATTTCCTGCACTTTCAATACTTATTAATTTTATACTTAGTTAAGTTACCTAATTAAAATACTTAGTTTACTTTATTGCGCTTAAATTTAGAATTCCAAATTTTTGAATACTATTTTAAAATTATTATTATTATTATTTTAAAATTAGTTGTTATTTAATTTTCTCTATCCCTGTGGGATCGATAACCAGGACTCCACTAGAGACCTGTATTACTTGATACGATACGTATACTTGCGTAGCATCCACAACATAAATAATTACAATTCTATACATATAATATAGCGGGGTCAGGTTTTTGGCGTCGTTGCAATTAAATTAAAAATATTATAATATAAAATTGTGGGTCAAGTTTTTGGCGTCGTTGCCGGGGAAAGTAAGAAAAATTTACTAAAGTAACGGACTATTTTAAAATAATCATAATAGATAAATTAATATCTATTCTAAAATTGTATGCGCAAATTTGGAAACGAAAATTTAAAACCTTACGATTCTGAATTAGAGCGTACAATTAAAAGAATTAGAAAACAAAAGAAACAAATTATAAATTTAACACAAATGGCGAATATTCCCGAAATTCAAAATATGAACCAACAAAGACCATTAAGAGATTATGCCAACCCTACATCGGATGAAATTCATTTAACTATTCAAAACCCCGATGTAGCCGCTAATTCATTTGAACTTAAACTCGCAATTATCCAAATGGTACAAAACAATCAATTTAGTGGTTCACCTATCGAAGATCCTAACTTACATCTTGCTAGTTTTCTAGAACTTTGTGCTACTTTTAAATATCAAGGAGTATCCGACGATGCTTATAAGAATTAGACTTTTTCCTTTTTCATTAAGGGATAAAGCTAAAATGTGGTTGAATTCGTTAGCACACTGGATCTATTAAAACTTGGGGAGAATTATCACAAAAATTTCTATCCAAATATTTTCCACCATCTAAAACTCGCTAAGTTTAGAAATGATATAACTTCTTTTTGTCGATTAGATGGAGAATCAATATATGAAGCTTGGGAGAGATTTAAGGAACTTCTTAGGAAATGCCCACATCATGCGCTACCAGATTGGCTGATTATTCAAACCTTTTATAATGGATTAGTAGGATCATTAAGATCAATCATCGATGCTGCTGCTGGAGGTTCATTAATGTCTAAACCATTTGATGAAACTTATGCACTAATCGAAGAAATGACAACAAATAATTTCCAATGGCCTGCTGATAGAGTAAATCCGAAAAAGATAGCCAGCATTCATGAAAACGATGCAATATCTATGTTAGCTTCTCAAATTGCTGCTATATCTAAGAAATTAGATCATTTTGGAATGAACTACTCTCCTACTTTAGAAGAAAACTCATCTAGACAAATCATAGAATCTCAATCTAATTATGAAACTTTAAATGTTATTAATAATAGAACTAATAACCCTTATTCAAACTATTATAATCCTGCTTGGAAAACTCATCCAAATTTTAATTGGATTAACACATCTAATCAACAATGGATGAATCAACCTAATCAAGCAAATCCAAACTATAAACCTAATTACCCACCTGGATTTAATAACAATAACCCTCAATTCAAAGATAAGAAATTATCTATGGATGAATTAATTTTGAATATGGGTCATCAACTACAAAATCAAGGAAATCAATTACAAATTCAAGGAAATCAATTACAAATTCAAGGAACATCTATTAAAAATATCGAAACTCAACTTGGACATATTGCTACTGCGCTAAATAATAGAATACACCTGGAACTTTTCCTAGTAATGTGGAAATAAATCCTAAAGATCAAGGAAAAGAACAAATTAAAGCAATACAACTAAGGAGTGAAAAAGAATTAGAACCACAAATTCAAAAAGAACTTGAAAGCCAAAAAGAGGAAGTGGAAAATGAAAAGGAAACAATTCAACAAGATTCAAACTTAGAACATCCTTTAATACCTATGAAAATTTCTGTTGAAAAACCTCCACCACCATTTCCTCAACGACTAGCTCAACATAAAAAAGATAAACAATTTGCTAAATTCCTTGAAATATTAAAGAAATTAACAATCAATTTACCTTTTGTCGAAGCTTTAGATCAGATGCCAAATTATGTAAAATTTATGAAAGATATTCTAAATAAAAAAAGAAAATTCAACGATAATGAAACAGATCGCACTTAGTGAAGAGTGTAGTGCTTATTATTCGAAGAAGCTTCCGAAAAATTGAAAGATCCTGGTAGTTTCACTATACCTCGCGCTATAGGAGAAAATTTTTATGGAAAAGCTTTGTGTGACTTAGGAGCAAGCATCAATCTAATGCCTCTATCGATTTTTAAGAGATTAGGATTAGGAAAAATTACACCTACTTCGGTAACCCTTCAATTAGCCGATCGTTCGGTTACCTATCCTAAGGGAGTTATTGAAGATGTGTTAGTAAAAGTGGATAAATTTATCTTCCCGAGTAGATTTTATTGTTTTAGATATGGAGGAAGATAAAGAAATTCCTATCATTTTAGGAAGACCATTTTTAGCTACTGGAAAAGCTATGATTGATGTTCAGAAAGGAGAATTAACTATGAGTGTAAATGACCAAAAAGTTACATTTAATATTGCAAAATCAATAAAATATCCTGCGCTGGAAAAATATGATGAATGTTTTCGGATGGAAATACTTGAACATTTACAACGCAAACATTTTAAGGAATATTAAGAAGATAAATTAGAAAAAGAAAACACTGAATTAATTAAAGATAATAATGAAGAACTAGATTATATTCAGGAAAGATTTGAATTTTTGGATAATACGAAAACACCGACAAGAATATAGTTCCATCAATTATTAAACCTCCCGAACTTGAGCTAAAAATATTACCCGATCATTTGAAATATGCTTATTTAGGTAATTCTTCAACTTTACCGGTTATTATTTCATCCGCGTTAAACGAATCTCAAGAACAAAAACTTTTAGAAACTTTAAAAAAATATAAGAAATCTTTTGGTTGGACTTTAGCGGATATTAAAGGAATTAGTCCTTCAATCCGTATGCATAGAATTATTTTAGATGATGAACATAAACCTCGAGCGGATCCCTAAGGGAGATTAAACCCGATAATGAAAGAAGTAGTTAAGAAAGAAATTTTAAAATGGTTAGATAATGGTATTATATATCCTATTTCCGACGATGCTTGGGTAAGCCCAATTCACTCGTGTTCCTAAGAAGGGAGGAGTGACCGTCATCGCTAATCAAAATAACGATCTTATTCCTATAAGACAAGTTACCGGTTGGCGTATATGTATTGATTATAGGAAATTAAATACCGCCACTGGGAAAGATCACTTCCCTTTACCATTTCTAGACCGGATGTTAGATAGATTAGCCGGACATAAGTATTTTTGTTTTCTAGATGGATACACCGGTTATCATCAAATACAAATTGCTCCTGAGGATCAAGAGAAAACTACATTTACTAGTCCTTATGGAACTTTCGCTTTTCGAAGAATGCCTTTTGGATTATGTAATGCACCGACAACATTCCGGAGATGTATGATGTCTATATTTAGTAAGTTAATTGACAATGGAATAGAAGTATTTATGGATGATTTCTCTGTATTTAGAACATCATTTGACACATGCTTAACTCATCTTGAAAAATTTTAGAAGTATGTGAGAAAACAAATTTAGTTCTAAATTGGGAGAAATTTCAATTTATGGTTGCGGGCGGCATTGTATTAGGGCATAAAATTTCGGAAAAAGGCATGGAAGTGGACCACGCAAAAATTCAAGTTATAGCTAAATTACCACCTCCAACTACGGTAAAAGGGGTAAGAAGTTTTCTTGGACATGTTGGATTCTACAGACGCTATATAAAAGATTTTTCAAAAATTACTAAACCTCTATGCCAACTTCTCGAAAAGGACAAGAAATTTGAATTTACAATCAAATGCCTGAATGCTTTTGAACTCTTAAAAGAAAAATTAATTACAGCACCTATAATAGTTTCACCTAACTAGGAGAAACCATTTGAGCTTATGTGTGATGCTAGTGATTATACTGTAGGAGCAGTTCTTGGGCAAAGATATGAAAAGAATTTTAAAGTTATATACTATGCTAGTAAAACTCTAAATAATGCTGAAATAAATTATATAGTTACAAAAAGAGAATTATTAGCGGTGGTATATGGTTTTAATAAATTTAGACCTTATCTTATTGGAACAAAATGTATCGTGCATACTGATCATTCTGCTATCAAATATTTAATGCAAAAGAAAGATTCCAAACCAAGATTAATTAGATGGATGCTATTAATGCAAGAATTCGATTTTAAGATTGTTAATAAGAAAGGAACTGATAATCAAATTGCGGATCATTTATCAAGATTAGAAAATCGTGAATTACCTGATATTGAAAATGAAATTATAGACAGTTTTCACGATGAACAACTATATAATATCAATGAGTGGAAAATACCATGGTATGCTGATATAGTAAACTATATAGTTAGTAATATTTTACCACCTATGCTAACTTTAAAACAACAGAAAAAATTCATCCATGATACGAAAACCTATTTTTGGGATGAACCATATTTATATAAGCAATGTAAGGATTTAATTATTAGAAGATGTGTACCTTATGAAGAAACAGAACCAATTATTCAAAAATGTCATGATTCTGATTTTGGAGGACATTTCAGTGCATCGATAAAACTGCTTATAAGATTCTACAATCTGGATTTTACTGGTCTACTCTATTTAGAGATGTATACAGATATATTAAAACTTGCGATAAATGTCAAAGAATAGAAATATATCTAGAAAAAACGAAATGCCTCTAAATTTTATATTAGAAATTGAAATTTTTGATGTTTGGGGATTAGATTTTATGGGACCTTTTATTCCTTCGTTTGGAAACTCATAGATATTAGTAGTTGTTGATTATGTTTCTAAATGGATTGAGGCACAAGCTTTACCTAGGTGTGATGCTAAGAGTGTTTCAAATTTTCTGATGAAAAATATTTTTACTAGATTTGGAATGCCGAGAGTGATTATCACTGACGGAGGAACTCATTTTAGAAATAAATACATTCACAAACTAGTAGAAAAATACAATATTACTCATAAGATATCCATTGCTTATCATCCACGGACTAGCGAGATTAGTGAAGTATCTAATCGTGAGATTAAACATATTTTAGAAAAATCTAAAAACCCAAATAGGTTAGATTGGTCTATTAGATTAGACAACTCGCATTATGGGCTTATAGGATCTGCTTATAAAACTCCGATTGGAATGACTCCTTACGAGCTTATATATGGAAAAACATGCCACTTACCGAGTTGAATTAGAACGAGAAAGCATATTGGGCGATTAAAGAATTTAATTACAATATGAAGGAAAGTCAGTGAGAAAAGATTACTCGCAATTAAATGAATTGGAAGAATTAAGAAATGAATCATATGATAATGATCGGATTTATAAAGAAAAGATGAAATTATGGCATGATCGGAAGATTAATCGGAGAAATTTTGAACCGGGACGGGAAGTTTTGCTATATAATACTAGATTGAAATTATTTCTGGAAAATTGAAGTCTCGATGGTTAGGACCTTTTACCATAACTCAAATATTTTCATACGGAACTATAGAAATTGAAGATCCAAAAGCTGGACATAAATTTAAAGTTAATGGACATAGATTAAAACCATATTTCGAAGGTATAAGACCTAACTATAAAGAGGTTTTAATGCTTAGTCGACTTCGATTAATAATTGAAATTCGGTCGGTCGATGACGTTAAACCAAGCGCTTTATGGGAGGTAACCCATATTAGTCATCTATTTTTATTGTATCTTAATAGTTAGTCTATATTATTGAAACTTTACTACTCAATTATTATTAAGAATCATCACATACTCGAACCATTATGATGAGAAAAGAAATTATTCGATTTAGAGTGAAATTGGACATTATTTTGGAATCTCGCCGACGGCGAGGTCGATACTCGCCGACAGCGAGGTTCACGCCTAAATTAGATTCAGTTTATTTATCGAGCTCGCTGACAGCAAGAAACGTCCCCGCTGACAGCGAGAACATGGGAGGCAGTTTTTATAACTGAGTCGCCGACGGCGAGAAACGTCCTTGCCGACAGCGAGGAAGTTATAAAGATGAGTTATTTATAATTTGAATGCCGATTTGGACGGTTTCAACACCAATTCCTTTGTGAAAACCCATTGTTAAATCATTCTAGATCTGCCTTCTTCATTAGAATTCATTCCATTCACCATAATGGCCTCCAAATTCTTAGATTCCTCTAATTCTGGAGTGTTTAACCGGAGGAAATTTGTGAGTGCGGAAGCGCAGCGGATCTTCAACAAGGTTTTGGTAAAGAAAAGAGTTATCAAGGAACGGGCATTAGAGAATTCCACTACGAAGATAGAAGAAACGATCGCGCAACGGCACTGGGAGGTATTTTGTTACACTACGTCTGCTGTTGTTATTCCGGTTGTGAAAGAGTTCTACTCTAACTTACATTCGATCAACATTGGGAATGTCTACGTCCGAGGAAGATGGGTGACGTTTACTCCATCAAGAGTAAATGAATTATTCTCTATAGAAAACACCCCGGTATGTCACTATTCAAATTTTGTGCCTTCTCGATATAATATGAATGAGATATTTCGATATCCGATCGATGAACCGGAAGATTGGGAAATGCGTGAAGACGGGTATGTTAGTTTCTCCGCATCACTTTTGAATCTCGTCTCAAAGCACCGGCACTTTTTCATCTCATCTAAATTTTTACCTACTTATGAGGGTAAACAAGGTTTCGAAGGAATGCGCTATATTGAATTATTGTATCCAAAATGGATCGCCTTATTGATGTTGGATCAATAATTGTTAAGTCCGCATTGGGTTTAATTGTGCATGGGTCGGTTCACGGACTAGGACACCCATCTACTATTTTTGCATTATGCGGTCGGTACTGAGTTTCTTATGAAGCTTGGGAAAAGGTTCTGTTAGCTCGGAAGTCGCTTGATCCTACAGATATGTTCCCTACTTTGGACAATAATGAAGACATTACATTTATCTCTGATAGATCTTCACAGAATAATCCTATAGCAAGGCCTATTTCAGATAAAACGGAGTTACTTATGAAGAAAATTAAAGGAATGGAGAAAGAACTGCAGAAAGTGAGAGATTCAATCGACAATATATCTGATTTATTTGATCACATTGATCTGGAGGATGAAGGAACACTTTGATCATTCCGGACACCTGGAAGCTAGCTTTCTTCATTTACTGAGACGGAAGGGTTGGATCACTGAAGAATCCGCTGCGAATTTCCCTTCGAGGCCTTTCTATAACTTATTTGTGCATCATCGTCATATCGGAAATATCGGAGAAGATGAAGATTCCGACATTGAAGAGTAGTAGTAAAGATTTCCATAGTATGTTTATGTTTATGTTATTTGATTTGATTTAGATTTTATTATGTGTGGAGTGATGATTTGAATATCTCAAACCTAATCGAGATATGCGTCATAGTTTTGTATCGGCATTTAGCGTGTCGTGGATTGGTTTGCGATGCTCGATTAGTAGTAAGGATTGGAGAATTGAAGTTTGATTATAGAGTTTAAAATTATGTTAGTTTGTACATGTCATGGATTTCAATATTAAAGTTAATTTGTTGTGTTGTGTGAATTTGTTTGTGTATAATAGCTAATCTTCATATTAAATTAATAAATGATGTGATCGGAAATATAATATAAGGCAAATCAAAGACGAAAATGAGTGACGAATTTCAAAAATTTAAATTTTTGGAATCTCGCCGACGGCGAGAAAAATTCCGCCGACAGCGAGATCGATCTCGCTGACAGCGAAGAATTTCTCTCCGACAGCGGATTTTTCCCGAGAGTTTTTGGTTCCGAAAAATATTAGCTCGCCGAAGGCGAGAAAAATCTCGCTGACAGCGAGGTCACGAAAAACACTTTAATTGACCGGTCAAAAACACTATTCATCATCCCCAACCTCTCATTTTTGCAAAACCGACCTAGGGCTTGAGAGATCTTGGATTTAGAGGCGATTTCATCACTCAAAAACACTGGATTTCATCTTCTCTTGGTAAGTGCTTCACTCAGATGCAAAAATTTTTGATTTTTACCATTGATTTCTTCTACATTGGGATATTTTGAAAAATTTTGAAATGTGAAGAAAATACTTGGAAGAATTTCATAGAAATTGATTTAAATGGATTTTAGTTGTTGTGGGAAGCCTTTTTAGTAATATTTTGGAGTTTAGTTAAAAAAATTTTTTTTTTGTAAATTTCACAGATCAAGAAATGGCTCCACGACAAAAGCGACGATTAGAATTTGACGAAACTCGATTCATTAATGCGAGAGCACAAACACGATATTTTCAAAATATTCAAGCAAGAAAGTGCATACAAGATCGAGTTTTCAAGAATCCAGGAGGAGAAGTAGAGCGAGTTATAAAGGAGCGAGGATGGGAAAACTTTTGTTTCGTTACCAACGAGCAAGTATGTGGAAGTAGTAAAAGAATTTTATGCAAATTTAACACAGTCGAAGATGCACCAAGTAAAGGTTAGAGGATTTTTTGTCGATTTCAACGCTGCTAGGATTAACGCATATTATGAAGTTCAAGACACCTGGAGCGAATATGAAACTTTTGGAACTATGGAAGGACCATTAGAAGAAGTGATTAACTATCTCACTGATGGGTGTCGGCATATTTTTAGGTTATGTGTTTTATTTTGAAAAGGGGTCGCCTACAGAAGTTGTCAGCAAATTTTAAATTTAATTTAAATATAGATATAATTTAGAAAATAATTTTAAATTTGAAGATTTTAAGATATGAAATCAAACCGATCTCACATCCCGAATAGTTTATATAAACGAGCGCCGCACCACAAACCGTGTATCTATCCCGAAGAATAGACACGGTGCTTGATAATGGGGCTCGATTAAATAAACTAGAAAGGTTTGTGACATTCGTTTGGTCTGCGAACCAATTTTATAAGCCGACAAATTCCCTCGCTTAATATGAAAACATTAAACAGTGGTTTATATTACTCAGGTTCTTTAAAATTCCCTATAAGGGCAAGCCCCTATAGTTAATTACATCTTAAGTGATGGGAATCACCTAAGAAAACTCTCGATAATAATCAATAATTCGCTCTCAAGAATTTCAAAGTTTGAGTTTTCAAAGAATTGAATTTTTTGAATTTCAATAGGGAATGGATCAAGTTTGGAACATTTTATTTTGGGAATTCAAAGGAAGAAAGGTAGGAGAAATTACGGATTCGAAGTGAACTTCGATAATCTCCCGACTATCCTATTGTTTGGCTTGGATTTAGGAAAGTCCTAATGTTTATTTAATGTTTTAATCTTGCCAATTTTAATTAATCAGGGCTTATATTTATATGATAGAATCATACAAATAGCCTGGAAGATATGAGGGTTTATGTCGTATCGGACGACTACCTCGGAATCCTAAGACCGGTTAGGGCTTAATTTGCAATGCAAATGCCTAACGAAGAGTTGAGGATTTATGTTGCACTAGGCAAACTACCTCGAAGTCCTATGGCTTTGTTGTTTAATTCTAGGAAAGTTTTGCTGAAGTAGGTTCAAGTTTTGCTTGACGACGATGGTCGTGCTCGCCCACCATGCTCCGAGCTCCTTGTTGTTGCAGAGGTTTAGTTTTAGAAATCATAAATCAGGGGATGAGAAAAGTGTTTTGGTTTAGAGAAGTCTTAATTTCCAAGTGTTTTTTATGTTTTAATTAAAACAAAACTTAAAGTTGATTATAACAACACCGGTTAAGATCCCACGGTTCCATCCTTCCGGCATCGTTATTTTTATCGGATTCACTTAGTCCAGATGAATTTGCTAAACTCAATCGAATGAGTTCCACACTTTCATTTAGACCGTGGGAAATCACGTTAGCAACACGTAGGTTACATCATCCGAGATATTCCCGATCATCCAACAAGACGTTTTAATTTAGTTGTAGTTGTAGTTTTGTTGTTCTGTTTGTGATTAAATTTTGAGTTGTCTTATATTTTGAAATGTTGTGGAGGTGAATTTTATCTTGTAGTGTCTTTTAATTTAGTTATGGGTTTCGGCTTTGGTTTCTGTCCTAAAGGTGTAGGTTTTCATGCAACTGTTGTTTATCATGCAAGAAAAATAAGTGCGATGCGATTAAATAAATTACCGTAAAGTAAATCGCAATAAAATAAAAGCGTACCTGGAGGGTCTTCCCATCATCCCAAGCTGCACTTAAAACACAGTTAGAATATTTAAGCAAGTTCCTAGGTAAAGCTAAGGTAAGGGCTATGGTTTTCTACCAAATTCCTAATCCTATAGCTAGTCATTTCCTATGACGTCTAGGTTCCTTGTGTTTTGGTTTGAGGACGATTTTCTTCATCAAAGAACAACTAAGTTCAATTATTATTATAAATATCCTATCATATTGAGGAAGTGCTTAAGAAAAATCTTAAACATCTTTTCAATATTTCTAGGATTGTTTTAAGTCCAAATGAATTTAATTATGTAAATGAATCGATCGTCCGAGGTTTTCAAGTTTTGTTAACTTGCTCAGTGAACTAGGATATTTGAATGTCCTATAAGTGAAGTAACATTTCATTTAATATTCTGTTTAGGAGTTATGATAACTAAAGCTCTTGAGGGTAAATTGGTGTTCAAATGGTTTGTGATTTAGCTTAATTTCAATTGAAAGGTTTAAATTTGGAATAGTGTTCAAGTTATTTTAAGCTTATTTCTTTATGTCTTAGGTGATGTTATTTAATTCAACTTAATTCAATTTAATTTAATTCAATTTAATTTAATTCAATTTAATTTAATTTAATACAATTTAATTCAATTTAGTTTGATTTGATGTTACATTGAATTAATTTGATTTAATTTAATTAAAATTTTTTATTTAATTTGATTTAATTTAATTTAATTTAATTTAATTTAATTTATTTAATTTAATTTAATTTTTAATTTAATTTAATTTAATTTAATTTAATTTTTAATTTAATTTAATTTTTAATTTAATTTTTAATTTGATTTAATTTGATTTGATTTAATTTTTAATTTAATTTAATTTTTAATTTAATTTAAATTAAAATCTTAAAGAGTTCAATAGTTTAATTTTAGTTTAATGATTAAGTCTTTTAATATTTTAAATTTGAATCATCATTTTAATTAGGAATTAAACATTAATGAAATGATTAATTAAGGGATTTTTTAATTAAAGAATAAATCTCTTCCTAATAATATCCCTATTTTAATAATTCCAATTTTATTATTCTTCCAAATTTAATCAATTATTTAATTAAAGTTTAATCATTTTAAATTGCTTAATGGGTTTCTACCCTTCAATTATTAAATTTCAATCATCCAAATCAGATTAGGATCAAATATTTTACTTGTTAATTTTTTTATTAAACCTAAAGTTTTAATTAAAGATTAAAAGAAATTTAATTACCACTTTACCCTTTAAGCTTAATAATTTCATAACTCACTAAATTGAACTCAAATGAACTTGAAATTTTTATGTGACTTCACTCATATGTCAATAAAGACATGAGAGGAGAAAATGTGATTTTTCTGTATTTAATTTATTTATATAATTATTTTTGGTAGAAAATAGAGATTTCCAAGGAAAATTTAATAACATGACCAAGGGAAAGTTTCTGTCCTTAAGAAAATTAGGGGACATTCCTAATGACCAGGGGACCACTTGGACCAATTTTGGTAATTTTTTGAATTATATTATTTTTATTATAAATATTTTAAGTTCTGGAGTGTTAATTAATTTAAAAATAAAATAAATTTGAAAAATGAATTTTATGTTTTAAAAAAATCTCTCTGATATCAAGGATTTCAGAGAACCAAATTTTGCAATTTTCTGATTTTTCTATGATTTATTATGATTATTTTAGTGAAAATGCTAGAAAATACATTTTTTAATTTTAAAATTACCCTAGAGCTTTAAAAATTAATATCTCACCAAATAGGCCTAAGAAAAAATATGGGGTTTGTTCCTAAGTAATTGAAATTCAAAATGTGACATTTTGGTGAATTTTATTATTTTTGTGATTTTTATTATTTTTTAATTATTAAAAATATTAAAATAATATTAAAAATCAACTTTTTTTTAGAAAATTGAAATTTTAATTTTCTTAAATTTCCCTGATATCAGAGAGGTTCCAAAACCAATTTGGTGAATTTTTGAAAGATATTTTGGAAGTTATGAATTTTTAAAGTTTAAAATGACTAAATGGCTTAATCAAACCAATTAATAGGGCTAACCAAGTCCAATTGACTTCAAACTTTTATGGTGGGTTCCTCTAATCCTAAAGGTCAGTGGAGAATTGATTTCAAGTCAATTTGATCTATGGTTAACTCTAATTAATTAAAGTCCAATTTTGGGTATTTAAGCCAATTAGAGTTATTTTGAGTGAACTAACTCAAGTCCTATTTTTCCTAGGGTTCTTTGGTCATAAGGAACATCACCAAATTTTCCTAGAATTTATTTCACAACATGCTAATTTTTGGAATTAAAACACTCAAAACAGCAATATGCATTTGAAAAATAAATAACTTTTCACAGAGGTGGCCTCTGACCTTGGAAAATTCAGGGAATGTTCCCAAGTTCAGAGGCTTCAAAAGCCCTATGGTCTCATGCCATGATGAATTGTGTACATGCATGGAGAATTAAAACAATGCAGGGAGTAAATAAATTATAAAAAATAAAATACTTGATGAAATTAAATGATTTCTTTTCCACATTATTCTCCTCTGTTCACTGAGCAAGGGGGTATTTTTATTTTATTTTTCTGATTTTCCTACACAAAGTTATGAATTTTTGAAGTTTAGGGAATTAAATAAATAGAAAATACCCCTAATTTTCTATTTATCCGAGTCGGCGCCGCGTCAACCTTAGCATCTCCGAAGGCACACGCGGCGCGCTCCCATTTGACGCCGCCATCCGAGTCAGCGCTCCAGGGGCCCGCTGTATCGCTCCGTCTTCTGGTCCGACGCGATCCTGGCCGTCCGTGCGCGCGTGTATTAAATGGACGGCATCCGTTCATCGTCCCCAAGTGTCCTCACCCGAGAGCCGTCCACACTAAATCCCTAATATCTCACTCGATACTCAATGGATTTTCATGCTCTTATACTCTATGGATTCGTCTTGAAGAGACGAACACATCTATACGGTTATCATGCATTGAAATTGAAGCATTTGAAATGGAGAATCTCCAAAGCTCGGGATGAAGAATTAGCTCATACCTTAGCTCGAGAGGTGAAGCCTCGATCGGAGATGCTCGGCACGTTCGTTGGAGCTGCAGGAGGCTAGGGATGAAGCCCTGGGGATGTGGTGAATTGCCTGGGTGTGATTTCCACCAAGGCCGATCACAACCTTCGGAGTCCGGAACAACCGGGTGGCTCGGAGATGGGGCTTTCGTTGGTGGACACCTTCTCTTGGTCCGGTGAAGGTGTAGGACTAATCAATTTGAGGATTGATCCACCGTGGAGAAGTGTCCTGGTTTTGGGTGGAATTTCAGTTGAGAAATTGGATTTTGTCGATGGGGATTAGGGCAAATTGACACTGGGAATCAACTGCTCTAAGGGTGGAGAAGGGTTTGGAACAATTTTGGCAGAGTTTCGGCAAGGTTTTTGTAACTCTCTTTTCATGGCCGTGAGGGTGAGGGGTTTAAATAGGAGAGGGTGGAGGGCCTCCCAGGGAGAGTTAGGGCTTTGGATCACCTGCTCTGGGCATGGGAAGAACAGCCATTCTATCCATTTGGGTTGAGACAAGTCAGCAATGGAGAATTTCAATGTTGGCTCACATGTGAGCTTTCGGCCATGGTGTTTTCCGGCGACACGGTGGCTGGCCGGCCAGGCATTGGTCACCATCTTGTTCAGGTGGGTCAGGGCTGGGGTTTAGTGTAGGCAATTGGCAAATGCCATGTGTAAAAGGCTTGGATTAGAATGGAATGGGAGAGGGCTTATTTTGGCTCAAATTGGTCAACCCCTCTATTTGGGCTAGGTGCACCACCCAAGGCTTTGTTTAGGCTGAATAGAAAGTGATTTAGGTCGGCTTAATCGGTGGGGAATGGTCACCATCCAAGTACAATTAAGCTTAAGCAAGATTTAGTGGAATCATGGGAGTGGTTAATCACCTTTAGGAATTAAGGAAAGAGTCTCCTCCTTTTGCCCAAAATGGCATGGTGACATGTAAAGAGGCTCTCATGGCTTCCATGTGGCTCATGCAAGGCTTCATGGCTCACCTTTGGCTTGGGAAAAGTCAAGTCAATTTCATGGAAATGGATTATAGGAATTTTTTGGTAATTTGATGGAAATTTGTATGGAACTTGATTTGGAATGATTTGATGATGAATTTAGGACTTAGGTATTGAGTTTAATTGAAAGTATGGTGAGGGGAAATGTCATATGGGCTTTGGGACCAATTTTGGGCCTTTGGATGTGGTAAAGGACGGGCTTTTAAAATGGTTTAGGAAAGTGGGCTTTTGAATTTTAAAATGGATTTTGGGATGAAATTTTGGTAAAGGTTTGGGCCAAATAATTGTTGAGTTTGGTTTAGGGATGTGTCATGAGTGGTTTGAAACAAATTTGAGGTGATTTGGGTTTGAATTGGGTTGGATATGGGCCTTTTTGGTAAAGAGGCTAAGGTGGGCCAAAATGGGCTACCATGGGCCAAAGTTGGGCTAGATTTGAAATTGATGTAAAATTAATGTTGGGAAATGTTTATGGGAGTGTTTCAAAGGGGTTTTGGCTTTGGTTAGGTTTTGATTTTGGGATTTGGGTTCATTTGGGCTAGGTTTAGGTTTAGGTCAAAATTGGGCTTTTTGATTTTGGGTTGAATTTGAGTGGGGTTTGGGTCTAAATTTTGGGCAAATCATGTTAGTGTTTTGTTTATGGGGATGTTAAGGAAGATTTAGAAAAGATTTGGGGTTAATTGGAATTGAATTGGATGAGTTTGGGTTAAGTTTGGGTCATGGGTCCAAATTGGGCTTTAAGGCCAAAAGTGAAATTGGATCCAAATGTCAATCAAATTGGGCTTGGATTTGGTCTAGATTGGTGTTGGGGATGTTGAATTGAAGTTTAGAATTGAATTGGACCAGAATTTGGGTCAATTGGGTAGGTTAGGTTTGACATTGGGTTTACTTTGGGTTAAAATGGGTCAAATTGGGGGTTTTACTAAAAGTGGGGAAAATTAACAAAATTGGCCCATGGTGTAGTTGAACAAAATGAAATTGGGAATATTTGGGATTTTCTGGAATTTTCTGGGAATTTTCTGAATTTTTGGATTTTTTTGGCTAAGAGGGGTATTTTGGGTATTTGGAGGGTATTGGGAGGTATTTTTGGAATTTTTGGTATTTTTGGTTATGGATGATCAATTTGAGTGATGTGGAAATGTTTGGGAATGATTTTGGAGAATTTTGGTTAATTTAGGTGATTCTGGAGATTTTGGGTAGTTTCAAGGGCATTTGGTAGGTTAGGCGGGTGTAGGGTCCCGGGGGTCAAAAATTGAAAATTTGGAAAATTGAAGATTGGGTAAATATAAGTGGAATAAAGTCATTTTGGTTGAGCCATGAAGCCACATCAAGCCCATATGAGCCATGAAGGGACTCATTTGAGGCATTCACTATGTTGTTCCTAACCCTCTTAGCCAAGGGCTTAGGGGTTAAAGACCATCCATGTGAATCACCTGCATGAGTCAGGAGATCAAGTTGGGTATGGGTATGGTTTTAGGAGGTGTGTGAAAGTGTAGTGTATAGGTGTAGTGTGTGTGTAAGTCAACCCTTCACTGCACTGTGCCACC
This sequence comes from Papilionanthe hookeriana x Papilionanthe teres, assembly GCA_022702705.1. Lineage (NCBI taxonomy): Eukaryota > Viridiplantae > Streptophyta > Magnoliopsida > Asparagales > Orchidaceae > Papilionanthe > Papilionanthe hookeriana x Papilionanthe teres. The sequence continues at coordinate 161,251,346 of CM040423.1, forward strand.
TGTGGCAATCCTAAGGCTAAAGAGTCCTATAGGAACTCATCCTTTAAACTTCCACATTTGATCTCAACCCTCTAGGTGATTAGGGGTCTACAATCAAGTTTGTGGAGTTTGCGGGGAGTTAAGAAGTGGTTTAAAATTCTAGATGGTGGATCCCAATTCTAGTCCTCTAGGATAGTCAAAGGAAAAGCCTAAGGCTAGATCCTAAGTACTAAAGAGAAGAAGAGAAGACCTCATCAAAAATGAGGTCAACAATGGGAAAGGAGTCTGGAAGATAAAGCAGCGAGAACGGGTAAACTTCCCTCTTTCTATGCTAAATGCAACATCTAAAGCCTGACATTATTGTATTTGTTCTACTTTGTTACCTACCTACCACCATAGTGAGGTAACAAGAGATGAAGCGGCTTCCGAATTTCGTATTCGGAACCGAAGAGTATTAATGTGGGAAATGTTATATATAAAAACATATTAGCCACTACTAGAAATGAAAGTGGAGGAGGACTAGGACATCCCGGTCTTATCTATGCACTTTGCAATTATCTCGGGGTAGAGGCAAGAGATGATGAGGAATGGATAGAGCCTATGAAACCCCTAACTCGAGCTAATATAAAAAAATATTAATCCCACGAAGGATGGAGATCAGGAGTGAGAAGTTATTTCACTCAGTCAAGTAGAGATATACCCTCTACTAGCCATGAACCTCCTGAGCCTACCACTCCTACCCTACAAGATCTGATGAATGAGCTGACACTGCATAGGAGGAGTTTTGAGCAGTTTGGAGAGACAATGGGGAGAAGATTTGATCATTTTGATCAAAGGATTGATAATTTGGAGAGAAGACACGATTATGATAGCGAATATCTCCAGCGACATTCGGAATACGAGATTGCATACTATGAAGCTGAACGTCGTTATAGGAGTGGTGATTTAGATGTTGTCTTTCCCGAGTGCCCCCGATATTCACGGTATCATCCTCGTCGTCTTCTCGGCCTACAGATCAAGGAGGAGATGATATAGCCTGGGACTTTGATTTATAAGATTAGAGACTTTGTTTTGTTTGTTTTGATGTGATGTTATGTTATTGGAAAACTTTATTATGTTTGTAATATTTTATAGTTATGTGGATTGTGAATTTAGATGTTTGTTTGATTATTTTGCTTGAGCTATGTTTGTTTGATTATGTATTAGTTATTTGCAAATTTTCTGTTAATTAGAATATTAGTTTTTCTTTAATATGTTTGTTAGTAGTTATAAATTTTAATTTTTTTTTTAATATGTTAATAATTCATATGTGTAGTGTAGAGTTAATTTTAATTGTTGTATTTAATACTTATCTCAGATTTTATCCCTGCATTTTCTTTAAATTGTTATATATATATGGAGAATACTAACAGTACAGGTTCAATGAAAAATGAAAAAGCCTGCAAAATTTCAAAGAAAAAGAAATACCTAAACTTCAAAGGTATGATTTATTTACTTTCCTTCTTTTTATTATTTAGAGTAGATAAAAAAATTTAAGTTTGGGGGGGGGAGTAAAATACAAATTTAGTTATTAACTTGTTCTCAGTTTCTATTTTCAAATTATTATAAAATGATTTTTATAGCAAATTTTTCAGTTTAATTAATATGAATTATTTTATTTACTTATTATAAAAGGTTAAATGAAATATTTCTAGTGCTTTAATTAATTAAATAGAATAAAATATTTGGTTAAAGGGAATAAGAATATAGTAAACTATTTTTAGTAAGGAAAACTATATTCTAAAATTAAAATTCTTAAGTATTCAAGTGAAAAAGAAAAGATTTAAAATCATTGAAGTAAAAACTATGAAGTATATATAAGCTAAGAAATATTTCTAAGTTTCAAATTTAGGAAGATGAAAATGAAGTTCAAAATTATTAACAGGCTCTCCAGATACAGTAATCCTCATTAGAAAAAAGAAAAAGAAAAAGAAAAAGAAAAGAAAAAGAAAAAGAAAAATGAGGAGAAGCTTGAGGAGATGCCTTATCAAAAATTGGCTTCATTTGAATTAACCTAAAGAGAAAAACTTAGATATTTCCAAACTTATGTTTATGGATTAGAATTTTACCTAATAGTGTTTTCTTGAATTTCTTATCATATGAATATCTTAAGTAGTTATTCTTTTAAATATAGTCATTCTCGAAATGAATAGTAAGCTAGAAATCTTAGACACGATAACTAAATAATTCATTTCTATAAGATTAATTAAATTACATGAATTATTTTTATTTAACTTTATTATTATATTAATTAATCTAATTCATAATTTATTTAAATTGAAAAATCTTATTATAGAACTCATTATTTTTATGTAGTACTAAAATTACTTGAGGACAAGTAATAAGTAAGTTTGGGGGATTTTGATCACTGAATATTTTATTAAGAAATTCATACCTATTTTTGATGAAATAGCACTTTAAAGAATGGTATTTTCTTTATTTTGTTGCAGGAATAGAGAATTTAGGTGATAAAAGCAAAAATTATAAAAAGGAGCGGATTTGGAGCAAAAAGGAAGAAAATAATGCAATTTGTCTTTGAGCCGCCGACGGTGAGATCGAGCCCACCGACGGCGAGGGTACGAGGAAGAAAATTCGAAGGATTTATAATCTGTCTCGCCGACGGCCGAGCCCGAGCCCGCCGACAGCCGAGATAGCGCGGTTCAAAGACTTTCTAGAAGCCTCGCCGACAGCGAGGTAGTTCGTCGCCGACGGCGAGCTAGTTCAAATGGCACAGATACATTGAACCTGGACACCTTTTGAAGAGATGCTTACACACCTCTTGGACCTTTGCTTACCTCTATATATAGAGGCCGAAAATCAGTCTTTTGTGTGTCTTTTGTGTGTCTTTGTGTGTTCTAAGTAGTCTTTAGAATCTTAATTAGTGCAATTAGTGAGTCTTTAGTGAGTTTAGTGAGTAATTAGTGAGTCGTGCTGTACTGGAAGGAAGAGTCAAAGGAACTACGAGGAGTCTGCTTGAGGATAAATCAAGATAAGTATTTGTATTTATTTTTTTTAACTTTAATGAAATCCATGCTTAGTTTAGTTCCCATGCATTCGAGTAGTTTATTTAGTCTTTCTCCTCGTTTATGAAATTAAGTGACTTGATGAAATTAAAATAGAGATACTTTTATATATTAATAAATTGTGATATTTTTTACTTAAAACTTAATTTACTTTTCAAACTCGGCCATTTGATTTGTTAAAATGTGTTGATTTACAACTATAGTAAAAATTACATCCGATATTCGGGAATTCAAAAGCCTTGGAAGGAAGGTGCAAATAAATAGGGAAATAATATCACTAGGCGTAGAATTGAGCATTTTAGTGTGACAGACTAAAATATTCAATTCGGTCCTTTTGTTTGAGAGTTGAAGTGTAGATGTTAGCCCTCAGGCGAGGGGAACGTGGGAGCTCTGATGTGGCAGTCGGCATCCTCCCAGCCTAGCCGCAGATTCAGTAATCAAACATAGGATTAGTCAATATTCTTTACACCTGGACCAAAGGGTAAAGAATAGGAATGCTCCTATTTGTCACAATACCTTAAAATTATCTATTTAAATTCATCAATCACTTAAATTTCTAAATAAGGGGAAAGATACTTTTTCTGAATAGTTAAGACTTATTTAGCAATTAGTTTAATTTCCTGCACTTTCAATACTTATTAATTTTATACTTAGTTAAGTTACCTAATTAAAATACTTAGTTTACTTTATTCCGCATAAATTTAGAATTCCAAATTTTCGTATACTATTTTAAAATTATTATTATTATTATTTTAAAATTAGTTGTTATTTAATTTTCTCTTTCCCTATGGGATCGATAACCAGGACTCCACTAGAGCCCTGTATTACTTGATACGATACGTATACTTGCGTAGCATCCACAATATAAATAATTACAATTCTATACATATAATATAGCGGGGTCAAGTTTTTGGCGTCGTTGCAATTAAATTAAAAATATCATAATATAAAATTGTGGGTCAAACTCCAATCTTGTCCTGGTTTTGGGTTATTTTTGGTGCTCTCAGGTTGGTCAAATTGGGGACTTATAGTGAGTTTGAGAGCCTGGTTTCATTGGGGATCGATTCCCTAGGCTCCAATAAGACACTTTGATGTTGGGAGCTAAGGGATTTGGACAGTAATTGGAGAGTTTCAAATTTAGTCTCCTCTCTTTCCGTGGCTCGAGTTTGGGTCCTTTTATAGCCACGGATGGCCTTGGATGAGCTTGGGCTGGCTCTGGATCATCTGGGGACGTTGTTATCTGTCTCATTAATGCTTTGGGCGAAGATTTATGCTATGGCAATGATGGATTGCCAATTTCCAAGCCTAGACATCATAGGTTTAACCATGGTGAAGGTTTTAAGTTTGGACCTTGTCATGCCTTCATTGGATCAATTGTGAGGTGTCTTGGGTTTGGTGAATCCTTTTGAATTCACCTCCCATAGGTAATTCCCAAATTCATTTTTTTCACTTGAAGGAATGGTGACAACTTAGCCACTTAGTCTTTCCATGCATGCCTTAGCCATGACGCCTTATAACCATGGTGTGGAATGGGTTAGACTTTTGTTTCCCTTCCATTGGGTGGTCTAGGAGGTTGATGGTGAGTCAAGAAGGCAAGCCCTCTTCCTTTCAACATGTCATTTAAATTTTTGATGACGGGATGACACATAAAGCTCTCATTAAAAAAATTTATAATTTAGTTATGATGGAACATAACTTGAGTTAAGCATGGTATCCAAGAGAGTTTTATTAATGTTTTACTCCCATGGGTGAGTTCATGAGACACCTAATGTAGTGAGCCACCTCATCTTGATGGAGGAGATGAGTCACGCTTTAAACTTGGGAGAGAATGACACCTCATTTCCCTTCATGATGAACCTCCTTAACCATGGTTAAAGTTGTGAATTATGGGTTATTTAATGTGTTAACCCATATCTAATGAGTCCCATGGATCATCAGTGACCCATTGATGACTTTATATGAAGTCATGTGTGATGTCATAAAGAAGATTGGAATTTTTTGAAAACCATGGTGTCATGGGTTAAAATTCCATTTCATACCCCTTTCTTAATTTATTTTTCATTTTAATTAATTATTTCATTAATTAAAATATTGGAAATTATTTTATTAATCAATTCTTAATTAAAAATAATTTCAAATTAATTATTTGATTAATTTTCATGTCATTTTTATTTAAAATTGAATTTTTTCTTATTTCATGGCTTTTGATTATATTTTCATTTTAATTAATTGTTTAATTAATTAAAATATTGAAAATTATATTATTGGCCAATGAATAATCAAAGTAATTTTAGAATAATTATTTGATTAATTTATATTATTTTTGGTTCAAAATTAAGTATTTTGACCAAATTTGATGAATTTTAACTAAGGTTGATCAATTATTGACCCAAGTTGACTTAAGTTAGCCTGGGTTGATCAATTTTAGTCCAAGGATGTCCAATGTGACTTTATCAATCTTGTCATGGTTGAGTTGGTCATAAGATTGGTGATTTTGTCATTTTGTGGTCTAAATTGGTCATGTTGACTAAATTTAAGGTTTTAGTTAACCCAAAGGTTAATGTGGTGACTTTTGGGTTAACTTTTTGGTAATTTTGATCAATGTCAGTTTGATTATGTCAATTTCTATTATTGATGTCAATCTGGTGACTAAAGGGGTATGGGTTAGGCATTTTAATCAATTTTTTACCTAACTAGGTCAAGGGTTAACCAATGTTGTCTTAATGGTCATTTAATGTCCTTAGGTGGTTAAATGGATCATTTTTTATCATTTTAATGTTTTGATTGACTTGATAGTCAATAGTTGATCTTTGAGTCAAAAATTGATTAATTTGTCCAAAGTTTTTTTTCTGGGTCAAACGTTGGCTTATTGGGTCATTGATTGGTCATTGGGTCAAAAATTGACTAGTTCCACCAAAGTTGACTTTTTGAGTCAAGGATTGACTTGTTGGGTCAGTAGGGGTAGTCATTGGATCAGGATTGACCATTTTGACCAAAGTTGACTTTTTAGGTAAAGGGTTGACCTGTTGGGTCTGTAATTGATCAAATCAGGGTTTGTTATTGTTGATTAGATCATTTAGGAATGTCATTAAATTTTAAGTTATACTTTGTTAAATTTTTACCCTGATCATTACAGTTTTTTTGGACCTTTCAAAAAAAAATGAGGTCGACAGTGGTATAATTAGTTTGAGCATCATTAAGAGTTTTACTTGCATAGTAAATCAATTTGAAAATTTTATCATATTTCTGACCTAAAATAGCACCAACAGCATAATCGCCAGCATCACACATTAATTTAAAAGGTTTTCCTAGTTTAGTGAGACTATAGCAGGTGCAGTGATTAATTTTTCTTTTAATGTTTCAAAAGCTTTTAGGCATTCATCATCAAAATAAAAAATTACTTCTTTTTCCAGTAAACAACATAGAGGTTTCAAAATTTTTGAAAAGTCTTTAATATATCTCCTGTAGAATCTAACATGCCCTAAAAAACTTCTAATTCCCCTTACATTTGTTAGATAAGGTAAATTAGAGATAACTTCAATTTTTATAGGATTTACCTCCATAACATTTTTTGATATACGATGTCCTAAAACTATTCCTCCTACTACCATAAATTGGCATTTTTCCCGGTTAAGAACCAAATTAGTTTCTACACAGCGTTTTTGAACTTTAGACATAAAAACTTTAATTCATTTTTCAATTAAATCACTAAAAATTGCCATCATACATCTCTGAAATGTAGCAGGGGCATTACATAAACCGAAGGGCATTCTTCTAAAAGAAAATGTACCATAAGGACTGGTAAACATTGTTTTCCCTTGATCCTCAGGAGCAATTCTTTTGTGGTAATCAGTATATCCATCCAGAAATTAAAAATATTTATGCTCAGCTAATTTATCCAACATCTAATCTAGAAAAGGAATTGGAAAATAGTCTTTCTTTGTAGTAAGGATTAATTTTCTATAATCAATACATATTCTCCATCTTGTAACTTGTCTTGTTGGTATAATCTCATTCTTTTCATTAATAGTCATAGTAACTCCTTTCTTAGGAACTCAATAAAAAGGACTAACCCACGCACTATTTGAAATCGGGTAGATAATTCCAGCATCCAACCACTTTAAAATTTCTTTTTTAACAACTCCTTTCATAATAGGGTTTAATCTCCTTTGAGGATCAGCCCGAGGTTTGCAGTTATCCTCCATAAGGATTTTATGCATACAAATTTAAGTATTAATTCCTTAATTTCAGCTATTATCCATCCAAAGGCTTTCTTATATTTCTTTAAAATTTCTAGCAAACTTTCTTCTTCTTTCTCAGTCAATTGAGAGGAAATTATAACTCACAAAGTTTAGGAATCACCTAAAAAGACATACTTCAAATGATTAGGAAGCAACTTTAAATCAAGTTCAGGTGGCTTTTCAATTGATGGACTAAAAGATTCATCTTTTTTAGTCATGTCCAACAAATCAAAATTTTCATGAACATAATTTAAATCTTCCTCATTAAAATCTTCATAATGTTGTAATTCCTTTTCTTGCTCGTCTTCCATTTCTACACTTTTAGATTTTTCTTCATAAGCTGATTTGAAATGACATTCACTCAAATATATGATAACATCCATCATATAACATTCATCATCTTTACCTCTTGGAGGATATGTCATAGATTTAAAAATATTAAATGTAACTGTTTGATCTTTGAGTCTCATTGTTAATTCCCCTTTTTGCACATCTATCATTGCTCTGCCAGTGGCTAGGAAAGGTCTCCCTAAAATTATGGGTATCTCTTTATCTTCCTCTATATCTAGTACAATGAAATCAACAAGAAAGATAAATTGATTCACTTTCACCAAAACATCCTCTATAACTCCTTTAGGATATGTGATCGAACGATCTGCTAATTACAGAGTTACAGTTGTAGTGTTTATTTCACCTAATCACAGTCTTTTGAATATTGATAATGTCATAAAGTTAATGCTTGCACCCAAATCACATAAAACTTTTCCATAAAATCTATCTCTGATCGCACATGAAATTGTGAAACTACCAGGATCTTTAAGCTTTTTATGAAGCTTTTTCTGAATTATTGCACTGCACTTATCACTAAGTGCAATAGTTTCATTTTCTTGAAACTTCATTTTTCTGTTGAGAATATCTTTCATAAATTTCACATGGCATGGCATTTGTTCTAAGGCTTTAGCAAACGGAATGTTGATTGTAAACTTCTTAAATATCTCTAAGAATTTTTAAAATTGCTTATCTATCTTTTGTTGACGAAGTCTCTGAGGAAATGAAGGTGGTGGATTTTCTAAATCATTCCTAGGTGGAGAAATAGGTCTTTCCAAACCTTTCAAAGCGTCCTCTTTTGGTTTTTCAATCTCTTCTTTCTCTACTTCAATCTCTTTTTGAACTCTACCTTCCAACTCTCTTCCACTTCTCAGTTGAATTGCTTTTACTTGCTATTTATTCTTATCTCTTGGATTTACTTTGGTATTACTATGAAGCGTTCCTTGGGATCTATTAATTAATGAATTGGTAATTTGTCCCAATTGATTCTCAATATTTATGATTGTAACTCCTTGGCTTTGCAATTGATTTATTGTTTGTAACAACTATCTTTAATAGACAACTTCTTCTCCTTAAATTATGAAGTATTATTAAAACCTGGAGGATATGTTGGTCCCCCATTGTTGAATACTACTATCTTGATTATTGTTATTCTAGTTAAAGTTTGGATGGGTTTTCCAACCAGGTTTATAATAATTGGAATATATGTTATTAGGCTTACTTATAGCATTCAAATTTTCTGGTGAAGTTTGAGCATCAACCATTCGGCCAAATGAATTTTCTTCAATCGTGGAAATTGGCTAAGAAAAATTCATTCTAAACTGTTCTATCTTTCTTGAAATTGTAGCAAGTTGATTTGCTAGCATTGCAAAAGCATCATTATCATCAATATTGGCTACCCTTTTAGGATTTAAGCTTTCTAAAGGCCATTGAAAATTGTTAGTAGTCATTTCTTCAATTAAAGCATAAGCATCAGCAAACTGTTTAGACATTAATAAACCACCAACAGCGACATCGATAATAGATCTAAGAGATCCAACTAATCAATTATAAAAAGTTTGAATTATTAACATAATTGGTATCGAATTATATGGATACTTTCTTAGGAGATCTTTAAAATGTTCACATGCTTCATATATAGATTCCCCTTCAAACTGATAGAAAGATGTGATATCATTTCTAAGCTTTGCAGTCCTTGATGGAGGAAAATATTTAGCAAGGAATTTTTTTGCTAAATCACTCCAAGTTCTGATAGATCCAAGTGCAAATGAGTTTAACCATATCTTAACCTTATCCCTCAATGTAAAAGAAAAAAGTCTAAGTTTAATAGGATCATCAGAAACACCATCAAATTTAAAAGTATCACACAATTCTAGAAAATTGATAAGATATAAATTAGAATCTTCAGTTGGTGCTCTCCTAAACTGATTATTAGATACCATTTGGATAATAGCAGGTTTACGTTCAAATGAATTAGGAACTACAGCAGGGTGTTGAATATGACCATGAAGTTCATCCAATGTAGGGTTAGCATAATCTCTTAAAGTTCTAAATTCTTGATTGATGTTAACATTTAGACTTTCTTGATTCTCCATTTCTTAAATATTTTTATCATTTTCAGTATTTTTAATTTTTTTGATTTTTCTGATATTTCTCTCTAATTCAGAATCGTAAGGTATAAGTCCTTCAGAACTTGAACTACGCATACAAAAATAAATTAAGAAAAAACAAAACACACTAACAAAAGCAAGGAAAAGTAAAAGTTTAATTTTTCTTAATCTTCTTTATATGAAATTTTAATTAATTTCCCTAGCAATGGTGCCAAAAACTTGACTCCTGTCGAATATTTACCCTTACGTTTTTCACTTTATATTTCATTCCAATGATATTATCTTTTTCTTTACAATAGCGCCCAAAACTTGATTCCAAAGCAAATAAGAAATATTTTTAATTGCTTCATAATATGGAATTCTACGCAAGTATACGTATCATTTATCAAGTAATATTGGACTTTCTGATTAAGCCCCTAGATATCGAACCCATAGGGAAATTTCTAAAATTATAAAGAAATAAGAAAATTAACTTTTTACTATTTAAATTTATTTCGTGAAGTATATTTTAAAATAGATATTTTGAAAATTATTTTTTCTATTTAAGAAAAAGTAAAGCAAGCAATTAAAATTAACAAGACTACTAAATGATATGAAAGCAATGAGAATAAAATATCTTTTTCCTCTTTTAATGAACCAGTAATACTTATGGAACTTCATTGTGGAAGTATCTAAATGTGTTGTGCCAAATAGGAGCAATTATATTTTTTTACCCTTACTTTGTTTTATAATGAAAATTGGTTAATTTGGAGCTTTGAAATTTTTTAGATGGGTTAGGCAGGGAAGATACCAGCTCTCACTCTAGAGTTCCCTCGATTCCCTCCACCTGGGGGCTAACATCTCATAACAAAAATTTTTACCTCAAACCAAATTAGGTGGCTTTAGCCTATCACTCTAATGACTTCTAATTTTAATCCCCATTAAAACATATCTCCCTATTTATTTGCATTCAATTATATGAATTACAATTCTCATCCACACAATAACATGTGATTCTTTCCAATTGTTGATTGAGACAACGCCGCATTGGATCTTACATAATCTAACAACAAATTTTAACATCTTAATTAGCCAAATCATGAAATAAATTAAGTGCAAGAAAATAAATCATCACAACTTCCTCCAATATTAAACTTATACACTTCACACAACTTCCTTCCATAATTTAATTACTTCATCAATTAAAAGGAAAAAGATAAAAAAACTACTTAGAACTCTTGCAGAAAATACAAACACAACTTGATTTGAAAGTAAAAATCATAGTGAATACACAATAATTTTTACTTAAAAACCAAATGTAAAAACAAAGATAAACACTTATCTGAAAATCCTCTCCACAAAACTCTAGAAGTTACTATGAAATTTTGCTTTCGACTAAAAGACTCCACAGAGTTTGGGGCCCAACTCTGAGGATTGACTCTCCTAAATTTAAATACAACTATGATAAAGTAATGTAGAAGAGTAAGGAAAATTTAGCGAGAAGAAGGATCACTTTCTTCCTCCTTCCCCGTGTCGGCATATTTTTAGGTTTGTGTTTTGAAAAGGGGGTCGCGTACATAATTGTCAGCAAATTTTAGATTTTAAATTTAATTTAGATATATATATAAATTTAGAAAGAAGCATTTGATTTTTTGAAAATAATTTTAAGTTTGAAAAATTATAAGATGTGAAATTAAACCGATCTCATATCCCAAATAGTTTATATAAACGAGCACCACACCACAAACCGTGTATCTATCCCAAAGAATAGACACACTGCTTGATGATGGGGCTCAATTAAATAAACTAGAAGATTTGTGACATCTGTTTGGTTTGTGAACCAATTTTATAAGCCGACATGTTCCCCTGCTTAATATAAAGGAATTAAGCAGGGTTTATATTGTCTGGGTTCTTAAAGTTCCCTATAAGGGCAAGCCCCTATAGTTAATTACATCTTAAATGACGGGAATCATTTAAGAAAACTCTCGATAATGATCAGTGGTTTTGCTCTCAAGAATTTCAGAGTTTAAGGTTTCAAAGGATTGAGTTTTGGATGTTTCAATAGGGAATGGCTCAAATTCGGAACAGTTTATTTTAAGAGTCCAATGGAAGAGAAATAGGGGATGTCACGGACCCAAAGTGAACTTCGGTGAATTCCCAACTATCTTAACATTTGGTTTCGATTTGAGAAAATTATTTAATGTTTCAATCCTGCCAGTTTTAGTTAATTAGGACTTATATTTTTATGATATGATCATACAAATAGCCTCGAAGATGTGAGGGTTTATGTCATACCAAATGACTACCTCGGAATCCTAAGATGAGTTAGGGCTTATTTTGCATAATATGACTATGCAAATGCCTAACGAAGAGTTGAGGATTTATGTTGCACTAGGCGAACTACCTCAAAGACCTATGGTTTAGTTGTTTAATTCTAAGAATGGTTTTGCTGATGTCGATCCAAGTTTTGCTAACGACGATGGCCGTACTGCCCGCTGTGCTCCAAGCTCCTTGTTATTGCAGAGGTTTAGTTTTAGAAGGTGAAAATCAGGGGATGAGAAAAGTGTCTTGGTTTACAGAAATCTTAAAGTCCAAATGTCTTTAATGTTTTAATTAAAACAAATCTTAAAGTTGGTTAAACAGAACCGATTAAGATCCCACAGTTCCGTCATCCCGGCACCATTATTTTCATCGAATTCACTTAGTCCAGATGAATTTACTAAACTCAACTGAATGAGTTCCACACTTTCATTTAGACAATGGGAAATCCCGTTAGCAACACATGGGTTACATCATCTGAGGTATTCCTGATCATCCAAAGAGACGTTTTAATTTAGTTAAAGTTGTGGTTTTGTTATTCTGTTTGTGATTAAATTTTGAGTTGTTTTATATTTTAGATGTTGTGGTGGTGAATTTTATCTTGTGTAACTTTTAATTTAGTTTTGCTTCAGTTTTGTGGCTATCTTAAAGGTTTCAGTTTTCATGCAACAATTTTGTTTATCATGCAAGAAAAGTAAAGCGCAGTGCAGGTAAATAAGTTGCAATAAAGTAAATTGTAATAAAGTAAAAGCATACCTGGAGGGTCTTCTCGTCATTTCCAAGCTACACTTAAAACACATGTTAAGGCATTTATGTATTTGCAATAAGTACCTAGGTAAAGCTAAGGAAAGGTTCTGGTTGTCTACCAAAATCCTAATCGTATTGCTAGTCAATTCCTATGACGTCTCGGTTCTTTATATTTTGTGGATTATTTTCTTCACCAAAGAACAATTAAGTTTGATTGTTCTTCTAAAACACCACATCATATTGAGGAAGTGTTTTGGACGAGTCCTAAACATCTTTTCAATATTTTTGGGATTATTTTGTGTCCAAATGAGTTTTATTGTATTGGTGAATTGATCATCCAAAAATTTAGTTTAGCTTGTTTCTTGCTCATTGAATTAGGATGTTTGATTATCCTATGAGTGAAGTGACACCTCACTTGGTGCTCCATTTAAGAGTTAAAAGTCTTTAGGGGCAAATCAATTTATTAAGAATTTCAACGATTTAAAATTAGAATTAATGTTTTAAGTTGATTTAATTTAGTTATAAAATTTTAATAAATTTATGTTTGGAATAGTGTTCAAGTTGTTTTATTCTTAAGTGTTTTAAACTATTGGAATTGAAAGAAGAGTTTAAATTATTTAATTTAGACTTTAATGATTTAATTTTAATTTAATTGCAATATTCTAGATTAACTTTTAATTGGTGTGATTTTTTAATTAATAATTATTTTTTTTGAAATTGATTTTGATTTTTCGAGTTTGTTTTAAATTTGCTTTCAAGTGATTTTTGAAATTAATTTTTTTAATGTTTTAAATTTATTTCAATTTCATTATCAAGTTATTTAATGTTTTAAGTTTTCATTTAATTAAGGGTTACGTTTTCTTTATTATTTATTTATTAATTTCAATTATCATCTTAAGTTTAATTAAGAGTTAAATATAATTAAAGTGATTCATTTGGGGATTTTAGTTTAAGTGATTATAGTGTCTCTAAATTACATCCCCATTTTAATAATCCAAATTTTTTAATTATTCTTCCAAAATTCAAATTATTTAATTAATTAAGGTTTCATTTTTTTGGTTTATTAAAAGCGATCAATGAGTTCCTACCCTTTTATTTTCCAAAGTTTCAATCATCTAAGAAAGAATTAAGATCAAGTATTTTACCCCCCATTTTGATTAAACCTAAAGTTTTAATTAGGGCTTAAAAATCTTAATTACTAATATGCCCTTTTAAGCTTAATTATTTCATAACTTATCAAATTGAGCTGAAATGAGCTTGAAACTTTTTATGTCACTTCACTCACATGTCAATTAGAGGAGAAAATGTGATTTTTCTATTTTTAATATAATTTATATATTTATTTTAATAGAAAATAAAGATTTTCAATAGAAATTCAACAACATGACCAAGGTAAGGTTTCTGTCCTTAAGAAAATTATGGGATGTTCCTAATAACCAGAGGACCACTTGGACCAATTTTGGTGATTTTTTTGAATTATATTTTATTTATTATAATTATTTTGAGTTTTGGAGTATTAATCAATTATAAAATAAAATTAAAGTTGAAAAATGGATTTTATATTTTTTTTAAATCTTTCTGACCTCAAGGAGTCTAGAGAAACAAATTTTCTAATTTTCTAATTTTACTTTGATTTATTAGAATTAATTTAGTGAAAATGTTGGAAAATTCATTTTTTAATTCAAAAATTGTTTTAGGGCTTTTAAAATTCAATATCTTATCCTAGGGACTTGGGAAAAATATTTAGTTTGTTCCTAAGTGATTAGGAGTTAAAATGTGACATTCTTATGATTTTTAATATTTTTGTGATTTTTATTATTTTTAAATTATTAAAATATTAAAATAAGGTGAAAAATGAAGATTTTTAGAGAATTTTAATTTTAATTTTCATAGACTCCTCTGTTACCAAAAAAGTCCTAAAACTAATTTGGTGAATTTTTAAAATGTATTTTTGGAGTTATGAATTTTTAAAGTTTAATTTTACTCATGTGACATAATTAATCCATTTAGTGGGGTTAAACATTTCCAATTGATTTCAAATTTTTATGTGAGGTCGCTCTGATCCTAAAGATTAGTGGAGATTTATTTTCATGTTCTTTTGATGTGTGGTTAACCCTAATTAATTAAAGATCAGTTTTGAGTAATTAAGCCAATTAGGGTTATTCTTAATGAATTAACTCAAAACATAATTATCCTAGGGTCCTCTTGTCCTAAGAAACTTTCCCAAATTTTCTTAGAATTTTTTAAGTAATATGCTTATTAATGGAATTAAAATACCAAAAACAGTGACATAAACTTGAAAAATACATAACTTGCCATAGAGATAGCCTCTGACCTTGAAAATTTCAAGAAATGTTCCCAAGATCAGAGACTTCAAAAGCCCTATGGTCTCATGACATGGTGAATTGTCTATGCAAATGGAGAATTAAAATACTGAAATGAGCAAATAATTAATTAAAATAAAATACTCACCAAATTAACTCAATTCTTCTTTCACATTATTCTCCTCTGTTTACTGAGCAAGTGGGTATTTTTATTTTATTTTTGTGATTTTTCTACACAAATTTATTGATTTTCTAATATTTAGGCATTTAATTAAATCATAAATTCCATATTTTCCTACTTATCTGACTCAGCGCCACGGCAACCTTAGCGTCTCCGAAGCTCCAGTCGGTGCGCTCCCATTCGCCGCCGCCATCCGACTCAGTGCCACGCGGCCCGCGGTTCACGTACCGTTCCCTGGTCCGACGCAATCTGAGACGTCCATTCTATACACGCTCGATCCAACGGTGGTTGGTCGTCGTCTCCGACTGGTGTGCACCCTTGACCGTCCACACCCAAACTTTAATATCTCCCTCGTTTCACAATGGTTTTTCATGTTTTTATACTCTATGGATTTGCCTTGAAGAGACGAACACATCCATACGGTTTACATGCTATGAAATTAACTCAAACGAAATGGAGAATCGTTGGAAGCTCGGGTTAAAGAGAAGTCTCCATACCTTGGTTCAGGAGGTGAGGCCTCAATTGAATGTGCTCGGCACGTTTGTTGGAGCCGGAAGAGCCTAAGGATGAAGCCTCTGGCGCTGGTGAAAGAACTAAGTATGAAAGTGACCAGGTCCGATTTCAGACTTTGGAGGCTAAAGCAATTGGGTGGCTTGGAGAGGGGGCTTTCACTGTGGAACTCCTTCTCTTGGTCCTGTGCAGGTGTGGATGAGTTTAATTTGATTTTGGTGGAGGTTTGAGAGATGTCCTGTTCTGGCCTGAGAATTGAGCTCCAAAGTTTAGCTCAATCAATGGGATTTAGGGGATGGATTGCTCTTGGCAGGAGAACAGTGGGGATGGATTGCTCTTGGCTAGGGGAAACTCTATGAGGAGTTTGGAGGGATTCTATGAAGGTTGATTTCAGCCAACCTTTTGGCCGAGAGGGGTGGGCTGGTTTAAATAGCCATGGTCAGGGCTTCCCAAGGCCAATTGATGGCTGGGATTAGCTGCCTAGGGGAGGAGATGAAGAGATGTGGTGGCCAATTGGAGTTGGGCAGCTCAGCAGGTGAGAATTTTAAATTTGACTCATTCCAAGCTCCTTGGCCTTGGCATTTTCCGGCGGCCTGGTGGTTGGCCGCCGTAGTCGAGTCACCATCCGACTCGGGGAGTCGGGTGCAGGGTTTGGTGCAGTCAATTGCCTTTGGACATGTGTAAAGGATTGGATTTAAGTGGCATGGAGAGAGGGGTAGTTTTGGATCCAAATGGGTCAACCTATGGATTTTGGTTAGGTTCACCCCCCCATGACCTGATTTGGGCTGTAGGGGATCAGTTGGGTCAGCCTCACATGTGTGGTGAAGTCCCCATCAAGGATTATTTGGATTAAATTTAGGTTAAGGGGAATCATGTAATGGGTTAATAACTTTTAGGGAGGGCTTAAAGGATCTCCTCCTTTTCCATTTAGGGAGTGATGAAAAGTATATGGCTCCTCATGGCTTACATATGGCTTGGGCATGGCTCCATGGCTTGGCTCATTTACATGAAAGTGGGTTAGTTGGAATTTTGAAAACTTTGGAATCTTTTGATGGGATTTGTCATTATGCTACAAATGGGTTGATTTCATGATGATTTAAGACTTTGGTCAAATAGTATTATCAAAGGAATGATGAAGAAAAGGTTTCATGTGGGCTAGGGAATGGATTTTTTGGCTTTTGGATTTAGTGAAAATGGGCTTTTAGAATGGTTTAAGAAAGTGGGCCTTTAGGTTTGAAAACAAATTGGTGGATGAAAATTTTGTGAAGTATTGAGCCAAACAAATGTTTGGTTTAGTTTAGGGATGTGTCATGAGTGATTTGAAAGAAATTTGAGGTGATTTGGAGTTGAATTGGGTTTGATTTGGGACATTTTTGGTAAAGGGGCCCAAGTGGGTCAAATTGGGCTAACTTGGGCTAAGGTTGGGCTAATGTTAGATTTGATGTAAAATTAATGTTTAGAAATGTTTATGGGAGTGTTACAAAGAGTTTTCAACTTTGGTTGGGCTTTTGATTTTGGGATTTGGGCCCATTTGGGTTCATGGTGGGTTTAGGCCAAAATTGGGGATTTTTGGTTTTGGTTAGGTTTGGGTGGAGTTTAGGTTCAAATTTGGGACAAATCAAGTTAGTTTTTTATTTTTTGGGATGTTAGGAAGGTTTAGGAAAAGATTTGGGGCTAATTGGAGTTGAATTGGGTTGGTTTGGGCTAAGTTTAGGTTATGGGCCAAAATTGGCTTTTAAGCTTCAAATTGAAATTGGATCCACATGTTGATGAAATTGGGTTTAGGATTGGTTTAAATTGATATTGGGGATATTGAATTGAATTTTAGAATTGAATTGGATCAAATTTGAGGTCAATTGGAGTGGTTTGGTGGGACATTAGGTCCACTTAGGTTAAAAATAGGTCAAATTGGGGGTTTTGGTAAAAGTGGGCTAAATTGACAAAATTGCCTTATGGTGTAGTTGAACAAAATGAAATTGGGAATATTTGGGATTTTCTGGAATTTTCTAGGAATTTTCTGAATTTTTGGATTTTTTGGTTTAAAAGGGTATTTTGGGTATTTGGAGGGTATTGGGGGGTATTTTTGGAAATTTTGGTGTATTTGGCTAAGGATGATCAATTTAAATGGTGGGAAATGTTTAGGATTGGTTTTTGATGAATTTATGGTAATTTAGGTGATTTTAAAAATTTTGGGTAGTTTCAAGGGCATTTGGTAGGTTTGGCGGGTGTAGGGCCCCTGGGGTCAAAAATTGAAATTTTGAAAAAATGAAGATTGATCAAATTTGAGTAGAATGGAATCACTTTGGTTGAGTCATGGAGCCATATAAAGCTCACAGGAGCCATGAGAGGACTAATTTTAGGCATTCAATATATTGTTCCTAACCCTCTTAGCTAGCTGAAGGGTTGAGGACCATCCATATGGATTACCTACATGAGTCAAGAAGTCAAATAGGGTATAGGTGTAGTTTTTTGACTTGGAATGTGTGTGTGGGAGTGTAGTGTGTGTGCAAGTCAACCTTCACCAGACCAGGCCACTCAGGGTAGTCCTAAGGCCAAAGAGTCCTATAGGGAACTCATCCTTTAAACCCCCACATTTGATCTTAACCCTTCAAGTGGCTTAGGGGTTTACAACCAAGCATGTGGGGTTTAAAGGGAGTTAAGAGGTGTTTGAATTTCTAAATGGTGGGTGTCAACTCTAATCATCTAGGATAGTCAAAGGGAAAACCTAAGGCTAGATCCTAAGTACTAAGGAGAGAGAAGAGAAAAGACCTCATCAAAAATGAGGTCAACACCCTGGAAACAACTTCAAGCTTTTCTCCAACTTCTCCCACCAAAATTTTTCTTCTAAACTTTTCTCTTGGGTGTGGCACCACTTTTTTATTTTAAAGTCTTAATTTTTAATAATTCTCGAAAAGGTGCTTTGGTGTCTCTTCAAAATATGTCCAAATTCAATGAATCCACCAAAAAATGCATCCAACCATTCAAATTTTAAATGAATTTTGGCGTTAATGGGAAGTTAATGAAGTTTAAACCAAAGGATGCTTCAAAAACCCCTTTAAATTTGCGCCTAAATTAAGTAAAATTTATCACTTTTGCTGTGGAGCTTATGCGTCTGCTATCCGGCGCATAGGCGCCATAGGCCAAATTTGCACACCTTCCAATTTCTGCTCTAAATTTGATCATTTTTTGCTCCTTTCATCACAATCACTCATTTTAGTCATACCTGCAAGAAAATCAAAAAATTACTTTCCATTAAAGTACAATATCATCAAAAATATGTATAAAAATGTTTATAAAAATACTATCTATTTTTGGTGTATTAGTACTCTACCTTTCTTCCTTTTGATCATGTAATAATTGTTCCAGTTTGACCGCTTCCTAATTAATTTTTTATGTCTGACATTGAAAACCCTAAGCTTTAAAATTCTTGGAGATAAATACCTCTGATCTGATTTGAGCGTTTCTTAGGTGACTTCGGTCATCGAAGATGTAATTAACTATAGGAGCTTGCCTCTATTTGAAACTTTAAGAACTTATGTAATATAAACCTGATCTAATCTTTCATATTATATAGGGGAACCTATCAGTCAACATAAAATGTTTTGCAGACCAAAACAGATGTTATACGTTTCTCAATTTATTTTATTGAGCCTCACTATCAAGAAATGAGTCTATCTTGCACGGCCTGTTGTGTGGTGCTTGATTATTTAAACTATTAAATGGATGAGATTAGTTTAGTCTAATATTTTCAAAATTAAATTACTACTTTCAAAAATTCTACATATTTTAGATTTAAAATATGTTTTTAAAGTAACTGACGGGATACTCATTCCGGCAGCCGACACGCTTCCAAATTGATGACCGACAATGTCAAGTGAATTGGTTGTAGCCTTTGCATGCTAGAAATACTAAATGATTGATTTATTCAACTAAATCATTGAAATTAATAATAGAAACATTTTAATGATATCTACCCAAGCTTTGTGCTCATCAATTGTCTTTAACTAAGATTGATCAATGAGTTAACATGAATCCACATGTGAATGAGTAATCTTCAGGTTAGAAATACTTTCATATTGATTTGACCTCGCTATATTAAGAACATGTAATCTTGAATCATGATGATCTTGATTAAATTATTAAAATTAATTGAAAACTATTTGTATGGTTTATATGCAAACTAAACATTCCTAATAGCATTTCATAGTTTTTAAGATTAAATGTAGAACAGTTTAATGCTTACGATATATTAATCTTACTTTTAAAAAACATTATAGTGGCAGGTTTCATTCACCATTAAAAAAATATTTATATTAACTTCGATTTTAATAACCATTTTATACTTTTATATAAAAGGTTGTATCTTACATTATTATAATTTAGAAAAATATTGTGAAAACTATACGACAATAGATGTAGGAGATTGATCATTAAATATTGTGAAATGTTTATCACCTGTGATTATTTTCATAATTTCTTTCTTTCTTTTTTGTTTATTTATTTATTTATTTATCTTTTTTGTGTTATCATTCTCAAAAAGAAATTGTATGGAAAAAAAATTAATTAGGCCTCTTAATAGCTCAAGATTTGTCCTTAATTATAGGATAGTTTGTGTTATGTCAAGAACGTCCTTGTAAAATAGAAAATAATTGTTATTCATCAAGATGAAAATTGCAAAATATAGTTGAACACCTCATGAACAAATAAAAAGCTAAATTTGTACCTTCCATTAGAGAATCACGAGTATAGTTTAGTGAATGTGGGAACTTATTTAAGAAGAAAATGTATAATTTAAAAAATATTAATTAGATATAAAAGATAAGCCCTATCCATTTATAAGTAGCAGCTAGTTATAGCTACTTTCCCATTAAAATGATCAACTAGTTTACAACGATCTAATTGGAACTCTTACAATGTGTGGGAGTTCTATTAATATTTCATCTTGCATTGAAATTTTTGAATTAAAGATTACTTTCTTAAATAATCAAAAGTGTTTATAGGGGATCTATCTTTTGGCCAAATATTTGTGGAGATAAAATTATAAATTGCTTCAGCATTTGAGGCATTAAGTGTAAATGGGTTTCTAATTAAAGATAAATAATCAATAATAACACTTTGGAGTTTATTATCTAGAAAAACTCAAGGAAGATTAACCTCTAATAAAAGAATTATCTTCATATTATGTAGAATTATTTAGATTGGGAGCAGTATGTAGAAAATTTTATTTACACGATATTTGACCTCTTTTTCTCGTTTTGGAGAAAATTTTGGAGAAAGAAAAGAAGCTATAAATTTGTAGGGACTATGTGAGTAAGAAGCATATATTATGCAATTGATGCCTTAATAAATTAAGAATTATATTATCTAACGGTTTTAAAATGTTTGTAAAGGTAATATCCATTTTCATATTGATGATAATGCTTATAGAATGTTGATGTATTTTTATTAACGATTCTTATATAACAATTAGATTGTTTTTTTTCAAATTGAAATAGTGATAGAAAATTATTGAGTCCCATCTAACTCTAGCAAGACTCTTATGATAAAAGGTCAACAGGGAGCCATAATAGGTGCATTAATTCATAGATATATTACAAGTAGTGAAGCTAATATGAGAAGAATCATTTTATCAAAAATATGAACCCTAATGTGAGCAAAGGTTATCTAAACATTAACAATTGGAGTGCATTATAAAATTAAATAAAAGTTACAAAGATTTATTTTTTTATTTGCACAAAAACTCTCATTTTTAAAATAATGTACAAAATATAATAGCATAAATGTTATTTGTTTTCTTTTTTAAAAAGATATTTTAAACAAGATATTTTTTGGATTAAGAAAAGAAAGAATTATAATTTTCCTATGGAAGGACCTTTCAAGTAGTGTTTGATAATTTATGATGAAATCCTTCCCCAAAAAAAAAAAACAACAGAAAATAGGAATGGTGCAAGAAAAGTATTCATTTCACAAGTTGACAATAGTTTTTTAACATGATTCTTATGAGAAGAAATTATTATTGGTTTTATCTCTTTGTTATAAAACAGATTTATAAGATTGATAATTTGCTACAAATACGATAATGGGAGTGGGATTTCGTACAACTAGTCACTCCCATTAGGAAAATATATCTATTTTAGGAGAATTTTTCCATTCGTGGGTCGCTGCTCATCTTACTCCCCATAAGTGTTTGGGGAGAATCCTATCTAAGTGGTCACGCACAACAATGAATGAATAACATACTATACAACAGAAGTGAGGCATTACCTTTGAATGAGTCTGGTCACCCGGACGAGGAAGACTCCTTAATTTATTGGTTTATGGAACCAGGGTGATTCCGTTAGCTTAATGAGGGTAAGATACTGTTTATTTTTTTTTGGTGTTTGGATTTTTTGTATGAGAGGGATCCCTCATAATAATTTATATCTCATGAGTTATGACTAACAATATTCTGTTTGCCTCACTTTTGTGAAAGGTCCCAATGATAGTTGATCAACCCTAATGACCAGAGTAAAAACATAATAAGGCTTTTTTAATTTAAATTTTAATGACATTCTTAAATGATTCAAAAAGCAATGACAAACCCTAATTTGATCAACTACTGACCCAATAGGTCAACCTATGACTCAAAGAGGCAACTTTGGTCAAATTGGTCAATTCTTGATTCAATGACCAACCTTATTGACCTAAGTGGTCAACCTATGACTCAAAAAGTCAACTTTGGTCAAACTGGTCAATTCTTGACCCAATGACCAGCCCAATTAACCCAACAGGTCAACCTATGACTCAAAAAGTTAACTTTGGTCAAACAGATCAATTCTTGACCCAATGACCAACCCTATTGACCTAATAGATCAACCTATGACTCAAATGGTCAACTTTGGCAAGATTGTTCAATTCCTAACCCAGTGAATAACCCTACTAACCCAACAGGTCAATTTTTGGCCAAAAAGTCAACTTTGGTAAAGATAGTCAATTCTTGACCCAATAACCACTCCATTCACTCAAATGGTTAATTTTTGACTCAAAAAACCAAAATTAACCAAAATCATCAACCTAACACCTAAAGACCACCATATTCACCTCAGTGGTCAGCTTTGACTAAAAAGTCAATTTCGGTCAAAATGATCAAACCTTGACCCAAAGATTACTGCATTGACCTCCTTGATCATTCTTTGATATAAATAATCAAAATTTGATCAAAACAATCCATGCATAATACAAAGACAATCATCCTAGCACAATTGGTCAACTCTTGACCTAAAAGGGTAAAATTGGTCAAAATGGCTAACCCATGCCCCGTGAACACAAAATTGACATTAATAATAGGCATTGACAAAATCAACTTGATATTGATCAAAGTAATCAAAAGTTAATCCATGAGTCACTACATTGACCATCAGGTTAACCTAAACCCTAAAATTGGCCAACATGACCAAATTAAACCCCAAAGGACAAAATCTTTTGACTTTATGACTAACCAAACCCTGACAAGGTTAAGAAAGCCAAATTTGGTCAAATTTGGGCTAAAATAGGTCAATTTGAGTCAACATGGGTCAACATTGGTTAACCCTAGTCACTATATATTAAATTTGGTCATAATACCCAATTTTACATCAAAAATAATAAAATTCATCAAATATTCAATCTAAAATTATTATGGTTAATTTATTGGATAATAATATAATTTCTAACATTTTTGATTAATTACATAATTAATTAAAAATGTAATTAATCAAAAATGGAATTATAATTAAAAAGCCATAAAAATGAAATTTGGACATATGACACCATTTACGACATAATAAATTATTTTCAAAATTCTAAACCTAATAATGACATCATGATGACCTCACATGAGTTAAACATAACCCATGAGACCCATTACATATGAGTGAACACATTGAATGACCCATGACACATCATTTAACCATGGTTAAAGGGGCATGATGACACTTTAATCATGAAGGGAAGTGAGGTGTCATTCCCTCATGAATCCTTGGAGGAATATTTGGTGACTCATCAAACACCTCAAATTCCATCCAATGAAGAAAAATAAGCACTTCGATCATCCTTACATCATAGAATGATCTCATAAATACCAATTTTCGAAAATTAAAAAATGGGGGGGGGGTTTATGTGTCATGCTCCTACTAAATCCTAAATGACATGTTGGAGGAAGAATAGATTACCTTCTTTGAGTCATCACGAACCTCTCTCCCGCCCAATAGGCAAATACCATCTCAATTTTTCCAAAGGATAAACCTATCATGAACATTTAAAAGTCATCATGACTAAAACATGAAAAGAGGAGAATATAAAGCTTGTGTCATCCTTCCTTAAATTTCATTAAATGATCTTGTGAATTCACTTACGGGAGGTGAATTCACTAAGCCTTATCCACCACATCAAGGAATAAATGGGAAAAAGCCAAGAGATGAATCCAATATTAACAATAAGTGAACCTCATATGGTTTAACCTTGAAAAATGAATTTCTCCTTATCACCTCAGCCTACAACCTGATCTAAAGCACTAAATGCAAAGTCAAGGCCTCTCCTAGATAATCCTTAGCCATCAAAGCTCACCCATATCAACTCATGGCTATAAATAGGACCCAAACCCGAGCCTAAGGACGAGAGGACCAAAAATAGGAAACCCCTAAACACTGCTCAAATCCTCAGACCTTCAAAATTAAAATTGTCCCCTAGGGCCTAGGCA